>CAJZCY010000004.1:28812500-31212500 GCA_914969975.1 Anopheles atroparvus | reverse complement strand
AACCGCCATGAAGCTGGGCGGCTCTGGGATGGTGCTGGGTGTCGGGGCGGGGCTTGAAGACCGTCTGCCGGTATTCAACCGACTCAGCTCCGCCATGGACGCCTTCACTAACCTCGTCTTGTAGAAAGTGTTAAGCTAGAAGGCTTAAGGGAGAGGGCTTGAGTATGCCCTAGAACATAGACGTCTACGTCACCCCCTCCCCCGCCCATCATTTGACGAGTTGTAGCTGAGCTTATTTTTTCTCTTAGAACTTCCATACTTCCGGTGGGTGGAGTGCGCGCTTGTGTGAGTATGTGCTTTGGTGTGCCCTATTTTCTTTTCCCTTTCCTCCCACGGGGGGATATGGGGGTCGAATGTACGATATTTTCATGATCTTATGTGAGCTTACCTGGGATAACGAATTATAAGTAAATATGCAACCGGAACGTACTGATTTGCACCAACGCTATAACCAGCTACTACACAACTACACGGCTAAGATAGTGCATAAGGAACTGCTCTTTCTAACGGTGTACGAAGGGAATTTTTGGCAAGGCAAGATGATTCTGCCTGATGTATATTTATATTTAACAATTGAAAACAACATTTCGACCGAGAACTGCGTTTGATTACGAAATAGAGAGGAAAAAGGCGGTAATGGGAAGAGTTAGATAGGAGACAACACTGAGAGCGAAATCAACGAGGAATATGAGGAAAAAAAGGGGATTATATTTATTGATTGATGGTTGCACACCTACGAATTAGTAAGGGTATACACGTAATTTTTTTTTTCGTCTTATTCATTTTCTTATGTGATTTACATGGTACGTCTTTTTTTTTATAGTAATATTATATTTGATTTTTTTTTATTATTATCAATATACTAATGTAATAACTGCATCCAGCTTCATTCGCTTTACCTAGGCGCAAACGAATGGAGTGTGACAACGATAAACGGAAAAAGTATGAAATATTACTATCGAGGGTTAAACAGGGGGCTGTTGCACACTCAGTTTGCAACGTTAGGAAGAGGACCAAGTGTTTCCTGTTGGTTCCAAGCGGAAACATGAAATGAATTGAAACGTACCCATGCGGGAACGTGAGGGGGTGTGAAAAATGAGAAAATGATTGATTGCCAAATAGAACAGGAGAATTTTTTTATGAACCATGTACGTCTAAAGAAAAATCAAACCGACAGAGCAGGGAATGTCTAATGCTAAACTACTATTGATGCAACTGCAACCACTACTACAACAACTACGATTAATATTATTTCTATTATTATTATCATTATTATCATTATTATCGTGTGGAAACATATTTTAGTCGCTACAACCCAGATTTATTTAATTATTATTTATTACACCAACGAGACATAATAATTGCCGATATGGATACTGTAACCAATTTCAATCGATGAACGATATAATATGCTGTGCGTTCTGCTCTCAAGCTAACATAAAACACATTTTCCATGCTACTCTTTTCTGCTTCAATTTACATCATTTTATTTCACCACGTTTATTTTCTTGTACTTCTTATTGTGTTTTGATTGGATTAAATGTTTTTGTTACGGATCGAAATTGTAACATGCGCTTTTTGCCGAATTTTTCAAGCATCGTACGGATGATCCAGTTTTTTTTTTTTATTCTCATAATACAATTTTTTTCTCAGCACACAAGAAATCAAACACTTCCAACTTCTATATTCTATACTTCCCCGATGGGAAGAAAACGTATTTATAATTGATTTCGTATATCGGTATCTGTTGTGCTATACATTGAACTTTATTGTGACACAACACACACAATGCACACAAATGGTGCGTGCACTTGTGTGTGCGTAATGGGTGATGAAAACGATTATAATAGACGAAGAGAGGTGCCCCAAGGCAAAGTAGAGAGGTAATCTACAGCAGATAGTTTTCCCTCTTTTTAATTTATTTTATTTATTCTCAACATTCAAACTTGTTTCTACACATGCGTGAGAAAACGGAAGCACTAAAGGAAGGGATTATAGCAACAAATACTCCCCTGTCGCACGAATAATAACCACAATCCACGATTTTGTACGCACAAAACACTCCCACGTGCGAATATGTAGGGCGGGCAGAGCGAATCGCCGATGTGGAGAAAAGACTCATTGCAGGTAGAACAACGCACAACACAGCGAGCTTAGAAACACGGACTGTAGATTGCACCCATTCGCCACATAAATTCCTATAAAGATTGTGAAATGTTAAATCTGTCAGACCACCAACAAGCACCCTCAGCAACATCATCGCACGCAAATTGATTTATCCTACCTGCACTATATATTTATAGCCTTATGACGTTAATAAGGGATGATGCTGAAGTATGTCGTTCTATTTTGACTATTATGCTGCAGAGCTTTATTTATGAGAATGTAACGATATAAATGGTGTGACGGTGAGCGGAAGTAAGGTGGGAAAACAATTTTTTATCGATCTATGATGTTACGATGCACGTTGGTGGATGGATGCTTGTGTATGTGTGTGTTTGCGTGTGTGCGGTAGGCGATAAGGCAGCACAAAAGGCAACAAGTGATCATTAAGCTATGTAACTGTGTAAAGGACATATTTAAAAGTAACAAAAAGCAAGGTGCGTAGTACACCGTTGGGTTTTTCTTTTGGGGCGAAAGGTAGGCAAAATGAAACAAAATCTACACTACTCTGATCTTCCAAACGAACGAGTAAAGGGAGAGCCCTCAGAAGAGGATTCCAGATGTGGGGGGAAATCATTCTAACCCATTCTGGCGAGTGTGTGTTCGAAGAAGACAACGAAGGAACGAAAAAAGACGATTGACTCTTGCGTGTGTGCATGTTAGGGACGAGATAGAAAGGAAAAGGAAGAGAAAGAGTGTGCATGTGTGGTGTGACAAGAGATGAAAATCAAAAAATCAATTTGTAGCTCTTCCTATATATTATACGATAATGTATCCCTATATATATATATATATATTTTTTTTTTTATAAATCATAATTATTGTAACAATCATAATTTTACCATCGTAATTATTATTATTATTGCAATTTTGT
This sequence comes from Anopheles atroparvus, assembly GCA_914969975.1. Taxonomy (NCBI): domain Eukaryota; kingdom Metazoa; phylum Arthropoda; class Insecta; order Diptera; family Culicidae; genus Anopheles; species Anopheles atroparvus. The sequence continues at coordinate 31,209,463 of CAJZCY010000004.1, read as the reverse complement.
GCTGCGCTTTTACTATTCAATGTACATTTGTAGTAATTTATATTTTGCCTGATAGGTGCCGTTTATGTCTTTTCTCTGACGCGCGCTCTTGCAAACGATTGCGCGTGGATTGCCCGTTTGTGTTTTACGTAGAAATCTATGCCCTGTAAATGCATGTAATATTATAATTTTGGATTCACCAAGCGAGTGCCTTATGAAACAAAGTACACCCGCGCGCATCCCGCCATGCACGCATCCAACGCAAACTCCACGCCATGTATCCGTTTTGCACGCGTGTGTTGCCCCACGGTCGATCGTACGCAGCGTACCTTAAAGATCTTGTCTTCCCGTGATTGGTGATTTCATACGAAAGCCGCCAATTCTATACCTAGCTACTACTATGCTGTACAGTTTCCCGTACGAGCGTGTGTGCTTCCACAAGTAAAGCGGTGTGATCGGCCATGGGGCAACGAAGATTTCTCTGCGACAGTCGAAACATAGTCATTTCTGTGAAGCTGCTTTTCCTGCACTGAGCTGTGTCTCATTTCCCCGTCATGTCCAATCCCGTGTAGTGGAGATGGACCGGTTGTTTACGGATCCGTGCGATGCGTCGGCGTGACGCGGGTGTGTAAGTTTTCTTTCCAATTGTTCAATTGTGTAAAGTGTAGCGTTTACGGTAATAGGGTGGGAGCGTGTGTTTATAAGCAAAAATATGTATGAAATTAAGCCAACGATTGCACACAAAATGCAAACAAACAAAAAAATATGAAAAAAAACTACCCAATCGTGATCATGAACGGTGAACTTTGTATACACTGATGAGAAGAGGAGGAGAGGATTATAGAATGTCGGCGCCGATAAGGAGCGAACTGTGTTTGAACATTAAAATGAAAACGAAGAAAAATAATACAAAACTAATATTCTTGATGTTTTTTTTTTCTTTAACGGTTTGACAAGAGAAATAAATGAGAAATGTGGGATTGTTGGTTGCCGGGAAAGGCGGGAAAAAATGTCCGAACCTATGGAAAGCAAACATATTTGAAGAGATTTTGTTTGAAGACAAACAGGTAAGCTTTGGCGCGGATTATGTAAGCAAATTTTATGCTTATATTATTCAGTGAACACATGCTTTTCTTACAGATAACTTCAATTCTCAACAATTTAGACGAATTTCATGTTCATCCAATTTTCAAGAATGCAAAAAGTATTCTTTATCTCCATTTTCTATTTGTTTAATTTTCTTCCACGTCCACGGGAGAGTTTTGAGAATCACAAAATTTCTGTGTAGATCCACGGAACCTTCAGCAATTTATTTCGTCGTGCAATTATGTATAATGCTATGATTAGGAAGTCGTGATACCGACAGAAAGCAAAATAATGTATTATGCACAAACACAGGGCAACTAAAAATTGTTTTTATTATTGATTCGCACATCTATTTATTCCACATGGTCATTTTAGTCTTCTTTTTCCAGTGTCCGTATCTTTATTTCTTTTGCAACAGAAGGTTAAACGTTAATCGTGTATTGCCATTTGCCACAACAAAAAAACCAATTTGGTAACCTTATTTTTTATGGTGCTAGATATGTGAAGATATGTTAATTGCCATATAATAACAGCAAAAAACGGTCGTCTTCCTGTGTAGCCTCAAAGATTTGATGAAGAAATACACTTTGGAAAATGTGTAAAAAACGCAATTCACACGATAGAACAAGCATCGACGCAAATTGTATAATAGGCACGTTGTGAAGATTAAATGTACACGAGTCGCAACAAAGCTTTGATGCGTGACTGGAGGCACGGGTATACAAAATCATGTAGAAAATCAATAACACTTTGCAAACGTTGTAAAGTAGTTATAAGGTACATTAAAAAGAAGTTTAGAAGTAAATATTTTTATTACAACCGTCACCGGTTGGGTTGGGTTCCTTTTAGTTTGCTTTGATCTTCAGCAGAGATTGCTAAAGTTTGCTGAATGTCTGTCTTACGTTGACCCCACTGCCACCCACCCTCGAGGTCCGTCCGCTAGGAAGGGTGGCGTTTTTTTTTTCCTTCTTTGCTTTCCAAAACACGGCCAACTTAAATCTGCATCCGGTGGGTTTTTTCGTCGTTGCTATTTTCTTCTTCCATTACATCAACCCTGGTTTTGCTGAACACTTTCACAATTTTTCTTCCCGCGCTTTGAGGTTATCACCCAAAAGCGCGCCAGAGCTTGCCACCCTCCTCTTCCGCAGCAACGTGGCGAGGTGAATGGAACTATCCTAGTTCCGGTTCGGGGCCAATACAAGTACCATTCAATTAATAGTTTCCTTAGCGACTCCGTACACTTCATCCAGGCCGTCATGTGGGTGGTGGGTGGAGCGTACTTTTCCATCTTCAGCTGACGGGGTTTGCATGTTGCGTAGAGAGTGGAGATTTATCGATTGAATTTAAAATTGCCATGGGCAGGAAAGATTAGGTACCAAACACGGAGAAGTTTGTCAGTTTAAGGTGTTGGTTGTTTTAAAGTTATAAGTATACAGAGCTTATGAAAGCTTATGCCAATCATGTAAAGTAATTTTTCTCGTTTTATCAAGCTTATATTTATAAAAATGGTTTTTATCAAGCTTATATATATAAAATAAAATATATATAAAATTATATAAAATGGATGTATGTTTGTTTGTAATGCTAAAACTCAAAAACGGCTGGACCAATCCTTGATGATGTCTTCGGATGATGTGTTCGTTTTTGCCCAACGAAAGTTTAGGAATTTTTTTTTGGAAAATTCCGAAGGAAAAGGTGGAAAATTAGAAAATTCTTAATTTCGAGTTTTCCAAAACGTAGGAGGCTATGGGAACAATCCTGCTCTTCTTTCGCAGCTTACTATGAGCAATTTCTTTAAAGTGTGCAGCCGGGGAATTATTGAAAACTTTTAAGCGAACAAATTATATGTGCAAATTCTATACTCCTTGGATTTGCCGGGTATGCCACCGCATCATTTGCGACATAAAAATGGAAGTGTTATTATTATGCTCCGAAACCTTCATGCCCCAAAATTATGTAATGGAACATGACTGTTTGTCACGCAGCTTTCGAACAATGTGATAGAGACTTATAAGGGGGCAGCATGTTTAACTCCGAGAATTCCTTTAAGTTCCAACGATATGCCATTTCAATTTAAGCGTATTCAACTTTCAACAATCGACGGAAGTCTTAAATGCCATGTTTTTCTCTAGACCATGCTATATGTGGCGTGTTAACGCTTCTGTTAACCGGCTTCTCTGTACATTTGAAAACATTATATAATCAGCATCAATGATTCCCAGTGTAATAAATTCAAACTTATTTTCATTACAATTAGAAACCTTCAAGCAAAACCTTATTGCATACAATCATTGTTATTGGACGGGGCAAAGTTCGTCGGGCCAGCTAGTTGAATGTAAAAGAGTTACAAATGTGTTCAAACAACATCGTAGTAACGAGATTTAGCAAATTTATAATGCTGTGATGCTGCCGCCCAATCCTGATTGATATGCCTGACAATCACGTTTTTTAACACAGTTAAATTTTTTAAAAGGTTGATGATTTGTAAAAGAAAACGTTTCATTTGCCAGCCATCAGACTCGGCTAGGCTCCGGCGAGATTCGAACTCACGATCTCCTGTTTACTAGACAGGCGCTTTAACCAACTAAGCCACGGCGCCAGTTGACCTGCTTTGTGTTAACATTTACACTTATTCTTCATGTACATACATATCGAAAGACATGACCGTTGTAAAATGAACTTTATAATGTTTCTCCCCAAGGAATAAAGGAATTCCCTAATAAAAAAGAAGCAAATGAACCTTCTGGTGATTCCCAGTGATGTTGTGAGCAATGTGTTGCAATGTAACATTAGCTCGATTTTGAGCTGATTGTAGCCTCACGAATCAAGAGCACAATTAACGGTAGAAGACACACGCGTGTCAGAGATAGTTTTTGCTTTACGGGCCCACGTTAGTGTGGATAGCAGGGGATGAAAAAAAAAACAAACCACGACACAGAACGTGTCACTTTGCCCCACGAAGCTGATGGCAGGCCTGATTGATTCTGGCCGGGCAAGCTCGCCCATCCGTGGACGCGAAGAAGATGAGTAACACGTGAGGCGCAATCCTTGGCGCGGTGCGAGATACCCGCGTCCTGAGGGGCCATGCGCTGAACACCGATATCCAAGCCCATATCGGGAGGGCGCTGCCTCGAGGAGGAAGCTCCCGTTTTTGTCACGTACGCTCGTGCGGTGTTGGACGTCCGTTTGCCAGTCCGTGCCGGTGTGGCGTCCACGATGACGGTGGTGCGGATGATGATGGTTCAGCTCACCGGAGTGTTGTTTGTTTGTGAGTCACTCGCGCGAAGTGCAACTGTTGTTTGCGGTGAATCGATTGTTTACTAGCACACTTTACCGGCGGGATCAGGCAAGGGCACCCCGGGCACATGCGACCCCTTGTTGTGCGGGACCACTCGAGGAAGCACTAACGTCATGCTTCCTGGTTCCTGCTTCGTCTGTAAGGAGTTGCGTTATCCAATACTCTTGATTGTCGCAACTGCATATACGGACACTGTCGATTGTAGCACACTACCTTCGAACAAACTTCAAACTATTCGTACGCTTTGGATATGCTAACATACAAAATGGTATTTTCTTTTTACTGCATTCCAGGTATTTTTTTTTATTTTGTGTGCTTGTTTTTTTGTTTTCCGAACAGACATTTTCATTAACTATTATTTTGTTAATGTTACCACTTTTGCAGGCGAGTCACGTTGAAACGGGGATTTTATTTTGAAAACCAGTAGTTATTACAAGCATTTTAGTTTTCTACTGTCGTTTTATGGCGAAAAGAGAAGCACATGTTAATATAGCATTAACACGTAGGTTAAACACGCTCTTAGCGGTTATGGGATTTTATATTGATTCCTGATCGTGACCGAAACATTACCGGAGAACATAAAACGATGATCGCGCATTCGCGCTTCGGTGGTTTTAGACTAAAAAAATACTTTAAGCATTTACATGCCAAAGGTTGTGGCTTCCGTTCACAATTTTGAACCGGTGATGGAACCAATCCCTGCCCCGTTTTACGACGGAGGTGAGCAACACTTTGTGGTTAAGCGTTGACTGTCAGAGGGTGTTTTAATTGGTTTTTAGCAATGCATTTAAGGACCGGCTGGCCCTTCCGAAAACGAATAGAAATATTTGTAGGGTTGGCTTAAAGTCGTATATTATCGCGGCGTATCTAACGAACCAGCAATGTCCCGTTTGCTGGTTTCCTGAATCCGAACGATCGCATTTTGTTTGTTTTTCCGCGGTCGAAATGAAACATTTACAAAACAATCAATTAACCGGCTGAGTTATGCTTTCCGTTTAGTAGCTCTGTTACGAAACGTAACGTTCGTAACGCTGCCTCAAGCTGTCACGATACTGAGCAACTCGACGGGCTACGAACCGGTTATGCTCGGCAATATAAATAGAGCGAAGAAGGGCAAAACCGCTCTCTTTTATTTGGTACAGACGGAGAAATAAAGATTAAAAAGTTTTTGGTCAGCCGCAAGGGCTTTCCTAAAATCGCAAAATTATTATTCTTTTTGTACCAAACTCCCCTCTGGAGCCGTTTTTTAACATTTCCAAAAACTTTTTAACACTAATTTTGGAAAGGTCGCGGTCAACGATCTTGAGCAAAAGGTCAATCGCGGTCAGTGAAGTGAGTACGAGAAGTTTCGCGCGCGGCAAGAAAGTGTCGGAAAGGATGTCGCTCGATCGGAATAGTGCGGTGCAAGACGAACGAGGGGAGCAGCGGGAAGCGTTAAGCACTCCCGCAACGGGCTCAGCGGCGGGACGCAGCAGCGTCCGAGCAACCAACGCTACCGTGACGAGCCCAGATCCAGCGTTCGCAGCCGCGCAGCAGTCCGGCGAACGGACATCCAGCCAACGGGAGCAGGGAGATCGCCATTCGTCGGCAGACGCTTGGGCGGGAAATGAATCGCCGCCAGGGTCGATGCAAGATCCATCCGCGGGAGGCGCGAGACGTGCTACTCGGTCAGGTGAAGAGGAAGCGAGGGCTTTGCGCATGGAGCTCGAAGAGAGCAAACGCTCGATGAGGAGACTGGAGCAGAAGACGCTTGAGGCGGAGGAAAGGGTTCGCGCGGAGAAGGCTGTGGAGTGGCTAACCAGGACGGATCGCTGCGGCGCAACGCCGGGAGAATATTTCGCGAGCACTCGAAATCAACCGCCTGCGTACGGCCGGCACTGGGAAACGGTCAACGACTCCTATCGCGAGGAGTATGGCGCTTGGCAGCGCGGTTTCGACGCACCTGGGCCCCTTGGCAACATGGCGCCCCGCACTGGTCAACGCACGGACAACTTCGGCACCGCATCACAGTTCGACCCGCATCACTTTGCACATCACGCACCAGGACAATACACTTCACCGTATCACTCGACGCTAAACCAAAGCCAGATTTCGGCGCGACAGGCAACGAGCAGAGAGCTGCCGGAGTTCACGGGCTCCGTTGAGCAGTGGCCGATATTCATATCAAACTATGAACATTCGACGGCCATCTGCGGCTACACAGACGACGAAAATCTGCTCCGGCTGCAGAAAGCTTTGAAGGGCGCGGCGAGGGAGTCTGTTGGGCATCTCATCCTGTTGCCAACAGGATTGAAAGACGCGATGGCGACGTTGAAGGCGAGGTACGGGCGCCCGGAATTGATAGTGGAGGCGATGGTGGAAAAAGTGCGATCGATGCCCGCTCCGCAGCTGGACAGACTGGACACCCTGGTCGACTTTGGCTTCGCGGTACGGAACCTGTGTGCGACCGCCCGGGCAACCGGTATGCCGGATTACATGTGTAATGTTGCTCTTTTGAGGGAGCTTACCAGTAAGCTGCCCGCGGACAGATGCATCGAGTGGGCGCGGTATAAAAGGCGGTTGCCACACGTCACACTGTCCGATTTCGGCCATTGGATTGGAGAGCTTGCTGAAGATGTGAGTGCCGTGCTTCCGTCGCCGAATAACACCAAACGAGAACCGGAGCGACGGCATGTGAGCTTGCCGGACAGAGCACCGCGGTTCTATCCGCCCCGACCGGCAGAGCGACAACATTTCCAGCCACCACAGCAGGCGTTCCGCCCAACGAGTACGATGCGGCTAAACATGCACAACGCGTCGGGGTACCACGTTTCGACCCCGCCGCCAACATGTATCCTGTGTGATGGGTGGTGCCGTTCATTGGTGGATTGTGAGCGGTTCCTTGGAACAACTGTAGTGGCAAGGCGGGCATTCGTCAATGAACGCAGGCTGTGCAAAGTGTGTCTCGGCTATCACGGCGGAAAATGTCGCGTTCGCGCACTGTGCGGCGAAAACGGCTGCACCACAAAGCACCATAAACTGCTTCACCAGAATGCAGTTGCACCTGCCACAGAACGGAACACACTTACGCACGCACACTGTAACACACATTCCGGTATCGACGAAGCAGCGCTGCTAAAATACGTTCCGGTTACGCTACACGGCCCTAGCTGCAGCGTCGAAACGTTCGCGCTATTCGACGACGGATCCACGGCGACCTTCATGGATCACGCGTTGGTTGAGGAACTGGGATTACACGGTACCCCGCATCCCCTGTCTCTACAATGGACTGGAGACGTGAGACGTGAGGAGATCGATTCGGTTCGAGTAGCCACGACGCGGCGCGGGTGCACGAGATGGCTGACGTTCATACGGTCAGCAAGCTGGCTTTGCCGGCACAGTCGGTGTCGGTGGCGCAACTCGCGGCTCGATACGCCCACTTGAAAAATGTTCCGGTCGCGTCTTATACTGCAGTTGCTCCACGGGTGCTGATCGGCGTCGACAACTGCCGCCTGGGACAGGCGCTAAAAAGTGCGGAGGGAAGAATTGACGAGCCTATCGCGTCGAAAACACGGCTCGGGTGGATCGTTTACGGCCCGTGTGGTTTGGCCACCACCACACCAGGCTCCGCGCGCAAGAGCTTACACGTCCAGGCGACCGAAAGACAGGACGACCGTTTGACAGCAGCCGTGAAGGAGTTCTTCTCCCTCGACTCGGCGGGGGTTTTCGGACCGCTGCGTGAGCTCCGCTCTAAGGATGAAGAACGGGCGCTTATGTTGCTAGACCGGGAGACTACTTTGAAGGGCGATCGCTACGAGACCGGTCTTTTGTGGAGATATGAGGATGTCCAACTACCCTGCAATAAGAATGCTGCTTTGAAGCGGTACCACGGCCTGAAAACGAAGATGAAGAAAGATCCTGTGTTAGCCGAGGCGGTGTCCAAGAAGATGGCTGATTATGTGGCGAAGGGATACATCCGGCGTCTCACCGTGAGCGAGCAGAAAGAGAAGCATCGAAGGGATTGGTACCTTCCAATCTTTCCAGTCACCAACCCGAACAAGCCGGGAAAGATCCGCATGGTGTTCGATGCAGCAGCCGAGGTGAGTGGCACCAGCCTAAACTCTTTCCTTCTCGCAGGCCCGGATCTGGTCGCAGGGCTCCTCTCGGTTCTTCACAAGTTTAGAGAGTTCCGCGTAGCGATTGTTGGGGACATCCGTGAGATGTTCCATCAGGTCGGTATCAAATCTCGTGACCAGCGTAGCCAGATGATTTTCTGGGAAGGCGACGACCCTGATGGCGACCCGGATGTGTACGTGGTCACGGTTATGACGTTTGGTGCTGCGTGTTCACCCACCTGCGCGCAATATGTGAAGAATCGAAACGCGGAGCGATTTGAAGAGGACTATCCTCGCGCTGTCGAGTGCATCAAAAACGAGCACTACGTAGACGACATGCTCGCTAGTGTAGAAACGGACGAGGAAGCTTTGTCTCTGGCGAGGACGGTCCGGCACATTCACGCGCGGGGTGGATTTGAAATAAGAAACTGGATTTCTAACTCGCCGGGTGTGGTGAAGCAGCTGGAAACCAACCTGGAAAATGAGAAACAGGTTAATCTGGACTCGACTCTGATAACGGAAAAGGTTCTCGGAATGTGGTGGGATACTTCCACCGACACTTTCACTTTCCGCCCGTCCTCGAAGCACGATGAGAAGCTGGCATCCGGAGAGCTGCCCGCCACGAAACGACGCATCCTTCGGACGTTGATGAGCGTCTACGACCCGATGGGCCTGATCGGGCATTTTCTAATCTTCCTTAAAGCTCTGCTACAGGAGATCTGGCGCACCGGATACGGCTGGGATGAAGAGATTGACGGCCGTCTCGCAGAAAAGTGGCTACTGTGGGTCCGCGCTTTGCCCGACGTCCAGAAGGTGAGGGTTGCAAGGTGCTACCGCCAGTTCACATCCACGCGCGCTAAAAATATACAGCTTCACATCTTTTGCGACGCGAGCGAGAGCGCCATGGCCGCGGTTGCGTATCTGCGTTTTGAAGAAGGAGGGTCGGCTGAATGCGCACTCGTCGGATCGAAGACGCGGGTGGCACCGTTGCGTTTCCTCTCGATTCCTCGGATGGAGCTACAAGCAGCTGTTATCGGCGCGCGCTTAGCTGACATCATCTCGCGCTCACATCGTATGCAGATTAGTCGGGTGAACTTTTGGACGGATTCCCGCAACGTTATGAGCTGGCTCAACTCCGACCACCGTCGATATAACCAGTTCGTTGCCTTTCGGGTAGGCGAACTGCTCGAAACGACGAACACCGAGCAATGGAGATGGATCCCGACGAAGCTGAACGTCGCCGACGACGGTACCAAATGGGCTGGAACACCGGACCTTGGGCCCACAAGCCGTTGGTTTCGCGGACCCAGTTTCCTCTGGGAACCGGAATCCGAGTGGCCCGCGTCGGAGACGCCTTTGAAGAATACAGCGGAGGAAATTCGTCCACATTTGCTGCTCCACACAGTAGCGGTCCCATTGTTCCAGTTCCAGCGCTATTCAGAATGGAAGATCCTCCTCAAAGTGGCAGCTTTCGTTGGGCGTTTCATATCGAACATCCGTCGGCGCTTGCGCAGGGATCCTCCTGTAACAGGACCGTTGACGTATGAGGAGTTTAGTGAGGCTGAGGCTATATTGATGATGCAAATACAAATAGAAGCTTACCCGAGAGAATTTCGCAGCCTGCGAAACAATGCGTCGAATAAACACCCGTGGAAGAAGAGCGTCGACAAGAGAAGCCCACTGTACAAGCTATCGCCGGCGATCGACGAACGCGGAATAATACGGATGCAGGGACGTTTAGCAGATTGCTCCGGTATCGACGAGATGACACGCCGACCCATTATCCTCCCAAGGAACCACGCCGGTACGGATCTGTTGATACGCAAGGAGCACGAGCGATGGAAACATTGCAATCATCAGACGGTAATCAACGAACTTCGCGCCAAGTTTTACATACCGCGGCTACTGGGTGAGTATAGCCGCATCCGTAGAACGTGTCAGCAGTGCCAGAACGATAGCGCAACGCCTTCGCCACCCTCGATGGGGAACATCCCGTCTCAACGGATTGCGGTGGGACAGCGTGCGTTTTCATTCACAGGGATCGACTACTTCGGACCCATCCTGGTGGCGGTTGGTCGACGAGTGGAAAAACGATGGGGAGTCATCTTCACCTGCCTTACTACGCGAGCGGTCCATCTCGAGGTGGCGCACTCGCTCAACACCGCGTCCTGTATTATGGCAATCCGGCGCTTCATCGCGAGACGCGGAACGCCCCTTGAGATGATCAGCGATCGGGGAACCAACTTCGTCGGCGCGGCACGAGAGTTGCAGGAAGCGTCCAACAACATTAACTACGACGCATTGATGATCGCATTCTGCGGACCAGCTATGAAGTGGAGTTTCAATCCGCCAGCAGCGCCTCATTTCGGTGGCTGCTGGGAACGCTTGGTGCGCTCCGTGAAGAAGGTGCTCGACCAATTCGATCTTCCCCGCCGACCGACGGACGAGGTGTTGCAGACGACGCTGGCCGAGATTGAGCTCATCATCAACTCGCGGCCCCTCACTTACGTGCCCCTGGATGACGAAATGGACCTCCCCATCACGCCGAACCACCTCCTCTTAGGCAGTTCGAATGGTTCCAAGCCGGCAACTGTGTATACCGACGAGCCGGCAGCCTTGAAATCGTCGTGGCGAGCCACCCAGCTAGCCGCGGATCGCTTTTGGAGAAAGTGGGTGGCGGAATACCTTCCGACGCTTACCAGACGCTCGAAATGGTTCGAGTCGGCGCGGCCCATCGAAGTTGGAGACATCGTGGTAATCGTGGACGGCAACCTCCCTAGGAACCACTGGCCGAAAGGGCGTGTGATCGACGTTGTGCGAGCGATGGACGGGCAGGTTAGGCGAGCAAGCGTCCAGACCGGGAGCGGCGTTTACGAGCGGCCAGCCACAAAGATTGCGGTGCTGGACGTGCGTGGTAGATTCGGTGAAAGCCACAATGATAGGGCGTAGGGATTTGTGCGGGAGCTTAAAAAAAAAAAAAAAAAAAAGTAATTAGTAAAGGGAGATCGTAAACATACTTACCAGTTCGCGTAGGGAAAAATTGCAGAATTGACAGCTAGGCAGAGAAGTAGAGTGCGATACACCACACATTCTATAGTAGCAACAGTGTAGTGGTGATAGCACTGCGGGAGGGAATGTTACGAAACGTAACGTTCGTAACGCTGCCTCAAGCTGTCACGATACTGAGCAACTCGACGGGCTACGAACCGGTTATGCTCGGCAATATAAATAGAGCGAAGAAGGGCAAAACCGCTCTCTTTTATTTGGTACAGACGGAGAAATAAAGATTAAAAAGTTTTTGGTCAGCCGCAAGGGCTTTCCTAAAATCGCAAAATTATTATTCTTTTTGTACCAAACTCCCCTCTGGAGCCGTTTTTTAACAAGCTCGTTACAAACTATTGCGGAATTCATTTACGGATGCGCAGGATGCTTCTAGCTGCCCAAGAAAGAGTTTCGATTCGGTTGTGCAATGGCAGCCGATGGCTTTTCGGATGATACAGAAACGCCTTGATATAATTTTAGAGAGACGCTAAAAGCTCAAATCGCGCTGCTAAACTGTTAGCTAAATAGATGTCCCGTGGCTGGGTGGGTGTGGGGGCGGGGGGTGGGTGCTGCTGTCCGTTTGGTGTCCACCTACTATGCCTCTTGCGCCCAGCGCTTCCTTGCGGCTTGGGAGCTTGTGTTGAGTAATCGAGCGTGGATGATGGAAGGGTTTGTTGAATGGCCAATCATTCACCGATCGGCACCGTGATGTTGCGTGATTGCACGGCCGGTAATTGTTGAGGAAGAGCGGTTTTACTCGCTACTGGCTGTGGCCGTTCGCTGTTTACAAAACGTTTACATCAGCTCGACCGAAAACGGGGACGCTGGAATGGTGGATGTGGCAATGAGGCGGCAAAGCGCGTGCGTAAGCGACTAACCAACCAAATATGATCTGTGTGCTCGGTCGTTTGCTGGTTTTATATTTTATGAATCAATTTGAATCGTCCTACGTACTCCTAGCGGACAAGAAGCGCTTTGCAAGTGGTCAGCGAAACGGTACCAGTCATTTCTGCAACAGGGCTATCGTGTACCATTTTTTTGGTTTCGTAACGAAGGATATACATTGTTTGTTTAAGTAGCAGTCAATAGTTCTATCATTTTAAAAAAAAAAATGTTTTAGAAAACCAACCTTGTTGTATAATTGTTACAAGAAAACAAAATGTTTCAAAACAAATAAAATATTAAAAAATAAAGCTACACCATTAGATGTCTTCGAAACTATGCAGCATTGAGATCTTGTTTGTGATATTTTATATATTTGTAAATAATGCTCCACCTGAAACGATTTCCAAGCTTTATTTTATTTAAAAGACTTATAAGAGGCAGTGCGATAAAATATGCTAAATAAGCTAAATTGATTACTTATTGAAGAATTACAAATTCACACTATTTTTACATAGAAAAGGATGTATCGATTGAAAAATTAATTTATCTTTTTTTAAATGTTTGGCCTATCACGTTTAACTCCTCTAATCTAACATTTTCCACAGATTGTATTCCCTTAAAAATTTAAAAGAGCCTGCATGCAATGCATTTAAAAATAATGCATTTAAAAGAGCCTCAGAGGGGAACAACATGTTCCGTGTCGACGTTGGCAATGATCAACGAACAACCTATAAAAACCTTTTTCCTTCTCTAAAAACCTATCACACTTAAGCCTTTTCGACATGGCTCTAAAGCTTTGAATCGTAGAACTGGCAAGCGCCGCATCGACCGGCGCAGCCTAACCAGCCGCAGCTGATGCGACAATAATGGTGTGTAATCAAAACGACAATAAACCATTTACTGCTTCCCAGTTTGACTTTGGACTCTGGCGGTCGCCGAAGCTCGGCGCCATACGCGCATATGTACGCGTCCAATAAGTGCGCCAGCATCTGCAGCGAGAGGCAACCTATTAATTGATCGGCCACAATTGGCTTCAACGGCGAACGACAAGGTGGTCAATGGAAACAAGTTGGCAACTGTCTCGGCAGAGGACGCTACAGCAGATCAACTGGCTCGGAACAATTGGGGCCGCGAGCGATCAAACTGGAACATACAGTCGAAGATTTGTCAATATTTCGTCGTTGGAGACAAGCGAGCAGGTCCGAATGATGATGGAAGATTCATATTGTTTTGTTTAACGACATTGGCATTGATTCATTCAGTGCTGGATCAGTTTTTAAAAAAAAGATTTATGATAAATTCGATGCAATAATAATTTCATGCAATAATTATAAGCCTTCAACTTATCAAAACTCTTAAGCTTTCTCTCTTGAACCTATTTTCTAAAATGTGTTCAATAAAATAAGTTATTCGAATTCAACTGCGTTAGGAAAACTACTTCTGCTGGAGATTGAAATAAAAAGCATGCATTCGTCGAAAAAACAAACCAACCAAGCACGGCATAGTTCCTCATATCTTAACTAGCGCTTGAGTCGATGGAGTTGGAGAATTGATGGTTGAAGGACGCCAACGATATTTAAATGCAACATTGTCGGAAACGATCTCAGGCATCAGGGACTATCAATACTCACGGTTTGAAATGCACAGCAAATGTCAAAGAAATATGAAATAGGACCGGTACTACTGGGACGAAATACCTGTTTGTAAGATATGAGGTTTCAATGCTTTATCTTCATTTGAAAATAAACCGGAAATTTTGCTTGGCTTCGTTGTGTACAGAAATGGACAGTGAAAATCACTGAAAACCAGACATTTTATATGTCAGAACGATCCCTACGGTCTTTGCGCTTGATCTCCATGTTTTATGAGGTAAATAAAAGAACTTCAAACTATTCCGTGCAGGAATCGGTTAATTTTTACGGAATTAAATTATAGTCCTCATTTTAAGTCAGACATTTCTTCTACCAAACTTGTTTAATCCAAATGAGTTGCTGAGGCCTATAGGTACCATTGCTATAAGCCTGTATATAATATACTGCAAGATATATCACATAAAGAAAAAATACAGCCATAAAAATAAGAGTAAAACACCAGTGTAGTAAATAAGGTAGTGGCATCATGCTGAGTGTAGGAATTAATTTAAATTAAGTTCAGGAAGGTAACAAATCGAGCGGAAAGCAAAGCATTGTGCCAAATGTTAACCTGAGCTATCTCCGTAGTTAGCTATTATAGGGGGCTTACAGTTTGGGTTAAAATATTTTGTAGATTCGTACAAACAGGATGTATGAATCTGATTACTATAAACGAATTATTATATCTTGAATATCATGTTCAATTAAACACACTAAGAAATCAATGTTTAAGACCTCAAGTGGTGCGTTTTATTAGTACTGCGTTGTTCTTCTCTTCATTTAGTGAAATCTGAGTATTTTTTACTATCCGTAGATTTTATTAAAAAATTCAAAACTTTAAAACACAAACAAATCGCACCTTTTATGTTTTACAATAAATTTGAGAATGCTAACAGTAAGTAAATAAGGCCGTATTACACAAAACAGTTTTATACCAGGCGAATGTAGAGTCTAACGACACTCTTATACTCCATTTTGATGAGATCGTACTTTGTAAAACGATGAAACTTTCTTGACCGCTAAAGCATAAATTTAAAAATAAGAATTCAGCAATTTTTAAATTTTTAAATATAGAAGATAATTAATAACTATAACAACAACAATATATTTTTTCTCGTTGCTTTCTGCTTTACGTCTACACAGTTTCAAAGTAATTGTCGGTGATTATTATTATAGGAAATGATTCCGGATGGTTAGGTCAATGATTTACAATTGCCGTGAAATTAATTGAACGTCATGTTTGATTCTGCTGATTTCAAATTGACTTATGAATTTGCCTAAACCATTTTAAAAGCAGCTCTAACCAGCGAGCCTAGAAAAAGAACAAGCTAAATGAAATGCGATCTGGTACATTCAAACGTTCTCTCCTTCTCTCGATGTTGAAGGTCAACGGTCTTCAGAACGGAACGGCGGGCCCAAACCGTGGCACGAAACAGTCGGAGTGGCATTTTCAAACATCGGTCGTATTCTAACGGATCGTCCGCGCGGCGTTGATCGAAAGATCGATGGAACCGATGCCAATCCCCGAAGTGCGCGTTTTTCGATAGTGGTTTGGGTCTCCGCCTCGGGAGGCCAACCCTTTAGCCAAAAACTCCCTTCGACGCTAATGGAATCCCCCCGAACTGATCCATCGAACTGGTCGGGCTTGTCAGGAGGAGGAATAAGCGGTTGCCTCACGCCGTGAGCGCGACGCGCCTTAAAATTTGTAAATCCGATAAGCATCTCCCTGGCTGGCTGCTTGGTTCGTACGACAGGCTCTATCGGATCTAACGCGGTTTGAAAACTCCTTGGAACCTTGGGAAGCGAGAACCTTCGCCGAACGTTTGGTCGCTAGTTGTCGAACCAGTCAGCCGTTCGGAGCAGCCTGTTGATTCCACGAATGTTTGCGCCGGACGAAAGCGATCGTTACGGCAAGGCGATCACTTTTTATTATTTAAGTGTTGAACTGGATGAAGTTGCCGGCGAAGATCAGAGGCTTGAACGTGTGCCAAATTGTTGCCGGGGTTCTCAATTTCCGCCTTGCCAGGGTTCGGGTTTATTGCTTTTCCCTTCTTCTGGACGATACACGAGAGGACTCTTACCACCCCCGGGGGTGCACGTCCGGGATGGCCGATACTTCCGCAGTTACGACGCACAGCGGTTCGTCTTATCCCATCCGCCATTGACACACCCCGCCGGTCGCTTCCTGTGTATGCAAAAAAGGAAGAAAGTCCTCTGAAACAATAACGGCGTGTCCTCGGAGCGGAGGAGGATGGGCGTCCAGGGTCATCCCGAGGACTGGATGATAGTGATGCGGCACAGTGGAAAGTCGGCCGTAAACCATTAACGGTCAAGGATACGCACAGACGGAAAGGAAAGGAAAGCAAAAATGCTGATGACGATCTTGGTCCAGACCTTCCGAGAATCCGTACTACCCGGAATACTACGGACCCGCTGGCAGGTACCGGACTTTGGGCCTTTCTTTCCCTGTCGGTCCTGTTTCTCTTTGAAACAAAATGCGAATTTCGAGGCACGGGGTAGAAAAAACAAAAACAATACAAATCATCCGATCTTATGGTCTGTTTCGGTCTACGCTGCAAGGTTCGTTGTGTAAAAGTGAGCGAGTGGGAAAACGTGAACCGAACCTTCAGGGAACCATCACTAATCCCAAAGCAAAACAGCCCGCAGAATGTTGACGAGGTGAGGAAACATGAGGTCTTTCGTACTCGCTGATGTTCTGGGAAGTTACCGGTTTTCTTTAAGAGCCACTCGTGGTTGAGAAAAAAAATTCGGATGAAACGCCGTTCGATCAAAAGTCGAGTCCAAAACTCTGTTTTTTTATTGAAATTAGAAACGATAAACATTTTATGGGTGCCTTTATCGCTGGACTTGAACGAATCGTTACCATCCTGCTTTGAAAGTGATCGTATGAAGCGAATATCGTACCTTGAATGAATTCTTCCTGAGGGGACACATCTTGTGTCGTTAAAATAATTGCAAGTTCAATAGAAACTTTAAATTTAACAAACAATTTCATTTCAATTCTTAATCCTTTAAGGATGAAGTTTAGTAGCCATTTACATGGAATAAAAAGGGATAATTTGAGATGCATTAACAGAAGTTTAAAACACGATAGAACTAATAAGTTATTCGAAACTACGTTTATAACCAAACTAGTCGATTTATCCTACTTTCCAAATTCATCCAAGGATGACAAGAATAATTTTCATCTGAAAACAGTTTTGGATGTATGCCGAGTGAAGTGCTCGTCATTTAGTAAGGTTTTACTAGATTTTTTGGAAAGGCATGCATTAAAAAATAGACATTTTAGAGGTTGTACAGCTCTAGTTTACATAGTAACAAGTCAAGACTGAGGTGTACAATAGCATAACTCTGCATGGAATACTTAATATCTTCAAATTTTTCTGCATAGAACTAAAATAATTCTTGATTGGTGTTGACTTTGGCTAGTTCGTAAATTCTGTTGACAGTTGATCTCCAAGACACAATATTCTCAACATGAAAGGGTGTCATTCGATAGTGAATTAATGTCCTTCTGTTTCTATTTCTCAAAAGTCGTTCTACGAATCGAATGCATTAAAAGTCAAAAGCAAATTTAAGATTTGTAAAAATACCTCCTTACTCCAATCCATCCTTCTTCTAAAATTCTTTACCCTATCTATTCCTAGTGTTTCCTATTTCCATGCTATTCGATCCACCCATTGTTCATAGGTGATCGAGAAGCCAATCCATTACTTAACACTTCCATTTGGGAAAATAAATATATCACCAAAACGAGCTTGTGCAAACCTTTTTTCGAACCGAAAATCGCACAATCACAATTTTTGATGGAGGTGCTAATTTTCCCATCGGGTTAACACGTCGTTTTAATGGCACTTGTAATGAGTGCGAGGAAGGGTTTTGCCGCAATGGCAAACGAAACGCTGAGAATGGGATTTATCATCGTCCCCCGTCGGACGGGCAGGAAATGGAAGCTGCAAACAAACCGGGCGGAAGGATGAGAGAGCAATCGATCGAGCGATTCGCCGTACTTCGCGTGCTCCGACGGGAACCGTGTGTCAAAAATGTAATTGCCCAGCGTTTGTTCCTTACCTTTTTATTTCCTTAACGGCCGTGGTTTTTGAAGGACTAACACATTTGAAGGCTAGCGCAACGAGGTAAAGTAAAGAGGTGGATGTTTTCGCTGTTGTCCTGTGTTTATCCAGCATCGTACGATGGGAATCCCAAACAGATTTTGCACGCAGGATTTCTTCCGAAGATGTTTGCAGGACTTCAGATCGGCAAACATCGAGTGTGTGTATTTTTCGTGCTCGAGGCATCGCATGGAAAAAAAGCTAATTTGTATTGTTTCAAGTTATGATGTAATACGATGATGTATTTGAACAGTTTTTCCAATATTGTTTGACCGTTGTTGCATCATTCTAAAAATGGCAATATGTATTCACCGGTGTTAAAAAAAACGTTTGAGGTTTCCACGCAATCGACGAGGAATATTCCGCTTCGGCAGTAATATGGGTTCTAGTAACGAAAGGAACTTTCACGACAATAAATGTTCTCTCTTTTAGCCCAATTTGTCCATTTTCGGTGTCTGAAACGTTTATTTTTGCTTTGCATTTATTGACAATCCAAGTTATCAAGATCACATTTTGTTTTGACCGTTTTGTTTTGTTTATTAAACAAAATATCAATTCAATTCTTATTGTCAACGCAATATTAAAAGTTTGAACGTTTGACAACTCGGGTGGGACAAGTGAAATATTTCAATGGAATAAAAGTACTTCTTGTTTACGATGCGATTAGAAGATAGCAAAAAAATTAAATGTCGGAGAGTTCTTGGCCGAGAAAGTGGCGATCATGTAGTGGTCGAACAATTATTCTGTGAACAACAGAAACAATTATTCTGTGATTTTGAACTCATAGTTAAGCACTCTGACTGATGCATAGTGTGGATGATCTTGCACGTAATTACAAGCAAATTGAAAGCCTTCTTTTAAGGTGCTTGACACACACAATGCACTCAATCAGCCGTCGAACGATGTCGAACACAGCGCGATCGCGCCACTTTGTTTTTTGGGTCAGCCGCGATAGCTGCTTATCTTATCGGCGCATGTTGCGCCGAAGAAATTTAAGTACACGCACACACAAAGGCATACGCACGATTGCCACCGAGCCTCTGATTAGCAGCCCAAGGCGGGTCCATAAACCCCTGCCCAAACTTTTCGGGGCGCGTTTCGGCTGGCCGTTCGGTTTGAGGCGCGCGTGTGTCCACTCGTGGCCGGTCAGTTTTATCTCTCCTACCCAATTGACACCCGCAGATGGAGTGGCCCGCGATGGCACGTTTGCTCGGCGAATGTTGACTAAATATAGAAGCTCCAACTGTCACGCCAATCTGAAAGTGACGTCGACCACGGGTGCAACTACATACTACGAGTTTTCGTGGTTCGCCTGGGAACGGCCATTTGACACGCCGCGACCGCGCTGGTTATTGGCTCCGGAGAGCTGGACACTTATCCTACCTGTGAGCTGGGGAAGATTGATGTATACCTAGGTGGATGGAGGGGGTTTGAAGGGTGGAGGTTTTCAGCAACCTCAGCGATAAGCGATTGAACAGTGGCAATGAACTCTAGACGAGCGTGTCGTTGGGTTCAAACCTCACTACGCTTGAACTACACGATGATGAATGATTAGAAAAGGCGTTATAGGCAAAAAGGTATAAAGAAAAATATAAACGTTATTATAGCGAAAAAAAACTTTGTTTCTTTTTTAAGTTTCATTAGAATTTGATAAGTTTGATCAGTCCCATGCAGTCGCCTTTTCCTCATTTCCAATCCGTATCATTGAATGTTTCCAAGTTCAGTAGGAATCAGTTACGATGAGTTTCCCTTACCAATTTAACATTCAATTTGTAATCGAAAAACTTTTCACCTTCTATTATAATTAATCGAAATTGGAAATAGGATCAACACCCGTGAGGCATATTCGAATAAAAAGCATCTAGACGATCACGCGAGCCAAATAATCCTCCACCGGAAGATCAATCTATTACGAGGTGTTGCTCCACCCGCAGCAAACAATGTGGGTTGTTTTGTAACGCTGAACTTGAGACCAAGCGCCGGCCATGAATAATGGAAGGAATGTTGTTCGACTACTACGCTAGTATGTATGCTAATTCTTCTGGTATGGCGCTAAATAGGTTTAAAAGATAAAGGAGATAAGTGAATAACTAACGTGCAACAAATAATTAAATTTCTAACTTGTGTAATAGTGATAACATATGATTTTATTGTAGTTCAGCGAGCGTTAAAATTTTCCGTAAAACTTCATTTTTTCGTAGTTAAACACGAAAAAACAAACAAAAGGTAAGATTAAGAATACATGCACTAAGACCTGACGTTCAGAATGCATACCAACGACGGATGATTTATCGAAAGATAAGTGTATCCCTTTTTTTCCCAAATGACGTCACGGTTTTTTTTTCTTCTGTACCATGTGAAAACCGGTACTATCGCTTTTAACTTCCAGCCCTTTCCCAGCCCACTGTCCTCTGATCTTCCTTTTCTAAGCCCACCTTTGGCACAATTAACCTCCGAGCATCGTGCGAACTGTATGCGATCTCCATGTAATCTTCGCCAGATCTCTCCTATGAACAGCCCTCCAGTCCCTAACGATCGTGCCTGCATCTGATCACTTATTATTCAAACACCTCTCCCGCCTTGTCGTACTCACGCGTTCCAGCAGTCCTCCTCTTGCCTCCAGGACTGGATGAAAAAATAGCTGGTGCGCGTGGAGAGGCGTCAAATTCTAAACCTCTCCGCAATGCAAACATGCGCTCTATCGCGCAAAGCCGACCGGCGTAGGAATGTGCAAGTAATTAAACCTCTATTAAATTGCACCCTAAATGTGCTGATGGAGGTAGTGGTGCATTTATTGCGCGCAAGATGACACTTCTCTGGTTTTTCTGTAATCCGAGGATTGTTTACCAAACTTGTGCAAAGGGGAAGCTAATCGCGAAAAATAGGTCTGAAACCGGACAACGGCGTAGAAACATTACAAGAAAGGAAACATAAACAGGCCTGGCTGTTTGCCAGCCAATTGAGGTAAGGCTAAAATGCTGTTGAAGTCAAATCATATTAAGTTTTTTAATGCTTATTTTAAATACTCAGTTCATTGTATGTGAGCAATTAAAACTAAAGTTTTAAAATAGATATCTTTTGAAGGTTTAACATTGTGGTTGTTCCAATCATGGAAAAAATCAGATTTATTAAAGTTAACCTTACAGTTTTTATCTTTTGATTGATCTTTCATGTTACTTTATTAAGTGTTCGCATAAACGGGCTGTTATGCTTTTCCGGGTGTATTTGATTACCTTGAACATTGTTAACGTCCTGTAAAAGCCACGACATTGATTTCAACATGTCAATCAATAAATTTTCCTTTCAAGAATATCGCCGAACATGTATATATAATAATTAATCGGTTAAATTGGTGCCCTGACGATAGAAAAGCTACAATAGATACTTGGTATGATTATGCAAAATAATACATAGGTTCGAGATAGCCGAGCTCTTAAGCCAGTTCAAACATGACCGCGATGGCTTGGGTTTCGAATCCAGACCCCGGAATTCTCCCGGGACGAAGGATCGATTATCCACATACTTTAAAGGGAATAACGTCTCGTAAGTCCTAGCAATGGGTAGGCATGACCAGATTGGTAATTGCGCCAAGAAAGAAGAAAACAGAAAAGAAGGTAGTCAAAATCCCTTGTATTTAAATGATACAATCCAGACTGCACCGTTTGTACAAAAGTTAGGTTGAAATTATTTTTGATAGGGTCAACATACCTTTTAATACTCAATTCCAATCATATATAAGTTTGGAATATAAGTTTGGATAAATTTAGATTTTGATAACGTTTCTGCAATCAGAATTTGCTGACAAAATTTAGTATTTATAGTAAGATGCATTTGTACATGGACCGAATTGAACATAAAAGCTTTTTTTCATATGCGTTTGTGTGGTCTGTAGTTGTACGTCACTCTGTTACCAAACAACAAGCTAATATTTTACGTTCACACTGCTTTTCTTGTGAACGAACCAGAGGCACATTCAGATTAAACTAAATTTGATTTATTTCAGCTCTAACGTTCATCTTACTCGTATAGAATTGAAATTGGCTGCTTGTCTCGACTTGAACCATCGGTTGGTGATGTTACTTCGAAATACACCAAGTAATCCGTGTCGTACAAACTCCACGTCACATAAACCAATTCTATTGATTCTTTGTACGACGCTCCAACCGTCAGCGCATCAGCAAGATGATGCCAAAGGTCAGATAGCTGACTTGACCACCACCCGATTGACACCGATTCACTGATGACGCACTTGGTCACGGCAACTAAGTTGCTTTCGTGCCATCGCCAACGAACGCCTCGGGCATAGGTCCCACAGATGTTCGCAGTCTGGCGTGAATAGCAAATGGTCAACAGAGTTAAACGTTGTGCTTCAGTAAGTTCATTTCGCTTTCGTTCACACACGGCGTCCCTTGTTAGCCCGCAAGTGGATCATCGGAGAGTTATCCGGCCCGATCTGGACACCGTCCCTTTTATCTGATCCATATTTTATCGAACCCTGTTTACTATTCCCGGCCGAAACCGATCCGAGCGCCGTTGAATAATAGCGCAGGTGTGAGAAGCTCCATCTATCGACACTAGCTGTGCTGGATGTTCTTTTATGACCGAATGATGTGAATCTAAAAAGTAATCTAAGTTAGTATTTCTAGTATCTAAGGAGTATTTCAAAAAATTAAATTCAGCCAATCTGGAAAAATTTTGAACCCTTCAACATGACACACCGTACTAACTCATTATTTTTAGCAGTGGGCAATTTAAGTTTCGCGTCCATCCTAGTGTGAACTAGTTCGATCTGCGGCTTAATTAATCCCTTGCGTAACGGATACTCAACCACGCACACACACATAAACGCACAAAATAGCGTATCGAAAAAGAGCCTAAATCAAATTATGCACCGATCGTCAGCGGGCTTATTGGGCCATGTCCACGCACGACCAATGCAACCCCAACGCGATGCTTCGCGCGATTATACATGGCACCATGCCGGTGAATCCACAGCTGGCTTTTGCGAAATGGTTTCCCCCGATGACAAAAATCGTCCCTGGCGCGGTTTTTTGGCCTCGCGAAGCCGGAACACACACTTCTCACCTGGGGCTCGGGCGCCGTTTCCCAACGAGGCTCGACGAGTGAACCGCGCAAAACGTGGTTATAAAAACTCGAACGAAACAAATAACAAAAAAAAAATTAAACCCCAAACGCAATTCGATAAAATACACGACAGCGATTGCTTTTTTTTATTTTGTTTTATGCAAATCCAATAAGCCGTCGAGCAAGTTTCGATCGCGCTGCGCAAGCGTCCGGTACCGGCCGGTGGTGAAATTAGCATTTTATTGGGCCTCTGTGGAGGCCTCTCCATATATCCTCTCGCGTGCATCTGCGTGTCGTCTGGGGCTGCTGGGGGCCGAGGGTCACCGATGCGGTTCGCGTGAGTGTGCGATGCTGAGGTGTGCATGATAAAACTGCAATTTTATGGCACAAATTTAGAAACACCGACACTCAGCGTTGTCCATTTCGCGAGGGGCGAGGCGTTATGCGCCCGATCTCGGGCTGGATGTGCCAATGTCCACGGGCTCATCGATGGCTTGTGTAGTCCGCCCCGGGTGAACAGTTTTATTTGCTTTTCCTAACAAGGTGAACGTGCGGTGACAATTTCGCAGAAAGCTGCATGGGATGTTATCCAATCCTAAAAGCAGCCTGGTTTAGGTTGTTCATTAAAAACATGTTTTAGGGAGAATTTGGAGGAAAGTGATTTCGATTTTTGTGTGTTCAAATTTCGTGCTTTTCAAGGCTTTTTCTGTCTCACAGGATAGTGGAAAGAAATAAAATCCAATGCAAAATGTGTGTGACTCTTTCGTATTCAGAGTGCGATGCTGGAACTGCCATTTTAAATAACTCATCTGCAATTTCTGATAAAAATAAGTTTTGCAGAACGAAAATTTCACATTATGAATTTGATATTCACGACATGTTATACAGAACCCTTTATTTTCTTTCAGTTTGTTGGAATATTCTGTACACTAAGAATTAGTCTTTTCTCATTTTTATGTTTATTTTAGAAACTTGAACCAAAAATTTAAACTATGTTTACATAAAGACCATAACCTAGTGCTTACCTAGTGCCTACCTAGGCTCTTCTTATAACTTCACTTCATTTCTGTCGTTAGATATTTTGAAATCTGAAGCGTTTTACATCAATTGCAAAAATTTACACATCAAAGACATTGTGGTTTCGTTTAAGTGCGTTTTCTAGTTAGAAGAAAACGAGACAAATGCCTAGGGTTCAGATTTGAGTTTCTACAAAAAGATGCAACATTTTTAGTTTCAAAGCATTTTAACATAAAAAGTTTGCCCTAAAAAAATTAGCTAATTAATCAAGGTCATTCCAAAGGTTACCATCAACTTATCATGATGAGTCCCACCTATTTACCCTACATAGTATGGAGAAGGACGGGTGTATCTATAGATATTATTTTCAAAAATTAACGAGAAGTGACATGAGGAAGATTTTCTCCAGAATACTTATATCTAGCTCTTATTGTACAACGGTTCTGGTCAATTACGCTAACTGGTAGGTCTTCGGCTCCCTCATACGTTATAAGTTGCGACCTTCCAACATTTTCGTCCAATTAGTGCATATATGTACATTTTAATTTATCAGTCTGTTCCTATTCTTTTTATTTCCTATAAACATTTAATTAAAAACATTGTGGCACAAACATTGTTTAAACATTCAAAATCATTGCATTCACAGGCTAAATCTCTTCCGCCATTTAAACCAACACATTCTCGCGATGCTTCATTTACTGTACCTTAACATTTCTGCAAATTGGTTTTTTTAGATTTTAAATTAATCTGCTGTTAAAATTCCCTTTTTAATCCCTATTCTAATGTCTTCGGGCTACAAAACCTACAAACCCTTTCCCTTTCGTTCACACAATTCGAGCACTCCACCAGTTCACAAAACGTACAAAACGGACGACCCGTGATTGCGTGAGTTGCACCACTGTTTGCTTCCTGCTAGGCCTCACGCCGTTCACGGAAAACCGGAAAACCAGTACCACTTGACCATGTTTTCCCAACCGGCACCGGCGGCTAACCGCCAACATTCGTTCCGATCCTCGGAAGTGAGTGGAAAACCGGCCCGTCGAGGTGGAGGTAATTGGCGGCTGATTTCCAAACAGGGTGTGCATAGTTTTACACTCCCCCTTTTTCATGGGCAGGAGGAAAATACAGCGTGCCGGAAAATTTGCTCCTCGCTCCAACGGAAGCTAAAGGGTGGAGCTTTCCTGATGGCTTGAGCGCTGGCTGGCTCCAGTTTCCGGTTCGGACATCGCGGCCGCTGGCTTTCGTTTTCGTTTCTCCCTTCCATCTAAGGGATCGTGCTTCGTCATCGTCTTCGGTCGGATGCGGAAGCTTGCCCGAGGCGAGACGGACCATATTTAGCACGGGGAAGCCGCATTGACATTGAACGTCGGTTGACGCACCGCGGTGACGCTGGGAAAACCCGCTCCGATCGGGTTGAACGGCTCCGAAGGGCCCGACAAAGATCGTAGGTTAAGACCAAGGTGTGGTCGCGTCCTCGGGCGAGGTTGTTCGCGGTATTTCTTCGGCAAGCAATGACGAAGAAGATCTCCACTACTATGCTCCTCCATCCGTTCATCGGCGTGGCCCTGGAGCAGGCCGACAGCACGATCACATCTTTCCACCTCGTCATCTCTTTCTCTCTTTTTCTCTCTTTCTATCTCTCTCTCTAGCACTCACCACTGCGCTAGGCAGCGCATGCTAAGAGGTCACGGGAAATTGGTCTGTGATGCGGCACTCGCAAGGGAAAAACCACGAAAATAAACAGCCTTCCCTCTGGACGCGTGCTCCGCGGTCCGGTGCTAAAATTAGTCAAAATTCCATTCCCATTCCGCCCGGCACGCAGCGGGAGACCACGGAGCAAACGGTGCACTCCGGGGGAGGCATGCTGTTTGATACTTGCATCCACAATTAGATTATTAAACAAGCATTGTGCACTGGACGCGTTGCACCGAGCAATCTCCGGGATGGTGATGCAATACGACAACGCTGCATCTCGAACGGTTTTTTTCATAAATTATTTCTTCGGAACACTCTTGTAAAAAATTTGATTTAAATCGGTAATTAATTAATTGATATGGTAACTTAAGTTGAGATTAACTTAATCTATTCTTTCTATCTATCTACAAATATTTACAAATATTTAGTGCCTTGTTCGAGATGAGTAAAAACATTAACAACAATTTCGTGTTTGATTTACGTGATCAATATTCCGATTTGCAGATAAAATTCTCCTTAACCTAACTAAACTATAAGATTTAATTATTTACTAATAGATTGATTCTTGAAAGTTTCATTGGATTTCAGCAGTCAATGAAATAATATGTATTTTAAAACGTCCGACGATGTGCTGAGCTTCTTACAAATTGAATCAAAGAATTTTCATAAAATAGAGGTTATGGCATAAGGTTGTGACTTCTTAGGGACATTTCAATCGCTCTTGACTTCTTGGTTTATCGACACCCGATTAACATTTATTCGCTAACTGTGGGTATTTGAAAATTTTAAGCATAAATTGAGTTAATTGACACACCATTATCATTAATTAACGATTAATTAAGCGTGTTTTCACATTTCCATTCACTTTTCTTTGTATTTTGCCATGATTTCAAAAGTGCAGTTCTAATTCGTGCAGAAATGTATCTAACTCCCGGATCCGACGTATTCGTTGCTCCGCTTATTGCAGACTCGACAAAATCAATATTTAAAGCGTTACTGTGCTGTTTTGTGGTTTTTTACATTGCGGTACTGTCTTATTTTAAACAACTTAACGCATTAATAAATACATGTTGCTTTCTTGACTGCTGCCATTACAAGTTAGGCATTCAACCTGGCGAAAATTTCACAGTATTTTTACATTTTTGTTAACCTATGAAACTAAAAAAATCCCTTACAATTCGGAGTTAATAAACCCTAAAAATCATAAAATGTCACCAAGAACACTATTTCGACAATAACACATTCGGTCGTGAGGTCCGGGTAGCCGAGCGAGTACGCCGGGTCGAACATAACTTACGATGGCATGGGTCCGGACCTGCCCCGGTACGAAGGATTGACAATCCACGCACGTTAAAGGGGAAAAGCCTCATAAACCCTAAAAATGGGAACAGGCGACCAAATTGGTCGTTACACCAGGAATGAAGCACACATTCAGTATCACTTTAATCAAAATAGTTGCTTTCAACCCTTCACATTTTACTCTCGTAATATCAGTTGCTAAAAACATTCTCATTTAATTATAACTCCACAGCTTTCCGAAACAACAAATCTCCTAAATTCCATTTGCAAGATGAAATCGTGATCGCTTTATCGTTTGCTCTTCAAATGCATTTTTAGGTAGTCTTTCGGCCGAACTGAATATTCTTTCCTTATATTTTCTATACTTCAAAAATACTGCGAGTATCCATCGACCGATCGACTGTTGACATTTTGCTCCGTTACAACAATCCTTCCGGTAACAACGGACGTGTCCCACGCGTTGCCTATGAATGAGGCGCAGCAGCAATCCGTTACTCCTCTACACCAGCTCCACCGATGCTCCACCAGGCGTGCAAGCATCAGAAGCGCATCGTTGCAACTGCATTATTTACAATAAATCACACGAACCGCTAAAAATATTCCTAGTCCACCGGCCGAGCATCATCACGCTGCCGATATTGTTTTGTGTACGATTGCTCCGTGTTGGTGCGTCTATTTTTGGTCCTTCGACTCTCGTTCTCTCGCTCTCGAGGCCCCCGAAGTCGTCCCGCAGGTTCAACTGGCCTCACGGACGGGGTGGACTTACCCCCCCCCCCCCTTTCCACCCGTCTCCCCTTTTAACCAGGCTCTTTCTTTCCACCGTCAACCATCCCAACCTTCTCCTAGCCATGAAATCCGCGCCTTTGTTTCATCGATGGATCGGTTTACGATTCTTGCTTTTTTTTTAGTTTTTTTCGTTTGCCCGCAAAGATGCCACCACACGTCACGGTCTTTGTTTGGTAAACAGTTTTTCCTGCTGCCCCACGAAGACGGGCGAGGGGGTTCATTCACGTTTTCCTTTCTACAACTACACGGGGCGGCATTTCCTCTTTCCGCCCACTGGTCATCTCACGGTGTGCGGGAAGAAAATTCCCTCAACGGTATTCGCTGCCGTCGTAGGGAGCATCTGCCGGCGCGAGGAATGCCTTGGTTTATTAAACACCAGTGCAGGTTTTTATCGCCTTGACTCGGATGACCAACCGTGAGGATACTGCGTGGCTTTTTTTTTTTTTTGCAACTGTCCATCTGACCGGAAGTGTTGTTGACGCGACACGCCACATCTGCCTCTCGCCAACTGGGTCAGGGACGATCGAAGATTAAGGCGGATGGATCTACGTACGATGTGTACAAATAATGGCATTTTGTTTGATGAGTGGTATATTTTTGTGATCCACTTACGGGTCGCAATGGTTCGTTTTTTGAAGAGATACTAGAAAGCAGTGGCGGACTTGTCATCACGTGGGACTTTAAATTGAACAGGATGTTCTAGCATTGTGTTTTTAAATCGTTTGCATATCATCAACTATCCAGACACGTGAAATTGTTTTAGAAAATGCTTCTTGTTTGTTTGTTTGTTGAAATTTGCTAATATTAAGCATTTAGCGAGTTTCAAAATGTTCGATATTCTCAGAAAAAACTTAATAAAGATAAAGGATGTTTAAATCCTCGCATAACTTAAATAACTGTAATTCATAAAAAGATGCGCAATATCCTATATTAATATCCACTTCGTAGATTTGTTTGAAGAAGCATTGCAACTTGGATATTAAAACAAGTATTGGGTGCGCAATTAAAAAACGGTTTTTTTAAAGGCACATTTTGATTTATCGTGACTATTTTAGTAGCAATGGAGCATCCAAAGTATTGCCCATCGCTAGCTACAACTTTACGCAATATTTCTGGCAAGTCCCAATTCATTATTTTTAAAAGATTCAACGAGTAAAGTCATTGTTTGAGTAACTCATATGGCCAGAACTGCTGGGTAGTCAGATGCTGTGCGATCGAACGGAACAGATGATAATATTACCGTCTAACATCTGGAGAATACAGCGAGGAGGTTAAAAATTTCCCATTTTAACGATTCCAGGAAGATTATGAACGGTTTGGCAACGTTGAGCCGAGCATTTTGGTCATGTCCATGTCCATGTTTGACCAGTTGTCATGCCTGCGCTGATATTCTGGAAGTTTTTCGAACAGTTCTCCGCTCAATTTGAGGCCATATAGATGTGGCCAAAAGTCTTCTTCTTTCTTGGCGTAACGACAAATTTGGTCATGCCTACCCATTTTTAGGGCTTACGAGACTTTTTTCCCTTCATAGTATGTGGATAGTCAAACCTTTGTAGTGGGGAAGGTCCGGTCTGGATTCGAACCCACGCCATTGTGGGTCTTGTTCGAGCCGGTGTACACCAAAGTCAAGAAAAGGTTTCAACACATTTCGGTTTCTTCTATTTTTTGCAGTACATGCATGCTAAGAAAAACACAATATCCCTGTAGCATCCCTTCTGAAAGAAAAAACTGAAGGGCCAGTTTCAATTTTGACGCTAACAGATTGAGAGGCGCACCGTTTTCTCTTTTTACCACGTTTTCAAAAACATTTTCAATCGAGATAGAAAATTGTTCCAAAGTAAGAAAACTGGGTGCTGTACTTGGTGTTTTCAAAAAAGAGATCGATGTGCAAATATCTAATATCTAACGAAAAAAAGCAACGGTTGTTTGTATCGTATTGTGAACGAAAACTGAGAATCAAACACCAACTTTAAGCTGAAAAGCCCAGGGGAAGCTTTTTGACAACGGATCGCATCAACGCAGAATTCTAATGGATATGGTTCATATGATATGCTGTATTTCATATAGGAACAGCTAGGTTAATTATATTACAGACTGCTTCAACCTAACAAAATAATCACAAGGGATTTTACAAACGCGCAAACGACAAGTCCTACACAGACTTTAACCTCATCTCAGTAGAATTTCTGTTCCTGCACAGATTCCAAAAATTGAGTCGAATCGTGAATGAACTTTAAATAAAGGGGTTGGATCGAATCAGACTCAGCAAACACTCAAAGATGAATAAGGCAGTGGAAAAGATGGATAAATAAAGGTCTGATTGTCATAAAAACTCGAGTTTTTAAGGAATTTATCTCATATGTATCATCATCTCTTTTTAATTTTTTTGGGGTAATTATGCTCCCTGTTGGTCTATAACGTGATGGTGTAATTGCTTCTTCACGATCTGGTTGTTGTGGTTAAAAAATGTTTTACTAGGCAGACTAGGTACTGAGTTTAAACTCTATACCTACAATAACCGACAATACAAACTCATAGTGAAGGTTTTCACAGTTGTTTTATGCATCGAACGATGATCGCCGTACAGAAGGAACAAGAAACAACTTTGATAAGCTGGTCGTCACTTAGTTTTTGGGACTAGAAAAGGATCATTGTTGCATGGAATCACCTATTTCAATGTATATCGAAACTTCCCTCAAACTGATCAGGCATCTTTCGTTTTTTTCTTCGATTACTTGGGGCATCAATGGTCCTATTTATCAACCACCCCGGCGAACCCGGAGACTGGCGCCCATCAATTGATCATTGATACACTTCCCCTAGCGAAAGGTGTGGGGACTTTGCTGACAATTTGTTTGATTGTTGTGCGCTAAAACTGCAACCCGCTCCAGTACGATGGTTGGTACAACAGGGGAGTGTTTTCTTCCTCCTTATTCTGGTCTGTTCAAGATGTTGATAAGCTCCGCTTCCGCTGACGACTTTAAGACCTTGCCATGGGCCAAGCAAGAGAGAGAGAGATAGAGGGAGAGTGTGTGTGTGTGAGAGAGAGAGAGAGAGAGAAAGAGAGAGAGAGAGAGAGAGAGAGAGAGAGAGAGAGAGAGAGCGAAGGCAATTTTCCTGTTCCCGCGCTCACGTTCAGGTAAGCAAGCCTAGTTGCCTGAGCCATCAACAGTCTTTGATGATAAGGGCGCAACGGAAAACGCGGTCCCAGGGGTGAAAATCCCTCCGGAATATTATACAGCCACTCATCTATCATCGCCGGTTGCCTCAAGATAAGCGGTGCTGGCCTGAAAGGGCCCCGCAGATAAGGAGGTAAGTCTGGGGGTCTAAGTCACCCGTGATAGCGTCGCCGAAGGGAGCAGATCTTCGGGGTAGTGCGAGCGAAAAGGAACAACTGGCATGTTTTATGACAGCCTGCTTACCCCATCATTAGAAGCAAATCTTCTTGCCCGGAGTCTCGTATCACTCCTTGCGTGTATAAGGCGTTCGGTGAGTTAAATATTGACCCACCGATAACGCCCTGGCACCTCTGTTTGGGCAGCGCAGATTCGTGCCGCGAGTCGTTGTGTGTGAGATGTACTCCTCAGATGTCGGAGGGCCCTTCTTTTTGCGGACATAAAAATGGAATAATTTTCCACCACGGGTGCAATGGGTTGGTGTATCAGGCGTCGCTATTTTTCCTCGCTTCTTCACTCCACGCAGCGTGTGATGGTCCTGTGCTGTTGACATCTCACTTCAGAACCTTATCGGACAGCCGTTTGTTTGCAGAGAAGGTTTTTTTCCTCTCTTTTCTTTTCTTCAACTTTCTTTCCGTGTTTTTATTTCAGACTGTTTTATGAGTTCGAGCCAACCTCTGCCATCGGTAGGCAAATCGTCATGCTATTGCCTCAAACCGGCGCAACGATCGCGATATCGCGGGGCAAACAACGCAACCCTTCGTCTTTCCCGCGGCTCAATAATCCCGAGCAATCTTTCGGTGCGTTATCGTGGCTTTACGGCTGATAACGCTACGGCGCACTGGTCAACGTTTCTTTTTTTTTTCCTGATCTCGAAGGGGCGCTCCACTGACACTTGAAGATAATGCAGCCGTTTGCTTCGTTACCCTTTTGCCGGACGGTCCCGGTTCGGCGGGTCGATTTGTTTGGTGTTTGCCTGAAATGATAGTGCTCCTGGGGGCCTCATCTACGCCTCGCGTTAACTGCGTCTCAACGAATGGCCCCCGATGCGACTTCCGACGTAATGTGTCATAAATCGCGATGTTTGAAGAGCACCGTTAAATATGTCGAAAATTTAAGGGGTTTTGATTTTGAACCGATAAGAAGAGAAATGTGGGAAGATTTTTGGAATTGCTTTTAAACAGAACAAATGGACAGTAAATAATTTATCATTGAAAAACAACTTGATACTAGAGGTACTTTACAAGCACCATGTAAACCGAATTATGAGATATAAAACACTACTCTTTATGGGATCATAATTCACCAGATATTAAAAACAAAAAAACATACCGGCACCCTGATGAAGTTAAATAAGATTTCTTTTAAGAAATCGAACAGTTAATAAATGCAATCAAACTAAATTTTAACAGCATCGTATTATAAATAAGTCAATTACTCAGATTTTGGATCTTGTTAAAACGTAAAATCTGTTCAATCATAGTTCAATGCTTTATCAAAAAGATAACGTGATTTGAGAAACCCAAAAAAACGGTTCAAGTTCAACTCACCGTCTTAACGAACAATGATTTAGTTTGAAAATGTTGAATTGACGGAGTCTTCGCTAAGGTAGCAAAGAAATGTGGCGTGATGAGTAGATTGGGGAACGACCTAAATTTCTTTGGAAAAGTTCACCTCTGCAAATCAATCATATCTCCACATTTTGATTTTTGTCCCTCGATATTATTCCTCGGCAATCGGACACAACTGAAAAGATTAAAAAGATTGCAAAACAGGGTAATGAGATTGGTGTTGTGTTGTAGTCGGTATACACCGTCGGCTGTTATGCTGGACGTCCTTCAGTGGATGTCTGTGGAGCAGCGGATAGTAAACCAGACTATGACATTCATCTTCAAACTACTTAGAGGCCTGTTACGAGGATATCTTGGCGAACGGGTAGTTAGGGGTTCTGACGTTCACCACTATAACACACGAAGGGCTCATAATCCTAGAACGTCGAACTTTTCGTCAGTTTTCGCTAGGAACTCGTTGTTTTGCAAGTATTCAATGGTATAATAATAAGCCGAGGGAGTTTGATGAGGCTACAAACGTTCGGGAGTTCAAACGCTTGTGTGCTTTGTACGTCAGGCAAGTTATTAAGTAGACCAAGTAGAATGTGTATCGTTTGAAATATTGTTTGTGCACTGTTTATATTTTGTGAAAACTGTATGAGTCAACACGAGCTCATTGATGATGATGAGATCTTTTTGCAAATCTTTAAAGTAAATTAAAAAAGAAAATTGAATGAGACAACATAACTTTGAGACACGCGCGCGTAAAAGTGGACTTTTGGAGTGGACGCCTTTGTAGGAGCTATCCATTGGTCTCATGCAATCACGTAAACGGTATCCCGAATACATCCATTGATGATTTTTTCGGAGCAACCAGTTTTTTACGGATAAGGTTTGCTAATCTTGCCATTCCTAGAAAGTGGTAACTCCAATCCATTCGTTGGACAAGGGAGAGACCGGCTACGCAAAAGGATGGTGCAATTTTTGCCGCGCATTCCGACGAGTGGTTTCCATGATATCTTCCTGGTGATAATTGTGGCTACCGTTGTATGAAAGGAAAAGAGAGCCATTGGTGTTTTCCTGAGAGTATCACTTCAATACCACCACTTCGTACTAGGACCTGACATGTCGCGATTATATCGATAGATAACCACGCCATTCTCAAACCTATGTTGGGATAAGAGGTGGAACTCATCATCATCATCATCAATAGAATTTTTTTGTGATTAGAGTTTTTCTGTCAACCCAATGGATTCCAAGTGTCTATTGTTCACATTTTGAAATTCAATCTAGATTAACATGAAATCATTTTTGTTTATACATGAAATTAAATTTTGAACAATACAAGAAAATTTTAAGTAATGAAATTGTTAATATTGACATGGAGACAAAGAATAAAATATTTATTACAATATTCCTGATAATTGCCAAAAAATGCAATAATAATCTTAAAGACTAAGGTGTCTGAATCCGCACAGCAAAAAGCAAATCGGTTTCTTCGAGATGTACTTAACTTGGCCCAGAATTTCGGGTGCATCGTTTTGCCTGTCAGAGTTTTGTGTAAAATGCACATAAGGGTTTGCTTCTGATTTTTTGAGTCTCCTGACCGAATAACAAACATCTAACAATACACGAAGGACGCTGGTGACGGTTGCATGCCGCGAGTGATCGTGACTCGTTTAATTTTTGTATTATGGCAAGGCGACCACACAAATAAAGCAAATTCCGCTAATAATGCCAATCGTCGTTCCCGAGATTAGTGCAATTAAGGAGACGAAATATAAACATTTGTTTTCCTGGTTTCAGTAGCAAGCCATAATGAAGGCAACTTATAACGAAGATAGACAGAATTTTTTCAAATTATTCGGAGGGATGGTGAATTATGAATCAGTTTTAACCTGTTTTTATTTCGAAGAATAGATAGCAAGAACCGATTTTTCTTCAAATAGTTAAAAAAAGAAAATGTTGAACACCAACCAAAACGAACCTTGTCACCCTTAATCGAGTACCCTTAACTTCGTGCTTAACAAAACCTTTTTATTTTCAGTCAACAAAAGATGACACGTTACGGAACGTAAAATTGCTGATTTCCAACGAATGCATACAGCTTTTGCGCCAATGTTTGCAGCCGCTTCCCAGTTGTCCACTCCTCGCAGTCCTAAGTAAACACCCGCCGTGCGATAGCGACCGAAAAACCCGCTGGCAAATGCATTGATAAGCAAAACGGTCCAGTTGCATCGCAGACCAGCGCGGAATGGAATGGAAGCGAATCGTCCGCCAGCTGCAGCTGCGGAAAGGAAATACCGAAATTGGAATTGTGATATGCAAAGTCGGATTATTTTTTCTGAGAATGACTCGTGGCATCGTCTGATTCTGCTTAGCCATCATCGCGTCCTGTGCGTTATGCGAGCCACTGCGAAGCAACTGTTCCTTGCGCCTCGGCCAGGCCTTTTTTGCGTCGGGTTTCGGTTCACCGCAATCACCTTGAACCAATGTGCTTACGCACCGTTTTTTTACCCTTGGTGCTTGCACTTATAATCGATGAAAATAGTTCCAATATTTGCTAGAAGAGAGAACTCTGGCCAGATTTTGTAAACATAAAGCACAAACAACCTCTTCTACACCTAAAGCTAAAAATCTCTTGTCTTCAAACATTTAACGCAAAGCTTTAAAATAAAAATTACTAAATGTTGGGCGGTAATGCTTTCTATCAGCAGTTTGTTAAAGATATCAATCAATAATAATAATATCATTGGGGTAGAACAATGCCTGGACTGATCAAAATAGAAAACTGTTGAAACTAAGTGACGCATTTTTCAATACTGAATGCCTGCTAGAAATTGAATCCCTACCATATTTGTATCTCGTGATGGGTGTCAGAAAAACCTTCAAACACTAACTGTTGATAAAATAACGGTGCATATCGTAGACTCTAAATAGTGGTAAGAACAGAACAATCGGATTTTCGATTAGGACCTATACAAAAAATGGATAGTAAATTTCCGTCAAAATCATCCAAATGTTGACAAATGCATGGAATATTTTTGAAACCGAAGCTCTAGGAGGTTATACTAGTGAGTTCATGTCACAAATAAAGATTCACTACACATTTACGTCAACCCTAACGCAAAGTTCGATTGTGGATAGCTAAATTAATTTTTTTATTTGCATGTTTGTATAAAATCTTCCACAGGGTTTACGATTTATTGTCATGATTTAGCGAATAGCAGCTACAGCCGTGAGCTTCAATTGTGTTAGAGTATAATGCAAACAGTCTATTTATGTTAGTAAAAGTACACATTTTCCAAATCGACAAGAGTTTCATATAATTAAACAATATTGGGCTCTGATGGCGTCAATTTTGAAGAAGAGTTTTAAAGAGTCCACGACTCCGTCATATCAAAAATATAATTTTTAATGTTTTGGTAATTTCCACATAATTTAACTGAATTTTTAATAAAGTTTTATTTTGTGGTTTTTCAAGTATAACCAAAATTTAGGTTTTACCCTACAAAATTAATATCTCAGGACGAACGTTATAATTATGAAATTACTATGATTTTTTAATTTTTTTAATTAAAACTCTCGAAGCAAATTCAGTCTGTATTGTTCAAATGATCATAAGGACATTCAACTGCGCAACACTGGCAGCAAATACAGGCCAAGCAAAACTTCTTTGGATAAGCTACGGTTCATTCATCTAGCAATCGTTGCCACGTTGCGAAACCGGACACCTTGCCAGCATCTCGGCATCTCTCCAGCGATCGTCGCGACGGAACTCGTACACCCAGCAGCAGGCGCATTAGAGAAACGCGCATTTAGATGACACTGTCTTCGGGGGTTAAGAAGCTAATAGTATCATAAAACAAATAAATAACACCGGCAAAGATAATGCACTCCCTCTCGCCGAGCGATGCGGTTGGTAAAGGGGTTCGCTTGAGAGAGGAAAACTTGAAGCCCTCGGCATCGTTCGGGTCGGCCTACTGGGCGAACCTTGATGAGCGGAAGATTTGAGAATCTCGATCCGTAATGAGGAGAGCCTACGAGCCGGTACCGAAAAATCAGTCATATCGTGCCAAAGGTAATCGCTGGTGAATCACGCTCACCACAGCCTCGACCTCGGTTAGGATCGCACCACGTTTGCCAGCCTTAAACACGGAGATGCAGAGAAAAGTGAAAAAAAGGCAGATTCACCGCAACGCTGACGACGGTGACCCCGAATGGCGAGGGACGCCACTCTCACTTTCACAAGTTCTCGAGCACGGCCCGCGTAGTCCTCCGACGATTGTTGCAAAAAAAAAGCCACAAAAACCGCGTGTCGCTCAAGCCGATGGCCACGTTCAGTCTAATTTGTGGGCTCTTTGGTGAAGGTGAAGGAAATTAGTGGCGAGGCTCATAAGTGGTCAAAGTGGCTCGGTTACTAACGGCCCCGTGGGGCTTGGTGGGAGATTTGCATGGCTCGCGTTGGAGCCAATCTGTTGGTCGCTCTTATCGCGAGTCTTCAAATAAGCCTGCCATCGATCGATCCCGGCGGTGGTAAAACTCTAGAGTCTACTGTGCTCCAACTCGAGATGATTTAATCACTCTAGAGTGCAAGAGGAATGGAGATTAGATTTGTCTACACAAAAAGTGAGGTTCCAAGCTCGGTAAAACCACGTTTCGATGACATTTGAAGTGTAACGAAATCCTATTAAATTAATTAAACTGAAATGGCGATTTAGAAGCCGATGCAATTGATAGGCGGCTTAATCATTATAAAAAAATTAAGTTAAGCATGCTTTCGAAACTTTACAAATTTTCAAAAAATTGCGAGAGAATAATGCCACTATCGAAACGGGTAAAATACCCGCCATTATTTCTTTATTGAACTAAATCCTTATTCCATTGCATATATTAACTCGACGATCCGATTCCAAACTGTTCGATTCATATTTTATTTTTAACCGTTTTTTGTTGTCTTAAATGATGGTTTATTGAATTCAGGGAGGTTCACGTATCCGTAGCTATTTCTACATTGTATCTTTGTACAAACCTACATCAACCAATTCCATTTACTTTCACAAACAAGTTTAATCTTCGCCCACTAGCAAAGTGTTCGATTGATGAAATTAGCAATTAGAAATGGGGAGTTCTGGTGAAGATGCATGTGATACATAAAGATGTTGGCAGTAATGAGAGTGTTTTTATTTTCCAGAAATAAAAGTGAGTATGGAACCTTCAAGAGAGACATCGAATAAGTAACCATCATTGCAATTAAATTGAAACTTTGATCTCGATAACAATTAATTTCTTGAACAACTGAATTAAATATATTTGGGACAGTCAAGTCAAATATATTTGGGACTTTTAAATGAGTCTTAGGAAATTCAAACGATGGCACAAACTGACCAAGAAAAACAGAGCTTGGGGGCTGAAAGGTGAATACCTCCTCGGGCAAAGGTGACAGAAAGTCCCACATCCGTCAAACATTGTCTTAGGGTGATGCAGAGACATCAAAAATCACTTTATGTACTCGCAACAAATTGGAAGCACCAGTAATCATGGTTTCGTCGTTGCGTTATGAGCTTGTGAACGTTGCCAGCATTACCTGCGCGGGCTCGGGCAATTCTTTATTCCGCAATCAAAGCGAACCAACACTCGCAGAGATGCAGTCGGATTAAGCGAATAGAATGCACCGACGGTTTGTGCTGGCACACGTGGTGCATGACGGTAGGGGCGGTAGGTGGCCAGCTTCTGACCAGGAATGACCACACACCATAAGCTTGGCAGCTTGGTTGAGGCATCACATTAAGCCTACCCCCTAGGCCTCTAGGCGAGGGCTAGACAAATCCAGTGAAAAGCAATCATTTCCACCATCACCCCGCGAGGAAGCGAGGGTTACGTTAACGGTGACCAAAGGGCAGCGCACAGCAAGGGCCGGCGTGTGAATGTGTGTGTGCGTGTGTGTATGTGTGTGTCCCGCGGGTAAGAAGGCCGCCAGGGGGTGGCCAGTTTATTGTCCCCGAAAGTGTCCGAGTTGTGTACGGTTGGGTACCCTCGGACGGAGTCCTCCGTCTGTACAAATCGGCCGTGCGTCTCCGCTGCTGGATCGAGGAGTAGCTGTACGAGAGAAGGGCAGCTAACCATAGTTGACGAGGTTGATGATGATGATGATGACGACGATGGCGAT
Source organism: Anopheles atroparvus (assembly GCA_914969975.1). Classification (NCBI taxonomy): domain Eukaryota; kingdom Metazoa; phylum Arthropoda; class Insecta; order Diptera; family Culicidae; genus Anopheles; species Anopheles atroparvus. The sequence goes on along the minus strand of CAJZCY010000004.1, from coordinate 31,170,538 downwards.
GTGCGACGAACAAACGCGACGAGTCGAGTCTCGCCCGGTCGGTTTCGGTGAAGACGTAACATCTCTACCAGAATCAACGTAACAACCTACCACCGGCAGAAGTACCCTTGGGGTGGAAGCCCGTTCAATGACAACTACTTATCTACCATTTGAGCGGTGGGGGTGGCGGTTGGTCGGGCATGGAAGCGGATTTCCTAGTGTGACGAAGGTCCATCAAACGATACAGTACGGTTTGCATTTCATCGTCATCTTTCTTTCGTGACGTCACGTGAATACTGCAATTTTATAGTTTTGGCATATTCGCTTCGATTCTTTATCATCTTAATATTAACAGAATGAAAATTGGCCCATTTCAAAACAACTTTTTCGTACATTAAACTTTAATTTTTCATAGCTCAAAAAATACTTGAAATTCTTTGTACACATACATCATGTATGTTTGAAATCGATCGCTTTGTTCTTGGTCAACACTTCTTCATGGTTTTACACTTTCCAATGATACCCTAACATGTTGGTAATATATTCATATAGCATGGTTTAGCAAGGTCTTAACAAAATGCAACCTAAAAGCAAATCGTACCTGTAGATTGAACAGCCCTTTTTAAGATGTAGAGCCCCTATAATTACCAAAAAGCTCGAAATTATGTATCGTTTTCTACAATACATCACAATTACTCTTTGGTTCGACGACTTGTTTCATCACAATTACTCTTTGGTTCGACGACTTGTTTGGCATTGATTTCAGGTATCTACTTCCCTTTAATACGAGTTTTAAATAATGGTTCTATTACAGAGTTGGACGAGCTAACTAGACAATAAAATGCAAATACGCGGTTTATCGATGTTCATTTCCACAGTAAAAATTTTCGACTCCCTCTAAGCGATTTTTGTTATTTCGAGTCTTGCTTGTAGGAAAGTAGGAACTGTTGTTCATTACAGGATATTACAATTCTTAACAGATCTATTAAGGCCCCCGGATAAAAATAGGTGGGTTAACCACCAAAACAAACCGCAGCAAATTTGACAGGGATTCGAAAGATAGGTACGATTCTCTTATTAGGTGGCAAATTTCCTTAAAACGTTGCAAAACCCGTTAAATATTCTAAACATAAAATTTTACTAAGTAAACTCTTTCTTAGCTCGCGGACAGACAATTTTAAATAAACCGTTACATGAAACGACATTAAACTGCAACAACCGAGAAATAAATGCAAATAAAATGAAGTCACCTGTTCCATGTAGGGCTGCATTTCTGTCCAGCACTGTAATAGATATCGGTCGAGCGATTTATAGTTTTTTTTTCGCTTTGTTACGAAAACTATACGGAGCTGACTCAATGGAAAGTGAAACATCGTTCGCCGGCACGACAATACAATATACATTTGGCTGCACAAGCGAAATGCACGGGAGAAGTGCAAGCGGGAGCTGTTCATGCAAATTATGAGCCACCCACCGGTGGCGATGCATCTGTCCGCGTACGTACACTCCCACCCCTCCTGTCCACCACCAAAAAAAAAGGCCCACCATACTAGAAAGGCCGTGAAACTCGTGAAGTTTATTCACATCGTTCATCTTGACGACTTAGTAACGGGTGCTACCGGCGCCCCAGCCATTGTGCCGCCGCCACCGTAGTGTTTTCCTTTGTCACTATAGGTTTCGTTGCGCTCCTATTCACCGCCATTTGTTTTCTTTCCCCCGCTCAGTTGTTGCTCCCAGCGGTGCATTTTGCTGTCAGTGTCATATTTTTGGAAGGGCTGTATCAGCATTCAATGGAACTGGGTTTGCTGGCTCCAAAGCAGAGGGCGACGTCGAGTGTCATTACACAGCAGACGATAACTTCTTTTCTGCCCTGCTCCATCAAGTTCCGCCAGGCATGACCATTTTCTAGTACAAAAGCTGTCATGAGTAAATAAGTTATCAACTGTACTTCTTGCTTTTGATTACTGAACAGAACATATTATAACATTTCTATCTCATCGTCACATCGTTAGGTTAACAAAGAACGATAGCTTTCTTTATTCTTGTATAGATTGCGCTTATGATTTTGTTCCCAACAGCCAGACTAGAACGCCAGTTATGACCAGAACGTTTTAGGTCCAGTTGCTTCAAGTTGGGGTTAATAATTATAAATGGTCGAAGCAAATGTTTCTATTGCTTAGAAGTTAAAGAACAATTCATGCCGAGATCTGCAGATATTCTCATTTAAAGCTACATGTAATGTTCTGGTGACTTATCATTCAGTTTGATCAAGTCAAGCACCGCTTGAATAACATGCACTTACCAACTGTCCGTTTGAATGACACAATAGGTACTCCTGGGCATTTCGGATCTTAAAATCGGTCACCGTGCGCTGTGCAGACCTCAATTCCTCTAAGTCGTTGGCCACCAAGCCAGCTTGTGTTCCGTCCCAGCGTGTCCATATATGCGCGCGAATTCGACCGTGCGAGCGAGCGCCGAGATTGCAAAATTTATGTGGCTTCCGAGTATCATATTTCGAACGGTTTTTTTTTTTTTTCTTGTTGTTGCGTTGCCAACATCGCCCGGCACATGCCGAGCATAGCCAGGCGGTGAAACCTGCCACCGGTCAGTTGGGGCAAGCAGTTGTCCCCGCGTTCGGAATGTCACAAGCTCGTGGCAGGGCACGGTTGCCGATTGCCGGTGCAGTTGTTATGCTTTGATATGGCAGCGAAACCGCGAACGGATGTAATCCATCTGGTGGGTCGGGATTGTGCCAGCGCACCCAGCATAATGGGTGGCGTGCTATGACGTGCCGGACATTCCCTGGCCGGACAACTTTTCGCAACCTAACGGGTCCGCTGACAATGCTGGCGGTCTCCAGATAGCTTACATTTGGTTCAGCAGCTATCACACTCGCGTTCCTGGATCATAAAGTCCTCTCGGATCCATCAGGTTGTTTAGTTTACCGAACTGCCTTTTAAGGACAGCGGTCATTCGTTATGGAAACAATCATTAATGCGACATTCTTGTTTCTACACCGTGAAAAGTCCACTCAGGTGATACTTTTGTCATTCAGAAGATCAGTACAAATAATTTACTTGTAGATTTCGATAACGTTTGAAGATTCACAAAAGTATACTGTATAAATCTCTACGACGGTAAAACTCATTACAATAAGAACAAGAAGCGCGATTTTTTAGCGATTTGATTTTCACATTTGTCACAAGCTCTACTAAACAACAAAAAGTATTATTAAACAAGCCAAATAAGCTTTAATGGGTTTGAGTGTTTGAAAGTGTCAGAAACATAAAATGTGTAACCAGCATTCAAACAAAGTTAAATAAAGAAAAAGTAACTTCTGAGTTGCGTCAGATGAGACAGGCACAGTAGTGGTGTGGAAAACAGAACAGAACAGACGATTTTGAATGCACATCAAAGCAAATTTTGAGTTGATCAAGAAACATTCCAGTATTTCACTCAAAATAGAGTAAATAGTATTCCGACAAATATCTGCAATTGTGTATTTTAAGATTATCCATTACAGGGTTTCACAGACAATAGCATACCTTGTCCACCATTTAACAGACTCGATTATTTCAAACGGGACAAATCTGTTATGTGGTGGATAATGCATGCTTGTAACTGGGAATCCCTATATTTAGCCTCTGACTCCTAGAGAATAGCTGGAGGGTTTCAGTATATGGGATACAGGATAGGATAGGGGTTCAAATCCAGACCAGTCCTCGGCTTGTACGATGGACTTCCTTTCTACGTACGATAAAGGGGATACAAGCCTCGGAAGCCCTAAAAATCGGTTGGCTTGAACAAATTACGGTAGTTACGCCAAGAAGATATTCATCCGCGAAGAACATTCGGGTGTATGTAAACACATTTTTAGAGAATTGAAGATATTTCATCTCCAATTACGCTTAATTCGACATTCTTGGGGTAAGTTTGTCTACTTCTGTAAAGAAATGTTAAAGTAAAACTGTCTGATAATGGTACTATAAGTAAGTATGTAGTTTACAACCAGAATAATTTATGCTTAAATTTGCTAACTTCCTCCCTAAATGTCACAGCACAATGATCATCTTGCTCATGAAACGGTTCTGTGCGTTGAGGCAACCTAATCTCAACATTTTCCAACTATCGTACAATCTCATTATGGATCCTCCTGAAATGAAACACTGCTCAACAATGCCACAGATTAGGGAGCGTTATGGCTGTTCTGCGGGGCAAAATTGCATTCAGCCTCCGTGGCTTTTAATGTCACTACGCTAAATGTCAACGGTGAGGTAAGCACCGTCGGAGTGGGAGCAGAAGAAGAAGAAGAATGCACGGGCAAGCAAATAGGGGGACATCTTTAGGCTCTGGATCTGGATCTTGCAGGTGAGGGAGGAATTCCTCAAAATCGAACAATATTGCACCGAGGTAAACTTTCCACCTTCGAGCGACTCAGGCAATCCGGGACCATTTTCAAAGCTGTCCGCGCACCCCGAGAGGCACGAAATTCAGATTAAACGTGCGACATTTGGCGTTGTTTGTGCAACTGGAGAAGGAGGAAGGGAAGCAAAAGTCACCCAAGACACAGGCATCCACACCACCCAACCCCTTCGCGACATTGATTCACTTTCATTTTCACTCGAGTGCAATGCGGTTGACGAATCCGTCTGCCCGTGGCGAGTTGGCGAGCTGGCCTCGAAGGAAAAGCTGGATGTGGCTGGAACCACAACGGCGAGAACCGCAGCGTGCTGCGCAAAACCGGGGCCCGAGCAAGGTCCGGCCAGTACCTTTTCCCTCCGCTGTTTATCCTACGAACAACCCAACCAGCGTGCATTTCCAACTAAGGCAAAGCAGGAAGCGGCAGCTATAAGACGATGTCTTGCCTCCGAAAGGGAGAGGAGAGAAGGGAAGCGGCACCTCGAAGCGGAGGAGAGCGGTGGTGGCGAGGGCCTACTTATTTCCCTTTCGATTTCGTTCGCAATGCATGGGGAGGAGAAGGTAATTGCTGCAGCAGCTCCATATGCGAGCGGAGCCTCCGCTCCTCCCGGTATGACCGCATAGATCAGTGCAGCATTTGGATCGAACAAGGAAGCGAGGCGAACCGAAACCAACAGCTTGAAGTGGGCGAAGGGTGGTGGGCATGGAGGGTGTAATACTTTTTTTTTACTTCTCCCAACTTGCTGTCTTTCGTTGTATCTCTTATTTTCCTTTACTTTCTTCCCATTATTACCATCTGGTTGCATCTTTCACGTTTCTTGCGCTGGCTCTCTTATTCGCTAGGTTTTACTCCTCTTCCTCCCCAGAGTAAGGCAACCTTACTCCGCACGTGGCTTCCGTTTCCCTGCCACGCTGCATTGTATGTTTTCACGCATTGGTTACACTGCCAATGCTTCAGATTGCGATTCAGAGCAATCTGGATGAGCCTGTAAAAAATCTGTAAAAACATTCGTATAAATTGACTGTTAAGTAAGTTAAGAATAGTCGAAATATTGTCATCCACTTTGGCATTTTGGACAAACTACATGTAATCCTCATTTATTAAAATGAAGTAAATTAATCGAGGAACAATCGTGCATATCCAAATGTGTCCAATGATCTAAAAAACTCATCGACTTGAAAAATTAATTTTTATTGCAGATAGCGGAGAAATAAAAAAAAAGTGTTCAATTTACATTTAATCTCTTTTCAAAATCGTATTCGTAATTTGGAACAGCTCAGTTAAAACCTAAAGCGTCTGCCAAGTACGAGTATGAGAGTATGATTTACTATTTATTCATAAATTGTATCCTGCTTTCTCTATTTTTAGATATTTCATGATAAAAGGGTTATTTTTTACTGCACCAACAGTGTTACACCGTCTCCACATTGAGCTTGAAACATTGTGTGTGGTTTACTTTGTCCCTCAGAACTGGCAATAGGAAAAAAGGTATTTTTGGTAAGCAAAAATAAAAAAAATTGCTTGTCGAGTCCGTAATGAGGACAATTTCATCACTTACATGAGTTTTCTTCCCTTATTGAAATTGTTTACTTTTGTGAGCAAACTAGTAAAAGAGTATAAGATTTCTTACAAATAACTTATGAATTTCATTTATGATTAAAAAGGTGTTGAAGGTGAGCAATTGCATTTCAGGTAATGGATAGATTGCGTTTCTTTAAAAAACAAGTCAAACTGTAATTAATAAGGAAGTTTTGTATGAAATAAAGTATGCGTGAAATTTATCGTGACCATACAAATATATGCGACCTAGATGGAGGGTTGAACTTTTCTGTTGGAAATGTTCCGGACATGTTTAGGCTACAAAATAATATTGGACACAAACGCACTGTTTAGGACACAAACGCACTGGGAATCAGCTAAGATAAGGAAAACCTCGAAGTCTCTTACATTGCAGCCAACTGGAATATAGTCCAGAAATGAGGTCAAAACTTCGCGAACAGTTTAAATATCCCTTTGTAAATTTGTTAATCTGTTCAACGAAGCAAGTATCTTTTGTAGCAGTCGATCATTACGTCATCGCAATGTTCAACGGTGAATTGAAGCCCCTGACCGTTTGATTTTCTTGCATTCTATTTTTTCAAATGCTTTACCTTTGAAAATGAAAAGCCTGCAGACAAAGTGAAATACCAACATATCGTCGTCACGGTAGCGGGAGGTGCATATGCTGGAATTTTCCCCAACCCCTTCCGCGGGCACATGGTGGCAATTTTCCAGCTCCCATGGCCCGCCCAGCCAAACGGGAGTGTCGAGCGTGGAGTCACCCGATCGGAGACTGGTGGTAGCGCTGGTCACGTCATGTGTTTCCGGCCCCCGGCACCGCGCAACCGACCGCCACCAGTGGATTGGTGATTATACAATACGGTGGAAAACTCGGCTGAAAACCCGTGCCACCCGCCTGCCCCCGGACCGCTTCGGCGAAGAAAGTGATCGCATCATCGCGATCGACGGTCCGGCCAGACGGAGATTACATACATACACAATCGTCCACGTCCGCTCGCTTCACGTGTAATGCCATGCGGCCCTGGACCTCCACTTTCCCGCCAGGGGGGGACGCAAATTACGAAACCCAACGCGAACCTAGCTCAGCATGTGCCTTCGTGTGTGTGTGCATTGGCTGGTGACGGCGGAAAGGGAAAACACATGATCATGGTGATCATGAAAAGTGATGCAGGCTTTCCGCACGGTCGCATGTGCAGTATTTTGCGATGGAAGTGTAACATCAGAAGATGATAGGCGAGCACCATGGAAGCAGAGTAGGGTAGCAGAAGAAGTGGGGGCAAAAAGTGTCGTTGTGCTGGACGTTTCAAATTGCATCTGCATTCCGATTCCGATGGTGATTCCGGCGAAACGCTGCAAACTAATGCAGGGTATTACAGCACGCATTACATTGCACTGATCCAATCAAACCCGGCTTAGCTATTATGGCTAATAATGGTGAAGAAGATAAGATGTCTTTTTGGCTTTGTGCTCAAATAAAAAATCACAATCAATTTGTAGAAAATGACGATGAAAGTTGAAAAACACCATCAAAACGAACACTCGGATTTTGGGACAGCATCTCTAAAAATATTTGCGAGAAAATGTACAAAAACTCAAATGAGATTTTGGAGTGGAAAAGTGGAAAAAAGGTATACGTGAATGGAACTACATCCACACAAAACGGGTTTGACTCAGTCCAACGTGAGAAAAAAACTTTTTGAGCATGTGTAAAATCTGTAAGCAAAACAAATCAATCTTAAACGTGGATCAAATTTTTAAATAAACATTCTAATTTTTTTAGAAATTGTTAGCGATGTGTTGGCAGATAAACCCCGGTTGAGTGCATGCATCTAAAATACATATCCATGTCCATTCTCACCTCGTTGCAAAATGAAAAAGTATGTAGCAAAGACACGCGTGATTTAGAGGACTTAGGAGCACGTTAATTCAAATTTTGGATTGTCTTTGCTTTGCAAACCCCCGATTTGGTTATATTTACCGAGAAATTATTAGAATTCGGTGATAAGATTAAATGAAGAGCAGTCATGATTTACTTCGCCTTAGCGAATGTCTTCAGCCGAAGAGGGAAGCACCTTAGTAATTTTTTAATTTTATTTTGTGCTTCACTGTCATCACAAAGTGAAAAAGAGTACATTAAAGACGGTTACTTATCAAGTGGATAGCAATGATTTAAGACAGATACATAATGCGATGTCATAATTTTAATAAATGTATTTTGCTACAAATCAAATATGTAGGCCTAGTAATACGGCACGGGCCGTTTTTCATGAATAAAAGAATAAAAAAGCGAAGAGACATGGGTCCAATTGTAAGGTATCAAAGCGACTCGCGCGGAGCCAAGAACGACCGTAACTGTATAAAACACGAAAAATAAAAGAAGTGAAATTGTATTAAAAACACCAGAAAAATACAGCAATTATGATTGTGGTAAAACGGTATCAAAATAGCATTTCATCAGTCTTTCAGACGCTCAGCTCCAATATACTTTTATCAATCTTGTATTTTCAAACTACATGTTCGCTTTGGCTTTTATCTCCTCTACCCACGCAATAGGAATGATTTCTTAAGTTTAGAATACAGTCAGTAGCCAGGCGGAGTTAAATCAGGCAAGATTGTTTGTAGTTTCGAAAGGACGATCTAAATGTAAGACAAAACTCTACGGATTTTTACCCACAGCTGCGAAACAAGTGTTTGAAAATTCATCTCCAATTTAAGAAAAAGAAACTCTTAATAGAATCATTAAAACATAATTAAACAGGAATTGTCGTTACCTCTGAGATATTTAGTTTTCTCCTACACATTTCATTCTCCTCATCATCCAAGACTTACCGCCATTTCTGTGATTTAACTCGGTAAAAGATCGACGCCCTCGTCGGGGATCTCTCTGTCCAGCTTTCCGCCACCTAGGGGTAGCATCCATTTAGTGGGCATTACCAGTAATATTTATCGATTATAAAAAGCATCCTCAATTACCGTGTGGCAAGATTAGTTGTGTGAGGTTCCAGATAGGGTCAAATTCGGATAAATCCGTGAACGGCGGTACAACTGCCCACGGAGGAAGCTATTCCATTAGCTGCCTAATGAGCAAAATCAGCACCGTCCCCGGAGCAATCTCTCGCGCCATTGCGACAGCTCAACAAAGTCGATACCGAGATGCGCATCACCTTCACCGGTACGTCCGCGATCCTCCGACTAATGGTCCCGATCGATAGGACGATTCCTGCCCGCACCGCCTTATGTCATTGCGTCGGGGTGCGGGACGATGGTGCGCATAATTATTACCGATCGGATGCCCTTTCCCGAAGTTATCATCATCAGGCGGCAGCGGCTCCGATCGTCGAAGGCCCAGGTTGCCTAATAACGGCGCGTTTCGTTTCACTCCCGGGATTGAAGTCGAATGCAGCCGAATGCACCTAAACCTGTTGATGCACCCTTCTTCCGCACCCCTTGGCACGATAATGACCTACGCCACGGCAGGGCGGGTGTGCTGCTAGGGGAAGCGAGGGGAGGAGGGGGGGGGAGGTAACGATCACGACTTTGAAGATGATTCGTCCAAATCCATCGAACACTGCGCATGACTTATGTACAGTGCTGTGCGAATGCTTTTCATACTAACCATTTGGGGATATTCTATTTGTGAAATGTGTAAAGTTTATTCGCAGACAAAGAAGAAAATTTGCAAAAACTTATTAAGGCGCATCACAGGAAAGCGGCTGGACTGATTTGTTGTTCAAAATAAACGAATTTCAAATATCCTCCAGGAAAGGCAGTAAAATCAGGAACAACTAAAACAGGAATGGATAACTGAAATAAATGAATTAATAAATCCAGAATATCTATGTTGACTTTTTCAAGACAATAAAAGAAAGGTAGCCAACTTATAATTCCACACGTTTTTTCATCATATTACTAATTTACGACTTTATCGTTAAACACTGAATTACAAAGTGCATATTGAAATATCAGATGATAAACTAATCGGAAACATGACGCATCATGACGCACACAGGACGTTTTCCTATTGAAAGGGTCGCAGCAAAAACATCAAAAAATAAAATAAAAGCCACTCATCGACCTTGCGGCTATTTCGACTATCGACAAACTGGGGAATATTTGTTTAAATGTTTTTATTTCATTTTAAGAAGAATTTAAAGTGATTCGTGCCAGTCATTGGAGTTTTATATATAACCATGTACAGTGAGTAATAGAAGAAGAACGAAGAAATATACAAAATATCTTCATTGAACTATGATACCACTTAACAATTCATCCTTCATACTTTTCTGTTAAGCTTGTTACATTTTGTTTGCACATTTAAACAATTCCATGTTCAAAACAATGCGAAATGTAAAGCAACCACTGTAAATTCGATGCAGCTTCTTTCATTACCACGGCGGGACGGACTACGACCCCCGCCGACAATGATGCAGACGTTTGCGTTGAAGCTGAATAGTAAAAAGTGAAACATTCCGAGGGGAAACATCAATTGCCGCTCGGACTGACGCTGAAGGTGAAGGCGCGTCACCGGACGCTGGCTGCCGTCACGGATCATCGGCATCGTCGTACCCTAAGCTGGCCGTGGCCGTTACCCCGAAAATCGCCGACCCATCCGACCGGGGCTAGAGTATAGGGTCGAAGCGGAAAGTCGTAATCAAAACAAAACGCATCAACGGCGGCCAACACCGTACCATCGCTCCCGCTCCGAACAGTGCCGTAACGGTATCCGACGGGTAGCCCAATCGGGTGTAGAATTGACGACTCCCTTCGAGGTCTCGAACCTGTCCGGCAACTTTGATAATACTGTTTACCGAATCGAACGCCTCCTCGCTGATGCAATCTCACACGAAAGTAAGCCCATCCGCGTGGAAGCCGCCGGTGTCGGTGAGAATTGAGGACAATGAACGAAAGGGAATGCTAGTTTCGATGGGAAGACAGACCACCTGAGGACCGCGGGGAGATCCGAGACTATCGCTGTGCCGAGGGCCAGGGTTCACGGTCAGCCCGAGAACGCAACGGAACGAACGCGCCACGATGGATAGAACGAAAGTGAAAAGCCGCGTAGATGGAAGGAAAAAACCGACCGACGACGGTACCGTTAGCTCATGAGGTTTTCAAACATGTTTCAGAGTTCCCCTTTTTCTCTTTCTTAATTACAAAATCCGTTAAACTTCTCCACTGATCTTCACTTTCTTCACCCAAGCCTGCCCTCGCGGTTCCGAACCGTATTATCTGTTCACCGTCATAAAATAGCCCCATAAATAAGAGAGATCTTCCAGAACTACCATGAATAAAATGCATGCAGTCATGAATAAAAAGTAGGAATAAAATTCGACACCACGCCGAAATTATCGTCAGACTATCAGCGAAAGTGTTTTAAAGGAGCATAAATTGGACATTTTGGGAATCTTGGAAAGCATCAACCATAACGCATAAGTTTAAAAGTCAATATTGAATAATAGTCGAGATGACGAACAAAAGTAGACGAGAGTTATAAGCGCACCAACAGAATTAAGTTTATAAAGAAGAAACAAGAAAAAAAGTTTAAAAAAAAGGAGTAAGAAGAAGTTAAAATAGATAACACGACAAAGACGGGATTGAAATTGTTCTATCTTCATGACTGAAAACAGCCCAACTAAATTTCCCAGCGAAATTTCCAGGGAATTGTCATGTATGTTTGGTATTATAGAAGCAATGCTAAATATTTGTATAACATCCCTTCATTCCAATATCGCTGAAGATTAAAAATATCTTCGAATTACGGTAGGCAAAATCAGGCTAAATAATAATTCTAAAATTTAAGACATCTAGAACGTCTCGATTGGACGGCCATTTTGGGATGCGTTCATCTGCAAGAATTTGCAAAACAAAAACCTACAAGAGGTTCGAATGCAGAATTATAAAATAATTATTAAATTTTGGTTTTATAAAATGAATAAACTAGAACGCTATTTACGACAGCTCTTCATTGTATAGAGGCATTTTGAGCAACTCTTTTTTGGCTATGAGGGCCCTGCTTGTGTCACCGTAATGGATTGATCTGCGCCTCTGCCTTTCTCATTATCTAAGCCCAGCCCACTTAACCTTGGAAAGAAAAAAAGAATAAATCTTTGATTGTTTGTATAAATATATTAATTTAGTATATGCACTAACATGTATAAAGCTACCTAGACAAAAAGATCTCTGGAACAGAGACTTACACTGATTGCGTTAGAGATGATGATGATGAGTATAATTATTCTAACTGAGTAACAACGATCGTACACAGTCATAAGGAACAGACTATTTGTCTACAGAACAGACGAAAAAAAAACACAACAGCAAACGTAAAGCTGCACAATGGAAACGACAGCTTAGAAGAGTTAAACAAACCTATACCAAGACAACAGATATGGCTATCAAAAAACGGGACGGGAAACGAATATACCGTTGGAGCGCTGGTGATGGACACAGTTTAACAAGTTTGCTGTACCGCCTCATCGTAATAACCGTTGATGTTGATTAAGTGCAGGAACTCGGAAATCTCCTTCTGATAGCCTTGGTCGCACATCTTGTTCCCAAGGTAGATCGTGTACTTGATGAGCTTCTCGAAGTCGCGCTCGTCGTCCAGGATCTGCTCGTAGCGCGGATGCACGTAGTATTGCGGTCCCTGACCCTTGCGCCAGTCCTTCGAGCGCAGATGTCGATAGAAGTGCAGCACGACGCGAAAGATTTGCTCGATGTTGTTGTAAAACTCGACGCTCCGTTTGTTCAGCAGGCACAGGAAGATGATGCGCTTCACGTACGCCCGGTGCTTGCGGTACAGATCGTCCATCGTTTCCGTGCCGTCCTGCAGATCCGCTCGGAACGACTCCCAAGACGCGTGCAGTACGCTGCTCGTGATGTAGTTCTTTAGTGCGTTCACCAAATGGGACAGCTTGTGGCGGATGAGCTGGACACGCGCGTACTGGGGCGAGTGCAACAGCGGCTTCCCGTGGCGCTTGCTCGCCTCCTTCAACAGCTGGAAGGAATCCTCTAACACGTAGCTCACCCTGCGCACCTTGACCAAGTACTTGAACACGTTCGTGTACTGTTCGATCGTTTCCGGCGTCAGGATAAGATTCAGCGGCCACTCGACGCGATAGCTCAGGTTCAGCATGCTAAACACGTTCGGTGTGTAGAAGTCGAACTTCTCCGGAATCTGGCACACGATAAACGATATGCGGTCGGCGTTGCGATCCTTCCCGGCGTTGCTCGAGTACAACGCCCCGTCGAGGATCGAGTGGAGCGTCTGGTAGTTCAGCAGCTCCTCCGGTGAGCGCACACTCTCGAGCTGGAAGAACAGACTGTCGCAGATGTGCGCAGAAAACTCCCCATCCATCAGCAGGAAGTAGTTCCGGAGGCTTTCGAAGTGCGCGAGGATGTCCAGATCGTACAGGTACATCTTCAGAATCTCATTGTTCACAATCTCCATGTGTGCCTTGAGGGGAATTACCAGCGAATACTGCAGGAAGCGTGTGATCGTCAACACATCGACACTGTTAAGCTCGTTTTTAACCGATTGGGGGTTGGATTGCTGGCTCCGCGCATCGTTATCCGCCTCCGGTGGGATGGCAAGACGGCAAAAATTGCTGCACTGCTTCTTCATTGCCTCCACAAATTCACGATAGATTTCGTCCTCTTCGCTGTCTGTGTTCGCTGGGCCCGAACGTCTCTCTACTGATTTTGCCCGGGTGAAATCAAACCCACCGTCCAGTGCATCGTCCGTAACTCCCCTCAGGGCGCTGGCGGGTGTCTCCAGTTCCAGCGCGGCTGTACCGGGAATACCAAACGGTCTATCGTTCGCAGCGAACCGGTCGGCCGCTTCCATCGCAGCACGTGACACGTCCAGCTTCAACCCGAGTGTCTTCTCTCCGACCGGATTCGCGTTGATATCGTTCCCCCGGAGTGGACTTTCCAAATTATCGGCCGGCGTCGACGGTACCGCGACCATCGGGCTGGCATCTGTATCGCTCCCCACGGACATCGGCGTGCCGGGGAAGTTTTCCTCGCCCGTTGCGATGTTGTACTCCGATTCCAGTATGCGACGACGGTTTCTGGCGCGATCGGAATCTAGGTTAAGGTACATCGTCGGCCGCTGCTTTAGCTCCACACGATTCAACCCGGCTTCCGGTTCGTCCGACAGCAGGTTGTACTCCTGGCTCATGATCTTCCGCCGGTTTCGCTGCAGTTCCGTTAGCTCCTGTTCGCCCCCCGGCGCACCGGAAACAGCCGATTCGTCCTCCCGACTGGTATAGTCACTGATCAAAATGCGATCCCTATTCTTGCGCCGCTCCTCCAGTAGATTGCAGTTTGCATCGAACGTCCGCGGGTCGGTGATCTCGAACTCGTGCGAAAGGATCTTCAGCTTGTTGCGCTGCGCCTCGGTGAGCTTGCGCATTCCGCTGCTCGCGGTCGCCACCATTCGCTGCTGCTCCACGTTCGCGTTGGCATGATCTTCGCTCAGGTACGTGCCCAAAGTGGACCCCAGCACTCTCTGTCGGTTGCGTTCTCCCTCACTCATCAGCTCCTCCGTCGGCACGTTCGAGTTAAGTCGATCGCTTTCGAGTACGGAAGACACCACCTCCAGGGGCACTATCGGACCCTCGACGATCGTACAATTGAGATCCTCTGCACTCGCTCCGGAAACATCTCCCTCGGCCGTTTCACATCGGGCGCTGGTACTGCAGGTGCTGCTGCTGTCTGCACCGTACGGCGAAGAGCCCACGCTCAACGATGCCGGTGACTTTTGCGCGTCCTCGTAGATGGAAACACTGGTCAGCGTGCTAGCGTGACTTTCGCGACAGCTCTGAAATGGTCCCTCGTCGCTAGCACCGTCCATGCCCGCGTCCGTGGTAATCGTCACCACCGGCACGATGTTCCCTTCGGCCACCACTCGCTTCAACCCGTCCAGCTTATCGTCCATCAGCCGGTTCAACTCGGTGTACTTCCGGACGCGATGTGTCAGCGCATAATTCTCCTGCAGTAGCTCCCGATTTTCCGCCTCCAAGCCCGTATGTTCCTGTTGCATCTGCTCCTGCAACTCCTGTCGCCTGGCCGTCAGCTTGCTCGCTCGAATCTCATTCAACTGGCCCAGCAGATCCTCCATCTGCTCCTGCTTGCGCCGTTTCTGCTCAAGCGCTTCCGTTTCCTGCTCCACGCGCCACTGATCCATGTAGGTGCGAAAGTTACCCTCCACTAGCCGGTAGAACTCGTCCCGTTCGCGCTGCTTCGTTTCGTACAGTTCGCGCACCGAGACGGACGGTCCACAGAGCTGGCGGGCCCTGCTAGCGTACTGAAGCCAACGCGTTTGCAGCTGCGTAATGTCGTTGAAGGACAAGCAAACGTTCAGCTCCGGCTGACGCAGGGTGAATATAGGATGCTACAAAGGAGACGTAACAAAACGGAACATATAAGAATTCTTGTTGATAATAAGGCAGCAATATTTAAGCAAGCAAGCAATCGGGAACCATGGTATCAAGTTATGTTCTTCCTAAAACTGCTTGAATGCATGTAGCCAATGCACGGAAAAAACCGGGAACCAATGTGCCGACAATTTTCCCCAACTATCATGAGAGTGTTTGTATGTAATAACATTTTCCTCTGGAAAATCGTTGTGTAAAACTAAAAAAACAATCGATCATCAAAAACAATGGAAAACAGTATATGCAAATGAATGACGAATGTGATTAATGAACAACGAGATGAGCAAAACCTAAAATTAATAAATTGTTATTACAAGAATGCAAAAAAAAGAAATTCAAATTGTGCCATTTAAAACCCTTTTTGCTGCTCACGCAGTTAAGCCAAAAAGTTCAGTGTAATAATAACCTAATGGTCCATATTGTCAATAACAATATCCCGACCACATCTCATAGGATTCCCACTACTTTCTTATACGAAACAAATCCTTATCATTACTGAAACATCATCAATTTGGTGTCCAGCTGACATAATTGGCTGAAATGTCATCGGGTTTGATTGATGCTCCCTTACTTCGGAAGTGCATTCCTTTGTATACCCTAGCCTCGATCCTTACGTCCCGTTTTCCAACGCGATCGTTCAACCTGTATGGTAGACTATAGCAAATAGTTAATAAATAAATTAACTAACTCCTGTATAACACATTATTAAACATTCAATGGACTTACATTCAAGCTAAAAAAAAGTTCCAAATTCGTTTACCTCTGATTTGACATTAGTTTGTGTTATGATTCTTAGATTCTACATGCAGGGAATGAGTGTTTTGGAGGAAAAATAAATTTAAATACCGTATATTAATTATTGGGTACTTACCAAAGGTCGGAACGCTTTCAAAAGCATAACGTACTTTCCACAGAGCAAGATATCCTGCTCGTACCCGCGAAGAAACCCCGGCACGCTGTGACGCCGAATGAGATACGCTTTGTCAAAAAAGTGCTTCGTGTTGGTGCGATAGTGGTCGACAAAGTACACGAACAGCTCCCCGGAAGGATCGTGCAGCTGCCCCCCGAACAGCCACCGCTGGAAGATGGCAAAGTACTCTAGGCAGCATCGGCGGAGGGTGCAAAGCAGAAACACGCTTACGCCAGGGTGCGTCACTTCGATCAGCTCGCGGTACACGTGGTCTAGCAACAGTGAGCCGGTGGGAAATTCCCGGTCGCTCTCGTTTTTCGGGTGTATTCCGCACAGTTTGGCCATCGAGAGAAGCTGTTCGTTTGCCGGGGCTAGTAGCTGCAACAGGCGGAGCGGCGAGTGGCCGGCATAGCCGTTCACGATGACACGGTAGCAACAGAGGAAGTTTTCCACGCTCTCACAGAAAGCCTTAAACACGAACCCGTCCAGTATCATCTCCAGCGTGTACGGATTCTTCCGCGTCATCATTTGCAAGCGCCGGAAGCATGTACCGATTTCTAGAGCTTCATCGATCAACGCTCGTATCGATTCCATGCGGATGTCTTCAATGGTAATGTTGGGTAGCGCTTGGAAGCGATGGGTCTCATCGAAGTGGAACAAACTGGAACTTACACCGGCTGTAAGAAACAAACGCATACAAAAAAGGGTACACCATTAGAAAAAGGATGCTAGGTTAGCTAGGATAGTTGTACATTCATACTTACTAATGAGAAATTTTACATCACGCACAAAGTTTTGCCTCGAGACTATCCTTGTCAAGTTCTGTCCGTCCTTTTCCCAGACGGCGCAAATCTTCAACAGAGCTCCCGGGCATTCGGAAGCTAGCGCCTTTTCTTCAGGTACGTATCGTTGACCAAGATGCTCCCAGTTCCGCCCAAATATCATATTCTGCTTGTTTTCCACTGCATTCTCTTGTTTGAAGCTACGAAAGGTCTCGAAATCGTGCTCTCGCTTCAACTCTGTTGACAGGAAGTTAGATTCACGAGCTGCCTTGAGCAGATTGAACCGAAACGGGCCCTGATAGTGCCCGACGCTGGCCATTTTGTCACTGAAGTAAGAGCAGTCCACCGAAAGAAGATCCTTTCGCATCGTCTCGTTGGCAATCATGTTGGCAAGGTTGGAAGTAAAGATGTTGTGCGTCGCACGGAACAGGTACGGGTTGGTTTTAGCATCATAGCATGAGGCTATCAGACGATCATCGATGCGGAAGTCCTCCGGCCGGAAGATCGGATAGGGAAGATCGAACCGCGCAGCGGGCATTTTTGAGTAACCGAAAAAGGATGCCTGAAGCAATCAATGACACAAATTAGAAGTAATTGTTTTAGGGCCATCGTAAGAGTAATATTACCTCCGCGAAAATGTCGCTGCAATCGTCCGTTGCGGGTTTTTTCATCAAGAGTAAAAACTCGAGCATCGCACGATCCGAATCGCTCAGATCATTTCCCTTGTTCGGAAGGCTTCTGACTTGATCCAGCAGCTCCTCGAATCGCTTGCAGCGTGCTATTTGATGCTTGTAACGGGCCGTCATTTGGATCTCGAAGTGGTAACATTCTAGCATCTCCAGCGGATCAAAGCAAGCGCCATCTGCTACCAATTCAGGGTACATTCCGATGCTGGAAGATGGCAGCTTGCCGAGCAGGATTCCAAATGCTAGAGATTTGCATTTTTTCGCCACTTTAATGTCCACTGTTGCCTGACACTGATTCCCTATGGCACCGACCAGCTCGTCAACGAGCCGGTAAACACTTTCGGAATGCATTTTAGCATTTAAAGTGCGAGACAAAATCAATATTCGGAGCAGTTTTGTGTTGTTGATGTTTTCCTTCGAGCACGGCCCCGAAGAGCTAGTGTTGAAAGCTGCGACCTGCACCCGGCATGTTTGAACCGCTCCTGATAAAAGAACCGATTGAACCCAGACAACAAAGTGTAAAAGCGCGTATACACATTGAAACATTCTGTGAAACATTCGGCTGAAACGTTTTTTTGACATTCGACTTGAGGGGAAAGTATAACAGTAGAACAGTTTCGAGCCCGGTTTGACATGTTTTGGAACAGGATTATGTTTAACGAATTTCCACAAAACAAAATCTTAATTCGAAACATTTACATTTTTTTTGTTTATTTCATACGAAATTATACTTGATTTCGATGTCAATAATTATGAGTGCAATTAAAACAATTTTTTCTTAACGGAAACACAACTGATTCGGCTAAAATAATATATTTTGGGCCAAATAGTTTTTGGGTTTTGTTTTCCAGCTCTCCACATTGAAACAAAAATGAGGGGAAAAATTGATAAACCAGGTGTCAAATTAGATGTCAAAATTATGTTTCAGCCGAATGTTTCACAGAATGTTTCAATGTGTATACGCGCTTTAATCGATTTTACTTTTCAAAACCTTTGAGATGGGTGTTGGATTTCAGGGGGAATGATTTCAGAAAGGGGTTTTTCGCTTTAACCTTTCAATAAAGTTACACGAAAAGTTTACAAAAACACCATTCGAAATAAATCTCGACTTCACCGCTCCGAAACGAAAAAATGAACCATTTCCATCGCTATGAGGAACTGCAAAACGTTGTAGGTTTATTTTAAATCTTGACCGACGTTTAAAAGGCTCGTTCAGAGTTTAAATTTCTGTTTGGCAACACTGCAATCGAGCGCAAATATGCTCAATTTCAAATCCTACACACGTGTTTTGCCATTGTCTCGAAATGAACGAAAGAGTTTTGTTTATGAAAGGAGTTTTTGTTTCTCAATCTCTTCTTCGTCAAAACCATGTTTCTGCTCCAATAAGGTATTTTAGCAGCAATTTTGCTTTGCCCATAATTCATATTTGTAAGATTTATCCAATAAAAATTATATTATATATTAAACGAAGTAATTGAATATGTGTGCCATAGAGTTTATAAGCATGCATTCAATGCACTGCATTTTTGATAATCTTTTTCGGTCCCAACGGATTAAACAATTTCTCAATTAATTCAATTAATGCTCGCTTATTATTTGTGGATGTCAAGCTATCACGTTGAAGTGAAAGAAAACAGGAAGATAATTTTATTAACATTGCCCGCGACGGCGCTGTGCAGAGTATGGCTTCGATTGCGCAAAATTGCTTCGCATTGCAGTAACGGGTCCGGTAAGGGGTGTCCGGGTAGCGTAAATTTCCGTGGCCAACCTTAACTGAATAATGCGATCCGGTTTGCTGACGCCAAATGCACCACGACCAGTTCCATAAGTTGTCATTTTTTACTTTTCTTACGGCTACCTAGAGAAGTTGTAACGTCGAAAAGTCTTTGCTCTTCCTGCTCAAACCATTTTCGCCAGAAGAAGCAAATAAGAACGAACTCAAATGTAATGCCCACTGGATTGGCCTGCTCGTAGCAGTTGCGTCAATTCTGGGCAGCATACGCAGAACAAATACCGCAACGCCCGTTCGCTGCTGGTGTCACAATGCAGTAAAACGACGATGGCTAGACGCCAGGGACACTGCATGCCAACTCCCAAAGCTTCTATCCAAGAATTATTTTCTAGGGCTCACCTCGGCTTTTGTGTAACTTCTCGCTCGCTAACGAAGACGGGCTCCTCTTCTCTTGCAACCAGTTCTCTTCTCTTTCTCCGTCTCTCTGCCAAAGCCACTGCATTTTTTACTGCCTGAAAGCACCCGTTAGGCTAACAATCAACAAGTATTCTTCTCGGAGAAAATAAACCCCCACAAATGCGTCGGTGTTCGGCCGGGGAGCCTCTGGAAAGCGCCCCAAAATGCGCATGACGTCGACGGCATAGCGTAGTGATATTTCGCCACACTACGCCAATGCTTCCGTTATGCGCACAAAACGACTGGCGCCGCTGGTCCCGAATTCATTCCACTATACTGCTCCTGGTATGGGAATACCCAAAGATCTGGGCACGATATTTATTTAGGTTCCCCGTGTTTTGTTCTCCCTCTTTTCTGTATGTTGCATGTGCCCTAAAAATAGAATCACGGTAGGAGAAATTCGCTCGAGTCCTTGGGGCTCGGAGCTTAAGGAAACATGAGTAAATGGTGAAGCGTACCAGTGTAAAAATAAAAATGCGAACAGGACCAACATGTAACATGACGATTTCCATGTTCCGAAAGCCTTAATGCATAATGTAAGAAATGAGTGTCCCAAAAATACCGGATAAAGTGGCAGTTTGTCTTGAAGATAGAAATAAAAGAAACATTTTTTGAGTTTTCAGCACATACCGCATTTTCTCATCCTTCTTTATGCCGTAGCATCTTAGCAGGTATAAAATAAAAACTGCATTCATCATGTCTCCCTACGTGAAGGATGCATACGCAGCGCGTCGAAAAGCCCACAGTATTATTGGGCGCCCGACGACCACCTCACCCTTCACTGATGCTGCCGCCGCAAGCTGCAGGTAATCGGCATCGTCGGTGCCATCCAGGACACGCTGCATTTTCCGCAAAGTTTCCCGCAATGGCACGCGTCACGTCTGCTGCAATACGCTCTCCAACTAGCGCGTATGTGCAGTGCAAATCTGCGAGACAGTGCGCCACCTTTCCCTGTGTTGATGTTGACAGCGGACCGTTTACTTCTCACTCTCTCGCTATCATTCTTTCTCCCTCCTCCCGCATCGAATAGAAGACACGGAGCGATGCCGCGCTCAGGTGGAGCAGCATAATAATTTGATGTCGATGACTGGACGGCCGGCCCCATTTACCGACTAATCAAATTATGCCGTGCCTCACGAGAGCTGCACTTGATACGGCCCTCGTCGTTCAAGGTTAGGTTACGGTGTTTTTGATTGAGTTCATGTTTGCTCCACCGGGCGTCGTTTTTTGCCAAGGTGGAGAGCTTGCTGCACTGGATGGTGCATCAGTTTACCAGCACCATTAAACTGGCAGAGTACGATAAACTATTACATACAGAATAACATTTCTTTGCATGTAACGCCTGTAACGGCTTAAAAAACGGCATTTAAAATAATTCTACACTATTCGTAATCTAAATCGGGACAGGTTTTTTTATCTGATTTGCTTAGTTCAAATCATTTTCACCATTCATACATATCTATGAACTTGTCGATATTTATAACTGGCTTCCTTCCTTAGAAAGAACCCGCAACAAAGACCACTCCATGCCTTGCCAAATAACAGATGGATTCATGCAGGAATCGGTGAATTGATTGATGTTTCATAGATTGTTTTGGCAACGGATGGCGTCAAAAATCAAATAAAACCTTCTGATCGACAGTTACTGCGCATTCGGGCAGGCAACATTTTAATCAAAATCGCTCCAGCGTGTCGGTATGCGCACACACGTGTGAATTGTTTACATCCTGAGTTCCCTTCCGGTCCGCTAGCCCTGGCGATCCGGACGGGGCTTACCTCCATTACCTTACCTATGCTGAAAGAAAGAAGGAAAACATATCCATCCCATTGCCCCGCAGCCTGTGGTGGTTGGAGCAAAAATCGGACATCGAATGTCGGATATAATCCCATCCTGCGGACGAAACACGGATTAGTGTGAGTAGGGTGTCTTGCCTTGGTATATGTATGTCATCAGCGTACAATTTTCTGAACCGCGTGCCCGGAGCGCGCTTTGCCCTGGAATCCGTTATAGGAGCTTATGAGGAAAAGCTGGGAAAAGCATGCAGAACAACAAATTTCCCCGCAATGCGCGAACGTTGCGGGGAAAGAGGCAGTGCCGGCCCGACAAAAACTGGAACAGAGAGGAATCAGCCTATGGCGTACAGTTAACCTCGGGAGAGCCCGACTATCTCTGCAGCCGGAGTTTTTTACCCACGCGCACATCGCATCCGCATGCTCGCGCAAAACGACGGCCCCGACCTGTTGCGGAATCCTGATGCGACACGCGTGCGTTTACACCGTCCGGTTGGGTGCTGCACAAGACCCGGGCGCCTCCATCATAACCACGGTGCTCGGGTGCGTGTGTTTGCTTGTGGTGCTGGGAGAAGGGGCAGGGCAAGGCTGCGGAAAGGAATTGAATCATTTATGGGCCAATTACATTGCGTGGCAGCGATTCCGACGGAGGTGATCGATCGACACCACTCGTCGTACGTGTCAGATACTACCTGATAGAACCGTTCGTTTAACAAGCAATAAGGGCCACATGATAAGAATCGCACCGACTGGAGCCAAAAGTAAATTTAAAGCAAATCAATGAGGTCCGTTATCGTGCCATCGAGGTGAAACTGATACTGTCCGGCGTGGTTCAAGAGGCGTGGGGTGCGGTGTGAGGGGGGGGGGGGTGGAATGAGGGACACGATTACCGACGAATGATAAGGAGTAAAGGACTAGAACGAAAATTTACGTACGCATAAACACACAAATTAAAGAACCATTAACAAGAATGAAAAAAAATGGCTTAGCGAAGCGTCAAACTGTTGTTGATCTGACAGGGAAATGTTCACTACTAACTACTGTCATTAGTACGGGGGTAAGTGAGGAATCTTCAAGCTCGGGATCGCGCACACAGAACATTTGGCTTTGTTGTCGTCTGTGTGGAACATTACCCAAGTGTTTTTTTTTTTTTTTTTTTTTTTTGTAATGCCACCATGACTCAGACCCGGGGGTGATCAAGAATATGCGAGATGCGAAAACAACAGCAAGGAAAGACAAAAAAAATTGACCACCAACATCATTCCCCCCCGCAAAGACACACCTTCGTATGCACACTCACACAAACGCCACGTCATCCGTATTAAATTTCCACCTGTTCCGGAACGGACCTTAAATGCGGCGGGGCATGCTCCTGCCGGCGTAGGCGTTGGCGCCCGATTTACTTGACTGCCGCGTCATAAATCGCTTCAGTTTTTGATGAAAGCACCTCGCCATCCAACCCCCCCTTCCCTCTCACTTCGCCCTAACGTTCCTCGAACGTGATCGGAACGCGCTTGTCAAGAGACCTACGGGAACCACCGAGGCCGCCGCAGCCGCCGCCGGTGCCGCCGTCCTCGGTGGATTTGCTCACGCTAGCAACGCTGTGTGTGTGCCGGGATCGGGTGATTTTTCGCATTGCAGGTGCTGCTGCGCCAATCAGAGCGCCCGATTCGGTGCCACCAACACACAGAGGGAACGCGTCGGCAGCGGACGCAGCAAGTAGCAGCGCCGGTCCGCGGTCGGCGGTCCCAGCCGAGACGTCCGAGAATTCGAAACCCCAACCGTCGACGCTACAACGTGACGACGCGCCAACGCCAACGATCCAAGATATAGACCGCGCGTTGAGAGTTATTCCATTATTTCTCGCGCGTGGCAAAAAAAGCGAGAGCAAAAGCAAAGAGCAGAGAGAAGCCACCGCACTGTGCTGGTGTCAGTAAGGTCCGGCATGCGCCTCCACCGTTGTAACAGTTACTATAGCGTGTACTTACTAACATCCGTTTGTCTCTCAAGGACCCCCATACCCTACCGCAATCCTCTACCCCACTCCACCCCACCACAGCGAGACTCCCAACACACTTCAACGCCGAACGTCGTTTTAATCGTCGTACGTAAAGAAAAAAAAACGTAAGCGTAATTGAAACTGCTGCTCTCGCGAATCTCTCACTGTGCGGATCCCCGGAACAATTGCAAATGCCTGACCGCTATCCCGAATCGCGTACAAATCCCACACCCTCTCCCTCACGTCCCACCCGGGGGCTTCTTCCGAGCGACCGAGGCCGTGGGAGCTGTACAGCGCACTCGTCGGCACGGTTTTCTGCGGCTCCGGGGCAGAGCCCGGACCAACCGACGAAAGATGACTAAGCGACACGGAAGCTACTCTCTTAGTATCGCCTGTAGTTCGCTCGGGCCATTTCTCTCCCTCCCCTTCCCGAAAGTACACGGAAGACGCACGCGACCGGCCATAGACAACACTAAAAATGGAAGAAGAGGAGGATTCGGCGCGTTCGGATGCTGCGTGCAGTGCCTGACGTTCGGTGGACCTGACCGCATGGTTCTCCGTTGCCCGTGCGTGCACACATATGCAACGAACGCGCGTACACACGGCCGCAAGCGTATGAAAAGGTTGATAAATAGTATCACTTCTGTTAGGCAAAAAGAAAAAAACTTGCAGCATCATCTCTAGATCGTACTCACGCTCACGCTACGAAAGAAGTCCTCTCTCGTCCCCGGTCGAAACTCTAAACTGTTGGTTGTATTATTTCCATAAAAATGGCCAACGAGTATAATGCGGAACAAACGTCATATTGCTGCATAGTTTTCAAGTATTTTGCAAGACCCATGACGTGAGATGACACGATAGAACAAACATGGTAGAATGGCTGCGAAATAAAGCTGTGTAAAAGATGCAATTCCAGACCCCAACATTTTATAATGATTAACATTAACAAAAATTTACAGAATCAATTGTTCTATTGTACCTAGCTTGCGGTTTATTAATTTGAAAAAATCAATCTGTTCAAATAATAATACTCTCCCATTTGCTCGAAATAATATTTGCTTATTTCCTTTTACGTTATTTACTATTTGAATGCTTGCATTTTTTTTTTTTTTTTTGTACAAATCTGAATAGCGTACATAACCTCCGTCAAATGCTGTTGATTTACACATTTTACCTTTTACAATGCCATATTTCACCAATTAGAAGTGTATCTGTCGCAATCTCACGAATCACCTAAGCTGACACCGTGGACACTGTAGCTGTAATTCAGATGGTCATTGTAAAGCTCAATTGCACGAAATGAGCTCATTAGATCGTTGGCTCAATTATACTTTGTCGATTAGAGGAAAGAAAAAAAAACAAGTGCAATAAAGATAACAGCACTTACTTTTAACCGCCTCGGTCGGTCACAGGGAACACAGCCTCGAGTGAACATTACTTAGTGTTACATTTATTGATGAAGAAAAATGTGGAAGCCTATTTGTTTTTGGCTTCAGAATGAACTTTATCTCGAAAATAAAATTAATTAATGTTCCACCAGACTGTTTTAGCACGGGCAAGTGGAAAGGATTTGTGCATCGCCCAGTGTAGATGAAATTAGAAATTTAACTTAATTATATATGCTGTCAGTAGAATGTATAAGTGTTGTTCATCGGTTTAGTTTACTAACATAAATATTTTAGATATTAAAAAAAAATCGAAAACTGCTCCTGTTTCTGTAAATCCCTAACTAACCATCATAGTGAAGAGATTGTGAATGTAAGGGTTAAATTTTAAGTATGTTGAATCCTCATATATATTTTTTGTTTTTATTTCACAGCCTGAAAGTTTCGAAATATTGTCGACGAAAACCGTTCTGTTTAAGAAACATCTATATTTTAATGAATTCTTTTTAAATATTTTTATTATTTTAATAATTTATTAATTATTAAATAATATTATTTATATTTATTTATTAAAATTATGTTGTTTTAAACATCTTCTTTTGGATCTAATCATGTGACTGACAAAATGTGACATTATTTTAGTTGGCCAACATTCAGGAATCATTTTTTTGAAAAATTCAATTCTCATTGTACTGCCACTGATTTTCGAGCTTCATACCCTATTAGCAACCAATATCGGTTGAGGCGCCAACAAGCTATTAAGATTCTCGCCCAGACAGCTCAATCATGTTGAATGAACTCAAAAACAAAGCTAATTGTTGATAACATCCATTCCACCTTTCTCATCCACCATCTCTCTCTCTCTCTCTCTTTAGCGAGTTTCGTAATTTTGATAATCGTAAATGTAAGATAATTCCAACATGGAGCCATTGTTTTTTGAGAGTATGATAAGTCATTGCGTTCGTTGAGTCATAGTCAGTGACACAACGTTCATGTTTCAATGTTTGAGCATTTTTTAATATTCGATCTCGATGAAAAAATTTTATCCGATTTTTCTTAGTCCTAGAATGATTTGCACAAAATGTATAACTAGCCATTTTTTAGAACTGACGCAACCTGGATAAACTCATGGATAAAAGCAATTGTTTCGATAGAAGTCCAATTCAATTGCTTGCGAAATGTGAGGTCTAATTATATGTCTGTTTTAAGAATTGTTAACGACTTACGTTCGGATATCTTAAGACATTCTCGTCACCACTCTTGCGAAAAGTAATTAAATTCAAGAAAAATATATTGCCAACGAGATCCCAATATTTGTCCATATCAATTATACAACTCGTAAAATTTTATTATTCTCAAGGGCCTCAAGTAGACCACCTTTTGCCGATCCAGGAATGTAATTTCAATTCATATTTTCAGTGTTAGTCTTGTCAGTTTTATGTAAATCTATACCTAAGGATTTCATTTGCCGAAAAGTTATTATGGCATTCGTGCATTTATAATAATTGGCCCCTTAATACTCAATCCAACTGGAACGATGGTGCACCTAACATGAGTTGGAGAGAGGTCATTGGCGATAGCGTCGATATCTTGTATTTCTAAATTTTTACTTTATTTTTCTATAAAAAAAAATGACACCCTGCACGTACATTTTACATTGTAGTCCTGTTTTATTTGTCGTTACACATTCAATGCACTTCTCTTTCTCATGAGAACTCAATTGATCTAATTATCGGTTGTGCAATCATCGCACGAAGTGACCCCTTGCATTTTGCTATCGGTTGTTCAAAATGGTCATAAATGATAACAGAAGAAACCGATAGCTGTGGTGTAGCTGCGAAATCATTCTTCATTTGTTGTAAATTAATTTGAAGTAAATAGTATAATCATGGTGGAAGATTGAACAAAAAAAAACAATTTCAATGCCCAACTTTTATCTCAATCTCGCGATTCTTTTGTTTTCATTCTAGAGAATACTTACGTCAAAGCGTGCCCGGCATTTTCCATTAACTTAATTGGCTGGAGGGTAATGAGGATCAATGTTTTCTTTTGATGGGTCCTACTATCGGACAATCGATCTCATATGGTACGTACCTCACCGTAATCAACAGCTGATTTGTTCGCATGAAAAGTGAGTGCACTGGAAAACGAACGCTGAGCTTGTAGCAGTTAATTTCAAACGATGTTGTTATGACAGAGAATGTAACTCAGGCGCCATAAAAACATAAATAAACTATCTTCAGACTGCTCCTGTATCGTACTGCACTTAGAGCATTTGTGGTCACGTCAACTGAAACCAAATCAGTAGCAATTTGTGAATAGACAATAAAAAACAGTAATTTGTAAATAGACGATCAAAATTTGTGATAGGCATAAATTTTGCTGTTATATAGGTCAACCTAAAAATTAATAGGAAAATTATTACTGTTTTGTATAGTACTCTCCACTAGTGATTCTACTATCTGCCATCTATCTAAGGTGCACCTATCCAGATTTATAAAACCTGCGAGATAATAAGCAAATGAAACTGGCATGTAGACAGGCTACTTTGAACGCGATAACCTTTTTGTGGTTTTCGGTAATTCAGCCTTTTCAGCTCTTTTGTTCATACACATCTTAGAGAGTCATTTCGAAGTGCCAGGGGCTAAATATTAAAATGTTATTACATCCTATAACCCATTTCTTAACATTTCTTAAAACCCAACATCTTTATCGAACGACACCGTTCACGCATAAAATAAGGTAATGGGGGTATTTAGTTAATTAAAGAAGAAATCAATCCTCCATTCTCGTTATTGTACATCAAGTGTTTCATTGTTTTTTATACCTATATTGTTAAGTTATATTAATGAATTAGGAGTTGATGAATTATTGGACGGGTTGCAAAATGTATTATGCTTGCAGCACTGTCTTGATTATTTCTTATCTCAATTTTATATTTAAATCGACACATTATTACTTTGTATTAACGGCTAAACACTGAACAGATAAAAGTAACCCAGAACTTGTTGATAGAATTGACAGAACAAATGTCAAGCAAACAAGAACCAGTTATTTGAACTGGTGCAGGTAGATCTGCATATTGCATAATTTTAATGCACTTCTAGTGTTAATAAATGCTGAAATAAATTGGGAAAAAATGCGGCACCTGGGGCTTGCTTGAAGATCGTAGGAAGAAAGTGCTAGAGAAGAAATGGTTTCAATCAACAAATCATCACACCGTAGCCGGGGTGAATAGGTGCGTTATTGCACTGTGCCGCACCCACTATTTCGCTCGGTTAGAGAAATGGACAGTAATAGGATGAGCAGCGTATACTGCCTGGCACCGCTGGTCGGCGTCTCTGCAGTGCTGCAGTGTGGAAGAAACGCGATGACCATGAACAAACCAGGTCTAGCGTGTATCCGTGGTGCAGGACCGGCTGCGCTTCACGCCGAAGCACCAGGCGAAGCAGCACGTGAAGCCTCAGAAATGCTCCACCGTGGCACTGTGGCGACCCCTGACGCACACACAGCCCAACGTCAGCGAGGAGCAGGCAGGTGAAGGGCGGGGAGGTGCGCTTTGGGGCGAACCGGGTTTGGGGGAGACCGGATGTGGTTGGTGCGGGCGCGTGGGAATATGGAGCGGCACGATAGAGAGTTATGTCCCCGTTTCGTGTGGGTGCAGTCTCTGCACAAACCGCCGCAATAATAATAAAAAAACGCAATGATGTTGCGCTGAGGAATTTGGCGACGACGACGACGACGGTACGTGGCAGCGATGGAAATGCGATGTTTATTAGCTTTGGGTGAAAGCTTGCTGGCGGTTGCTGATGGGGCAACTTTTTGGCTACTTCTTCGTGCCGTGCGGGGAATGAAATATGGGCACACGGGTGCGCAGCACTAGCAGCAATAGTACGCTGTGGTTGGTGTTGGTGGTGGTTGCTCGCTGTCGTCGGTCGTATAGTCGATGGCTACGATGCGCTAGTTAATACAATGATCGTGAGCGAGCCAACAGAGGACCAGGCCTGGTCCGGGCGCAGGGCGTTGGAAGTAGACGGCAGGGAAGCCATCCGCAGGCTGGAGGCGAGCCCCAAAATTCGTTGTTTTATCGAATATGTAAAGAAGGAAGCGAACTTTTGTGTGCATTGCGACATTTCTGCGCAGTAATACGACGATCTACCGACACCGACGTCCTGGTACGCATACCAGCGTACTGGCACGGGGCAAGGCTTCTTAGCTAGGAGCTATTGGCGTCGGTATAGTACTAGGCCAACTCGAAATCGAAGCGCACTGCAAAGGATTTCTACAATATTTGTCTCTCTTTCTCTCTATTTTCCTTGTATTTATGAGTAGTATTCGTCCTTGTTATTCCTTCCTTGTCGCATTGGGAGCTTTGGCTGCGTTCTACTACGAACCACATCCGTTGGGGAGCAGAGAGTTAGAGATTAAGGAATTGCACTAGAGGAAAAGGGCGAGATATATATATATATATATATATAGAGAGAGAGAGAGAGGCACAGTGTCTCGTTTCATCTCGTGCTGTCGGTGTTGGTGAGAAGGATATTCTGCAGAATTTGTTGAAATAAAAAACTGAGGAAGATATCCTGCTAGCTTTTACCAAAGGAAGCCTTTTGCTTCCTGCCGTATCGTCATGGCAGCCACCAACACACGCGCGTGGCGTAGAACGTAAAGAGCGCTAAAGAATACACTGCATCCCTTGGCAAAGGCGCACTAACTAACTCACACACATACACACAGGCGAGCAGAACGATCTACGCAAGGGCCGTACAGCAAGGTAGGGGCATAGGAGCTGGGGATGCGCTGCGTTTCGGCCTGGCTGCACTACAAGATCTAGTCGTCGAAGCGATTGAGCACTTTGAGAGCAGTTGAATTTGAGTCGTTGTGGAAAACGGTTCTGTGGAAATCCCAAAACAGTTCTTCTCCCCGTGTTTGTCGTGAGTCTTACCCGCACTTGTTTGCATCTTTTCTCGCTAGCCGTTAGTGGGACAATCGGACTTGTTCGTTTTCTTGCGTGTGAACAAACAACTGACTTGGGTTTTTTGTTTTGGAAAAAGCAGAAGATCTTTTCTTTACGAATAGTTTCATTCAACCCATGGCAGTTTATGAGACAGTTTATTAATTTTTTTAGTTTATAACCAGGGAAAGTCGTGCCAGAGAAAATCGGTCCACGCGAGAAACGTTACAACAATTGGCGTAGAAACATTCAGAGACAAAAAAAACTAAGAAAAACACCTTACAGTTTGTCAATTTACAGTGCACTTTCTTACTCATGTCCCCCCTTCTTTCCATCTTCCGCTTCTAGTTTCCCCCAACAGGTAAAGAATTCATCTCGATACCATTATACCGTGTAGTGGAAGGGATCGCTCCGATACTCGGTTTGTTCTGCTGTGCGGTTTTTTAACGTGTTTTTCTCGTGTGCAATTTTGAAGTGACAGTTGTGTGAGTGTGCCCCGGTGCGCCTCACCTGTCATTCCGTGGTGCGTGTTTTCGTGTGCGTCCAGAGATCGATCGCCGTGAAGATCCAAGCGAAAACGGGCTAAGTAATTAGAAAAGCAGCAGCAAAGCGCGCTGCATTAGAAGAAGAGGAGAGAAAAAAAACTACAACGAGAGAGTTGAAAAACTCTTCGTTGGTCCGTGTTTCCGACGGCAACTGAATTGTCAAAGGCTACTGCACGCGAGGGTCCGAGCGAGAGAACAGCTTATTTCGTGTACGCGCATTCGCTAACAGTGTGTGTCAGAGCAAGAGAGAGAGAGAGAGAGAGAGCGTAAAGAAGCGAGAGCGCACTCCCGATAAGAGAAAGGCGAAGAGAGGCGAATCCGCTCTCTTCTGACCGAACAAAAAGAGAACACATCAGTCAAGGTATTCAGCTCAGCTCAGCAGCAGCAGCAGCAGCAGAAGCAGCAGCGCAAGGCAGCAGTAATTTGTAAGCCGCAGTAGTTAGCAGCAGTCGTCGCAGTTCGCAGCAAGCGCCGTAGCAACAAAATCCCCAGTGTCAGCCAGTTTTTCGCGCAGCAACACCACTCCACTTAAAAGCAGCAAAAATGGTAATTACTACACTTTTGTAATATGCCTTCAACCCGTTTCTACTTTCTTCCGCTAGCGATAAGCGACATTTTGCAATGAGTTTTACCAGCAGCAAACGCCCGGTGTGAAAATGTGTGCCGCATACCAGGGATTGTCCTTAATGGCGTCCTATTCGCATTGTGTGCCACCATATCACCTCGAGTGTGGTCGACGTGGGGTTTGGGAATCTTACAACTTTTCAAGCAAATAAGAATAAGTGAATTCCGTCTTCCTGCGAGCAGTGCAATGCTTCAAAGAACAGTGCGTGTAAAAGGAGGTGAATTTACGAGTGCTTTACCCACCCACCCATACCCTTGTCATCTTTCGCCCCAAAAGTTCCTGCAACGCGTTGTACCCAAGATTCGGCAGTTTCTGGCTAAGAAAAGGAAAAAAAAAAAATAAGCCGCTCGGTCTCCATGTCGTGGATGCCTTGCTGCGGACCATCGATAACGGAATGGCAGGCGAAATCGATGACGTCTGGCTCGAAACTTGCCGTATCGCGCCCGTACGGACGGGAGAAACCGATCAAATTGTGCCAGATAGTACCATAGAAAGCCCCGGCCCGACACTGAAGCGAGGTGCGATAAAAGACAGTGACCCCATCATCCCCGTTACTCACCTAGTCAAACTGGTGGCAGCGGCCATCTGCGCGCAGTGTGTGTCATGGTGACGTTTACTTGTACCGGGAACAATGTCACAGCATAGATGGGAGGGCTGGCTAATCGGGTGCGTGCCGTGAATCATCTCGACGGGGTGCTACTGTACGCCGAGGCGCTTCTAACCTCACTTTTTCCACTCTTTATTCAACGCCGTGAATCAATCATGTCTACTTGGGTTACACCCTTTCGTTTGGCGGTTTTTTTTTTTGCATGCATGCATCCCAGTTTCAAAGGATTAAATGGTGGCGAAGGCCCGGGTGTATTTTATTCGGTCCTCGACATTTTTTTTCCTACCTCATCTTCTCCGGTACCCGAGCCAATCGAGGCGAGAGCGCTGTCATTTCTTGCACAGTATAAAACGCGGATCCACACGGTTGCGGTTTGATTGAATCTCTCTCTCACGTTCCGCTATAATTCTCTCTTGATAAGTCCCGCGATTCCCGCATTGCATCACCAACACAGATGCGAGCTGTAACCTTTCGGCGTGGCCCGTTGCCGTTTCACGCAATCGTGTGCACGCGTGTGTGAGTGCGCTCGTGTGCGCAATTTGAAAGGCTCGCTCTCGCTTGCCCTCTCGTTTTGTTTCCTTTCCGCATGCATCAACATTCGCCTTTGCTGGCTGCGCTAGAATGAGGAAACACTTGCTAGAAACGCTCTCTTTCTCATCGAAACAAATGTAAGAAGCGAGCGTATACGAATGACGCTGGGCGAAACAATACGGAGAATCGCTAACGGTGCGACCGGATCGGGCAATTCGCGCGTTGTTCGGGGGCTCGTTTTACCGCATTGCGGGTTTTTTCTCGCGGCTCTTTTCTGTCGCTCTCCAACGACGTTGGCACCGCTGTGCGCCTGTGTGTGTGCGCGCGCGCGTAGAAGCAGCCTATATTGCGTTTGGTCCATTGATCGTTTTCTCCTTTGCGATCTCTCGGTGCGGAATATGATAAGGAGAGAGAGACGGCAGCCGTGTGTTTAGAGGTTTGCTATCAACTGAATTTTGCAAAAATGTTTCCATCTTTGGGGATTTTTTTTGCTGGTCTGCTGATGTTTGTTCCCGTGCTGGCCACAATTGTTAACTCACTTATTTGTCATAGCTACGTGTCGAGTTTCCACATTTCCATCAAACCGTGTGAATCTGCGCAAAGGAGGGCCAGCAATGGAAAAGCTTCCTTGAAACTAGGCAAAGGTATTCCCGTTTGACAAACCCACGGTGACACACGGCGTTAAAGGGGTATTAGTCGTACGGAAGCCTTTGCCGTGCTTCAGTATGCGTATAGCAGAAAGCATCCCCCCAAAAAACAGTAAGAAGCAATAAAATGCAAGAGAAATCAACACACATGCGACGTCTGTGCTACACACCGCGCTGCCATGGCGAACAAATGCAGACCCCGTGCACGCGAATTCGAAATATTCGCTCCTTGGCGGTTTGTGGACGTTTGGATTTAATTTTCGAAATGTCTCCCTCGATGGTATATTCAAAAACGAGGGGAAAGGGAGTGAGAAAGGGAGAGGAAGAAAACGGTATCGATATATTATGCGATGCGTTGTACGGTTCGCAGATTTTATGATACCGTACTATTTGATTTCTCTTCGCCAGCGTACGATATTCCGGCTGGCAAACGTGGACATTTCTTCCAGTTGTACCATTGTCCCCCATTCTTCGGGCACACTTTCCAAGTGTCACGCATGTTTTGTTCGTTGAATTTTGAAGAACATCCGGAAATGATTGAAATAGTTTTATTTCTTTATTGCTGGAGAGTGATCACAGCACTTTTTTGCAGATAAAAGGGTTTCTGGGGTTAAGGGAAGCGTCAACTGTCCACATTTTTTTTTTCAAATCACAACTCATGAACAACAATGCTACGCCTTCTTGTACGTAACTAGATTGGTGTAACTTAGATTACAATTAAACCCCTAGTACCACCCATTCCCATTCATACTAGGTATAATTTGCAAATTCCCATTTTTTGCTGGTTAAAAACCCCACAAAACTGAACTGAACTCTTTGATACAGTTTAAGACTATGAGTCAACAGTGTTTGCAGGCTCGTGTGCTCCCACGATTGAGCCATTCTACCTCCATACGTTGCGATTGAAGGTGACATTCACCAGTGCGATAATTAACGCCTGAAGGAGGTATGTGAGGAATTGGTTGGTTTCGCTCGACCGAAGACCAACAGACCAACCGAACCACAGCACCGCATCCCGCACCATTCTGCTGTTCGACTTCTGCTCCACGCGAGAAACACATAAGAGAAAAGCCTTCAGCCTACGGCCTTCGAAATCCAATTAGAACGATGATAGAAGGTACGACGAGCCCCACGGCTTCAGAGCGGGAACGGGTTCGTCTAAATTTTCCTAGTAAAGTTTGAGGGGATGATGAAAAATGGTGAAGCGACGAAGGCTGCGTGGTTTGGAGGGAGGGGGTAGGTGTATCCTTCACATGACTACATCAAAAGTTGGTTGATAATTGGTTGGTGGGACGGAGATTACCCTTATCGCCATGCATATAGTAACCTTTAACGGCACGAAAGGATTTTAGGAAACGTTTATGTGTTTCCAGCATATGCAACCCAACAAATGACCTGCGGAGGGCTTTCCACGCTCCTCAGGCAAGGGACACGTACGAACGTAGCCTAAACCGTGTTCTGGAAGCACAGGGCAGGATCGATACATGGCCTGATTATTATGAAACTCTGAGCTGTCATTTAAGCAACTGGAAGAAGTGTAGATTTACCACTTAGGGAATAAAATAAATTATTCTTGCAGCAACTACTGGATCCGACACTGCTAAGGCATGCACCCGACAGTTTACATTTATTGGTAGCGATATTTGTCTGATAGGAAGAACTATACTTCACACTTTATAAGCGAGAGCTCTAACTATGTACATCTCGTACATAGGAATAGCTCGATTGGAATTGAATTGAATGGTTGGCTCTTCAAGTATGGAATTAAAGATCCATCATAGGAATTTTCCACCTTATAAGCTTTCATGTTAAAGCCATTCTGCTTTATTTTGATTATAAATGCATGAATTATGATTTAGAAATACCAGATACATCATACTAGACGTGATTAAATATTGTACAAGATGAACAACTTTTTGTCGGATTTGTTAAGGGCATATGAAAATACTTGCACTGCCAGCCTTTGAGATTTTCATGACCCAGGGTCGCCATGAAGATGAATTAAACACGGTGGTGTACAATCTGTGCTGCTGTTGTGCTGATCTTTCACTTATCCGATGACGCATGAATGACCTGGTGTCGTTTCCCATGGAAAACTAGCGCGACGTGTCGATGTTCGCCGTTCGTCCAAATTGATGGTTTTTCAAGTATAGAAGAGGCGGCCGCCGTAAACCTGCGAACCAAAATCACCTACCCTAGCCGCTCCTTGCTGCGTGCGCCCCACTGCATTTGGAGGAGATGCGTTTCTCCTATTCGGGCCCCCGGGGGATTCTGTTGTTGCATGTTTAGGACCAGATTTCAAGCTGCAACAGCAACACCGCACCGGCAACAAACCGCACCACTGTTTGTGATGTGTTGGAATGTTATTTTTGGGACACCTTCATCGGTTCGCTAGCTTCTGCTGCCTCCTTTTCCACCGGCACAAACTGCGCTGGTCGTGTTTTTGTACGCGCCGCGTGGCAAGAGCTACTCGTCCGATCGGTGGTGGTGGTCTCCCACAGTTGCTGGCGGACGGTTGAGTTGTCGGTGGTGGGTTTTTGGGAAAGGTATTTTCGATTTTCACACCGCCTGCCGGCCGGCCGGCCGGCCTGACTGCTTGTTGTGTGCACTGATGTTTTGCACCGCACTGACTCACCAGCTCCTCTAGCGCCAGCTTTTTGTGTTTGCACGCACGCACTCTTTGATGTTGCGGCGGTGGGTTGCATTTATTCGTCTGCAGCATGTTGAATTTCGGACACTTTGCACTCTTGTTGCAGTTCTTTGCTGCCGCTCCTTCGTGCACAGAAACTGCCCGATATAGGGTCCGGGGGAGGTATTCTTGGGACGAATCGTAATAATCCCTCGGAGTGTTGATTCAACAATTCCAACGAAATGTGCATTAAACATCCAAACCGTTTTCCCAAAAGAAAAAGAACAATATTCCGTCCTAGATAGATGCCAGTGCAAGTTGTGGAAGCTAAACATGTTTGTTCGGAGGTCAAGAACAAATGAAACGTTTTCTATGCATGCACACGAAACAGCAAATCCAATAACAACGTTCTTGCAAGGGGGGTTTTTCGGCACCGACTTTTCTTGCCAATTTGAGCTTT
This sequence comes from Anopheles atroparvus, assembly GCA_914969975.1. NCBI lineage: Eukaryota > Metazoa > Arthropoda > Insecta > Diptera > Culicidae > Anopheles > Anopheles atroparvus. Next base: position 31,134,400 of record CAJZCY010000004.1, on the reverse strand, counting down.
CGGTTCAGATGCTAATAAGCATAACGTTTTTGACAATGGGTGTCTGAAGCAAGAATAATTTATGGTTTGAGCCGAAAATGGCCAGCACCACACGCCAATTGAAGATACATTTGTTGCTAGTTTTTGGAAGCAGGTACAATTAGGTTTATTGGATTCAATAAAACGACACCTGTTAGATCATTCTAACTTCTTGCGCAGACATTGCCACGTATTTCGTTAGAAAATTTTCAACTGAAAATCTGTTTACGTTTACTGTAATAAATGACGCTGATGAAGAGTATAATAATGAAAGGAGTTCGACAGAGTAATCAACAAATCTTATCCTTTTAACGAATAATGTATTCAACGATTATGTTAAGCGTATACATGGAAATGTTTAGCCTAGCTAAGTATCGGTAATAACCTATATTATGAGAAAAATGTTATCCTAGGCTTGCTCACGATGGAACCAAAACTTCATCGAGATGACTCCATTTCTTAGATTTTCCATTGACTCCAAATTCTGGCGTGCAACTGGAATCATCTACATTGATGATTCATCAACCGTCTCGAGCGTAACGGTCGAAGATCATCCGCCAAAGAGCTTGTGGAAGTAATGATCATTGAAGCGCATAGCTATGAAAGTAGTGTTACCCCGTCACATGAGCTAGTATGAGTAGCATTTAGCCACATACACTACCGTTACTCGCTACTGCTCAACTCAGACAGTAGTTTTGACCGAGGCGACGGTTGTCACCCAAACTGGTCGTGTAACACGTTTCAACAATCTCCTTTTCTTTTCTAGGTACGCATTCATTCAGTGCGTTTAAGAAGTCGGTGGAGGCGATGGCGCCACAGGCAGCCTTCTCTCGAACTACTACCACAACTATTAACACTCTCGGTCACGGGACGTCACCAATCTGATGATGGCAGCACGTTGACTTCTACTTCTGCGCTGCCAGGCTAGTGAAAAAGAGAGACACGCGTTGACGAGGCCAGAAAAGATGGTGCTAGAGGCCGACCGGTTTGCAGCCGGCAGCCGAGCAAGTTGGCTTTAGTTTTGACCTAAAGTTAAATCACTTCGTGAGACGACGTTCGAAGTTGCATAGATTGGTGTTTTTGAGCTTCTCCAGTGCGTGTCGCCAAGGGGGAATCAAAATGTAACACTATGCGATCCGATGATGATCCGGTATAATTTACATTTTTGCAGTGTATATTGCACTTAATATGATCATTTCGCCGTTTCACGAAAAGGGATTCTCAGAGACGCAAGTGTTCTGGGACGTATCCTTTGTATGGATAAACGTGGGTCGTACTTTCATAAAGCAAATGAACTTATTAAAAACCTAAGGAAATAGCATTGGGAAGATTTTTGTTTGAAATGATCGAAGAATAATATTGTGTCTTACGCATAAATAATTAAAATCGGTGCGAAAATCTGTATACGGGACCATGATTTCTATTTGCCCAAATCAAGCGTCTATCAAATGTATGCACTGGTTTGATCCAGAGCGCACTGACTGACCGTGCACGAGAAGCGCAACCGATATTCGAATATGTTTATTTAAGTCAACGTCTCAATGCCTGAATTCGTCCAACCTCGGAAGAGCGACGGGAACGTGCTTGTGGTGCTGCACATCGATGGACGACGAGCGCATGGCATGCATATAAATAATGTTAAATGATTCTCAAATAACTTGTCACTGCTGGTAACGGTACCTTATGGTTGCCGTTGACATTTGGCTGCCCCTGCTTGCCGCTGATGCTGATGGCCTCGTTGCGCGTTGGAGTTTCCTATCAAATCCCCCAACCAGCCCGGCACACGCCAATCGCCTCCACCTTTCACCTGCTGTCGCACTTCTTCTTTTGCATTTCACGCGGGACTGATGTCCAGAATCGACGCCGTGATGCGTTCACGGAAAGCGAAGACTGAGCTCGCGTTTTATGGTAGCCCACAGTTCGCGTTTGATTCCATCCTTCTCCGTCCCGAGGCAAGCAAACACATATCGAAGCCGGAACACATACACACATTCGCAGACCATTTTCCCAAGGATGGGAAAATGATGGCATTGATGTTGGATGGTTTACTTTGATGGATTTTGTCGTTTGTTAGGGTCGGTTTTCGAAGATGCATGATTATTTTATTGCCCTCTGTTGCCCCACGCGAGCGCAACGGATTAACGCGAACTCGGAACCATGGTGGAGCCACCGTTTGAAATAGATTTGGGTTTGTAGTACGGCGCTGCGGCATGCCACCACCTTCCCATGGGAATTTTGTTTTCTTTTGGAAGCCTCTAAAATCACCCCACTATTCCATTCTCACGACGTGTTGTCGTTGCCCGCGACGTCCCTGGGAACGAGGGCGGCTTTTGACGGAGTCAAGGTTTTGCCGCACATTTATTATAGAATGTAAATCGCTGCGCAGCGATACGAGTAAATCATCATACTGACTGGCGGTATAAAGATTTCCGTACCTTAACAAGCAAACTGCCAAAGTTCCCTTGGGGGTTGTTCTTCTTCTTTCTTTTCCAAACTCTAACCGCTGGTTGATGGAACCGGAGGAAAACACGAGATCATCGTCCCGGTCCGACTTCCTGATGGGGACGTGCATCCCATTAGTCACGATTGATTGGTTGCTGCTGTGGCATGTACGTGTCTAGAACATACCCTGATCGATCACGGGCATATGCATATATGTGTGCGTAAAGAGGTGAGAGGGAAATTTCTCCGCACCTGTTATAAATTTGCTCCAATCAATCAATCTCTGCAGGGGCAGAAAAACACGTTCACGAATCGATATGCATGCTCGGTACGATTGAGGTAACCAAGATTGCTTACATAATGTGTCGAACCATCGCCGCCGTGCACATCCAGAATGAATGATCGCGCTGGTAAAAGGGCTACAAGTACAAGTGGCAATGGAAATGGCTTGCCACCTCCGGCGGAAAGTTTGTTCATACATCCAATCTAAGGGCACTTTATTGTGATCCATCTGTCCGCCGGTCCGGGATCATAGAGGAAACAGTATTATCACATTCAATTATAACAGATTATCCTGTGAATGAAATTTATAGATAACAGTTTGCCATTTCGCCGGTATCATCGCCTAATCGGGAAGAATTTTCTTATCAATTTCTTGGACAATGCTACTGCTGGTTTCTGATTTTGCTCTATTCGATATCAAACAAATGTACTATCTTACCCCGCGATAACGCAATGCGCAGCACACTTTAAATTCGTACCCACACGTTCCATTTTTTCCAGGCCGACCAACTGACGGAAGAACAAATCGCAGAGTTCAAAGAAGCGTTCTCGCTTTTCGATAAGGACGGTGACGGCACAATCACGACCAAGGAATTAGGCACCGTTATGCGATCGCTAGGCCAGAACCCCACAGAAGCAGAACTGCAAGACATGATCAACGAAGTCGACGCGGACGGTAAGTAGACGTGGAGGTAGCGGATCGAATATGCCTGTGCCTGCCGCCAATGTATGATAATTAGAATGCGCGCTCGTTAGAATTCCAATTCCATGTTTTCCGCCCGTGCGCCTACAGTGTAGTGTGTATGTAGGGGGGCGCGGGTTTCTCGGGTGTTGAAAGAAACGCTGGAGAGATGCACCATTGCTCGTCACGCGCGAGGCTAGCGTTTTGCGGCACACATTCGCAAGTTGTTGACATCGCGGCTCGTTTCGAGAACAGCTGTGATAAATGTTGCCAATTTTTCCACACCCATGATGGCGGATCGGCGCAATTCAAAATGGTTGTGGTTCCGTTCCGCTTGAAAGACGATATCGAAATTAAATATAGTTACAACATTGTCATAACTTCGTCGTAGCCAACGGGGAACGGCAGTTGTTGCATTTTCAACGCAAATAATGAAATTAACGGCGGTACAAACACGTCATATTATTAATGATAGGAAAGATGGAAAATAAGGGAACACATTTAAGCATCGTTGGCAACACAAATCTACACAAATATTTCAAGACAATGTGTACAGAGTTACACCACCGTGTTGGACATAACAATCCGACATGATTTCGTTTCAAAAGATTTTATCCTTCAGCAAAATTGTCTGCGCAATTTTGTTGCTAATGGATATCTGGCCAAATCTTTTAGGGTTTCATAGAGAAATTGAAAAAAAAAAATCAACACGAGTGATTGGCACAAGCGACAGGTTGCTATGCCGATTTATGTCATTAGCTATTCAAAGCGAATTTGATTGAACATTTCTTAATGAGAAAACACAGTTGTTTTTTGTCTGTTCCTTCTGAAAAAAAAAAGATTATAAAAGATAAGCAAAGGCGCCGAAAAAAGGAACACAGATTGCAAGAAGTATGATGGAACGCGAATACTGTAACAACATAACGTATCTATAATCACTTCTAACGAGCGACCGTTAATTGGGGTTCGCCCACGAAATGAATTGGCGCTTTTCGTACTACTGACTGAACATTAGGAGTTGTTTTGTATACAATATTTCTCGGTGAATTTGTTTTGAACTGCTTTTCCGTGCCTTCTACAGTAATATCAATTGATTATCATTTCAAAGTATCAAAGCATAGAACTGTTGAAACGTCGCCACGATCGATAGTTCTTTTTTCCTGCCAACACACGCCATCATAACATTAATCATCTTCTGCAAAAACAAAAAAACTCTTGACAGAATAATATCGTATACTTGTGTAAAATGTGTGCAGTAATGCTCTCCTTCTGAAGCAGAGCTGGTTCGGGACCGTGAGGGCCATCATGATCGGATTGGGGATGGTTTGATTGTGACTTTCGATAATTCGAAAGGCAAGCTAAGAGTTCCATTTTTGGAACAACTGTTCGTGCCAAAGGTCACTTGAAGGGATGGGAGTATGCAGGTAGTTTTGTTACTAATGTTACTACGGAAACGTTACCTGTTTATCCTCACCCATGTTGTTAGTGGAAATTGCACAGTTTCGACAATATATTTAGTTGATTCGTTTTTGTGTTTGTATTCCTCAAACACTGGCCCAAATGAGTCCTTATGTGTTGTACCATTTGGTTGTGTAACCAGCGCTAAAGTGTGGCAGTAGAAGCCACATAAAGGTCAAAGAAAACTACTTGACGTGACGACGTGTAGTAGTTAGTTTGACTCTCATCGATTGTAGGCTAGTAGTAGAGTGAGAGAAAGAGAGAAATATAAAAAAGGGACGGCGTGGGTGCGAAAGCAAGGATGCTATTAGCAGAATTGCTCCGAAATAATGTCGAGCTGCTGGGAATGTCCTTGGCGTGAATATATGTACATATTTTCCTTAGCTGGAGCTGACTACAGCGATAGGCAACCAAGAGGGCATTATGTTATGTGTAAGAGGCCGTAGGGAAATGAGATCATCCGTATGGCAGGGGCAGAATTTGGTGGAGTAACTATTTGTCGTACGGAAGCGCTTTTCATACCCTTTTTACGAAAAGGCTTTGTGAGGAGTATCAGAAAAAAAATCCAGCGTCATCACTATTTCATTCAATCTTCCAAGGGTACGGACGGATGTTTGGAGAAGGAAAGGGATTTTTTTTTGTAGCGTAATGAATAATTCATTTTTTTTGCGCGAATGGTCGAAATGTAGCGGCTCTTTTGAGGTTTGTTCTTTGTTGGTCCATTTAAAACAAATGGAAGAAAAAGGATAATGTAGTCCTGCAAAATGTGGGATGCATATTTTTATGTTACTTAATCCGATGTGGAAGTCGGTGATGGGTTGTATTATACTTTCAAAATGTGTGGATTATTTACTATCCTGGGTCCAGAAAACCCGTCAGAAACAAGTCGTGCTCTGATACATCGTGCTACCGCCAGGAAGGTAGCACATCGATTGCGATTTACTATCCTCTCGACCATCGCCCGGTTCAAATAAAATTAATTATTTCGAATGCGAAAATGAATGGCGGCTCCGGTCATTAGGGATAGCATTATTTTTCTGGACATAAATACTGATTTGGGCAGAGCGATAGACAAGGGAGTAAGGACACTCCATGTGGAAAACTTTGCTCGAATCCCTTTTGCCCCCTCGTCACGGCGGAAGACAAAAGAGTGGTTAGGTATTCGAGATAATTGCCTCCAGTTCATATCTTAATGAGGATATCATTATTCTCCCCGAATCCCCTTCTAGTCCTTCCAATAGGAAAACCGTTTCATCACGCTTGGAGCATTTGATCCGGACAATTTATCACTTACATTATCCTTCCGTTCCTAGCGGCTCCGAAACAGGATGAAAAAATTGAATAATTTTGATTAAGTGAGTTCCGGGGTCGGTTCTGCTATCTTTTAAACATATCTTTATTTTAAGATAAATATCTCGATGATTGATATCGCGGATGAAAATCGTAAAACATAGCGGACACGGAAATTGCTAACTGCTTTTGTCTGGAAAGTCGTGACGTAACTTTGAGCAACTTTATTTCGAAAGATAATTACACCGGGTTTCAAAGCTCAAATTACACACACTTTCGGCTAATTGATTATTAGCGAACTGTTCAGTGTGGAAATAATAGGCAGGGATCGGTTCCGGTTTTGATATTGGTGGCATCATTATTCAAATAAGACCAACATACTTACTTTTCCTGCCGCGGAAGAGATCTTGGCCATTCGAAGGGCCCTTCGCGAGTTTAAAACGCTAGAAATTGGACTTTTCCTTTCTGGAATGTGTGTTTTCGATGCTCAAGCGTAATCTTTGCCCTGGTGCAGAGCATTATGTGGCAATACTCCAAATGGTACGGCAGGACAAAAAACAAGACACTAAAATCCTCCTCCGTCCTTAGCCCCCCGTGTGTGTGTGTGTGTGGTGCATCATCGCCATCGTATTGGTGGTCATGATGAGAGCGGAGCGAATTTTCATTTGTTTGAACACACCTGTGCCGGTTCTTCGCTAATGGAAAAACGGGTTAAAGCCACCGCCCTTGTTCGTGCTCGGTGCCAATAGCTTCCACATATACGTATGTGCATGCAAATTGTCTCTCTTTCTCTTTTCACGCCCCCAACCCCAGCTATCTTTTCGCTACAAACACACGTGCAACCCACTCGTCCGGTCCCATTCGGTCCTTGTGTGTAGGTGTGTCACGTTTTTGTTACGCTGTTAATCCACCCAACCATTATCAGCTCGCGAACGTGCCTCGTCGGTGATAAAATATCCATTTTGCTCATGCATCTTATGGCATTTTAGTAGAGGTATTATGTCTTCCCTTTTTTCTATTGCTGTGGGTGCTCCTGGAAACATAATTTATAAATTAGTATAAGGGTCATGATGCTGTTGAAAATTGCATGACTAAGAAAGTAAAAATGTACCGAAAGGGTCAAAGGACTGAACTGAAAGCACCAAGCTAAGCAGATGGATACAAAAGACAAAAGGGTCCTGGGAAGCAACAGTGTGTCCTTGCTGAGAGATTATAGGGTGGGGAAGGGAGAGTTCAGGCTAGCAGTCGCGTTAGGGAACTGCGGAGAGGTAAGACGGTATCGATCGCTTTTCCAGCGCTGCTGCTGTTGCTGCTTCTCGTACACCCAGCAGGTACACGGTAGCATAGAAGTAGCAGAAGAAGTAGCATAACAGCAGGTCGGCAGAATTTACACTCTTACACCGCACCGGAGGAGTGTTGTGCGCACGCCCACCTGCAAAGAGGCCGCTGGTAGAACCTTCCAGAGATAGCCGGGTTACGTACTACTCACTGGAGCAATTCACTACACAACTAACGCCACGATATGATGATGGTGGTTGCGCTTGACTGTGTTGTGCTGCTCTCCGGTGGGGTTTTTGCGGGAGGCTTCTCGCGATGTTGGAGCCCACTCACACAGAGTTGTTACACGGGAAAGCTTATTAGAAAAAGACTGACGAATTTGGCCTCATCAACAGTTTGCTCCAACCTGATCCGCTGGGTCTCCCAGGCCAAGATTCCTGTATGTGGGCATATCCAATTCCTGATGAATGTAGTTCCTCCCATGCAGCAGCCTCAACAGCAACGAGAAAACGCCATACCCCACCCGCCAAGGGAAGCCTGGAAGTGTGTTGTGTTAACTGCTGCCCGGGTTTCCACTGCCACTTGCTGGATGACGAAAAAATGGTGATGAATCTCGATGGAGCTTCTTCATCATCCCCGGGCCAGAACAGCAGCAAAACCAGCAGCCAGCAAGCTCTAGCCATGGCTGGTCTGCGCAATAACGCACACAAAGTTGCCAGCAGTCTCGCTGGGAAATAGGGCAGGACGGAGAAAATAAACAGCAACAGTAGGACTACCCCTCTGTGCACCCCGTGGCCGTTTGCCGTTTGCTTGCTTCCCCAGCATTGGCGAGTAGTAGTGGTGGCTTAGCGGTGGGAGCAGAAACAGGGACCGGAGCACGTTCGTTCGATTAACAAATGACGATGGAGAAATCGAGACGCCGACGACGACGATGTCCTGGCAAGACGAGCGGTGGGCGCGAAACATGAAACAAAATGAAACCCCCTTTCAGGACGAAAAAGAGAGAGCGAGAGAGAGAAGAAAAAAAGATTCAATAGAGGGCAGGTTTTGTTTTTAATGCCGTTTTTTGAGTCCTTGTGCTTAAAAACGAAGAAGGCCTTGTTGTTGTTCGGTGGATGTATGGAAAATCCTCTTTTTGTCGGCCTGTTTCCTTTGTTGCGCTGCACGACAATTGTTTCCTGAGCATTAAAACTAATTCCGTACAAATTGTCAGCAGCAGTAGCAGCAGCAGCAGTAGGGAGTACATGTTTAGCGGGTTCTTTGTACATATTTTTTGGTTTTGTTTTTGACAACAGCGCACAAGCTTATCCACGTGAAGTTCTCAATTTTGTGAACCACCGGGCGCCTCCACTTTTCTCTTGTCGTTAATTTCTTGCGAACAGCAAACCAACTGCGTCACTGTTATAAAGTGTGTAGCTTTATTAAATGATTCTTGTTTATATTTTTATACTTCTTGGACACACTTGGAATGAATGGGTCTTGCATGAAATTGGTTATCATGGCAAATTAAATTCGACTGCTCTGTTGTTCACTTGGAGAATGTGAAACATAATTTCGAAGAATTATTCTCCTCTTCTCCCCCCTCCCCACCCCTCCTTACTTCTCCGAAAAACGAACGACAGGGATAGCCGGGCCCAGTTTTCTGTCAGTGACAGCCAGTGATTTAGCTGGCGACGTGACGTCATCCGGTTCCACGTCGATCGAATTCTGATCGGGCTGTGGCCTCATTTCGGAGCTCAACTTCGTTGTAGCCACTCTCTCCTGATTGGGGTATGACACGGAAGCAGAATTTTTTTCCTCCTATCGACGCCCAAGCCTGAAACCGCTGGTGTTGATGTCAGCGTTGTGGTATGCGTCGGTAGGACTTCGACTAGCCCACCGTTGCCTTCACCACTCGAAGACGAAGGATAGTTGTTTGGGTCGATAAAAAGACGAAATTTCTATCCCCTATTGGGGGAACCCGGATCAAAATGAGGAGTACACAGAACAGACACACACAAAGAGCAGGACTATGACTCTTAAAAAATCCCAAGCTAGTATAGAGCTCTCCTTCAGTTTCATGTTTAGGCATACTTGGGCCCCCTTGTCGAGAACCGGAACGACCGATTTCGATGTTTCACTGTACATCGTATGGTAGCATGTTGAAGGTAATGTTTCCTACCAACAGTTAATGAATCTTCCAACCAACCTGCATGGAGCTTACGGCTTGGTTTAGACCACCCCGGCATAAGGATTTCTAGACACGACACTTGAGGCTCGAACCGACGTGGCCTGGCCCTTCTCCACCCGCACAGATTTTGCTTCATCTGATGCGGTGTCATGCTCCAGAACGTCGCTTATCTGTTTATCAAAATGTCGTCATGAAAAATGCTGGCATATTGATTTTCCCGTTGCCATGGCACGAATTTGTCAGACGGTACTTTGTATGCCTCCCTTCCGACCATCCACCGAACGAAGGTCCGAGCGAGATATACCTCCTTTGCACTAATGGGAAGACATCAATGTTTTTTAGTTTTTTTTTTTTTTTTTTTTTTTGTTCGCACTAACCTCTCTCGGTGGTGGTGACATTCTCATTTTTGGAAAGTCAATTTGTCTTCCTCTCGGTGCTGCACGCCCAAGGGAGCTGTCAATGTGTGGCGAAGAAATAGCCTTTTTCCTGTTTATCGCCGTCCGTGCCTGGTGTGCATAAACGGAGGAAAAAAAAGGGGTACGTAATGTGAAAACAAGTGAACGATATCTAGGGAACATGAGAAGAAAAAACACATAAAATAAAAAAAGGAAATAGACCTCCAAACTCCGTCAAGGACCAGGACCACGGGTAGAAAAGGATGCGCGCTAGATGAAACCGACGTAGATTAGTATTTGGGTCAGATGATTGAAGAGGGCAAACGTCGTCCGATCGTAGGTTGTTTTCCGTCGGCTCACGTACGCCGTATTTGTTCCTCTTTTTTCCGGACGTAACCACCAGGATAATGCGCTCTTTAGACATTTATTTTTTTACGATGGTAGGATTGCGTAGATACGTCATTCTTTGGCGGAAAATGTTAAGTCATGTTGGTCATAAATGAAGATATTCCTCGTGCATTTAACGCTACATGTGAGTAGGACAATTCCCAAGAAATCTGAGTACATGATAGAGCACTGCACATAGAGGAAAATCTATAAACGGCTAGTTAGGCAAAAAGAAAGCTTAGCCTTATGGTGGAGGAAAAGAATGAATATGCATGCGACTGGGAAACATGGGTGCGGTGCAATTAATCCGAGAAAGCTAGTTCCTGGCAGTAATTACGTCGGCAAAATGCAACCGCTTCAGGAATGTAGTTCTCAATAAGGGTATAAAAGCTCGTTACGATGTTATGGGTTGTTTTATTCAGCACTTTTTTTACCAAAGCTCTAAATGTCGGTATAAGAGCCCATCATGTTTGCATTGTGCTGTGGCCATAACTCTCAAAGTGGCGGTACAATGTGGGTATAGAGAGTGCCAGCCACTTCGGTCGCTGCTTGCATGTGAAGGGACGAATGGGTTTATCAGGTTTCGGTATCGTGGAGGGGAAGAGAAAGATCCATTTAAAATGTAAATTATGACTTGCCCACAGTGCCGGCAATGGCCAACGTCGTCCTATCCAGCTTATTAAACTGATTTTATCTTGAGCGTAGGAGGAAAAAAAGGTAACGAAAGTCCTTGGGGTTGCGTGTCAGGACCAGCACCAATTTGTAGTTTTTTTTTTTTAAATCATTAGCAACATGAATTGGCAATGATAATGTAGTTGTTGCTTATTTATAATTAAAAGTGCTATGCCTAACTTTTTTTCTGATTTGTACGCAATTTTTTAACCTCTTGATTCAAACCATATTTTAATAATTTGTTGAGGGGAATAAAGATTCTTCCATTATTGCCACTTTGAATTTGCCTGTTAAATAACATATTTTCTTATGAGCAAAAAAAGAAAATGAGAATATACTAATGCATAAGATCTCATAGACTTATGCACTTTGACCTTTGGCACCAGGAGAATAAAGGGTTTGCAGTATTTTATACACACGCCTGTGCAGGAAGACGAGCGGCGCAGTGGGGCATGTATGTATTTGCAATTGTTCTTCCTCTTCTCCCTCTATCACCTTCCACTCGAGACAATTATTATGAACAAGCGAATGGCGGGAGTAGTTAGCGACTACACTCCTGGGAAAAATGGGACTGCCATTAGCACGGTGGGATATCCACGCAATGGAAAAATCAGGTTATCCGAAACGTGTTTACGATAAGGCTCCGGTGCCGCTAAGCTGGCAAGCGTTTCCATGTGGGTTGATACGGCTCTAACCTGCTACCACTACGTAATCTGAGGGAGGGATTGATAATAACATGTCCTTTGCTGAATGACCTCCCTTTTTCCTTGCTCCTCCACTCGTGTCTGCGTTTTTCATTCCGCAGGTGCAAGGTTGGAGATTTGGTGTGCCACCGCCAGCATTGGTGGATAGCACTGCAAGTCTCTTGTTGTGCGGTCGTGTCCTGCATGCGGGTCACGTTCCACAATAATCCGGCGGTAGACCTTCGTCTGATGTCACTTCCGTCTACGAAAACCCGGCCTCGTCTGTGCATGACAGCAGTCAGCAGTAGTGGTGGAAAGGCTCCGGTGTACTGGCTGGCGAGAAATATATTCCATGTCCACACACGGGAGGATGTCGTGACCTCAGGAGTTAACGAATGGGACGTGTGGTGTGAGCCTGCTGTGCGCTCTACTACACTTACATAACACTGTAATTTGACACGCACAGCCAACCGACGATGTCGACGCTGGAGAAAAGAAAAAAAAATTAGAGAAACCGATAATCCAGACGAATTGCGATCCTTGTAGATGATGGCAGACTACCACCCGGGCGAGTCATTTTCGTTCGTAGATCGTACATGCAATACATTTTAACCGATAAAACGACACGATTCTGAATGATCTATTTCCCTAATATTGGTCGGTTAGGTTCATATGGCGTTGTAAAGATACTGCCCTAAACTTTGCTGTCGATCTTTAAATTATGGAAAATTAATCTGGGCTGTCAAATGTAGTTACGCGCTTGACGAACTTTGTCTTGATAAAAATTGGACGAAGCACAACACAACGCGGAGGCGAAAAGGTTTAATGAAAAAAAAAGAAGAGCGAAATCTTTGACCTCGACATGTTAGTCAAGTGCTTGCCTAATCGAGTTTGAATTCTTTTCAACACAAAGTATTGGAAGAAAGTATTGGCGATCATATCACAAAGCGATGTCTGTTTCGGCTAAGTGGGTCAGCTTTTCCCCATTTCATTATCATTAGATCCTTGTTCAACGCAAAACAAAAACATAAATAACAACCGAAAAATGGATTGAACACAAATAATACCATAATGGGGGCTGCTGACGCCGCTATTGTGCAATACACCAATCCCTGTGATCACACTTTCTTTGGGGCGAATCGTACTTTCGATCCAATACTGTGTTTCAACCATCCCTTCGTGGATTTTTCTTCTCTTAGCGATAGAAAACCACCAAAGAAGATAAGAAAAAAATGACTTGATTATTCCTACGCCTGGTGTCTTCCTTCTGTCTTTCCTTTCCGCGGAGTTCTAATAGCCGAAATGCGACTGCCCTCGTCATCTTGGTACTGTCTGCCTGATCAGCCTGACACTAACCATGATTTGATGGTTCGTTGATAACGGCTTCATGGGAAATCGCTGACAACACAAACTGCTCTGCTGGACGAGTGCCAAGCACTGCCGGTTTTGTTTTGCGCCTTTCTCCATCGTACCATTGACGTAGTTTCTGTTTTTGAGGGAACAATTTTCCGGGTTTTGAACTTCACAAAAAAACAAAACAAAATTACGCAAATCATTTCTGATGGTCTTAGAGGGAAGGAACATATGGGTTTCTTCTATTTCCACGATAGAAGCTGGAAGACCAGCGCGGATGGAACTCTCTCTCGGTAAATTCTGGTTGTTTTCATACGATACCAATATTTAAATTTGTGAATGCGATTTCATGTTATCCATGTATCGCAAGCTCCGTTTTGAATTGACACAATTTGTGTTACTGTTTGCATAAAATACCATCGAAAACTAACGATCATTCTATTGAATAACACTGGGTCTTGTTTGTGTCTGCAGCTGATTTTCGTATCTGTAGAGGCATTTTGGACTCTCGTTTACGTCAATGCAAGTTCAAGGTAACGGTTAGTGTCAACAAGCATATCTCGGTCATCTGTTTGCCGTTATCTTTGACGTGTGATTATGATCCTCCTCCACCTATTTTGGTTTTTCTTATCATACCGAACCGGTTTCGTGCGAACCTAGAATGCGATCGTCCGCGTAAGCTCTCTGGGCGTTCAGGAAGGTAATTTTTTAACGGGCTGATTTTTAATTTAGCTTTTTCACTTTAAAATGTGATTGTGAGCTACAGCTTGCTTTCACCCGTTTTAAATTGTTGGTGGGGCTTAACGCGATAAGGATGATGATGATGAAGATGATTTAATGTCAAGTATTATTTATAACACACGGTGATGCAAAACATTGCTATTTCAAATTCCTGAACAATCTTCCTATTTTGAAGTTTCTTGTGATTTACACACATGGAAATCATATTACTTCTTTTTGTAATCTAACTGTCACAAGTGGAAATGCCAAATTTGGATGATTAGAATTATTACAAAGCCTATTACATATACACCTTTCATTCCGATGTTGCATGGATGGAAAAGCTAAGGAACGTTAACAACCTTTCGCTGCCAGTGATAAAAGAGAACCTATTTGCAACATTTCGAAAAACGAAGGATTATAGCGTAAAACTGTCTAATTGTGACGTCACTTCTCGATTATCTCGTTTTGGTTATGTCTGAACGACAAAGTAAAAGTAGAAATAACGTTTCATGAATATTTAATTCTACACGGTGTATGCTCTAGGTGTTGTTCCAATGCCACCAGCATGAGTCACACTTTGAAATTGAGTAAACTTCTATCGTCGATGTACAAGATTGAGCAACAATATTTTCGTTTGTTTGACAAGCTTCCATAAATACAAATAATTATTGTTGAATTTAATAAATTTTCAGTTCCATTTGAGGTCCCTATGACTGTAAAGCGGTTAGATCTTGAGCAAACTCTCTTGAACGAATTTCAAGATTACTTTACATTTCATATGGTATTTTTTGCCTGAAAAATAAATTTCAATTTGCATTTCTTGTCGCATTTTCGCCGGAATGTGCAATCAAACTTGAAACTCACATTTGTTTGATAAATGCGATTGCTTTAGAGAAAAAAGAAAAAAAAGAGAGGTGACGACTAACCTATGCTTGACAAATATTGACTATTATCACCTTAGGCAAGGGTTGGAAGGGCTGAAGAAAGCTACTCAAATCTAAGGAAAAAGGTAATCCGTGTTTACGCCCATAAATAATCGGCGGCGGTAGTAAATATAAAAAAGCGATAGCGATAAAATTTATGGCCGGGCTTTTCTTCCTCCATGGGGTCATTTTTTTTTATCTGTACGTGAATAAAAAGCTGCTTATGGCATTTTTATTAGTCTCCTTTTTCTCTTATACTCCCAAGGAAACATTGTTAAGTCCCGGGTCGAAAGGATAACGGAAAATCTTCCGACGATAGCGCTACCGATATGCAACTTCATTTTTTTCTCATTGATTGGTTGAATAAAGTTTTACCCCCCTCATGACACGACCGTAAATCGCCAAAGTTTGGTTTGGATTTACGTGTGTGTGTCTGTGTGTGTGTGTGTGTGTGTGTGTGTGTGTGTGTGATGATATATTTGCTACGGCGGATTTCTTTCGCAATCTACTGTTTCCCTTACCTGATTACCATATATTTGACCGAAAGGATGATATTTATTGCCCTGAACAAAGAGTACCACGCAATATAGACAATGCTTTATCGCGTTCTTTTTCTATTCTTCCGCGCAGCCAGTGGAAAAATATTCTTCTAGCTCTAGTGCGTTCCTAGGACGTCACTGTATGCCTGTTGTACCGGGGAAAACGAAACGCATGTCTTGCATAACGGCTTCGAAATGTCGTGATTTTTTTTATGACTACCTCGTAGTGGCCACATATTATTTGAGCTGTTGGATCGATAGTGTAAGTCAGCAGCGCTCCATAGGCGCTTTATTCCTTTCATTCCCTCCTCCCCATCCCTCGAATACATCTTCGCAGTAAACAAACTTTTTATTATCACTCGTCGATGATACTTGACATTTGTGTGGCACCGGTCTTATCCTTTCGCCCATCATGGAGATAACAAGAAAATGTGGAGCCCTACCCTATTATGTGTTATACGCTGTCATTGCCATCGCCTCTGGTTAGTGTCCGCGAGCCGTGATGATCAGAGCTTTTCTTCAATCAGTCGGTCGAATCGGCACAAACAAAAAAGGAAGAAATGGAAACCACGTTTTAGTTCCCACTGCAAGTTTGTATCGGGTAGATTTCCTTTTTTTGCTGCTGTTACTACTATACGCGTAGTTGAAAGCTTATTTGTAATAACGTTAGTTTGGCATAAAAACCCCCCATTTCTCTCTTCCCATCGCACCACACTAACAAAGCAGAGGGCATTACAATACATTTTCCAACCATCACTCGTTGCCTACCACCGAGGCAAATAGTTGGAATGGTGTGCGCTTGGGACTGATGCCTAGGAAAACTCCAGTTCCGTGTAGTTTTATTGCCTTAGGGTGGGTGGGTTGGCGAAGTGGTAGGACTACAGAATGACTTGCATGGGAAAATCAGTTCCCCTTGAAGTGAAGGACGTTCGCACCAAACAAGACCAAACCCCGTCCGTCCGTGCATACGCCAGTGTAGAGGGCAGCTTGTGGGAACTGGGATAACGTTTGGTTTGGGTGGATGTCGTTTTGGGGCTTGAATCTCCCTTCCCCATTAGTCCCCATAAATTTTGGTGTAAAAGAGAAGGACGTATGGAAGAACTATTTTGGGTCACAATGCTGCTTCGCCAGCTTTCTCGTACCCTTTTGTGGATTTTCCAACACCCACACAACCACTCAGGGCGACGAGAAAGCTTCGCCGGAGCACCCAAATTGTCCTTGAGTCGTCGAAGCCATTGCCCGGCCCACGAGGGCGGGTAGTGGGTGAGATGCCAGGCGGGTGGTTAAAACTGCTCTTTACACCCGCCTGTGGTTAGGTGCTGCCAGCCAGCAGCATTCCGCGTGGTGTGATTGCTGTGGTTTTGCTGCGCTACTGAAGCGAACACATATACGGGAATTGGGCAGGGGATTAGAAATCTGATTAGATTTTGTTCAATTCCATTGTGCGGTTTCTTTTTTAACCAACAGCACCACACCCACTCGTAGGACTCTTGGCGTGGATAGAAGAGAGTCCGAAAAGAGGCATTCATAGCCAGGTCATTACATTTAACGATAGAGTTGTTTGTTGATGTTGATCGTATTTGTTTAGAATTTTGTACTGGAAAGCATGTAGCCTGATTCTAGTCCGATACTAATACATGTTTTCCCATGTTTTCAAAAAACATATTTTGATCGTATTTGAACTCGTGTTTGTTCACTTATCAAATCTATACAGAAAGCAAAGAAAAACCAACATGAAAACGTGTGCATTATCTACCAAGATTATTTTGGTAAAACAATTTACTTTCCCTTTCTCAAGCACTGGGAATGAAGGCTGGTTTAAAGAACAAATTTTCAAGCATTAAGTCTTACCTACTACCACCCTGCGCGCATTGTTTGGTGTGGAAGTTAAATGTGGCTGAAACAAGGGCGAGCCAAAACAACACGTTGCGGACGATGTAAAATCGGGGATTGAACAGTTATATGAAGGAGGCCCAACGTCGATGGTTCGTCGCTACTTTCCACAGCAGTTTGGGAAAAAGAAAAGAAAGCAAAGTTGTGTGAACTGCTGGTTTGCGATGGTTCAATCAGGTTACCGTTCTGTCATTAATATTTGAAATGGAAAACGCCCAGGGTATCGGTGGAATTGATCATACCCGAAGGAAGAGAACAGCGCAGGGCAAAGGTTTTCCTATAATCGCGTTCCAGCGAAGGGGGGCTTCGGTTTGACTGCAGAAAATCAGACCGGGCTGTGTGAAACCATTAGCTGCAACAAGAGGGAAGCCCAGAGGAAAGGTTATGAATATCGATTCTGGTCCTGGAAGACAAATAAAAAAAAATACAGGAGTGGAAAATATGCGTTCGCCATCCTTTCCCCGCTAGTTTCCCTCTCTTCTTGGGTTCGCATTACACGCTGTGTAATGTAACTTGGTTTATTCCGTTACACAGGGGGAGAAATATTTTCCGCTTTGGCAGATTTAACGCTACTGAGTCGAATTACAAGGAGGCGTTATTACATACACCACCATAAGTCTGCGAAAAGCTACAAGCCGCCTGCTAGCTTTGCTTTCTGGGACCGCCGGGGGCTGAACATGTGAGCAGCAGTACAATAAAGTAGCTTTTAGTTGACGGGACTCGCATTACGATCCCCGTGGAGCCCAGTAAA
The DNA here is from genome assembly GCA_914969975.1 of Anopheles atroparvus. Classification (NCBI taxonomy): domain Eukaryota; kingdom Metazoa; phylum Arthropoda; class Insecta; order Diptera; family Culicidae; genus Anopheles; species Anopheles atroparvus. The sequence goes on along the minus strand of CAJZCY010000004.1, from coordinate 31,116,461 downwards.
AAAGGGATCCTTTGGGATTGGGTTGGTTTGCCTGGCTTGAAAAGACCGAAGTGCCCCCGAGGGGCCAAGCGTTATTTGTAGCTCGTGGAAAAAATAAAATTATGGAGCCTGTTTTCTCAACGTTGTTTCGAAAGCGGGTAAACTTTCGTATCGTTATAAAATAAACATCATTTGTGTGCATTCACTGCGATAGCATTGCGAAGGTACAACGATGTGTTTTCCCACTCGCCTTTCGGTTCCCATGAATTGAAAAGTGAAATCAATTTTTCAAAAACTTCATGGTAAATTAAAATAAATTTTCAATTTCTGTTGTTATGTGCAAGAAGTATGCAGTACCTCTATACACAATGAAATCCATTGGTTGCGGCCTGTTTACAACCCTTTTGTTGTTTTGTTACACGTGTAGCGTGGCTTTATGTTATTCCATTCCTTTATACTACCTCACCATGCGCGAGAAAAAAAGCACTTGATCAGGTGCATTGCGGCGGACGCAGATGGTGGGTGGGTTTTTCTCCTTGGACGATAGGTGCTTATGAACCTTTAAAGTAAAGTAACGCTCATACGATATTTTTAGCATCCACCTCATAGGGTTTGGCTTTCTCGTTCCGTCGCGATTGTGGAAGGTCATAGAAATGCACTCTATTCGTTTATTTTCCGGTTTGGTTGGTGCTCTTATTGCCCTGCGGCAGTATCGGGAATACAATAAAACGCGAGATGCCATTCCACGTGAACTATTTAAAAGCGCAAACAAGTCCAATGCTTACCCCATAAAACTGGCGTTAACATTTATATTTTAGAAATAATGAAGATTCCATTGAAAATAACTAAGAGAACACGTGGAGCAAAAGCTTTATTCCAAGAATGAGCGAGCGTCAGGGAGATTGAAAATGATTCGCGAATTTGAAAAATATTTACAAAAACCAAAGGTTTGCCACATTTTTTTTAGTATTTTTGTGGCATCTACCTTTCGCAAAGTTCTCATATCACTTGGCTCAGCAATCATCCGGAATTCCCTAGAACTTTAGTCCTCATCATATTCAATTTTTCATCATGTTGTTTTCCGTCTCTCATCCACAGGCAACGGCACGATTGATTTCCCCGAGTTTCTAACAATGATGGCTCGTAAAATGAAGGACACGGATAGTGAAGAGGAAATCCGGGAGGCATTCCGAGTCTTCGATAAGGACGGCAACGGTTTTATTTCCGCAGCTGAGCTGCGCCACGTCATGACTAATCTCGGCGAGAAGCTAACAGACGAGGAAGTCGACGAGATGATCCGTGAAGCCGATATAGATGGCGATGGCCAGGTTAATTATGAAGGTACGTACAGCAGACGATACTCTCTTCCAACATTTTACAACGTTCCATTGGTCGCCCCCGATGCGGTTACCGGCAAGCGGTTTGTATGTTCGAAATCAGTCATCGGAGCATGAAAGATTGCTGTTAGCTGTTTGGACACACGTCCCGAGCCAGCAAGCATGCACATTATTTAGCGCAAATGCGAGGAAAGCACTACACAACCCCCTCCGCATTGGTGTGTTGTGCAAATCAATCGAATCCGTTTGATCGATATGGAACGAAAAAGGAACCCGAAAAGCAAAGGGCTGGGGTATCCTTGCTAGTGGATCTCTATTGCCTATACATTGACCACCGGGGCGGTAGAGAAGTACTGCGTATCGAGGCAGAAGTTTGCCAGGGTCGTGGTTAAGGAGTTGGGTCCATTTCGCGTTTCTCAACCGTTTACTTCTGCGGAAGACATCATGGAGGAGTGGATGAGGTCGACAACACGCGGGGGAAGTCGCGTTTGATTGAAATTTCCGGCCCATTATGTCTGCTCTTCGCTGCCTGCAAGGGCACAATCCAAACTGAAGAGCCATTCATTTTTTGCACAAAACGAAAGAGATAGAGCGTGGGCGGATGGTGTGGTCGTTCAGGCACGACTAAGAGCTTTTGGGCGGCTCGAGTTGATGACATACACCACGCTTTGCCGCTTCCCTAGGCCACTGCTGCTCGGTAAGCCTCCTTTTCGCTTGGTAATGATGGTTGAAGTCGCATTTCAATTATTTGTTGAATCTTGCGAATGATTTTTTTTTCTGGTACACTCTCTTTGCGCGCAGTGAGCTACGGTGCAAAAATCGCTCACGCCTTTCTCTGCCCTTGCATCACCTTTGATTGCACACTCACGCTAGTCTTGCTTTGAAGTTTGCCATTGTTCGCGCATACCATCGCGCCACCAAACCACCCATGTGCTTGGCTATGCATCTGACGGAAACTTCAAAAGAAAATTACTTGAAAGAAAGTTCATACGCCCAAGAGGCTCGCTGTGTGCATGTGTGCTGGACAACTGTTCTGCGTTTTGGGATGGAAAGGTCCTTTTCGATGTTAAACGACCTCCTCTAGCCCGGCCCAATGTCGCGGCATCTAAAATGGGTAGGAATGATGGAATGGTGATGGAGGCCGATGGCAACATCACACGTCTGTCAGTTGCAAGCGTTCGTCCTGCATACCTTCGCTATGTAACATTTTATCAAGCATCAAAAGCATTCCCCGGACTTCAACAGCTGGCACACTGTAGTACAAACGACACACTATCGTATTTCCATCCAGGATCTTCTCAGATGGTAAATGGGTTCGTGGTTGTATTTGTCTCTGCACTCCTACACGACCATCTTGCTTCTCCCCCCGCAGAGCTTTCTGCGTGAATCCAAGGCCCGATCCAGAATACTGATTGTCGGCACAAGTATGTTTAAGGTTGATGAATTGCGCTCGCCTGCATGGTGATGGGTTGCGTGCTGCATGCAATCTTTTCCACCTTAGCCAAGTTGAGGCGATGGACGATAGCAAGAAAAGCATCCAATCATCTTCGCTACAACGCCGGTGCTATACGATAAGAAGGAGCGAAGGAAGCATTACCTTAGGGGGTAAGATGGTCTACAGGAGACCACGGTATATCAAACTGAAAGGTGTTAGTAGCTCTAGTACAGTAGCTGGTTTAATATTTCAAGCACTACGAGTACCTACGTTTGCCAAATGTGAGTTTTGCTAATAAACCGGGCAAGAAATGTACGGTTTGTTGATTTGATGCACATGTGAACTCATAAATTTTGGCCACATGTCGTGACCTAAACCAAACTAGCCAATAACTCACGTAGGCGATATGGTATGAAACAAACATAAATAAGGAATGCACAATGCAATTGAAAAGAATCGAAGAAATGTGACTGTATCCATCCCATCCTTCCCGCATTACACTGTTGATATTTTTCACAAGAACTTGACAGCGTTTATGTGTCAAACCATGGCATCTTGTAGAATGTAACAAGTTACAGTTTGCCGGTAGGTTTGTATCGATCAAACCTCTTTCTCGGTTGTTTCCTAACCTACGACACAGTGCTTCAAGATAGCTAGCTACTTTAAGCTTACTCATGGTTTTTCAATGATGTTACGATCGCGTGATCATCACACACTGCCTTATCCAACGATGCATTCTAGGCGTGGATGGAAAGGAGGGGGGGTCTGTTTTGCACCGAGAAACAGTCACACCTCTTGCTGCTGCTTACTCATTTATCGATAGAGTCATGTTACGTTGACTTTTATTGTGTTCAAGAGGGGGAGATGCTAAGTGATGTGGGTGATTAAGAAGCCGAAAATGTCACTCAGTTAGATCGATGACCATCTTTTTCGGTCGATCGAACGTTTGGTTTACGCTTTTTAGTTTTTTTTTTTTTCGATTGTCCTTTGATTTCACGGTCGAAGAAGCGAAGACAGAGGAGAAAATCACTTGATCCTCTTCTTGGTGATGTCACTTACGTGGTTGCTCATTGAGAATTGCATACGGATCTACTGAAAATGGGACGGCAGATCACGATCGGGCGTGGATCACGAGCTGTGCGGATATTTTTGTAACCAAATCACGGGACTCTTGAATGGGTCTTATGGACCCGTGATCGCTACGATGGAGATAACTAGAAATTTCTTGCGGGTGGTCATTTCGAACCCATCAATTACTGGGTTGTTCGATAATGTACACTGAGTGAAATAGATTATCTAGGACAGCTTTAATGCTTTAATTTAAGGTGTGTACCTCACAACCCAATGATAATTTGACTCGCCGTTAACCTAGTTTCCTCCAACTCTTGTACTGCACTTTCGCGAAACTGCATGCAAAAGTACGACATCCCACCGCCCGCAAGATGAATAAATAAACTGTGATCCGTCTTCCCCGCAACATAAAAAGATTAATTACTATTTGCTCGTGGTAGCCATCCGCGAGCGAGCGGTTACTTGTTAGCTCATCCGGCGGCCCTGTTGGCTGAAATAGAGAAAAGGAGCACCATCGAGATTATGCAGTTCTGGTTCTCCAAGCGCCTGGATGAATTCAGCACCCGGGAGATAATGATTACGTAAAGCGCAGCGTCGTACTGCACACAGCTCCACACCTCGGCTACTTCCGTCTTACGATTTGTTTACGGCCCCAAATCTAGCTGTGCAAACAGGCTTGTTAATGTGGCAGTAGCGCGGCGACCGCGGAAACATCGCGCGACATCGCCATCGAACACAGGGGGAGAGGTCGAAGCTGGGTGGCAAAATATAGTTCCCCATTGCAATCCGCCTGCCTGCCGTGTGTAATTTGTGCAAATCAGCCCCGAGTGGTGGCAAGACCGGCTTCTAGGTCGCCAGCAGCGAGAAGCGGCCCGGTGTAATCTGAGGTTTGTTTTGTTTATATGGCCATGTGGTGGAGCACGGACCTTCCATGTGCCGCGGGCCACCGGTGAATACGGTCTGCCACAATCTGCATTCGAAAGTAATCGAGGACACGCGACGGTGACGAAGAGGTTTGAGGTGTAGAGCGTTGCGAATTGTACACTGCATCTACGTCACAGCGGAACCTCTGCGGGACGATATCGTTGCTGCTTGCTGCACAGTATAAAAACGAAGGAAATTCTAGATGGAAGCGAATTGCTTTAAAACAAAGCCTCAAACTATCCATGACGTATGTACTGTGCTGGCGCTAGCGAGTACTCTGTCATCAATGGCTCCATCGAAAAACAATCCTGCGTTCCTTTGAACCATCGCAAAAAGGGTGATGGCTTCCTCCATAAAGATAATGTTGCGGTTATTTGACGTTTGTTGAGAAATAAATATTTTATTTACATTTCACCTCCGCGTTCACGGGCGTGATGGTTACCAGATTTTCGTGACCGCGATCCTAGTAAAAAGCACGGCATAGCGAGTAGTGAATATTCTCCATCGTTGCAAATTGCATTCCCATTACGTTCGAAATTTAAAAGGAAGATAATTGCTTGGAATGTTATATGCAGAACATTTCTATATTTCTTTATTCGGTTTTTGGATTAGAATTATTGTGAAACAAACTCATGGGTAGGCAGAACACTTCCTCGTTTGAGAAAATCAATCAAGCAAACTAGTTATACGCGAATGGTTATGTGAATGGTATGGTACTATTTGAAGTTTACTCAAAATTCTTATAACGCTTTTTATAAGGCGTTTTGTTACCCAGAGATTGTTTGTGTTTGAATATTTATTTCTAACGACAAGGATCAAAAGATTGCTGCATCAACAGCCGTGACAATGCGACCAGATGTGTAGTTGACTATTTTTGGTTCGAAACGCTTTCAAGTGCAAGTAACTCGGTAGAAAATCATTTGATTTGGCGTAGCTTCAAACGTTTGTTGTGAGTTTTCCATGAATGGAGCAAACAAAAAGATTTCTTGCTTCATTTTACTTTTCTCTGTTGATTTGTATGATTAATATTTATTCGTCATGTTATTTTGCCTGTTTCGTCACACCTGCCGGGTTGTATGGCACTGCCGTTTCCATATTAAGTATCAGGCGTATGGTGATTCACAGCTGTGCAGTTTACAGTTGGGTGACAGAAAAGGAAATGTTTGTTAGCAAGAAACGTAGGTGTAGAGTGGCGAAGTGATGGCTGGTAAAAAGGAACTACCGTAAAGAATACCAAATGATGCAGAAATCAGTCATTAGTTCATTCTAGTTAGTAAAACGACGATTGAAAAAGTCGTTGTACAAACAAAACACGAACATTGCACTAAACGTTTCTGAACTGAATTGCTTTTTCTTTCCTCCTGCTGCCCACCTTACGATTTTTTTTGTGCGTCTTCTCGAACGGAACACGTGTTTCGCTTCGATAATTGCCTTTTCTCACACGTTTCTAGACCATGTACAGTGTCTTACTTATACACCGAGCTTCTCTTTATGTGTAAGCTCCACTGGTTCGCAGCTCGTGTGACGACAATTGTTTAAAGTTCTCTTGCAATTGCCTCACACAGTGGATATGGAACTGGGAAAAGAAAAAACGAAAAGAAAAAAAAAATTCCTTCCGTGAACATAAAACCAAACCGACAAGAACACTGTATAAGGTCATTTTGTTTTCTCGCACCCACCGTGTGATGAGATGAGAAACTGTGTAAGAACATGTGTATTTGAACCTTGTTTGTCGGTTTTGAATAAAGATTTTGACTTCATTTGAATGTGCCCCACCGCTCCCAAAATTCGGATACGTAATTATTGGATTGATTGAAGCTCCAAGCTGATAAACACGAATTTATGTAAAAGTTTTTTCTTTATTTGATGTATATCTTTATCATCTTTATCATCTTTATCTTCCATGTAGCACTGGTCTTAATTATTGTTTTAACCTTTTTTTTCCTACACATTCTTTCCAGAATTCGTAACAATGATGACATCGAAGTGAGCTACAGGTCGATACATTGCGCCTTTCTATTTGTTTATTAAGAAGACTGTAGCCACGCGCAACACCAGCTGCGCAACGCTATCGCTATGGATTTAAAAGGAAGAAAATGATGATGATAAGCAGCGTGGGATGCAGTGGAGACAGAGAGCAGCAGCAAGATGATGATTAAAAGAAAGGAAGGAAAAAAAACAAAGAGTAAAAATACAGAAAGTAAAAAAAGATTAACATTAAATTTAACTTAAAAAACAACAACACAGAGAATACGAAAACGGAAAGCGAGTACACGTAAACATTACTGATGGCGAGGTGAAAAGTCGAAAATAAAACACTACAGCAACAGCATCTTTCAGAAGAACAACTTCAGCAACAACTATTACTACAACTTCTACAACTACAGCAGCCGCAATAAAGAGAAAAAAGAGAGCCAACAACAGGAACAGTCACAAACAAACATCTTCATCACGCCACTACCATCACAAGTGACACGACACACCCTCTCCCACGCAGATGAAAGAAAGAGAAAAAGGTAAAATTCTCATTTTCAAACGAAATCCTTATTGCAAAAGATAAACGTAAACAATGGAAAAGGAACAACAGTCGGCAGAAAAAAAGGCAAAAAGTATAACTTAAAAGAATTTTAATTGTAACAACCACAATTATAAATAAGATAAATAAAAAATGGTAAAAGAAAGAAAAAAAAAACAAAAACAAAGGGCATACAATCAACTCCTAATGAAATGTGCGGCGCGGTTCCACCCGCGCCCAGTAATCTATCTATCTTACCAAACCACACAGTTATAACCACCAATCACCGCGCTATTCCACTCTTAAAACAAGCGCCTGTACTCTCTTTACTGCAATACTTTACTTACACTTGACCTCCTGTACCTCTCAACCCTCAATCGCCTCCTCCCCCTCCCCACTTGTCCCCTTACGCACTTGCTAAACTCTACTGGCATTATTCAGCGGTAGGAACAGCCGAATGAGGGCCGCAGAACAAGAACAGGCCGTGTAAGGCACTTTATTAGATTACATTTAAACGCTATCCTTAATCTATTTGTGTAAATTTTTTGTAAAAATAAAAAAATTAAATCTTAAAAACATTGAATTCGATCAACACTCAGCGCCCCCGCACGTTGTAGAGGACAGGTGATGGAGAATCAGCTTTACCTTGCAATGAATGATCGAGAAAGAAAAGAAAAAATTCATCCTCATCGGAATGAAAGTTTCCATTGCTGCTAGGGTTTGCTTGTTGGTTAATTTACTGCTAGAAAAGAGTTCGTCTGCTCATTTAGCTCATTCTTTTGAGATCGTTTCCTCTCCGTACGCGGGCACCTGTTATTTCTGAGGCATATTTGTTGTAGGGATAGGTCAAAAATTTAAAAAGCTTTAGGAAGGTTGATGCAGGGATGCAATGAACAGAAGTTCGGCAAAGCTTGTCAGATGTGCAGGAGGCTTCGTCTATGTCCGATCGCACTCAAATCTTTGATATAAAGAACCTTACGGTAGCGGTGGTGCAGCTAATGTGCTTTCTTTAAAAATGGTTTGATACCTGGAAAGAATTCTATTCCAAGCTCAGCAGGTATCGGTAGTAAACGTTCGAATACATCCACGTCTCTGATCGTACAGACATACAGACACACGCCTTCACAGACTCGACAACACATTTCCTTCCCGACACAACCGTGCGGTCCGATTGGTTGTAGCAGCAGATGTTTGTGTAGCGGATGTGGAAGATTGGCAAAGGTTTAATTTCCTTATCACGAGTAATAATTTTGTTAAACTGCAAGTTTCGCAAGCCCCAGAAGAGATCGAAGCGCAAATCTAACCTAATCACCACTCCTCCATTGTTTTAGTGCGTCAACCACGCTAACTTAACACTAGCGGAACGAATGCAGCAGCAGCGAAGGAATGCACTGGTAACGAGAGCAACACAATGGACATCTGCAGCAAGAACAGCTTCAAAAGCAGCAACAGCAGCACCAGCAGCAACAGCAGCAGCGGCGGCACCAGCAGTAGCAGCAGCATCAAGCGGCAGCGCAGGCGGGCGCTTATTTAGCAGCGTACTTGGCAGTATCGAGTTGTGTGGATGATCGTTGCTCTTTTGGAGGCCAGTATTTGGGTAGACACTTGGTACATTTTATGGCGTCTCTGTTTGCAATTCTGCTCGTGGAGGAGTTCGCGAATGGCAACGAGGTACAGAACATTGTTGCAAGCGTTGTGTCTGCATGTCATGGGACGTGTTTGGCGCTGGTGCCGACCACCAAACTGGACACCATTGAGCTCTTCACCATTGTTACGATCCAACTTCAGCCCATAACATAAGCAGCACGAAGAGGAAGGAAGAGTTTGAAGAGCGGGTAGCAAAAAAAGAAGAAAAAACTCGTTGAAACGAAGAAGTCCTGAAGGTAGACATCTGTAGGGGTACACTGTCGGAATGTAGAGCACCTGAAGATCAAGGCAAAACGCAGCAAGATTGGTAAACATCATAAGTGTGTAGTAAGCGAAGCAAAAGAAGAAGAAGATGAAAAAGAAACAACAACATGCAGCGATAGTAATTGCAGTAAACATTATTGATAAAAATAAGAGCTTTTCACTAAGAACTACTACCAGCAGTAAGCGAGAAAGAGTAAAAAATAGTTTATGAAACAACTTACATGATAAAGAACAAACAATACAATCACAAGCACACATACACACGAACTCAAACACACACATACCCACACCCACAAACACACACATACAGACATACGGAAACACAACAGAAAACGAAATCCAAATGAAAGACATTTTCTTCCTTTCTTCCTTTCTTTCTTTCGTCGTCGTTGTCGTCGTTGTCGCGTTTGTTAGTTGAAGAAAAAAAAAAAGAAATATTTGAACAGCAAAAATTAAGCGAAACCTTACAAATAAAAAATAAAAACCAAACCAAAAAAAAAAAACAAATCTAAACCCAGATATAAGAGACCCCTTCGAGGAGAGGCTATACATAACAACAACAACAACAAAAAAACAACTTTCTTGCACACAACAAAACATACACAGACAACCACACATATACTCACACAAGTTACAGTAACGGTAATATTTGATAGAAAATAATAGCACGCAAAGCGAGGCGGACGGCGGATTGTTGTGTTTGGTATCAATGCACGGTAACAAAGTGAAAGTGGTAGAACACTCGAAGAAGTAACAAACAGAAGAAGTTTAAGATAGTAGATGAGGAAGAAAAAGCAGAAGAAGAAAAAAACAAACACTAATAGTTAATTCACACAAAAGAGCGAAACAAAGGCAGAGATAATGACGATATAATATATACACCTATATATATATATATTTGACTCAGTAACCCCACCATCAACCACCACCACACCACTTCCGCTGCCACCACACCACCAACCGCTGCACCGTAGGTGGGGTGTGTGTGCGTGTTTGTGTGCGTTTGTGTGTGTGTGCGTGTTTGTGTATGTACGTATGCGTGCGTATGTGCTTGCTGTGCGTATGTGCGCTCGAGCACCACGTGTAGAATTAGTTGGCAGTGAAGCAAAATCAACAACTACTCTAAGCGTAACACAAAACAACCGAAACGACAGCAAACAAACAACAACAACAAAAACTACATCCACAATGAAACAGTAAGCAAGCGAAACCAAAAGGATTGGGCTGGCTGGGAGAAAGTAAGGAAGGGGGGGGGGGGGGGGGGGGTTGTGCGAGAGACGCAGTGAAGTGAAGGTTCGATTCCGGGCGAGGTGCGTGTGGGCTGGTGTGGGAGATGTTGACGGTTGACGCTGGAGCTGGTGGGAGATGAAACAACACGTGTATCGACAGGCGGAAGAGATGAGTAATATTAATAATAATTAATAAACAGCTGTGCAGCACTCTCTACTACTATTTCCCCGTATTTGTTTCTTCTATTGCTGAATTCTCACGCGGAGAAAAAAGGATAACGTCAGCCGACCGCGAGGACGATGATAGTTGCAGCTAGCGTTGCGTTGCTCGCTTAAGTCTTGCACACTTGCGACATCTAAATTTCCGTTTCCAACCCCTTTCCGAATCCCATTCCAATTCCTTACGCCCGCAGCCTTTTGTGAATCGCGTCGGCAAGAATTGGGGGTCCTTGGAATGGTTGGAAGCGTTAAATAATAGAAAATACTTCGACTACTCTCACTGAAACACTACTCTATATCTACTGCTATTGAATCCCTTTCTTTGAAAATATAACTCATCGATAATAACAGGAGAAAACGCAAGTGATAGTACACTATCGACAGTTAGGAACCGCGGAAGTTAAGAGAACCCAAAAACAGAAACAATAGACCCAAAAGCACACAATATGCTTGCGTCCAGTTGGGAAACGAATTATGCAAACCAAACAAATCACACCATGGCAGCAAACAACAAACTAACACACTGGACTACAAATACACCCCATGCATTTGTAACCGTTGGACGTTGGATGTCCCGTCTATCTTCACATTCGCGACTGTCTCTGGCAACATGCTGCTGCGAGGCAAATATTTTACCGCCAACAGAAACAGACGTACGAAACACTGCATGGAATTACACAATCACGTTTGGACGTTTGGACAACACGAAACAGGACCTGTACGAATACCGAAACTCCTAAAGTAACGCCCTGCCCTTTTTTCCCCCTTACATTCGTAACGATTATACTCAAAAATGAAAACAAGAAAACAAAGAACAAACAAAACACTATTTATTAAAATGTAATTTTTAGTCGTTCGAATCGATAGTGACAGAAAACAACTAAAGAAACTAAGAAAAAACACACACAAAACTACAAGAGTCTTTATTGAACCTAAGTTTATTTATTGTTCGCTTATACGTTTAATAATATCTTTTTTGTGTTACTTGTCTAGTAAATAGTGTGCTTTTATGTTATTTGAAAAGAAATTCATTAATTTTAGATGAAGACGGATTCCAGGGAAAATGGGGTAAGTAATAAGCCGTTTGGTAGAAATATTAGAACATCTGCAGGCATCTTAAATAATAATCATGCTGTTCTGCTGGTCCGTATCAAATCATGTTACATCATGGTTACAAAACTAATTTTTCATTACAAATTATTCGTAAACCATGCAGGCCTACGCTTTGAACGGGAAGTCACTTTACTTAGTTGTTAAAGCACATGATTTCGTATTTTTAGTATACACTATTATATTCCATTTCGAAAATCCCTGAGGTCTAACAGAAGCAAAGCGAGCTCAACTGATCATCTACCGCACCATGATAATGCTCGTTGTCCTCTCCGGACACGAAACGACGTGGACCCTGTTGGATTGGGACCTTAGCTCTGTGCTGTGTTAATGTTATACATTTGGTGGAGTCGAGGGTTCGGTTGCTTTCTGGAGCAGATTGAGGACAGACGAGCTATGGAAGCTTCTAGCCGTTCATATAGGGCACGGCAAATACAGGGATGCACGGATGTCGTCCACATAACTAGCAAGGTAGCTCCTCGGTACCGACACCACAGGATTCAGGAGGAAACGAGTTCAGCATGATTGGTGCTGTGGTCGTGGTATTTGCGAATGGGCGTGATAATGAGTTGTACGACTACAGCCCAATACCGAGCGTTATCGAATGCAAACTTGACCGTGGCACGAGCCTGTCCATGTGATATTGATTAATTGAATATTAAAATCTGCCTAAATAAATTAGTTTTAGTTTTCGCCGGCCGTTTAAAAAACATTATTTACATTTATATTTACGTAATATACATTTATATACATTAAACGTAAAAAAACACATTATTTACATTACCATATTTGAAGAGTTGAAGCGTGTTTACATGTTACACTCCATTTTTTTGTAAAATAAACAAAATTGTCCGTTTAAATTTCTTCACCCCACATGCTTCAATCTGTTCGTTGCAATTTAGATTTTAGCAGTTTGAAAGTGTTATATCACAACTGTTATACAGGTCTATCGAATTGTTGACAATCGTTCCTCGAACCTGCAGGTTTATAACTTGCCCACCATTCAAATCGTTTTAAAAAAAAATCGATAACGTTGCTACCGCCTGTTATAAAAGTGTTTTATTCAACTATTTATTACACGCTTTGACAAGTTTTACATCCGAATGGCCAAATATATATATTTTTATGAGTTTGGCCATTTTGACGTAGTGCTAGTCATGAAGATCGTAAAAGGACTGTACATGAAGTTGCTGGGTGCAGATTTTGACTCTCATCACTACTGCGAAACGTCATACAGAAATACAATTGCAAAGACGCAGGCGAGTCGTTTGTAAGCGGCTCGATACCATATTTTTCTATTTTAAAGATTCGAATATAATTTAAAACGAGCTTAGTTGATCGTATTTACTGCAGCAGAAGTATTTATTCAAAAGTGCATGCAGGAGCGTTTTTCACTGTATCCAGTGTGTGGAGTTTTGCGTAGGAAACCTTTCGTTTTGGCTTGCTGCGGAATCGCTTTCGGCACCTTCAAACATGGATCAAATGTTACCAAGTCCGGGATTTTCGATCCCGAGTATCGGGACCCCGTTACATCAGCCCGAGGAGGACCAACAGATTCTTCCTCACGCGTACCAGCAGCAGCAGTCGATGCCACACATGACCCCGATGGGGGGCCTCAGCTCGAGCAACTACAGCATGGGAATGCCGGCGATCGGCATGGGCTCCTCCTCGGGGAAAAGCATGCACACATACGCGCCAAGCTTCTCGACACCACAGAATATGATCCAACCGCAGACACCGGTAAGTGTGCCCGTAACAGTCCACGAAAAGGCCGGCGTTTATTTTCGTTTTCAACCATTGCAGCAAAGCCTCATGTCACCCATGGTGCCGATGACGGAATCGAAAGCGGCGTCGACGCCCAGCCAAAACCAGGGCAGTGGAGGCAGCATCCGTGATCCGGAGAACATTGGCAGCGTTAACATTCACCAAACGATGGGTCCCGCCACACCGATGACACCAATGACCCCGAGCGAACCGGCCATCCTCCCTCAGTTGCAGAATATCGTCTCGACGGTAAATCTGAGCTGTAAGCTTGATCTCAAGAAAATCGCACTGCACGCCCGTAACGCCGAGTACAACCCGAAGCGTTTCGCGGCGGTCATCATGCGAATTCGGGAACCTCGTACGACGGCACTGATTTTCTCCTCCGGCAAAATGGTCTGCACCGGTGCCAAAAGTGAGGACGACTCCCGGCTGGCGGCGCGCAAGTATGCGCGTATTATCCAGAAGCTTGGCTTTACGGTAAGTGCTTTGACAACAAGCAGAGTTGGAGAAACAAAGAACAAACGATACGATTTTCTTCCGTCCCGTAGGCCAAGTTTCTCGACTTCAAAGTACAAAACATGGTCGGCAGCTGTGACGTGCGGTTTCCGATCCGGCTGGAGGGTCTGGTTCTCACCCACGGACGGTTCAGTTCGTACGAGCCTGAACTGTTCCCGGGGCTCATCTATCGTATGGTGAAGCCCCGTATCGTGCTGTTAATATTCGTGTCCGGCAAGGTCGTCCTCACGGGGGCTAAGGTGCGGCAGGAGATTTACGACGCGTTCGAAAACATCTACCCCATCCTGAAGAGCTTCAAAAAACAGTAAAGGAAATAGGTCGGTGCTCAGGTCGGAACATCAATGTATTTGCACTAACAAGCATGGAACGATACCGGGTCATCCGTTCCTAGATAAATTATACTTTTCCATCGAAGGAAGCAAGGCAATAACAAACTAACTAACAAGCATTTCCGCTGAGCGTCCGTTTCTTCTGGATGATCTTAAAACTGGCGTAGTGTTTTCACATTTGACTCCCAACGTACTCTTGTGTAAATAGGTATAAGTTTTGCTTTATTTTACGAATAAACCGGTTACGATTTTACCCAAATGGGTGTTTTTGGTAATATGGTATGTGTGTTTCAAACCCTTAAATAATTGGCGGACACCGAATGATTCTTCTCCAATTTCGACTGTTCAACTTCCAACGATTCATCAATTGGGGCAATTGATTTTCACTTGATTTCTCTATTCGCAACAAGCGTAGAAGGCGTGATTTAGTAGTAAAGTGTGTATAACAGTTATGGAGCCGTAGTAGGCGACAATTTTTAGGAAGAAATTATCTAAAATCTTGCAAATTATGTTAATTTTGCTCAATTCAAAACGAATACCCCTTTCTCCCCATAAGGAAATGTAGGAACTTTCTGGGATTTAAGGCTGACCTTGTGTTATAAATTCATAATATGTACAATACGTTATTATGTTGGAACTTTTATCACATATATAACGATGTTTCGGATAGTGAACAGTGACAATACAACACAAAACATACTTTTAATCTTCTGTTATTGTAGCTTACAATTGAATATCCTAAATTAATCAACTATATTATGCTTCCTTGATTTCTTATATTAAATCGCTACTTTACCACGATTGCATACATTCCCCAGGAATAGTTGGTTTGTAAAGTCCTGTACGGTCGTTTCTGGTCGATGGCCCTTTCTGACTTCTTAATATAAACAGATATCTTTCCCTTGCTTGCTTATGCCACTAGCTTCCACCACCAAGCCGATTTATCAAACAAAACGTTTCCCACTTATGTCTTTGCCGCTGCGCAGTGGATGCAATGTACTCGTGTGCGATTTTAGTGCTCTCTTTTTTATTGGTTTTTTTTTTCTTCCCCGAAAGCACAAGAGCACAATCAGCCAATTCTCTAGCACTAGGAATGATCAGCAACCGTTCACGTGAATCTACAAACAAAACCGTGTTCGATATGAGGTGCTATATCGTGGTTAACCGACACACTGTTCTGAACTTAATACGGTACGCCCTACACAAGTGCGTGTGGTCATGTTTAGCTTGCCAGCGTCTTGTACCATAAATACTGTGCATTAACCGGAACGGGAATAGGAGGACGTGGCGTTCAAACCCGGGAGCGATGAAGTCATTCTACTGGCTACTTAGTAACTATCTAAGCTCTAAACACAGCACTGCGAGTAAAACGATTTGCTGAAGAGAAAGAGCGTAAAATGTATAGGAGCTTTATCATTGAACGAACGAGTGATCGATCAACAGGTAAAGTAAAGCTGGAATATCAACGATCAACCGGCGCCGCTAGTCGATTGAAGCGACGGGGTCGAAAGTTGGGTTCGTTCCGACACCCGGATCCTCCTGGTTTCTCCCTTCCCGGGCCCGCCTCTAGCCCTTTACGGAAAGATTTTGTACCAAGTGTTCGGCCTGTGCCTTCATGTGGTCTGAGGCGTGCTTGGCAGCCTCGCGCAGCTTCTGCGCCTTCGAGCCGTGGTAGTCCTTGCCGACGGCGGACGCGGCCAACGCCACCGGGTGGTTCGGGAACATGTTCTGCAGCACGTGATTGAACCCGTTCACCGTTTTGGCGCAGTTTTTCTTGAACCGCTCCAGCCCGAACGCCCGTATGGCCGTACCGAAGCCGTACACCGACGAGTCGATCCACGCCGACCGGATGGCGATCGTTTTGCCCGGCTGGTCCGGAAGCGATTTGTACACGACCTGCTCCACAACGCTCTGCAAGTAAGGAAAAGTAAATTCCATTTAGTTTCATACGGATTTCCTTTTTGGGGAAACCGGACAAACTTTTCCTAATCCAATTTCCACTTGGCGTGCTTCCAACTTACCATAATTTTATTGAATCCTATGTTTCTCGTATACGTCACAAGGGTCCGTTCCTTCGGATCCACCACAGACTCCTCGATTATGCTGACCGATTTGGCTTTAAAAAAGCGCTCGCCCCACTTCGGCACGTGGTTCGTCTTCGTGAGCAGGCGCTTGCTGTGCAGCTTGCCGTTCCGAATCTCCCGGGTAACCGTGTCCTCCGAGAGTACGTGCGTGCTGCAACGTAGCGACGAGCGTAACGTTGTGTGCAGTGCGGCGTGTGCGCATGCGTGTCGGATGCACATCCGAGCCGGCATCCGAGCGGTGTCGCACATGCAGTGATCGTACAAAGGCCATAAGCGTGTCGTTGGTCAAACGTGGCGATGTAGCAGCGTCGGTCAGCACAGATGGGCCCACAAAAATAGAACGAAACGAGAAACGAAACGTGTAAGTCCTACCGGCGTACAGCCGTAGAGGAATCGAAGCAGCGCATACTATGCTCAAAGGGTGATGTGTATTACATAATGCTGTGCTGGTATTGATGTACGCGCCACCCTTAGCTGATTAATGGCACGAGTAGCCTGTACGGTTCGCATACCAACGGCAATGATTCTGCAACCTAAATGCAGCTATTTTTTAGCGGTCAAAATTAAGGGTGTCTTTTTTTTATGCATATCATTCATTGTCAAAGCAGGCTGCAATTCATTCCCGATATTTCGACCATCCTGAGAGCATTACGTGATACTTTGATGTTGAAGCTCACCTGAAAGGATTTGGGTAACGATTCCAGAATCCCTGGGTCACCTGTTCCCAAGAATAGTTGTAGACCGTTGAGCTCTCGTGATATTTGGCCATCGTGCGAATCGGGCGCTGCGTTGATGTTACTGAGGAAACAGCGCGTTGGAAGTTTGAGTAAGAGATTCCCACGCAAGATGCACCGATATCTACAACACTTTTGTGCTTATAGTTGCTAAACTTTAATGCGCCTACACAGGTCGTAACTCACTTCCAATTTGTCGCACACTTTCAAATGGCGCGGATTGCTTCGCGGGGCGATTTTTTATCAGTGCCGATTAAATTGTTCACAGATAGTACACGGCTTCGAACTTGTTATCACACTCGACAACACGACGATTACAGCGTTTCACAAAGATTTCGGAACTATTGGCCCACGTTTCGCAATGCGGGATGGTTGATTTCACGTTCGAGAAGGAAATGTTTTCCGAATCTTTTCACTCGATAGACAATTTAGTGCACGAAATATCAAACATCCGCAGACGACAGAATCGATTTGATGCGACCAATGGGAAAAACTTCAAAACACTGCACGTTTGTTCGCCCACCGATGTTGACAGTAGTTTCTGGAAAGTATAACAGTTTAGAAACAGCTGACAAATTGCTCAAATTTGTGTATAACAGTTGAGGTTTTACAAACAAATATATTTAACTTCGTAAATTTAAACCATAAGTTAGTTTAATTCATTCTACAACTGTGTTATTTCAGATCACTAATAGATTTCAATTGAAGATATCAGTTGAATCTCTCAATATGGTAAGTTGCTCAATTAGCTCAGTTTATTTTGAGGTTCACCACCACCAAGGTAGTACACCACAATAAGGTGGGCCAAGTTCAATCGGTTTCATTTCTTCGCGCTGATCAGTATACTACTAAGAGTAAATAAAGGCATATTAGTTTTCTCAGTATATCTGTTCAACATACATATTTCAATTAGCGTTGTAATACGTCTGCTGTCGTAAAAACTGCTGTCGCAAAATATCAAACACTGTCCCATCAAAATATGTCATCTTGTCTCACCTTTTAATACACCATCCTGACCCAATTAGAATTTGTTTGTTTATCTCCATGTGCCATGCTGCACGTTTCTGTGAAACTATAGAATTTCGGTCAGTTATGTCAAGGCCTGAGATAGAAGCGCGAGCAGCTTGCGAAGAGGTCACTGGCGATGATATAAATGATGTGTTTGAGGACATCTTCCTCGCGGAGGAACGCGTTATCGAGACGAGCTTCCATCAAGGCTTGGAAGAAGGCCGTCAGGAGGAGTCGGTGAAAGAGGCTTTCGATTACGGCTACAAAAAGGCAGCAGACATTGGCCGTGAAATCGGATTCTACTACACAATCATAGCGGATGCATCATCCCAACCTGAGGTCGTAGCAAATGAAAAGGCTCAAACGATCCTTACGGAGTTGAAAGACGCAATCGACAAGTACCCTCGTGAAAACGATCCTACCGTGGACCTGTTGCATAACCTACAACAAATCCGCAACAAGTACCGAAGGCTGTGCGCCTTGCTGAAGCTGCCGTATCGTTACACCCAAGCGAATGTCCTTTCGTTTTAAAACGAGCGCGATGGAACGCCTTCGACAGCAAGTCGATGCGATCGTTCGTTTCCTCGAACCGAACCTGGGTTTCATCAACTGTCACATGGTGGACTACCTCACGGATCAGCATTGGAGGCGGTACGTGCCAACGGGGATTCAGCGTGAGCTGGAAACGTACGACGACTATCTGCAGGCGAAGGAGGCCTTTTGGGGGCAGTTTAGTGAAGCATCCCCGTCTCACAAACATCTTCCCGGTGTGCAGGATTTCATCGTCGAGGCAAGCAGATATCGTTTAGGAGGAACTGCGGTCCTGGGAACGGCGCTTTCATTGGAGCAGTTTAACGATGCCTTGATGGACAGCCGCAAAGAAACCCGTCTGAGAATGACTGAACTGATGAACGTAAAGAAATGCCATGAAGTCGAAGTCGCGGCTGCCGTGGTGGCCTCCCTGTGTACGGCGATGGCAACGTCGATGGTAGAAGGTTCGCTCGAGGACATTGTCGTCATTGATGCTGGTGACGGAAAGGGATACCTTTCTTCGAGGATTGCGCTGGAACACGGTATCAAGGTGCTAGGGATCGATTGTAATGAAGAAAATACGAGCAACGCAGAGAAACGTCGGGAACGTTTGAAGGTAAAATAAAAATTGCCAATTGGTTTCAACACAATTCTAACCAGCTTTTCATTGTGCATTGTAGAAAAAGATTCCAAAGGCCATTAAAAAATCGCAGCTGGAAGAGGACGAACATTTTAGTACCCTCTTGAAGGATGACAAATTAGATACGCTCTACCGGACAACTACGCGGCTGATTGATTTCGACACCAATCTTATCGAGTTGGCTGAAGAATATTTCCCGGGTGGACATCAAAGCACGTTCTGCTTATGCGGCCTGCACACCTGCGGCAATTTGGGACCGAACTGCCTTCGCCTCTTTGACCAGAACCCAACCATCCTGGGTATCTGCAACGTCGGCTGCTGTTACCACCTGATGATAGAAGAGTTTGTCGTCGACGAGTTCTACAATCCGACGAAGGTGCCTGGCAATCCCGGATACGGTTTCCCGATGAGTGCATACCTGCGACAGCAACGCTTCGCTTTAGGACGTAACGCGCGCAACCTGGCCGCCGAGTCGATTGAACGGGCGTGCTCGAACCGCGAGAACCCCAGCGACAAGCTCGGCTATCGGGCGCTTCTGCAGGTGATATTTCTTGAGTACGGTGAGAGAAAGTCCCACCAGGTCGGTCGACTGAAGTGCAATGGGTTCACGGACTACGTTCGGAAGTCCGTTCGCCGGCTGGGGCTGGAAGAGCGGATCACGATGCCGGATGAAAGTCTGCTGGAGCTGGAACACCGATTTAGTGTCGAGCTGGAGCAACTTAAAGTGTTCTATCTCATCCGGCAGCAGTTTGCACCGGTTATTGAAACGCTCATCCTACTGGATCGGCTACTTTTTCTGCGCGAAAGCGGATACGAACGCAGTTTTCTCGTAAAATTGTTCGAACCCGTCGTTTCTCCGCGGTGCTATTCCCTGATTGCGTTGAAGAAGTGAAGTGAAGCGCCTTATCGGCGTACCCAAAATGTAGCTTTATTCATTTCCCAGGCTGTCTTCTATCAAATCGGCGTACAGTCCCTCGTTGGAGTGTAAGGTGAACGCATTCTTTCTGTAGGTCAACACATCCGGGGTAGAGGACGAACGATCGATGCGGTACTTGGAGAGCAGCTTCACAAGCGCCACTTTTATCTGCAGCGTTCCGAAATGGGAACCCAGGCAGGTGCGCGGCCCAACACCGAACGGCATGTACGTGCATGGCTGTATCTGATCGAGGTTTTCCTTTGCGAAGCGTTCCGGGTCGAACTTGTGAGGGTTGGGGAAAAACTGCAGGGATTTGTAAATGATTACTAAATATTGAAGTCGTTCAACGATGCGCATGGTTACCTGCGGATCGCGATGGATGGCATAGATGGGTATCAACACTGGCATGCCGTTAGGGATAACAAAATCGTGGAACGGCTCCAGCTTGTAGCCGGTTACACCTTCCGGCAGCGTACACTGCCGTTCGAGAAATGGGAGGACCGGGTACAGTCGTGCCGTTTCCGAGATGACCATGCCAAGATAGGGCATTTCGTTGGTCAATGCTTCGTAGGGGATGATTTTACCATACTTGTCAATCATACTGCGAATTTCTTCACGCAGTCGTGCCTGCACGTCGGGCTATAAGGTATGTTGAATATGTTTTTAAGAAATTTGCTTTACATTACTTTACTATACAGGATTTTGTTAGAATGGCTTGAATGTAGGTCGTATGCAAAATAATTAAAATAATAATTATAATAAATTAATTAATTAAAATAAATTTAAACAATATATTTCTTGTATCATTCACCTGTTTGTCATTCATTGTCGTTACTTACATTTTTGGTGAGTTCATAGAGAGCAAACGAAAGTACCGAGGATGTCGTTTCAAAACTGGCCATGTAGAAGGTGGCTGCCTGAGCAACAAGAATGTCTCCTTGCAGCGCTGTAGACAAACAAGCAATAAATTAACAAAACTCAGATATCGTTTGCCACCTTCAACGCCATCAGCTTACGTATCTTCTCGGTCACGCCTATCGTAGCATTGTTATTCTTGAGCGCAATCATAGAATCGATAAAGTCTCCTCTATTTTCGTTGTTCTGCTCCCGTCGAGCAATCTCCTGCTGGATGACCGTCTTTAGGAACGCCTCTGTGTCGCGCGGGAATAGTTTCAACCGCAGGTACGGTACGAGCTCCGGCATGAAGAAAAACGACGCCATTGTCATGCCGCGCGCCGGCCCGTACTCGAAGATTTTGCGGCCGTAGTATCGAAACTCGGATGCTTCGTCCTTCAAGCTGTTTGCTTGCATGCCGAAGAATGTGCTGGCGATGACGTCGGTGGTAAAGCGGGCACACAGTTCCTTAAACTCCGTCTCCCGTGCATTTGGTCGGACTTTGGGCAGCACGTCGAGCGACGCCACCATATCATCACCGACCTGAAGCAAGGCGATAGTAAAATGGCGAGTTACATTTATTGTGTGCAAACGAACTTCCATTTCTTCAACACCGTTGACTTTTCGTGGATATTCCAGCACACCTTTTCTATGAATCGTTCCATTCTTTTTAACTTGGCACTGGTGACGGACGGCGACAGAAGCCCTCGGAGCTGCTTCCACAGCGGATCTTTGATCATGATCAGGTTGTAGTATCCGATCGCGTCATGGAACTGATCCGCACACATTTGCCGATTGAGAAAGAGGCTCGCATCGGTGCAGGTGATTTTTTTAATCAGCGCCGGATTCCTGATCACCAAGGCTGGCCGGATGAAAATGTTTACGCCAAAAAAATCACTCGCTCGTGTTCGCGTGTGGTGGTAGATGTGCTCGATGTAGCTAAAGGTAGAGTGGCACTGTAGGAAGATCGTGCTAAAGTTGCCGATCACCGGTATTTCCGGTATGTACGGGACGCCAACGCGGTTCCAATAGTTTTGTTTCCGCCAACCGAAGTAAGCGATTACGAGCAGAAGTGCGGCAAGCAAAATATCACTCACGGTCAGCTGCATTGTGGCTACTGTACTCTGGGGCGTAACGACGAGACTGATGGACAATTCGTTGTTCTGGAATCGGGCGATTGGAGCCCTGGAGCTTCATAAAGCGGTTCAGTCTGATAAAGGGAACCGGTTGTCAAAAACTGACTGCATTTTGATGCGGTTGCCAGGAAACAATGAGGTCAGCCGGGTAAGATTTTGTGGATTACTTGTGTCATCAAGTACACGTGCACGATTCGATTTCTTATCATTGTTACTGTTTGGCCGTTTGATAAGAAGCAAAAGATTATTAATTCATTCCATGGGTACTTGGGATAAGGTATGCCTTATAATCACCATACTTATGGTGAGATGGAAATCAAATCACAAAGCATGCATCGAGGACAGCTTATACTGTTAATGCTATAATTCGGGGTGGTTCGGTGCAATGTTAAGCATTTAGGAATTTTAGATTTATTTTTTGTTAATTAATGTTATAGTTCGTTACAGTATTCTGTAGCAAAAACAAATTGGCAAACTTTTAGATACATGGCATAAGGCTTTTGATCGTTTAGGTCGATCAAACAACCTGAAAAGTTTCAAAGATTTGTGAGTCACGTTATTTCTTAGGCGATGAGTACGGTTTTGCAGAATTTTATTGTGAACAGCTTTTTACTTAGTGCAAAAAAAAGGTATGTTTTCAAAGCGCTACAAAATCTAACGTAACGTAACAGTAGAACTATTAATGGGACAGTAGAACTATTAATAAATTGATTAGAACTATTGTTCACCTGCAATGTACAGAGTATCTAATGACAAGAAAACATATGATCTTGTTCGTTGACAAAAATCAGAGACTTCTGATTTTATCAAAAACTCTCTATCTTATCTTTTTGCAAAATAGATCCCCTCAAACCCGAGTGTGAATGAGTTAGGTTAGGAACCTCCCAAGGTCATTTTTATTTAATTTTATTAAAGGCTGGTCACGCCTTTATGTGCTGGAAATTTAAATTGATGAAAGTTCTACACATACCTGCTCAACCAACTGGTACATCTGTTTGATTTTACTTATGCTAAGCGATGGTGTCAAGTACGAGCGTAGCTGCTTCCAAGCTGGATTTCGAATCATCAGAAGATTGTAGTAGCCGATCGGATCGCCGTGCGGATCGGTGCACATGGTGCTGCAATGAAAGCGCATGAGCCACACACGGCGGTCGGTTTTTTTAATTTTCCCACAAAACGATCGCGATCCTCTCACTAACCGGTTGATGAAGAACGGCGCATCTTTAATTAGCATCTGCTTGATTAGCTCCGGATCCCGCACAATGACTGTTGGAGTGAACATTCTGCAGATGCCAAACAAGCTGGAGCCCTTCACGCGTACGTCCGCGTACAGCTCCTCCATCAAATCGAACATTGATTTTCGCATTAGAATGGCTTCGAGGAAGTTGCCCACCACCGGCCGTCCCTTGATGTACGGCAGCTGGGCGTACTTCCAGTAGCGTGTTCCGGTATGTGCGACAAACCAGAGCAAGTACAGAACAAGGCAGATCGCCACCAGCGGCAAATAGCTGGCAAAGATCATGTTTTCGGTGATACGATTCCCCGCAAGCAATCAACGAGACACAACGAAACCGACCACGGATAAAACTGAAACACGGCTCGGTCCAAACACCACCAAACACTGATCTTTTGGACACGCCTCGCTGAGCAGGCAAAGTTTAATCGCTTTCAATGCTCGGTCCAGTCAATGAGTAGCGAAAATGATGATGCCACTATACTAACGTCTTGCTCTCGCTGACTGTAACCGTAAACTAACAGCCGGCGTGTGGTACAACAATGTGCGTATTCGTTGAGTGCTTCCACAGTACAGCTTCAAACCAGGTCGACTACCATTTTACATTCATATTGCCGTAGGTGGCTAGTTTGCCGTGGACACGCTAATGTTGCTGTTGTTAAATGGAGACCATGGGAGCGAAAGTATTGGACTCTACAGTTTGCAAGAGATTATAGATTTTTGTATAGAATAATTATTCCTTAAATAAAGAATAATATTCAGACAAAAAAAAAAACGCTGCATAAACGAGCTAAGAGTCAGGACATCTTGAAACCAATCAATCAATGAATCGACTTTTCAACAAGATCAATGAACGACTTTTTATTATAGATAAGTGTCTATGTTTGATCAGAGGTACAGACAGCGTTACAAAAAATACACATTAATTTAATTTAATTTAATTTAATTAATTTAATTAATAAGTTTGAGTATAATTTAAAATGAAAACAAAAATGCTTGTATGCAATGTTTTACCTCTGGGGTAAATTTGAAACATGTTTTTTCAGTGCCTCGGGGCCTTGCAAGGCTTCCTTGTATAGAGAGAGATTATATTTCAGCAAGGCGCACTGTTTGCGTGAAGTTTTGAACGTTTCACGATGAATGAATGAATTCCAGGGTCCGATAAGCTTAGGTTACTTATCGCTTAGACGAGCGAAAAATACACGTGGCTATGAGTGACTTGACCACGGTTACCGGTTTGTTAGACAGTCAGGACAGTTAGACAGATTGTTAGACATATGTACAAGGTCATGTAATCCAACGCCAACGGGGAGGAGATATTGATGTAGGTCCTACTAAGGCTACGATAATTCGAAACCACTGTTCTCCTAATCCTTGGATCCTAATGTTCTGAAGATGTCTGCACTAAAGGTACCTAATCGCTACCTACAACAGTCAATACTTGACACACTAAGTTCCATTTGCGCTCGTCGAATAATAAGTTTAACATAATTTAGATGCTCAGCACATTTCCTCTGCCATCCGTCAATAAAAATGCTGAAAACAAAATCAAAGGCTAACGAAAATTGTTATGAAATGTAACAGAGCTTCGATTCGAAGATCAGAAGATGTTCCGCAACTGGTTGTGTCGGAATAAATTTCGAAATAATAAGTTAATCTTAAACTACATATCAACAATATACACATTTTCAATCCTTCAAAGTTCTTCTTACAATCATTGTTTTCTAGTTTTGTATAGAATTATTCGACAAATTCATATCGTAACATTTTCATTTTTTTTACGTCACAATAAAACACAATAAAAATTCCAATACAACAAAAATTGTTTTTACGTTTCTTTTTCAATTTTTTATGTGCCGTGACATCGAGTGATTTAGCAATTCGATAATAGATAAATTTTAATTGAGCTTAAAACATGCGATGTAATAGCTCTACCAACAGTTGGTATGGATAATTGTTATCTATCTTTACCTAGTTTTGGGTAATGTTTATCGTACTAATATTAATTTCAATATTTCATCCTTGACCTGAAGTTGATGTTTGTTCTGCTCTTCTTGCCTAATCATATTTGATCGTTTGTTCCATCATGTTCTCAACATAAACTTTGACGAAAGAAATCGAACGATGTCATAGGCCGTACCGCAGAACATTGTAGACATCGTAGGGTAGACATCTGTTTGTTGTTTTACGTTTCATCACATGATCGAATCGGTCCATTTCGTGATCATAAACATTACACAGGAATTCTACCCAGACGCATAGGAGAACGTGGCTAAATTTCGGAACTGCTCCAAACTGCTTCAAGACGATAACATTTCGCAATAACTGCAACGTAATGCTCGAAAAAAAAAACTACGTAAAAACAACGTAAAAAGTGAATGTTTATTGACTATTCAACTTTCAACACGTCATACCAGAAGAATGCCGACGATGTTAAGGCGGGAAAAAACGCTTCTCTTTTCCCGCCACTATACTTGCTCACTTTCAATTCACGGAATTCCGTTTGTGATTTACGATCTATCAATGTTTTCTTCGCGTGCAGAGAAAGCTACGAAAAATGTCTACCAACCCTTTCGTTGGATGGATATGGCAATTAAAGCATGTGGGGAATCTTTCAATGGAGAAAAAGTTTATGGACTAGAAAAGCAAGCCAATAGAAATTGTTCCCAATAGAGAAGGTGAGCATTAGGTGGAAAATATGATTATTATGAATCTTTATTCCATATTTGAGAAGATCAGGTTTCCATTTATTTTTCAAGAACTGGGCGAACGTGTGGCATACGATTGTCGGCTGCTTATTTTTCCCTGGTATTAGGTAATACAATGAGGGAATACTTTTCCGATTCAAAATTTTGGAGCCGTTTCAAGAGGACAGCAAAACGGATGAAAACGTGTGGCCATGTGGTTTGGGAAGACTCGTTCGATGCTGACGAAGGAAGAAAAACAAAGAATAAACGCGTTTCGCGCTCTGGCTCGCGGTGTGCTTTGGACAGCAACGATGACGCAAACGCACCGTTGGGCATTTATTATTCAAACTGGCCCCATAAACTATGCTGGTGCGCCCAGGACTCGATGCTGCCCTCCTTGCTGGTGCTGCCGTTGTACGGTTTTATCGATTACGTCGACGACGCAGCTGTGTCTACCATGCGGCCGATCGTGCCCGAGAGGATCGGTTTGGAGTTCTAAAAATGAATATATTTTCCCGCCGTTGTATTCCTTGGCGCGTGTTATACTTTGCTGCCATTTGCAACACAAGTGTTCCATGCTTTGGCCGTGACGTTAGATCATTTTCCGTTGTTCAGGGTGCAAAAAAAGAAAAAAAAACCACGGTTAAGCACAAACTGCAAAACGGTGAAACGAAACGAGCGACTATCCCGCGGCGTGGTTTTGCATGGCCGGTTTGCCGATCGATGATAAACGGCAAAAATACATCCGTGAAACGTGTGGCGCGAGGGGAATTTTTCCACCGGCCCAACCGCCATTGACTTTGACATTGAGAAAAATGTGCAAACCTAACGCCAGCGAGAATGGAGGCCACACCGAGCAGGGCCAATCGCGATCGGTATATGGTTTTAGGGAAGACATGTTATTTTGAGACACCATGGGCCAAAGTCACGGCTCCATGGCGGAAGTGGTCGGTGTGCTTCTGGGAGGTGGATTTTTTGGCACCAGAGCAACCGTGATGAGAAGGCCAGTGAAAATGAGCAATACAGCAGCGTCTTTCTCGCCAAAGAAAAACTTAGCTCGGTTCTGGCCTAGCTTGTCCTATTCTGAGAGCATTATTTTCTTCCACTCTCAGCGATCTGCGACAAAAGTACACCAAATGATGTCACCGTGTTTAAATAATGCCCTCGATGGTGGTTTTGCTCAGATTTGCTCAGATCATTGCTTCAAAATAATCATTTTGAATTGGCTGCTCCAATGACCTCAAATGTTCAGCTGATAGATGCACCTCGAAAGTGTGGAAAAAATGGAAAATTGTAGCAACATTCGAAACAGTATTGATAAGAACATGCTGTTTTGAAAGGAGCTGTAACCTTTGGACAGCTCAAGGGTCATATTTAATTGACCATCCTATTGATAGGAACTAAACAGAAATGTTTGGTGTGTCCTTTTGTCGTACAAACTTAACTTATCAAATTTGGAAAAAACGAGTTCAATAATAAAACCGGTCGTATGATTTTTTCTCCATCGTTCCTTCAGCAGCCAGGGTGAACTGTAAACAAATCCGACTTCCGATAATTGCCGAATCCATGACCGGCACAATAAAACTTCAGTTGTGCGGGGCAAGCTTTTTCACCAGCTTTTCGTTAATAGAAGAGTCAATAAATAAATTATTAGGAAATATAAATGTTTAAAAAAATATCTAAGTTAGTTCAAATACTTCAGTAATTTCAATATGTTGTTTTGAATACAAAGTTAAAGAGCAGGAGACATGCGGACTAAGAGAATCTTGCCATTTCGAAATGAGAAATGGTTCAACTTTAAAATGCTTGTCTGCAATCCTACAATGTTTTAAATATGTTTCCAAGTCATTCTAGCAATTATAGAAAAGAAACAAGCAACAATTAAAATCCTTCTTATCGAAAATGCTTTCTGCCAAATCTCTCCTTCCTCTTACATAAAATTTGTACAACATATGTGCATTGTTTATACTAGGTTCAGGCCAAAATGGCCAAATTTCCACGAATCGCACCTCAATTCAAAGGAATGCTGCAGGGCTTCAAACTTTTTTATGGGATAAAAACTCAAGTTCATCTACGCCATTACGTGATCGATGCTTGTGTTTATTTATGCGCGTCCAAGATATTTCATCACACGCATTTACAAATCCAAACAATATCGGTTCCCTTCGGATCGCGAAGAATGTTGAGCGTACATGAAATCACACAAATTAGGTGATTTATTTATTCATTTGAACGTGAGTTCTGAACCGAATGCAAACAGGTCAGCTATAACTATTCTACCTTTTTCCAAACATCCATTGATTCATTATGCAGAGTTTTTTTTTTAAGAAAAAGCTTAGTAAGGACCTGGTACGTGCTTTAAATCTCTAAAAACTGTTTAGGTCGTGATCGAGTGTAAAAAAAGGTGTTGCTGTTGATGAATTAATTATCACGTGTATGACGACAGGTGGGGAGCAATGGCGCGCATTATTACCACTTCGGTTAAGGTGACATCTTATCGGAGGCTAAAATGGTGCCTTTTTTTGGTTGAACTCCTTGCTACGGAAGAGTTTAACGCACACATGTGCGAATGTGCTTGACGAGCTCGCGGTTGAACCGCCCAAAGTAACAGACACGAGTTCCTCACCACCCCGAGGTAACACAAACAGGTGTTCTAAGCATGACATCATTGTTTCACTAGGCACTTTTTTGACCATTGTTTGCCTTGTGGGTCGTGTTATGATATTTGTTCTCTGCCTTCGCCCCAAATACGTACGAAGAGGTCGGCGGTGCAATCGCCAAGGGCCTCCACGCAAGCAACGAACATGGCTAAGATCAGCCCGATGAACGTTCCCCGGTTGGGCTGGGATTTACTTGCTAGCCGTTTCGTTCGCTGAAGCAAACCTCGCCTCGGACCAACCGATGATGAGTGTGAGGTATGATTATGCACACAGATAGTTGGAACAGTGGACGAAGTGAAGAGGGGATGATGGTATAAAGTGACCACGCGAAAGCGACGGTGCGTACCGCTGCTTCTTCACTTTACGGGCTGTACGATGTGTGTTGTGTTCCGGATCGAATGCACCGTTGATTTCAAAAGACTTTTCCTCCGTAACGGGTGGCCGATCCGCGCCCCTTCGCACTTAAGCTGCCTTTTCGAGCAGCTTTCTTGGCTGAGTGTGTGGATGTGTGTATTTTGAACATTTCTCAGAAGATCCTATCTCGCTGCCCATACTGCACCGACTGTGACGATTCTATTTCAATGTCTTTCTCAGATCCGTATACAAAGTAGGGATCGTTCGAAGCCAATTCAAGGTTGGATTGAAAAAAAAAAAATCGGGTTTAGATCACAAACTTACCACCATAGTTAAGCTTATGTTCTAACAAAAATTAGTGCTGAGTCGCTCTCCGAAATTTCGTTTTATGCTCCAAGCAGAGTTCTTAGGGCTAGAGCCACTCTAACTACTGGACCTCTTCGAAATGCGTTTTGTTCTCGTGATCCTCTGTTGCGTATGATCCAATGTTTAAATGAATGTGTACCGTCCTTGGATTTCAATATGTCTGAAAATGAATGTTTACATGCGTCTAATTTTTAAGTTTATTTTTAAGATTGATGTAGATTTTTTTCCGATATTTTTTATATATACAAATAAACTTTATGATGTTGATGATTAAACCACGATCATTTGACATGTGGTAGGTCTGCAAACAAATGTTTAGTAGAAATTAATTGTAGAACAGTTACCTTAAACATTATCAATGAAATCGCAGCAATGTTAATGAGATTTTGCAGTCGGCAGTAAACTGTTGCTAAAAAAAAACAGAAAAAGCTCGTTTGATTCTCATATGAAACAAATTTTTCCTAATGTCATATTTTGGACCTTCAGGCTTTAGGACTTTAACATTTGAAATAGTATTTTAAGCTTTTGTTGTTAATCATTGTGCTCACATGGTGAATTCCTTTGCATTAACTCAATACACATGCGATTTACGAACATGAAATCGCATGTGTATTGATTATTTTTCAGCTCAATTGAAGCCTATATTTTCAGCCTATACGTACAGTACATGAAAATTACAGGTGAGTTCCAAACAGGCTGTAGCCATCACAGAAGATTATTTTTAAGAACCTAGCTTTAAACATTCGATGTATAAAAAGCAATCCTTGTCTGTTTGTCATTTCAGCGCGACCGTCAAGAGGGGTTATCCTAAAATGTTGACGAATGTTCCATATTATTAGCATAAAAGGCTCAATAGCATAAAAGGCTAAAAAAATATTGATAATCGTTGCCTATTCCCTATATAAAACAACTATTAAAAACTATCCAAGGTACAAGCAAACTACAGAGCAGAATAAATGACCGATAATCACAAAAAGCTACAATCTTACTTCAAATTAGGCTGTCAACTAGCAGGAGTATGCATATAGCAATTTTTTTTTAACTTGGCAAGAAAACAAACAAAATGAGGAATTAATCTGGGGCAGTGAAGCGTCTTCAGAAAAATACGCTACTAATTTAGTTGGTTTTTTTAATGTTGTCGTTAATTTACAGATAGTAGTAGAGTTATTTATGGTGGAATTCAAACAATTGTTTATAAATGACGATGCTCTCCACTTGAGTAACAATTTGGTCTTCCCAATGTGTCGAATTCACGTATCATTGTTTGTGCCGAGTGGCCGGTTGTTTCCAAATGGAAATGCTCCTCCAAAACTTTTTAACAGTTAATTTTTGAGCTGATAAGTTTTTATCTATGTGTAAAATCAATATTAGTTTTGCCACAATCATCACAAAAAGTTTCAATAAAAGGAGAGATGGAATGATGGAAATAAAAAAGTAGGTTTGAGCTTCCACCGGGATTTTAATATACGAAAATGAAGATGGTTATCTCGTTACGGGTCGGTTCCAGTCTGTGGCGTACGGCTCCACGATCGTAGGGTTCGCGTTTTTGTCTGTTGTTTGATGCCCTCGACCAAACGGTCTGCCCTTTTCGGGTACCAAAGTCACGATCACCTCGCACTTGTATCAAACGGTATTATTAAACGTCGGCACGTGCTTCCCGGCGGGAAAGTGCTCCAATCAAACTTAACCCAAACACTGCGTGCCGTCCGTTAAGCAACAAGTGTTTCGTCTGTTCAATCTGGCTCACTTCCGTAGTGTGACTTCATTCGGGTTCTTCAGGATTTTGTTGTTTTTTTAAAACATTATTTGTCTTTATTCCTTAAATCTTTTGCTTTGAATCAATTTAATTACTTGTAGAGATACTGATATGATGATATTAAGTTATATCCTTTAGATAACCTCGGGTTATTAGTCCGATGACTGCTAAAATGAAATAAATTAAAAAAGTGAAGCAAAATGGAATGAGTTTTAATTAGAAAACTTGTAACATTCTATTAGAGGTTCACGGTCAAACAATTTTTTGTGGTTCCACTTGTTGTGTTTGTTTTTGAAAGACATTTTTCAGACTGCCAAATTATTTTTAGTTTACGTTCTTACGGTCCTGCTTCTATTATGTCCTCCGCTCCCTTACCATCTTGTCGTTCGCTCTTTCGTAGCTTCTAATATGCGGATTTTTTTTTCCTGATTTTTCCTTCAGCCCCCTTCCCCGCCGCGTCTGAAGCAGGTGTGATCGGTGCGGGGAAAATTTTCCCATTTTCTTGCCGCACCACACCGTTCCCCTCTTGACCCTCTTCCACCACGAATGCATGCCAAACCCCACCCGCGGGGCTGACGCGGGAGAAATTGTAAACCATTTTTACCAGTTGAGTTTTATTTCGCTTTTTTTTCACGAGCGAATCGTGTATGATTGCGACCGCCGCTATCAACCGGAACGGATGCCACGAGTGGCGGCCGGGGGAGACGGGACGGGCGGGAAGATTGTAACGAGTCTTGTCCGGAAGGAAGGAAGGTGGGTGAGTGTGTGGGCCGGGTGGGGCCGGTGGAGGAAGAAGAAAATTCAAGTGTACGGTTGTATGCGACGGGTCGGGCCTGTCTTTATCTGCGGGATGGATGCGGATTGTGCTTTCTGCCTTCACGGCTGAGCTCACGACGCCGCACGGTGGTTGATTTCCGTCGGCCTGGCTGGCAGAAAACGTATAGAAACCCATACTTCACCCGGCACACACGCCTGTCTGACAAAAAAAGCCAGAGTAGTGAGTAGTGAGTTGTGTGTGTGTGTCTGTTTGTGTGTGGGAGACAGAGAGGACGAGAGCGAGAGCGACCGATATGGCACGGACAGCGCACGAAAGACTCTCCGATGGGGCCGCTTGGTGTTGCTTCCTGCGCCAGCCCAGTTACTTGTCGGTGTTCGCCCGGACCAGTCCTACCGTGACCGTTACCGTGAGTGACGTTCCTGATATCAAAAAAGGCTTGTTGGTCGTGTTGCATCGGCACTATCCCACTGTCGTCTTCTGCGGGACTTACTGGAGTAAAGTGCCAAAGACGGACAAACACAATATGATCCTAACCGATCGACACAGTGATACTCATCAGACGATAAGATCTCAAAGGTGTTTGTGGCGATCGTTGACGCTTTATGTGTAGTGTTGGCAGCACGATCGCCAAGTGTTCTTACGCCCCGAAACAGCTTCAACCGACATACAACGCCGACGGTCAGATCCTCGCGGAATCGAGTGTGAAAAATAGTGCACGTCCGCCAACTCTTGTCCACCGAGCTGCGCACGATCGTGTGGTGATTTTGGGATCTTCCTCTTGGGATTTCCCGATGCTGTGCGGTGCAGCTTGCAGAAAATTTTGCACTCGAACGCCGGCACGAACACGAACGTTCTCTGGGGGGTGTCTTGGGAACACCAAGTGGTTGGAAATGTTGTAATATCTGTTTTCGTGTGTGTCTCTGTGTTTGTGTGTCTATGTCCTCGTTGAAGGTTTTCGCCCAATGCGAAGGAGTTTCCTTGGAGTGGTAAGGGGGGGTTTGCGATCAGGGTTGTACTAAAAATATCGAAGATCTGTGTTGTCGTCGGCATCGGTGTTGGAATCGGAAGATGTTTATGGTGACCCTTTTTTATGAAGTACTTGCTTAACCATGAGTCGGTTATGAATTTGAACTGTGTGTATTTCTGCGTGCCAAAGTGAATGCGATTTCTCGTGGAGTTGGACACATTTTTAGGCGTAACAGGCGGACCTGTTACGTTTTATTTTCAAACGAAGTGAATTTTGTTTGGAATCTTTCATTGTGCATTTTTCTCAAAGGATTTTATATTAATTATCGTTATATTACAGTCAAGTTTTCCCAAGCTCCAGTGAACTTTACCGATTTTCCTGCGTTTGGCTTTGATTTGTGAATACCATTGTTTCACGGAAGCGAAGAAAACGAGCCGGTTCTCCTGTGCGAGAAAAGCAAATGTCCTCGGGGAAGGACGAAGATTGAACGGATAGTAAATAAAGGTTTCACGTTTCACGCCGAGGGCAGTAAAGGGACCGAAGGGGGTGAGGCACATCGTAAGACGGGTGGAGCCGAGTGATGGTTTATTGATGCGTTATTTTGGGAACGCCGAACACCGGACGTGAATTCAGTGAGCGGGCGTGAAAACCGACCGCATCATCCGCACCGAGAGCTTGTGCCATCATCTTCATCATCCAACCACGTGCGTCATTATAGTGGAGTCATAGTGCTCGGGGCAGGAAAAAGACGAAAAATCGTTGGGTAAAAAGTCAACTCCCTCCCCAGCCGGAACTGCCGCGATCGAAGCATTGGTGTCATTGGAAGTCCTTTTGCGCCTCCATCCGTGCGGTACACGTTTATTGGCCTTCGGTGAGATCACGCCTGCCTTTGGGAAGGCCAATCGACGAGCCTAGGATAAGGCGAGTATGTAAACACACAGCACCGTTCGGACGCGTAACGCTAATCAACGTCTCCCGGTGTTGAAGGAAACAAAATTCAAATAAAAACCATTGAAATACGCCATCGTTCGGGAGATTAGCGGTGTGTCCCCTTGGCCTGTGAGTGTGTGTTTGTGTGCGTGGCTGTGTGTGTGTGACATTTACGACAGCTGCACAAGCGACCCATCATCATCATCCCCAGTCCCGGGGTCGGCTCTTTCCCCGTGACATTGTCCCGCGGCGCAACTCTGCCGCCATCGGAGGAAGTCAACGAAAAAAATAAAGAAAGCAACACCGGATCCGGCTAATCGGACGCAACGTTTATAGGATCACTGGGGATACCGGACACGTCTCGACGATGGATAAGCGGCGAGGACTTATTTTTGTAACCGGATTAACGCTTCTTTTCCTGCAAGGTAATTTTAACGGCCGTCAACAACTCGGGTGGTTTGCCCATGGCTTAGCAGATAGTTTTTGAGGGACAAGGGAAGTTTCAGCTGAGAGGTTACTGAACCTTGGATGTACGATGAAGTATCCTTCAACACAAATTCGAATAAGCAGAATCTTGGGTATGCAGTTTTCTTTTTAACCGTAAATTAATGTGTTTTCACAGCAGCGGCCCAAGTCGAATATTTTCAAAACGTGCTAGTAGAATTTTTTTTCCCAAGGTTTAAAATGAAATGATTTGGTAAACATACGATTCGTGCTATTTGTGGCGAACTGTTGACCTAGAACATGAAGGGTTATGAATGTGTACAACTTATACTGACCTTATAATATGTGTTGGAATGTTGAGCCAATGAAGAATGTGGCCTATGTATGTTTACGCATTCCTGAAGATTATTTTTGAATATAGTGCTGTAGGTTATTGATGATTAATTAGTCGCAACGTAATGAGGCTCCACATATGTGTTAGCGCATGCCGTCTATTATATGAATTTATTAAACATACTGACAAACAAATTTTATGCGAAGTGATGAAAATCCTAGAACCTTCTCAAACAGACATTTAGAAAGTCTTGTCTGTGAAATTCCGGATTAAGTTAAAAATAAAATAAAAGCAATGCATAACGTTGTCCAAACTGAAACATCGGATGAAGGCATAAAAATAATACTCAACCATATCATTTCTGAAACTTTTCCTATCATTTTTGAAATATTGAAAATTCGATCAGAAGCAAACAACAATAAAATTAGGGATCATCGCGATGATTTCCGTCTATAAGATCTGAGCGATTACAAGAGGTCACCTTGGTCGTTTGGTGTCAATCAGCCAATATTGACAGCTTCTTTAGAGATATGGTGATGAGATGATACTGTGAACGTGCTAATTAAAATGGGTGATGATGCACAATAATGGTCTCAATACTAATTATTCCTCGGACGTACCAACAATTGTGCAGTCATCCATCGTTAGCTAAAACAATCAGCATGTGGTTTGCACTAGCCTGTGTGGTAAACAAGCAAATGTGTGATTTTCCAGTGTTGTTGCTTTGACACTAAGGTTCTCGATCGATGTAAAATAAATAGAACTGTGCTACGAAAGACACTGTGAAAATTGCAGTTTGTGCAATCATTTATTAGATCATACGATCATCATTAATATAAGAGTAAAACTTCTGAAATAAACAAAAAACTACTGAACTGAAATAAAAAAAAACCAGGTAGATCGATTTTAGCACGCTTTTCGGCAATTTTTTCCTTATTCCTAGTTACGGACCATAGAGAAAACTACCACACAAATAAATTAAGTAGATGGATAAATAAACCAGCTTGTAGATTTCCAAAGAAAAGATAAATTAAATCATTTTCTTTACGTAAACGTACAATGATGTAGCTTATAAACATGGTATGTGATTGGAGTAATCAATCGCAGAGCAAACATTGATAAGCAATTCTGTTTGTTTCAAACTAAGCCGTTCTAAAATTTCTATAAGGTTTAGTGTAGTTGTGCTAAAATGCTGATATTACTGTGAAACGCAGCAATAAAGTTAAATTGTACAAATTTTAGATTTGTTTTACGTTCGTTCTTCGAAAATGCTTAAAAGAATTGTAACGCAAATAACATATAAATGTGATGCTCCAATGTTCCATTAATCTTTCTAGTATTGTGTATTTAAAAACACGCGAACGAAAAATGTATGAAGATTTGAACGTATCTCTTTCCATCATCGAGCACATAGTTGTCAGAATGGAAATTAAAATGAATATAAAATTTCCTGCGAGCCCCATTTATGTGCAGTAACGGCCGTAGAAAGCGGGGGCGAGTTTTGGCACGCACTTTTTTCACAACCGCTCCTCGTTTGGCACGCTGCGTACGTTAAAAGTCACTCGCGAGCGTCGCCACGAATCGAGTGTGCTTGACCGGAAGATGGTTTGGAACTGTCGTTGGCGACGCTTATTTTTAGAACATTCCACACGGATGAAACTCAGCACGCCCGATCGAGGCATGAAGCAAATTAAACTTCCATATTGCCATTGAGACTCGGGGCCGTATCTTATGCCAACTTCAAACAACAAGGCCCTCCAGTGGTTTTCCCGTAAACGGTCTCGTTGGTAGCAACGTACGAATTCTCGAGCGACAAAATATACATTCAATTCACTTGTGACTAGCCCACGGCTAACCCAACTCCCACGAGATGAATCGATCGCGCATGCACTTTATCGATTACATCGATGCACACACGCGGCGTTGAATTATTTTGAACACACCGATCATTATCGATGCAGTCGAGGTAGTCAAACTAGGTAATGATGCATTGCCATTGCTCCGATTCGTTCCCGTCCATATTTCCATAATTGGGACAGCTACTGTGAACGAGTAGGTTTTTTTTTTTATCCCCTACGGCACTTCGAACGTATTACATGCAATTGCACGAGCCGAACCCATTTTTCGCGAACGGCGCTTTTCTACCGCTTTTTTGAACGGGTACGGGTTTTTGAAAAAAAGAAGAGGGAAACATATTATAACGTGCTGTAATAACTCATCATCACCTTGAAGGGTTACGCTGCTCAGTCGCTAAATGTCCCGCCCAGCTGGGCGAAGCAAAAGTGCCGGTGGTTTGCATGAATTGATGACTTTTCAAACAGAAGCAACAGCTCGTCGGAACAGAATGTAGAAGAAGTTGCAAAGTGAGGCACACTTGAACGTCGGCCAAATGGGGCAGTTTGGCTTCGATGACCGGAAAATCCGATTTTTTGCTCGCTAGCAAATGGGGTGGTCCGATCGGTCCGAAACGCGTTGGACGTCAATCATTTTCGAAGTGAAATTTATGACGCCTTCCGCTGAGCTTGTTGTAAATCGGGATGGGTCGCGGTGGCGTTAGCTGAAACGGAAATAAAATTAAAGAGGGTGTGCGTTAGAGCCGCGCTAGCGTGACCTTAATATGCTGCCGGGAGAGATCCACCTTACCGGAAGAAGCCTCCTTCCCACCCTCAGTAGCGATTTTATTGTCCCTACGCCTTCCGTTCGCTGCTGTCATTTCCGTATCTGTCCGCCTTTGCTTCTTGATTTTCCAGATGGCTCACATATCGTGCCTTCTATTCCTAAGTACGCGAAGGACAATTTATTCATGGTGACTATCTCAGCTAAATGCTGAAAAAAAAATAACAATGCAAAGCGACGAGGAATCAGGTGACCAACAGTTGCATTAAGCGTGTCAGTAAATGGCAGAGCGCTGCCATTTTTTGCTTTCGGCTACAAAACGGAACCTGCAACAAGACGTACTCTAGACGTTATTGTGGTTTCTCAACCCTTGCATATTATAACTATATTATTTTTAACGTGTTTCTTTGCACAAATTTAACATGTTTATTTTAAAAGAAGAAGAATGCTAGATTTAATTCCAGACGTATTCAAAAGACTCCTAATGGAGTCACCTGGTCTTTTATTCCAATGCTGTATTTAACAAATGCAAAAATCGTCTGTTTAAGGGTCTATTAAATTTGCTAGTTTTTCTTTTCTTTAGCTCTATAGCGTATAGCTATAATAAATTTAAATTTGCTTAAACTGAAAAAATCTAATCAATATCTCTTCTTGTGGTAAACAGTTAAGTTATGCTTTAGCATCTTGACCTATTGCGTTTTGTTGGATAAAACGAAGTTCCTTTAAGAATTGTTTTGAAGTAAATTTTCCTTTTCTACTTCTATTCGGGAAGCTTACGGCTTGACACCAAACCAACGTGTTATGACGTCTGATTTATGGCTTACTTCGAAACGCCTCGGTTGATTATTTGTCCATCCATTAGTAGCGCACATCCGGCAATGTTGTTGGCCTGCCGAAGGGTGGCAGTGTTTTTGCAAGTATGCAAATAGGTTTCCCCCTTCCTGGCAGGCTCGACGTTGCTTGCGTTAGAATTTTTGTTAAAACAAGTAACATTAACATATATACGTTGGATGCAACGATGGTGTTCGACGGTCCTAGTGTTTATTCTTAAAACAGGGGCTTCCTTGGCCATGTGGCAGTTTTCCATTATCTTTTGAGGAAGGGCAAGCCGTCCAGAGAAGAGAATTATACGAAGGGAGGCCGGCAGAGAGCAAGAGTACAAAAGAGCGGAAGGAAATAGTTTGTAATTATAGTATGAGGAAAACGAAACATTATTTTCATTTGACTCGTAAAGATGGTTTTGTTTCGGTTAAAAATCATATAGAATTAAGATTGCTCACTTTTCGAGCAACATCCCTTCTTTTCAATTTGTATAAATTACCTTCATGCTTACAAAGTTTGTACAACATTTGCATAATTTTAAATCCATTCAATTTTCCATTTTTTTCTCTTGGCACAATGTCGCGGCACACTAAAGCCAAAGTGGGAATGTTGAAAAATAATCATAGGTTCTCACCCAACAAAATTAGGTTCCGATGATCTGTACGAAATGATCTTTGTCATGATTTGGTTTATAAAGGCCGGCCATGCAAACACAATTCATAGGAAACATCATAATAATTCTACATCTCAGTCGTTAAAAAGTCATAACATCGAAAATAGGTTTTTATTTGTTCGTATTTAAATCAATTTTTAACTGCATATGACTGTGCGTATTTAACTGATTTAACTGCGTATTTAACTGCATATGAGTGATTTTCCAATTTTATCATTTTGGTAATGGTCGGGAGTATTTTCCAAATTAATTAAGATTTTTGTGTTTCTAAATTACAGTTTGAATACACGATTTATTTTATTCTTAAAAAAACTACCTTTGAACTTCTGATTGGTTACGGTTCAAATTGTCAAGTTTATTTAATTGATAAACTCAATCACTCTAATGAATGAACCCATCCATCTTCTATCTTATCTTATCTTATCTTATCTTAAATATATATCTATATCTATATATATAAAACAAAGTTTGGAATGTGTGCCATCGCGCGCATGTGTTCCATTCGCGTCGTTTTTGTTTCATTGTGTTCGTCTTGACTCAAGGCAGGTTTATGCCTTGTTGGAAGTTGGAAGAAATGTTTTTGGAAAAATTCCATAGTTTCCACAATTTACGCAATTTTCTCTTTTTTTTCCTTGCGTAACGACCAATTTTGTCATGCCTACCCATTTTTAGGCTTTACGAGACTTCCCTTTCCCCTTTAACGTACGTGGATACCCAATCCTTCGGATCGGTCTGGATTTGAACCCACGCCGTCCTTAGAAATTCCTACTGTGCTAATCAAGAGTTCTCGAGTTCAAAGAACGCTGCTCGTAGAGAAAAAAAGCTCCCAGAAGGTCAACGTTGAGAAGGATAGCAACAGTGAGAATGCCAGTCAGTAGCAAATGAATAACTGGGATTCGCAGATCAATTTTTTATACTAACCAACTAGCAACGAGCTACGAGCCAAGAAAAATAAAGCCATATTGAAGAAGCAAGTGAATTAAAAAGTTAACCTGGTTTTGCTACTTAACAGTCAACAGTCAATTACAGGGAACTTACGTCGAAAAATATAGGAACGTAAAAAAGTTGAGTAAATTTTCATCGAAAAAATCACTTAGTCAAAATTCTCTTTTATTGAAAAATCCCTCATATCCCGAGCGAAGGCAGGTAAAAAGCTAGTTTCAGATAAATAGATTCAGCTGTTTCAGATTTGATGGATACGAAATAAGCCATTTGGAAAATTTGTTAAGCTCGTCTTTACCTGTCCCTCTTTTCAGTCGCTACATGCCTTAAAATCAGCAACCTGCGGGTACCGAGTTCCTTCATTGTGAATCGAGAAATTGGCGAAGGAAACGCGTTCATCCTGGGCTGCGATTACGACGTCGATGAGGCCGACGCGAAGGGTTTCGTCCTGAAATGGAAGCACAACGATCTGCCGATCTACCAGTGGATTCCGACGAGGAATCCGATCGTGTTTGTGAGTAGATGATGCTATGTAGTCGTTGGATGGTAATAATCCGCATGTTCTTTTAATTGCAGAGCTCCTTCAAGGGTCATATCGATTCCAACTACTCGGAATCAGACGACCGATTGCACAAGCACAGCGCCTTGAAGGTGGTCAATCCCATGGCGAACTACACTGGTAACTACACATGCCAGGTGCAAACGTTCCACGGGCTCGACACCAAGACGGCCCACCTGCAGCTCATCGTTCCCGAGACCGACTTTTCGCTGGGATATCAACGGGAAACCAATGGCAGCACGTTGGTGTTCTGTAACGTCGGAGAAATCTATCCGCTGCCGGATGTTTCCTTGCTGTGAGTATCGAGGACAGAGACCCATAATAACACATAGATTGTTGTGATCTGTGAGGGAGAAACAGAAGAAGCTGTGTATAAAGGTGGTGGATTAGGCATGGAAAAATGTGGGATGTAAACTTTGGCCATCGCATGAACACTTACTTAGCCGTAGTACACCGTACACACAGTAGTAACGATGCAAGTCGGACAGGCACTTGTAACATCATATTTCGTCTTTGCGTTCAATTATTACCATCTTAGAGTCAGTAAAAAAAAGTGATATGCTACATAAGAGAAGTCTTCGACAAAGGTAGTTTTGATGAAATTTAAGTAGACACCTGTGTTATCCATCTGATTTATTACTTCCTACTTAGATATTACTTTACACTCAGAAACGACATATAAAGCCTTGTAAAGGCGGGAAAAATCTCAAATAAGCAATATATCTGAGTAAAACATCTCCAACATCAAGGAAAGTATAAAGGAAGTATCATACTATAAACAAAAAGTAGAAAAAGTCCCTAATAGTTGAAATTCGTCCACAATCTCCAGACTTTGATGAAAGCATGTGGCATGTTGGAAATGTTGCCCAGAGATGCATTGAACAGGTAGAATAAATTGTGCGAATCTTGAGCAAGTAATCTATTTTTAATTTTTTCTAGGAAGGTAATAATCTAATGTAAAGACGAAATGTTGTGACTGTTCGATTTTCCGCGGATGTCACACAAAAACGTTTAAATGAAAATATGCACATGTCTATTTGAGTATCCAAGCACTTTGGAAAAATTCAGCTCTTTTCCATGTTTCATGATATTTCTTAAGACGATCGAAGTACGATATAATCTGTTTTCGTTTCCTTATCATCACTTAAAACTAATCGATTGTCTTTCAAAAATAATTTTAGAATCGACGCACAAAAGGTGACGGATGTCGTCGTGAACGAACAGATCCAGGACTACACCGGTTATTACAATGTTACCGTGCAGCACATCCTGCCGGACCAGAACAAGGACATGGTGATCGAGTGCGAGGTGTCGATTCCCGCGACCGATTACAAGCTGCAGACCAGTATGCCTTACCTTGGTAAGTCCGGCCGAAAATGGAGCTTTGCCATTGTTGTTGCCCGCGGTTGCTCATGAACCTCTTTCTGTCCATCGCTCAGGTGCCGCCTTCCGCGCCGATGCGGCCATGCTCCAAGTGTTCGTGTGCACCGTTACCACGGCAGTATTGGCGCGAGTCTTGAGTATGTTCTAATGAGAGAGACGGGGTGTTAGGGAAGAGAGGGATGCTGTTTTTCCCGGACAAGGGACCCACCGTAGAGATTGCCTTATAGCTTCAAGTAGATGTAATCATGGAACGAGCATGGAACGATGTAATCAGTCCACACTTTGTCTTCCCGTTAGTTTCTCCCGGCGTTCCGAGTTAAGATGAGACGGTTGGAGTTATTCGTTTCTGTTCGGGCTCATCTGAAAGTTCCCCGAAGTCAAGCACCTTTCCTTCGCTCTTTTCCAAAAGCTTATTGATCAGTCCGTTCTGTTTCGATGGTGTATTATTCCGTCACGCTGCGATGGCGCAGGTCGGGGATTGACGATCCAGTGACGGTGGGTAGTTTTATTTGTTTATGCTTCAAAAATGCGCTTATAAATTTCGTTAAACGAAATGCTGTGTGCCTTGGTCGGTTGTTTTGCACAACGATTCCCGGAACGGAAGCGTGAATGAATGATACAAATGTAAATGTATTTAAAATATTTTTTAAATGTTTAAATTATTAACCCCTGTGGCATATCCGGTCGCTTCGACGCCCCAGCACGTTACCGTTGCACGATCACAGGAACTATACCGACGGGAATCAATTTGTGATCACGGTGAAGTGCCGTAGGAATGATGGCGGACTAAGAAACATGTCACGGATCGAATCATTATAGTTATAAGCAAATGCGAGAGCACGATGCTCGTGATGATTCAATGTGGTGTTTGTAGTTCAATATATAATCGTTATGATAGCGCTGAAAATTTTGTTGTAAAATAAATGTTACAGATAAAAAAACTAATAAATAAAAATACTTTAACTCGAATTTATGCTAATTTAATTAGTTTCTGCCCTTTATCCTTCACATGTAGATTCCGCAATTCTATATTGTTCAATTTTCTCATTTTTGCAAAATTTTCATTTATTTGGGTTGAATGCTTGTAAAAAGCATACATTTTTTGGGAAATTTGTTTACTCGGTCTGTAGGAATCTCTTTCCATATTCATCAAAGCCCGTTATGGTGGAGACGCATGGTGGCTTGACGCAAACTTTTAAGTGGAAAGAAGTTGAAGGAATTTAGAGTTCTTTCTAATAAGTAAACGTCTAAAGTAAGTCTCGAATATAGCGAAAATATGATTCATTCGGAGTTTTAACTGCTATATACGATTGATATGAATAAATAGAAGTACTTTTTCTTTGATAATAATAAAATAAATTGTTAAATGAATATGTTTAAACATAATAAATCAAATGCAACCATACAGTAATAATTGTT
The DNA here is from genome assembly GCA_914969975.1 of Anopheles atroparvus. Lineage (NCBI taxonomy): Eukaryota > Metazoa > Arthropoda > Insecta > Diptera > Culicidae > Anopheles > Anopheles atroparvus. The sequence goes on along the minus strand of CAJZCY010000004.1, from coordinate 31,073,255 downwards.
ATGATTGGTTTGATTGAATTTTTTGAAATTCTACCGATTGATTGATTGAATTTTTGAAATTCTTGAACATAAGTTTCCTTATTTAAAGTTAAAGAGTTTGATTAACTTTGTTTTATGATAGCATCATACCATCTAAATTCATGCCATCTTCTTTCTCGAATAAGACGATCTATTAAATTCAACTTCAACTTTTATCACCGTGTCGGGAGAAGCACCAAGCTGTTTGCACGTTGTGTGTAGGAGTGGAGACACTTTTACATAGATTTGCCACATGCCCACAGCTAACACACACAATACCAGCTGGGGTAACATGTTCCAGGGCGAAGCTTCTATTTTCAAGACCTGCAACTGCGTTGCTTACGTATGTGATACCTAGATTGTAAGATCATTTATAATGGTACGGGAAGATGATTGAAATATTTCAATGGAAGAACTATACGTCTTCTTGAACGATCTGTCATTTGACGGCAAACAATATTTATTTCATCGTTGCTCGGATGCACGACTGCAAGATTGCTGATTAAATGTTCAAGGGATGGGAGCTTGTTGGCGTAGGCTATTTTTTCGGGATTTTTTTAGAATTTTCTACTTTCCATAGCTATGGTTCACCACAAAACAGAAAATACTCGGTATTAACAACGAAAAAAAAACCCCTGCACAATATTATAAAAGGGGAAAAAACCTAAAAATTACGAAAACAAAAATCAAAATCTCGATTCACCTACTGTTGACGTCTGATAGGTCTGTCACATTCGGAGCTGTCATTGCAATATTTCATGGTCTTTACCAACAGGCTCGGTAAAGAAAAATCTTGCAGCGCTATGAAAGATTGCGTGCTAGGATTTCTCGTACACGATAGCAATGCAATGAAATCTTTGACAGATCTTCACGGTAAATATTGCATTCGTCTACCCTCACCAAAATGGACAAAATGAACAAATAAAAAATGGAACAAGGAATCGGATGTTGGACTTCAACTCTAATCAAACGACTATAGACGAGAGTATAGGATATCTACGAATCATTTAATTCAGTTATATCCAATCCAATATGTTGGAAAACATAAAACCTTTTCCATTGGAGAGCTTTTAGTTAACTGTGTCAGTTGGCTGCGGACCAGCTCGAAATGATTCAATTAAAAATAGTTGGTTAGATTGAATCAATGATGAAAAAGTACGGTAAGGAAAAATAAGATATGTGACTTAAAGAAAGACAAATCTGTGCAGACCTTTATGGAACAGCTTCTTAGGTGTGTGATATTGATTAAAATCCAACTGTCTTCCTTAATCGAGAAATACGTTTAATTTATTTATGTTCTGTTAAATAATTTGCAAATGCTTGAGCATTTGCGCTGCGTACTATACCGACCATGGACACTGTTTAATAATCGGCGCTTGTGAAAATGGTTTGCCTTTTTCTTTTGCTAGCAAACGGAAGAGAATGTATTTTTTTTTTTCCAACACAAACTACCTTCCAGCGGATGGGAAAATCTATACGTCGTTCAGCAACAAGAGCGAGTACAAAGAGAAGGAAAGTAACAAAAGGCACGAAAGTACGTCGGTTGGATGCAGCACCGTAAAAAAGAAATATTTAACGCGAAGTTGAGGGAATCATTCAAAAAGCTTAAATTGCGTAGCGCATGCCATAATACACATGACCGGAAACTTCATTGCAACATCAAGCATGGGTTCGTATGCTAACGACGCGTGGGAGTCGAAGAGTACCGTAGGAGTCGTGTATTCAAATGAATGTGTTCCTTAGGAGTCATATTATGCGACCCATTACCAACATTCGTTAATTCAATATCGCACCGGCGACCAGCAACCTGTCGTCTCATCCCGTCGGAAGTAGTGTGGATTATTGTTACGGAAGACGGTTACGGCCGGAAACTGGTTGTCTTGAATGTATCTAAGAGTGGCACGGACCTGCGGCGAGTAAAAAAAAAACAAATCGATAAGCTTTAAGATGTCAACACCGCGGCAACTTTTCGGATTTCTAAGCATTAGTACACACCTGCATGGCAAAGTGCGGCGGTTCAACATCTGGACTGGTCGAAAGATGCTTCAAAATAAATTCATCACTTTGCGCCAGCCATAGATCGACCCCCCGCAGTGGATCGTAGTTAAATGGCCCAATCCGGAGCATTCCGACTGCCGAGTCGTAGATATCTAGCACCTGCAATATAACGTGGAATTTATTGAACAATGGTTTCGTCTTTATGTACTGATTCATCTAGACGAGTATCTACAGCACCTGGTGACTTCCTGTAAAGTGCCGCGCCATCCGCAGTTGAAGATCCGGGCCTTTGTCGGGAAATGTGGCCGGGAAAATTTCACCCGTCTTAATGTTCACTCCAACGCCGTAGATAATCGGCCAGTTGATTTCCTCGCGAACGATTGTGTTCAGCTCGCCGACACACGATTGTGTAAGGTCTATCTCTAGCGGATGCTTGTGGAAAGATTCTGCAATATAAAAGAAAGAAAATATTGGATTATTTAAACGATAAAGAACGCGAAACATTATAACTCATTCGAGAGGAAACCGTATCTATTCGAGCAAGTACATTTTGAAGGGCATAAGAAACTTTTTTCTACATTCGTACATTTTGCAAGCCATGGCTTTATGTCTTGCAGTACTACATTAATCTATTGAAACCTGATACAAGAGTGATACCAAATGTTTAGCAAATATTTTCATTTAGTTTGTCTTTGGCAGCCTTTGAAAACAATAACAACTAGGAAATTTTGAACAATAATGTGAAAATGAAAATCTGAAATATCTGGTTTGACAAATGACTCTGAGAACTTTGCAGAATTCCATTGTGTTCTTGTGACTTTAAAGATCACCACCGATAACGCAGCTTACTCATGTTTATAAAATCATGAATTTGAGGGTTATAACTACTACACGTACTAGTCTTTCTTTCTTGTATAAAAGCGCTCAACGGCAATTTCCTTTTTTAATGAAAGAAGCATAATTTTCAAGCATTCTGCTTCTTCTTCTTCTTTTGGCGTAACGACCGTAATTTTGGTCACAGCCATTTTAGGGCTAACGAGCCTTTTTCCAACTTAAAGTACGTATTTAATGCAGTCCACTGTACTGGGGGAGTTAATGAGGATCTCCACTTCTGAAACGTGTCGGATGATGATGATCATGATGATAATTAAGATATTTCAAATAACAGAGACCAGAAACTTTCAAAATAGCCAAGTTAGGCGAACAAATTAAAACAGATATTCAACAGACTGCTTCAATTCTTACTTCTTAGAGCTACATATGTATAACGGTTAGAGCTATGTATAAACTATGAGATAAACCATAGGTTAGGTGAATATAAATTCAGCCATAACATCACTTCTGTATCAGACTGCCAGTTTGTTAATTCCATCATCTCTCTTCTACTTATCTCTTTGTTATCAACAGGACAGGAAAAATTACATATTGATTTCCGGTAGGATTGCATTTTCCTATGAGGATTTGAAGAACATGAAAATGAATACTATTTATGAATTATGAATTGTTTAAGTAATCTACGCTTTGTACTAAAATTAACATCGCCTTTTGCCACCAGTTCTGATTATTTTTTAAAAACTCTCTACAAGCTGAGAATTATGATGAATCATACGGAAAATGTATGAGCTTATACAAGTTAACCAAGAATATATTGTCTGAAACTTCTGGTTTGCGTAAATAGCCAAATAATCATAATTACAAGATACATGATTGGACGTACTCCCATATAAAATAAACTTTCAATTGAATTCATGCTAGCACATTAGTTGGAAGCTAAATTAAAAGCAATACAATTGACAGGCTGTTACCAAATTCTGTATATTTATTGTACTGCAATCTGTCTGCATTCTTCATGAACACATGCATTTCTTTTATGCGAAACTAATATCCACGTACCGATTTTGAATCCACATTCCCTTAGAACTCCATTAGTATATTATCACACCTAACAACATTTTCCACTGGGTTGGAATCTCCACTGTTCCACTGTGTGGTGGGCAACATGCTTTGTTGATTGGTGTCAATTTTTTGATTTAATTATTTTCTAATTGACCTTTCTCCAACCATTGCGGACGGCTGCTTCTGACCGCATCTCTTATTGGGCGACCTCATCATCTGCAGACAGTAAGTGGCCACAGTAGTTGGTATTTGATTGAATAAAGTGGCCATTAGAATAAAGAGCCTACCAGCAGCCAGTGGAAGATCGGTACGGCCGTATTTGAATGAACATGCTGCTCCTTGTTTCAGTGCTTGGAAAGAAAACTGTTCGGCACACACGATGAGACGAGTCGATGGGTTCGTTTCGATTCTTTTCTTTTCCACCATCAATGGAGTGCCTTATTTTTCATTCAATTAAAATACAAGTGGACAGAGCGCGCCGAATCGCCGACTAACGGCCCGTGGGGTATCTAAGAGTGGATAAAGAGGCCATCCGCTGTGAGGATGATTAACACTTCTAAAGAACATCTCCACCCTTGTAAACGCACTAGGGGAAAAAGAGCATCAGCAACACCCTTTGGATAGTTATGAATGAGCTGGAGAGGCCTGGACCAGCATGCATACTCTTTCCAAGCACGCAGAACCGTCGCTCCGTGGCGGCCCCGGGCTCGGCGTTCCGGTGGTCAATTATAATTTACGGGACGTAACAATCACTATAATTAAATTTCTTACCGCACCCGGGGTGGACAGGGTCATGCATGTGACGGCGTACGGTCTCGTGGTGGTCCCGGGGCTTGACTCTGGGTGGCAGTGGATACGATCGTCCGTCGCCGGGATGATGATGAATGAGAATCAAGAAATTGTACACCCTCCCGGCAATGTCGAACCGCGGCCCTGGTGTGCTGGATGCGCTCGGGTAATGAATGTCTTGTCGGCAGACCGGACACACAATTGCCGCATGTACGATCCGGTGATTATCGGGTGTTTACGTGTTGAATTCTAAATTACTAAACACGTCGCCGCGAAGAACACATTAATCGTGTCATTATTGATTTATTAGCCGAATGCAAACCCTGCACAAACGAGTCCTTCAACTAAGAATTAGTCGGAGCATGTTGCAGATTATCTCGAGTGGGCTGCAGGAACATCGAAACCTATTCGTACAAACAAGCCAACATTAAATATCGCTCATTTCCTTTGCAACAAGCCTTGCCTTTAGTGTCTGTTTCCGTTTGAGGATTTAGAATTTGTTCTTTCACACTAAAAACCCTATTTTTCCACAGCTTTAAACTGAATTTTTAACTGTTTGCCTTTTAAATATTTGGTTTTTATTTACAGGTTTAAACTTTTCCAACAATAAAAAAACGCAATCGCCTGTTTTATAAATCAAGCTAAACGATTAATTTTTAAAAAGCAAAGTTGCTTTTTGGCCCTTTTGTAAAATGGTGATTTATTTTGTTAAAAAAAAAGTGTGACAGTACTATTTCAAGACATGATAAAATATATCAAAATGATCCACAGAGTAATGCTATCGATTGTTCAATATTCTTGCCAGTAACGTTTGGACGATTATTCCGCAAAACACTGAGTGTGAGTACCGCAAGAGATTATACGGACCTATGTCCAATCTAAACCGAAACCTGCGCTCCACCGATTGTGGAATCTGATAAGGTTGTTAAAACAAAAACCAGGAGCATCACCGCCTGGCTTTTTGCTGTTATTACTCCTTCGAGAGAGGGGCGTTTGGGTTGAGGACTAATATGGTGAACCTGTATACACTTCTACCATGTCCAATTTCTCGGGAGCATGATAAACCTTCCGAAACCATCCCACTCCCTATGTCATGGTTAAAAAAGGCGATACTAATGGTGTTATCTAATCTTTCCCTATCATAAATTTAGAAAGCATCGTTTTCCCATAAGGGCTCTGCGTCCGGGGTGGTCATCCGTTCGATGAGTTCGGTTCGGTGAAGTAGTTTCGGTTCGCTCCCTCCTTTCTCGAATTGCGAAAATGCCGGATCTTTGCATCATCATTAAAATTTGACCAAGCATTATGAGCGATTGATTTTTTTGTAATCGGAAAGCATCGGACCTCAAAATTCTACAGGGGGTGCGGTGCTACTTGGGAAGTATAATTCGTACGATCCTTTTTCATGGAGCGATATTTTCCTTTTAATTCGAATAAGAATTCATTATTACTACCTCACACCTCATGAATGTATGGTCGGTATGGATTGGTCACTTGCGTATAGTATTTCCAGGTAACGAAGCTTGATGGTTTTAACCCTCTTATCTCATCAATATTAATAAGAAAATACGAGGCTTGACATTACTGCTTCCATTATACGTTTCACTATCCAAGAGAGACAAAACTCTCGTTGTGTCCGTAGCGACGGTCCCAGGTATTAAGCTATCATTTATTGACTGCTAAATATTCGCATTATCCCAAACATTTTTATTAGTATTTGCTTTAAAACATGCAGGAACACAAATCTATCGTTTGAATCGATACACGATGAAATGAGTGTTAAATAAAAAAAGATATGCAAATGGATCTGCAAAATGATGTATTACCTTTCCAGGAATAGATACAAGCAGATTCAACGAAAAGAACAAGTGAAAAATTAAACTGCTGCAGGGAACTATGAAGATGCTCTCCTACCATCCATATTTGAACTCTAAAGGCAACACTTGGTGAGGAATGGTCAGTACTATTATGGAGTTGCCGGCCCCTTTTTTCTAGGGTGATCGTGCGCTACGGAACTGTTTTGAACAGTATTAAATTTCACCCAGCATCCATCGCACTGCGCATTTCTTCCTCATCGGCGACTTATGTACGATGGCAAGCGTCCATTCAAATGGGTTTCGATTCCCCAATTGCGCCACAAGGGACCGCTAATGTACGAATAATGAATCACCGAGGCAAGCGATTCACCGTTTCTTCCTCTGGCCGAGCGCCTTAGTTCGTAAAAGGTGCCGTTTCTTTTTATGGTTACTTTATGCTTACCCTGCGAAAGTCAAGCACAAGCCACCTCTGACCGACAAACGATAAGTTTCGCGCGAGGCGGCGTGCAAACGATCGCGGTTTTCGTGATGAAAGATTTCGCAACGTATTGAATTAGAGAAATTCCACACCTTCACATTATTAAATTGCCATTCCAACCAGCGCTCACGAGACAGCCGGGACGATTATGTGCGAGGTGGAGTGCCATCTTGTTTGACCGGGCGATCGGCCGGGTTAATGGCATAAGCGGAACTGGCATTTGATTCAATCGCTGCAAATGCTATAAAACACTGAAGAGCCTCTTCGAGCCTCTAATCGTCGCGCACATGAAATACTTACGCATTATATTACTGAAAAGGTCTTCCGCGTAGCCCTGCGGGTCGCTGAAGCCGCCGATCAGCTGCAGCTCGATGCGCCCCTCGGGATAGCCAAAGGCGAGCTCTTGTACACGTGCAACCATCGCCGACACCGCCTCGTCCGTACCGTTTCCATCCAAATGGGCCAACGCTATTGCTCCGGATCCTGTGAAGATGAAAAACCAAACTAGAATATGGGCATCGAATTGAAAGACTGTACTTGTCACGGCGAAGGAGTTGTCAATTTAGAAACAAAAGTTCAAAACAATGTTACTCTGCATGTTTATCTATTTTGTATTTGTTGGTTCCCTAATTGTACAATGTAAACGCATGACTTGAAACTTTAGATTTTTAAGCTTATTAAAATTAGTTTTCAAATTATGTTGACAGAAACTAAGTACATAAATCTAAACAACAATTTATGAATCACAGAAATCAGTTTTCAGTAATCTGCAAATCCTTGTAGTTTGCTCGTATCAAGGTTGAATTTTAAATAATTTTGAGGCACCAGAAGCCATTCAGAGTGCCAATCTGTTTCAACTTCAACGAACCCATAACGTGCTTGAACATTTTTCGAAAATTACGGAGGTATTAGATTGTAGAGTATTATAGGATAATTATTCATCCGTGATTCTATAATTGCAGGCACTTGCAATGGGTTTTTCACATTCACACAGTTCGTTCTCACCTGAGTGCCGCACCACAACGATAATGCATGTGGTTGCGTCGTCCGAGCCAATGATGTTGACGTTCCGATCGTGCGGAGCAACGGCTGCCATTTCTCGCTGACAAACATACAACAATCCTGGAGCACCAACCTGCATTCGGGAGTAAAAACCCATAAAAAATGAGACGCATCGTCAGCGTGGTCTCTCGGAAGGAACCTTCATTCAACTCGTTTCCTGAACCTTAACTAACCGTTTTCGTCGGAATGGAGAGTAGCTGTGTGGCCGTCTCGCGGTAGACGGGATGCTCCAGGAACAGGGCGTGGGTATTGATCGGACGCTCATCCTGTATGACACCGTTCAGCACCAGCACCATGGTGAAAAATGGTCCCTATTTCCCGGTAGTGATTACTCGGCTCTCCGCTATGCAAGGCTGTCGCCCGTTGCTGTTTGCCTTACGCTTCCGGTGGAGGTAACGTTTAGATGGCCCTGAAAGTACAAAAGGAACAAGAAAAAACACATTTAAAATGCATACAGGAGAAAGTCTTTTCGAGATAGCGATCTTGACGGATTACGTTGACGCTTTTCATTCGACTTTACGGCACCGATCGGTTCGAAGCGAGGAAGACACGCTCAAACGGCAATGTTGTCTCAGTCACAGACTCCAGCAGTTGGCTTGATTTGATGCTTTGATTAATCATTCATGCTGCCTTTAGGACGAGGTGCGTACCCCGTGGACTTGTGACGGTGTGAACGATGTAGATTAAGATGATGGTGAGGATGATGATGCTGCTGATGATGCAAACGAATCACCTGCGAGGCCGTCCTCGCATCACGGCATGGCTAGGCAATGTCTGTACTCCGTGCCGTACGCCCCTCGATCGCTTTTTGACATTTATGCCACAAAACGCGAACGAGCGAAGCCAACCGAAGATGAAAAGTCTGCTGGTGGATGCTGTGCACCGTGGAGGAGGGTCTCCGGAAAACGGTCGGCTCGGTGGGATCGTCTTGGACGCAGGCAGCGCACGGGCCGGCGCACCCTTCCACGGTTTGAGCTGTCATATTGCGTTTTGATGGTTGATTAAATTATAGAGATTACACAGTGGACTACGATTCAGTGAATTTTACCGCCGTCTCTAGTTAAACTTGAGGCGTGCGAGGCGTACGGTGTGTAGATGCTTCCCGCTATCCCGGTACGGTACCGATGATGGCCTGTTGTTGTGGTATGCTTTATGAGAACTGAACATGTCCCTTCGGCGTGGACCACCGGAGGCCGCAATACCGGCAACTTCCCTCCCAACCAACGATGGCTGGTCGATGATTAATGATAAAAAGCCAACTCCATGCAGGAACCCAGGCACCGACAAACGCACTCTAGCCATGGGCTCGTTTAGGAAGACCTTAGGATCTTCGATTCGATCGGTCCCTGGCCTGTCAGCTCTTCGTTGGAGTGTGATCGGTCTCTCGTTGGCTCCCACTCTTTATCTCTCTCTTCCTTTCCTTCGCCATCAGCACGGCGATAGTAGTGTATTATCTTAAGACGAGGACAGTGGACGCACCTCATGAATGAGAGGTTGAACATGACTGAATGCTGGATGCCGCTGGAAACCATAAGTTGCAGTATTCTGCCGTGCCGACTTCCTAACAGAATAGACACTGAATGTAGCTTCCATGCGCTTTGGCAGAGTTTGGCATCGCGATTGATCGCTTGAGCTTGAGGCATGCGACGATAGTGCAGAAAAAAGGTGCAGCCTAAGCTTTCGCAACATTTTTTTTTTTTTTTTGACAGAGAACCAAACATGGAAGGAAGCATGGAACGGCACTGGGGAAACGATTAAATGAGTGCATTGTTGGTTTGTAGACGCAATCAACAGCGTTTCTATTGGTTGTGTTGATGATGGATTGTAGTGCTCTTTACGGACCCGGAAGTACCACCAACATTGTTGCTAAAGAAAGGTAAACAACATTTAAAAGGTAAGCAGAAAAATAATCCACTGAAAAAGATTACAGGAGGACCATGAATTATATTTCTAATCAGCAAACTATAAGCTTCTAATTTGCAAAATTACTAACACACTATCAAATCTTTCGACAAAAACCGAAATCCTTACATGTCGTGCAAGTTAACTAGATTCAACATACGTATAGTGTTAACAGCAGTTCGGAATAGAATTCTCAAAAATAATTAACCATTGCATCACAAAAGGCAAATTGTACATGTTCATATCTAGGCTATTATGTAAAAGCAGAGCTTATCTGTCTTGCCGTAAGTGATACATTTTAATATACATACAAATCATTAAATTCTTTAAAGCCTTCAAAAATAGATTAATTTGTTCTGTCTAAGAATAAAGGAACAATAAGGTTTTTAACTATCGTTAATACATTTTATATGTCTTCTGCAAAGCATGTTGAATTACCTATCTTGAATTATGGCTAACTTCGCATAGTACGAAACCGGCTGCAATGTACATATGCTTTCATAAATGAATTGGATATTCGTAATTTCTCAAGACTCAACCATTAGTAAAATCAAGACAACATCTTTTTTTTTCAAAATTCATGAATCCACTCTGAAAGCAAGTTGGCTGATTTTGAAACATTAACGGATGGAAAACGAGTATGTTTCCCAACAACATCCGCGAACATCAATGTGAGCATCTATTTTAATTGCAAGCACAACACATTCCTCATTTAATGTTGTGGGCGGTTTCGTCAAGAGTGATCGACGAACTGCGCAACGATTTCGCATTAGATAAAATTCCCGTTCCAGCGCTGGATCGACTGTAATGATCTTGTTTTTCGCCTCGGTATTGTTGGCAGTTAAGTCTATATTTGATTAACAGCTGCCATTTATTTCATCGTTAGTTTCATCAACGGAAGATCGTGCGATTTCACCACAAATGGCCACGTTTGGGGTCGACGTTAATTGAATAAGTTTTCGCGACTTGCCTGAAGCTTCGTTAAATGGGTGATAGCGGAGGGCGCTCGTAATTATTTAATCACAATTCGTACGGAAGTGTGCGACAGCTAACAAGGCTGGCAATTTTATCCAAAGTGAATTTAAAAACATGGATCACCTCACGTACAACACAATTTTCAGATGTTATATACTTTTAGATTTACTCTTAAAGTCCAATAAATTTCTAACAACAATATTCACTATGTAATAAAAGTTGCTTGCACTTTGCTTATTGATTCAAATTTTAACTACTGAAATTCAGTTTAGGAACGAATATCGATCGTATAATTCGTTTACACGCAAATAAAATGACGCGAAAGGATTCCGACAAAAGCAATGGGATTTGCTTTGCTCGATGAAGCTTAGCTTTGCTTAGCTGACATGATTGTCAGAAACAATAAATATTTATTGTCAATAAAATAAATTTCCGAAGAATAATTGTCATTAGAAAAGAAATAATCATCTGAATACGAGGATCAGTTTCTCCCTCAACCATTCACAGAAATAATTAACCTTCGGACAAATACTAATTGCACTGCTTAATAGTATCATAAATCGAAGTTTGCATCGTGTTTTGCATCGAAAGACGTTTACCCATTGGTGAAACACAAGGAAAAAATGTGACATGCCAATAAATGTATGCAAGCATTCTGAAACCTTTGTTCAGAGGTGAGTCTTCGAATGTCTTTACTTCGTAACTCTTATCTCCCGACAGGACGACATGGACGTTCAATTCAATTTGATGCAAGTGGGAGTGTCCAAAATTAAATTTGATGTTAAACATGTCTTATCGTGGACAGGCGGGAGATTTCACCGGACTCTCGCTGGGATAGTTTTACATGGTACACCATATTCGGTTCGGTTGCATTGCACTTCCAATCAGCCTCGATATGTCCGGTTCGCTGCCGGGCTAATCATGTCATGTCGTCATAAAGTATCAATCGTAGAAAATGCTAATTATAGAGTGCGGGCCCCGAGTAAGCCATTATCTAAATCTTCGCGTCGGTCGTTATCCCCCACCCTGCCTGATGCATGCCTCATCCGACTCACCCTACTCCCTCATCCTTCCGCCAGCGCCGGTTGCATCTGCAGTTGCATTAATTCGCTGTCATCTCGGCTCCATCGTTTGTCGTAGGCTAGCGTTGCGTTCCCGTCTCGGTGCATTATTGTGTAAATTTACCCACTGACCCTAACCTGTCAAACCATTGTTAGCGCGACGTGGCGCAAGCGAAGGCGGCGGTGACGGTTGCCCGCCCGTAATGAAATGCACTCAAATCAAATATCTCACCGTTGCCAACTTTATGCAAGACGTCGCCCGCACGACGGAGGAGTTATCTGCTGGGCGGAGATGTCGAGAGGGGAGCTGTTATCATTAATTCAAGCCGATTTCCTCCAAGTGGTCCCCCAGCCATCCCTTTCCCTGTGTCTATCCCTAATTGCTATATCGACATCCAGTCGAGATGCGGCCCCGAGATCGTAACTAATCGGTTGGCTTTGGAAGGAGTTGTTTCTTTTCTTTTCTCCCGGGATGTGCAATCCCTCGTGCGACATCAACTTGACGACGGAGGTAGAATAAACAGAGTTTCATATCAAATTGGACAGTTTTGTAAGAAACGTCAGGCGGTCGGGCGGGTAGTATGGCATTGATGTCGATGAGGTGTGCAAATTATATGTTGTTGAGTCGTCAACCGCCACCCTTGCTGGGAGGGCGCGAAAGAATGGAACAATTGACAAAATGGAAGACGAAAGGAGTGATACGTCTAGCGCAAAGGTTTTCGTCAGAAATGGGACAGACTAATTGGTAGCTAGTTTTCAAGATTGTGTTGTGGATTGAAAAAAAAAGTAATACACTCTCTTATGCAATTTGCGAACCTACAATCAGTGCAATATGTTTCGTGGATGGGCCTATACTGAACGTTGGAATTCAACTAAAGCTTGTGCTGAGTTTTCTTGAAAGTGATTTAGTTTTTTAGCATAATAAAGAAAGTCAACTTTAATCAATTTAACATTTTCTAGATTTTGCAATTTCTGTTTGATTCGATTTATGATTATTAATGTGTGAGGCGCCATGGAACTTGCAATTTTTTCTTATGAGAATCACTAATTTCTTAGATATGTTTTTGAGTACAAACATTTCGAAAATTTCGTTAACGCAAACGTGTTCTAGCAGAGAGCACTGCAGCATTAAATATATATAATGTAGGAGGAAGAGCTCTCCCGGTTCCAGAGAAGCTACTAAAGAAACTAAAGGAAACCAAAAGAAAAGTTAAAACTTTATTATTTCTTTGACATGAACGTTCCTACATATTTGTTCCAATTTATTTATGGAAGAACCAGGGTTGAGCTGTCACCAAATTTTAATTCCTAAAACATTGTTAATAGATTTTACAAAAATAGCGTTTAAAGATAAGAAAAAAGTAACATTCAAATTCTGTCTTGCTGTTGTATTATTTTAGCCACATCCTTCTTCCTCATGTTGACTTACTTGTAACGTAAATTAATGGCGGGGAATTTGTTGTGTTGTGTTGTGATCAATAACATCAATAATGCTTCATCGGCTACGACGATGATGAATGTTTGCAAGCCTCACCATTACTTGTACTGAAGGCGAGTGCGCTTATCACGTCGCTTCATGCAATGAGCAATTCGGTTATTCGGACGATTAGATTTCCCACAGAGGAAAACTCCATAAAGTGTATAAATGTTGGAATATACAAAACATACGAAAATATTTTTTTTTTAATTGCCAATAGACGATTTTGTACAAACAGAATTATTAATTACAAAGTTTGGTATACTTTTTTTTTGGTAACGGAGGAAAATTAAAATCAAAGGTTTGTGGAACTCGTTTACTAGAAGATGCGTCTTTTCTTTACCTTTATACTGTACACCTTTTGATAGTTCTGGATGCTTACCATCCAAATAAATTTTGGATTCATCATTGGTGTTAGGCAACAATCAAAATGTGTTAATAATGGATGCATCCACACCGGGGACATCGATGTTTGAGAAATGGTCTCTGGAGAAACCCATATGACCACCGGTTGATGATTGTAACTGGGTCGCATGAACCGCCCATGTTCTCTTCACAAAATAAGCCTGTATGTGCAGCGAAAGTTCGGCGCAAACGGTAAGGTCCTATCCATAAATCATCAATTGAACGCAAACGACACGACAGTGCGGATCGCATTCGTCATCAGCAATGCGTCCGCGACGATTTCCACGGAACTTCTGATAGCTTCTTTCTCTTTTCTGCCTGATTGATGTTAACTCTACGCAAAAGCACGAAACCTGTCCGATGGAAACGGTTTCTTTTGCGTGATTTTTTGTCACGGTAAGTTTTGATGAAATAATTTCCCTAACGATTGCTCGAAGAGGTTTTCAGCTCGTAGCATTCGATAGTGTGACGCACCATGAAGAGCATCCTAATCGATGATACATTACTGGCAGGAATTGATTCAGTGTGCTCAAGTGTTATGGAAAGAAGATTTATGGACAGATCCTGTAAACCGTTACCCATCAGCATCATCATGGAAATTGATTGAATGGGCAATCTACCACCGGTTAACTTTGGGGCGCGATTATAAAATATCTCGCTCACTGAACGATCTCCACTAACGTCTCCCACTGAGAAACCGACGGTGTCGTTCGAGGCTCCGGATGATGGTTACCTAGTTATACAAAATAAACATCGGCCGTCAGAGGAAATTTGTTAGTGAAGATTTGACTGAACCCACTCACGGGCAATTCGTTGATCTTTGCTGGAGTTCGCATTTCTGAAGTGATCTTCGTTAGATAAGCTTTGCTTTTTTTCCTTTTTATTTCATTTTTTGCGCACGGTATGGTAATTATTCATTTCCTGATCATCCACCAATCGAACCCACCAGTTAAAGAGAGCTCGGGCGATAGCAATAGGCTCATCAATCTACCTTCCTGAGACCGCAGATCGTACCTGGTTTTGGCCGTTTCTAGTTCCTGGGCTCGCAAGTCCCGACCATCGTGCCTAAACCTCGTTCGACCCAGATTCTGCGGCGGCTCGCGAGCGAAACTAATTAAACGGTTCGAATCGAACAGTTTAAATCTATTTCATTAATCAGTCCCGCGGCCTGCCTGGCCCCCTTCTCCAATGCACCAAACCGGGAGCGTTCACTCCCAGG
The DNA here is from genome assembly GCA_914969975.1 of Anopheles atroparvus. Lineage (NCBI taxonomy): Eukaryota > Metazoa > Arthropoda > Insecta > Diptera > Culicidae > Anopheles > Anopheles atroparvus. The sequence goes on along the minus strand of CAJZCY010000004.1, from coordinate 31,058,161 downwards.
ACCGAGCGCGCTCCAGTGGCTTAGGTCGGCAACGGAACGCTTGCTTCGTCGCCTTTGGGGGGAAAGAAGTGGCTCGTTTTGGCAAAGAAGTGGCCGAGCGTTGTCGTGGTGGCGATTTTTCCCTGGCCGGCGGTGGTGGTATACTGGTCCATCGAGCTGGCGATCACGATCCCGGAAGAGTTTTCTAAAGAAAGCAGCAAGCTGTCTGGGCGATCGGGAGGATTTGGGAAGGAAGTCCCAGAGATGCTCTATGGGCTCATGCCATGTAGAAGTACAAGCACACAACCGTCTGATCGTTTAAAATACTAGATCTGTCAACGGCTTACCGAAAGTCCCGCGTCTTCGCAGATCTTATCTGACTGGGTAAAATGTTACCATGAACTGGTTGCTCTTAGATATCTAAGTGGGTGGTTTGTGGGTCAATTTTCTTACCTTCTAAAGGAAAAAGAAGGAAAAGTGAGTCCATTTAGTTTGAGTTGTTTCCAACTTTGCATGGACGTTCGAAGAAAATTAATCTTTTTATAACAATTTATGCTAGATGTGGCAGATTTTAACTAAGTTTTCTCGTGCACAAGCACGGAACTGAATACTTCAAACACATCAATGCAATAAAGCTAATTTATACCTAATAACAATTTGCCGACGATCATGGGATGTTATTTTCTATTGTGGTGCTACGAGGTTCATTTGAAACGTGGGCAAAACATCCCCACTTTAGAAAGTAAGTATGTAAATTCATTGCAATTTAAAATATCACCAAACGAAAAAGTCAACCAACGAACAAAAACATTATAGAAGTTAAAACTTGTATCTTGCATTAATGCACAAAACATTCTAGAAACCCAAATCGATGTAGTTTGATAGAAAAGAGAAGAAACTGAAAAAGCGTTAGAAAACATTTGAAGCAGAAAAGTGCTTACTTGATATGGGCGATTAGCGTGTTTTCGTTCTTTGAGCAAATACAGCTAGTTCACTTTCCGGAGAAAATAACTGCTGGATGGTAAATTGTTCCAGTAAACGCAGTTTGGCCAGCTCGATCACTCGGTTCTTATTTACAAGCACTGATTCTTCACTTATAAACACTCTCACCGATTGCTACTATCTGCACTGATTAGTTCACTATCAATCGGGCAGGCTTTTGCTTGCTACACACGATCATTTGAAAAATTATTCGTAGTATTTGCTATCACGACACACGATCGATTCGACACTTCACTCTCGTTACTCGAGCTGGACGCGACCGCTGGGGAAACTTGCTGGCGTTCAAACTGATAGGTCGTTTTATTTTCAGAATATTTTGTTCCAATTGTAAACGATCACTTCCATACTAGTTGCTGTTGGTTTGCGAGGGACTACTCTTAGTGCTTTACGTCACAAACTTGATGGCTGGTAAGGATGGAAGAAAAACGCCAGCAAGCAAAAATGGCAAAACTGCGGTATGACCGGTCCGACGGCTGAGTTGACCAACGACTTCGCGCACGATGCTCACTCGATCGCGGGCGTAGGATGACTGCGAGCTGCCGCTGATGCTGCGAACGGATGAAGCTAGCTATCTGGCCCCACCTATGCTTCGCGGCCCAGCGTTGTCGGCAGGCGAATGCTGCGGAAAAGCTCGCCCTCGGCCTTCGGACGAAAGAAACACACACAGCTGACCGTCCGTCGGCGACTCGGGCTCGGACTCGGCGGCGACGCAGCACTGTTCGGCTTTATTCCGCGGCTGGGATGTGGTGTTCCTTCGTACAGTCATAAGTGTGCTGTTGGGCAGATGATGGGGCCAACAACATAAAACAAGAAGAAAAAACATCAATTATTGAGAGATAATGGTGATGAGCAAGATCAGTCTGTACATAAGGAAGTATTAAAAAGCACAAAACAGTCGGAGCAAGATAAAATTCTTTTACTAATAAAATGAAAAGCTGGAAACTTGTATACACCCATCATAATCGTTCGATTCAAGCAAAATTTATGTTTAGACATCTGGTTGACGCATCAATAGTAATACAACTACAAATGTAATATATTTTATGTAAATTATTTTACATGCAATGATCACAAGCAAGATATTCTAATTTATTTATGCCTGTCATCAGGCAACAATTCCCTGATAGAAACATAAATTTAAGTAATTTAAGGAACCTCTAAAAGTATTTTCATGTTTAATTTAAAAAAATGAATGAACTTTTTGTAAAGCAATTCCTTTTTATGGAAAGATGCATGGAGTACATGGTAGACTATGGTAAGAGCACAAACATAAACAGTTGCTAGGCTCCAAAGCTCGATATCATCAAAAATATTACGAGTATTTCATATTGCTTTTCCCTAGAATTTGGGAAATTTTGAGGTTCCTCAGGTTTCCTTCCTCAGGTTCCAAGTTATTGGCCGTCCAAATAAGATCGCATTGGCTAAAAACAGATGATAGTGTCGAAGCGCCAGGTTCAGCGAGTGAAATCAAGAAGAAGCCAGAATTTCCCACCGATAAGAGTTGGCCGTTTCCTACACAATAGAACCCCCAACGGTAGGCTATTTTCCGCAGCTAGGGCTTCCCACTTTTCTGGTGTCGTCATCAATTTTCCCATTTTTTTTGTTCCGTGCCAAGTTTCTTTCTAAACCGGATTTAAACAGTGCAATGAGAAATGTAAACATCTTGTCTCAATCCAACAATCCTAATATGGCTGGGCGATATACGACTTCGTGTTGTGTGGAATAATTGAAGGGAAATATCACAATGTTTTAACATCTAAAAATAAGCTAATTAATATTTCGCGAAAGCTCATCCTTGCTTCTGTTCATTGTTTGCCAATCTCTTTAAGATTGGCTAACGGCCCAAAGTATTATCAGCGGAAAGGAACTCCTTTCGGGAAATGGAAGCGCAGGAATTTTTTTTTTAAATAACGCATTTACAGCAAACAGACACATTATAGCTGTGTTTACTTTCCTTCTGTTATTGATTATAGTTACACCTCATTGCCGCTCGGTTCTGGAATCGGCGATGTCCAGCGCAGTAGAGATATGCTGGCCGCGGCCGAAAACAAAACAGAAACCTTATCAAGCCGGCCAAACGTAATCTTCGCGCAGCTGTTCTGAGAAGACGTTAACCGCGGTGACCGGCCACTTGCTGTGGTTGTTTTTTCTTTTCCTACTACTTATTACTCCTCTTGCTTCGGAACACTTGGACTTGGAATGCCTGAAAGAAGCTATCAAAACTTCCCAGCTTCGGATTCGGCACGTGTATTCGTTCGTGTGCATGTGCGTTATCTTATCAAAGGGCCCTTCGCCGGGCTGCGATTGGAGCGGACGGGTTGCCCAATCAAGTGAGGTGACTTATGACGAGGGGAACACACAAAACATCATGGCGCCACCTCCCTCTCAACTTGGCAGGGGGATTGCACCCGGGAAGACTAAACGATAAAGCATTCAAATACTACTCGGGAACGTGATAATGCAAATGTGGCAAAGCGAAAGTTGCTACGGATGATAACATTAATATGTTATTCTGTCTAATCCGCACCGGGTTTTGCTTAGGTTCCTCTTAAGTTTGGGTGGTGGACAAGCGGATTTGAGGGGGAGCGTGCGGGAAACTGAGAATCGAACATGTCATCTGAACGAGGTACAGCTTACTAGCATTCTGATTGTGCTGGTGATGGTGGTTCATCTTTCGATTTATATGAGCTTCCTAGCGCAACTTCATGGAAGACGAACAATGCAATGCGCCCACCCGGGTCTGTTACATTGCTATCCGGGACGATGAAGACGAGTGACCAAGGCAGACCAATGACCACCGCCTCGAGCTGCATGTGGCCAGGGGTACATATTTGATTAATATATTCCCTCCGTCGAAGGGCGGTGGTACCGAGTCTTAAGTTACACACTTCCAGTGGAGTTAATTAAACATTACGGCGGTGAAATTCCAAATGGAATTCATTAGAATACATTATCAGGTTTCGCTAGGATCGACTTCACTGTGATGCGGGGTTTCGATTGATAAGGTAGGGCGGCGGCCGGCGCCAGCACACGGGACAGAAGTGGTCTCAAACAACAGAAAAAGAAAACGCACAACGTCGATCGGTTGAGGCGGCCGGCTGGCTATACCGACGGGAGGACACGGACACGGTTTGAATTTCATTTGCAAAATCATGTGGCTGGTGTTGTATGTTTGCTGTCAGCTGATGTCGATTCGATTTGGTCAGCACGATTCCGGGGCCCGTTGCTGGTTGAAAAATCGAAAATCAGTGTCGTTCAATGGCGTGGTAGATGTTTGCGCTGCGTTTAACACTCCATCACTGGGCGGGAGCCGAATCACTAGGTATTTGTTGCATCCCGAAGCAACACATCTGCCTACTTTCTCCACGAATGTTTGAGATAATGTTATCAACTGGCTAAACGGACGAAATTTAAAGCAGCACAAACCAGCAACAGTTGTTGAAAAAGCAACCAAATGAAATCGATGTATGTGAGGTTGTAGTGCATTTAATCAAACACCACACAATTCATGAGAAATGTAAAACGACCACAGCTCGATTATCAGCATCTTTCATTCTTCCCAGAGTTTGGTTTAAGCAAGAAAGGGATTGAAAAAAAAATGTGTGAACCACAGGGAATTCTTTTCTGTTATTAATTCTGGACGGAATAATATAATTCCAGTTATCTGAAAGTGATGTAACAGTTAAACAAAAACTACGTTTAAAATATTTTGGTAAACCCTTAACATATTAAAGTATAAGTCTGGGACACATCTTACATTTATAGGACATTCTAGACTTTGAATAGAATAAACATCCAACTCTTATACTTATCTACAGTCGAGGACAATCAAATAACATTCCTTTGCTGCCCTCGAAATTTAAAGTATGAAAAAATAAACTATTTTAAGAGTTGTCACGTTTATAAACGTATTAATTAAAAGTAATTCTGAAGCTCATAGCACATTACAACGTACATAGTTTTCTTCTAAGTTCCTGCGAGTTAAAATCAATGTTACTGTGATAACAGCTTTGCGAAACAAGAAGGAACCGAAATTTGTTCTCACACTCATCCCAAAGTTATTCAATAAGCTCTCATCGACTGTTGCTGTGAAGGTGTGTCGTACAAATCGGGCACGTTTTTCCTGCTGCAAATAAGACGGTCCAACGGTACTTGGAGCATTAAAACTAGACGCGCCTAATGTTAACCGTCGTATTTGAACGCGAATCTAAAAGAAACCCCGCGGGCATTGAAGGTTGTACGTAAGAGAGGCAACAACAAAAAACTCATAAAGTGGAGCTTCAGAAAGAGGAGCCCACCGAAGCATCTTTCCTTAAACTACACCCTTTTCTTCGCGCGAAACCAAACAATTACGGATGTGGGACGACCGGTGGCGGACCGAACCGATCCGAACCGAACGGACGGTACGTGCAAGCAAACCGTACAGCAAGCAAGTTGTTTGCTTCTCATGTTTATAATTTTATGATTTCACGTAATAATAGTAATGATTATAAAAAATGATCCCCACACCGGCAGGGATGAGCCCCGAGCAGCCCAGCAGACCGGTGAGCACACGGGACCCTCTGGCTAACGTGGGTGGAGGGTTAGAGCAAACGAAAAGGGATTCGTCCGACGCGATCGGGGAAGCACGGCATACGGTTGGATGACAGACGGCCCTGTTTTACGACCATGCGAAATGTGAACCGTGGCCCATAGTGGTGGCCGTACCGGCAATGAAATATCATTTACTTTGCGCGCAGTATTATCGTCCGCCGTACTTTTGTCTGAAAGCCGTACGCTTTTTCCTTTCTTGCGCTTCTTCGCGTGCTCGGTGTGAAGTGCATCGAATGCACCGGATCGTCGGGTCGTTCGGTTTTATGCACGTTGCAATCTTCTGCCCAAGTCGGGCGCGAGTGCCGTGGGATACACTTTATGCGAGCGTCTGGGAAGGATGCTCGGTTCGCCAGTTGCTCTTCCTGGCCGGGGTAGCTAAAAACACGTGCGCACGTCGGAAAAGGAGGATTATCGCCGCGTGGAAATCACTGCCGCGCGTACAGTGCGAAAACAACCAGCAAAAAAGTGGTACCGTCCGCTCCAGCGAAACACACACCTGGAGAAAAAAAGGGGGGAAACAAGACGAAAATTAAAACACACACTTCGCGAAGGAAAGCACAATCGACAGCAAACGTACGTCATCGTCAAATTGCGTCCATTTGAAATTCAAAGGCCCTGTTTCTTGCCCGTCGAAGGTTGCATCATCACTGAGGAGTTTACAGTGACGTACTGTCTGATAATAATATAGTTTACGCGATGATGATGACAAGCGATTGAATTGGTATACTATTTGACATTCAAATCGAATGCTCCAGAGCCAATAACCAAATGGAAAGAAGTTAAATTTCCAGACCATTCGCAGTTTTTGGTTCGGCTCGGTTGTGCAAAGAAAGTGATGCATGAAATGAAATAATGTACCGAGCCAACCTTATGAATAAAGACAACAATAAAAATTCGTTATGTTTGTCCATGGTAATGGATGACTACATAACAATATTTTTATTTCGTCCATCGTTATTTCGCTAGCCATAAAAGAGAACCTGTTTATTTTCCAGCTTGTCTATAAAATATAGCAACTATTTGTCTATTAACACAGAATATTATTTTAAACCAATGTGACTTGTTTTTATTGATATGTTTAGTTTCAAACTGCAGTGTTTTACGTTTTATATTGCCTTGCTTTTAACAATAATCTTTAGCTGAAAGTTTAACAAATTTCTCATCTTGAAAATGATGAACTGGGACTAAGATTATGTTTTCCAATCCTTAGTCATTGCAATTCCTGACCTGGGCTTTCCTGCGATCAGAGTCTGAACGAACCTGATGACGATAGTTCCTACGATAGGACGAACCATAATCTTTTTTTTTTCATAAATACTGCAAGGCACAATGAGTTGCACTATACAGCAGTACTGAGAAAGTATCTAGAAAATGGAGCGAAGAACTAATTATATGAGACGTTGCTGGCAGACAGGAAGCACAAACAAGCAAAAAAATCTATCATATTGCACCAGTTCAACAAGCAGCTTCAAGCTTTCAGGCGCTTATTCAAGGTTCATCCGCTTTTTTTTGCAATGATATTCAACATCACATCTATTGTATCATGAAGTCCTTTACTAGGACTTAAAGACATATCTTATCGCGTAGAGGATTAATATAAAAACAGTATTGGGCGATAGTCAAACAGGTGGGGCCCTCTAAAACGAATTTGCTCTACTCCAGCGACTTTCTGAGAGAGTATGGGCTATTTAAATAAAACTACACTTATAATAAATAATCCATGACAAGACAGACAACATCATTTGAACGAGCGCTGTTTTCTCAAGCGAAAAACAGTTTAACAGGGGAATATGTCGTGGGAAATATCGCAAAACTTAATCGGACGTAACGTCACGTAGATCTATCCTAGCATCTTCGGCGCAATGGCGAACGTTCCAAGCACAATCTACCGTCTTCGTCTCCATTAAGGTCTTATTGGCAATACATTTCAAAAGGTTCGTTGTGTAAGGGAAAGGAAGAAAAGCTCGTCCAAAAGGCACCCGTCGCAACTGATGTTGCTGGTAAAATTTGTCAATTTAACGATGGTCATCTTTTGGAAAATGTTTGGAAGCATATTGGGAGCTCAGTGTGAAAACGAACGAACGAATAAGGCAGGGATATTCATGAACCGTACTAAAATCCATCGATTTGGTTTTGGTTGCTGTTGTAAAAAAAGATGTAAAGATAACTTTAAAACTTGAAAAAGAACCTTTTGATTGTTTTGTCGTTTTTCGAATCGACTCGAATGGAATTTTTCGAATTTCGAATGTATAAATTAATTAAATGCTTTGAATTTATGTTTTATAAATTGTATGATGTAAAAATATGTCAAAATTTCCATCTCAGCCCATTATCAACAAAACGTGATATATGCAGGTGAGGTACGTAAGAATGCTCAGCAATATTTAGTACTTTTTTAGTGGCATTGGATTGACACAATTCCCCTTCAGGTTGAACAGCTGTGATGAATGTAAACCTGTAATAAAAAGAAACGGTTCCTAGCGCTGTCACAGCAGCCTCCGGATGTATGCTACTAGATCGCCGGAAAACCACATGAATGTCCCGTTGCTTTGGGAACATGGTGCAACCGATTCACAAAACTATTTCAATCTACATGACCAGCGCGAAATAGTGTATCATCCACGGTGGAATGTCATAAATGCGGCCCCAGTAAACCATCCTCAGGCCATCAATGGTGGGGCGTTTTTCTCCCAGGACCCATCAGGCGATCGCTGCTATCCGGTACGTACACTAGAGCACAACAATGCCTTTGAGGCCGGTTGCTAGAGGGAAAAGGTCAACGCATCAAGGCATTAAGCAGAAGGCGTTCGATTTAAGGGAAGTAAACGCGATCGCTCCGGAACGAAGGCGCATGCAGCTAAACGGAATGAAATGGATCCAATCCACTAGGCACCGGCGATCTTGGGCGTCTCGGTTTACATCTTAGGACCAGCGGGACGCGCAATGTCCAGCGCAGCAGCGGCGCTTGTGGGTAGTTGTGCATCTTGTAAAAAAAAATTATAACCCTCCTGCTCTTTGGGGCTCTCCACGTGAAAGAGACGGCGAGCAGATGGTGGGAGGCTGGAGACGCTCGAGTGGGCAACTGATCGGTGCCGATAGCAACACAGATGCACAAGAAAACCCGTAGCCGAACCATCGCGCGCGAGAGCAGAGCAGCTACAGCAGCAAAAGCCGTAGCCACATCGTCCGCAAGGAACACGAGCGGAGCGGGCTGGGTTTTGGGCGCGATAAAGTATCGCACGGGAAGTCCGACTCGTCTAGGCGACGCTAGGCGGGCATTTATGGGTCATGGGTGTCGAACTTTTGGCCATAGAAAAACAATAAAGCAAATTTTTGCAATGATTTTCCAATGAGCAGATTTTCAATGATTAACATCTAATAAAGCATTAATGAATGAATAGATAGATTTTATGTTAAGGGTGAGCATTGCAATTGCATTGTTGGTCTTTGATTACAATTCTGTATTCCCCCATCTGGATATTGGATTTAACATTTTTTTAAAGGACTAATAAAGGTAAAGGCCCTAAAAGATATTGATGTCATCCAGGAGCTTAAGTTCTGAAAATGATGATGATCGGATCATTCTAACTGGATAAGAAAAGGGAACGAAAAACATGAGACCAATAACGAAAAAATCCTCATGACGTTCCTGATACACTTTTAATCAATTCGGGTGACGGGTTAAGTTTGATAAAGGATTGCAGAAATTATCCTCAAAAAGTATTGGAGCTACACAATTAAAGAAAAATTAATCTTTAAAGAGTGTAATGATCACTTAAATTCGGTAGTTCGTCCGTGAGGTTCAGTTTCAGCATAATTTCATACTCGAATCAAGATTGCATAATGAATTCTAAGTTGATTGTCTAAGCTAAGACTGCTTATTAAAATGTATTATTTAAACAAATCTACTTACGCCATATGTAAGTAGAGAAAACAACAGTATTTTTGCAGAAAAAAAAGATTTCTAAAAATAAAAATTAAATTCACGCAAGAACAAACAGTTTCTTGAAATTTCAATTAGGTATATGGTGTTTTACATTGAATAAACGCGAACAAGATGTTTTTTTTTTTATTTCAAACAAACTCATCCAACCGATTATTATGATTTTTTTTACAGACATAATCGCGTTACACGTTTGACACATCTGATTTGTACATGCGGTACCCGCGATGCCGGCGAGGTTTGTTTCGTCGTTGCACACGGGTATCTCCATTCCGGCAGCAAGGCGTACTTGGCTTTGGCTGGAGGCAGAAGGCCGGTAAGTAGGCAAAAATAGGAGCCGTGTTTTTTGTCTTATCGCTCAAGACGCGTCCCGGTACAGGCAGCGCGATGGCCGGTCAGCATGCACAGCGCAAGCTAGCCCGGGTTTTGTCCGCGATCATCCGGCATGGACCAAGGGAAAGAAAGAAAAAACCTACTCTGCAGCGGCTCCTAGCATGGAGCGCGAAGGTAACTGCACGCGGTGTACGGCGATACAAGATTGCCAACCAAAGATTAATTGCGAATATATATTTCACTGCACGGCGCGGCGTACAACGTTGCCGTCAGAAAGGCCCCTGAGCATATTCCCCAAGCAAACCGAGCCGCCGGCTAGAGGGAAGGGCCTGGTGGAACGGCTTGACTAATTTTTATAATACTATTAGCTGTTTTCATTACGTTTTCCTCCCAGGCAGGCATTTCCAGGCTGGGGCTCCCTGTGTCTAGCCAGCCGACTGGAAGCTGGCAGTCCTCGCTCCGGCGTTCCCGGTTTGGCATAATAAATTATCAAATTAACTGAATAAGTCTCGTTCGGTGCGTTTAATCAAACTTTACCAACGTCCAGCGTGAGGCCAGCCATTCGGGTAACTTGCGCGAACCGGCCAGATTTTGAACCGGTTGAGACAAAAAGACGGAACCTACAACGAACTAGAAAAGCAGAAGAATGTTACCTAGATGCAGCGGTGTGCCAAGCATAAGCTGCATCTCATCCCATTTATCTTTTCCACTGTCTCAGCCCCTCGAGCGCTCTGGGATAGGGGGAAATTTCGAGGAAGCGCTAAATCGAAGCCATTTGTGGTCACGGGTCGCCACAACCGCCGTGGGGGTAGGGAAGAGATTTTTTACGGTGCGCGCGGCTGACTTTTTTGTTGTTTGCTGCTGCTGCTGTTGTTTGCTTCATTTTTCAGCCTCCGGAGATGCACCCGCAGTGGCATCGTGCATAAATTCGTATTCGTGCAGGCCGGGAACCGCAGGACCGAAAAACTCCGAGTGGCAAGTGAAGGTAGCGCCGTACTCGCTCACTGTGCCGGTGAGGTTGTGTTTTATTTTATGACCGCTCATCCCAGCCCATACCGGTTATGCGACAACACACGCCGTTTGACGACCCGCGCTCGCTCAAGTGTCTCTCAAGAATGGCCATAGCTCAAGGGCTCTTGCAGAAAAGGAAAAGGCGTGTAGCAGGGAATGAGCTGGTGCGGGCAGGGTGTTATACGGGACCGGAGGAAACACACACATTAAGTAAAACACGAAAGACCAATGATGATCTTCCCGCAAATGCCGACGCGTTTGCATGCAACTGAAATGAATCGACGGTGGGACGATACTGCGCGAGAGTAACATAAAACGCAAAGCTTTTCCCGCCTGGCGCCGCATTGAAATTTCCCACTGAAGATAGCGTCCACCTCAAACGGAACGCATATCTGGTGCGTGCTCCGTCTCTAGGTACATTAAATCGACTAGTTTAGTTTGTAACGCTGTGCTTTTAGCACATGTAAAATATTATCAGAAATTCATCAATCGGTGAAAGCAAGAAAAACTATTTTCCCATGATTGCGACCAACAATCTAGAAGAAATGTGAGGTCGAGCAAATAGAATTTCATTATTTTCCTAAATAATGGATTTGGTAATGCATATTTCGCGTTGTATGATTGAATTCGTTTTCCTTCAAACGTCGTTAAAAGATGATTTTTGTTTGTTTTTGAGACATTTTGTGTAATGTTAGACTCAGCTTGGTTGTGATTTGCTAACTAAAAAAAAAAAAAATGTCTTTTGTCGAATCAGGTTTCTACATCATTGTGTCCGATCATTATGTAAGCACCGATTTGATTGTCTATGAGCTAAAGATTGCGCAGCAAGCCGTTCGGAACTGTTTGGATAGAACAAGAAGTGAATGCAAAAAACCCTCTTTAATCAAATGTCCAGCTCCGAATCACCGATGACAAAATCGACCCATTTCTCCAGCGGTTGGGCTCGGGCCAAAACGCTTTTAACGGGGTAAACGGAGGTGAAGCCAGGATTTACGGTCTGGAAGGCTTTGCTTAGTGCTTGGTGGAGTTGGCCGGGAATCATCTACTAGGAACTCATCTACCTACGGTCCAACTCTTAATTCATACTTGTACTTTCAACAATTAACATTCTGCAGGAACCAATCGATAACAAATTATCCACCAAAACGGTGCTTTCTGGCCGTAACTGAACAGTAGTATGCTCATATACAAAATTTCATGATGTATTTTATTCACATTCAACGTTAAGATGATTTCCAACATATGCATGAGATGCCGAACCATGAAAACATTAATGTCTTAGTTAATTATGATAGACAGCCATACTCGAAAAAGGACCGAGAAAATGGAAAAAAGAAAAATATTTTAAAGATATTTCCCGAAGCCTAGCTTTTCTAGCACGGATCCAAGATTCTCCCTTTGGCATTGAGGTTACTGGTTGAGTTATGACTGCACCAACCGCGGAATTACCATTTGGTGCAATTAGTGATAGCGGAAACAACAACAACAAAAAACCCCAGGTTGATGAGCCGTCAAAAGTGATCACCATAAACTCCGGGCACAAATCATTTCGGCCCGTCTCCCGACATCGGAAACGAGTGTGCGATAACACCGCACAGTCCCGAAAAGGGGAGCATTAAGACCGAGCAGCAAGAAAACGGACAAGAAGCGATCCTGCCGCAGGGTTGATAGGAACGGTGCGAAAACATGACCATTCCCTGTGGCCAATTTAATGCTTTGCCCCGCCGAACCGCGGAGTCTGCCGGTGACGTACGTGGAATGTACCGGGGGCCCGGTGTGAGTTTCGTTTCGTGCTCTGCAAACTCGACCTCGCTCGAGTGAGGCATCGAGCATCCCACGGTCCCGCAGTTTCGTCCGTGTTCGCCTGAAGTTCTTCTCCAACGTCAGGGCCCCTGATGGCTTCTTCGCCCCCCCACAGGCGCCTTGCCAAAGCCTACGAACGGCACCATATTACCGTCGGGTGTGATGCTTCTTTTGTGGCCGCGGCTCCAATCCCGATCGCTACGTGCAACACCTTTTGCGCTAGCAAAGACGCGACAAATAGGAATGGCAGCATCGGCAACGCAGTCGCAGATCAACACCATCCAGCGGAAGGAGAAAAAAAGGTTAAAAGAAACAAAACGACTAGCTCACTGCCAGAGAGGCAAGTAAGAATATGTTAAATATTATTTACTCTTGCCGGAACGCAAACCGGGAAACGCGAGTGCGCTATTGCGCACCGTCAAGACAAAAAAGTAAGATGATTATCGTCCACCGGTTGGGCTGGGGGGTTTTGTAAGTATGCGTCCGCTCTCGCCATGCCAGCCGTAACCACCTTCACCGAACGGGACGCTCGGAGCGCAGGGTTTAATGCCATGTGTTGGCCGTGTTTTACTTTTCTTCTCCCTCCATTTGCTTCTTTTGGTTAGCTTTTGTTTTGCCCTTTCTTCACTCGCAGCTATCCACCGCAACTAGGTTTCATCGTAAGACATACTCCCAACGAAACCCCCCGATATGGCTACAATGTGCATGGGTTTTCTTCCTGCATCTTTCCAGCTAGGATGTTAAACACTCCACGCGTCTTCCTAAAAAACGGATCTAAGGTAAACATTATTTCTTGTTAAATCCTGCTCTGTGATACGTAAACATTCGAATAATTACAAATCGCAATGTGGCTCGCACTAAAGCAAAATTTATTCTACACATGTTAGAAGATTCGTACTAACAGAAACCGGATACAACATTTAGGATAGATCGTTTTTCCCAACTCCACAACGAAAGCAGGACTCCGAAAGAGATTGATTTAAGTCTGATGTACAATATTCACAGATAGGAAAGTTAATGTGCTTCGTGTTAGCAATGGTCCTTAAATCTACCAGCTTTTTAGATAATGCCATTATTGCCCATCATCTGGGGAAATTTGTGGAACTTGCACAATATCGAAACGAGCTTTCGTGTGTGTTTGCAAGCGGCCTAATAATTTCACTGGCAATTTAATTTAAAAAAAAAACGATGTCTTAGTTTTAGGACTCAAACTACAGCACATGTGTTAGTCATACAGCATGCGTAAATATTTGTACACATACACTGGACAGCAGCTGAAGGCAGATGAAATCTGAGATTCTCGTTGAGGCGGCAGTCAAGATCACGATCAGTTGTATAGACACCAGAGCTGATACTTGCAAAAATCTTCACGACACTTCCAGGTATGAATATGTTCTCTCGTCACTGGATAAGAAAGAGGCACTCCAGTACGTTTTTTTTTTCTTGAAACACTTTGAACAATATTTGAAGCTGTGACTTGCGATGGCTGGCGTTGAGGAACTTTCGGGATGGCCAAAGCGGGCTCGCGGAATAGCGACGAGATCGACGATCACAAGCACACAACTTTTAACGGGAAACGGGAGATAACCTCCGACTGCCAGCAGCATCGGACAGCGACTGAGTGAGCGGTTGGGCGAACGAATCTGTCGCACGGAGCTGCCTGTAGGCTACCACTTTGTGCTTCGGGGCATTAAATGTACGCACTCTCACGACCACAAAGCAGTGGTGGTTCCGGGCGGTGCTGCGATGCACTGAGCCGGGTGATTGCGCGGACGCACACCAAAGCGTGGCGAGCATTCGAATTTGTGCCAGTCCCTTTTTCCGCCGGAATGGTCCAGCCTCTGCCTGACCGTCAGTTTATTCCGCGCGTGGCAAAATTATGGATTGACCGGGACGCTTATCGGATTCGATGGAAAATTACTCGATTTTGACGGAACTGTTCTAAAAATCAGCCTTCAACGGTAAATGGAGCAATTTTTAAATGAAAATATTAGCAATTATTAAAAGACAAAATACAATTCATTACAAATTATTAAAAAAAGTATGCCAAACTAATTTAATCGATGCGCCATTTTGGGGCAGCAAACGAGAGCAAATCAAAAATAGTAAAAAAATAAAGCAAAAATGTTAGTAATCTTCAGCTTCAATTATATTCAGCTTCTTCTTTCATATTAACTTCTACGAGCTTCTTCCCTTGCCTAACATAATTTTAGTTGATTTCCTTTGCAAAATCTGTTTTATGAGCAACTGGAAATGAATAATATAAAAAAAAAAAATGCTGAATATTGGATCTGTTTGAAAGCGAGAAAATTATCCTGTTAGTCTAGTTCTGTGCTTTAGTATACATTTTTGATAAGTTCAATTCTACGAGATAAAATAAAGCCTACGGGTAAGGAATGTGCTTCCAAAAAGCCTCACAATTCCCGAAATATCTATATTTTTCATCTTTTCAACGATATTTTTCAAAACTTATTTCAACACAATATTGTCTTTAAAAAAATGATGTGACTAAGAAAACGTAACTCTACTCTGCCTCTTATCTGAAAAACTTCTTAATGCAAAGCATTATGATTTTCTAAATTACAGGTCTCCTTAAAGAGACTTCTAGAGCCGTTTGGATACGATGTTAGTTCCTTTATTTATTTATTTATTTATTTATTTATTTTTTTGGTTTTTCTGTGTGATATCGGGCTAATGTTCCCCAGGTTTGATTGTAATTCCAACTGCGGAACCAAATATTTTCTATTTACTACATATTACGCCGGTGCTATTGTAATGAATTAAAACGCCTAAAAAATCTAAAATTATGCTTGCAAAGCACTGGAAAAAACTCCTGCCACGGTTATACGTTTTGCATTTTCAAAACAAACACTCTAATTATTCGAGTATAAAAACCACCCATACTTAACAGCCAACGTGCTATTTTTTGTTGCTGTTGGAGTAAAGTCTATATCTAAATGACAAATGTTGGCTTAACTCTTGAAGCAAACAATTCCAGACAACCTCATAAAAGCTCACTAGCTCGAGTGTAGCAAAGATGACTTCAAGTAGGCCATATTCCGCGGAGGCCCAAGTAACCATCCTTCATGAAGTCTACAAATACAAGCCGAAATGCCACACTTGACAACGGTACCAAAACCGAACGGCCAAACAAACAACAGATCTTTTGGCAAAGTGTAGGTCTACATATTCCTTTATCCCCGAGTCCACGTAGTTCTTGAGGCTGAAAAAGAACTATAATTTGGGAGGTATTTGGAACATGCTAAAATCGCTTCAAATTCAACTGTGTTGAAAACAAAGCTGCAAAGGAGAAGCATATCGAATGCTGCTGACTTGGATGACGTGCGCTTCTACTTCAGTGAAGATGCAAATCACACTTCCACTGTAAATGAGGTGATAATTTTACGTTCGTCAGTAAATGGAGAAGCGAGAATAATGTACCAGTAGATGGATTCCGATCGGTGCCGAATGATTTACGAACCATTTCGATCTGATTGTTGCGCAGAAGAGTGCAGAGCAGCTACTCGTTGGAAAAAGAAAATCGTTTTCAGAGCGAATGTAATCTTTAGCCCTTCGTGGCCTTGGGTTGACCACTTGGCAGCTTTCCGGGTGCCCTGCGGAACTGACTGCCGATGGGGTTTTGCGGTGGAAAATCCTCCACCGCGCGCAGTTGCAATCAGGTCCGGACAAAACGGTCTAGCCTTAGAGCTCGGGCGGCCATAATTCAGGGATCGCTGGTAAGCGTGTTTATCATTTGGTGTAATCTTCGAAAACGTATTTGGAGTACCGCCGGTGTACCTCCGAGTGGCTCTGTGAAGTGGAGCCATACCGGTCTATCCGTTTTGCTCCGTTCTCGCGAAGAGCGGAAAGTACGGACGTTGTCTTGAACCGGGGATACAGCTCATCAGCATAAGCCACACTACAGATGAAAAAGGCTCCTTTTGAAGAGGCCTCTGTGCCATTCTACGGCAAGTGCACAAGGTCGACCGGGGGCAAAGTATCGCCGTCGAGAGCAGGCTGTGTGACTTTGGGCTGCGGAGGTAAAAGGCTGGACGCCGTAGGCCAAATCGAATTACCTGCAGTCAACCCACGTGGAGGAGAAGTGCAACTGCTCCAGAGCGGCTACTATTTGCTCATCTACACTTCGGAGTATGACTGCATCCAACCGCACGTTCGAATGATATCGAACTGGAGATTCAATCTTGACTGGCTAACCGCTCATTGCCGCTGTAGAATCATTCGATATCGTGACGCATCCGCGGTGAACGGTGATTATTCTCGGTAATGATGGACAATCCTTATTATAATGTGGTAAGGTGTAGCGAAGGTTAATATCTTACTCCAAGTAAGCTACCACAGATGACCCACATAAAGAAATATGCAAGTTTTTCCGTTTCAATAACATCTTGAAACTTGATACTGATTATTTTTCGTAAAACATTTTCTACGGATCGTGATTATAACGATGACAACTCAACGTTTTATTTATAAAACTGCACTGCAGAGTAGCAAAGAGTGATACAAAAGTAAGAATCTCACACTTTTTACGATTGAAAAGATTAGGGAAGAAAATCTCAAGTAGCGAAGGTATTGTATTGGAAAATATTGAAATTGTATCAAAATGCGTTCTCAAACGATCTAAATTTAAAATACTCTTTAACATTCGTGATCGTAAAAATGCCGCCACCGTCGTCGCGGTCACTTCCGGTGGAGTTGAAAAAAAAAACCATTTATCGAATGTTCGAAATTTTATTAGCAGTTCATTTCCTGCCTTTTTGTTGCTCCTTTGCAGCTGGACGCCGGCCAAAGGCAGGTAAAGTAACAAACAAACAAAAAACAAAACGAAAGAAAGAATACGCACACGTTCCGATCACTTGAAAAACAACGGTGCTTGCTTCCGACCAATGCACTTTTGACGGTACGTTTCTTCGCTTGTCCTTTTCTTCTTCTGCCTGTACTTCGGAACCGAATTTAGGCCGCATGGAAACAGCGCAACGATGCACAGGAAGGAAAGAAAGAAGCGGTTTGTTCTCTTCTCCGATCGATAAGGCTGATCGAGGGAAATGATGTGCTGAACAAAGCAATCGTCAAACGTCCGAATGGAAGGATAATTACCTCGATAAGTGTGGTTTACGTTTTCCTTAATGTGAAGAGCATCGAAATCTATATGCCTTTCCAAAGGGCCTACGGTTATCTTGCAACTTGCAAAAAAAAAGCCTAAAGTCCTCCAACCCGGTTAAAACATACCTTGGTCAGTTTTGGCTGCACGAATCACTACGTTAGCGAAATATTCACGCACGATCATTTGGGCATCACACAATTTTATTTCTTTCACTGTTACTACACTGCAAAACGTAAACACAAACAATCCTATAAATTGCACTAGCGCCTAATTACACCGCCTTACTTAGCACCCGTTAAACTAGGACATCCGCCGGATGTAGCACAGCATCACTTAGTTCACAGCTTGCTGAAACAATTATCAACTCTCAAAAATAATTCGAAACTAGGAAACAATACGCCACGAAAGGATCAGCTGGCTGCAAGACTTTCAGACCAAACTTTAGAAAGAACCACAACAAAATAGTGATGAGAGTTCCAGTATGGACCTGCAAAAATCAACCGTTCCTGGAAATGAATTGATGTTCGGATGGTTTCCACATGACTAATGTACAAGCTGATCGTTACTTGGATCCGTGGACTTGGATTTGTGAAAGAGTGATGAAATAATGTTCGAATAAATTAACACAATATTTTAGAACAAAGCTACAGATTACTGAACCCTAAAAAGTTACGAAATTTTAATCGAATTAGAATTGAAATTTTCTATTCTATTTCTTTCTAGCTCTGATGATTCAGTTCCACTGAGAAGACCCAGTTCTTGGATCGATAAACGGATTCGATGATAATTTTGAACGGTTGGGCGCGGCGATGTTTTTTCATATTTTAGTGGAGACACAGTGGGTTGATGTAACAAAAATATCCAACACGAGGTTTTTATCGTTTTGTGGTTAAAAGGAACGATAGTTCCAGGGTCCATTAACGATATGTCTACACGCAGCGCGATTTTGACGAATGCCATCGCCAAATTGGCGCATTGCCAAAGTAAATCGACAGATGGCAGTTTGCGAAATGGACGTAAACAAAATAAAAAAATCGATAAAATTCAGATAATTCAGACCTATAATTTGCCATTTTTTGCGCTTCTTAGCCGCAGTAAGATTTGCCAGGAAGTACTCCAATTTCATTCGTTATAAAATACAATCCGCAGAAAAAAGGTTTGGAATTTTAATTTCGTTAGGTGTTTTATCTCGTCTTGTCGGTTTAAAAGAATAAATTTTAATTTTCGATAACGGCCATTATCAGCTGGTGCACGCTTCATCCTTGCATTCTATTTTTAATCCATAATCTAATGTACCATAATCTTATCTGCTCTTGATTTGAAATTTGCTCGTGCCCCGAAACTTAAGAGCCTTTCATTCAGTTCGACTTCAGCGTTCGCCTCAAGATGATAGTGACCGGTTTATTACTCGCTGGACTTTTCTACCACAATCCGCTCGCCACAGTCCCGGTGGTCGCGATTTTAGGCCTTCTGTACTGGCTGGTAAAATATAACTACCGCTTCTGGGAAATCGATGGAGTCCCGTTTCCAAAACCATCCATGCTCGTCGGAAACTTGGGGCCAACGCTAATGTTGAAGAAACATATCTCTCAGCTGGCTGATGGCTGGTATAAGTATGTACGCCATTAATAGCCGCGCTATGCTGTAAGTATGGTGTTGAATAATTATCTCGCTTGTGCTTGCAGTGCCTATCCCAACGCAACGTTTGTCGGTTATTTTAAACTGTTCACTCCTGCCATAATGGTTCGAGATCCGGAGCTGGTTAAAAATATCCTCACCCGTGATTTTGACTACTTTGCAACGAATGACGTTGTGGTGGACAGCGCGCAGGACCCGCTGCTTGTCCACGACGCATTTTTGGCAACCGGCGAACGGTGGAAACGGTCCCGAGCGTTACTTACGCCATCGTTTACCGGAGCGAAAATCAAACAGCTATTTCCAACGATGAACTCCGTGGGGGATGCTTTCCAAGCCTTCGTTGGCCAGCACGTGTCCAAGGAGGTGGAGGCGAAAGAGGTAAGGCTTACCTGATTAGCTTATCTGTCCATTACCATGTGTCCTAATTCCTAGCACCGTGTTCTTGAAGATAGCTGCACGGTTCACTACCCAAAACGTGGTGGCATGTACGTTTGGCGTCGATGGCGATTGTTTTGCTGAGTCAGAGAGCGAATTCCGGCGAATGGGGAAGCGAGTATTTCAGACGTCACTGCCAGCGACTATCAGGCTGATGTTGAGCTTTTTCCTGCCATCGATAGCAAAATGGATACCCGTACCGTGAGCAGCGCATCCTTCCCCGCACTGCAAAACCAAACGTGTAACCTAAAGTCATCTTTTCTTGTTCCCCGTAGCTTTCTTCTGAATGATGTGGATCAATGGATAAGATCGCTGGTGGCGAGCCATGTACAAAAGCGGTCAGGAACAGGGAACGACTCCTCAACGCACAATGATTTGCTACAATCCCTACTCAAAAACAAAGAGAAACATAGTAAGTCACGTAAGAAGCGTTTGATGAACAAGGGATGGAGTTGCCGATTAATTCTGCTTAACACATAATTTAGACATCTCAGAAACGGAACTTACTGGACATGCACTTACAATATTTCTGGAAGGATTTGAGACTTCCAGTGGAGTAATTGGCTCAGCTCTCTCCATGGTGCGGTAGCTCATATACGAACGAATTGTCAGTTTAAGCTAATGAATTCTTTCCCTTTCGATCAGCTGGCAAATAGTCCAGATGTGCAGGAAAAATTGTTCCAGGAAATCAAGAAACAAATTGATGCCAACGACGGCAATTTGGATTATGATGTGTTGCAAAAGATCGAATACCTGGACTGGGTAATGCTTGAAACGCTTCGGATGCATCCACCGGCAGCAACCATGCTTAAACTGTCCACAAAGAAGTACATCATGCGCCGAGGCGAGCGCGACAGCCAAGGGCATGATTTGGGTATTTACGTTCGGGAGGGCACACCCATTCTGATTCCTGTTCTTGCCATACACAT
The DNA here is from genome assembly GCA_914969975.1 of Anopheles atroparvus. Lineage (NCBI taxonomy): Eukaryota > Metazoa > Arthropoda > Insecta > Diptera > Culicidae > Anopheles > Anopheles atroparvus. The sequence goes on along the minus strand of CAJZCY010000004.1, from coordinate 31,037,373 downwards.
GTGAGTAGAGCGCGGCCCCATTTTGAACCAAACGGTTTCGCTAGCCTTCAACTGAATTTTTGCTTATTTTCAGGGATCCAAAATACTATCCTGAACCGCAAAAGTTCGACCCTGAACGATTCAGCCCGGACCGGAAGGTAGAATACCGTGGAACCGTATTCATGCCGTTCGGAGAGGGCCCGAGGATGTGTTTGGGAATGCGATTTGGACAGGCACAGGTGAAACTGGCCCTTTTAAAGTTGATTTTAAACTACCGTGTAAACATTGGCCCCAATCACAAACCTTTCTGTGTCGATCCACGTTCCATGGTCTACCAATCCAAGCACGGCATTCGAGTCGTGTTTGAGAAGAGATGATTTTGAAGGAACTAGTCAGTTGTAAAATTAATGAAAATAAATTAAAACTTACAACCTTAACTTAGAACCTTCATTAAATATACTAATGGCATACTAGTCGTTTTCAAAACATGCACGACATGCTTGCATGCTTGACAAAATTGATGACTTCATAATATTTTTTACAACTTTGGTTTCTCGTGTGGTAAGATCACACACATAGAATTTTGTAATATAGAAAGCATCTTTATTGCTACCTCAATTGCATGTTTGCACGAAGAAAAGTTGATCATATCTGTAACATCTAGTAAAATGTAATCTTATCTAATGTTATTTAGTATGTTTGGTGATTGAAATTGCCCGATTTAATTAATTTGCTATGCTATTAGTCGCCTTTGGTAATAACAGCTAGTAAAGTGTTGTTGTCTTCAATGTGTTCGCGCATTGCCTCGCGATTGGATCTTCTCCTTTCCTTTTTCTTTCTCAAAGAAAAAGGTCGCATAGTAATGTAGTAGCAGATTTCCAGCAGACTGAGAATGCTAACGCCCATGAAAAGACCCAGCAAACCTCCGCAGTTCGCTAGAAAGTCGACCATTCCGTACAGCTCCGATCGTCGCGAGGTGATGATGTGTGATTTTTTAAAGAAAATAGCAACTTTAGACATAGTTACTCTGAAAAGAAAAACAATTAACAGGTGTTCTGCTTTACTCAACAATCGCATTTTTGTATTAAAATAAAAACTGTACCTATCCGGATGATTCCCCGCTAACTTTGTGGTTTCGCTGTACTTCTTCATGTCCATCGAATTTTGCGTGACTTCTACGTCATATTGTGTCGAACTGCATGCGGGAAGGCAATTACACTCGGAAGAGTTGTTCGGTGCATTTGTAGTTTGATCTGGAGCCGTCACACCGAACCGTTTTTTACCAGAGAATGGACGTCCCCTAAAAAACGCATGGGCAACATGCATGCAATTCCACTTATCGAGAGAGCACACGTCCGTTCCGTGCGCCCGCGGCATTGAAAATCGAACACAGCCGCATGAGGCCAGAGTTATGTTTGTCAGGCATTCCAGCTCACAGTTTTCCTGGTTGTATATTCGAAAGAACCGAAGGTGACGCTCGTTATCGAAGAAACACTGGCGCTTGCTCCAATGGTAATCCGCCGCGGACTGCGAGGTGGTGATGATCTGTGGCTTCACGGCAATGGACATCTCATGGCCCAGCGGTATGCGAATGTTGTACTTTGAAACTTGAGGGTACTCGCCGGCCTCATGCAACATGAGTTTGTAACCTTGCGTCAAACCCTACATTTTTAAATGAGATATCAGGTGCTGTTAGTTGCGAGAGTAAATGCGTTCACGAGGGACCACAAGTTTTACGTACTGTGCATGCGTAATCGATGTTCGAATTCTCTGTTACAAGAGATACCCTGAACCCACCCTCCAAGCCAGCACTGATAGCGTGAAAGGGATATGCAAAAGGTTCCTCGTCGTAGTCTTCATCCCAATCTTTCATATAGGTGTAATCGTTGTGCAGAGCAGCCTGACGCATTATCTTATCTTGAGGCAACATATTGAACGAGTAACAGAGCCCGTTTTCGGTAACCGTCTCCTTCAAGTATCGGTTACAGGATTTCCAACCCACGACGCACCACTGCAGAACTTTGTGCCGACTGACACTTATTTTTCTCAGTGTATTCACAAACTCATTTTCATCGGTGCCATTCAAGTTTTCCAAATAGGAATTACTCAGGAAGAAGTATGGACCGCACACCTGAGCAAAAACTTTTAGTTTACCAATACTGAAAGATGGGATTGAACGCCAGCATCAAAATTGTTTTGCTCAACTCTGTTATTCCGTAACACTAGTCTGGAGCAAATACTCACGTATCGGCAATGAGGGTGCTGTTTGGATCGCGCCTGTTCACATCCAACGCATTTATTTCAGCCGTGAAGTTTAACCGCGCCGTTGACACTTTCGTTTCGGGACATATTGTGACCGATGGAAACTGAATTTCCGAAACGGGGGTAGTTTTCTCAGAAAACGATACTATAATAGGATTCTGATCCCATTTTGTGTAAGTTTTGTAAATCATAGTTCCACAACCGATCATGGACAGGGAGAAAACAATGATCCACCAGAACCTACGAAATACGAAAACGTTATCTATGTTTCTGATACATGTCACAGAACCACGCGCAGGAGAATGATTGCACATACCTTTCGCAGGATGTTCGCTCGGTACTGTCGAAGTAACGTACGCCATGAATGGAACTACCTGCACAGTACTCAAGGAATACTTCCTCTTTCACTGTTTTTAATGTGCTTTCAGACGACCGCATGGAAAGACCACTTCGAGTGAATGTTGCGTAAAGACTGAAAAGACTGTCGATGGGAATCGTCGCTGCCGATGGAATTATGTGCTATAAGCTGCTATTATTGCTTGGCTGAATAGAGTTGATATTTTTATCAAGGACCAACTTCTTTTTTCATCAAGAGGTTGGTCCACTTAATTGTTACATCCTATTTGCATATTCATGTGTTAGACTGTGTGCATTAACACAAACACAAGGTTTCTCTATTTGCACATTCTGTCGCGCAAATGGGATTTGAATTACACGCTTGAACTTTAAAGTTGGTAATAAGTAACCTCCATATCCTTTGCATTCGATTAATTAAACATCTATGAATCTATGAAGAAAATATGTATTAAAATTAGAATTCGATTAAAAGTATACCGTTTTACAAACCAGGCTCAGAGAGGAGAATTAGGATAAAATTCACATTGGAATTCATTTTCCATTCCTTTTCAACATTCATACATGGGCAACATTGTTATATTAGCCGAAATTTGCGAACCTCTATTCGATTTCTTTTGCCGTCCACCACGCACGAATCCAACCAAATTGGGGTTTTTTATTTTAGTTGGATTAGAGATTTTTTCATAAAGATGGATTAGAGATTTGGAAAATATCTGGATAAAGAGGTCTTATGTCAGCATTTCCTCCTTCCTAGCGCTGCCGGTCATCGTTTTACCTTCGAAGCAAATGATGAGCTTAGTTATTACAATTTCACCCAGATGCAGCAATATGTAGTGAAACGTTAACTTTGGCAGTGCTTGTGGAACTAGCCAAAAGTTACATAAAGACCATAAAATGGCTGGAAAGTTCGATTTGTCATCGAAAGGGCTATTCATGCCACCAACCATGAGAGGTCCGCCGAATTAATTATTAGAAAGTAAACAATCTGTCTCGATTGACCTCTTAGAAGTGTATCTGTTTCGATTGGCCTCGCTTAGTTTGATATATTCAAGCTGCAACAAGCGTCGATGAAATTGATTGTTTTTCTACAAAATTCTTAAAACGGATAAGGCCGGGATTCCAACTTCTATCAATTACTGATCAAATAGGAGACTTGAATTATATTACTCACTCTCTCAGGAATATATTTTCCTTAAAATTATTTAATATAATCAGATGTTACAGCACCAAGCCAAAAATGAAAGAATGAACGATTGAATGAAAGGTTAAAGATAAATAATTCCACGTTAGCGACAAAGTGCTAGGCTGTGCTGTACACTTCTAAAATTCTAACAAAACGGAAAATGATAATAAACTAAACAGTAAATCAAGGAAATTCGCTAGTTTTAAATATAATGACAAACAAAATTAACTGAGAAAATACTGAACAACGCATGCAGTAGAATTGGGGGCTTTAAAATTATTGAACTTATGAATATCATTTCGACATCGTCTTCATGTGCACTTATATAAATAAATACAATTATAACACCACTTTATTGCTACTCAAATTGTGTTTTCCAAAATGTAATGCTTACACGACAGGTGACCTTTGAGTGAGACAAAATCAGGATTCATTACGTTCTAATAAAAACTGAGCTTTGAAATGAGATTCACACATTTTAAACTTATGTACTGTGTCATTATAATAGTTGTCGTTCCTTTGTAAAGGCTTTGAGCATTGAAAAGATTGAACTGTTTTGATTTTAATCTGATTCACAATTGTGACATGATAACGGCAAAAGCTAGCAGAATTGTTACAGGAAGCTATATTGTTAGTCCATTTTGGTAATAACAGCTAGTAAAGTGTTGTTGTCTTCAATGTGATCTCTAATTGCCTCCCGATTGTATCTTCTCCTCTCCTTTTTTCTCAAAGAAAAAGGTCGAATAGTAATGTAGTAGCAGATTTCCAGCAGACTGAGAATGCTAACGCCCATGAAAAGACCCAGCAAACCTCCACAGTTAGCTAGAAAGTCGACCATTCCGTACAGCTCCGAGCGTCGCGATGTGATGAAGTGTGATTCTTTAAAGTAAATATCCAAAATGGAGATAGTGTACCTTAAATGAGAACGATACAAGATTGAGAGTGGATTGCTGTGCGAAGATAGCTTGAGATGATTAAAAAACTACATATACCTATCCGGTGTATCTACGACAATTCTATTGGCCTCTAGGAATTTCTTCAGATCTATCGCAGACTGCGTGACTTCCACGTCATATTGAATCGAGCTACACGCTGGAAGGCAATTACACTCAGAAGCGATGCTCCCTCCATCTGCCACTCGGTATTGAGAAGATATTTCAGAAGAGTTGTGATACTGCCTAAAAACCGACCGGGCTTGCTGCATGCAAAACCACATTTCGAGAGAGCACACGTCCGTTCCGGGCGCCCGCGGCATTGAAAATCGAACACAGCCACACACGGCCAGAGTTATGTTTGTCAGGCATTCCAGCTCACAGTTTTCCTGGTTGTATATTCGAAAGAATCGAAGGTGACGCTCGTTATCGAAAAAACACTGGCGCTTGCTCCAATGGTAATCCGCCGCCGACTGCGAGGTGGTGATCATCTGCGGTTTCACGGCAATGGACATCTCATGGCCTAGTGGGATGCGAATGTTACGCTTGGAAACTTGAGGATACTCGCCAGCCTCATGCAACATGAGTTTGTAGCCTTGCGCCAAGCCCTGCACAAAACATTATAAATTTGAAAAAAAGATGCACTTGTTCAAGATCCCGCACGCCAAACACATACTGTACACATGTAATCGATATTTGCTTTGTCTGTTAAGAGATACAGCTTTATGCCTGCTTGTAATCCTGCGTCTGTAGCATGCAAGGGATATGCAAATGCATCCTCGCCGTAGCCTTCATCCTCATCCCAATCTTCCATATAGGAATGATTGTTGTGAAGAGCCCCCTTGCGAAATATATGATCCTCAGGCAACATATTGAACGAGTAGCAGAGTCCATTCTCGGTGACCGTTTCCTTCAAGTATTGGTAACAGGATCGTTGAGCATCACCGAAGGTACAAACTCCGATAACTCTATGTCGGTTAATGGATACATTCTTGAGTGTGTTCACGACGTCATTTTCATTGGTGCCATTCAACTCAGATAACTGGAAATTACTTGTTTGAAACATCTCAGCGCACACCTGTGCAACAGCCTTCAGCTGGCCAATACTGGAAGGAGAGATAGAAATGGAACAAACAACGGCATTGCATAGCATATTTTAGTCCTCAAGAATACCACTCGGAAACAAATGCTCACGTATCGGTATTAATGGTACCGCTTAGATTCCCCCAGTTCAAATGCAATGCTTTCATTTCTGTTGTAAAGTTTAGCCGCGCTTTAGCCACTTTCGTTTCCGGACATATTGTGACCGCTGGAAACTGCACTTCCCAAACGGGCGTAGTTTTCTCAGAGAACGATACTATTATTGGCGCTTGGTTCCATTTGATGTAGGTCTTGTAAATCATAGTGCCGCAGCCGAGCATGGACAGGAGAAACACAATGATCCACCAGAACCTATGGAATACGAACACGTTATTTAAGCATTCACGTACATTTCCTAGAACCACAGAGTCTCACAAATCACGCACCAAAAAAAATATTGCACATACCTTTCGCAGGATGTTCGCTCGGCACTGTCGAAGTAACGTACGCCATGGATGGAGCTGCCTGAACAATATTCGTGGAATACCACCTTTGCTCCTAACCCGGCTTTGGATGGGGTTTTAGCTGCAGGCTGCATTGAAACTGTTCTAAGACCGCGTTGAGTGAATGCTGCGTAAAGACTGAGTAGATGGCGTTATCGTAACTTGATAGAACTGTGCGTAACAGTCTACAATTATTGCGTGACCGTAATATGAGTCAGTAGGATGTGAAAAAAACAACGCTTTTCCTAATGATGTACTGGAGGCTATGGGTAGGTCCACTTTAATGGAATGCATAAAATTTGCATATTCAAAGGATGGGATGTTCATGCATGAACACAAGTCTAACATTTACACATCCTGCCCCGCAGCAGAATAACGGTTGATGTGGTTTGAACTAGATATTTTAATCAATCACACGTGGAGCTTAAAAACATATAGAACTGGTGTTTTTGTTGTTGTATTAGTTACATTTGGGGAAAAACTATAAAGTTAACCTATTTACGTTTCCTGTATACTACTGGTGTGTAGAAACTTGTGTTTGATGTGCGTTTTAAGTCTCACTAGTTAATAAGGGCCGGTTACAGGATTATGCCTGCAAACACGATGACGACCCGGTTACAGAGCTACGTTTGCGAAGAGGTGCGAGTGGCTGAGGGAGTATAATAACGTTGTTTTTGTTGAAGAAGGGAAATCCACGCAGACATCGAGGTCCCCCCCTGACTGGTAGTGCAGGCCTCATTGCGGGTAATCTTCGTCTTACGTCGGGTGTAGGCAAGGATGACCTCGAGCAGGAACGACATCCCGGTGCCCCCGGGTCCGTCGAGGAAGTACAGCATTCCACATTCTTCATGCGTCGCACGGTCGCCGATCCGCTCTGTATGACAACCCCGATCCACCACTTCCGCTATAACGCTGAACACGGAACGTTGCTCGGCATTCAACCGGTACACGTTACCGAAGGTTTTGTCCAGCGCGCTTATGATGTAGGAGCGTTTTGCATCGATCAAAGCGTTCGCGTTGGTCGCTCGGTCGGACTGGAGAACCTCGACCGGGAGATGCGTAAACTGCGCCAGCTGCGGGAAAGGTTTCGAGAGTCTTTGGCGACGTAGTCCCTCGTAGGTACTGGGCAAGGCCCAGAAGTGTTCAGCGGCACCCAACACACAATTTTGTTCCAAATGTTCCACCGTGTAGACCGTTGCGGTAGCACAGGAGCAATCGCAGATAGTTTCGTTCCGTATCGGAGAGCGGGCAGTTGACCATTCGACCATTCGAATTTAATTCTGGTGGATTCGACGAATCCACTGTTTGCCCGTCCCATGGTGCCGCGGCTGATGTTGCGTAGTTAACAGCTTAGCGTACCGGTTATGACCTGGGATATCCTGGTAAGTTCGCGTACGCGCGTAAGCGTCGTTGGCAGCCAGTTCGACGGTCACCGTTTTTGGCTGCATCTCGAACCCGAAAATGGTCGAGATAACTTGGGATGTGGAAATCTATCGAGTGTCGAGATACTGCTGTATCTCGTCCAATGATTCGGTAGGTAAAATGGTATCCTGGTTGTGCTTTAAAGAAGTATTTATTAAGCCCACCCTATTAATTTCGCAATTGTACTTATGAGACAACCAGGGGTTATACGGCACCACGTACCGGTTTTCAGGCGCTACGTTTTTCACCATGACGGTATGACCATCATTTCGCCGTCGGTACTTCGGATACCCATCCTCAGTTTATGACGAAACATTTCAGGATTTCATGTTAAGAACGCCTCTGTGATAGCCTCGATGCAATGGTGTAATGGTTTAAAATGAAAACATACTTCCGTGAAAATATGGCCTAGACCAGGAGACTACCAAGTTCAAATATCCTGACTTTTGGTATCGTTCGAAAACCATTCCTATAACATGCTATACAATAATCAGAACTAATGAGGATAAACACTTTTCCTCATTAAACAAACAAAAGGTTGCATTTTTGCGTCCACAATACATGCTTCCTGGTTGACTCCAATCTCACCTGTGCAAGCCTTTGGGTAATCTGGGATTCTTGGCCTTTGATTCCGTCCGTCATTTTAAATTCAGTCGTTATTCTCCGTTCTGAATTGTTCTTTTACCGTCTTGATTTTTTCGGCCAGAGCTATTCTGAATATATTTTTACGTAACCCCCGACGAAATGCGCATGGGCAGTCAACTAAGTATTGATTATTGATAACTTTCGCAATGCTCACGAAATGTTTCAATACACGTTGAACGAATTCCCCCAAATTTCCTCGAAATAATACAATTTCTTCTGGTTTAGTTTGTTTAAAAACATTTTCAACATAAAATCAATAATGCATTTAGTTGCGAATAAGAACTTCTTCTTCTTCTTCGTCATGCCTATCTATTTTTAGGGTTATCGAGGTCCGGTCTGGATTCGACGTGCGCCATCGTGGGTTATGTTCGAGTTGGCGTACGCGCTTATTATGTTATTTCAATAAATAAGTTACCCTATCAGTTAGTTCTGGGAGAAAAAGTTATTAGTCCGTTCAGTTCATTAGCTAGTCCAATAAATTCAAAAAATACTTTGTATGTGTTTATTTTTGGATGCTAACAAAAGCCCTCTTGTAGATTCTTAAAATGTCGTTCGTTTTGGAGATATTAAAAAAATGAAAAAGAAAAATGCGTCAGACTTTACTAAATCTATTTGAGTGTTTTAATGTATTGGAACTTTGAATTAAGAACCTGCGTTTAAACATGTTTTCTGTATATACATGTATATACGCACATGAGTTCTGTATATACATGTAATGAATCATATATTTGCACGATTAGAGACAATTTCATCAAAAAACTTATCAAACTGTCGTTTTGTTTTATAATAAATTAAAGAAATCATTCGAATAATCCGAAACCGTTTAACATGCTCCAATAGATTACATACTAGTAACAAGCATAGCGTGCGTTAACTTTTCTCCAAAGACTACATGAAGCTGAAACTGTAGACATACCACTCCTAGATCCAGTCACGAAACAGGCCGTTTCGTATAATTTGCACCAGCCAGCACCGACCATACGCTCCAGTCGGTTTTTGGCAGTGACAGTGAGCACTCGAGCCGGTTAAGTTTGAATCAGTTCGTCTTTCCATCTACTTCGATTCGATGACTTTCCATCGAGTTCTTGCACTATTTGAGGAATACTGCTCCGAAAGCTCTGTCCATGGGGTGCGATTTTTCGTGGGAAAAGAAAGGAGCGTTTTGGTGAAGTGAGTGCGGGAATAGCCCTTGTAGGACCGGGCGACGGTAACTAATCCAAGTCGGTTTACTGCGTGCAGGATAACGTGGATGGTTGTGTTCGGGCTGTCCCTCGTCGGATGCGGAATCATGATCCAGCAGGCGTACAACAAGTGGGACCGAACGCCGGTTATCGTGACGCTTTCGGAAGTGCCGACGCCCGTCTGGGATTTGACGTTCCCCGCCGTTACGATCTGTCCGGAGATAAAGGTGTCAAAGGAGCGCTACAATTTTACTCCCGATTTTGACACCTTTTATGGAGACTTTAATCGCTTAAGAAAGGATCCAAACCATCAAATCAGACTTACGGATGAAAGGTACGTTAATCTCGACGAGGAATTTCCCATCAATTATGAGCGCCTGTTTCTAAATCTCTCCCGCTCCCAATCGACAGTATCGGCAAAATGAAGGCCATCATGCACCATTGCTCGGGTGTCTACATGAATAAGCAAAACTTCATCTTCCGATACAACCACGTGCCGGAGCCTGAGTTAGTGAAGTTTTTGAAGAATGTGTCGCTCGATCGGCGATTCGTGATGTCCATGTGCGGCTCGACGAGCGACAGCAAGTGCACGAACTACATGCAGGTGTCCCTGACCGACCAGGGCGTGTGCTACTCGTTCAATATGATTTCCCAGGACGAAATGTTCCACGCCGATGTCCTGCACGGGGACTACAAACACCTGGAGAAGTGGGACGATGACGGCAAGGACATGGTGCGCCAAACGGAGCTGTTGCGTGTAGCCGGGTCCGGTTTGGACGCTGCCATTGGGTTCAATATGATACACTACCCGCTGAAAATCGATACCTCTTGTGTGGTAAGTAGAAGTTTGAATGCGGCTATTTATGAACCCTAGTGTTGCTTCATTTTCCCCCCCTGGCAGCGTCGCCGAGGGTACAAGGTTCTCCTTCACGAGCCGACCGTGTATCCCGACCTGGCCAAGCGCAACGTCCGTCTGCCCGTCTCGCACTCGCTTACGGTCGCGGTCAAACCGAACATCATGCAGACATCGCCGGAGCTGGCGAAGTACAGCGCTAGCAAACGTCAGTGTTACTTCGACCAGGAGCGCCCGCTTCGGTACTTCCGCCGCTACAACCAGGACAACTGCGAGCTGGAATGCCTCACCAACTACACGCTGCAGCGGTGCGGGTGCGTGCACTTCTCCATGCCGCACACGAACGAGACGCGCGTGTGCACGCTGCCGGAAGCCTACTGTCCCTCCGAAGCGCGGGGACTTCTTTTCATCCGCAAGCAGACGAGAAATACGACCGAGCATGACTATCTGCAGCAGTGCGATTGCTTGCCATCGTGTTCATCGGTGCGGTACGAGCTGCAGATTACGCAGAATTCCCACGACGAGGAAAAGGATTTCCGTTCAACGTTGATGACCGAAGAGGAGCTTCACGCAAATTTGCAACTGTAAATACCAGGAAGAAATCTTATAGTTTGCAAACACTATAGCGCTACCATATCTTCCATCCAGTCCCGTTTACTCGTTGCTACAGGTTTACTTCCAGGAAACGCACTTCATCCCGGCGCAGCGATCCGAGTTGCATGGACTCGTCGACTTCTTGGCCAACTGTGGCGGTTTGCTGGGGCTTTTCATCGGCGTCAGCCTGCTAAGCTTTGTTGAAGCGGTATACTATATTGCGGTGCGGCCAATATCTTGCCGAAAGCGAGAACTTTCCGAGATGGAAATGTGCGATGTAGTTCGAGTAGAGAAAGTAGGGTAATTTTCCACTACTAGTTGTAACATAACTGATGCTCAGGTGATTCAGGAAACTTTACGGTCTTTTATTCCCTATTATTCATCAATGCCAGCGGCAGATACCATGTTTGGTTAAAGTTGATCGTAGTGCAACACATTTAAAAAAATTAGGGATGGTAGGAAATACTGGTAATCTGTTTTCCTCATCATATAATGTCTTCAAAAAATGATTCTTGATAAATGTCTGCAGCCCACTAAGCATTGGTGTATCTTGATAAAATATAAGCGCAGTTTCACAAAAGTTTTTGACATTTCATATCGAATGAAATTTTCAAATATGAAGCATTTATAGACGTCTCCATATTAAACTTTTAAATTCCAGCTTTATATTGCAGAATTAGTCAGTTACAGACATTGAAGTTAACAAAAAATTAAATTTGAAGTTTTAAATGACTGATCTGCAATTTTGTCAGTCCCTTAAAAAAATACATAAGTCAAGGTTTTTATATCCGTTTTTTGTACAACATAATTTATGATATAAATTATACTGTTCCATTAAGTATATTAATTAATGTTTTTATGGGAATTCATGGGATTGGTGGAAATCATCAGGCCTGAACTAGTTTGAGTTCTTTTATAAATGGCAATTGAGTCGCAATATATTAGTTTATTATAAGAGTCAAGCTTTATTAGAGTCGTTATATATAAAGTTTGTGTAATGAAGGAGGTAGGCAAAAGTTAGTGCATTTCTTAAACATTCCTCACTTAGCATGACAGCACTTTACAGATTTCTCTAAGAACTAACAAGGTGATCTATGATAGTGTGCTAAGCGAGCTTGCGGTGTGCATGGTTCTTGTCAGACGAATGAAATAAAACCAATTTTAAAAATCTCATGGGCTTACAAGTAGAAATGGGGTTGAAAGTGTTTTCGGTCTTCTTCTTTCGGCAATTTTGAACGAATTTTGCACACCCGGCGGGAAAGCGGGAGCTAATTGTGTTCAGGTAATTTATTACCAATCTCACGGTTCCGTAATTTTCTGCGAACGGCAATCTCCTCATACGACTCGCGATGCTACTCCACGCCTCAAGGAAAGTTTATGGCGCTTTGTGGAGCAAGGATGCGCTGTGAAGCACTGTAGTAAATCTATCAACTAGTGCGAATCTTGTTAGTACGGAGATCGGTTTTGTGAGCAAATGAAGCTGAAAATGCACAACGACAGGTTTAATCCACGTTAACAAACATAATTTTAACTTCGACATGGAAATAACGTACTGTGGCACAAGAAAACAAATAAAACAATGAATTGCTGAACGCTTTTTCACAGTGACGCCAATTTTTAATGCTTGCAAGCATTGCAGAAGCTATCTTTCGAAATGCATTAATATCCACATTATTGCAACCCATTGCATTGCAAAGCACCTTGAAAATTACTCCATAAGTTACATCATACCAAGCTGAATAAGAAAATCATTGCAAAAACATTTGGAGATTGAATAAACAATTCAACTTTTTGATAATCCTAAACTGCACCTGAAGATTCTCTGCGCAGGGAAGTCACGGATCGCAAGAAAAGTTTCTTCCGGAACTTAATTTCCATTTTTTTCCCCTGGGACACGAACCGCTGCACATTCCTAGCGGTGGCACTGCAGTTTTGGTGCAAATGGAAAGTCTGTGAGGAAATTTTAGAAAATATGCCCCAGAGTGGGAACGGTCTCTAACGGTTTGGTAGAACGATGAAATATCGTGTACAAAGGGAAGCGCCGCGAAGCTGAGCTCTGCCGACGGAGGTAAAGTTGGATGATGGCCGTTTTGAATGCAAAATTAGTTCATAAACGACAGTGCACAGTGCCACTGCAGTGGATGAAGGTTGAATAAATAAATCCCTTTCCGGTGCAGAAAGCAGTGGAAAATAAAAGCATTCCGGGTTTCGAAGCGGCACGCACCGGAAAATTTAATCGTTTCCGTCGAGGGAATCGTTGTGCATCGATGAAAGGTTTCCAACGTTTTAGATTTTGCACGTTGTTTAAATGCATCTAAACGAGCACGTATAAAAGCGTGTATAACGTGTCAAGCTGATAAAATCATAAATTGTGCAGTATAATTGGAGTCCTAGCCATTTCTTACTCAATATCCTGCTACCAAAAGGCAACACGTGCAAAAACAGTGCCTTTGGTTTTAATTACTTTCAACCTACTCAATTTTAAATCACAATTTCACTGACATATTCAACTACGACTTCATCCAAGCCACATTTTTTAAAATTATTGTTATCTTCATAGGGTATCAATTTTATCATTACTTTTACTTCATTATTTAATTGATTGCTGGATGATCCATTGGTTCTTATAACGATAAGAAGACCAACATTTTGCTTCTGCAAGACTGTGATGAAAGAATTTTTTATTTTTCAAAAATAAAAGGAATATTTTATACCCTATATTGAGGGTTCAAATGAATCTGGAAACGCAATAACGGCACAACGTTAAAAAACAAACATGAAACATAGTGGCTTTCCATTCTTTTAATGTTCTTAGTTGATAGTTTGCACCCTTAAGGTATGCAATATGTTTGAAACATGGCAACTTTATAGAAGCAAACTATAGCTAGCGCCAACATGTATGCAACTGGTAATAAATTCAATTAAATAAGCAATCGATGTTCACTGATCGGGATCTGCTCAGGATGAATTCGATGAAATAATGTTAGTTGAAATTAGTTTTGCCGAATGTAACGTACGAAGAGTTGCTTTCCTGTTGGTAATGAGCCGTGCCTTTAGTTTTCTCCTCGTTGTCAACACTCAACCGCAGCCCTGCGTCGCTTTCTGTGCGCATATGGTTTATTCAGCTGTATTCAGTTAATGAGACTAATTTATGCCAGTTCCGATTTTTCCTAAGCCTCAATACTGTATACCAAGTTCGATGAAATTAGCGCTCCTTCCAAAAAGGGATTGCTTTTGACGGCAGTAAGGATCGTTTTGTTCCCAGATTCCGATAATTATGTTTGCTTTTGATTAACGAACTCCATTTTCCGGGCCGAGCGAGCAAAACTTTTACCACAATGGATGGAGCGCAGGTCTTTCGGATCGGGGAGAGGAAACATAAATATTCGACGCTAGTGTTGGTGCTTTGCTTGCCTAGCAAAGTAAATGGGCTTTGAGTTATTCTGCGAGGCTCAAATTTTCCGCACGTTGAGCTTGCGGTGAACCGGCACGGCGTCGTACGTTGTATGGTTAATTAAAGAGTTTTGATTGATAGCACGCCGTGGTGAATTGATGGGGAAGTATTGAAATTAGAGCTCCATCGGCCGGAAAGCTTTATGCTGTGAAGTTACAAAGTGAAGGAAAACTTCCTGACAATGCGATAGTATACTACAGCTATAGCACGCAATAAAATCAACGTTTGACATTGCTGTATGATAATTGAAGTTGACCTTTGAATTGGTATTCTCAGAGGAAAATAAAATCAAAACTTGTATGCTCTATTAAAGTATGAGAATATAATCAAAATATTAAAAAAATATTAACTAGTTGAATTGTTACTTTTAGGTTTGTAGAATTCCAATTATTTTATATTTAAATGTGTTTGTGAATTCCTTCAATCCAATCACAAGCAATTATGTGGTTAACCAACATTGAATTAAATTTAGAGCTATACTACATATGGAAGGGAAAGAGGCCAGGTTCAACTGCAATTATACATTATTGCAACAATTTTTGGGTATAGTTTTGCAAACATTTTATTCTACATTGTGTAAGATATGTACAGTCGGCAAGAACAGCAAAAGAAAAGTACGGTAAGAACGTGGAGTAACAATTTAAAGCACTTGAGAGCTTACTCTGGGGGATTGTAGGAAAAAAAATCAAGCTCACTCCAATTCATCGTAAAAATTTTGCTCCTCAGCTCCCAAATGCACAACTCCGATGAGTTTCTGGGTATTTTCCCTGGAGCTCGCTCATTCCCAAATTCCCAAAACTACCATCCACCGGAAGGTCCAACGGGAAAGGCTCATTAATCAGCGGCAGAAAAATGGCAGGCTCATGAATAACGGAAACGGAAACGCGAAAGTGCTGAATAATTTATCAGCCCTATTGAATCCAACTTATACCACAGGCCGGTACTGTGTTCTCGTGCAGCCCGCGACGGAAGTTGGTCGGAAAAATGGCTCCACCAGCACTAGCGGGGGAAGGTGTTTGAAATCCGTGTGACAAAATCAATGCCTGTTGACAGCGGAGCTTTTTTTTCCCTGTTGATAATGATGAAAATTTTGAAAATGAGCAAATTCGGTGTAATTATTCAATATAAAATTCAATATAGTGTTGAAGATAGCACGTATTTGTTTTTGTTACATGTTTCTGTAAACCATTTAATATTTGTTGGAAATTTGAAGGTACAAATACTTTTTAACGTTATTCTGAACAAAGTGTTTAACCACACTTGTTAAAGGTAATTCCGTGATTCGAACTTCGATAAAGCTATGCCAAACTATTTCACTAGATTTTAGTAGATTTTGCCGATCCACAGCTTGGTGGAAGTTGTTTATTTTAAAGACGTCACAAAACATTTGAATGGATTGAGAAAGAGTAAGGCATTAATCACTTATCTTCAATTTGCATCTGACGGCCGCCGGTAGAATTAATGAACAAACCGTAATAAAGTACTAACGCCAGCAACCAGCGAGGATAACAACATCGGTGGTCCGAAAGGAACAGTATCGACGCGACGAGGACATCAACGCACATTTTGCAAATTTGCACACTCAATGGAAGCGCGTCTTTCCAAGACAAGAATACCATTTCCATACTTCACTGCGTGCCGATGAGCCGCAGTCCTATCGCCTGGCCTACAGAAAGGCGGTGAAATGGCTGCAAGTTTCGATACGCTTATCGACACCATCGTCGATAAATTGGCTGCTTTGCGCCGCGGCCCGGCTGGATGGTTACCATATAATTGATATTTATTCGCTTTTGCTTTTAACGCCTGCGAGGCTCGAGGGAAGAACATCCGTTGAAACGCACGAACCACCAGCGTCTCTATGACGAGGTGATGAACGTAGTCTGGTATTCTTAATTTAATTACAAATTTAACGTACGTTCGACCGTACCCGGCGACACCTCTATCGATGATTATGGAGTGTATAAAGCCGTACGCGTGGCGCTTTATAATATGCTCCTAGAATCGTGTACGTGAACGGTCGAGGTTTTCCAAATTCACTCTTACGGTGCGCGATCCCACGACCATCCCCGCGGAAAACTCATCCTACACCCACTCGAGAGCGATGCGGGGCAGTGAAAGCAGTGTGATAAATCAATTAATGAAATTGGGTTTCCGCTCTGCGGTTTAGATGACTGTACTCGAACAACGGGTCGAGCCGCATCGCATCATTATCGTGGTGAATTAGTGGCTGCCAACGTGCGCCGAAATACGCTACCTGAGTGAGTTGAAGGCCAGTTTGGGGATAATTGTTTAATGAATCATTAAACACCTCCAGGCTAATGCAATTGACGTTGGATAGTGGTTTTTTTATTGCATTTCACGTTGAAAAACAACTTGCAATCAATTCGTGCCGGAGGAACCGAGAGGACAACCAGGATTCCGTCGAGGAAAGTATCGCGTATCACTCTAGACAAAGAAGTAAGAAGCTGTATACTTTTAACCAAACCTCTTTCACTAATCTCCAAAAGAACATGTCTTCCGTGAGTTATCCTGCCAATTGGCTTCGTCAGCGCCTCTGTCGCCAAATTTTCCGCATCATTTACAGCTTAGGACGGTTTCTGTCATTTTAATTCAGTCGCTTATTTTGGCATCGCTACGAACGAAGAGATAAATGATTTCGCTAAGCATCGCTAAGCCGATCTGGCGCTAGCTAAGGGGTCAGCAGCAGAAGTAAGTACGAGGAAAGATGTGTCAAACGTGAACGGAATATTCTGGTACTGTACAAACATTTTCTTGAAGCGTCCAACTGGCGGATTAAACAGAAAAAACTTTTTTGAAATCTGAAATAAAAAAACAGGTCTTTTAAATATGTTTTTAACTATCATGGAACTACAAGGATGAAAAAGAGTCATACAATTGTCTTTCATCTGGCAAAGAGCAAACAAGTTAAAATAAAGAAATATAGAACATCTCCATAGTATGTATTGGGACAAATTAAGATATTTACTTCAGAAAAAGGATACGTTCTCAGAGTTCAAAATTTATTTTCATTCACGAGATATTAATTTAGATCAAATAGAAAATTTGGATAATAAACATTTCTCTCCAAAAGCGCATTGAACTAAGAACTCTTTATGATGCCACAATTAGAAAAGCAGATTCAACAAATTTCAATTCATTTTGAATCCAATGGCCCTCAGTTTGGCCTTGCTCACGTTTTTATACGTATAACCCCCATCAACAGGTAACCTTTCCCCAGATGGTCAATTATCTATTCCATTATAATTTAGCAGCATGTAGTAAAGCTTAACAAAGCAGAAATCCGGCAACGTGTAAAGAACGTACATATTAACGTGTGACATATTTTAAGAAACCAAAAAATGCTTAAAAGCACATCTGGTGTCGTTTCATCCTTCCATCTTGTTGATTGATGTTCTAAGAAGCGCTGAATGGAACTACCGGTTAAAGTTAAAAAAAAAACATGGCTCATTGTGTCTCGTCGGGGACGAAGACACATTTTGAACCTTCTGTGTGATACATTATTTCCTGGATATTGTCAATCATCAAATAGCACCTGATGTTATCTATTTGGCTCCTCGAAAATGGAACGCACATAACAGCAAAATCCAGACAAATCACTTTGAAATTACCTACGCATTTTTTACGCCAGTCGTAAAAAGTCAGACTTAAAAAGAAAAATTCATATAAAAATTATAACACCAAGCGAAAAAAAAAAATGATAAAGTTCAAAATTTTATCTTATCTTTGAAGTAAACGGTCGGATACTAGAAATGTAGAAAGAGAATGGGCTTTACCCATATTATAATATCATTTCCCTCCGAGCAAAAGCTAATCAGTTAAGTTATTATGTAACGAACCTCACTAACTATAACTTTGGAGTGACAAGAGCCAAAAGCTGTATTGTTGCTTGGTTGGAAAAACGTTTAAATACTCATCTTCAATAAAGCAAAACTATCTAACTGAATCAAGCTACTAAAGGATGGGTAATCGAAATGGTCAAATGATTTCAATTATCCTATTACCGAGCGTCATCGTTCCTAGCGAATATTTGAAGAACTTGTGCTTTATAACAAATTGAATGTGAATCTCATTTGTTGTACCTAAGGATTCAAACTAAAAGTTATAACGGAGAAGCTTCTGCATCAGATTTCTTGGGGATAGTTGTCCGATGTACTAAATACTTTTGCGCTGAATCTTGTTACAAATGGCAGCGGACGTATTTTTCTGACTTTCTACAAGATCTTACTCTTTAATGTAGTCGTTTCTGATCTAACGACGCGCCCAATGCATGTGAAAGCTGCGAAACGTGTTCCTGGTGAGCATATGTTATATTAAAATGCAATCATCATCAGCGCATTAGGAAGAACGTACAAGTAGCGCAGCATCGTTGTACATTACAGTGAAACATTTGGCAAAGAAAATGCTCACATCGTATGCTAAAATCTCTACGCTGCTGCTACTTCCACCATATCCGGAAAGCGGAAATGGATTTTTCATATCACTGAGCCAGAAATAAATCGTTAACGTGCTGGTTGGAATATGTGCGAGGTACAAGCCCGAAATCCGCATTGTCAAAAGTTCTCGTGCAGTGCACTTCTAGAAGTTAATGGAAGCAATCCTAAACATGTAGCTTGAGAAATATACGAACGAGGCTTTTTCATACAAATCAACGATATTAAAATCGAAACTATAGAATTATCAGGAGCAACTAGAAATAATTATTTGGAAAGATATTCAAGAGCCTTTAACGTATAAAGGCTTCAAGTTACTCATACATCATTCAAAAATGATATTGTTTATTAACAAAAGGTCATTGTATTTGTCTCAAAGTTTTTTTGAAATAGAAACGTCATCGAGCCCCAGGATAAAAGTTGTGGGGATTAAATAAGCTGACACTGAAAAATAGCTTTCTTCACATTTTAAGCTTTACAATTCCTATCTAATCTATACATCTGAAAACCTCTGAGGCAAAAGTATTTGCCAAATAAAAAGAACGCATTCGAAAAAGCTTCTGATTGTATGAACTGGCAAAAGTTGTCCCGTGTGACCTTTTTTGAGTGAGCACAGAAGAAAAGGAAAACATTTAAAAAAATCAACATAAGCATAAACTCGATTATTCCGCAACTTGGGATATCCTCGATAATGTACTACCGTTCTTTGCGCAACTTTTCCCTGGACAACAAACTGCTGCCCGTTGTTACTGAACACTCACCCGATAGGCGACCGGACTTCAGTTCGACACTGATTGCCTTGGGCACGTTTTCTGTTTTAGTACCGCAACCCTTTTCACACCGGACCCGAGATAATAAACCTGGAAGCTGGAAGGATGTTGTCTACAATTACTGGCACTTCTTTTTTATTTCGTTCAAGCTAGCACGATCAGGAAGGGACTTTTGTCCACCAGTGCAACAAACAAGGCAGATAAGCAGCAAAGTTGTTCAAAATAAAGGACCTTGCAAGCAATTTAAGAACATTGTTTCGTCGTAAGTTCTTATCTTTTGTTAAGGGGCAGCTGTGGGAAGTTTACGTTCAATGGCTTGCCTTTTGTATTGTTAGCATGTATTAAATTTGACATTTTTTAGTCTGCATTGTTCAAGTTGTTGAACAAATCGTTACAGCTTGTAAGTATATTTTACTACCAAATATATCCATTTTACTAACAAATCATGAACGCTTTAAACACAATAACATACTTCTTATGTTGTAATTATTGGCACAATAAAAAACATTCGTAGTACCAGTACTCCATCATTCCTTTGAACCTAAAGGAGAAGATGACGAGAAGAATGTTTAGCCCCGTAGGTGCGGTGGGGTATTGAAAGTCTTTCCAGTCTTTAAAATCTTCTTTAGATGCACGAAACAACACCAACAAAACCACGCAACAACACCATTGGTATAGGTCTGATTTGTATAAGAGATAACGGATAACAAATTGAACTAGGGTTGAGAGTGATTTTGGATGGACCCTTCTTGACTCAACAATTGCAGCGTCACCTGACAAACGAACAGACTCTTTGCTGCGATTTTCTCGTATGTCCCCAAAACCGTCAATGTTGGTCCATTGGAATGTGTGTGTGCAAAAATCAACCAATAAAAAAATCGTGGAATGAAAGCCCACAGACTTCGGAGGTGGCGCGAACCTCGATGAAGCAAGAATTTCCACACAAGCATTTTCCCGTCACTCGATGTCGATACGAAAAGCTATGGGCCCAAGTGCGCTCGTTCGTGTTTGTATAATTTATCGGCTGTCAAAATCCCTGGGAAAACCACTTTCTACTACGGCCCCGATGAAACAATGGAAAGCCTTTTTTATTCCCCGGTAGCTACTGCCTTTTCCAGTCTGGTTCATTTTGGGTCCCGGTTTTTCCGCACAACGGAAGTGAAAAGGAAGTCCCACGTCCACTGGGGAGGTAAATGTTGAACCGCTCTAGCTGTTTTCCAGGATTTTATCTTCACTATGGTACTGTGGAACTCGTACATTTTCTCTCAAGACTCGTTTAATGGACGAAACAGTTCTGAACTTTATTTTCACGTTATTCATGCCACAATAGATGGCATGATTTTTTTTCTTTTAATTTCTAATAATTTTATAAAAAGTTTTATGTTTATAAATTAATTGATACTGTGGTACTATCTGACTGTGGCACTAAAAATGTAAGTCTTATTCAGATATAAAAAGATTTCCTTTCAATTCGAAACATCTACTATAACGCTAGTGAAGATCTTTAAAGCCAATAGGATTAAAACGAAAAGTATAATTAATCATTTTTAGCACTTCCTATTAGCAAAAATGACTACCATTGCAAAATTCCCCGATTCAATCGCAGAGATGCTTTGGAAAAGTAGATAATGGGAATGAAAATTATATGTTTAAATCCGCCACAGCAGCTGTGACGACAAAACCAACACTGAAAACGTGTCCTTCGTTCAAAAGGGAGCAGCATCCTTGCGTAGCTTACTGGAACATCTTACTAAAACTATTACCCGAAACGAAGCTAATGCCATCTCCACTCGAGTGCTTCTTTCCGTCGCGTTAGCACGCGGAGGATTCCCGCACCCGGTAAATATTTATTTAATCACATCTTCTTCGCCCAGGGTCGTCCTTTGCGCCGGTGAAAGCCATTGCCTTCCGGTTGCTCCGCACCAAACGGAAGGCCAAAATGGAAAACGTGCAAATTCCCCACGTGTCCTCGACTCGCGCAAAACTATCGTTACATCTCCTCGCCGGAGCGGTGCAGACTAAGCCGGGGCTACATAAGAGCCGAGACGCCCCAAAAGCAAAGGTAGCCCCCCTTGAACGCTAAACGAGCTCCATTAAACATATGTCGCATTGCTTCCCGCTTCGTCCTCGGGCGAATGATTCCTCTTCCGGGCAAGCGTTCGTTTTGTGCGCCCGCCATGAATTCCAAGTACGTAATAAATTGTAACGGTTTTCTCCCTTCGGCAATGCGCTGCGTTTGCTGCCTTTGTCGCAGAAAGTTTTCTCAAGAAACCCGCCGTTGGGGCGGAGGGAAAACTTTTCGCTCACTTCGGGGTGCAGCTGCTGGGCAAGCTGGTCGCCCTCTGCAGGTTTGTCCCGGAGAAGCGCTTTGAACTTTCCACGTGATAACATGAAGCGAGCTGGGTGGAATCTTTGCACGGGTAAGGAAGTTTCCACACGGCTTCCGGTTTGCTATTTCTTTGCCCGCCGTGCCCGGAGATGGATGTTTACAGATATGAAGGGACGCTAAACTGGGGCCCAACGACGATTGCTGACGACATGTGACACGTGGGAAGAAACTAACGCACAAAAGGCCTCCAGTGCACGTAGCGACCGGGGATGCCAAACGATGGCGACGTTCGTCAGTAACAAGCAAGGACTTTTTGGCCCCCGGTGGACACATGCACCACGGTTTGACCAGTGCGCATTGCTGTCACTAATAAAACGAGTAGGAAAAAATAGCTCATTCCACGTCCTTCCCGGTGCGCCGACAGAAACTGAGCTGATCCGTTGCCGAGATGAATACCGTCTTCTTCTAGGAGAGTGCTAAGGAGACAGAGAAGAAAGGGATTAAAGGTGCGAATGGGTGACGGGAGATCACGTAGCCAAAGAAAACTGCCAGACAGCCATTGCAACTGTGCGACGGGCAGCCGACTCGACCGAATGTACCATTAGCTATTAGATTATTGTTATCGTTCGGACGTGCCAGTAACGTTTAATATGGGATGACATTCTCTGTCTTTTTACCAGGTATCGAAGGGACAGTAAGTTGTTGGTGAGGAAAAATTGAGCTAGTGGCAATTTTTCCTACCCCTACAGCAAACTAGGTGGGGGAACATTTGTTCTTTTGCTGCGTGATGCTAGAGATTTCATGTTTGAACTTAGAAAGTTGGGTTTGTTGCGACTTTCTTGCTTCAAATTAACTATATTGTAAATATCAACTTGATTTTTTTAAACAGTTTACCCTTGTAAAAAGAACAACATTGCAATGCTCCTGTTACTGTGGAATTTTAACTAACTTAGAAAAAAAGTGCAATGTACATTTTGTGAACTTGAGTTATTCTCAGTCACGTAGTAAAATCATCAGTCTAACGCTACAAGCAAAAGAAAGTGTATGAATGTAAATCTCTGTCACGAAACCCTTTTTATCGGTTGATAGTGTAGCCCCGAAAAAAAAAACAAAAACACACAAAACTCGTGGAAGAATACAAGGCACAGCGACGGTTTGCAAAGCGAACAGATAAACCTTCTTTTCCAAAAACTGTCAAGGCGGAAGAAAAATTGTCACCCGGGCGTAATTCGATTCGTCAATCGGGCGTGAATTATCGACCCGCAAATCGAGTTCACGCCTTCGCCCCGGTATTTCTGTCCGCCGCGCTCTGTTGCTGCGGTGAAATAATGTCGTTTCTTTGCGGTATAAGATGACGAATGCTAAATTGTTCCTTGCCTGCAAGGTGTTTTTTTTTCTTCTTCTCAGCTCTGCTTTCCTTGTTTGGGTTTATTTTCCCTCGCTAAATCTCGCCCTGCTGGCGTTGGCGTAGGACAAAAAGGCAGCCTTCTCTGTTCACTCTCAATCAAGCGCCCACTGATTGAAAGCATGTCAGATCGGAAAATTAAATTCGGAAAATGAGTCTTCCCCTTCGAGATGCGTCGAACGGCGAAAAGGTCGAGCAAAGGAAGACCGGCACAGCCAACCGATCGATGCACTGGAATTCAAATCAACGCATTCCGAGGATCCAGATGGCTTCCGGTGCTGCCCAAGATCCGCGTTTTTTTTTGCTCCTCCTCTATTGTCTCCTGCGGCGCCCGGGATGGAGCAGATCCGAAAGGATCGACCGGTCGATGGGTTTTGGAAGAGGCGGAGGAGCAAGTGAAAAATGAAGACCGATCCAATGTCGGCGAAAACCCCGAGCTTGAGTGGAATGCTAAGTAGTTGGAACGGGTCGAAGTCGACGGATGTGGAAAATTCAATTGATTGATTGAGAGGATTTTACGGTCGTTTTCGTACTTAACAGTAATTTCTTGAAGTGAACGCCGGGGACGTGGAAAAAATGGACGTCATTGGCTAGATTAAGAGAAATGTCTTTGAAAGACGACCAGAAGCGCCATTACAATGTGATAAGCGGTATTGATAAGCGGTATTGATAAGCGGTATTGAGCGAATCCTAGTTGTATTTGAACCATTCTGAGTAGTTACACAAGTAAATGATAGGGAAAAAAATGTTCTAAAACACATGCTACACATGACAAAATAATATCCTACGTATCTATATAATTTCACCCAGACCATGTGTAACATTGATTTGATGAAAATGTATATTTTTTCAACTACACATTTTCACAATCCACCTTAAATGATGAAAAATATTATTTGATGACACTTTTCGATGTGTTATTTAATGTGTTTTTATAGTTTTTAAACACTTAACAATTGTTCACGTTTAGACTCGAATCACTTAATATTCTGATGCATTGCCCATTTGGTTACAACACTTTTAGTGGCCATATTTGTAATATTGCAACATCAATTTATTTAGTGGGGTTTTCTTCTAGTGCTGTAAGTTTGGTTACAATTAATTCCTTTTCGGCGAAAGCCAGATGAAAAAAAAAATCATAATAAACAAAAATGTTGAAATTCTAACATGGCGAGTTTAAAAATTGGTAGAACTGGGGTTTTGGTGGGATTTAACTAGCTGCCGGTCAGCCAAGAGTCGATACAGTGGTACTTTGTTAACAAGTTGGATTTTTCCATTCAAAGAAAATGTCCCCAATCCCGTCAGATCGAGAAATGTAAATCAATTTCAATGCGGAAGCTGAAAAGTAGTGGAAAGGTGATTCGAAATGGAACAGTGATGAAGAGATGAAAAAAGTGGATGAAAATGACCATTTCAAGATTACATTATGTATTCTAATTTTGATCCAAGTGAATGCAAATATTTTTTTATTATTAAGTAATGTATACATACTTCCTCGTATACTGAGAATATTTTGTTATACACTCTGGGGAATTTTGAACAAACGAATTCAAGGCAATACATATTTTCAATACTTTGATACACAATTAGTAATTACATGCTGGCCATTATTCAGGGCTTTCATTTTCATCGTAAAAAGGTAATGAAATTTTTTATTACCGTTCAATAACTGAAGCTAAAAAAAATACAAATTGAACCGTACGACACCCTACCTGGACAATTTCCGTACGATTTCAAATTTGATAATCAAAACCCGGTGCCTTGTGCAAGGCATTGTGTTCCGCCGGAATATGATCGAGTCGTAGCCGAGCCCATCGAACCCATCAAAGTGCGGTTTAATCCAAGCCAGATTGCGAGCGTTTTGGCTGGCCCAGCGAATCGCTGGAGCGTACCTCCTGTAGCATAAAGGCGCACTAACTAACGGACATAATCAAATTGTGCGCTCGTGTCAATTTGCATAGACGATTTTATCGCCGGGGAGGGAGTTGAAATTTTAATCAGTTTAACAACCATCGGAAAACAAATCACTCAGCAATTACCGGCCCGTCGATTGAGTCGGAAATGGGATTATGACAAACCGCGGACCAGCGAGCTCGGCCGTGGGCTTGGATACGGGATGCTTCGGACTGGAAATCGTACGCCATAGCTGCTACTAATGGCGCTGCCCGAAAGGATCGATTGGAGAGAATGGAGTGTCTCCACCTAGGAAAGGAAAACCACCTGGCCCCCTTTTCCCTCGGCTCCCGTCAGTTTAGCGCATTCCGGCCAGTTCGATTTCGATAAATCAATCGATTTCCCTTGTGAGTGGATTCCCTTTCCCCTCCCACCCGGCGGTGTCTTTGACCGTTCCGTTGCAGTGCAGGCAATTTTCTACAAGTGAGCGGCCTTTTCGATCGCGTTCTATCGTGCTTTTGCCAACGGAATCGAAAGATATTTTTCGAGCCAGCGTTTTTTTCCCGCTGTGACACAAATGGTGAACTAGGTTTCCAGTGCAGACCGCCCTACTGCACGAACTTACTCATCGGAGAGGAGCCTCTGCAGGAGTTGCATTGGAGTTCGATGGAATCAATTTCCAGCCAACATGATGTCGCGCATGAAAGCCGATGCCGACCGATCGACGATAGAAGCAGTGATGCTGCACTTACTGCAAACAGCGCGGCAAGGAGACTTTTGGTCCCCGGGATTGGGAGCAGTTTAACTTGAGCATGCGGCAAAATCTACTCTCGAGCCCATACTCCCGTGACTCGAGCAGGGGAAGTGAGGTTGCACCAGAGGGAATTTGGCGAGTGCGGGGAGGGTTTCTGTTTCAGGTCATGTAGACACACCGTTTGCATCCGTTTGCCGGTTTCGCCCAGCTTGGGGGCGACCAAAGGCAAGTGCAGCAAGCAGGTGGCGCTTTAACTGATGTCGCTATAAATCTTGCCTCGGTCGGAAACTGTCTTCCATTGTCACGATAAATTAAACTAAATGGTCTTAAATACCTCCACCGGCGGGGTTTCCCTTACAGTCGTATATCGTATAGGTGAGTTTGGAACGGAATAGTTGCAAGTGAGACGCTCGAATGAATTTGAAGATCCCGTTTGTTTTAGGAAGGGATTGACAAATATAACAGACATAATATAAAGTAGCACGCCATGACTGCTGTTATCAAGATGGGCTTGCTCAATAGTAACTATCTGACAAAACATATTCATTTTACCAGGTGCCCAAAAAAAACGTGAAACGTGACGGAGTCAATAGTACCAAGATATAGAAAACAGACAATCGTTACTATTACATTATTCTACTTTGTGCATACAACGCCTTCTTGCGTAATTAACATGACAGGAAGAACAATCGTAGGTAAAAATACAATCGCTGATGAGTTTGCGAAAATTATTGAGAAAATTTTGAGTTTGTGTAAAAGTAATCCGTTAGTTGAGATTCTTTATTCGACCCTTTTGGTATGTTTTACATTGGCTAGGTTTGAAATTTTAATAATATGTAATAATATGAATATTGAAATTTTTATATTGTTTCTTAAAACTCATGAATATATTAGGATACACGTTAATATGGACCTTAAACCGCACTTCTGTCCGGCAAGATCCTTCTCGGTCGCTTTCAATCGACTAGCATGAACCATCTTGTGGCAGACGCCAGGGTCGAGCACCCTTAGCCTGTTGCCGAACAATTTGACGAACGCCAGACTGACGTCTGTCAGCTCTTGCAGTCCCGCACGATGAGCTCCAGCAGTCAACACAGACGACACAAGATATGTAGAATGGTATCATCCGTGATGAGGCATGCACTCAGATTTAGCAGCTCGATGGCGGGGCAATTCCAAACCAGCGCAATATTGCCTTCATGCGTGACCAGTGTGCAGCCAGCGAGCGAAAGTTCACGCAGCTCCAGTAGTCGCAAGTTTAACAGCGACGTGTCGGTGAGGTTGTTGCAATAGGCCAGACTGAGCACTTGGGGCTGTTGAGGCCGTTCGATCAAGGCGACATTGAAGGGATTGGGAGGAACGTTGGTTGTTGCATGTGTTAAAGCAAACCCAGTCCGTCTTAGCCTCCTTCGAACACCTTCATGTAGTCGTCTAGGAACAGCTTCTTTAGACGGACCAAGTTTCGACAAATATACTGCAGGCAGAGATCCAAAATGTCGCGGAAACAACGGCTAAGATCCAGCAAGCGCAGCTCCGGCAGGTTCTCCGTGATCGCGATGATGCATCGCTCGGACAGGGCCAACTCACAGATGTGGAGTTCTCTCCAGTTGTCGTTTTTACTCGATGTAATCCCTTCCAAGATACCCTCGCCGTTGATGCCATAGCAGTACGACACGTCTAGCACCTGCAGCTGAGCAAGTTGTGCCACCTGCCGTACGCCCTGGTTGCCGATCGCTAGGCACCTGCGCAATATGAGCACGCGCAGCCTGGGCAGCTCACTGCAGATCTGCATCAGACAGGAGTTGGTCAAATCCCACGAAAGCGAAAGATTGAGGTGCTACATGTGCGCCGACTGCGCCCGAAGCAATATTCTCAAACCTTGCCAGTAGAATTTAAGGCATCCTTTTAGCTCAGGGCCTATAGCGGCGCCTCGAACGCGTTGTCGTCGATGAGCATCTTACTGATGTCGAGTGACCGGATCAACCCTTTTCGTTAGGCGATCACCTGAAAGATGTACAAGAAGGTGAGCCTACCATTCGACGGTTGAATTTGGGCCCCGGTGGAAAGTTTTTTGTAGGGCCCGGAATGGAATGAGATGTTCAACCCGACGAAACGGAGCGAGTTCAGCGAGGGCATGATTGCCAACAGCTTGTGAAGTATCGCGTCGTTGAAGATCTGGATATACGCGAGAGACAGTTCCTTCACGCCGGAGAGGGTTTGGCGTAGTGCCTCCCGTTCGGGCAAGTTCCGTAACTTGTTCACACAAATGAACAAACCGTAGCAGGAGCGCATCAGGAGCGAGCGCAACCAGGACAGGTGTGGCTTAGGAAGTCGACCAGGCTATTGTGTACGTCACACTCCTCGAACGCATGCGCCGGATGTCCGTCCCGAAGCGCTCGAAGAAGTTGCCTGGATGGATATACGGTACCTTGCAAATCTGGACTTCCGGGAAATGGCGGAAGCTGCCGAGGAATTCATTCGCATCGAACCTGAAGCACACGACGAGCCAGCGATCAAGGATTATCGTATGATGCGCGGCCTCTCTCCAGCGATGACAGGTGAGACCAAAGGTAGACAAACATCTTTACCAGAATCTTCACAAGAATTAGAAAGAATTGCGAAAAGTTTAGTATTATAAAGTACCTGTTATGCATAATGTGACTTTATCTATCTCTTACCGCCACGGGAATGTCCCAAATGGGCGCCATATCACCGATGCGGAGTCTTGTAGTTCACTTTGAACTGCCATTCAATCGTCGCCTCACCCGATACGGTCAAAATGACCCGTTCCTCCGCGCTCTGTCCGCTTTCAACAACGCCTACCGTCTGTTTGACTTTAACCTGTCATTTCCTCAATTCCGTCACCGTCTCCTCTCCTCTCTCGCCTAACTCTATCCGCTGTCGCATTCCTTTTTCTTTTTTCTTCTTCCTCTTACCTCTACAATTGCTGCAAATAGTATTTAAGTTAGTAGTTACAAAGCCCTTGAGGCGAGTTATAATAAGTTTTCAATAAATAAATAAATAAACAATGTAGTAAGAAATGTTCAATTGTGCTTAAATTACGTCATTAAAAAAATAAATTGGAGTAAATATAAGTGCTTGAATTTATTAACATATGTTGTGAACAGTTTTGTGTTATGGAGCAGCATGCATAATTTAGGTTGCACGATGAACAACTGGTGATTCAAACAAACTGGTCTATGACCCGCGTTGGCGCAGAATGTTTTGTACAAACTAAGCTACCTTTTCGCATCGGCGGTCGCGAAAATCGCGATCTATTGGAGATAGGAGATAAGCAGGCTACGACTGCATTTAAAAGGTAGCGAAGAGTGATTTGAACACGGGCAGCTTTATGTTGCCCTTTCACGCGTCACCTCCCATGGCTGGGTTAAATTCTGATGGCCCAGCTGCCTCACAAGGACGATCATGGTGTTTGCACTACTAACATCGTGTACCGTCAGCTCCTGTAGGATGCATTTACGCCACCAGTTATCCACCAGCATCTACCATTGTTCCTGAACCATCTAAGCTACAATACACAAAACGGTCCATTTCAGGACCACCAAATGATTTTAAGGAATATTTCTTCCTTTCTATCTTAATTTTCCCCGGCACCACTGATGCCGATTTTAGCAAGATTTTAAAACCAAGAAATTAGGGGTATCTCATATACCCTCTCTATGTTTGCGAAACAGGGACAAGTTCAAGCTAAGCAGTTAGCTACTTTTTTTACCACAAATCAGTCAAATAGTTTGCGAAATCTGATTCGGCTGAATGGTGCTGATAATCAGATGAGATGTTTAAGATCAATAAGCGAACATAAAGAAAAGCACCATTTGCAGCATCTAGCCTATAAAAATCAAATGTACTGGGCGCGTATTCAGCGGTCGAGCTTAATAGACCTAATAGGTTGAATTAAAAAAAAGTGCTATTCATAGGAAATTTAATAGGTTCCATCGATAATATCGGGCCGGGTATCTTGCCTACAAAAAACTAGTTCTATATTTATATGCTATTGTACAGATGATGGTTAAAAGGAGCAAGGACTAGCAAAAGGGGAGGATGACGGATTTGGGTATCGACGACACCAAGAAGATTTCCTTTATTTAAGACATGGCGGGCAGATAACTACTGGACACGTTCAGTTTTTTAGTATCTCAGGGCATTTCTTTGCTGTTCTCGTATTATCTTGGAAACCTGAATGAGCAGGTGTGCTGGCGACGGTCGTGGGTAACATCAGGCGTAACGTTGTGGTTGGTGAGAAAATTCTAATTTCTTAAGAACACTTTGTTTGGGTGGTGGGTTTGAGGAGGGAAGGCGAGATGTTCAATTACCCAGAGTATAGTTTTACTTTTGCTATAGCGTATTTCCTTGCACTTATTATATAGACACGGCAACGGCTTTTTCAAAGATATATTCGCGATACTTTATTAGATCATTTTACAGTTGACAACAGCCGATAAAATTTTTAAAAAGTTAATTATGGATTAACAGCCGCTTTTATCGCAAAACCCAGAAAAACAAGCAAATTGCATATCATGTTGAGTCAAACTTTCCTAAGGCTTGTTAATTCATAACATCCGATAATTTTCGTACGTTTTACACACCTTCTGTACTTCTGAACAATTATTCCTCGAGCTACAATTATTCGACAGCGAAATTTACTTATTAATATTGCTTTCAAATCTTTTGAATGCGAATTAGATTAATGTATTCCAATGTTCAATTATGAGAAAAAATAGTTTTAATTATCTGAAATCTCTCTGATTTGCGACAGTTTCCAGGTAAAGAAAGTAACAATTTTTGTTACTTAAGATGAAATAAAAAAAATGATTTTTCCTACTACTAACATATGTAAGTAGATGGACACATATACAGCGCTCAATATTGGCAAGCACGAGAAAAATTTAGGATTTTTCGGGAGCTTTTTTCTACAAAACGGTTTTCCTGGACTTGTACGAAAATCTTGCTAAACTTTTATTACATCTGCCCTTGTCGTACAATGTCTTATGTGTGTGTGTACGGAAACGAATAAGCGATAAATTAATTCTAGTCTTTACCTTCTCCCAAGGGGAAAGAATTTTTCTTCCTTCATTCTTCCACAACTGACCAAGACCTTTCCTGTTCGTGCGAGGTTCTTACTGCGAATAATAAAACCTGCCGGAATCCTTACCACAGACACCATCCTCTGGGAAATGCTTTAATTACTCGCCCACGATCTATGTGCGAATAGTTTGTGTATTATTTCTTTTTCTGAAAATGCCTTTTTCATAAAGGTTTGGTCAGAAGACCACAGTAAACTGGGCTTTAATTTGTCCGTTCACCATCTCGTTTTTGTCTTGTCTGAACTGTGAAATATTGTAGCTGTTCTAGGTATTATATAACGAAGAATGGTGTTTAGTTGAGTCCCGGTTAGTTTTCATCGTAAAATCTAAAATCTAAAAAATTTAATGCAATATGCTGCTAATTTTACTTTCAATAACTTTTTTTCAAAGGTTGTTGCAAAATGTCCTAAAACAAACACCAAATTTTTTTTTTTGCATAAACGGGTTTTTTTAATTATTGACAAACATCGTAGGAGAACGATTTGAGTAATCAAGGAAAGTTAGGATAAAGCAAAAACTTCCGGAAGATGATTATATTACGCGATGGTAACGTTTACAAACACTCCTGCGTTTGCGTAACAAGTTAACTCCGTATTTTTATTCTTTATTTGAAATCGCGGTAGATTGAAAGAAAATCAAGAAGAACATTTGTAGATCAATATATAAGTTTATCATGGGCCAAATGTTCCACTAACATAGTATCTATTAAAAAGAGTGATTTAGTACGAAACTCACGGAAAGCGCTGAATGCTAACCAGGTCTAAGGCAGCTACTTCAAGTGGCAACATAATTTATTCTATTTCTTTTGGGGCTAAAATTATCTCACAAGTTTACTCAACGTGCACTGATGTTCCAGTGCGGATAATCAAATCAACTGGAGAACAGCTGGAACAGCTGATACCAATTTCACGAGTGAATAACACATTCTAGTATCATCAACGAGAGAGTTGAACAATTAAGACATGAATTTATGTATAACTTTGGTTGTTGGTCCGTAAAAAGGTAATTGATTTTTAATTTGTTTTGTTTTGTGAGAAATGTTATATTAAAAAAATATATTTTTATAAATTGAAGCAAAAAAAGAAACATCGAAAAAATTTCGGCACTAGTGAGAAACAAATTATAATAATAATATAATTTCAAGAATAAGGTACAATTTGTATTGAATGGAAGCTCCGTTTGATATTAAATTGAAATTGTAGAAAACTTTGAAAAAGTTCAATCGTTCACCTTTCATCAACCAGAGGTGCCAAAACGTGGCTAGAACTGCGGAAAATGCAATTTATTTTCCTTAACCCTTTGCACAATTCGCAAATTTATTCCGAAATCAGAACACAACCGAAAAGAGAAAAAAAAAATCCAACTGTGGTCGCCCATCTTTCTACTCTTAGAGCCCTGGGAATTTCCGTAGCCAAACCGCAGTGGTGTTTGGGTGTAGCCGCAAAGTTTGCCATTCTCGAGTCCCGGAGCCATTATTTTTCAATTTAGTTTTTCTGACTCGGCCCGGCACCCCGCCACTACTACTACTGTACCGGGATAAAATGCTGACACCGGCTCCGCAAAGTGCGATGAAACTGCCTGCTTTGGGAGCCTTCGGGGCCGTTCGGAGCGTACTCACCGGGGATACTACTGCGACGCTGGCTAAGGCATACATTTTGTGGCTACTTGTTCCGGTTCTGGGCCAAGACGCAAGCTTTCCAGAGTCACCCGGCTCGTCTGCAATAAAAGTGCAACTTTTAAATTGAATTTGGAAGCAGAATAAATAGCAACTATCGTACCTTTTTAAGTTACGTCCCTGCTTTCTTTTGGGTTGGTCAGAAGATTGCAGCGCTTTTTTTCGTTGGCAAAATGTAAGCTACCTTTTTAATCTCTTGCATGGTTTACTTGAAAAAAAAAAAACAAATATTTTTCATCGTGCAGATTTTGAATATCCGATTGAATTTTTAATAGGTGCTGAGAATGAATAGGTATTTTATATTATACTACAAATGAATGTGGCATGTTAAATTTGTCTATTTGAGCGCTTCCATTTTAGACATGAACTAACTAATGTTTACAGAATTAATGAACACTTTTTTGTGAGATCAGGTTTAAGTTCCTGTGCTTAAATCAAAATGAAGTTGTTTATGAGAAAATTTTTTGATCAACCTAATGACTACCAAGAGGTCAAACTGTGCTTTTTTAGTTTTTCCCTTCATCAGCTGCACCGACTTACGCTCTCATGGGACAGCGGAAGTAGGGTAAGAAAATTTAGCACTCGAGAGTGTCCAATTTAAATTTCAGCGGTAAGTAGGTACTTCCGGCATGAGTGCTGACTTTTCCCAGCAAATCTGCTTAAGTGAAATTACTTTTTTCTTGGCACTCTTTACGTTTCTTGTTTTCTGGACCACCCAGCCGAAGGCGGATGAATTATGTTTATTTTTGACTTTCGATAAAACTTTGCAACATGGATAGTTTTCGTTCACCCCGCTGCTTTGCATGTTTGGGAGTTTTAGAAATTGTAAACTTGTTCTCAACGCAACGAGAATTCTGAAGAAAAATCTGTTTTGATAAATTGGTACTGATTCATATATGTTTTTCCTTTATAAAAAAGAAACATTACTTCAATATTGCAACATTTTATAATACATTACATTTGCTTTATTGTAAACTCTTTCATTCGTGTATATTTCTTTTGAATAACCAGCAACACTACGATATGATATTTTTCTAATTAACTTCCAACGTGCATTGAAAAATTCACTTATTTTTTTTCAACGAATATAAGTACATTGAATTTCGATCATTGCAGTTTGTAACAGCCTCAAAAGAAATTTAACTCTACATTAAGCTAATGATATCTTTCAACATAAATAATACTGTTGTAACATGTTAAAACTGTATGACATTATTTATGAATCCTTTCATTATCACGCCACCGTACAGCATACGCGTCAGTGCTGTAAGATGAATGACTGCTGTGCTTCATTGCATGATGTAAGTGGCAAACAATTCATCTTTTCAACGTGGGGAAAAAAGTCCGTTGACAGACAGGACAAGCCTGGCCATGATGACTTTTCGATGATTTCTCCTGTTGCACACTTCGAGAAGCGGTCGGTTCGTGCCTTTTTCCCGTGAGTCACGAACCGATCTGATTCCAACACTTTCTTATCGCTTTCAAGGGTGATATAGATAAAATGGGTTAACAAATAGCCTTTCCGTAATGATGACAAGTTAGGAATGTTGCAGCTTTCTTTTGCATTTAAAGATTGAAACCAAGCAATAAAGGTTTATAAAAATGACCTCAGCATCGCTAAAGATATGTTATTGAAAAAAACCTACATAAGCTCTTTTAGTAACAGTATCATGATGGACATACAACAATCAGATGAATTAACAGATTTATAAAGATCATACAACATATTCTGTGGCAGATGTTGATAAATCCTCCCATCACCAGCGAAGATTTCCAACGATCGATCGAAATTTGAACATATGACTCAAATCGGTCCCTCTATCTCGCCCGTAGAGGGGAATCCATAGCGATTATCCACACGGCGCGGCACGGTGTAATTCAATATTGTGCGGCTATTTCAACGCGCTCCAACCTGAATCGCTGCTCCGGAGTCACGGTCAACAAATCTTCCCTGGGGTAAGCCGCTAAAACATCTGTGATCACTTGAGACCTTCCCAGCCCGGCCCCGAACCTCTTCATCGACGGCAGAGCTGCTTTGCATGAAGGTATCCCATTTCATGTAGGGCCGGTAAAGATGATCAACGAGCGGCGTGCGTTCGGGCGGGTCGCAGTGGGAAAGCGACCATTTCATTGGAGGGCCAACAACTCCCGTGTTGGCCGGGGCTCTATCTGCTGACCCGCCGAGTACCACCCGCTGACAAGTCAGCGTCTCGGAAAGGTCCCATGATACTTTTCGCGATCCTCCACATCCCCGCGGTCGGTCGCGATCGATGCGCAATGAGCTCATTTTTCGTGCCGTGTGCTCGAGGGGGGAATAGTTCAACGGATTTTCATCGCAAATCCACATTCCACACTGGTGGAACTTCTGGGGGCGGCATTCGGTGTTTTCTTCTTCTTCCCACCCCCCCCCCCCCCCCACCCCTCTTTTTTGTTTTTGACTGCATCCATTTTTCTACATCTAATACCGTTCCCGGACGCGGACGACGACCACCTTCAAGTTTGTTGCCCGTGGGGGCTCGAGCACGAGATCTGCGAATGGACGCTTTGGATGAAGTAAAAGCGAGCTCTTAAGTTGTAATTTAGATACACATCTTGATGTCCACAGCGCGTCGGGGGGCGTGTGGATGGATGGCGGGGGAGGGTGGGAAACAGCTAGCGTATGCTGCAGTCCGAGGTCGGGCAACCGCCAGCATATTCCGTGCACTTCCACTGTTCCATCCATTCCCAATTGTTGCTCCGTTTCGACGGCCCGCAATAATCCACGCGAGCTCGCGGAAGGAAAATCAAGACAAGGTTATGGTGTCCGGCTATTTTTTCTGTGTGTGTTACCTCTTTCGCCACGGAGCAAACCATTGAAATGTCAGCTGAATGCACCCGTACCCGTTGCTGCCCGTGTGCATGTGCATCTTCTTCTCGGCCCCCGGGCCTCCACTCAGTTGCTGTTGCTGGTAGCGCACCGTCGTTGTACTGCCCACTGGAAGCAGATAAAGATGTTGACCGTTACGATACGAAAAAAAATAAATATATATACATATATACATACACACACAGTACCCCCATGGTGATTTTACTTCTTGCTATAAAACACACTTTCTTTCTATTGTAAAACCACATTGAGGCTATCAGGAGTTAACCTTTACGCGAGCCGTTCGATCTGGTCCTCTTATGCATTGCCATTGCTTGAAGTAGCCAAATGCCTTTTATTTGAAGAAAAAAAAAAATGCCCACGTGTTCCATTGAACAACCATGACCTCGAATACCATCCGAAAACCTCCTCTTTAGTTTTTAAATCATCATTGCTAGGAGTGTGGGTATTAATAAACGCGGAAGTTAAGAGTGCAGGTCTTTTTTTTACAATTTTGGGCGTTATGCACATTCAAAATGTGGACGAACCACACCATGCGTTAAAATATTTGACATTCTGTATATTACACATAAGGTTTTGGACGAGGACCATCGTAACTTCACTCTTCAGACGCACCTTCCTCTCGCGTATAGTTTCAGTTTCGTGTCGTTTCGCTTGTAATCTCCCGCAAGTTGCTTCTGCCATTATACTGCTGTCGAAGCCGCTGGAAACATACTGTTCCAATAAATCAGCCGCCTGGCTGGTAGCAGCTCTAGCGTGGGCTACATCACGCGACAAAACAAAAACCTAAAAACGAAACCCGTACGCGACGCCAAGGGAGGTCGCTGTTTTCGCAGTTGTTTTGCGCTTGTTTTACGCGCTCGGTCAGTAGCTGCCGGCGGGACACGACTTGGCGGTTTTGCGTTCGCAGCATGTACACCAGGCGTGCCCCAACATACTCCCGAGCGTCTACCTAATCTTTACATTACGCTGGGTGACTCCTGGCGCCTTTCCACTCGTTCCGCGACGACATTCGCGTGTTTGCGTCCGGTTTTTTCCTCCCTTCGGCTTACGACAGGAATGACACGGAGTATTTTTCGCGTAGGATTAGCTATTCAAACCTGCTTGGGGTTGGCAAAAATGTGTCTAGCTGAAAAGTAAAAAAATAAGATTGCTATAGATCAGTAGCATGTTTTCGATCGCTAGAATTCCCATGGTTCGCTGGAGCAATCGTTTGTATTTCGCAAAACGGCAGAAGATATTAGAACTAATTAAGAACCTTTGAGCAATACTAATAAATTTTATCCTTTTCAACAGTTTAAAAGCAGCTCAGATCCTTGTACCAGATTGATAAGTTAAAGACCAAATAATAAGTTATTAAACAAGTTATCAAAAGTAAAACCCTCAGCAATTGGGGCTTTGCAATGAAAAACAATACATTTGAATGAGCATAACGCGTTTAGCGAATGACTTATTGTATCTGTTATTCCGTTTAATGATGAATGATTGATCAAATAAATTATGATAATCGATAACTGTTCAGAATGCTTTGAGTACGCCCCGTTTTACGGATTAAGAAAATTAGGATTCATAATCTGGAGACACATCTGTCACAACAGATTGGGAGTAAAGGAAAAAAGATCGCGTCTGTTTCAACGAGTTAATCCATTCTCAGGCAATCAAAAGCAAGCGTCTGTTTGTAATCAACCTGGAGTACAATTTTTAATTCCTTACATTTAACCAAAAGCCTCTTCAATACTTTCCCTTCTTCCTTCCAGCTCTTAATCTGTATAATTTAACACTTTAATCTCCTAAAATACAATTTGCAATTATGTTGGAACAATAAGAACCATAAAACCTGATCTATTTTATTTGAAAATACCGCGCAAGTCAAATACATGCACTTACATGCAAAACCAGAAAATAATCTGCTATATAAACTTTTATTTTGCAACCTATTTCGTTATCAAAATAAAATAGAATACAAAAATTCATTAGAAAAAGGTACATGTAAAAATTATAAAAGATATTTAACTTTGGTTATAATAAAAAAATTATTACAAGCAATGTTTTGGTAATGGTCACTAACCCCTTCACAAGTTTAGGAATTCTGCAGGCTTTATGGATTTTATGCAGAAATATAATAAACACGATTGGACTCCGCACTAACCTGCAGTAATAAAGTTTACTGGCTGTGTAATCATGTCTCTTAAAAACCCCCACCCAATGTCTAAAGCTAATAGA
The DNA here is from genome assembly GCA_914969975.1 of Anopheles atroparvus. Classification (NCBI taxonomy): domain Eukaryota; kingdom Metazoa; phylum Arthropoda; class Insecta; order Diptera; family Culicidae; genus Anopheles; species Anopheles atroparvus. Next base: position 30,999,457 of record CAJZCY010000004.1, on the reverse strand, counting down.
CTCCATTTGGAGAGCAATAAAGGGACGTATCGACGTGAAGTTTGCCCGTACTAATAAAGGCTTCCCAAGACGCACTTTCCTTTCTGACATGCCAGGATTCGAAGAAAATTTAAAGGCACCGAAGCGTGTTGGCGACATGTCACCAGCAAGACTGCGGATCTAGCAGAGTTGGTAGATAGCGACGCTGGGGTTCTTGTCATCGGTCGTAGTTTTACGACTTTACTTTTATCTCCACTACTCAGCTAGTCTTGCCGTCTTGCGCCAGTCTCGAACACATGCTGGAACAAATGTTTACGGTGTTCCATTAAATGCGCGTACTCTTCGTGCGCGCCAGATTTCACTAGAGCCGTTAACCCCTTTTAACAAGCAATTACACCCGTTTAATAGTGCTCGTGGAGAAATAAGTCCTGTCTAATTGAAAGGGGGTTGGAGCTGAAGTACCATCCACCGCTAAATGTCTCGAGACTAAACCGACTAAACGGCAGCAATCTCGGGCTTCTGATCGATTGCCGATGCAGTTCGATAGCTTTAAATTGCAAAAAGGCACCTCCCAGGGTGTCATTTAATTGGCCATCAAGGATTCGTGATAGAACGCTACCGCACATTGCGCGGGATGCTGCCGGTAGAAGTGAATACATGCTCTTACACTTTGACTTTAACCGTCCCTGGCTTTAAAAAAACCCGCAAATAAGTTGTGATTGAAGCAAGTGAGCACGATTGTCATGCTTAATTTATGGCCAAACTAATGGACTGGCTCATCCGTTCCATGAAATGCCATGTTCTTATTCATGGCAAACTAGGAAAATGCACAAAAGGACACTTAAGCTTTGATGTTTGCAATAATTATGCTGTAAAAGTCGCTTGAAATTATAATTTATTGTTCAATAGATTTTTAATGTATGTGCGAAATCGTTGAGAGTGATATGAGCGTACAGTTTAATCAGCATTTGACATTGAAGATTTATATTTGTGCAAATGACACTGTTGACTCTCGGTACTATTTGATATCATTGACACATCTCAATCAGATTGAATGAAGTGAAAAACATTCTAAAGTTGCAAAAATATTGCCATGGTTATCTTCTTCTGGGTAGAATTGTGATAGGAACTATGGTTAAATTTATATTATTTAATGATACAACAATATCCGATCGTGGGATTCATAAGTAAATAATAATTAATAATTAATTTTAAAATTTATTTTCATATTTCTAACATGAGCAAATAGGATTTAACGAATGGTTGATCGCACATAAACAGATAAAAGAAACATTATGTTGTCAAACAAAATGAATGCTAATTGTTCCTTTCAATCAACCTGACTGGTGGAAGCATTAGCATAAAAGTTGCTCAAACTTGCCGTTTAGTTTTCGAAACACTATCACTCAAACGATTGCCAACCGACACGCTAATTGTACAATCGAGCTGAAGAGCAGCGAAGTTAGTTGCACGGCAGCAATTCATTCCAATTTGTTTGTCTTTCATTACCAACTAGAAACGGTGGCCCGGTTGAGCGGTTGAAAAATGGAGGTAAAAACTGGTTGGTAAAAACATTTGTAAGCTGAGTTCACACGAAAACGCTACTGCATATCCAGCGTCCGCAACAAACTGTTCGAGCTCGTTTATCTGGACATCAAATGGGCGACGCGAGCGCACCGGTTCGGCGCTGACGGAGCCGGGAATTCAATTCCGGAGGAATGTTCCCGCACCCATCGAACTCACTAACAAGTCTCTCTCTCTGGTCGCCGGCAGATATGTCCAATTTATTTTAATTTTTTTATCTGCAGCTCAACCGCACGACACGCGTGTGTGGGTTGGACGATGATTTACAGTGCCACACTAATCTTTGATCACCAGCAGTAATTATTACGAATCAGATTTGAGCTGGATCTGCTTCATTTTTTTAAAGGCTTTGCCACAGGTCCGGTCTGCTTCTGGCCTATCGCAGCACAGCTTCGCTTATCACCCAATTAAAATTGAACGTTTCCACATTCCCACTGAGCAGGCGAAAGTGTGGCGAACGGCGCTGGAGCACTACAGGTGTCGCAGGGACCCACGTGACCCGTGGAACCTTTTATGCAGAGACTGGAGCCAGCCGGTTTCTGTAATCGGTTGAGTTTCATCGAAACGCTTTTTTTTTAGGTTTACGAGAACGACAGATCGGACAACCTACCATGACAAGGTGGTGGTGACAATTGGTTGTAGTTGATTTGTTGGTTCAACCTTTTCTCCATCAAATACATACTAGCGCCGCTGCAAGATGGACGGATTCTAGGAACCGAACTCATCAACTTTGTGAAGGTAGTCAGTTCATCCAAACCTAAAAAGCTTCTCGAGAGAAAATGTAATAAAAATTAATTGTATGTCAGCAGTGAGCCCAGAACTACTTCACCACAGGGATCAGAAGCGAAGATAGTGTTATTAAATTAATGATTTCGAGGGCTGATGGTCTGCCGTTTATTGATTGAATGTGATTTTTACAGATATTCCCTTAGAACAGGAAAAAAGTCTAGCGAGGGGCGGCTAAGCACCTATAAAATCACAAAGAAAGGCTTCGGATAGCGGCTTGATACAATTTTATGAAGGACCATCCCTAAGGCCAATCAAAATCACAGGGCAAACATTCTTGAAAATGATAGAGAAGCAGCTATTTTTTTTTTTTTTTTTTTGGAAAATACTTAATTTGTGGCATACTGTTTTCCAACCATAAACTAAACATGAACTAAAAAAGTTGGTTTAAAAAAAAACTTCTAGCGAGAGATTACATAAAATACACAGAGATACAGAGATTGCATGAATTTTTTGTAGTATTTTTTACTCACAATATTTTCTCTAGCAGTAAGAATAGTTCATTTTGAAAACGAATTGTTGCTGATGAGCATTTCTTTTTTATCGTTTCAAAATAAGAATTTTGAACAGTATTCCATTGACAATTTTTTTCTTCCTTTCGTTAAAATAATGAAAGATAAACAATCGAAACAAAAGCTGATATGTTTCAAACGCAATTTACAGTAAAACCTAGTTAAAATGTAATTCTCGTTGTTTCCGGAAACAACATTACACCCGAATGAGATCAATAAACTGCATCATTTCCTGCATTGGCAATGACTGTGCGTCAATGGCGTCCAACAAATTTCCATACCGTTGAGGAGAACCTCCATCTCTCCGGCTTAATTAAAACATCAAAAGAATCTTTTAGCGCGCACGATTTTGTTGACGAGGAAAATGGAAACCCTTCTACAAACAAAGCAAACGCCGTCTGAAAACTCAATTTCATCCCATCAATCCAACTAAATCGATAAAATTCGGCGAGTATTCCGATAATGCTGTCTGCCGATTGGCGGCGCCGGTATAAACATCAATTTATGCTTGTGTATGTCCCACCGCAAGAAAGAAATGTAGCAGCAGCAGAGGAGGCAAGGGATGCCGGGATCCGGCTATGCTGAATTTCACCCAACACGCGTCCTCACCAATTGTGCTACGCCCGTTGTCGGCTCCTAAAATGTGGTGGATAATTAAATTTCTCTCCGACTACGCAACAGGTGCGTGGACTGAGCAATGCGCAATGCTCGCGCACCGTTCAGCGCGACCGATTGTGTTGGGCTCAGATTTTACGACCATGTCGTCAACGCCGGAACGGTCGCGGAAACCCCCGGGTGGTGCAACTCTAATGCGAATGGAAAGTGTTGCGTGACGCAGCGGGCCAACAAAGTGCATCGCAACCGGGCTCGCGGTCATGAATGGATTCTCGTTTACGAGGACCTTAGCTTACGGAGCTTAGCTGCAAATTTGTCGAGCAAGCAACATAAATGCATGCTAGCAGGAGGATGTTAAACTCCACCGGCTTCAGCTTTCCTCGCCTTCGTGTCGTCCCCCCTGTTCGGCTCATGCTGTAGCTCGGCTGTTCGTCGCACACATTCCTGGCGGCCCTGGGCCCGCTTTCCAGCAAGTCGTTTGCCAGCCGGCGTCTAATTTAAAGTGCAATAAAATACCGTGCAAATACAGGCCGAATAATACACGACCGATTTCACGCAGTTGTATTTTAATTAAAAATCGAAACAAAACGAGCTAAAAAGGACCCCGGGGCTATGCTTTAATTATGATCGGCCGTTTGTCGGGACTCGTGGTTCCACTCGCACTCCTGGCACAACCGTTCCCTCACATAACGTTATCCTTCCCTTCCTGCTGGCATTCGACAAACATTCAAAGGTTGTTAGAACCGTGTTCCCGTAGCGCGGAAGGCAGGGATAGATGAAGGGTAGAATTTGTTATTTTACTCCACAGAACCGAAGGCGGGAACCAGCCAGCCGACACCGACTGCGGCGAGCAGGATTCGGATGCGGAAACTCCACCCGAAGCGTCCTATCATCATGCGTCTCCACAATGGAGTGTGCAGCGTTATAATGCAACCCATGGATACAATTACAATATGCCTCCGGGTAATGATCATTAAAATCGAAATAGTCTGCAATTAAATGTTGCACGCTCATGATAACAACACATTTGCACCCGAGCGCACCAGTTCGTTGGGGAAAACGATTCCGAAAGGTGTGCTAATGGAAACATGAGACTCTGCAGTTTGGCTATTTGGTGAAAAATAATACATTGCTACACAGATAATGACATGGTCAGGGCTGGCGAGGACGAGTACGTACGAATTCATCGGAACCGTCACAACTTCTCCTTATCCTAATATCGTCAAAGTGGGATTGTTCCAGATAATTAAGCCTTTAAACAATAAAATATCTTTTAGCAAAAGCGCAAGCTTTGTTAATGATATTAGGATACTTTTGGGTGGTCTTTATTTTTTATTTTTTTTTAACGTAATTCAAATTTCAAATTGATTAAAAATACAATTTTGATCAAATTCAAGAAGAACTAAACAACTCATCGTTTTTTTCTTAAACCTTTTAATTTTTAATCCCAACTCTAGGGTAAGGTAGAGCGATTGAACTTTTCATTCAATTTAAAATACTCTTTCTTTGACCTCGTCTTGATCACAAAAACCATAGGACCTGCCGATGGATTGTGGAATGGAATGGAACAACAGATAAAAGTATACAATCTACGGCTGAGATCGTGCAGATGAGAATACGACCACAAAGGAAAACAAATCGTTGTGCTTAAAAGTGCAAATATGCATGAAAACATTTCTTTGCCAGATGACATGCATTTTGCCTATGCGTATGTACCACTCAAAACAAGCCGTGCAGAAGCATGAGGTACACACTTCGCGTCGGATCTGTCAGGACGAAGTCGTGTCAAAATTCAACAACCTATATCGGACCCATCGCAAACCGCAGCACCGCGAAGGCAAGCTATCACGCACAGCGGGTACGTGTGCGCGGTTCTTAGCCTGGCCGAAATCAGTTCCATCTGCAGATTGAACCGCGCGCCATTGTGCCCTCCGCCCGGTGCGTTCCTCCAATATGTCTATCGAGACGTGCCTGACACCTCGGAGACCGGGCGGCGGCGGCGCACAACAACATGGCCGGCGTAATTGCCATCGAGAATTTCTCGCCATCATCGTCGGAAATTGGATGCAGACGTGGTGCGCATAAGCAATGGCACTACACTTCCACTCTTCCAGGCGGCGCTCATCGTTCCGGAGGACTAATTGAAGAAGATGATTGCTGCCAATGCCGATGTGAGGAGACGACCCTCTAGGGTGCATAGGAAAGGTGCACACTCGGCCTGGGCCCGGCGGGTGTAGAGTGCTTTTTCCCGCCCGTGTGCTGCTATAGCCTAGCACTAGAGTATATGCAAATTTTTTAATGCAAAAAACTTGTCGTTCGCCTAACTTTCATCTTCAATCGGGTGAAAATGTTAGCCGGCCAGCAACGGACGGAACATTACCCTGCAGGAGCAGTATCACAGATGGAACCATTTGCAGTCCCTCTAGACATGGAAAAGACATTCCTTCGCAATGCAAAAGTCTAAATAGCGACATTTGCTCTTTGGCAAGCACGACTGTTTCTCGGCTACGGTAAATTATCTGAACTTGTCCGTAGCTTCAATGAACCAATTTTCGAACGATGTTTAGTTGTCGTGCAAACGTGGCATTTTTGAACAACATTGTATTTTTGTGACTTCAAGTATGAAAAAATCAAAATATACATTTGAGGCAAAATATGTAAATTGGTCAGGTAACACATTATGATTTCGACATCGATGTACGAAATGTTGTGTTGTCTATCTTGAACTAAAACAATGTACACGAAAGGCAGAAATGAAATGAGCTTAGTATTATATATTTATAAAATTTATTTGAAAGTAAACATGCCAAGCGAAAGTCATCATCATTCTCATGAAAATACAAGAGAAGTGCGTCGAGGCATTAGTAGACTTATTGACAATTTGAGGTGAAGATCTCATTCAGTTGATTCCATTCCTGCAAAACCGCAATGTAACAAGCGGTTAAATGTTTATGTGTTCCACCTCGTTTAACCAGCGCATGTACCAAACCGCATGCATTAACTGAATCATAAAAAGGTAATTGTATGCTGATAAATTTCCGAACGCAAATGAGGTGGCTCGTGGTCCGTAGAAATTACGCGAGCCAGGAAGTTGAACGGCGTGGGTGAGCAATTATAATTTCAACCAATGGATTGTCAGGAATTGCAATTTCAGCAGTGAATTGTCGGGCGAAAGGTGTTTATACATACTTCCATAGCGTTCAATGAAAATAATAAAAGTTTTTGGCATGACATTCTTGTACAGAATGGATTATTAGTTTTGTTTAGAGTTCAAAAACCATTTCTTTTCTAAGTAAGAAAATATGATGCACAAATAACTAATAGAAAAAGGCATGCACAGTTAGTTTGTTTCTTTTTTAAAACCTATTAAAAGTTTTAGATAAAAAATAACCTATGGATAACTTAATCTTTTTCAGGGAAGCACGTTGGCAAATCATTTCCGGCGTTTATTTGAATTAACCCATGACAGAAACCCTAACCAGCAATGGTTATTTTGATCACTTCACAGTTCATTTGTCACAGCATAACAAACATAATGCTGTCGAGACATCCCTTTAAAGCCGTCAACAAATGTGACTCCCAGGATTGCAGTGACAAGTGCACACAACAGCATATCCGCACCCTTGATTTTAACATTCCTTTGATGCGCACGACGCGCATGCATGTCTGGATGGCTTTGCAGAGACATATTATATTGCTTTGCAAAGACATATTATTGCCTGCTCTATAAATAGGAAGATACGATCGAAAAGGACTGTGCAACATCAGACAGTATTGATATTTTTTTCGCCCGATTCTCGTGGCTCTCAAAGTCGTGAATCTCAGTGTCGGTTTTATTTTGCGCCAATGTGGTGTTACGGATATGATCAAAAGTGTTGAAATCGCAATCCTGTAACCATCATGTGGTGTTTTTGAAATGTCAAGGAAAAAAATGAGGTAACAAAATAATTTGATGCATCCGATTTTCCAAATATTATTAAAATAGCCTTTCTTTACTGTACTGTACAAACATTCGAACAAAAAACACATTAACATTTAGTTACTATGTCTTTTATTTTCATTTCTACCTATCAGCAGAAATTTGTTGGAAATGCTACTTCACATCACAAAAACGAAGTGTTTCGCAAGTTGTCATGCTGAATGTGTATTTAATAGGCACGCCAGCCAGTAAGATTTGATTAATATTTGCATTGTTAATTATGTGAATTATGTGAAGAGAGGAAATTAAAACAAAGACAGCAAATTTACCTTCCAAGCATCGTTAACAGATCGTGAATATGTTTGAAAATGATAAAGTAATTGCGCTTTGAAATAATTTGGGTCAAAATGACCCGTTTTGTGTGGAATAGGTATTCTCCAAAACCTGGGTGTTTGAGTGTTAAGCAAAATTAAATTCCATTGCCAAAAAAAGTCTAAAAGCGCGTATACACATTGAAACATTCTGTGAAACATTCGGCTGAAACGTTATTTTGACATTCGACTTGAGGGGAAAGTATAACAGTAGAACAGTTTCGAGCCCGGTTTGACATGTTTTGGAACAGGATTATGTTTAACGAATTTCCACAAAACAAAATCTTAATTCGAAGCATTTACATTTTTTTTGTTTATTTCATACGAAATTATACTTGATTTCGATGTCAATAATTATGAGTGCAATTAAAACAATTTTTTCTTAACGGAAACACAACTGATTCGGCTAAAATAATATATTTTGGGCCAAATAGTTTTTGGGTTTTGTTTTCCAGCTCTCCACATTGAAACAAAAATGAGGGGAAAAATTGATAAACCAGGTGTCAAATTAGATGTCAAAATTATGTTTCAGCCGAATGTTTCACAGAATGTTTCAATGTGTATACGCGCTTTAATTTGACACCTGGTTTATCAATTTTTCCCCTCATTTTTGTTTCAATGTGGAGAGCTGGAAAACAAAACCCAAAAACTATTTGGCCCAAAATATATCATTTTAGCCGAATCAGTTGTGTTTCCGTTAAGAAAAAATTGTTTTAATTGCACTCATAATTATTGACATCGAAATCAAGTATAATTTCGTATGAAATAAACAAAAAAAATGAAAATGTTTCGAATTAAGATTTTGTTTTGTGGAAATTCGTTAAACATAATCCTGTTCCAAAACATGTCAACCCGGGCTCGAAACTGTTCTACTGTTATACTTTCCCCTCAAGTCGAATGTCAAAAAAACGTTTCAGCCCGAATGTTTCACAGAATGTTTCAATGTGTATACGCGCTTTAAGTCTAAGTTACATACAGTTTAGGTCCCAACTGTCAAAGTTTGCCTGGAAGACTCGGCGAATGTGTTTATGAAAAACGAGACGTGATTTTGAAACGAATTATTGGCATGATAAAGCGAATGTTGAGTTAACCTATATTGTGTTATAATAATTTGAGCTGATAAAAAAGTTGCTAGTATTTTACAGCAGTACAAACAAACGGACATACTGAGAACATTAGCTAATTAATAATTTTAGATCTAGTCCACACCACAAACTTTTCCACCAAATGCCTATTTATAGCGCGAATAAATCGCTCCTGGTGACCATCCAATTAATTGTTCTCACTGGCAACATTTGAAGGATTTTTTTCTTATGGTCGATCATTGCTTCCTTTGCGTTCCATCCTACGATGGTTTCCTAAATATTCATGATTTTTGATGGTATCCTACGCACTGTGTCCTCAAGCGCAGGGGAAGTCTCCCATGAAGAGAACAATAATATGTCTACCCTACGACGAGGAGGCGCCGCACTGTCTGCAGTAGGCAATTCGAACAAGTTTCACGTATTTGTTTATTTCCGGGATTATGTGTGAAGAAAAATCACAGCCTCCTTTACTTAGGCGCACATCGCCGAAATCACTGTTTTGCAACACAGTTATGAACAAAACAAGATACATTAATGCGGCCTGGCTGTGCAAATCAGAAAATAACACGAACAAAACAAGATCGTTACGAAATGATGCACGCAAGAGCACTTGATAAGTTTGTTAAATGTTCAACGATTTCCAATATCGTGACGGTATTTTAAAAAATATGTTAAGAATGCAACAGAAATATAGATAAATGTTATTGTTTCGATTTGATAATTTGCTAATTTATCGTAGTCTTGTGTTCATTTCGTGGTTAATAGTTTTTAAAGAATGTCTATATGTAATTCAACAAGTAGGTTTTACATACATTCGTTTCAAATAAAGGTGAAAATATCCCATGTTAGAATTTGTTAATTTGCAGTACAAATATCTGCACGTAAAACAGTTCACGGGAAAAAGGAGGAACTGTACAATATTGAACATGAATTGGAATATCGCTATCTCTCGATAATGCTTATGTATAAAAATCGATCAAAGTAATGTTTTATTTAAATAATTTCAACACGGGAAAATGTAGCGAAACAAAAAAAAAGTATCTTTTTTAAATCCCTTATTTTTACTGTTCTGGTTTTGTTCAACGACGACCAATGGTTTAAACTTATTTATGGTATAAGAATAGAATGAAGCTGACCTTTTGTCGTTAGCATAATGTCAATGTATTTACGACTACGCCTGAACACAGCATGTTTACACAACTTTTTGGTTCATTTTAATGTTCGTGGTGAATGATGGCATGCATTACTTACCGTTGGCTCTGCATGTTATACTAAACCACAACATAAACGCGGACACGATCAAATGAACCGTTCAAAGGCTAAAGGATGGCAGCATTTCATTAAATCAGCTATCAGAACACATAGTGGAGGAAACATCGAATGATCGATTCAAGCATCCTTTAGCACAGCACAACATTTCACGATTGAATAATCATATCGCTTTGAAATCTGAGCTGATTTATCTTTTAGGTAGATAAAAATATTGAAATAGTCAATAAATTAAATATAAAACGGCAGTTTATCCACAAGCATGAGGTGATAAGAACCCATAGAGTAACGAAAAATGAAGCACAAGATTGGAAAAGATACAGTTCAGTGCAACAAAGAATACCATATTCATTTTAACGTTATTTTTCCAAAAACCAACACCTTTATAAGATAAAAACGAATGAACTTACCTGCAGGGAGTATTTCGGATGGCATTTTACTTGAGGTGGTCGAACAGTAGGTTATTTTTTCATAGAAAAAATATAGTTTATATTCATCACTACCATCTGAAAACTACTAAGTCGTGTCCGGACACACGTCTACTAGGCGTCTCGCTGGACGTGATAAATTTATGTTGTTGTCCACTGGTAGCCTGCAGCACGACGCGTTCACAAGCATTGGAATTGTTGCGAATCACTCCAACGCGAAAAGATGCAAAGGCGAAGCAGTGCTGCGGCGTGACCCAGATTTCTGTTTTACTACAGCCATGGCTAGGATTGTGCGCCATAGAATTCGGACACACACTGTTCACTACCTTCTTCACAGGATAAGTTCCCGTTCGACGGGAATGCCACAGTCAGCCGGAGAAGTTCTACATTGAACTATAAACCCTAATTTGCGTAAAAATAACAATTAATTAACATTTCTCATACTAATTTTGTTGCGAGGTGTTGGAACTAATCACACTTACCCATGAGGATCTTCTATCGTCGGCTGTCTGGGACACGGAGTGCGTGCAGGGGGAAACCGTCGTGAAAAATTGAACACTTTCGTATTCCTACTTTCGGACGGTGCCACCGCAGTACTGCCGATTACATGTGCCCCACATGCCGTACCTACTAACGTACGGCGAGGACACCGAGATTAGGCGAAGGTGCGGCCGCCCAATTGGACTCGATCGCGTCATCGTGTCGTCGACCGGAACACGTGCGATTGAAGTGCGATCGCGTCTGAGGTGTGGTGTGGTTTCGTATTTGTTTTGTGTTTTTCTTCGTTAGTTGGTTTGTGGTGGTATTGGTACTGCCTACCAGCCAAAGCGTGGCACCGGATCTCACTTGTACCCGCTGGTCCGGCGGGAACAGTAGCTCGACGTTTGCGAACTGTTCAGCGTCCCGACGAGCTCCGATGGGTAGACGTGATTGAGATGATGATTGATGTCCAATTGCTGCGGCACCGGAGGTGGATGCTCCGGCGGCGGAGGAAGATAGTCGACCCAGTTGGGAGGAACTGCGAATTCGAAAGGGGACAAGTGGCATGAAGATAGACGGAAAAGATTAATAAAACCGCTCATAAAGGGTCGCCAGGCTATCCCAATCTTACCATTGTTTGTGTTCAGCGGCCTTGGGTAGCCGTAGAAAGATCGGAAGCTGGATGATGTAGATGAGAAGGTATCGTGACCCTGATAGCCGAGATCCCCGTTTTCGCTGCGAGGTATACCGTTGATGATCATCGTGGTTGCGTACGGCGTAGGGCTTTCCGGGGACTGTAGTACAAAAGTAAAAATAATAACGATAAACTCAAATTTAGTACCTGGAGCACAAAAGATTCCGCGAACCGCTATCCCGAGCGTACCTTGCGATTGTAGAAAGACGTCAGACCGCGAGGATCAACCTCAGCATAGTCGGTGCCGCCGTCGGGGAGGGGGTACGTGTGATGTGTCTGGGTACCCTCCAGCAGTTTGATCGAACTGAGCCCGGAGTCTTTGTCCGTATCGCACGTCCGCCATCCCCGATCGATCCAGATACCGTCCTTGCGCGACATACTGAGGCTTGCTATGTCTCCCCGGCGGGCACCGAGAGTCGGCACGGTAACGACCGGTTTGCCGAGGCTTTGCCGGCGCCGGAAGACTATCACCCCCGCGACGATCGTTGCAATCAGCACGACCAGCAGTGTAAACACCACGAAGATCATAAACCACGTCTCATGCAGGAAGCTTTGGCCGTGCTGCGGGTGCTGCGGATGCCGCCGGTCGGTCAGATCGTAGTCGCCGAAATGGTGGTTGCTGTTGTGCACGCCCTGAGGCACGATCACGAACGACGGGTCCATCACCAGGAAGAGCGGCTTGGAGAACGGGCCCATGCCGAGCCGGTTGAACACGGCCACGCGAATCGTGTAGCTCGCACCCGTGGTCAGGTTGTTCAGCATCACCGAGGTGGTCGTCGCGTTCAGTGTCATCTGGGCCAGCAGCTTGGAGGCGTTGTTGCCCGACTTTACCTGAATCTTGTACCCAACGACGGCCCCGTGCTGGTGTTCGCGCAACGGCGGACTCCATCGCACCCAGCCGGCGGTGAGATTCAGCATGCCGGCCTGAATGCTCGTCGGAGGTCCCGTCGGCATGTCCTCCAGCGTACGTACGATCCGCGCATTGCTCGGCTGCCCTTCCAGATTCTTGAAGTAGGGCGTCAGGAAGAACTCGTACCGGGTGTACTTGTTCAGGTTCGTTATGATGTGGCTCTCGGTCTCGCTGTTCGGTATCGGCAGCATGCTGTACCGCTGGACATCGCTGTCAAGATCGCGGTAGCGCACGTAGAACCCTTCGATGTACTCTTCCGAGCCGCCAATCTGCAGCTGCCACTCGAGCCGCACCGACGTTGACGTGAGTGCGATGATATCGATTAACTCTAGAATCTGTGAAACCACAACATAAACATACGGCCATCGCCCACGGGGATACGCCCCGGTGAAATATGAGTAAAACGAATCTAGAAGTACCACAACCAGATGTCCACGCTAGATAAGATCCTACCTTTCCACTCAGCACCATCCGGGCCGTTTCCATCTCCTCGGGAATGGTGACACGATCGTCCGACGATAGCGTACGGATCAGTGTCGAGACTGGCGAGGGCGCCGAGAAGCCCATGCCATTTTCCGCTCGCACCGAGAAGATGTATCCGGTTTCCGGCGACAGGCCAGTCACCGTGGCCGTGTTGCCTGCGATCTGTCTCAGTGCGATCTTCCAACCGGCGTCCGTCTCCCGATCTTCCGTGCTGTGATACTCGATCGTGTAGCTGGCGATCGCGTTCGTACGCAGCTTGTCCTGCCCGCGGGCCCAGATGAGCGTTACGTTTGTGTTGGTGATGTTGGCCGCTTTTGGCTGACCGGGGGCCGAGGGTAACAGTTCCGGATTGAAAATCTGCTGTGACTGCGGCGGTAGATTGTTATCAACCTATTACCAATGAAAGAAGATTGGAAGGGTGATGGATATATAATTACAAGAATTTATAAGATTACAGGAATATGCTTCGATTCATGCAGAATGCTGTGAAACTATCAGCTCGATGAATACAAATAAACTTCTTCTCTCATTAATTCAGCCTAAACAAAAAATACAACTATATCATTAACATTTTATACTTACATTTAGAAACGCCGACCATGAGTATTCATGATCATTTAATTTTACAGTACATCTATACCAGCCGCTGTCTTCGGTATGAAGATCTGCAATGAATGAAAACAAGTAGTTAAGTACAAAACTGTTTAGTAACGGAGATTAGATTTTATCGACATTTAATTATTTCGATACAATGAGCGTGTGTGGATAATGATAATGTTTCCACTCCATTGCATCATTATTAATCAACAAGCGAACAGTTAGTGAATAAAGGCAATATACTTATTTAAAATTTGCATTATTTGATTATTTTGCTTAAGCCCGGCTACAGATAAAATTTGAATCACTAGTAACGATGTGAGATGATAGGTTACATAACACAAATTATGTTTAATCTTATATGTCTTGTCTGCTTTTGTGAGCTCTTCGCTTGGATCCGAACAATGACATTCAGAACTGCCGAGCAGCGGACAGGTAACAAGTAACCGAAAAGACAAGGATCAATAAGTCGGAAGAAACGCCCACAACGAAACTCGAAGAGAACCGCTGGAGCAGTAAACTTTCAAGGACAGTACCGTGTTTGGTCAAACTATGAATTTGCGTCTGATAATGATACGGTACGTGCCGCAAAAGATGTCGTAAAAGAGTTATGATTAACCTTGGCATGGAATGGACCTCTGGCAAGCAAATACGAGTGGGAAAGAACGTACAGTGAAGTGAAGACGATGTTTTTCATTGAACAAACTGTCAATTAATGAAGGACCGGCGCGCTTTTTGCAGCGCTACAGAAGTTTCGTTAGACATAAACAGCATGTTGTTATTTGAATCAATATTTAATTTTAACCTCAATACAAATTTCGAATGAGAAATAAATATTCATTACTAGCTTTGGCGGTGGAAAATTAATGTCAAAACGTTTTCTGTGCCACAGTAGGTGCGATTTTTTAGAAGAATATTGCAAAAATAAAGGAAATTATAAACTTTTTTCGCGGTATAAACCTGACTTGTGCCAAGACGAACATAATAAAAGAAAAACTACAAATCGGTTCATCCGTTCTCCAGGGATGCGTGGTCGCACACATTCTAAACATTAAATATTTGTCAACTTATGAAAATTGAACTTTTATATAAATTTGCAATTATATAAATTCCTAGAGGTGGTGTTAAACACAAGCTGTACTATCAAATATCAGAATGTTATAAAGGTAAATTAACAATCTGCACAAAACTGTGAAAAAGCTTTAAGTTTAGATTAGGCTAAACTCTGGAGGAATATGTAGAAAGGAAATGCTCATGATATGACTTTAAAAGCGGTTTCAAAAAGTGCTACCCAAACACTCAATGTAAACACGTTGAAACTTTTGAAAGCATCCAAAAAGCGTAAATGTTGTACACCGGTAACAAACGACCGGCAGGATCTACAGAAATACATAAAGTACGGTGCTTTAATATGTCGCAAAAAGCGCCTTCCTCGGCTTTGCTCCCTCTCACTATTCACGTTTCCTCTCCCTGCTTAAGCCCCGAAGCACTTCAATTTCAACACCGGGTTCCGGAAACACTAAAATCCTGGAAAAGTACAAAACCCCCCAGGGGGGACACAAATGGTGCAGCATGTTTAGAACTGTTCGCATCCACACCTTCCGAGCCCTCAGCCACCAAAATGGTTTCTTCCCTTTTCCAGAACCGGATATAAAATCTTTCCAGGTGAAGCAGGAAACAACATCCTTGAATGAAGCTGAAGCTCTATTGTACAGACAAAAATGAACAAACGAACGACAGGAAAAATGAATGAAACAACTCCTTCTCAAAGCATGGAAAAAAATCAACATGGTGAGCCACAGAAAATAACACCGAGGTAGCACCTAATACCGTACGAAGTGAAAAGCGCCCACCGCTTTCATTAGGGCAAGTACGTTCGAAAGCATTAAACCACATACAATATGCATATGAGGTGTTCCATTTATAGGCTTTCAGAGGGTTTTTTTTCTTTTTCTTTTGTTATATCTTTACTAAGCATTGAAACCACTTACTTCCTTTCTATATTCTTCTGTAGTGGAACAGTTTTCTATTGCTAAGAATTGGAGCGGGGATTTAGTACAGGAAAAAATACATCTGCAGGCTGGCTGGCTTAAGACTGTGTGTTTTCAATCCAAAAATAACAGCTTTGATTCCTGTAACGTTCTTGATGAAACCTTTTGTTTTCACAGTAGCATTTTATAGAATATCAAGCTGGCCCAAGGCCATTTTTTTATGTTGATTATGCAAACTAAATTAATTTCCTCCTTTGTAAATGTTTTTTCTACGTTAAGGATAAGTAGAGTAAAAGGATTTCTACATTTCACGACACGGCTGGCATTTGTCTTGCAAGCAAACTGCATTGATGCTGAAAAGAGTATAACTTTAGCGACACAATAAATGGTCTTTAATTTTCACCGTCAATGCTAAGAAAGGCTATCCCCAAATGAATTGGAGTCGACTACACCAAGATCCATGATCAGCTCCCCATTAAAACCATTAAGGCAGGAAGCGCCGAAGTGTAAAGCAGCACGAAATGGAGTAATCCTCCGAGGAGCTCATTAAGCTTCCAATTTCACCGCACAGCGGAAGACGGGGTAAAAGTTCAAATACCATTATCATAGCATTTACATTGTCGTCCGCACAACAAATACCGCCCAGCCGCTACAGTAAACCCATGCGCCGCATCGCGCGACAATGAGCCTCATTAGCATCTTGAAGGGAAAGGATATAAAGCTGTCGGCTACGGTACGGGGTAGTTAACGGTAAAATTGGTCAATTAGTGGTCCACGAATGAACAGAAAGAAAAAATAGAGTGAATTGATTGCAAAGCTTCAACCCGCACTCTGAGGTGCGAAACTACAATAAGCGATAATTATTGGCCTTAAAACTGGACCAATGAAGCCGAAATTGTATTACGGGGGCACAACGATGGTCACAAAAACGATTTTTCGTTGGGAACTAATGGGCCAAAAATCTCAAGAACATGATGATTAGGCTGAAAAAGGAGTGCGGTGCTAAAATATGACAACCATAGCAGACTCCCTGGCACTATGCAGATATGTTCGGTGCTCCTCAACCTCTTCGGCGACGGGGCCCCATTCGCTTGGTACGTTAAAGTGCGTTCGAGTGGCCGTTGAGCGGTAGTCTATCTTGCAGCCAAGTAAGTCAGTACTTATAGCCATCTGTTTGGTTTGAGACTAGCGTTCGGGGGAACTGATGCTTTTTTGGAAATCTCTGGTAGCCGGTAGCCCGAAACAGCAACCTTTTTCGCCTGGGTGTGCTATTCCAACCATCGCAAGCTACTTTTGACAACCGGAGTCTATGAAGACCCGTGCAGCTTGCTGTTGATTGGTTAGAGTGGCACTTCGCTTGGAGTTGAACGTTAATGGCTCAAGACTAGCGTGAGGGCCCTTTGGAATAACCGTAAATAGTCACACGAAGGACTCGATGAAATGAAGGCATTCAAGGACTCCACTAACAAGGAAAAGGCGATGAGCACGGCCACCAACTCCGCTCTTCTTAATATATACGAAAAAATGGTTTCGACTAAAGTGCTTAGGAAAACACAAGACGCACTTTCCGATGCCTCGAAATAAAAACAAATACCATTTGTTTCGATCGCATGTCACGCTCTACGTTCGCTTTTATGAGGGTCTGAGAACACGTCAAGTCAATTTGAAGAGTAACTTTACATTTGCAGTGTCTTCTCCATTCAATCATCGCTGGGTAGCGCCGTTTCCAGTCATCGACCGATCGATACCACCTCGCCGTCGGGATGATGCTGACACGGCGCGAATTATCCAGCTTTTGCACAACACGAAAAGGTTTGCCGGTAAGCTGATGTTGGTGGCCTGCCTACCTAACCAGTACCCTTCGGTCTCGATGAGCACATATTTGTATAATCAGATCACGGGCTCGAATAAGGAAAATTGAATCAAAAGAGCCCCAAAATTCCGTAGATGTACGTGACGAACGAATTTTCGATCCAAAACCCCCTAATCCAAACCAAACTAGCGGGCGGGATTTTCCAACAAAATTTTCTTAAAGTAATAATCGAACCCAGGGTAATCGAACACCGTTTTTTTGCTATTGTTTTACAAAGTGATTTCGATCTATTATTTCAAATAAAAAACATGTAGCACGTTCAATCAATTATTGTATTACATTCAATTAAATGAAAATTTTACAAACAAACTAACTAACTAATTTGTTTCTTAAACCGCTTGAAATTAAATCACACATAACAATGTCAAATATTGTATTTGCTTTAAATTATTCCATCGCAGTGCCTTAAATGTGATTAAAGAATTTTCAGAGTGATTCGTGGGTGCCTTCACTAGGAAACCCTAAAAAGCTGCTAATAATACATTTCAATACCGCTTTATATTCCATCGAAACGCTTCCTCCAACCAAATCCATTTTCAACCAAAAGAGGACAAAGTTTCTTACCTGTAGAATCAGATAGAAGCCATGCCGGAAATGATATTCCCAAACGTACGCGAAGCGCGTGCCTGAAAACATGCACGTCTTACGTCTGGTGCAAAGGTATTTGCATTTTCAACAGGAATCATCGGAAACCATCGATGCTGGAGAGAGAATTCATTCTAATAAAATTTATTCACTCCTTGCCTGGATACCTTGTGTCGGAGCGCACAAAGTACGTTGCATGATGGGCATGATGGGTGGTGTGAGGAGGGGAGGGGGGGGATAGGATAGGTATCCCGTTAGCTCCACATTTGGTGCCACCTAACGAAGGGTGGCACACCGTCTTATCGGTGCCCCATTTCGTTTCCATCGCCTCTAGGCAAAACTTAGCAAAAAGGAAACTTTTTCTTCAGTGCCACGGTACTTGAAGGAAACACCTACGCGAGTGAAACATGGCACGAATTCGAAAACCTTTCCTGGCCGGAAATTTATACGTAAAATTTACGACTTCCAAATCCCGGCACAGGGAGGAAAAGTTTGGCCGAATAACGCACTTATCGATACGTACGCCAACGCCCGAATTTAAGGGAACGACTTCTCGTCTCTGAACGTTTCATTACATTAAGACGAATCCTTCATAAAGATTGCGGAATCGACCGTGTGGAGACCAATCATTCCATTGGGGAGTTAGAGTTATTAGAGCGTTCTTACAATATCTTAGCGGGAAATCGTTATTCATGACTTCTAGATCAAATATTGAAATTTGCACATGTAATGCTTTAATGTAAAGAATGTTCTAAAATGTGTGCATTACACTTTATTTCAACGCATTTAACGGAAATTAATATTGAATGTGCAACAGATTATATAATTTTGAAAGATAGAGAAAAATATTTTATAAAATAGTAGGACTCATGCACCACAAAATACATACAAGTAATATTGATGCTGTTTGCTTTTCCATGTCAATATATTTATATATTTATACGTTAAATATACATATATATGAAAAAAAAGGAATTTCATTCGCCTATTCGAAGCGATAATCACGTCTGGGTCGGTTTAGATAAGAGGGTAAGAGTGAGCGATAATAATAAGATCGGTTTAGGCTGAGACCAAATTGAAAAAGTTTTTCGATGAACCTTCTGTTTGCCTTCGTTTTGGATCGTTACCCGAAAAGGCATATATGCTTGAAATTGAAGCATCCTTACTCTCTACCAGGAGAACGCGCCATGACGAACAGCGCGTGGAGAGTATGCTCGAGTAGGCAATAAAAAAGAACACTAATAAACGCACAATATATACACATGATACGAAACTTTTGCAATAAGAATAATTCGTCTAAAGTATTTGAATGTCTAAGCATACGGAAGAAAATGAACGAGTCAAGGTAATAAGAAAACCGCAGGCAATTCACGCATCACTGTTGAATCAAATGATTTAAACTTTTTTTTTAATCTAGTTTGAATCCTCCATGATTCCCCCGACGATGAATAATCCACGAAGATTGAATTATTAATACTTGTTTAATCATGTTTACGCATAGCTCCATCTATGGGGTGACGATCCAGTAGTTCAGATTTTTAGTGCAATTAAAAACGCATAAGCAAAAGTTGGCGTCACGTCATGGACATTAAATTTGCCCACAGCTTTCACTTCACGTCGCCCGAGTGCAATCTTTGTTCCGCACCAGTTTGTCGGTTTGTTGTTTTTCAGATACTTGTTCCATTCAACGAAAAAGATACTGGAAGCATATAGCGATAGTAACAGACAGCACGGTGGACGAAGGGAGTTTAAGGCACCAGTTGATTCACTGACAATACAAAAGCTCAATCAACCCTTAAGCATCATTAGCTTATCTCTCTATTGGATCTTTATTTTTCCTTTACTCTCACGTTCTGGTTCCATCGCACTGAAATTCTGCTGTCGTGGTAGGTAAGATGATGCTAGCAGCCCTGGCACAACTGCTTCCAATACCTGTGACGGTGGCCAGGAACAGCAGTTTCCACCCTTTACCTCTTGAGTCTTAGCGAACGGAAAGATATGTTCTGGCCATCTTCACTGCTGGCCTCCTGATGGTGGTTTTCCAGCAGACCATGCCGCAAAGCAGAAGAAAGATCATTTACATAATGACATTTAATTGAAAAGACTTTTTCAGCGCCAAGAGGGCAGATTCTATCCGAACGTCGAACAGTGCCGTGACATTGAGTCGAGGCCGGGTTCGTCGGACCATCTTCTTTCACGTCACTTTACGACGATCTCCGTACGGTGTTTTTATTAAATTCAAGATGTGTTATACCCTCGGCCAAAGGTGACCGTCTTCACCATGATGATGCCGTTAGGTGAGAGTTGATTGGTATTGAACCACTTCAACCTCTATATCGCACACCTTCGCTTAATATGACCCGAGTAAATCTAAAGATTAAACATATTTCAGCTAAGACCTTCGCTAAGAAGAGACAGGCATCAAGCACAAGCAAAGTCACGCTTGGACCGGATGGAATGTACCGGAGAAATTGAACTTCGTTGTTTGGCGTGTACGACCTACCACCCTTAAGGCGTCTCTTGCCACACACCACCCAATAAGCTACACCCGGCGGACTGATGTCTGACCTCCTGCTTCGCTGTTGAAACGTCCGTTCTCTTTTTGTTAATCAATTAGAAGCGATTCGCAAGCACGTCATAAGGGATGCATAAAAAAACTGCCTTTCGATGCCCTTTCTTACGCCAACCACTACAGGAGGATAAAAGAACTGATCCTTCGGTGATGACGACCCCCTATTGCGAGAAAAAATCCTCCCTTTCGCTTAGTAAGAGAAGACATATTTGCCGAGAACACAATCTTTCACCAGGGCGTTGCGTCAAGCACTAAGGAATATTGTAATATTCCATGTACCTCTCCATGCAAAATGCGAACAGATTTGTGGCAAGCACTTTATAGCATTTGTATGTTGGATGTTGATTGATGATGCAATAAATAGCTGTACCGAGATGGTATATGGTTTCATGCAAAAAATCTTCTAGAGTGCACCGTGCATACATTTGACGTATTGCAAAGGAGACGACGTTTGAAAAGCTTCGGTTGGCCTGAACATTTCAACAAATTAAAACAAAATTGTTCAAATAATGCATCAATCATCTGACGCAAATCAGGAGTTGAAATCAGCATGCAGAGCAGGCATATTGCTTGACTGGGGGTTGTTAGGCTTTTCCTATTCCCTCTATCGTTTAAACCGGCACTTGGTGTAATGAAACCGGATATCCTCTCTCATCTTTTTCCGTTGCATTTACACGATTGGCAGAATCCCAGTTAAATCATTGTTTCATTCAAATCTGTAGTGCGCTCTACACGTCTATTATTCCCGATCCAGTGAACGAAAACCTACATCCACTCGTCAATAATTAAGCTTTTGAAGTGCAGAGCGTGAAGGCGTGCTGCATGCATTCTAGCTCTTATATTGGTTTCCTGATTTCCAGACGGCACCACACGTGCATCGTTGGTAGTACAAACTTTTCAAATATTTAATGGTTTTGTTATTCCCTCGGGACAACGATTTGATTCCAGAGGGGAATGTCTCTGGTTTCTTTTCAAATTCTTTAGAAACCAGCAGTAAGGAAAGAGGTAAGTTGCCTGTCAATCACGATTGTTGCGCGCCAAGTCTCGTAAAGAGCACGCAATTGTTTGAACGCTACTGAAGTTGGACGGAATACAGCAGCCTAAATGGAGTTAAAATTGTTTTTAGATGATTGTTAATGCATCAATTAAACCATTCGCCAGGATATTACGGACCCATAGCAATTCTATGATTATAATCAGTGTGGAACACTTACCTAAATTAAAGAATAAGTGCCACTTATGTTACCTCATAATATAATATTTTACAAACGCTCGTTTAAAGTAAATTCAAAGATGTTTCAATGACATGAAGCTCTTTAAAGGTAAAAAGCTGAATTACAAACAAAGTGATAAAAAACTTGCTCAATGTAAGAATAGCAACTAAAATATGTTTTTCGCACTAAACAAAACTTACCATCTATCCGCAAGGTTCCGCCAGGCAGAAGTTTGAAGCGCTTTCCTAATCCTGTCTGAAGAGTGCTTCCTCCTCGTTCCCATCTCGGCACTATCGTAGTGTCAGTTGGAGCCAGTCGACAGGGTAGGGTTGCCTTTGTTCCAGCCGGAAGACTCTGATTAGAAGGGACTTGCTGTAGCACCGGTGGCGGAATGCTGTCAATCGGTGAAGTAACCTGCGTACAGGAAAGAAAGAAAAAAATTGAGATACTCATATTGTACTCATGAAAGATTTAACCAAAATATTAGTATTATTATCATTATTATTATACTTTATTTATTTGTTTGCCAATATAAAGAGGATATAAAACTGCTCATTTTATTTCTGCACATGCTCATTTCTATTGCAATAAATAACGGTTAACTTGGATGAAGAGTGTGAAATGTGAAATGATACAGATTACATCGGTTCGTGAGAATTCATAGAATGCTGATATTCTATTGCTCAACGTAGACAAAATCAAATAAAAAAGCCATGCTCAAATTAAAACCAATATCAGATTTTATTAAAAGATATTTCTACTTGAATGGTCCTTTTGCATGAGTCGTGTTATTGCACATCGAGTTTGCCACATTAAACTTAATTGTCACAATAAACCGAATTCGACGCAATGACCGAAGTCCGTTTGCTGCACGGCTGAGTAACTCACTCACCTGCAAATAAACTCGATTCGTAACCGATCCCGCCACGCTGAGCGCGGAGCAGACAAAGTAGCCGTCGTCTTCACGTTGCACACCGTGGATCTGTAGTGAGCCCTGCCCGGTTACGGCCATATTGCCGTAGCTGTTGTTCGGGAACATTAGCGTCTGGGAGCCCTCGCGGGTCCAGAATACCGAGGGCAGCGGACTCCCATCAGCCGAACACTTGAACGTCACGACACTGTTGACGACGACTTTCTGATCCTGCGGGCGAACGGTGAACACGGGCGGTGCTGTGAGGGAGAAGGGAACATTAACATTGAGTTTATATTATAGGTATCGCAGGAGCCATTGCAGGAATACAAGACCCAGCATTGAAATGAAATAAGAAAACGAATCAAACTCGATCCGGTATACATCCAAGTTACGCTGATGAAGCGATTTTCGGCCACTCATAAACAGCAAAGGCAGCAAAGAGCAGTGGAGTTTTTCGGATTCATCATTCCGACAAGACATGGACTGACAAATAAAACAACGAGAAGAACCCGGACGACACATTCCAGCGAAAGAAAAAAGAAAAACTAAAACACCAACGATCCATTGTAGCCTCGCCGCAGCACACAGGAGCCACTCGACGGCGGCAGGGTGCCAAAACGCTAGCAATAAAACGTCTTAAACTTGCAAATGTGTTCTAAAAATGCCAAAAACCGGCCGCCAAATTTGACGACTCCAGACGGCACGAGTTGTAACAAAGCGATTCGTATGACAATAAAATCCAATAAAGTTGCCGTTGCCCGAAATAGTTAAAATCTAAACTGTATGTTATTGCGTGCTCCATGTATTGCACTATAGTAGTGGGATTTAGAAAACGGACCGTTGGTTGTGAGAACGACCCACTTGACGGATGCACAAGATAATCCCTACATTGTCATTCGATGTTGGTGGCCTAGGTGAAACTTTTTCCGTTTTTCCTGAATGTTATTCGGCGCCTTAATCGGCGGTCGTCTCCACAAATACTCACTGTTGACGGTTAGGCTGGCGCGAGCACTGATCACACCGACGGAGTTTCGTGCCTCGCAGATATATTGCCCGTGGTCGTCGGCGGTCACGTTACGGATGATGAGACTCTTGTCCTCTTCCGATATTTCTGCCCGCCCGACCGGTATGTGCCCGTTCTGTTTGATCCACAGTATCTGCGGTGCAGGATCACCTCCGACGGAGCACTGGAACTGGACCCGGTGGCCCTCGAGGACGGTCGCATCGACCGGCTCGGCCACGAAGTATGGTTTTACTGTGGGCGAGAGCGAAATCGGGTAACGAACGGTTAGAGCGTGGTAGGCGTCATAAATCATGTATCGGTGATACTTAAGACGACAAAGTTGATTAAAACTGTCATAAATTATCCGCCCAAAGTGGTATCATGCTTAAAAGGTGGGAAGCTTTTGTAGCAGAAATTCGGTGGAAATCGAAATCAAATTCATTTCTCCTCGGACGTCTAATTAGGAATCACATCGACATTTGGGACTAGCATTCATAATTATGATTAAAAACAAAATTTAAAAAAACTAGATGGTGGTATCAGAAATGTATTGAATGTGAATTACATTTATTAAATAAACCGCATGTAAACCGCATGTAGACAATTGCACACTGTGCAAAATAGAAGGAATCGAAATAGGTACTAAATATTTGGAATGAGAAGAGTTAGGAAGCGCAATAAAACTGATGAGCGAATATGCTGAATGAATCCCCCAAGAATCGAATTGTCAAAGTAACAAATTCGGTATCACTGAGTCAGCCGTGCAATTGCAAAGGATAGCGTTGATGAATTGATTGTACCGGGACTTATAATGGGCCTCTGCTTTACCCATGCACATCAATCATGTGTTTGTCCGAAAGATTCGAAAAAAGGCGTCGGCTGTTACCGAAAAAGGGTTGGTCAACGCAATAGACCCTTTTGAAGCACATCGATCTTCATTTACGTTTCCAGTAAAAAAAAGAAAAGATCATCGTTCAGAAAACACAAATGAAAGCGAAAAACAAAAGTTTGCCACCGTAAATCATCGTACTTCAAGCGAAACCTACATTCATCGCGGGGAGGCTGGTTGGGAAGCGGCGGACCGGGTACTTACCCTGCACGGTTAATTTTGCGAGCCCACTCTCCCTGGAGCCAACCATATTTTGTGCGATGCACTGGTAACGCCCTTCGTCTGCCGGCCGAACGTCGCTGATCAGAAGATTTCCACTGTCAACGATCCGTATCCGGGCCAGCTCCTTCGATGGGCGATAATCGTCCAGCTCCAGAAACACGTCGTTCTGTGGCCCAATTTCGGCAGCGTGGAAGAAAGAGCGGAGAAGAGCAAAGAACATCAAAAGGGTCAGTCCGTGATAAATTGTGATTCGGTGGATGATAAAGAGCGGGCCTCGGGCACTCGAGCTTAACGCGTACCTTTTTCCAGCTGACGTTGGGCTCCGGATTGCCACGGGGTGGACTGCATTCCAACAAAGCAGTTTCGCCGGCTGCTACTCGCGTGTTTTTCGGTTCCACACGGAAATCGTCTCTGAGGGCTGTTAAGGGAAAAAGATAACATCATTAAATTATTCTATACGCCCAGATTTTACGTGTACATAGATAATACGCCAGTGAGTGATACCTCGATATCATTCATGCCACCATCTTGGCTTATTTAGCTGAGATTTTGTAACACTTATTCTGTACTTAGCAACAAAAATTTTAACATTAACTTTTAAAATGCATGCTTGCGAAATAAATTTAAACCCACTCTGATTGAATTGATCATTTCAGGTGAACTGAACACGGAAATCTATTCGATTCTAAATTAATAAATTAAATTGAATCACCACGAAAGCTTGTAATTGGCAAAGTTACATCGACACATGACAAACGATCACTTACTTGCCACCTGCAGCGTTGCATTCCGGCTAAACACTTTGCCGGCCGGATTGCTGGCGACGCACCAGTAAACTCCGTCGTCCTGGTCCTTCTTGCTGTGGACGGTGCGCAGGAAAAACAACGAGCCCGCCGGCAGCAGTACATGGTTCGCGTCCAGCTTCACCTCCTCGCCGTCCTTGTACCACTGGATGACCGGCTGTGGTTTGCCTTCCGCTTTGCAGTTCATCGTAACGGGATCGTTTTTCGGCACGATTGTGTCGCTCGGATTTTCGATTATCCGGGGCGAACGGAATTGAGCTGTGAGGGAGAAAATAAGTGACGCGAACCGTTAGAAAAATCTCGACTTTCGTGGAAAATATGTGTTTATTTTGTGTGAATGAAAGAAAAAATCATTGAAAACTTTCCAACGGGATACAGTAATCGATCGATACTCCTAATATATTCTAATTATGACCAGTTTTTGGATAGACTTGACAGGAATGATGTGAGAAATCGGTGTTTGCTCCTAATACTACCAACTCCGCAACATCTCGGAACAAAGATACTTTCGGCACCAGAACCTTAAATTCATGAAACGACACCATAATCGTCTCAGATCACCTCGGGCCAAATCACCTCGGCTCAGACGACCCCTGGCACAAATTAGTCACTGAAAATGTTCAGCCAAGCGGAAAAGGGAGATCATCTCGTACCGAAAAAAAGACACACACACACAAAACCTGGTAAAACATGCGATGCGGTTGCCGCAGGCGCGTGTGAACAAACTGGTGGATACAAAACAGAGCGTACGAAAGTAATTTTTCATGTCACCCACGCCTTGCTGCTCTCCCGATGACGATAAAGTCGCTTCCGAAAAGCGGGGAATCTGGCACAAAAAAAAAACATGAACGGAAAAGGAAATCGTTCGTTCGTCCGCAAGAAGTCACCAGTTATGTATTACGCGGAGGGTTTGGTAAAATCTCGACAAGCCTCTCGCGGCTCGTTCTGTGCGTTGGCGAGATATTTGTCTCTATAAGAGATTATGTGTTTTTCCATCCCGCTGCCTTCAGCGGTAGTCAATGACAAATTATGCGACACTGGTTTTGGTTTCTGGCAGGAAGCAGTGCCTGCGGGATAAATAAGCATTCGTCCGATATTAAAAGTTAAAGATGCTTCATTCTCCACCATCATTGCATTGGTTTAACAACCGACGAACTGGAATGGAGCGAAAAGCTTTGACTTTGGAGAGGCAAAGAAGCGGACGAAAATGAGAATGGATGAATGATTTTTAATCCGCGAAGATTATCCTCCGAAATAGACTGCTTGCGTGGCAGCTTGTAAGTTGCCCCAGATTGTTGTAAGCCACTCTTCGCAGGCCTTTGTTAAAACACCTCGATGCAAAACTCCGGGTTTGCAAATACAAGCATATTAGGCTCTATATAACCCAATGCTCTCAGCACACAAGAATATGACTCAGAGAGTAACGATCGATAAGACATCGTCTGAGGAGCGTAGGTACTACAAAGTAGTACATAATAGATGAGCTTGCACCGGCAGGGCGTCATGACGCAATCACATGAACCTATTTGAATGACATTTTCAGCGCCAGACACAGCCATCCCGCCTCGCTGCAAATCTGTCAGCATTAAACGCCGATCGGCTCGCGGTGGTTGATATTGGTCCATTCGTGACGGCGCGTGAAATCTCCGCTGATGCAAGCAACTGCGAGGGATTGATTTCTCGACTCTGACTCCCGCTTGGTTTGGAGCACTTTGATCTTCCACTATCTTGTCCACCCACGGATATGCAATTTCAACACGAACGGTGGCGCCCCGGCAGACTGGCGTCGGGCCACAGCTCGTGCTCTTCGAGACAGAGCGTGCGCGTGAAAGAGCGGCACCGGCCGAGGCACATGCGATTATCGTGAACACCCTACAACACACCATCACCTCGAGAATGTCCAAAAAAGGTAGTTTGCGAAGGCCGTCTGTCGGCCGGTCAGTCGGCATATATGCACCCCCAGCGATAATTCCGATCCGGGTGTCGACTGAGGAACGGAGGCGTTGGTTTCCAAACGAGAAGCAAACGAAAGGATGCTAATATACACTGAGCGAAATATAAATAGTACCACCCATTCATTGTTTGCTTATAAAACGTACCGAATTATGTTACGGATACTTCTAGATGAAAAATGTTCTGTATTCTCAATATCTCTGAACATCATGCTCAAATATTTAATCACTACTGTACAGATCATTTTTCTTAATTGAACTGTTTAAGTTGTGATTTTTTAATATGCAAACTTTGACTCGACGTTTGAGCATGTTGACAATGTTAAATTTATTTGCCATTTTCACAAAAAGGCGTTCAACGGTAGGCGAAGGGCTTCTGAGAGAATACAAAAAAGGAAGAACTGCAGGCTGCTCATTCAAAACGGATGGCTGCTCATTCAAAAACTTATTTATCCGGCTTTTTTTTAGTTCTACGACTTTAT
Source organism: Anopheles atroparvus (assembly GCA_914969975.1). Taxonomy (NCBI): domain Eukaryota; kingdom Metazoa; phylum Arthropoda; class Insecta; order Diptera; family Culicidae; genus Anopheles; species Anopheles atroparvus. The sequence goes on along the minus strand of CAJZCY010000004.1, from coordinate 30,971,246 downwards.
TTTTGTTGCAGTCCACCCCAACGGAAGCACAGCTTGCTATGTATGACACGAATCGTTCATAACACTACCAGTTTCTGCTCCTGTGCTCTATAAAAGTTGATCTTTTATTTTATTCTCAGCCAAAAACTCTCGTTGTTCACCTATTGGGTTCAATTGAGTTTTCTTAGCCCCTTACACTACTTCAAGTTTTCCCTGTCTCAAGAAATTTACATATGCGACGTGTAATGGCCGAAGGTCCAAACTCTGATCGTTCGAACTGAGATGGTTGATGTTGTTACCTTGATTTATTTTCCGAAGCATAAAAAAAAACAACCACAACGATTCTACAAAATAATACATTGAATATGAACCATGGTGGTCCTGTTCTTATATCGCACAGTGTAGATTGTGTACGGCTAGGCTAGGCAGCATCGGACGCGGGTTGGCAATGCAGTTTTAAAGATTTACTAGGTACAACGCTTCCCCGCATGAAATTCATGAGAAAATTGGGGCAATCGACACACTTTGAGAGATTTACAAAAGCCATGAAACGCACAACTGTCTTGCTAGTGGTGCGAACATAAAACACCTGAAGCTTACCTTTACTTTGCGGCAAATAATGAGAGCATACTTAAATATAAGATCAACTTTAATGCTCCTTCTTACAGCATCTGCACCAATCAAAGCCTACACTTTCCTGTGCGAAAATCATAGTTTGTCAATCGGCGAGCCGTGAGAGCGTAATATGCGAGAAATTAATGGCGAATTGCAGAAAAACATCAAAAACCACTTCACGCCTGAATTTACTGCCAACAGATATCGTCTTGGTACAAAAAAGGAATAGTGGGCGCTTTTAGCACCATTCTGCGATCAAATAAATCATATCCTACGGCAAACGCCCAGGCAGGCGCAGTCGAAAGCCGGGCGAATAAAGGGTCCTGCGCGTGCGGCGAAGATATTCTGTTTTGTTCCTTTGTATACTTTAACATGTTGCGGCCGCTGGAAACATACCCGCGTCCTCCGATGGGTGCAAAATCTGTAAACCGACAGTGCGTACCGTCTCACCCCGTGCGAGTTCAGGCCAGACCCTTTTCACTGTGGGGGTAAGTTTATTGCAGCTGCATTTAGCGCCAAGCAGCCATCAGCGACGAATGGTTCTAGCATTCCGGGAGACTTAATTTATGATTGACACATGGACTCTGAAGTCTGCACCGCGGCCAAGCCTCTCGTTTGCCCTCCCTCTTCCCTGTGACTCGGCTGGGAGCTTGCAGCGAGGTTTGGATAAACATCCAAGAACGAACGATCAACCAACAGGCAGCAAAGGATGATTACATGGCTAGCTAGCTTCCTCCGGCCCGCCGTCGGACATTGTGTCATTGCGTCCAAGCGGCGCGCGGTCTTTGTTCTTCCTGCCGTTGAAAAACGGAATATGTATATTTAGCAATCAAACCGACCCGCCGCGCGGGCGACCCTCGGGTGTGGTTGTTTAGATAGATTCCAGCACCGCAGTCTCTAGCAGTTAGTTTCCCGGATGCCTGGACCCTCCTTACGCCGGTGAATCATCGTCGTGTTGGAGGTGTGAAAAACAGGAAGTGGCGCGCGTAGACTCACTGCCCTGATGCAACTGTTTTGCATACAGAGTTGGCGTCCATAGAGCGTAGGGTCTAATGCGGATGTCACATCCCAAGGTTGAGGCGTGCAGACCAGCCTATCTATTCTTTTACAACGAAATTCAATGGTTGTTGCCAATGTTTTTTTTTTTTTTTCATTGATCCATCGATTGACCGCCCTTACAAGGAACGGTTTCCGTCCGGAACATGGACTAGTTATGCATAGAAATGTTTACATTTATGCATAGGGAAGTTCAAGGAATTGATGGAAAATATTGATCAATATTGAGCAAAAAAAATCATACAGTCAATTAAAAAAAATTAAACAGAATAAATAAAATGATACTAAAACATAAATCAAGTTCAGGGTACATTTCAAGTGTTAGGTACACTTACTTAGTTTCGTTGGATTTCATTTAAAATTACATTTAATCACTATATGTCAGAAGGTTGCTTCCATCTAATTTCTTGGGCAGAATAAAAAGCTATAAACCATTATAATTCGACATTTACTAAGTGAAGAAATATGTTCTACGCTCCCCGACGTTGTCCGTCTTTCTAAGAGAGCAATATATTTCTTGGGAAAAAACGATAAACATCTGAGCCGTTCTGGAATTTCGTCCAAATTTGCTCGACCGTGCCGCGTAATGAAGAGATAATTCTTTAGTATGCTACCCACGGCTCGGTTCACGGTTAAAATATGGCTGCAGCCACTCGTATCGACAGACGGAACCCGGAGGATAGGATGCTCGATTGCTACTTGATTACGAGAGCGATACAGTTCGCCCGTGTAACGGTTCCCTAATGGAGGCTCGAATTTCCAAGAGCGTTGTGTCGCCCCGCGATCGCAATCTATGCTAATCGAAGCTGCTTCCGTAAGAGAGCACTCAGAAGCACTCGGATACAGAGCTTCGCCGAACGGCACGACGCTTCCTGGCTGAAGATTGATGGAACCTTGCGTAAATCTTGTGTTTTTTTTTTTTCGCTAGGAAGGCTCCTATGACCCTACAGAACAATGTATATTAGTGACCGATAAAAGAAATTATATTCCGAACCGGGATTCGACTTGATATTGCTTAAACGTTAATTAATATTTTCAACGATTTTATCTTTATAATTAGAGCAAATCTGCTTACCGAATTCGGAAATATTTATTCAGTGTAAGATAAATAAGCCAGCCAAAATAATTGGCCACCTTGAAATAATCAGCGACTTTCCAAAAATATCTTAATCGAATCAACCGGCAGAAATGTTTTTCCTGCACATGTGTTTCTGAGTGGTACCCTCTTCTTCTACACATCCATCTTAACCCCCAGCCTCCTGTCTTCGGGGAAGGCCTCTCTCTTCGAGACGCCTGATCCGTGTGCAATACTGCGCCCCAAAACAGAATGAAGATGTTTAGTCGCGCAGCTTCCATCTTTTAGTTCATTGGTTCGTCAAGAAAACGCTAGTGGACGACTGGATACGCATTGCCCAGACGAACCGTTTTTGCAGCTTCGGTCCGTTTTAACTTCTCCAAGAAACATCTTGGCAGGATACCACGTGTCAACAGACAGCGGCAGACGAAGTTTAAACAATGAAACGTTGTTTGAATAACATTTGCTGTTGGTCCTCCACAGTGCCTTTGGGCGAAGCAAACGTCAAGTAGAAGACGCAGACGAAGTTAAATGATGCTGCTGAAGGCGATATCGAATGCAAGGCGCAGCTGGAACACCATCGTTGGTGGCCTGTCATCAAAAGTAGAAAATCTTTATTTTAAATTACCACTTGGGCTGCACTGTCACATTTTGTTTGCTTTTCGTTAACTTTTCACTCTTCAATAAATACAAAAGACAAAGTTTACATGCTAGTACTCTAACACTAAAACATGTGTTTCATGTTTCCGATAAAAACTAGTTTTATGTGATAGTTGCATTGATTTGATTTTCTTCTGAGTTGTTTCGCAATTGCAAGACAGTCGAGAAAACATATTTGACATTATAGAAGCAAGGCCGAGGGCCTTGATGGAAAAGCATCTACAATGTCTTATTTCAACCAAGGGAAAAAATCTACCTACCACTTACCAAAACCAACTCGACGTAACGATAAACAAAGACAGTAGTAGACATCAAGAGAACTGATTTCATTATAACGAGGATGCTTTAAAATGAAGTTCGATTAAAAAAAATTGATTGAACAATAGAAATATTATCTCCATACGTACATTCTACTTGATAAACTTTCCACTATTTCTATTGACAAGTATTGGATTAGTATTAACATAAGTTACAAACATAACTGTGCGCTGATCTGCTATAACGATAAAGTGGATTAACAATGTAAGAATCACATTTGAAATTCAAACAATGATCAACATTCTCTATAAACTCTTCGCCATTTGAAAATTAAAAAATATTTAAATGAAAGTTTGGCTGTAAGTATGCATAGTTTTGAATTTCATATAATTTGCGTTGTGAAAATTTATCGGTACATTGTAAGAACACTTGGACGCCAAATTAAATAACATCGAACAAAAGTAAATTATATCATTTTCCTGTTTTGGCCACTTCCCATTTTACTGATTTTCCTAAGGATTTACGGGAGCCAAAGTTCGACGTAATTAAATTGTTCCATTACAAAGGGAAGGCGAAAGTGGCAAAATAAATAATATACAGAAAAAGAGACGTCATGTCAATTGCCGGTGGATTTCATAAACGGGCGACGGGCGTGTGTGTGTCTCACTTTCATCCCAGCCGGTATCATTTTCACTTTGCTGTCGAGCACATCTTGTTTCAGACTGGCATGGCAGCGGGGACTTTTTTATTAATCTTTCCTTTTATATGATGGCGAATTAACCAGCATCAGGTCCAACAATACTCCCAGTCGGCCCACGTCGGTTGGTTGAGTGGTGTATATATATGTGTGTGTGTGTGTAGGGGGTTGGTGGGCGGACAACGAAACCCTATCCATAGCTCACACGTAATTGGTTCAACAAATTATTAAATTGATTTATTTAACTCGCTTCAGTGACCGCGCGCGTACACACGCGCTTCTTCCGATACATCCTACGGATGTTTCGCTTTCGGGTTTTGTCTTAACAAACCTCGACCAGCGGTCTCCACCCTCGGCCTCTGCCTCGGCCAGACAACACAAAGCCGAGCATGATTGGTCGCAGCGAAACACTTGTTTACGGAAAAAGCCCGGCCAGCCGTTGCGTCCCGAGCCAGAGAGCTGCTGCACAATTGTGCATTTCACTGACGGCGGATTGATCAACAATCGCAGACGGGGACAACAACAAACTGCCCGACGCACAGTGACGTGAGGGTAATTGAATTTTATAATTTCATAGCGTGCGCTCGCGAGTGGACACGGCTTTTTTTTTCCACCCGAATTGCGGCACTGGCCAGCTGACGACAACCGGCCATGATGTACGATGTGGGCTGGAGCATTTTTATGATTGCACACTGGGGAAGCAACAAAGAGGCAAAAGCTGATCAAGATAAACGATGATATCGACGAACCATAACGCTTTCTTGCTTGAGTACATGTTTGGCGGGGACATGTTGTAAAAGCGGCAAGCCCAGCTCCGACGGATGGTTCGATAGAAAGTCATCAGTTATGACCGGTTTTATAAAGATTAAAAATTAATAAATGAATTCAAAACAAATTGTTTGATTTCAAATAAATGTAGCTTTCGCGCAGTTTACGCACTGATTCGAACATTTCTTTTTATGAACACTTGTGCTCCTGAGCTCTTTAAAAATGTTTTCTTTTGTCTTTGCTAAAACAAATATTGAATATTCTGCATGAAACATGATGACGAAATTTCATTCATATGCCACCGTATAATGAAAGCCATGTTAGAATCATAAGCCCTTTTTTATGTTCTCTGTTGTTCAGCCCTAAACGCTACCACCCCTCTTAGTTGGTCTGTAACTTGAATTTAAATGCCTGTTTTTTAAATAAAGATCAGCGCCAACGTGCCTTTAATAGGTCCAATAAATACTCAAGCCTTCATTTTCCACCGTTTCAGTGCAGTCAGAGAACATTTTCATATCCCCTCTTGCATAATATTGCATGTTGTAAAAATAATGTTTTTTAATTGCAATAACGATTTATTTGTTATTTCCAAATAAGTGAAAATGGAAAACATGTGTTGTGTTGAGAACATATCATAAAAACGACTATATATTGTTGTATGTTGAATCAATGAAACGTTTTTAAATAGAAAGTGTTTCTTTTTATGGACAGCATAGCAGCATACAGCAAGCTTCCATGAGAATAACCATCCGTTTTATAAAAGCTGAGAAGAAACAGGACGCGGCAAGGCCATAGTAGTAAATTGAAAAGGATACAATAGCTTTGCTTGAAAAGAAACAAACGTCTGGATGTGATGTATCCTATCAAAAGAATGAGGTCATCCTTCTGTCCGTCCAAGGTATACGGTTTAGCCATTATGCCTATACGCCTTCGCCACCGACCCAATTTTATCCTTAGTCACCTCGACGGCCCGCCAATCTGTGAACCATCCTGTGCGTGGGTGGGCAGTGCTTTTCCTGAGAATATTTTCCGCCTATTCAAGAAGCTCGGTTTGATTACTCTGATTAATGTTTACCCAGTGACCCACACGCTCCTGGTCGCCTCCTGCGTGATTTGCTGAATTGTGGGACGCTTATACGGACTCCTTATTATTCCCATATTCAGGGACTTTGGCATACATCACTCGACCCTCAACACTGGCGCCATTATGTACATCATCATCATCGGCGTAATCGTCACCATCGTGAGGGAGAACGGGCGCTCCTTCCGAAAACGAAAACGGCAAGCGATAGCCACACCACTCCACACCACCATCATTATCGTAATACCAGCAGCATATAGCCAATTATTTTTACATACTACAAGATTACATCATTAATATTCCAATAACCGAAAGCTGATTAATTCTTTACGAGGTGGCCTCATGAAGGCGCAATCATGCGCAATTGTTTCTTCTCGAAATATGCTGCTTATGCTAAGGTCCAGTTTAACGCCCTGGAACGTCCAACACAGCTCGTATCTCACAGAAGGATCCGGCAACGAGCATCGGAGAACTGGACGCAGGATGCTATCGATATAGCACGGAATAAACAATCGATTTTCTTTACTTCAACACATACTTATGCCACCACTAGCTCCGTATTAACAAATAATCTATGTATCGCAATAAAGCCAGAGGCCATTTCTTAAACGTTGGTATCGTATCGAAGTAAACGAAAAAAAAGGGCATACCACGAACCATTGAAGCGCCCGAAAACGATGAGTTTGCATCAGGCATAGGGACGTGTTGCGAATATTTCGTCCATTTGTCGGATAATAGCCACACTGCATATACCCCAGACAACGGATTCTGTCACGGAAAGGACACAATAGTTTTTTTTTTTCGTGTCAAATTCACCCGGCTTCTGCAACGGGCTAGATGAGAAGATGTTCTGATTTCTTTTAGGCCTAAGTAAAACGTATCGACTGGGCTGACCTCTGCCGACCATAAATTTTCTTCAAATGCGAATCAGGACCTTCGGTAGGCAGGTAAACAAGAGAATAGGATGTTTTTCTTGCTTTGCGCTCCCGAATGAGTTTGCCATTTTATGAAAAAAATTTGCCGGCGTGCAGATTTCTAAATGGACACAATAGATGACACCCAGCATGTGGAAGAAATGCGTTTGCTGACGGACAAACTGTAGCAAACTTTATTGCCGCCACATATGCAAATACTTTTAACCTACAAATTTGACAGCAATATCGTCCATCTGTTCATTTATTTTTCTGAGCAAATATTCATTACTTGCATTCAGTTGAAAGTTATCAGGTTCTCGCCTCAGGGACCATTTGAAAATTTGAAACCGAATCGTGCACTGTAAATTAGGTTGGAACATTCACTAGGCCTTCATCCATAATGGCAGATCGATACATTTACGATAGCTTGAAGCTACAAACCTATTCAATCCGAGCTACGTCGGGCTGTAATGGCATCAATAAAACAGAACTAGGAAAGCTTGATCTCCCGTTAGGTCAACGATGCCGTCCGGTTGGCGTTGGTACTTGCTACGCCAGTCGTTTGAATATTTTATGCAATCGTAGAACTCTCTCAAAAGCCCACTAACACTAACACTGGATGCCTAAATTGATGTTTTATGGATCGTGTAGTGAATAAAAGAATGTTGTATAATTACAGCCGTTCTCTGTTCAGAAGCGAGTTGTACATGCAATGCATAAACCGCTGCTGGAGCTGTTTGGGATTTAAAAAAAGAAGTGCAAATCAGAGTCAGCTTGCCAATGGAGTTGCCAAAAATACGAAGCTGTTTGCAAAAATGCAGCACGTGTTGGCTCAAATGAAGAAACGGTGGATCAAACGACGAATTATTTGGATCAAACGAAAACGGCTGGGAAAAATGAAAAGTAGTAGGGAAAAATGAAAAGTACAACACTCCCAAAAACAATCAGATTTTGTTTTCAGTCGCAAACCATGTTTTTTTATCTTAAAGCAAATAAGAATCCTCAATTATTCCGATGACAAAGTCCCCAAACTGACGTTCCCTTCGTTGCGACAAAAATTTGGCTTAGAAGTATCTAGCAATCTTTCACATGCGTAAACATTAAATAAAACAAATGTTCTATGTTGAGTTTTTATGGATGGTATGGGCATGCCTTGAATATTGAGAGCATTTACGATTCGGAGGCAGCCGAATGAAACCCTCCACAGGATTAGGCTTCCAGTAGGTTATTCATAAACAACCACACAACCCCCAAGCCAAACACTACACGTACAACAAATCCCAAAAGCAATTGCCCTCGGCCCTAACAACTTCATCGGGCGGTGAGGCAAACGATATTTCCATCGTATAAAATATTCAAAATATAACATGCCCCTCTTGAAGGCTCGACAAAAACGGATCTGAACGTGATTTGAATAAGTCTCATGAGCTGCGGCACATCGATTGATTGAATAAAGTTACTAAAGTGGAACAAAAACTGAATGGGAATGGCGTACAGCTAAGTATAGAATTGAATAAAACAAGTCTTATCAGTCGTATCAGCCATCTATTAACTCGAACCTAAATGCAGACCCACAAAGAACAAGAAATTAATGATTAAAATTGAAAAGCTAGCCTCACTACCTTTGAAGAAACAAGGTTCCAAATCATGATAATTAATTAAAATCTCAAATTAGTTAGAACCTCGAAAAACGAAGCTTAGCAAGCTTTTCGTTTTCCGAGAACGGAGGATCAATTTAACTGGCCGAAAAGTTAGTTTCTAGGGCTAGAAAACTGCCCTTTGAACCTGGAATTAGGAGTATCTTCAAACATGGCTGTTGCTCCGAAGGGACACAAGAAATACGGAAATACCCAGACGTAGTGTTTTAAAAGGCCCTCTTGTTGTCAACTAATGAATTTCATTATTAATGAGTTTCGGGAACATAATTCTTTCATTATGATTAAAATTTTAACATCAACCTGATTATATGGAAAGCTAATATGACATCGCAACATCTTGTGATACTATTGGTTGGTACGTTTTGTTTATAAGAGCATCGCGAACAGAATGGTTAATTTATGCCATCATCGGAAAAAAATGATAAATTCACATTATACACAAATTCAGTTTTATTTTATTACCGAGCGAATCAGTTGAGCAAAATGAACTAAATCGGTTAATAATAATAGGCAAAATTCATTCTATATGCTATATTCTGAATATTTCAAGAGTTGTTTTGAAAAAAACTGCAGTCGAAAGTGGAATTTCAAATGTGTCCTAAATCAGCCAATATGGTTAAATAAATGTCTAAGCATTCCAAGCATCCTTCACTGCGAGGTATGGAATCAAGCCATATCAATTCATCCTAAAACCGACCAGCAATTAATCGAGGCCATAAATGGAGCGTTTTACGATTGAGGTAGGTTTATGAGAACACAGCTGTTGAAGTTTACTTTGTTTCAAATTATTGCACGTGTGTTTAGGAGAAAATGCACGTGAATTTCTTTCCAATGACTTTAGATGCCGCCTTATTATTAAAGAAAATTGTTCTGGATTCCGTTTCATCATTTTCATAGCATATCCGTTAATAACATAACGACGACGACCTGTGCCCACAACCACAAAAATGTATAGCAACCTCTGCGTATTTAACTAAATAGTTTAGAACGAGAACTTTGATGTGTTTAGAACGAGAACATGTGCATAGCTCAAAACTTAAAGAAAAACAAACCAGGTCGATAGTAGCACAATTTTATGCTGGCATGTGAAACGTTTGGTACCGTTGGCAATTCCCACGAGTTTTCATCACGTATTTTGAAAGAATCTCGCGTTGGCATAAAATATGAGTCTGGTAAAAACAACAAGCAAAACGGGACGACAAAAAACCCGGTGTGGTTATTTATCTCCGCGGTAATGTTTCCCATGTTGCTGTGCACCGACAAACGAGGCGGCTCGGGCATGTTGACTAACTAAAAGCTAACGATCGCGCGCGGCACCGGCGCCGGTGGTGCCCAAAAATGGCGGATGTAGCAGCGAGTGTTTCCGCAGCGCCCCGAAATGATTTCATAATTGGCAGGCACGTTTAGCATTCGTCACGAAAGTAAGCGGTAAACCACAAGTGCCACAAAACACGCACCCTCCCACTACGGAAAAAGGTGGGAAATGGCACAACCTGGCCGAAATGACTTTCTAGTCGCGCACAAGCTGCACCACCCCGCACCCGGTCCCTTCCTGTGCTGTGTGTGGCTTGACCTGGCAGGAAATGTGTGTTTCCAGCCCAGAGCGCGAACGATGGAACGTGCAGTTTTGCGTGCAGACGTTGCCAATAGTTCGTTCGACATGGGCGACATGGCTTGCTAACCCCCATGCTGGAGAGTAGGGCTGCGGTATTACGTCAACATAAAAATGCAATTCTTTTTTTTTTTTTTTTTAGTTGGTTCTGTGAACACGAGCGCGTTAGAAAGCCTCAGATGGACGAGCGAGACGCATCATGCAAATAAAGTCAACAAAGAAAGCCACCGAATTCATTTCAATGAAAATGGGGTGAAAATAGAGGGATACAACAAAACACGCACCAGTGAGCAGGGTGTTTAATTTTATAATTTCGCCAAAAAACCATTCACCAAATGCACTCGCACATTTCATAACTACCAACTTCCGGTTGGTCAGGTCAACTCTAACTCACGCGATCTCCCGTCTGCTATTATGCACAGCTGTTTATATTCGCAAACGGTTTCGTCAACAAACGTTGAAATATTGGAATTATGTGATATGCAACAACACCCAGAGGTCGACAGTATTGAGCAGCTTTTATGATATTCGTAGAGGGTTTCGGGCTGTTTTTATTTCCTCTATAAGCTGCTTCTATTTGCTGTAGAAGGATGATGCTCTGAGATAAGTTCTATCTAAGTTAAGCCTTATTAGTAGATGTCTAATTGGGGCTACAAAAAAGGAATGTGATACGAACAAGGTAATTTAAATGTTGCATGTAACAGTGGTGGGAATAAGAACAACCATAAATTGGGAATCAGAATGATATTTGTATTTTTAGCATGTTAGTACAAATTCCTTGTCTGGCTCGTTTCTTTGTTTTATGTTTCAAGAAAACATGGTGATAAGACTTCCATATGAATCTATAATCCAATTATAAAGGGAAAGTTTTAGTTGGATGCTGTCACTAAGATAACATGCATATAATATACCATTTCTTTATACCATATAATTTCATTATTCCAATATCGACTCAAAGACTGTCAATCAGTTTTATCAGTTGCCGACAATCTTGACGTGAAATCACAGTGCTAATCCATGATACTCGTTATTTCTGTATGAACTTAAGATGGAATTTCGCGATAAACTCATCCTTCGTAATGAATATCGTTCACATAACTAGCGTACCTGGCTGACAGTATCAACTCTTTAATCAATTTCTTACTTCGTTTCATTCGTTGTAGAATCAATCAGTAATGAAACGGTGCGGGCATCATAATGCAGCATCACAAAATCAATTTCTTATGACTTGTAAAATTCCGATCGAATGTTCTTATCACACCAGCTGCACGAAGCTGGAACAACTTTTCCATGCTTCGATATAATTACTCATCGAAAGCTAATAATTTTATCGCGCAAGTATGTTCGTGCTCAGGAACATTTTTTCTCATACAGTAATTGCATTTCCACTTGTGTTTAACTTCTATTAGACACGGCCATTTGGCTTGACGATTTTTTGATTTGAAATTCGATGTATCACCGTTTTGCCTTGCAACTTTTTCGGGTTCCACAAAACCAGAAATTACGATTACAAAATTTGCTGCAAGCTAAAAGCAGCTCCATTCTAAGCTGTAATACTATATAAAGAACAAAGAGCGACAATAAGACAGGAATTGTGCAGCTGACATCAGAAATATGAAGAATCATCTGTGTCCACCTATAAAACTGATCTATCATGCCTTAAACCTCTCGGACTGCAGATGAGAATATTATCTGAGTCCGAACAGATCTAAGATTACCAACAACACCGATTTGTGAACAGCGTTAAAGTCGACAGAATACTCTTTTTGTTCACGGACATTCCCAAGTACATTCGTCACGATTGCAATGCACTTTGACTTGCATCTTCTTCCGTTGCATCAAGCAAACAGTTAATTAAAGCAGCCCCCAGCCCAACGGAAGAGTGTGAAACACTTACCATTTGTTAGATGAAGTACAGACACGGCTATCGCAAGCCATAGTATCCATCGCATGTTTCTGTTGTGCGCCATTTCCGCTTGATTCTCGGCGATTGTTTCCAAAACACCCGCAGCAACTCACAATGAAGACACTTTCGCACTAACTTTCGGTTTTCTCACGTGATTATCGCGACGGACTTCCTGTCCGGGGGTTCGTTGTTTATGTTTATTTAATACAAGCCTATCTTCGATAACTGCATGTTCCAAGCGTCGCTCCTGATGGTGATCTCTTTGTAGTTGTTTCACAAGCTTAAGCTTAAGACTTCGGGGGTTATGTAAAATACGAGATGTCTCCGCAAAAGTAAGTGTTTCCGTGGCGACTGGTTTTATGATATGTTTCGCCTTGGCGTCCGTACCATTCGGTTCTTTTCGCACTTTGGGGTCGGTGTCACACGGCAGCGACTGGCAGCTTAACCTTTAGGAACGTTTATCCGCAGTAAAGGTTCAAACGACAGAGAGATGTTCTGGCGAGTGTCAAGGATTGGTTCGATCTCACCTCACAGTCAGCAGTTATTCTTCACTACCATCCCACATCCAAGCGTCGTTCCGCCGGGTCTTTTTCAAGGAATCGGAGGTGCTATATTATCACAGTGACAAGGTTTCAGTCGTAGAGAGCAGGAGGATCGGAAACCGTTGGCCTACTACGGATCGGCGTTTGTGTCGCTCCAAGGTTATGTAGGCCCTAGTGAATGTTTCCTGAATGGCGAGGCTAATTGCTTTTTGAATGATGTATGTCCCTCCTTCGGCGAAGGTGTCTTTCTTTGGTCGATTGTCGTCGTTGCGAGACAGCTGCGACTCGATTTTCTTTTGGGGTTTGCTTATACCTGGCGGAAGGTTAAGGTGGTCCTGCCGAAATATTTTCGGTTTCTATAGCATCGTCAGCTGGTCGAGGTGTTCTCTAAATAAAGGTGTTCGACCCAACGGGAATGCGTCTTATTGTCTTCTCGATCTTTGCTGTTTCCAGCTTCACAGGTCTTTCTAGATTGCCAGGTTACGAGCCTATTGGTCGGATTGATGTAAGTTAGGATGGAACTGAAAGTTGACGGAAACCTTGAAGCCCTTCCTCGTCACCATCACCAACACATTAAAATTCGCCTTTTTTGCTGGTTCTGAGATGCTTTAGACCGGTATCAGCTGAAGCTCTGTAAAGGGATGAAAAGGAAACAAACATATCATTAGAGACAAACTCAACATTAGTGTGCCATACATTTTACTGCCTTCCGGAAAAAGGTTTTCTTTTATATTATTCTTCTTTTCTGTCACACCTTGGACAGCAGAATTGTTTTGTCAGTTGTGAGATTCTTGCTTCGTTTCAACTTTAATAATGTACGTCAGGCGGTTTTGGCGATTTGAATTCATATTAATTGCTGTAATTGTGTAAATTACAGATTTAGGTTATGTGCGAAAAACAACGTCTCAAAATAACCGTACCAATGAGGATGATCTCGTTGGAAACATTCTAGTCTGTGCTCGGAAACCTTTTTCAATTCACGAAAGATCCACCTAGGAAACGTCAAATTTCTCACCCGAAAAAGAGTAAGGCAATTAAAACATTAAGTTCACTCCTTTTCATTTCTGACATTCGAGCTATCGGTCGCTATAACGGAGAGAAAGAAAATTGTGTTTCATTTTGAAACCATCACCCCAAATGGACGGAGGAAAAGTCCTAACAAAACAGGAAGAAAAATTAAGAACCCTTCAGCCGCCATGGCAGTGAGCATGAAATTTTATTTTCTTTTAATTTCCAGCTTTTCCTGTCTCTGCTTGCGGCGACTTTTTTAATTGCTTTGCCACCCCCTGGGTTGGATTTTTTTTTTTAATGGCCAGTTTTCAACCATCCAAATAAGTGTCTATATTATCGTCTTCTTATAAGATTCTATTGTGAACCACAAATTAGATGAACCACGGAAGGGAGACGGGGGTTGGCCAGTACCACAAGTCTACAGAACACAAGTAAGAAGAGGAGAACTAAGAAGAGGAAGCCTTTGTGTGGAATTGATTACCATTTTTAATCTCACCCCACAACACTCCATGTAGGTACAGGCTACCGAATAGCTACACAGTTGGAAAATGCGCCGATAGTTTGCTCCAGCGGCTGAGATGCCGACTTTGAGTTGCTATGTCATAACATTATTCTATCGCTTTTTGCCCGGCCATCAACCGAAACTTCGCCGCTTTGATGTTGAGCGGCACCGAACTGCGTCCACCGATAATACCGGCCGGCTCTGCACAGCAGTCGCGATAAGTTCACGCCGGCTGAACCGGCGGAATGTTTGGAAATCATAAACATTTCCTACTGGAACGGAGCATACCAGGTTCGTCCGAATGTTGATGCATGCTTTGAAACAGTAGCTATTGATATCACATGATGCCCGTTGGTGCGGCAAGAGAATTGAATAAAGATGGTACAATTTCTTGAAACTAACTATGGCGTGACATAAACCTACCAGAGTACAGAATAATATCTACATTTTGATGTCTCATCATGTCGTGTTTTTTTAAGGCTTGTTTTTCGCGCAGCAGGGCATACAAAAATAAAAATAAAAACAGCGGAAAAATAAGCTATAAGTATTTAAAAATAATCAAATCATACATCGATATTACACTTGAAAAATATTACTTAAAAAGCGTGTAACCGAAAAGTGGACTACACAAAAAATTTAATAATTTTAAAAATCGTGAGTAATGCTTTTGAATAGACAGACATATTTGATATTCACGAACGAACTTTAACGTTTATATTTTCCTCTGAAAACAACAAAAGAAAAAAACATAGAAAAGCGCATGTTGTTCCTGTCCCTTCCTGGTTCCTACCCAATATACACACATTCTTTTTATATTATTTTTTAAGATATATCCCTCAATATAGATATCCCCCATACAGTTGAAAATTGTGAAAGGGTTGAAATAGCCAATCCAAAGATATTAACGTTTTCTCCCTTTTATAACTGCCCCACCTGCAGCTGACCTTTTCTCCGGGGTTGTTCCTTTTCTTCCCAAAGGATCCCGATCAGATCCTTTTTCCATAGAAACGCCGCATCTGCCGGGTCTCCCTGAAAACTATTAACAAAGGTTCGGCCATCATTTGTGGCTTCCGGAAGTTTGGTCCTTCCTACGCCCTGATGAAGGTATAAAAAGGGTGGAAAACTTAATTGGTTCGCACAGCAAGAAAAATAACACATTTCGTCTAGTTTACTTTTCAAGGGATAAAAACAAGAACTGGAAGGAGGAGTTATTTGACGAGAATAAAAAGTAATTATTCCTCAGTAACGAAGTTAAAGAATCGAGAAGGTTTATTGAATATTTCAATCAACTTGTCTTAAAAAAAAGCCAGCAAATGGACAAACTTGGTGTGCAAAAAACAACCCTGCTTATAATAAGCAAACTTTGGATGAATAAAATTAAACATTTCTCGATGTATGGAACACGGTTGAATAAACAAGCACAAAGAAAATATCTGTACGAATACTGGAAAACATACGGAGCAAAAAAAAAAAACTAGAAAAACTCAGAATATTCTCTACAAAGACGCAGCAGCAACAGCAGCGGACAAGCGAGTTGCTCGATCGATGCCCGATTTTTACCGATAACGTTGCTTTGATGGCTTTTCCCGATTTGGATCCTTGTCCATTTCCTGTTGGTTCCTTCGTAAACAGCACGATTGGTTCCCCAATCATCATCAGGCTCCCCAATAACCATTTTCCATCCATTTCCATCCGCCGCGATGCCTCCCTTTTCCCCGCGGAGTTCACGGCATGCTCGAGCTTCCCCTGCAGCATCCGATGGCTTTTATAGGGTTTCCTCTCCATTTCACTGATTGTATTTGACATTTCGATTTTATCAGAAGGAATGCTAACCCGTTTGCTTTTGAAACCGCCTCTGCCTTTCCTGACCGGGCATCGAATGCACGAGCGGATCGGGATATTTGAGCGCATTGCAAGGCGTCCATCCTCAATGGTTGATCCACCATGGACGTCGCTGCTATCAAGGCATTATCACGAGAACATGCTTCCTCCCCCTCTTGACTAGAAGCTCTAACACACAGCAGCGCGGACGAAGGAGTTCGCTGAGGCGTGCAAATCGTGAAGTCACCATCAGCCCAATAAGTTCTTTCCACTGCTATCCCATCAGAGCACGGTGGAGCAGTATTAACGCTAGACTAAGCTTTGATTTCGCTACGTTGGCTCTTGTTGTCCCGCGTTACAACGATGGCTGACCAGTTGGCTCGGAAGAAGTCATTTGCCGATGACAAAACCCGGAGCTTTACGATTCGAGCTGACTATCGCCGCATCATTTCCAGGGAATAGAAGAACCCATTCTCTGTTAGTGATGGTTCGTTGGTTGACGTCCGCTCCACAAAAGCAGGGAGAATAAAAAAGCCTAGGCTCACGGCGGATGGCGAGTTAGTGAAAAGGGCAAACGCAAGCAGATTCCAGGATAATCTTTGGACGAATTATCAAAACAATATCCGACAAGAAATTTAGCCTTCCGATGAAGTTAGTCGATATGGTGCATATGATGGCCGATTTGGTCAAACTATTGGACACATACTTTTTCCTTTTCGAAATCTTTGGATAAAATCTTACACATGGTTATGAAAACAGGAACTTGCAAGAGTGCGGGGTTGACTTGAAAATGAAATTAAAAATGAGATACCATGTATTTCCGTAACTTGGACTAACGCTCGTCTCAAATTAAATTTCATCATCCTCGCATTTAACACACATTCTACCATCAAAGGTAAAAAAGAATAGAAATCTTAGGCAACGGTTCAGTCCATTATATCCCATTGGTTTGTCATGCGTCGGTGTTTTTGAATAAATCATCATGCACATTTCGTAAATCGCACAGTAGATTCAGCTTTGGTTTAAAAACCAGGTGTCGGTAAGAGCGCAAACATACTTTACCGTGCAATCTTTTATCAAAGGATGATACCATTATCCAATTAATAGATGTGAATCGAAGGTAACCCCGGTCTCTTCTGTCCTCACGAAGTAAATGGGGCATGTGCATGTTTTATGGTAGAAACACTTTTAAGACTTCACGCTACCCGCAGCCCTGGAGGTTCGATTTTGCTCTAGGACATATACATGGCTTCGATGGGGACCCCCACAACAATTTAACCTTTTAGCACTTTCCAATTGTCCTCTCGTCGAAGCGAAGCAAACTCCCGGGGGGCGTTCCGAATAATTAAAAATCAGTGGACTGACACGATCGCAAACCAGCTGCGAAGGCATAGGTTTTTTTTTCTAGTTTTTTTGTTCAAGCAACTGTCCGGAGCACTTCAAGTCGCATACCAACGCGACCCACGAGCTCAACTTCCCTGAGGCTTCAGCGGAATGATTGGCGAAATAGATTTTGTAATTATTCCTCACTCGTTTCGTTTCATAAAAATGTAGACACGACCTTGGAGGAACAGATAGCCTAAGCTAACTTGCAGCGATAAACCTTTAACCTATGTGCTGGTGCTTAGCACCTTAAATAGCATGTTATGAATGCAGTTTGGAGGAGAGGTGAGACCGGACGTGTTATGTTTATGTCCATGTCCGAACCTAACTTTCAACAATCTTATTGAAAGCCACCAATTCCCAATTAGTTGGCATTTAAGAGATTGAACGTAAAATAATAAAAAAAACCTAGAAATTTTCGAAGCTCACAGGCCTCACAAATATGATTGTCCATTCACTGATGATGCCACATCAGCTGTCTAAGCTTTCCCCAAATTTATCTCTTTGGCTTTCAAAGAGTCCTCACACAACTCAACGAAAAATGGAAGTTTCTCGGGCAGTTCAACCCATTTTTCGCAAAACAGAATGTTTCTATTTAAACTTTTTAATAGCTTCACCCTTCTCTAGTTGTCAGCGAAACCGAATTGTCGACCGCCAGTCTCTCCTCTACATGGTCTGATGACTGTAAAACACATCTGGGGTCCGTTTGGAACGATGCCATAACGTCACCGGCAGGCGGCAGCTGACATCAACCTCAGCACACATATCCGCACCGCAGGATCTCGAAACCGATACAGCGCAGCGTGAAATGTCAGAAAGATTGGATCGGCCATCGCTCCGCATCGTCGATGGAGCGCGCGATGATAGAGAGCAGGCGATGGCTAAATCCGGCGCAGGCGATAGAAGCTCTCCCAAGCCGATCAGATAGATGGGAAGCCAACACGATCGATAAAAACCCCCATTTTAGAATCCCCAGTTGATCCTTCACGTTTAGGTGCTTTTTCCCCCTCGAGGTCCATCCGCCTTGTTAGGTCAAGCGCGTCAGGTTGTTTTGTGTTCGGTCAGCAATTAACATGTTCCAGGGTCCCGCGTCGTCAGCGACCGAACGCCGTCGCCGCCGGCATTGCTGTCAGAGTTATTGTTTAGCGTTTCAAAGGTTTTTTTTCCCACTCGTCAGGACATCAATTTCTCGTTAAGCTGAACGGCTTCATTGGAGAGGGGAAAAAATGTTGCTGGCTGACGTGAGTGAGGCGAGCCATCACTCAATGTTTCATCTGGCAAACGTTTAACAAATTCCGTTAGGTCGGCATGTGTTAAAAGTTCACAATAAAGAGATGCCCTATTTATCGTGAAAGTGATTAAAAAGCGACGAGTCTCGCCGCCCGTTAGAGGCGTTTAAAGCTTGATAATGACGTGTATGTTTTAAGGTTTGAAAAAAATAAGAACAAATTTGATATACGACAGCACATCCCTGGGAAGAGATTAGTGAAATGTAGGTCGCATATCCTAATGCAATCACTGAGCATGTCAAACATGTTGCATACGGTAATGCGCATCCGGAAGACGAGGTGACATCAATCACTTGCGAATAAATAAATAAAATCATTTTCCGGCTCGGGTAGCGTCTGTCAGGACGCTCAAAATGCCCGACAAAACGTGACATCACTTGCTGTGCTTCCACACGCTCCCTTCTCAGCGCCCGGAAATCGATCAATCAATCATCAAACGGCTCTTAGCCGGTGATGGAAATTTTCCGGAAATATGGGTCAACCGTAAGATTCACTGATGTATTGCGTGCGTGGTTTCCGATCGGAAACAGATTCTTACTGAACGATGGGCCACACGCACGGCAAAAAGAGGACGTTCTGAACAGATGACCATTAGCGGCAAAACTAAATCACATCAGGCAAAGAAGACAGCATACGACTGACGGATAGCATTTCACAGTTTACCAAAGGAGCTAGATTGCCTTCATGTTGACATGCGTGAGAATAAAAGCAACTGTTCTTTAATGTTATTAAAAACTCTAGTGTTTCCAAACTTGACCATGTTAAGATGGGACAGAAAAAGATTGCTAAGATATGGGAAAAAAAAAAATCAACGTCATTTTAGAAAAAGGTCCATGATTGATCAGATTTTAAATCGATCCGACGCGTGAAGTACTCCAATTGATTGAAAGAAAATTAGAAACATCACGCAAGTGACTATTATAAAAAAAGGATAGAGAAAAATTGAAAATGCGCTATCAAAATCTATTTAAGCAAGGCAGGCACAAAGTACACCCTCAAAAATAGAACGATTCACGTTTCTTTCTTTTTTTTCAGACAAGCGTACGAAGCGTGGAACAGAATCAGAAACTCTCAAGGGTGACACTTTGAGGTCCGATGACAGGTTACTGAAATAGATAGCGTGGCGGCGACAGTGGCAGTTACAGCGAGCAAACGTCACGCACTGACGCACTCCACTTGCTTCCCCTCGGGCGTCACAGGCACGTAGAATGTGCGTTATCAGTACGCGCCAGTGCTGAAGGGACCAAAAATCTATCAACTTGACAAAAAACCACCTTCAACCTCTTCCAACAAACACAGTCTCTTACGGAAGCGACAATCAATCATAATCGTCCCTCTGAACTGCCGAACGAGTACTTCTTCGATAAGGAACACAACCCATCGGCGGCTAAAGGGAGGAAAGATAATCAGAAGGCAATGGAAAACTTCTTTAGATGGGGATTTTTTTAATTCAACAGAAGAACTTTGAAGCATCTTTTTCCTGCTAACGCTGATAGTCACTGTTGAGTTGATTGCACTAGTTGAATTGGTGATCTGCGAATTTTCACCATCTATAATGCGCCTGTAGCCTCTTGTTAAAATAATTGAAAAAGCCTTAAGAAAACCCCGTCAGGTATCAACAACATGAGTCTGTTGTTCCTTACTAGAAGTATTGAATGTGATAGAAAATAAAATTTAGTATATAGTAGTCGATTGTTCCAACTTTAATTCAAATGCTGTCTGTCTTTCCAAACATAAATTTAACTGCAATTGTACCTTTTGGTACAATAAAACCGCATCGAAGAAAAAAAAAAGGCTAGAAGCAAAACGAAAGTGTGGTGAATTCTCCCGACAAAGAAAAATATGCAAATTGCATCTGGGAAAACGCTGCATTCCATTTCTAACTCATCCAGGGAAAAAGCGTGGCATCCCGCAGCTGTGCCGGCAACCGTAACACCTGACACGGAGGAGCGCCCAAAGTGCTTTGTAAGGACCTGGAAAGGACCGACCGAAGGATCAGCAAGCGAGAACGGTTTCTCACGACGGCGGCAGAAAATGCGCTCGCACAAACGTATGCCAGCAGCACCAGTTGAAAGGCCAGCACCAAACGATGCTTAATTTCTATCATCGTTACGCCAGGTGGTCAGAATGAGTTTAAATATGCAGAGTCGGTGGTGCAGACTGACTGGGGCTTCCGAACAGGAGCAAGGCAAAAACGCAACGGGACCAGACCAGATCAGCATTCAAACGAAGAATAGTACAGCTTAGTGGAGAGGTCTGTTTTCTACAGCTTGATAGTGATTTGGTCCTTTCAGAAAATGACAAAGGAAAAAGTACAATACAGAAGCTTAGCAGGTGCTTACCAGAAGGTGGTCTATAGAGTTGTGCTAGATGGACTGCAAAAATAGCTTCCGTACATTGCTTCGCGAGAGAAAAAAAAACACTGAGAGTTACTATGCTATTCTTAATGTAGCATTTTCAATGTGGTTAATTTTTTGTGGAATATGTTCAATTGTTTGTGTGGTTTTTTTTGCTGATAAATGTTTATAAACTAAAATGAGTTCTTCGAAAGTTTGTCTGCAATATTAATATCATTTTTCAACTAAGAAGAAGCAGCGCAGTTAGAAGAAATCAATAGCAAACATTGATTTAATTAAATAATTTAAAAACGTCATCTTTCGAAAGGTTTTTGGATTGCTCAAAGTTTGTGTGATTACGAAACGAAATAAAAACCAGTAGAATTGAACTATACGTTGGAAAGCATAGCGAAAAGTGAATGTATACACGAAAACAAGTAACTGTTAAAGAAACAAAACAAAATATCAATTTCACGCAAATTTTCCAAAGAAACCAAAAAACATGTTTGGGGTGTTACCACGATGTTTGGTAAACCTAAGCGTTAAACCGAAACTGTCCGAACTGGAAGCTTTATGTTTATGTTGCGAGATTGAGCAATTAAACATCATAGCGCCAGTGGCGATTTGTTCGTAACTGATAGCCTACCACAGAAATAAGTGCTAAA
This sequence comes from Anopheles atroparvus, assembly GCA_914969975.1. Classification (NCBI taxonomy): domain Eukaryota; kingdom Metazoa; phylum Arthropoda; class Insecta; order Diptera; family Culicidae; genus Anopheles; species Anopheles atroparvus. The sequence continues at coordinate 30,949,418 of CAJZCY010000004.1, read as the reverse complement.
ACCGCCTTTCTCCACATACATCATGTGCTGTTCGCCAACGAGACAACCCTGCAGCATCACAGCACGCGCTTTGTCAAAACACCGACCGTTAAACAACAAACCCTTCTCGGGAGAGGTTTACATAATAGATGGATTTGGTTTCGGTGCGTTGTGGAATGAGCAGGCTAAGGGGTTGAAAAGACTTTAGTTGGTGTTTCGACGGCGGCATACAATGGCGTTCCTTCCGGACACAGCTAAACTCGTTGGTCACTGCAATAGCAGCTTGTGAAGAAAGAGTAAGGAGAAAGTGGACAAATATGGTGTTTTCATCTCCATCTCCATGCATTCAATATCTGTGGGTGTCGGCTTAGTTGGCATTCGATCAATCCGAGGCGTATGAACCGTTTTAGTATTGTTTGCAACGGAAAAATACTTCCTCTATTATGAACAGGTGCATGGAAAACATCAGCTCGCAATTATGTTTTTTTTTTTAATTAAAAAGCTCGTTTTTTCACGAAAAAATAGCATTTTCCGTTCTACGATATTACCATTTCAATATGAAACTTTTTTTTAAATAATTGACCATTTGCTTTTGTGTCAAAAAAGCACGCTGCTTGTAGCAGTAGCTTGACAAACGGTTATATTATGCAATTAAACGGCCTGTGCTCCTGCATGACAAACATGCTATCGAGCAATCTCATCAAACGGCAATAACGTTACTCTTCTCCGGTACGATCCGGTGGCAAAAAATGCACTTCTGCAAACATTTGTCCTGCATAAATTTCGGGTAAACAAAGAGCGCAACGAACGACGGGGAGGATTCGTATCGCCATCACGACCCAGGCCGCTACCGCAGTCCACGATCTCGCGGTTCGACGAGGGACTGGGCAGTATTCATTGACCGTGAAAGCTCCAACCAACAACAGGGCTGGCTGGCCGATGATGATGACTGGTCAGACTACAGCTGGGGCTTCGGATTTCTCGCTGGTCTCCCGGAACATGGTGTGGAATTAATTGAGTTTTCACCCGATAGGGATCTCGGCTAGACACCGGAATGAGCCTTCGCCTGTCGGCCAGCCCCGTAGGAAAAGCTAGCGATTCTTGGAGCCCTGTGTGACACGAAGTGCAGCAGGCACAATAATGTCATGCTCTTGGCGACATTGACAAAATGTTAAGAGAGATGTTCAATTAGCACCGACACCTTGACCGCCGGTGTTGCCGATAACTACCAAGGCGCATGGCAATAAATTTGGTTTCTCACAGCTCAAATATTCATGCATTTAACTGCGCACGAAGAAAAGGGATTATCATGCCGCCACGCATAGACAACTGTCCACTGTACCAACTGTTTGGAAAGGTTGAAAACATTTGCCCCAAACTTCCAATGGTACTTCCTATTGTTATATAACTTGCTTGAAGGGTTTCAAAACTTTGCCCCCATATTACTATTTCATCTTTCGGCTGAACTCACTCAAGTTTCAAAGTCTATGCATTATAACTTATTGCAGTCTAAGGCGTTCGTAAAAACAGCTTTGTCCAATTATTGAATTTTGAGGTTATGCTCGTACATCGGGTAACAAGGTTTCCAACTTTGAGCATCGTTGAAATCATAGCATTGCAGATCAGGGAAATGAGTAAAATAATTAAACTTGCCTAGTATTAACCCGCTTTCAATCCATTGCATTTTCAATAACGGCGTTCGAATTAAAGCTACAAAATAATAGCAATATATCGTACTCGTCTTCATGAGCAGATGGAATGTGACAAGGACATTCATCTGATGGCGGTAAAAACGAAATTAAAAATTTACTGGCCTGAGGACTGAGCAGCCGCAAGAGCCAAGAAACACGTTTTGCCGAAAACAAACTCGTAAATAACGAGAAAGCATTATTTTGACGGATGCCGCTTCATTCGCATCTGTATCGAACACATTACGGTGCAATTGATTTAAAGCCTACCGAAACGAATTCAATAGAAAGAAACAATTAAGCACTAAGAAGCGAAGGACCATTTCGTTGCTTCCCAGTAACTACCATACGGTTTGTACGAATGTCATTTCTCAAAATTGATTTACGTTTTACGTCGTCTGCTTTCAGAAGCCTCATGTGTTAGGAAAATTGTTTTTTGTAATAATTTCAATTAAACGAAAACCCTAGTTTTCTAAACTAAACTATTCGTTTAGTTACTAGGAAAGCATTGCCACGAAAAGATCCTAAAAAATGTAACGTTAAATCCTCGAAAACTGCTTTACAATAATGACGTGTTTATCGCGATTAGATCGCATGAGTAGACATGAAATGTACTTTGTAACTTACCAACGAAAGAAGAAAAAAAACCGCACGCGCTTAGTTCTTCCTTGGGAAGGTGAGACAGCAGCACGGATATTCGTATCGCCGACAAAATAAGATTATTATCTCCTGCGTTGACTAGGACGGGCGCGACTTTCGCCGGACGTAAATCCGGTGCGATGGCTGGCGTGCAAATTTATTCGACAGCTCACGTCGCCCGCGAACCACACGACGGTCGAAACACCCGCCTAATGATGGCAGCCGGCAGCACCGCCGTCTCTGATCCCACCGGGTCGCCGTTTAATGCTTAATTTGTGCTTCGACAATTAAATCTCACTCTGCTCCCCGACAGCATCACTTTTTAGTGGAGATCGAAAGGCCGTCCAAGGGGGCAAGGATCAACGCAAGGAACGTCCCGGCGGGGGTTCGGATCACACACAATTTGCGCTCCACACACTCTGCCCTTCTTTCACCCTGCACGAGCACTCTTCACGACACGCCAGTCGATCTTGAAGACGAGGCGTAAATTGCCGGCGATTATTCATTCGCGGTACAGAAATAACTCACGCCGGTACCGAATAGAGCCCCCAGCCCGCCTTAACCTAGCCACACTTCTTCTCCTCCCTCAGCCGAGGAACGGAGAAGTCCTCCTCTCCTGAATTGACAGCCAGGGCAGCAACACGTCAGGGCAAGGAATCGCAGGAAACGAACGCCAGCAACTGGTCGTGCTCGATTGAACCGCCCTCGATGCCGATGACGGTAACGTCTTCACTTGCACTTCCCTTTCTCACGCACTTTCCTCCGGCTTGCACACCACCCCCACACACGCACACGAATACACGCAAGCACCGGGTCACAACACGCAACGGCGAGATGCTGGATGGATGGCTGCTCTGCTGGTTGCCGTCGCAATTAAATTATTAACTGCGTATCATCGATAAATCTATTAATATCGCCGGGAAAAGGAAATGCACAGTACTGCACACACGAGTACGCGTGCACCCACACTGCCGTCACGCACCTTCGCTGCTAACGCGCATGCACGGATGCACTGATGCACCATCGTCGGGATGTTGCTGCTGCTGCTGGATGAATCTCACTGCACGCACCGCACCGAGGAACAGCGGCGACGACCTTTCGCCCGGTCAGCGCATCAGCTCCTGTCACTCACAAGATTTCGGTGGCTACGGTACCGGAGAAAACCCGCACACACCCAGCCAAATGCAGCGCAGCCAGAAGATCCACGCCGGAAGGGAACAACGCACACAAAAAACCACACCAAATTTCTTCTTTCAATCCAAGCGCACGGAACGCGACCGCCTAAGAACGCGATGCACACTGTGACTGTGTGTGATACCTTTTTTTTCTTCTTCCTCGGTTGTGTATATGAGTGTGTTGCTTTGAAGCTCCTTGCTTTCTTTCTATCTTTCTTTTCGTTGTTGACAATGGAAGAACACAGAAGCGTCGCACACACACACAGACACACACAGACACACTGGAAATCGCCGATTGACTCTTCACCCCGCCGTAAAACGTCCTAAAACGGACCTTTGACACTTCGGTGCAGTGGATATGCGCTGCGAATTGGTGGAATGCACGGAAATGCTTTTATCACGTACGTTCCGGAGCTTCCGTCGTTTGGTGCGGCATTCCCGGAGCGGCGACGACCGTTTCGCCGCGTTGGACACACGCGCAAAAAAAAGAAAACACTGGAAAGCCCCTGGGCACGCGAATGGAAACAACCACAACGGCAACAACAAAGACGGAGCAGTCGACACTTCTTGCGGGCCTGCCGTCACGCACTGAACTGATGCTGCCGGGGAATCCGTCCGATTCTCGCTGCTTTCGTTAAGTTCGCTCTTCCGGCAATCGCGGCGAGAGAAGCTGAGAGCGAAAGAGAGTGGAGTTTCTCTCGCCGCCGAAAGCATGCGCGCTCTCTTCGGTTTGACGCAGTTCTCGGTGATATTTTCTCTCCGAATGTAGCGTTGCAACGAGTTTTTGCGAAGCAACGTCGTACTTAAATTTCAGTTTCAGCTGGAATTCGTTAGGATTTAAATTAAAACGCAATTTAAAAATGTGTTTATTCAAATTCAAGCATGTTTTAATATTAATGAGTAATATTTATAAAAATAATACTCCTTGCCTATGAAGAGATGAGCTTTGAAAATTAAATTAAACATTTGCAACATATAAATAAAAAAATCCAAATTTATGTTAGGAAAACCCCTACGTTGTGCTTTACATTTGTAGAGTTTTGGTATATTTTTTATTTGCTACTTTTATCCTAACTTACAGGAAGCTTTACAAACACAAAACAAGAAAAAAGATTTTAAATACTTTTAAGTGAAGATGTTTTCTGTCTTAAGAAGAAATGGGTCAAGCATGTAGTACAGAGCGCACTGGGAATCAACTTAATAGGCATTTCGATCCGGAAATTTTTGTTTATTTGAAGTTGGAAGTACAGTATTTGGCTTCTGTGTGAGATAAGAGGGTATCAATTCAATGGCTTGATTAGAATATTATATCTTATTTGATATCATGAAATTACACGCAGGAAATAAAATTTTACAACCAGCAGGTTGAAATTATTATCAAAACGATCAGGCTCTTTCGAAAGCATATAAATAAATACTTAAATAATCCCGTCAGTCAAATAATTTATGCTCGAAAATCATCGACTTCCAGTTAGTTCTAGAACGATAATTAAAAAAAACCATTTTATGACGTTTTCGTAAGAGAAAAGTCTAATCTGATTTGAAACCATGAAGGTTTATTGCAAATATTTTCTGTAACTGTATCGCAAAAACTCGTCGTGCTGAGCGTGCCAATATACACCTAATTTAATTATCTGTTATTTTTGAACAATCGTTAAAACCGGTGAGTCGATAGATGAGATACAGGCCGGATCAAAGAAAGAATTGAAAGCCATCCCAGAGAAGGGTTATTTGCCCTGCTTGAAGGATTGGAAAACCAATGGCCAAAAATTTTGTGCAGCCCGTAAGAACTAATTAAAATGGCAAGAGTAGGAAGAAAATTTGATTTTTAAATAAAAAACAAGCATTTAGTTGTAACTTTTTCGTAACTCCAGGTATTTCTTTTCCATCATAGTACATGACAGTATCAAACTTGTCACTTTTTATCAAACATAAGTTCGTATCAAGAAAGTCCTGAGCTTGTACCATTTTCAACTTGATCATTTAACTACGGCGATCAAACAATGGTTCCAAAGGCGTGCATGCACAAGGTCCTTCTATTTGTCATCTCTCGGTACCAGAAATATTAAATTGGTAAACTTTTCCAATCGAGACGTCGTTCTATCCTTCCACTCAGAGCCATCATCATCATCGCTTACTCCATGGGATACTATTCAAGCCATCCAGTCCAGTTGCTTTTTGTTGATCCCTTTTGGAGAACGAGATAATGCAAGGAAAATACCAGCCCTTCTCCCCACCCTAGTCTATTATCTTTCACAATCTGGGCAATTTTCCGGTTCACTCTTTCAAAAGTCGTATGAATATCAAATTGCATCCGCGATGTTCTCGCAGGAACCAATTTCAATAACCATTCGGTAGAAAACTTGGTCCATTGAAGACAATCCAGGACGTTTGATGGGAGTTTACTGAGGGAAAATTAACTTCAATCGATGCATCCACACCAGCGATTCCTCGAAGGGAAAGTTTCCGGATAAAGAACCCACCGTTTAATGATTGCACAATTATCACCAGCTCCGTATGCATCTTGAACGGTGGCTTGAAACTGACAGGAAGGATCCCGGGAATGCAGAACTAATTCAACCAGCACTCTCTGTTTGTTTGCGGCCGACCCTTTCTTGAGAGAAATCGTTTTTCCATCACTGATAAAGATATAATCTTGTTTCGAAAATTAGCACGCCACCTCGCAGCAACGGTGGCTTGTCTGGGTTCACGTTCGTCATCCCTTCTCGTCGCTGTTAAACATTGGTAGGCAAGAGTTCAACCCGTGCCCTTCCTCCCGGGCGAAACCTCAAGGAGTCCGAATGTTTCCCGAGCGTAATGGTCAATAAATTGCGCGGCTCATAACAACTGCCACAACTTACGCTTCCTGTACGCTACTGGTGTTGTTGTGTCTCGGAATCGTTGTTGTCTGTTTTCATTCTTTTTTTTTCGCGAATGGAAGCGCGTGTAGTTCAAGTGAGAGCAACCGCTCCGATAAAGCACCACAGCAGTTGACGTAGTTTTGTCCGACGCACGATAACTGACGTTCGAATTTTTTTACACATATTGAGTCGATCAGGAATGGGGTTACACTAGAGACGAGCATTGCAGTCGTTTGATAAATTTTAAATGTTGGAATGATTCTTCCCCAAAACATCCTGGAGAGTACCAATGCGAGCATCGTATTCAAAATGCCATCAACTTGTGCGGCAGTGTATCGACGACGATATATTTCGTGCTGTTCCCGAGCCCCGGAACATGGAAGTGTGGTTAAGGCTGCAAGCTGCAGCACGGATCGCAGAATGCAAGCGAAAAAAACCAAAAACCAACAACAGCATAAGCCTGAGGCTGCCTTTCGGGGCAGTAACGAGATACGGCGGTGCCGGGGCTGGCAACTGGGCTAACCGCTGTAGCTATAGCACATGCATGCAGCCGGTAATGCACCCCTCCCCAACGGTGCATCGATGCATTGCGCCCGCATCCCACCATCAGAGGCTTACATTCGCGTGCACTCCACCGAAACCGCTGGTGTAAGAAGTGAGAAGACCCTTTTAATGAAAATTGGTTAACTCTTCGAGCTGCCCGTGCACGCGTGTGTTTGCCCTGCACCGAGATGTTGCCGCGTATCGTAAATAGTTTAACCTCCCATATTCCCGACTCCTTTCTCCCTTCGGTCGGGGGATAATTTTTATGCCGCATCCGCGACTCGACACACAATCCGCACATAATGCGTGCCGAAAGCAAATGTGTGTGTGTGAGTGTTTTTCGTACTGTTTCAACCTGAGGACGCATGTAAAACGCTTCGAGCCTGTTTACCTTTTTTGTTACCTTCTATTCGCCTCTATTATGATGCAAATGTAGCAAAAAGTTACGATTGTAAGGTGCCAGCGGCTCTCAAGTCATGGGCGGAAATCATTATCCGACCTACAGTCACAAGACACGCGCAGGAAAAACCTTTAACAATCTCTCTTTAAAACGCCTCGCGCTTGTTCTTCAGCAAGTACACACCTGAGATTGTGCTTGTACCCGTTTGGAGGAAACTTGGCCCGTCGGTGCCGGTTTCGACTGTGTGCTTGTTGGTTGTAATAAATTTACAACTTTTCGCCAAGCTTGCAAACTTTTACCGGCTGTGGCCAGACGAGCGGCGGAAAGCCACACGAGATGATGGGCCTCCTCGCTCAGGTTTGGTCTTTCGCTGCCGGTGTTTTATGTGCAATTAATTATGGAGATTCTACTCGGGTCGTGGTAGCAGCAGTCACGACTCATAAGAGCGATGCAACTTCCCGGACGTTCTCGAGGGTAGATCTCCAAGATTCACAGGAGTGTTCGGGAGCGAGCGGCCGAATTACAATATTGTTTACATAGCAAAGCATGCACCAGATAAAATATACAGTTAAGGTTACTTCCAACTATTCGCATGAGCTGAGCTTTGCGTGAATACTGGTTTTGTTTATTTACACATGATACTATTTTCATTTTAGCCGCTAAGTTCTACAGGAACACCGAATAGAATCAACCTTTCCCCAGTTTTTCCATTAGGTTAGACGTGCCTGAGACCATGCACATTACAAACTGTCCTCCAACACGAATTGAAAGCTGTCGGATCATCTAGCCAATAAAACGTCCATGTTTATCTCCTTACCTATGTCTAGCCTTCCTTTGTGTGTGGTCTCAGTGTTTGCACGTCGAGTGGGAAAACATTTCAGGTCGATTTTCTCATAAATAGCGTCGCCTACAGAGCATGTGTCAAGTGTGAACGCCTTTGTCACAGAGGATAAGAAACAAGACGCCGATCTCCACGGCCCAAGGAGTGGCAACTATCGTTCCTAAATAGCGGCTCAATTAGATTTGCGTGGTTAACGACATGTGCAACTTGAACTTGGCACACCCCGGAAACATATTTTCCGTGGCCATCAAGACATTTAAATTATTGACATAGATCTTTAGTAACATGTTTAAAATTTTGTAGCAGTATGGGATGTTATTGTTAGTTGGTTTTATTTTATTTGGCGTTGAATTGTTTGCATGTTTGCTTGGTAATTAAAAGCCACTTTTCTTCGGTTTTAAAATTTCACACAAAGCTCAAAACATGTGTTCGACATCGTTGCATGCATTCGTTATTTGGTTGTATTTTTGAATATTTTAATCACGGACCGTACGTGTGAGTTTTTTGAACGCGAACTCCAACAACGCTTCACGGACGTATCGACACGATTCTTTTGTGTTTTACACCCATTCCAGCCTACGTAGCCAGTTGAAAAGTGGCCCGCTCTGCACCGAGAACCACGTCGGGTATTTAATTATCCACCAAGCGACATAACCATAAACAAACGCTTAAGCAACCTACGCAGCCCCGCGCCCGAGAAGAAGAGAGGCTGTCTGAAATCATTTCTCAGATGGCAAACTTCCGCAGTAACGTGCACACAAAAAAGCCCATACGCAGGAAGAAAGGTGCGAAGGCGCGAAAATTGTCGCGTTTCATGCCGGGCACATTTTACAGCGGGAGCTTAACTCATCGTCTTAGCGTGGGATGATTTTTTTTTTTGTTCGAAGCAAAATGGTTTCATTTCTTCGTTCTTTCATTATTTAAAACATTTTATACACGAAGATTTTACTGCTGCATAATGTTGCTTCGTACCATAGTCATATATGGCAGCACTTTTGCATTCGGCGTGGACGTAAGTTAGACTTAAAATACAGCTGCCTTTCTCTTTGCCATGACATGATTACAATATGTAGATTCTTTTCGGAAGAAGACATCTGAAAGCAAGAATGTTGATTTTCCAGTTGAAGTAATGAGTCCTTGAATGATTTCAATTAAAACTTTCACGTACGCATTCAATAACCTTTTCCCTTCTACTTGTCCCAAGTTGAAGTTGAAAGGCAAGCTCTTTTCTTTCTCAAGCATTTTAGACTGTGCAATTTTTACGCAAACAAGAATGGCTACAATTTGTCTTTTGATTTTTGAGCTCGGTTCAATTGGCATTCCATTTGATTACTTCATTTGTTGGATAAAGGTTTCCTAATTTTTGTGTCAAACGTCATCCCAATCCATTAGTTAGAAAAAAAACAGGCCCTCTGTTTTGCTAACACCCATTAAACGTGACGAAATGATGGTGTTAGAAACCTTAAAAGAATAGTCCAGATATTCATCATCTAAATCGAATTTAATTTCTGTTATTTCATTTCCAAAATCCCTCCATTTAGTGTCATATCTATTTACAAACTGCGAGCATACAATTTAAAACATTTTGCAGCTCGAGCTAGAGACAACGTTATTCTGAATACATGATTCCAGATTTCAAGAGCACATGAATATAAGTTATCTAACATAATGTAATGAAAACTCCTATTATTGAACCACGTCCAGGACTGTTCCTGAAAGGAAATCCTGCACACAGCAAGATTTGCATTCCATTCGAGAAGTTTTTTTAATTACCCAACACACTAGCAGCTCAAACTTCCTCGAGGCTTTCATTCCAAACTGCTTGAGATTGCGTTTATAACCTCTCGGTAGAAGCAATAACATAGATGAGATGAATTTTACATGTACTATGAGAGCGGCCGAAGCAAAGTAGCAAGTGGAAATCAATTCAGTGCATAGAATTTATGTGGATTCTATTATCTTAACCGGGTACGGCAAAGTTTCAGCACAGCCGGTTCCACGAAGAATCCAGCTCGGGTTCCCTACTCGGGGAATCTAATTACAGTGCCTTATAGTTCCCGAGTTGTCAATGAACTTGCTAACCAGTCGGCTCATGTGTCGGCTCCCGTTTGCCGGCGAAAGACACGCAGTTTGTGTCGGGTAAAATCAGATACCATTTGCTGGCACAGGAACATTAGTAATCCTTTCATGATGGCAACTAGCGAAGGCTAATGCATAACAAAACGGATACAGGAAACTTTTCCTGCGAACTTGTAAACTACGGAATTTAATTAATTGATAAAGAACATGCACATTGTAATGCTACATTGTTGGGAAATTTACAATGCTTCACTTTTGTACCATTTAAAAATGACAAGAAACATAACATTGGATTTTGGGATTTGACAAATACTGCTAATAATGACAAATGAAAATTTCTTAAAAATAATTGTACCATTTTCATTTAAATTTGCTGTTCTGTTTGAAGTAAGATATTTAATTATAATTACAAATTGAACTCGATGGTGACATTTGCAAATATTATGAAACCTTTTGAAAGGTTAATGGCAAAGAGACAGAAAACACATTCATTTTAGATATTTTTACCGGTTTTATATCAGTCTCGACATTCAGCCAAAAAACTAATTTACTTTTTTGTGCTTGGTTTGATCAAATTCAATTCACATTGCACACAATTCAAGCGATGATCTAATCCGTGACGAAACTTTTAAAATCCCAAACCATCAAAAAGTCCGCGATTTGATGATCCGTGAAAGTAGGCATGACGAAAAATAAAAATCGTTTCTTTCATCTTAAGAATACTTTTGGTAAAGTGACCACACCCGCATGCAAATACTTGGATGGACGGTTTATCCCGTACAGTAACAGCAATTTCTGCAAAGTTATGACCACCTTTAACCGACGATCGGTACCTTTGAGCGCATTAATCTACGATTACAGCTTTTTCCTCTTTTACTTTTTCCTTCTGCACCGCTCTGGCCTGAATCATCGCAAATATGCCCCGAACCGGCCACCGGGACAAATGGCAGCCGAAACGGTAGCTCATAAAGTAAGTCGATTGTTTGAATCGAAATCGAGCGGCCGATATCAAGTGGCCGGTCCATACCGCGGTTGCCTGTATGTTTGACACGTCCGAGAGACGATATTGACGATGTGACACGGCGATAAAAATAAACATTAACTGACTCGTCTGTGGGAAATTTATTGGCCTCGGGCTGGGCCCGACCGATTGTTTGCCACCCGCGGACGATTTCGTGGCGCCAAACAAGCGAAGAAGAATGTTCAAAGGAATAGTTGCTGGTTAACAATTCTTAGCTCAGAGCTTGCAAAATTTGTTTAAAATATTTCGAAATAAATGAAAAAGGAATCCTATTGGGGCAGTAAAATAAACCAAACCATAATTATTCGTCATATAATGTCAGGAAAGAAAATTAGGTGTTGAAGGCATCTTAACTTACTTAAGTCAATACAAAACCTCATTTGTTTAAAAAAGCATAAGCTGCCTATCAGATCTTACAGCTTTAGATCATTGCCAGTATCGTACGAAGATGAGAAAAAAAGTGACACTGATGTTAACGACGGTTATTGGTTTTGATGGCTACGGAGTGATAACGATGACCAGGATTGACATTTCGTGCCGTGTAGCCTCATTTCGTTGGTCGGAAATAGAGGTGCCCTACGTAAGAGAAAATGGGTCAGAATTTCATCATCATCATCGTGTCCTAATGATTTCGCCCATTACCCAATCCAACACGTAGCACGCGGCAAAAAGCGAGTATAGCAAAAAAAAAAATTAGGCTCGCTATGGTCGCCATGTTCGACCTTTTTGCGCCGGGACAGAAAAGCACACTGCGTCGCGAAAATGCCCTTCAATCCCCCCCCCCCCCCCCCCCCCCTCCTTCAAACCGTTTCGTGTGCAAGCACGTGATAATGACGAACACATTGATGCTTACAATTAGTACACGGAATCCGTACCGCACAAGGACGTCATCAGCAACCAAAGCGTTAATGACAATGGTGTAATAACTTTTAATGCGTACTCTCTTACGCTCACACATATTTACTAATAAACACCCAAAAACCAACATGTATAAAATTATCCTTGCGGTACGTTACGGGAAAGTGGAGTCGCAAACACAAGTTTTTTTACATTGTTCGTAGGCCCAAGAATGGTTGGTGGTTAAAAATTAAAACGTGACTTAGTTAAATGGAAAAGTACGTGGAACGCAGATGTGAATCTACGAATGAACAAATGTTGCAAAAATGCTCATTTCATTTCACATTTGCATCTTCACGAATAAAACGCAATTAAATCTTTTTTTTTTTCTTAGTATTTATCGGTGAAATGTACAAGCTAATCCATTACGCAAAGTAATATATGAAGCTCCATCCGGTGAGAAATTTGCATTAAATTGTGAGAAGTTTGAAATCAATAAAAAATGGCATAAATTTAACAGGAAGGCGGAAATGGTTGTGAGGCGTTGCAATAGGTATTCTCAGCATAACAAAAAAAGACGTGCGTTGCGATTTTATTCTAGCACCTTCTGTCTTGAGGTTCAGTTTAAACATATTTATCGTCAGATTTCTTGTGCTCGCTACAACTGAATGTATATCCTTTGAGAACAGGAAACGGTTGGCTGTCGAGAAGGAAATGCATAAATTTTATTGCTTCATTGTCTTTTGAACAATTGCTGTCGCGAAGAGGATGGAAAAAGAACGCAATACTCTTTACGATTGAATGAAAATATTTTGATCCAATGGTATCGTGGCTTGAAAATGTCCTCAAACACAAACGGAATAGATGTCATTTCTAGAAAAATAAATATCAAACAAAAACACTCAACAAATGATGTTCTACATCTAGCTTTAAAAACTCTAACTTTCCCTAATCACAGAGTGACTCGACCTCGGTATCCTTTTTGGGGGCGGATGGCTTCAGTAAAGACCCAGACGCGAGTCATGAAGCAGGTCCTGCCAACCTACTTTCGCCTCCTTCCGCGTGACCAACCGTGATTACCCAATTTTCCCCGGACAACTTTTCTCATTTGCAATAAATCATCCGGGGCTTGCCGCGGGTGTCTACTTCCAACGCATTCGGCATTTCTCATGTGCTCCAGGAGTTCGATGGTCAACACGTACGTCAACCCGGTGGCTACCCCTGTTTAGGTTGGCCCATTGCATTTCATCTAGTGCTTACTCCTGGCTTATGAAGTCGAGTTTCCCGGCTGACTGTTGGCTGGCGTTGTTTCCCGTTTCGTTCTTCCATCAGTTTGTTTCCTGCATCTGAAGTTCTACCACTTAAAAGTTTTTTTTTCTTTATGAATCCATTCTAGAGTCCTTCCCACCAACGTATTCGCATGACTATGATTTATGATTCGAAAGTAATTGAACACTTTATCACCAAACTTTTCGCGCGCGCACACACCCTAGAACAGACACACACACACACACACGATCAAAAGAAAGCCAACTCTCTTCACTTACCAATGCTTAGAAGTGGCGCTACCGGAAAGAAAGGACATTAGGTTACTTTTTCCTGTTTTTTTTTTGCTTTAAAAATGTGTTTCAATGAGGAAGCTGAAAAACAACCACGTGAAACATTAAAGGTGGTGCAGGACATTAAAGAAGTGATAGATATATTTCCTTTGAGAAAGCACCGACGGAGATAAAATTGGAGAAAAACGTTGAAAACCGTTGGGAACAAGAACATCTTAGAGGAAAATGCAACTTTTTTCTTGTTACGTTGACACCTGATAGTCTTGCTTAATTAATATATTTCTTCCATTTTCTTTATCAGAAATAAAAAAAAACTTTTTAATTAAAGATCAGACTTTGGAACACGAAGAGCAATGCATAAATGCGTCAGAATATTCATCTTATTTTCCTTTTTTTCATGTTTTGAACTTTTCTTAGTGATGTTCACTTAAAAGAAAAAGAAATGAATAGCTTAGATAAAAACTATATTCGCCCACCTGGAGAAACAGAAGTGAGTAATTAAGCTTCGTTTGGTGTTAGCCTATGGCCTAGGGCTAAAAGGATCGTTACCGCTGTGCATCATGCACCATTTTCTGCCAGGTGCTGAATCTGTAGATGCAGAGATGATGCCGGACGAGCCGGCAAAGAAATGCATCGCTCTCCGGAAGCAATTTGCATATTATCCATTTCAGGAACTTCCTACCGTTTGGCATGGCGTTTGGTGTTTTTCGCCTCAGGCACTTAAAGTTCGATTTTTAGCAAAGAAGGTGTTTCAGGGAGGGGATTTTCGTAAAAGAATAGTATATATGGGAATAACGGATAATAAATGATGATGGTGAATGTCGTTTGACGTGAGTTCGGTTTAATCTAATGTTCATTCAACAAGAACCTAGCACACTTTTAATCTTTATAAACAGAGAGGGATGTTTAAAAGTTTATTTTGGTTCTATTCGATGGTTCAAAATTCCTTCGTTGTTCTTGGTTTTTTTAAAAGATAATTTGTCACAAATATTTAACAGAAGAGGTGCAAAAGTGTTGGCTTTGTAACATAAAAAGATGTAGTTTGTTCTATCTACTATCAGCCCTTTGCTTTAATACGCCAATGTGTGTTACATGTACCATTTCTTGAGGGAGACGATTATGATTGATGGTTGCTTCAAAGAAAGTGATTCTCCTGCTGAAAGAAGTTGTTAATGCTGTTGCGTACTGATAACGTACATCGAACGTGTCTCGGCTGCACAAGCATAGGCACATTGAACGCGTGTGTTGTTTCGTCCCGCTTAAGGTGTTTGTTGTATTGTTTTGTACAGTAAATGAGGTTTCACATATCTTTATCAATAAACGATGCATAGTATAGTTAATCGTCACGTACCTTTGTTATAGAACAAGGTATTTGGAAAGTGACTCGTTCCGTTTCGTTAAAAGAAAATATCGAAACCGAAAATGTAAATGAAACAAAAAGATAGATTCAATGCTTTTAGTTTTAATTTGAACCAATTGTCCCTTTCCCAAAAATGACCCTCAAGAAAATCTTGTCATCCAGGAGCTGCCAGGTCCATGGAATAAAAGGTGCATTTCATTTCCAATTACGTTCAAGCAAAGCTCATTTTTGTTAACACAATTAATAAAATATACCAAGTAAAAAGGATCCATCAGGATGAAGGCTATCTCCCTGCCGCAGCTATTATCAAGGCCTAGCATTGAGCAGTTCACAAGTAAAACTGGATATCAAAAATGTTATTTTTATGGCACGTTAAAATAACAACCAAAAACGTGCGAAAAAAGACAGGCGATTTTTATAACATCACGTGATATCCTTTGCCATTATAAAGTTCTTGATCGTCAAACAACATGCGACGGTGCACGGTTATGCACGATATTTTAGAATACCCTTATATCTTCAGTTGCCAAGCTATGGGGACACATTCTAAAGCATGGTTTAAAATAATGTATTTCATTGCAGCCGCATCAAAACAGCTTTAGACACAATATAATGTGAACGTCTCTTTTTGGCTATGTGTGCTGTATGAAAGTGCCTAGAGCGAACTACAATGAATAATTTCGCAACCGTAAATCCGCTCGACTGTAGTCCGGGCCTACCCGAAAGCGCTTGTCGAACAAGACATGTGACCAGAATGAACAAATGATGCAGGCCAAAAATTACTACACGCTATCCGGCAGACGTCCTAACCTGCGGTTAAATAGGGAATGGCAATTTCGTTATTATCTTTCCAGATTATATGGGCTCTGGCAGCGTGTTATTGAATTACCCGTCCGTAAATCATAAATTTGCCGAGCCGCAAAACTTTGTACGAGTGCCTATCCGGAAGCAGGAATCGTAGCTGGGTAGCGGAATGGAGAAAAGGTCTAGGTTTCGACAATTGCCAACCTCATCCCGGAAGGTCCCCCCCCCCTTAAATATTTGCCTTAAATCATGGACATTGTCCGGAGGAAATTCGGCCGTAATCAGGACGCTAGCCTACCGAAAGTTTTGGCCTGCGGGTCTAGTTTTATTGGTACGCCACAGAGAAACGAGCCGTCTGAGCCGGGGTTAGTGTGCTGGGCCAAGTTCGCCATAAATAATTTTATAGATTGCTTAGTAACCTCAAACAATCGTGTGAGTGTCCTGCTCGATTGCCTTTGGTTGTTAGTGCCGTTACTCTGCCATCAATTTTTTTCCCATCGCCTCTCATCAACATATCTAGGAACAAATTATGTAGGAACATTTCATGTAGGATCGATGGGGAATATTGCCATTGCTCATTCCAAAGTAAAGATTACAGAAAATAAAAGAAAAAAAACCCGGGAAAGGATCCGAGAAGTAAAAGTAAAGGTTTCGCTATCCTTATGCTGACGGTTCCCTTTATACATTTCGGTAACCCACGCAAATATCAGGCAAAACCTTTTACTAAAAAGAGAAAAAAAAGAAGCAAGGAACGGTTGGCTTTGCTATTGCAGAAAGTGCCTTCATGCCTGCCGGACCCAGAACGCACGCTTGCCACCGCTTTTTTTATTCGATGCGAGAAAATGATTCTCGTTGAATTTCACGTACCCATAGCAGATGAGAGATCCCGAAAGGGGGTGAATACGGTCCGATGATGTGAGGAAAACTAATGTGCTTCGGCAGGACTCGCCTTTCTCTGGATTAAACACCCAATCTCAACTGACCAGCACATGCGAGCACCGGATGATATTCGAAACACGTTTCGCCACCGTAAAGCCCCAGCCAGACGTAAGGATTTTGGCCCCAATCGTTGCCCTTACCCCGAGCAACGTTCCCTCTTTGTCAATTTCGGTACGGCTAGCCTTGGGTCTGATGTTGATACGTTGATTATTTGTTTATATCCTGCCCGGCGGCGGTGTGGCCATGTCGAAGAGCAGGAAAAATCGATTGTTTACTGCATGCCATCGATAGGACCTTGAGTTCTTCGCTCCTTCGATCCGATCGCCATGTGAGATAGGAAAAATGATACGACACGTTGGTCGTTTGCGGGCATAGAACTGGACCTTAGCCTAAGAAGCAGAAAATAACGGCTAGAAACAATCGCACCTAATTATGCCTTCATGATTTTGGCTCGTAAAGAATTAATCAGCTTTCGCTTATTGGAATATTAATGGTGTAATCTAGTGAAACGTAAAAATAATTGGTCACTACATGATGGTCCTCTGTGCGCCACTGGTGTATATTTGAAGGTTGATGGTAATGGTAAAAAAGCGATTTTTCCTGGCGGTTGTCAGTTTTCTTTGCCAGCGCAAGCAATAGTTCGTTTAACGCAGGCGATGTCTACGGTGACGATAAGGCGTACAGTTGGGGAGAGAATCTGAAAACAAGAACGTTGTTGTGTGAGTCATGCACGTGCTACGGAAGTGTGGGTCACTGGAGGACATTAATCAACTTTATCACACACAGCCATCACGCATGTGCGCCACATAAATTCAATGGAGCGTGGGCTACGATTTTTATGTCCACAAAATGTGAAAAATGCCCACCGTTTTTAAAGCATGTAAATGGGTCAGTTAGGATTATATAACAGTGTTGCGTAAATGCGAGTAAATAGGTAAACAGCCTTCTTGGAAGCGTTAGTTATACAATATGAAAAAAGGGCAACTTTTAACACATTAACTAGCAACATTTTGAAGCTATAGTTTGGAGCAATATGTTGAGGATAATGTTATACTTTAAGTATGTTCCGTATTCAAAAATGATAAATAGTTTTTTTAATTTCTAAGCTAAAAATTCTACTAGATCAGCTAATTTTAACCATTGTGAGTGCAAACACTACGCTCCATACAAAGTAGTCGAACAAAAGTCTATAAAATTGAAACTGTGAAAAGCTGCCCGTTGTTTTTGCTAGGAGTTTTTCTTGTCTACGCCCTAGATTATGCTACTTTATGACCGTTAGAAATGTTTCCTTCATTTCCGAATGCTTTTTTTTATACACAGAGAAATTGTGAAAAGCGAAAAAAAGAAACAAACACCAGCTAGCGCAACAATTTTGCTCTCTGGGGTTACAAAACCCGGCAACATTATGATTTTTATTTCTTTTCACTCCGTCTGATATTGCGGTATGTTCCTTGTTTTCCTTTCATTTGCGGATGAAAATGACCGAAGACGATGAAACACGAGCATCCCAAAACGTCCTGCGGGAGGAGCTTCATTTTCCCGCTAGAACCACATGCTTGACAGAGTTTGGTTTATACAAGTGCTTTTATGTACTGTCCCGGTGTTACCCACTGCGAACAAGAAGAATCACTCGAGTAGAATGCATTGTTGCAAGCGCAGTGGTCAAAACAGTGGTCCAAAAATCGTTAAAAGACCGACAGTGATGGTTATATTTTTATAGCTTTTCCGGTGAAGTCATGGACAAGAGGAAAAAAGTGGATCTCTATCTTTTCAAAAAAAGGCTGCCCGACTAGCTTCACAAACCGTCTTGAAATTGAGGAAAATGTTGAACAATAATTCAAATGTTTCGAATTAATTTTATAGTATCGAGTATCAAGACGCAGATCATATCTGATTTTCACATTTGTATTATTTTCAGGTTTTAAATGCACATTTTATACATGTTTTAAAAGAGCGATCTGTTCTTTGGACAAAGTTTAAGTTTTAAAATGTTATAAAACATACACTTCACGTTGCTATATGATAATGCAGTAAGAAACAAACGATTGAATATACTTTTAGTTTGTGTAATTGAATATCAGCACATCAAATTTAAGGAACGGTACAAATTTGAAAAGTCTACCAATTGAAGATACCTTAACGCTAAATGAGGCGTTCGCCTCCGCACAAGTGCATTTGTCTCGTATGTTCACCGAAACCAGGTTAAACTTTCGGCTCGCGAGGCTGGGTGGTCGAATGGTATCAGTTGTCAATGGTAATGGATGCTGAAGGCTGCGATTGAGTTCTTCAAACCATTTACATTTACTACGAACGAATTTGATACATTCCTGTTACTGGTTTTGATGCCTGTCATCGACTGATACAAACTGAACACCGCGGTTCCCTCTAATGGGTTCCAAGGAAAGTGAGAAAGTGTGTTAGAAGTCACTGCTGTTAGGAGAAGGCGTTGATCATGGCGCGTCGTCAAAACTGGAGCTCGTCAAAAGTGGACAGGTTTTTTTTTTTATCGGTGGCAAATAGATACCTGTCTGTGTAGGGCATTCGTTTTGTTAATCTCCACCCTCTTGGACATTGATTATTTGAACAAAACAATAATTCTCTCCAAATTTACGAAATCTTTGCTTAATTTTTAAATGTGCTTCAATTTTTTAAAACAAAATTTTTTTTGTTACTGCAAATTTTTCCTTATGCCTTTGTCATATGCGAACATAACATCCGCTTGTAGCTTTCCCACATGATACCAAGTGTACATAACAGTTTCAGAATGTTTCCAGTTACAATGTTATCCTTGTAAAACAGCAGGGAATTTTCATTCACCTTCAGACACCATGGTGTTCTCGTGGCGAGATCCTTCCGGTCTTTCGCACGATTGCATGCAGGATAACAGATTCATGTATTCACGATTTGACGTTGCTGTTCGCTGAAATATGAACGAGTTGTTAAGGGTGGCCATTGTTGTGGCTCGGTTGTCTGTTATTTAATTGAGTGCAGAACCTCGTACGATCCGCAATTCAACTCCGTTTCTGCGGAAACACACGCTAGCGACGTGCCAGGATATAACGACGTCCCGTAATGACCTGGGTCGGCGTCAGCGTCGGCGTCGGGATGGGTGATTACGGTTTCTGGATGCTGATAAATTTTGCTTAACCATTCCAATGGTTTGGCCGGAGTAACATTCGGGTATTCCAGGGCGCTTCGGGTGTAGTAAATCAAATTACTTTCGTTGTTGTGGCTTCCTGTTTTCCGGACTTTGGATAATAAACGATGGGTCAGTGTTTTTATTCTCACCCGTCCAGTAAAATCACGGAATTCATCATCAGCCCCGGGGTGTACTAGCGCTGTAATGTGTTTTGGGGTTTAACGGTGAGAGATGCTGTTATGTTTTGCTGGAAAAAAAAAACACATAGCAGCACATTCGTTGGTTACATATCGAAAAAAAGTGATGTTTCAATGTGAAAAATTTAAATCCTTACCTCGTTGTGACGTTTGCTCCTTACTTGCTATGCTGGCCACGTATTTCTAATGGCGATTTTTTTTCAAATGGAGTTAAAGAAAACCTTAAGTATATTATTACGACCAATAATTTAATTACTCTTTAATACTACTTTTTTTGTTTTTAAAGCCTCACAAGGCACATAACGATCCATGTCATTGATATTCTCCCAAAGTACGTTGCATTCCTCTTACATGTGCTACAGTGTACCAGAAATAATTCCATCTCAACACCAACTCATTTGCATTTTGCAGACATCACCAAATGCCAGGCACTGCACAAAATGCAAACGATGATTGTATGCAATTTCAATCAATATTATTGCTGCCCAGAGGAATTGCAAAAAGTGTTTCCACTAATTGCTTCGATGCGGTCATATAATCATTAGCATAACCATATGCTCGCCTTACATGGGTATGTAGTGTGGACAATTATTACTTTCTAAAATGCCCATGGCTGCAACTAATGGCGCCAGTGAGATACATTGAACAAGCTCATCCAATGCCGGATTCGTAGATGAGAATGAATTCCCTCACGAATTACGGCACAAAACCGCTACTTTATCCTTGCGACACCTATAGTCCTAAATTTGTACATATTAATTGAAGCTTAGAGTCATTTTTGACAATTTGGATTCACGATAACTGACGCTACAACATAATTGGACTGATAAAAAGATTGACGATACTTTGACTGCAAAGGAAGTAAGTTTTTTCGTGTTTAAGTAAAGAGAATATATGAAACTCATGAAACTCTCCGTGGCAGCAGCTCGTTGGGGTTATGAAATGCCATAAAACCTTACCAGACAGTTTTTTGCGAAGCGTCCTGGTATCGTTTCACACTTGCTTAACGTTTCAAAACGTACCGTCTGTGGAGCCAGTTAATGCTTTTGTCATGCGCTGTGGATTTACTGACGAACACAACTCCCACTAACCTGCCATGCCAAGGTTATGGTGCTCAGACGTTGTAAGCTGAGCTCGTAGAATACCATAAAACCTATTCCTCTCCCTGGTGTTCACTAGATTGAGGGGAAATTCCTACGCCCGGTACTTCACCCCGGCAGAGTATAGTTGGTTTTCGGAATGGTGCAGAACGTGAAGCGCTTTTTTCGTGCTACGTGGTGACTCAGGAATTCGTCAGTAAACGAGTTATGAAGTTTAATTATTAAAAACTAAGGATCTCCTAATAGAGCTGCTTTCGTACAGGGAGTTTTTAAGAAGAGCATGAAAATAGTTTTGGACCCAGTTTAGAGTAAAAGATAGAATCAAATCCGAACTTAAAACTATCTTCTATGTTTTATAGTAACGGTATGGACTCTCTCTCTCTTCGACTCTCTTCAAATCCCGAGTGAAGTAATGCACCGTCGCCGACGCGTCGAAGCCCACCGACGGGTAAATATGAGAACCGAAAAGATGTCGTTCGTAGCGTGCTATAAATTGCGATTATGACGCTAATAAATTTCCCATAACAGAAACGCCGGAAAATTAATGGCCTCGCCTGCACTCGTGTTTTATTTTCTAGCTAACGCGCTGGGAAGATTGCACGCCCGGCTGCCATTGCAGTTCTTTCCTGCCGGCAAATGTCACACACTTCGGGTGTTTGCTCCATTCAAACGGTTTCTTTGTTAGTTTACACACTTACCCACTAAACGCCGTGGGTGTAAGGGAGGGGGAGCAAGGATATTGATGTTTAGCTTATGTTATGTGTGCTTTTAGTGATGCTAATGTTTCTGTCCGTTATTGTCGGATAAACTGTGGGGCGGTTTATTGGGTAACATATAGTTTGTCTGTATCCCTCGGTGATACTTCTTTTACACAGTTTTTGGCTGTAACACCAGTGTCTTTGCCACTAGTAATGTAATAATTGGATCGATTTGAAAAATAGTGCTGGTAAAAAGGATAATGGCATTTGACGTTTTTTTTTCCTGCAGAATGATTAGAAGCAGCTTACATGATTGCAATAAACCTAAAGTAAAGATGCCTCGAGGCTCCACTATCGATGGAAAGATTGAACAGTCATGTCCCATACAGAGGATTGAGATTTAGGCAGTGACTAAGAATAGACTTTAGTGTTAGTCAGAAAGGACAGAATGCTCAAATTCAATGAGGAGCTCAGGTCGTAAAAGTTCCTTAACTTTTTCTATTAAACGGTAAAAATATTCACGTCGTGTCATAATCCAGGAGTGCAAAGTCGTTGTTAAGAGTTAATAATAAGTTTTACTAGATCCTTTAAGCTCTTAAGCTCGTTGTATGTGAGATAAAAAAATTAAAAATTGAAAACAATAAAAATATACTCAAATTAATTGAGCATTAACTGCTAACATTATTTTTCTACAGCCGTAACACAACTTTCGTAGTGGCACTAGTAATTTTTCATATCATCTGCCGTTTCCCATCAATGTTCTTCAGAAGCATACTGAAAGTGACAGTAATGAAACACGGGAAAGTACGTGACAGCTAAAGAAAAACCCACCTTTCGCACAATTTGGATGAGAATGATGTGAGAATAAAATCAATCTCTTCCTTCCAGGCATCCATTTCACTAATGACATTGTCATGGACGCTCTATCATGCTGATAAATGGACGTCAGGTGTAAGGTAGATGTATTAACGTGTTTTTCCCTCTCATTTCGGTGCGAGTTGATCTGCCAAGACGTTAGAAAAACCAGCGGGAAAGACAACCAGCAGATGACAACATTTTGGACATTCTCAATTTTTTCCTTGACGCTGATCAATTGACCGCATACGAATGCGGCACGGAAGCCTTAGATAGTGGCTGAGATCACTTTAGTTAATCGAATGAGACAACCTGCGACAGTGTATTTGAAGTTGGGCATGATTTGTGGTTACGGCTTTCCCTGGAACGTCACATTTGTCCTTTTGTTACACTTCATTGGCACCATTTGACGGAAGAGAATTGATCGTATGGTTTCAACAGGTAAGGCAGAAGGCATCTCCTCCGTGTGGCGGGCTAAAATGGATTTGTGGTTGGATTGAAACCATACCACAGTTCATTTTAATCATCGATAACGCCATTTCACTTTGGGCGTTAATTGAAACGACATGGATAATAATTTATCATTCACAAAGAAGACTCGAGTGCACAGAGTTGCTCTGGGATCTCGTCCCTTCCACGTTTGAGGATTAATTTTAAAGGATGTTTCATTGGGCAAGGGAAATTTATTTCGATGCAGTGAATAAACGTCGTCGGTGCGAGCCATCAAACGTACCCGGCGATGTTCCCGAGACCATGGATCCGTTTAGAGCGAAATTCCCCATTGGGGAATGATTTTCCCCACGACTTCTCCACTTCTCGCCGGACGACAGAGTGAGGTCAAAATGGATCGACCACGAACACGCGGGGGGCAAAGCGCGAGCTGTCATAATTGCACATGCTGAACCAATCGTCGCAGAACCGGTAATTGTTGAGTGATTTGTTTTCCGATTGTTGTTAAATTGATTAAAATCCCCCGCACCCTCCCACCCAGCACTTTCCCACCCTCTTTTGGACGCCTCCCGCTCGAGACGTTTATGCAAATTGACTCGGGTAGACAATTTGATTAAATCTGCTGCTCGTCGGCATTGGGCTCGGTGATGCACACGGAGGCACGTCACCACACATGCGACAGGTTTGTTAAAATTTGGCGGCGGTAAATTGCTGGCCCGCAGTTCAAGTGGAGTTGGCCTGTCGATGTTTTCCTGCATGTCCTGTGGGTTCAAAAATGGATGCCAGTTCAATGATTGCGCAGGGTTTCCGACCGACGAAGCGGCCGATTTGTTGTCAATGAGCGGTGAAATTTACGAATAATTTAGGCACATCCTGAGCGTACAGAAACATTTCTCCCCCCCCCCCCCCACCCTTCCCCTTGACTCAGAAACCGGATAACCGCACTGATTCATTCCTATTCCACGTGATGTGGTGTGAATAGGAATTATGGCTTAATGGTCTCGTGCAAGGCTTTTCCATTCGAACCGATGACAGACGTGCACAAATGCACATCACGAGAGGTTTCTAATCAAATATGCAAATGCACGGAAGAAATTTTTCTTTTTTAATCGGTTCGCAATTATGCTCGGTTCGGCATCCGTGCGCCTCGAGGACACACATGAACCACCGGAAGCAGCCGGTTTGTATCGTCTCTGCGCAAATCACGTGTTGGTTTGGAGAGCAACGATTTGTGATGCTAATAGAAGCATGTTTTTGGGATCGAGCGATGCCATTGTTGCAGACAAAGACGATCATGTTTCTCGTAATCTAAACAGATGTTTTGAGAAATTAGAAAGGACGATTAGAAAAGAAAGCAAGTTGAAACACTGTCCCTGTCCACTGTCTCATATAAAATTTGATGTGCTATCTAGTTTCTTTTGCAAGCCCTTTAAAGCAGATAACTAAATAAAGAATGTAACGTAAACGTGGATGACTGTAAACAGTGACTTTCGGATCGGTTCGGGATGTAACATTAGTTTTGGTCCAGAAAAGGAATGTATGAGGTGTCTGACGCTGACTAACAAGGTACATGTTTGATTAAAAAATATTGTATTGGAAAGATTAATCACACATCGAACAATATTTTTATATGAGCCTTACTCGTTTTTTTTTGCGTCACTAACGTTATGAGATCTAAACATCACAAATATATTTTAATGATAAATGCTCCCATTTTGTTGATGCTTCTTGATGCATTGATTTAAAATTTTGTCCCAAAACAAACCACCTTTTATGGTTATATTATAGTATTTTTTATTTTTCCTAAGATTTAAGTTATTTTAGAAATAACAAAGATATTTTATATTTCTTCGGTTTAACATTTTTAACACCCAAAACCCACATCGAGATACTCGGAATGTTTTTTTTTTATTTGTCCGGATTTATTTGGAGTATCTTTTTCCTAAGATTTAAGTTATTTTAGAAATAACAAAGATATTTTATCTTTCTTCGGTTTAACATTTTTAACACCCAAAACCCACATCGAGATACTCGGAATGTTTTTTTTTTATTTGTCCGGATTTATTTGGAGTATCTTAAAAAAAGAAAAGCATTTCACCAATCAGTTTGTGCGAATGAGAAACGAAAATACAAGCGCTTTCAGCTTGCATCGAAATTCGATGTACGCGATTCTTTTTCAACTTATAACAATCCTGCTTGAACGAATTCCATAGCAGGCGAAAAGTACGTTGAAATTGAAACAAGTGGCAAACATGTGTCGGTACTCTGGACGGGTTTCTGGCACATGCTCGAACCGGTGAACCAACACAAGCTCCATAGCTCGTTAACTCGAAACCAACCCGCCTTTGATCAACGAGACATTTCATCATCTGCCCTCGAACATCGAACCCGTTTCATGTCGATCTCTCAGATCTTGGATCCTTTTTTACCCCGTCATTTTTATTTTTGTTGGCTATTTCAACTTGAATGTTTTTTTTTTTAATTTAATTAAAAGCTTTCATTGTTTTTTCTTTGCACCGGAAAAAGAATTCGGCAGTACATATCGTGTCATCCTCCATTTTACTTACTTCATTAGATGTTCTGACGATTGTCAAAATATAAAGAATGAAGCATATGGAAAAGATTATTTTATGGATATTCAAATTGTTAACATTTCTTATCGTTCTTTGCATTCAATCGTACTGTGCTGCCCGCTCCGTTTCTTTTCATATTTAAGCTATACTCCTCCGTACAAACCGCCGTCTTGTTTCTGCCAATCAACCGATAG
Organism: Anopheles atroparvus; assembly: GCA_914969975.1. Lineage (NCBI taxonomy): Eukaryota > Metazoa > Arthropoda > Insecta > Diptera > Culicidae > Anopheles > Anopheles atroparvus. Next base: position 30,923,487 of record CAJZCY010000004.1, on the reverse strand, counting down.
CCCGTGGCAACGTTGCCAAGCTTTCGCGTCCTTACCAACGGTAATCTCCCACCATCGTCCTAATCCCCGTGGATGAAAAATGCGACCGATATGCAACCTTTCCGGCGGTGACGTGCGCTTTTCAATCATTCCACCGTGGCACGCCAAGAGGATTGATGGTAAGCATAAGTTAAGCCCAGAGTCGTCCACTGGGCGCCTTTTCCACCCGAATCCGTCCGCTGGGAAATGATTGTCGAGGAACATGAAACTAATCCCCGCTGGCGAAGGAAAACGGCGCAACGAAATAGTCAACCTCTACCTTTAGTAATACTTTTTCCAGTCCGCCCCCGGGAACGTGGAAAATCCAGTCAAAGAAATGCCGTAATTGAAATACAGAAAACAAAATGCCGCCCAGACGGTACACGGCGTCGGCTTTGGACTGAGAGTAGGGCGCGCTGTGCTTTTTGATTAGCTGTTTGCATGACGATTTATTACGCACTTTGGTTCGCAAGGATCTATTACTTCTTTGTGCTAATGTTTACAGTGAACCGAACAGTTGAGCGGTAAGAACATGCTACGAGGCGAACCATTTTGGTGAACAATGTAATTTCCCTGGCTCGAACGGACTTTTCATCGCTGTTTACAATGCTAAATGCGACGTTAAAACGATTTCCGATGTGCGTGACCATGGGCAAGTTTATGGTAGCGTGTTGCGAAAATGTGCATGGTAAAAAACTTACCATCTGTTAAATTCGCTTCACTAAATAACACAGTAAAAAACATTAGCAAACGGACTGAAAATTGCACATTAGCTGATTTGTTTGTTTTTCTTTTCCAAACAACTCTTCGACTAGGTCTAATCAATGTTGCTCAAGTCAGTCCTAAGCCGAGCTGACATATGAGATAAAATGTGTGCAACTATTTGGCTCCACACGATCCTAACAATGTTTTACAAATTAATGTTAAAAGTAAGGTTTAAAATAATTTTGAGATTTATTTGAAAAACTATCGAAGCCAAACTTTATTTATCATTTTAAGAAGGTTTAAATGTTAAAAATTATCAAAACATCTTGGTCAATTAAACTGTAAAACAAATTAAGGCACACGAAAAATAAATGACGAATATTTAATAATTTTTGTAGTGATTTTCATTTAAAGAACGAACAAGAGTAACCCAATGTTCGTACATAACAATTTAAGCACGAGTACACATATATAATAGAATCGGCAGGCTAGAATAAACAATCATGCCCTGCGAATTGTGAGCATAGGTTTGATTATTAATCTAGAATGAAACTCTAGACAGAATCTGGTTAAAATGGCCAGTTAAAATGGCACACAGACTTGACATGTTTCATAAAATACCTCATGCTATGGTTCTACATAAAAAAAGAGAAAATCGGGAGACAATTATAAATTATTTGACGGCATTTTCCATTTCCAGAATGCATGTGCCAGGCAATGCTTCTACTATTGATACATGAGCTACCGATTGCTTGTCCACAGATTGATCATTTGACACGAAGGCAAATGGCGCGGCCTGAGGAAAGACAGCATTCACATTAAAGCTCCGCTCCGGAACGCCAAGAGCTGACGATAATGTTAATCATGCTATCCGGCACCGGTGAAGAATTTCCTTTCGGCTCGCGTGAAAGTTATGTGCGCCGTTGTGACACATTTCGGAATTTTTATTTATGGTTCCAAATTTATTCATTGTGCCTAGCAGTAAAACAAATGGAAAATCGACCCTTTTGAAGCGTTTGCATCATTTGCCGGACCTGCCTGATCGGTGTGTCATTTTTCGGCATGCTTCCGGATACTGCGAAATAAAACCGAACGACATGAATTATGCAGCGTATTCGAAATTAACGCAGATAAACGCGGCAGCAACGTACCGAGGAAAAACGGGTGCACGTAATTAAAAATACACCCGCGGTGTGCAAAGTGACCGTGGCGCGCACGTGTTCGGAAAATGGCGCACAAAATCGCACTACTCCACTCGTTGACATTTCCATTGCCATGGGCCCGTACGAGGCGGCTCCGTCGTATGCCCGTCCCGTGACCCGAGACCGGATGAAAGTGTCAGGATTCAACGTCGGCATTTCCGCCCGAACAACCCCTCGCAGTTGTCGGAAAAATTATGCATCCTATACGGTCTCGGTACGGCCTCTTCAATGCCCTATCACGTAATCATTTGCAATTCTGATAATTTTCATAATTGAATCGAGGAGGAACACTCGTTTTTTTATTGTTATTTACCATTTCCGGTTTTACGGTCGAAGTAGAGAAGGATATTGCGCGGAAAATTATTCCCCAGCAGTAAATTGCTCGAGAAATTGTACATCGACCAAGGCAGAACAGAACTAACGTAAACTGATTAAATGAACAATTGTTGTAAGTGTGTTGTTCAAAATAACTGAAAGGAAGATCTTTTGGTCTATCTAAAGAGAAAAAAAAAATGAAAAAAAAAAAGATTTATTCGCCCACACACGCGCTTAGTCTCATGATTTTTTCCCTCAAGAATGATTTTTGGCAGAGATGTTTTCTTCTATTTGGCGATGACCATTTTCATGAAAAAAAGGAAATTAGGTGTCCTCACAGGTGCGAAAAGGAAAACCAGATAGATGGCAGTTTACTCGTGCGTATCCCAAAATCTAACAAAGATAACTTTTCTTTCCCGGCAAGCAAACAAACTTTTCCGAAGCGCAAATGGAGGTGGCCACTTTTTTTTCCTTTTTTAGTATATCTTAGTCGATTCCGAAAGGTCCTGCTGCGAAACTTTAAATCTTGCATATTTATGAACGAACTTCTACGGGTGAAATATTCATAAAACAAACGGTGTTACTTTCTTCCGTGTGAGAGCGGATAAACTCAGGGCGCGACCCCTTCGATGAACCTCCGGACACACTAGTGGCGATGGAAAACTTTACCACACCACCACGATTTGCCGCCGGTGAATGGTTTTTGAAGAAGGCAAAAAAGTTTCGCTTCTTCAGGAGCAGTATTTTCTGGCAAAGAGTAAAAAAATAACGACGGAAAAGTCAGTCGACTAAAAGAATTTGCATTACATGAAGTGTAACATCTTGAACCGAACCTGGCGCAGAAGGGGGAAAACACCGAACACCCACGGTGCAATCGTGCGCAACCGATCGAATTTAAACTTTTTTCTCTCTCTCTTCCTTGCCTTAAAACCTTCTGACTTTTGATTTCCTTTTAAAAACTCCTGCCTTTGCCGTTCCTGGGGCGACACGGCAGGAAGTTTTATTTTCCGGTGAAACAATTGAGATTCAGCGTAACATTTGCCTCGACATGGGCCAATCGGAATAAAAGTTTCTGATAAAACTTACTTCTCCTGACAAATATAAGTTCAATATTCTGTTTGAAAGGTTAATTTTTACACCGATAAACTTAAATATCGGCACGTCTTTTGAACTAACTTGTCAGTTGCGTTTCATGAGATGGACGAACAGAAATATTAAAATATGTAATATTTTCTTTTTGAAATGCAATTTTACGTTTTCATTACAGACCAGTTTACCATGAAAATATAAATGGCCGAGCTTTATGGAATAAAGCGTTGTTATAAATTTAAATGCACGGAGGCATTACTCTGCGTTACATTCGTTGAAACTTTCTCTTTCATTTTTCGGGCGCGATACGCTTCCGCTTAGAAATACCGCCTGATTTATTGGATGCGAATGCAAATAACATTAATTATAATCAAAGACGTTTGCGGAACACAAAGAAAAAATAAAAATCTTGCTGTTTCCGATCTGGCGGAAAGTTAGCAAGAAAGAAAAAAAACACACACACATTCTTCTGAGTTATTGTTTTCGGGCCCTTTCTCGAGCGGAAAGCTTGTTCTTTTTCCACGGTCCTCTACGGTGCCATATGTTCCAGGTGGTGAAGTGGGTCAAAACAATAATTTATGAGAAAATTTTCATACCTTCAAATCAAATAATCGCTCCACGTTAAAAAGGAACTATCAGCTTGTGCCAGCGCGGTTGGAGAAATGGACTCTCCGACGGGCAGAACCGGGAATTCAGCGAGGAAGAAAGACATATTCACACATGAGGGCCTGCTGTGGTTGGATTCGCCGTCACAAAGGCTGAATGGAATCTCGATACCGATCTAGCCGAAAGCACATTCAGCATAAAGGGCAAATGGTGAAATACCTCGGTTCGTGGGTTTTCAATTTCAGATTCGAGATAGCGTTGCATCTGTGACCCAAACAGGCCCCTGCTATAGAACTGCTGAATAAATGATGGAAAGCGAACCAGGGAAATCGAGGAGACACGGAAGGAACTGTCGGCATAACTGCTGACACTCGATGCTGAAGGCTTTCACAAAAAGAAGCCTACTATGACCAAATTTCTATCGATACAATCTCGAACTGTGAATGACGAAGTCGTTGAATGTTTACCGCGGTGTTCTATTATTGCTGCTTTTTTATTTATATTCACTTAAGTTGATCTTATCGGTTCAACAAGAAACCCCACGAGTGCATAGGGGTGGTTGATATACTTCTTCTTCTTGGATGCATTAAAAGAAGAATCAAAATAAAAATGACGACGGCTCACAAGAATCATCCCTAGACATATTGGCAGGATATTTCACAAAATAGCACGTATATTTCATATTGTCGCAAAGCATTGTGATTGCAAATAAAGTTAATTATTCTAATTAGTCGGATGGTTTCATAACTCTAGTCACCGGCCCTCTATTTTTTTCAAATACAAGTGAATTTGCACGTTTTCCTAGATTTGATATTTTAGGGCACAGATCGACGGACAGAGCAATTAAAGATTTCATAATTTACGGAAAAATATTAACACAATGGAGTTGCCTGGTTGTTTACACAATGGCTTCGAGTTTGAAGACAAGTTTTTCATTGCATTGGAAGATTAACTGTTTCAAAGACAAATGTTTATTTATTTTTATTTATTTAACAAGAAAAAAAAAACCCAACAGGTACCAAGACCTCAATGAGCATATCTTAACATATAACCTAATACTATGTACATAAACACTTGAAAACTCATTGCAAGAAACCTGTGTGTCTTCAATAACTTGCTGTGTCACTGGGCACACATCTGATCCAGCAAATAAGTTTCGCAGACAACTGTGCTTCACGTAGAGCACAAACTAATTTAGAATTCAAAACGGCAATCAACCGACTTCTCAGTTCAGTTCATCCTATTCTCTTCCTCTCTTTATGCATTCGAATTGGTAAATCAAATGCAACTACTTTTCAGTGTGTACTTTTTTTTTAAATAGAAAAACTCCAAAAAGGAATTGTATTTCTCGTAGATCTTTCGGTTGCACGTTTTTTTTGCACGCGGACATTATTTGAGTTGTTAGTGGTCAAATCTTCTAATATAAACATTTTATGATTTAACCATTGATTGAATGATGTTGATGCTTAAATATAAAGTGCACCAACAAAGAAAAAAAAATTAAATGCATTAAATGCACAGAAAAAATATGAATAGGAGGAGTTGATCAAATAAGCATTTCATGTGAAAAAGTAGAACTGGAATAAAAAGAAGGTTACATTATTTATTTCACAGTTTTTATTTTTATTCAATAGCAATCCCACACCCCACCCCACAGCAAATTACCACTACGCAAACAAAAATTTCTCAATTTTCAAACCAAAAAGTGAAAATCCCACAAAGCGAAATATCATTTCATTATTCATCATTTATTTACAGCGTTTGCAATTCTACATTCACTCCGTTTTCCTTTCATATTGTTGACGCAGTCAACCGCAAAACCATCCACCAATGATGTGTTCATCCAATAACTTTTACTTTGCATCTTGCAACGTCCGATCAATTTCGAAAATTCGAAAAAAAATGTCCAAAAGTCAAAACGTTTCATTGATTAACGCCTACCTACCCTGTGTCTTCATTTATCCTTCCCAAAATGTTCACCTGCTTTGTATTTCGTTATTACTTATTACTGTTTCCGTGTTTGTCGGATGGTTTTTGTGCTTGCACGGAGAGGTTACGAAAAAACTGGCAGTAGAAAAAATGTTCTTTAAACAAATGTATCCTGCCGATCGTTTTCCTGTTTGTGAGTTTCGCTTAAGGACCTTCTTATACATTTTTGTCTTACAATATATTTTGCTGGATAGTAGCATATGCTGGTGGCAGTTTTATTGTGATTTCTTTTAATTGTTATTAGCAAGCACAATGTCTACTTTTGAAAGCTTGAATGATTTTTTTTGTTGGGAAGGATTTTAAAGGGGCATTCGCCAATCCTAATAGTCAAGTCGTTAGTCATGTATTACGTAAGTTCCTTCCGCTTTGCTTTAATCATTACACTTAAAAACTAGAAGATTGCTGTTAAGAGTTTGCTCGTTTTGTTTTTTATGTTTATATTGTGTATAGAATATACTGATTGGTTCAGAGAACAGCACCAAAAATAAACACCATGTTTTGGATTAATGATAGCTTCAGTTGAGTATTGTGCAGATGCACCAGACTGCGCCTAACACTGTAGATTATTTTTTCTTTTTGATATATTTGACTGCAAACGGTAGTCAAGTTCAGATTTGTTTTCAATAAATTCGATTACTGGTTGATGCTCATTAATTGTTAGGTTATAAAACTTATGATTGTTTAAGTGCTTAAATTCTCATGCATGCTGTACATTTTGCAAAATTTTGTTTAGAAATGAAACGTTGTTAATAAATTTAACAATATTGCAAACAAAAGCAGGTTTAACTTCATAAACCATTTGCTTGAAGTTGATGCTTTTGATGGTTGTAAGCAACATTACCACAACGAACGAAAACAGTAAAATCGTTTGTTTGAATCATTTGTATGGCGATATTTTCTGAACTTTTTATTCGTGATATTTATCTAATCGTTGACTGGCTAATAGTAACGTGGAAGCCTTGCAACTCTTTTCCTTAGACCATCGCCAGCGTAAGAACCTATTAGCTAGCTTAATATTATGATAAATGTACATGTTTTGTCTTCGCATAATCATTACAATGATGACTTATTTTTCCACTTCAACTGTGACAGATTTTATTCAAACAGAAGGGTGATAGAATCGACGTTGAAATTATTTTCGAAGAGGAGTATTTGTTCCAAAAAAAAAAAAAAATCAAACGCTTATGGCAAAAATCATAAGATGCATGAACAAAAAGAGATAAAGATATGTTAATTACAGAAAAAATATCGATACAAAGAATTTGCTTATCACATAAAACAATATCACAGGTATCTACAATACAACACACATTATGATCTTGTTTTTGTCATCGTCTGTCCCGTTTTATTTAGCATTTTGACTGCACAGCTACAGCTGCCGTACACCCTCATACTTCACTGTACTTGGTTGTTAAATCTAGAAATGAGAATTTGATCATTCGTTGCTAATAAGTCTGATTTTGATTCTTATGACGACTATGGTATTGCTCATTTCGACATTTTTTTGGCGATGCTCACGCACGGCACGTGTTTCTTATCGGTCAAAGAACTTCGAAGGTTGAATCCACAAAAACTACGAAATGTGGCTTTTGAGATAATTATTGTTATAAATATTTGTAAAGTCAGCAACGAGAAAGAAAAAGTGAAAAAATATCGTACTTTCACTCACTTCTTTTTTTCATAAGAATTTATTCTTGATTTTCACATGGAATCCATTTTAGCCTAATTCATAATTCAAATCCTGGTTTGCAATATCCAATACAATGTATAAGTTTATTTTGCAATGTTTTGGAAATTTTATTTAAGGTCATGAGGGCTATTCCGTTGCATATTTAAATCAACATGCCAATCAAATTATGTACTTTTAAGAGTTTTTTCGTCCATACTATTGCGCAGCATTAATTTATTTTTGATGAATGTACAATTATTTAGCAGAGAATCGTCAAAAATAAATTAATGCTAAATTAGTGGGTAAAAAAATTAACCATAAACAATTCTTTACTCATATTTTATGCAAAAAGCAAGTAAAACATCACCTAAGCATCATCTTCGAACATTATTCTTCGTTTGGTAAGAAAAACCAAACGATAGACATAGTCTGAGGGGAAAGGAAGTTAACAATACAGTTCCAGAAATTGGAGATTGTGTCTTGATGCTGAACTTTATCATGATGCTGAACTTATGAAGACATACAGCAATGAAATATGATATTTTATAAGAAAGAATCATGCTAAAATATAGCACCGTTCTTATCAACAAATTGTTTGTGCGATTCGAAATGGCAGAAGAGCAACGAAAAAACAAAACATAGCAGCCTCTCAAACTTCATGGCATAAAACAGTTTCACTCATTTGTTGTCAGAAATTATAAAGTTATATTAACAACTGTATCCACATATCTTTCACTCTAACGTACCACTAAAGGGTGGCAAACATTCTCATGAACTTAACAAGTTTTACTTCTGGGCAGATACACTTCGATGGTTGCATGTACTAAAGTGTCTATTAAGATTGGATATACAAAAAGACAATACATGCGAAATAGCAACGGAAATGAATAAAAATCAAAATAGCACATAAAAGCTTCTGTGGTTTTACTTTTTTTTACATGAACCTGACTGGAACTGACATGGAAAATATCATAGTGCAACCGAGTTTATTGTAATACTCTCATACAATTTCAGAGCGAAAAAATGCTTGCAATTTCATAACCGGACGAGAAAAGAAAAAGTGAACGTCCTCCCATTGATACAGATAAGTCCAACAGTGATCAACATTCCACCGAATGTGAAAGTTAGTTGAATAAGTTCAACTTGACAGAATAGCACGTGACCTGTTTGCAACAAAGGGTACGTTAGACGTGTTGTGTAACGTGAACAGCATTTTGCCTTCCACCCGTGGATGGATAGTTTTTGTTGAGCGCAACAGAGTTTCTCCATACGAGATGGTCTCGTCCCAGGCGAGCTAGAAGGAGCTGTTGTGCAATGCGTCGCAAATTTACAACGCGCCAGACAAATTGGCGAATCATGTTCGATGGACTGCAGCAACACATTCCAAAACTCTCGAGAGTTTTCTTGCTCGTCGTCGGTGGGTTAGTTGCAGTGACGATCCATGCTGGTGGGGCATCGTTCGTCATGTGCTAGAAGCGGTCGTCTTCATTATTGAACAATATTTCCGACACTTAGCACCGCTCTTCCACTCATGTTCCCTTTCGGACACGGGTCGTGTCCTGTTGTAAGAGTTTATCGTCATGTCGATTACTGCACGAGCATCCAACGGTTTGCAGGATAAGCAAGGACATTTAACCGCTGCGGGGGCTTTGAACCAGAAACACGTTAGAGCAAAGAAATATGGTGTAGAATAAAAAACTTCACCTGACTTCTGCGTATCCGAAATTGCAGCGACTCTGGGTAAGCCAAGGATTTTCAATTTTTATGAACATGTGAAATCATTTAATTTTGAATATGTTTTAGCTAGGCCGTCGTTTTTTGTTTAAAACTCGTCTTAGAAAAAAATAAAAATACATCAAATAAGTTACATAGACCTCGAGAAACGCTGCATCACATTCACTCCATTCAATCACACTTACTCACGGTGGATTTTCTACTCATACGCGGAAGTTTGCAACCTGCATCGCCAATCGATTCTTAAATAAATTATTACTTTCCTAGGGACTGTTGTGTACGTTTTGGTATGAATGTGGCGCAAACGAGCATCCTATGGGTGTTCGTATAACATGCTGCCAATATAGAATTTCCTATTTATCTTTTCTAGGCCTTTCAAAATAAGCAGATTCGTACTCTTATCATAAATTTTACCATTTCCATTATTTTTTCTTCCATTTTATCTTTTCTAAGACGACATTCCGTGTGAGCTATGGGCCTATGTATCGTATATAAACAAATCATAATAATAAATCGCGAGTACTTACGAGCTGACCTTCGACTTCTGTAGCGGATTAGCTTTTCTTGACCTACGAAGCTTGAAGCACCGGTTCCTCGTACACCGGACAGATCGTAGAATCGTCCTCAAGCTGCCGCCGCTTTCCACCATCGCAGCCATTGTCGAGTTTTTTTGTCGTCTCCTCGAGCCCGTCGGAATCAGGGCCCGAGCAGCCGTTACTAATCGTGGGCTCCTCGTTTTCGCTGTAGCTGCTCCCGCCGGTCAGCATTTTGTCGGTTTCAGTCTCTTCGTGCTCGCTGATCGCCTCCTGTTGCTGTTGCTGCTGATTGTACACGTACGGATGATGAAGGTTGTGATTGTGATGATGGCCATTGCTGATGATAGGATGATGGGGCGCGTCCGCTGCCGCGGCATCCCGATGGAGCTGTTGCTGATGATGGTGGTAGTTACCGTTGATGGCATTTTCAATATTTACATGAACTGTCTTCACGAACTGCGGGTGCATGCGGAAACCACCGCTTCCGCTGCTACTGCTTGCACCGGATGCATCGGAAAAGTTCGTAAAGTAGGTGCAATTTTCGTGCTCACCCCTTCCACCGCCCATTCCATTGTCATCCATCATCTGGTACTGGTCGTTAAAGGATACAACTTTCGAAGGAGTTAGACCATCGCAGCTTCCACCACATTGCCTAGTTTGGGAAATGAATGATTGCGGTTGGCTTTATTCAAATTTGCTATCCTTATAGATGGATAAACAACTTCTAGCAACTTTTAAACAACAAAAACGGATACAGTAAACCATACATTATCACACACATTGAGAAACTACTGCTTGTATAACATCGTAGAATAAAGAGGTAAATTTCAAGGTCCCCGAGAAGCGGAAAAATATTTACTAAAGCTAGTCAAGCGCCATTTTTGAAAAAAAAAAACGAATGGACAAGGCAAGCGCCATTTTTGAAAAAAAAAATGAATGGAAAAATTACGAAACGTTTCGACCATCTCACTAATTTTTTGGAAAATGTTTAGTTGGATAACATTGCGGCTATTAAATAAGTAAGTTTTAAATTTACTAAACACGTAAAAAAACATTACCTGTTTTGTTGGACGTGAGGCGGTTGGAACATCATTTTGTTATGCAACTGATGCTGATGCTGTTGTTGCTGGTGGTATTCCTGGTTTTTCGAGCCCGCCGAGTGGCTACTTCGGGAATGGTTCGACTGGCAGCATGATATGGAAGATGCCGACGACGAGTTGGGCATCCGATACGGATGATAATTAATGTCACCACTTTTGACGGGACTGTTGTACACGTCGTCGTTGAAGTAGGTCGGTTCCACCGAGCCGGGTGTACCGTTAGGATGTGGCGGATAGTGACATTGCTGTGGGGGCAGCGGCAATGGCGGCACGTTACGCATGGTGCACTCATTAGAGCTGCTCCTAGATGACGACCCTCGCCCTAGTATGGAAGGATCTACATATTGATATGAGTGTTGAACACTTCCTCCACTATAATTTGTTTCGTTTACGGTCAGCGGTTGATATTGTTAGTTGGAAAAGGGAGAGGAGCAAAAAGCATGGGGAAAAATACGTAAATCTATATTAGTTTCACACTTCTGGCATGTTTGACATCTATGTAGGTCTTACGCCCACCAACGGGAAACGCAACTCTACTTACTTATAGCTACCGGACTGCGCCGATCCACAGCGAGCGGATGATCCCTGGGAACCGATCGCGACCATGCCGGGTGAGGCACCAGCATTGCCACCAATAAGTTCCGAAGGATACACATGATTTAGATGTATATGGTGGTCTAAAGCTTGCGGAATCGGTGGCGGATGTTCCGGGGGCGGAGGAAGAAAATCTATCCAGTTGGCAGGAGCTGGAGGGTCGTTGTGTTAAGTTGTTAGTAAAGGAGGGGCAAAGAAAACGACATTGCTGTTACAACGAGCTACACGGGAGAAGTTAGAAGTTCTCAGAATAGGAGATACAGAAATTTGAATGCATACCTTGACTATAGGACACCGGAGTGAAGCCCTGCGGATGCCCCGGAAGATACGCCGCAGGATCGGAACGGTTAGTCGAGGTTCCCGAGATGTACCCATCCAAACCCTGATAGATGATTTTTGCGTTTTCATTTGAATTGCCATTCACGAGAACGGTCGTCGCGTACGGAGAAGGATTGTCTGGGGACTAGAGGTACAGGAGAAATATGTTAAAGAGCAAGGCGTTGAGATGTAAGGCCTACAGGACCCAAAAACTTACCTTTCGACTGTTGTAGAACGAAGTTATACTTCTAGGATCGACCTCGGCGTAATCCGTGCTTACATCGGCATAGTTGGCCGTATTTTGCGAACTTTCCAGCAGCTTAGCTTCACTCACTCCCGAATCCTTATCGGTATCGGTCGATCTCCATCCACGGTCGATCCAGAGGCAATCCCTCCTCGAGACCACCACCGGACGACGGGAAGGATCGTTACTGGCAATAACCGGTACGGTGACGCTCATCATTTCTTTGCTTATTTTGGCGCGATTCCGGAAGAACAGCACCGTCGCGACGCATGCAATCGTAAGAACAGCCAGCAGCAACAGAATCATGAGCACCATAAACCATGGCTCGTGCAGGATACTCTGGTGTCGAAAGCCGTCCATATCACTCAGAGAGTTGTGTGCCCGCGGTGGTGCGATTACGTGTGCCGGATCCATCACGAGATACGCCGCTTTCGAGTACGGGCCAGCCCCAACGCGATTGAAGGCAACCACCCGAACGGTGTACGTCGTTCCCGTTGTCAGGCTATGGAAGACGATTGATGTCGTGGTAGCGTTCAGAGTTATCTGAGCTAGGACCTTGGATGAGTTGATGGCGCGCAATTGTACCTTGTACCCAAGGAGGACGCCGTTGAGATGATTTTCGGCTGGTGGAAGCCAATTGACGAGCCCCGTGGTCAAATTCACCATGCCGGTCTGCACATTCAAGGGTGCCCCCGTCGGAAAGTCTTCCAGCGTTTGCACCACCTTTGAGCTCGTCGGTTGTCCTTCGACCGTTTTAAAGTATGGCGTCAGGAAGAATTCATACCGTGTGTACTTTTCCAGCCCCGTTATAACGTGGGTTTCAGAAGGATTCATCGAGATGGTAAGCATACTGTAACTTTGCGAGTCCGTCGCCGAAAGGTTCCGAAAGCGTACGTACAAACCTTCGACGTATTCTTCCGTATTGCTAATGTGCAGTTGCCATTCAAGTCGCACTGTTGTTGAGTTGATTGCAACTGCATCTACCAACTCTAGGATCTGAATTTGAACAATGATACACAAAAATAAAGAATACCGAAAATTGAACAACTCTTGGCCGAACCGAGGAATTTGTTTCAACGAAGCGATTGTGAAAAAATAAAAGTTAAAATAATTAACTTACCTGCCCACTAAGCACAAGCCGAGCCGTTTCTATTTCTTCAGGCATTGTGACTCCATCATTTGCAGAGAGTGTGCGGATGATGGCAGATGTCGGTGAGGGGGCCGAATATCCGTAAGAGTTTTCCGCCCGGATTATAAACATGTAGGAAGTGGAGGGCGAAAGATTTGTTATCTGTGAAAACATATAAAAAATCGTAATGAAATTAACGAGTTAAATGAGTTGGAAACAATGCATATTATTAGGATTTGTAATTTCGAACTTACCGTTGCCGTGTACCCGGGGATGCGACTCATTGCTTTAATCCAACCAGCTTTTTCTTCTGGGCTGTAATATTCGATCGTGTAGCCACCGGTCACCGGGTTTATCTGAAGCTCATCCTGACCTCGCGTCCACATTAGTGTAATGTTGCTGTTGGTTATATTCACCGCCTTTGGTATTCCTGGTGCCGACGGCAGCAAATCCGCATTGTGGGAACGATGTTGCATGGAGGAGAGATTGCTTTCGACCTTTAAAGCATACACACAAAACAAACATCGAAACGGTTAAAGAGTTAGTAATTGTGCAGCACACCCAACGAATCAAATAGGTATAACATTGCATTTTTGAGGCATTTAAAAAAATGCCCACACGACCAGCACTTACCAATAAGTATGCGCTCCATGTGGTTTCTCCTTTCTCGGAAAAAGCCGCACATCGATACCAGCCAGTGTCCTCGTTTCGCAAATCTGAAATGTAAATCAAACGGAGCGGCATTACGTTAAAGAAAGAACGCTCTACGCCGGTAACAAACGTTGCGCTGACGATATGGAACTCAGTCAGAGGAATAGATTGGATCGGCCATGATGCTTGGGTAAATGTTGAGTATTGCCCCGATCAACGGATACGCATGCGGAACGACTTGCCCTTATGACATGTGCAACGGCACATGCGGTGACGAAGATGCTGATCTCTCACATACCGAAGCGAGTTTCACAGCACTCCGTTTATTTGCTACACCAACAAAAAGGAGTATAGTCGAGACCGACCGGCGCGAACCCGCTGGGTGATGCTAGTTTAAGAGTAGCTTTGTGCCCTCTATCGGTAAACAGTTTTTCGCGTATAGAGAATGTTTGACAATCGTCGGTATTATTTATGTATGGACCGCCCGACACCAAAGGCAACCGGGGCCAAATCGCAAACGGAGCCAAACGACCTACGAGTATTTCCCAGAAACGGCTTAAGCACCATACCACTCCATCGAGATGACATTTTTTATGACTTTTCTGCACATCGATTTGCCTTTCTTCTTGCCTATCTTTCCTGGAAATTATTGTCGAAGTATTTTGTATGTTGGATATTTTTGTATGTTTTGTGGTTGGATGTTGGTTTTAATCTTATTAAAATTTAATATTGATGGGTTTGTTAAAAAATATAAAGCAAGGAATAACATATTTTTCATTTGAAGACTTAAACAATTAAAACAACGCCCAATAATGCCTTGAACAGGAAACATAGCACATGAAGCCAACGGCGACAAATGTGGCCATGTTGGGACTGTAACATCGCGCGATTAAATAATAGAAAAAGCAACCAATGATCAATTTTGTTTCCCAAACTGAAAACGTGCTTCTGTGAGCAAATTATACAAAATTGCATCGTTGTAGTTACTGATATATCGCTTAACATGGCGTGTTCAACCTTTGCTCTTGCGGGACATTAATTGAACCCGGGTGGTACCATCTTAATCTTACCATTTTAAAACGAATTTCCTACCGTGCATGCTCACAAATACGAACGACTAGAATAACGACTAGCTAGCCGGGGATCTTCCACCAAAGAAACTAGTTTTCAGTGCTTCACGAATCGATGTCCGGTTTATCGGTACATGACGGTTTTTTTTTTTTTTTGCTGCAAGACACAGTGCACGAGAACATTGCAAGCATACCTTGCACCGACGCTGGCGCCGCCTATCAAAGCGAAAATTAAAATAAGGCTACCGACCCGAACTGGATTACAAGCCCCTGAATTCCAAGGGGTCATGATCACGTGAAAATGGTGGAGCCCACGGCCCATTCCAATATAGTGTGCTTCCAGCTCAACCGTTGCCAACTATGGTTACATTCCAACACGGTACCGATGAATCGTTCGCATGTCACACGGAATAACTGACTCGATATTCGTGATACCGCTACGAAGCTCAGGTGAAAGCAAAATCACGATGACTTGAAGAAAATAGGTAAAGTCTAAACCCAAAAAGACTTAGTATTAAGCAGTTTCACGTGATTAATTAATTGTATTTGAGATGCAAACCTTTGGATCACGCTTTTGGTTTTCGCATTCCAAAGCACGCAAAGTTCCTTCGTCTTACATATACGCTTTCCTTTTAGAGTATCAGAATTTTTTTACCATTCAGTTTAACGAAACATTCGCGTAATTCCTTTTTGCTGGGGTGCATTGAAATGAAACAATTCAGTTCCTGTTCGTTGCACTCGTAGCGTATTTCAGCTTTTTTCATTTTCAATTAGAAAAATGAAAACATCAACCACCGTTTAAATTGAAGATGTCACTTTCATTGTCTGTTGAAAGTCCTAATCGTACCGCATTTTTTCAACTCGTATTACAAGTTATTCGCCTCGTTAGCTCTAATTACATTTTTTACCAAGTGACATACCTTGGACGGGAAACTTGTGCCCGCGCCTGTCGGTGCACAAATTTAGCTGTGTGGTGCCATATTAATTTAATTATCTTTTCATCCCACTGTAATAGGACTGACAACGTAATCTTCTGTTGTCAAGCCGTTACGATATTCTTTTACTGATAAACAGCTTGGAAAGCAGATCTCAAGACATTTTTGAATTGTGCTTGTTTTCTTTGTACTGAGAAATTGAAAAAAAAACTTCATCGTGGATTTTAATTTTAGTGACTGAGCTTATGCCTGATAATAAGAGGAGAGAATCATCTATCACCTGACCTTTCCTGAGATTATTGTTTGTATGAATTCGCACTACAATCCTTGTGGTTCCTTGCTTGCTTTTGTGTTGTTGAAATAAATTTGCTTTAGTTTAGTTCTTAATCGAACGTAAAAGTTTATCTATATCTTACAATTATTTTGACTAGCCACACCTGCAGCATAAAAGACGTAGATGCATTTTCAGCTCGTTATGTTAAAGTAAAATGTGGAAGAAGTGAATGTTACGTAAAAGCCTTAGCCGCATGGACTTAATAAACAAATATTGAAACAGAAATTCAGATCGTAATATGAGTTTTATCGTTAAAAACAATGACAACTATTGAGCATACAATGCGAAGCTGTTGCATGGAATGTGACGACAAGATTATAGAACTTCTTACAATAAATTTTCTTTGTTATCGTAAATATGCATAGGACACGCCAACTTAAACCAACTCAATCACGCACATTAAACCGGGGCTGTTTGATTTAGCAAAGCAAGGATTAAGATTGTTAGGAGACCACATGCATTCAGAAATAATGTTTTTCTAGGCACGATATTGTAACAACACACGGGGTGAAACATAAATGAGCATGCAAACGGATAATGAAATTGCGAATAGAATACACTCCTAAGCCTTCCGTTAGTTTGCAGGATACATTTTAATGGTGGACTTATTTTCCGCGCTCTCCTAAGAGGTGTACTTCCATTCCTCTATTTTTTCTCATTCCACTTTTTTCCAGAAAGAAAGTTGTTAAGCTTCACGCTGCACGACAATTTTATATGAGTATGTCTGCTGCGAAGGGCGAGCTATGTTTATTGGGAAAAGGATTAACCAATACTCACCATCAATTCTAAGCGTGCCGCCTTGAATTACGGATAAGCGTCTGTTACCGCCAGAAAGGTTGATATCGGTCGCATTTTTCATCCATCGGATCATGGGAGTTGGAGTTCCGCTGGCTAGGCACGGAAGTTTGGCAACGCTTCCGCGGGGAAGCGTTTGGTTGGCTGGTACGACTTGCAATATCGGCGGAGGATTGCTGTCTTCTGATGTGATCACCTATGATGAAAGCAATGTAAAAAACCCTCGATATAAATGAAGTCCACACACGAATGTTCTGAAAACCTTCGTTGCAAAAACTTAAAATTAATTACCTTATAGATAATTATACTAAGAGAACCGGTCATATTTCTTACCTGCAAATAAGCTCGACTGGCGGTAGAACCGGCTACACTCAACGCAGAGCAGATGTAATAGCCATCGTCATCTTTCTGCACTCCCCGTATCTGCAGAGTTCCTTGCACCGATACTCCCATATTATCGTACGTATTGTTGGGGAACATAAGTGTTTGCGATCCTTCTTTCGTCCAGAACACGGATGGGGCTGGATTGCCAGAAGCGGTACACTTAAACGTCGCCACCCCGTTAAGTGCCGTTTTCTGATCTTGCGGCTTGATCAAGAATGTTGGTGGAGCTGAAAAGTAGGAGAGAAAAAAGGATTGAGGGATCAACGTTCGATAGTAGAGATGATGATAAAATGTTTGAAGATCAAAGGCGGTTAGTTTGGGAGAGTTGAAGTATCGAGCGGCACATCAACAAATGCCCAAATTTTCGATTTTCGTGGATTCCGAATGTTGCATTCCTATTGTTCCGACAACGTGGCGTTTCTTAAGACCATGTCTCTTTGCGATGTTTTCTGTCCACACAGAGATGGATTCACTCGGGGTGTTCCGAATGAAAGTTGAAGAAACCATAAATTGTGTTTTAAAGTCATACACGTGCATTTTCTTCTTTTTCTCATTTTAAAGCAGGTATTAAATTTTGGGCATCACCTGCACCTACTGAGCGTATAGACAAAAAAATCTTAACCTTCCAATTTTTGTCATCCATCCTGGACGGTATTTTTCAATTCAGTTCCCATCTTCATCTCACATAAATCATCAAAATTGTTACTGGCGTTTCAAACCCCAAGACAATGTAGAGCAGGGCTACATAATTTTCCATCATCTTTTCACATTAATCTTTATCCTAGAAGTAACGAAAATTTCGCAACAGTTTCAAACATGGGAATGGTTTGCAACAACAAAAACCAATTGCATTTTTTCAACGAAAGTGCTTTATGAAACTTTTCTTACATACTTTATTATGTTTAGTTGAACAAAGTGAAATAAAGGAGGTCCAATAACGATTTAACAGAACTTTACACAAAATAACGATATGAAAAAATAAAAGATTTGATTGGAAAAAGAACTTTAAACAGTTGTTTTACTTTTAGCATTCACAAATTCTTTTCACTGCCAGAGTTTTTTGTTCATCACTTAAAGGTAAAAGTATTTGATGAAGAATGGGAAATAACATGAAAGAAAATTTGAAATATTATGACGGCTCATAAATTAAGCCTAAGATTTACCGTCCGTGGCATCTCAAATAAAACCCTATAAAACAAGGGTTCAGTCGACAGGGTAAATCCTTCTTGATAGCTTGTGCATTTTTTCGGATCCTTTTTATGGAAAAGTGAAAGCTTTAACGCCCCTTACAAGAGGGATGAGATCTGAGGCAAAAGAGAAAATTCTTACTACTATTTTCATTTTACGAAGCCTTATTGTACACATTTCTGAATCGTTTTGTACAGACCCGAAATTTATCATTTATCGAAACTCAGCCAAATGTATAATGTTGGTTGGTTGGTTGGTATGGTGGTAATGTATTATAACACAAGAAATTTTGTGTTTAAACATAATGGTTATGAAATGTCAGCCAAAAAATATTCAAATATTATAGTTAAATGATGTTAATACTTACAATTAACAATCAGATTTGCCTTAGCGCTGATTTGCCCGATTGTATTGTGAGCTTCGCAGATGTAAAGTCCCTGGTCGTTGGGAACAACACTGCGGATTACTAAGCTTCGGTCTTCCTCCAGAATTTCAGCGCGTCCCACAGGGATATGGCCATTCTCCTTGCTCCACAGAATTTGTGGCTGAGGGTCACCATCCACTGCACACAGGAACTGCACCCGCTGGCCCACTAGGGCTGTGGTATCCATTGGTTCCAGCTTGAAAAAAGGTTTGACTGTGGAAGAAATATGATCGATATTTAAGTTAGTCAACATCGTGAAAGGAGGCAAATTTATGTAAATGTAAATAACTTATTATTGTTATTTTTTAGATTAAGTTTTTATTATGTATCAAATAAGGGGACGTAGAAATACTACACAGGTCAAAACATATATTCGATACCCCGAGTGTTTTTAGTGAACTGTGATTGTGCTGTATTTTGTTTGCAAAATTCCAACCAGACACAGCTCAGAAGCTGAGGATGCTAAAAAAAGAAGCACCGGATTCCATGCCCGCATACATGCATTAAATTAAAATCTCCTTTCTCTAGTCAAGATTTAATCTTCTTTCGCAACACTGCGAAGCTACTATTGGTCCATAAATATTCTATAACTATCTACTCCTACGTTCCCTGTGCGTTTTCCATGTAATGAAAATGAAAGTGTCTAGACTTCCTTTAATACAGCCCTTATTAATTTTCTTGAGATGCTAGGAAGTGAAACGCTATCGCCTATCGTATTATCTTCAAGATTTTACCCTACGAAGGGACGAAGCTAAAACTTTATACGAAAGAAATTTTAGAGCCGAGGATACGCTACAACTTAACTAAGGGACACGTGCAAAATGTTTAACCATCTCTTTCCTACAGTTAACGGGTTTGAGGTTCCCAGAAATTGTATCGTGCAAGTTCTTTTGGTTGCTAATGGGGTTTAATTTAACATGAAGGCAATTTATTTCATTCGACTCTGCGCCTTTATCCAATCTCAATAGCTTTCCCGCTGGGGAAAACGATGGTTACGGCTTTTCTTCTACATGATCTCATAAGGTGAGGTTAGTAGTCACCAGTATGTACTGTGTTGTAAAAATGACTTCATTTTAATTTTTTTTCAATAAGCTTTTACAAACAGTATTTCAATAAATGTATGACTAAATATTTCATCTTAATAAATATAATACTTCAAAAAATTAATCATACATGTAGCTTGTATGAACATATTTATATTTACTTTTTTTTAGTTAAGTATGATTAAAACTTAATAAAATGAATTTTAAAAAGGTTTAAAGAAGTTTTAATTTTCATAGAACTGAACCAAAGTAGGTAAACCACACTTTCATCCATCTGGAAGAACATAACGTTCATCAAAACATGAACGTTCGGAAGAAAATCCTGCAGCTCGTTCATTTTGCATCTAATAACCTTTCGTGGTAGCAAATAAGCGATAAATTAGCCAACAGCTCCCTTGAGCATAGACCTCGATTGTAACCTTTCTCTGGAAATTTGTTCACGTCCCTGCCTCTTGAAGGACCAGACGAACAAACTAATCTCCAACAGGCGAATCATGCCACAAACCTCACAAGGGAAAATCTTAATTACCCTCGCCAGAGTCAAACTGGAGCGATGACGCATGTGTGGTTTGAAGCTTTCTTTCTCATGTGTGGTTTAGTTTACCTTTAATTCTAAAAATTGTTTTGTTATGCAATACTGCCTTAAATGCCATGTATATAATAAATATTGTTTAGTAATCACATATGAAAATTATAATGCTAGCCATTTTGTGCGCATTATTGGAAAAAAATCATACACAACATGTGTAACATACAGCAACTTATAATTGTTCATTGGGGCGGCAACTTGCAGCAATAAAGTGGCTGGCCAATTAAATAAAAAAAGCGCAATATTTATTAAACTAAAACATTTAGAGACAGGAAACGAAAGTCGATCTTTTTTTCAAAATGTTGAACGCACAGCCTTTGAGGCAATATGTATTTAAAAAAATCATTTGCCGATTTTATCTTGCTGAAAATCCCGATGATCGAATGGCGATGATCATACGGAATAGCAGCGCTCAAATCACGCCACCTTCGCTGCTTTGCCGATATCAATCAATCAAAAACAAACAACTGAGGAAAAATCGTTTCCTCAGGGAAGATTGTGCCTAAATCCCAAAATGCCACAACTTCCACGGCTTCCAGCAGCTCAAAGTCAAGCTGTCAAGCTGTTCAGTCGATATTGCTCACGGCGAAACCAACCACACAATTTGTAAGAAGGTTTTAGGAACAAAGGGATGAAGATTACAATCCCGGGGGCAAACATGGCTAGTGAGAAAGTGACCGACCATGAGGTAGTGAAGGCAAGTACGAAAGAAACCACTGTTTCTTTCAAGGGTGCGTATAAAAAACGCGATAGTCGATTTGCAAGATATTTAAAGGGGATGGTGAGAGCAATTCAAACAGTGGAGGTTTGATACTACAAACCTTGCATTTGTGATCTGCAATAAGCGTTGATGTAGCATCATGCTTTGGATAGACATACATGATTCGAACCATATTTTATATAAATTATACTACAATTTTGGTTGAATATGACATGATATATGATCCACACTTGTGTTACAAATCAAAGTTAAAATAAACAAAAAAAAGAACTTTAATAGCTCTACATGTTAACAAAAAGCAGACCAAAATGATAAAGAAAAGGTTTCTTCTTTCAATTTTCTTTGTCTACTGGAAGATTAATGCAGGTGGACCATACGATAGGAATTTATCGGGAAAAAACACAAGAACGTAAAAACACGTGCCTAAAGATGAATTGATTTATGACCAGGCACAAATTTATTATTTCATTCCGAAAAGGAGCACTAGCACTAGGTCGTTGAGCAAAACATAACATCGTGGTATGGGTATGAGAGGTGCCGAAATTTTCCAGATTTTGTTTTTTCCATTAGGAATTTTGCAAGCAAAACTTTCTCTCCTACTTTCCCCAAAGTTCAAGCAAAAGGGAGGCGCTTAGATTCAACAAAAGATTTTTCCCGATACCATGACGAAGCGAAAAACTGGTCGACAACCCTCAATCACCTCGCGCTTGGAACGACGAAATGTTCTGGACTGTATCGACATTCGATAGAATGTCTTGGAGCAGGAGGCATGAGTATGCATTCGTTTGCCAAAACCCGGAAGCCGGCAATAATCAACCGATTCCAAGCGGAACACTGCAGGCGTGACCGGAACCGACAATGGAGAATGATTTCCAAACGAGCAAAACCCAGAAGCACATAACACGACGACGGCGTTTGGGGGAAATGCGTTGGAAAATCTTCAGCTCAACATCGTTTGATTGGTTTATTGCTTTCGCACTGAAGGTGTACAAAGGGTCCTGGCCATTTGTTTCGCGCTATTCGAGGCTGGATGTGCTATTTCCCCCCTTTTAGGAGCGTTTAGGAGCGATACGCGGGAAAATTACGGCCAGCCCCCCAGCCAAAACGGTGGGCGTAGAAGAAGAAAACGGTATAAAAATTTATGAGCACGATGAAAGCAATAGCATGGAAAACAAACCAAGTCCTCTTTTCGGGCCGCTTGCGTATCTACAATTTGATTAAGGATTCGAAAGAATGAAATTGATCAGTATTTTTTTTTGCTATGTGCAAAATAAGCCAACTGTATTTGTAGATTTATAGCATTTAGCAATTCAAATAATGAACTTTCCTTGGCTTTTTTTCTAAGTTGGCAATATTTAGTGTCATAGACAAGTGACAATATATTTCGACAGTCAGCCTTTTCCCAACGACACGATCAGGAGTTTTACTTTCAATTTCTACTCTTTCAACATTTCCGTCTTTAGATATAGTGTGTTAAGTCTGCTCTTATTTCCCTGTTATAAGTACTTCATCAATAATTGCATTGCGGAGTTCCTAATTGTCTATTTTCGCATTTCACAGTTATTTTTGTTAAATTGTGATTGACGCATGATTTGTATTGTTGTGTTTGCCAACGATTTCTAAAATATTTTAGTAGGAAATAAATTGAATTCTACCATGAAGCGCAAATCAATGCAATTTGAATCATTTCAAGGACATACAATAGTGTTTTGAACGAATAGTCACTAAAATAAAACATTTAAAATGGTTTCTTTTCTTTGCGTCTATAGTTCCTGACAAACTTAGTGGTAGCAAAACATGTTCAAAGAATATTCTGGCTGCATCGAGCTGGGTTTTGGAGATTTACAATACACATTATGCAACAAAGTATTATTATAAATTCATCAAACAACGAAAACTTTGAGGCATATTTAAAACTAAAAGTCTTTTCAGGCTATCCCCAAGGACATAGGAGGCGTGGTAGGCCTAAATTGAGGTGGAAGGATGGCGTAGACGAAGCCGCCAGTAAAGCCGGGATACGAAATTGGACCAACGTGGCGAGCGACCGTGAGCGGTTTCAGATGGAGCTTTGTCAGGCAAAGACCGCCCAGCGGTTGTAGCGCCACATAAGAAGAAGAAGATATTTAAAACTTACCTTGCACCGTGAGCCGTGCGATAGCACTCTCCCGTGAGCCAACTAAATTGTGCGCCATACATTGGTACCGGCCACTATCCGACGGACGTACGTCGCTGATGAGCAGATTGCCACCATCGACGATCCGCATTCGGCCGATTTCCTTCGCCGAACGGTGATGCTCGTCCAGTGCAATCCGCACATCGTCCTTAAACCACCGGATGGTCGGCTCCGGGCTTCCTTTGGGGGCTCCACACTCCAGCAGTGCCGTTTCGCCGGCAGCCACTCGCGTATCCTTTGGGTCCACCCGAAAATCATCGCGCAGCACTAAACGGGAAAGGATGGAAAGAAAGCGAAATAAAAATATGAGCATCTAATAGAGAAATTATAAAGCATTTATTTTCATAATGATCCTCCTAGTGTTTGATCTCTTTGCATCACTAATTTCTGGTCATTATCATCCAATTGACACCAATTCGGTGTCGTCGATAACTCGAGATCAAGCTAAAGTCGTCTTTGATTTTGCATTGGCCATGCAAGCATAATATGCACGGTGTCGCGACCTGCTTTGCCAGGTAATTATGGGAGCTCTGTCGACGAACAGGGGCACAATTATAAGGTTAGTTGAGATACACGAGGATCACATTTCTAATGGCGTTGTAGAGAGCGGTCGCCGTTGGCGCTTGCATGGGGTCAAATTTCCCGTTCATTCTCCAACGTGTGCATGTAAACCTATACCCATTTAGTGCGCACACACATTACAACTGGCTGCACATCACAAGAGCCACACTGACGTCAGATGTCGGCAGCACGAAATCAAAGCCCGCGATGCAAGCGGAGCCCTTCCTGGATCAATTTCTGTAGCGTAATTATGTTGCGCCGATGGAACTGGACGAACGTCCACCGTTCAGCGCACGGTAATGCCTGTCAAGTATGTCATTATCTGGTGTCATTACAAGGAGTCCTGTCGGTTTTCTGCACTTCAACGGTTTTGTTAATCAACATTTTAGCAGCGTGGACCGCTGCCGCGCCGTCCGTGTCGTGCTGTCCGAGGTGAGGTGATCGATAACATTTTCATTGTCCTGGGCACGAGCAGTGAAAAGCTTGGACGGATGCGTGGTGGATAATTTATGTAGATTTGTTTTCATTAGTGAGTCCACATGCCGTGCCACAATCAAACCCAACGAGTTGTCTGATAAGCAATGGGTTTCCAAAGGTAAGAAATAATGCTCATGTTTTATCATTACACTCCTGGCAGACCGTTGCGTGTAAGTTTTCCAATGAATTCAATTTAAAAAGTATGATAACACTTATGTGCAGTTCAACAAATAATTATCTTAACTAAATTAAGAGGAGCATGATACAATTTGATTTGCTTGTAAAACAAATCTCAACGAATTTTTTGTACTAGCTTTTTTGTAGTAGCCCGGCTTTGCTAGGATAAAAGTGTTTTTTTTTATGAAAATTTAAATCAACGTATTTCTAATCTTATATATTTCCACTAATAATTGATAAGAGAACGATTATGGTATTTTTATTATTTTTTTACAATTTCACTAATTTTATATTTTTTTCGTTTTTTTTGTGATCTATAATGTAGAAAAATTGTAAATAATTAGAAGCGCCCTATAGATCAGACAGCACTACGCAGAAACTGTTGTTTGAAAAAAAAATCTATCAACATTAGGTTTTGAATGTCTTAACACTTCTGTTCTGCATTTAGAATGCTCAATACGAACATAACTAATGATGTATCACACGATTAATGGCTGTTGCACAATCGAAAACAAAACCAAAAGACAAATTGATCACTGTTGGCAGATTCATAGCTCAACCTACCATCATCAACCGTAATTCAATACGTGATCGTGTGTTAATTGGTGTTGTTATAGTTTTTAGGGTCAACCAAGGTGGTTCTCAATAATAAATGCTCCTAGATATTGCAATCGATTTCAAGCGTTAAGCATTTTAAGGTTCTACTCAGTCGGAAAATAAGACTTTGGTGTTAGAGACTTACAATCTCAGATTGTAAGATAAACACATTTTCAACTACTCTATCGAGAATTGATGAGTTTCTGTACTGGACGATGGCATATCCTATAAGGTAAAGGAAAGTAAGATCCTAGCAAAAGATCATTGAAGTGTCGAGCTTCAGCATCCTTTGAACGGTTAGATGTTCCAACCTTTGGATGTTTATTTATCACAAAAGATTGCTTACCGCAATTCTTTGCTCAACGTTCAAGAAATACGACAAGATATACCGAAGATGCGTACCGAGATTCATAAAGTCGAATAATTTAATCTGCATAAAATGACCCTATCGCTTCTTCTCGTCCTCATGTCCTTCTTCCTCTGCTTCGATCCACTTGCGTCCATTTTCTCTACCGCCTTGCGGAATCGCCCACCATCAATCGCCAGACGACACCTCATGCCTATGTATAAGAGTGACAAAGCATCAATTTCAATGTGACACAACATCACTTCACCTGAATCGACAAGGAAGCAGCGCACCCATTAATGAAATGGATAGCCGGAGCAGAGCAAAGGTCTATAGGCGTAGGCTTAGCATAATTCATGGAATGGAGGCACGGCTGGGCGTTCGGTGCTATCATTTAATTTCCAGCCTTCCTTCCATTATCATCATTACTCTCCTCCGGTTTGTCATAGGTGGGATAGGCCAAGCGTTCGTTTAGTGCAGGTTCAGGTTGCTCCGGGGACGGTTTTCCACAGAAAATACTATCCGATGGTGTGTGAAAACGGTGAGGAAAACGGCTGAGGCTGAAGGAGGCGCTCGCTGCGTTGAAGCTTGTTCTTTCCATCAGGTTGGATTATTGTTGTAATAAATAATTATGCAAATTAGTACAGCCCAGGAACAGAGATGGCCGACACAACGGGAGAGCATAGGAACGGAAGAGATACTCGTTGATGCAAAGGAATGATGGCGCCATCGAGCATCGCCCTGCAGGCAGTTCTATCCTGTCCCAATTGCCTGAGAAGGTTGGTTCGATTTACCTGCCAAGATAAGTACAGCGGGGGACGTCTTATACGTCTAAACGTTAACAGGAAAACTATCAACTCTTTCCAATGAAGATTTTTAAAGTCATCAAACGTAAATAGCTGTCGTGTTGAATAGATTTTTAACCAAGTGACTACTATACATACGTGCAATCTGCAGTGTGGCATTGCGGCTCTCGGCAATTCCGGCCACGTTGGATGCAACGCACCGGTAAACCCCGGCATCGTTCTCCTTTTTGCTGTGCAATGTCCGCAGAAAGAATAACGAGCCCGAAGGCAGCAGTACATGGTTTGGGGTCAGCTTGACCGGCTCTCCATCCTTGTACCACTGTACGGCCGGTTCCGGTTCCCCTTCGGCCTTGCAATTCAACGTTACCGGTTCATTTTTCGGCACGAGAACGTTGTTCGGATGCTCGATGATGCGGGGTGCTCGATATTGTGCTGCAAGTATATACAAATAGAAGAAAAAAGTTATTGATTTTATCAAGCGGAATTGCCCAAAGACGCTTTGCGATTCCAGATAAACTGTTCATTCTAAAATTGATTGTTTCCGATATATTGTTCCAAATACATTCATCTTCCTTTATTATTAACTAACTTAAGAAATTAATGTAAAGAGCTGAGAAATGTTTACCCGTGTATTAAATAGAGTTGTTGAAGGGTTTCTTTTGTGTGATCCACGTGGCCAACCACCTGATCTCTTAATTCATCCGAAAAACTAACCATTTCAACTGCTGAAAGGCAGCTTGGCATCAAAGGTAAGGTATCCTTGTAATATATGCAAATTTATGCAACCGTAAACTGGCTAGCGTATTGCTCACAGAACACTAACCCGGAGCAGTTTCATGCTCTAGGGAAGCTTAAAGGTCGGAAAAACGAATGACACATCCCTGGCGTATGGTGAAAGGTTGATAAAGTTATTATTTAAAGTCACTCATTTAGCACAGAGAGCGAGTCTCGTTCGCCTCCGTGCTAATCCTAAGAGGCTTTTTGCTCCCGCAGTGTCCCGGTTCATGTCTGTTGAGCCGTTGATAGCTGATAGGACCATGTTCTGGAAATGATTTTAAATGGCACGGAGCCTGGACGGCCTGGACTAGCCGGTAGCGAGTTGCACAAGCTCAGGTTCTGTTGTAATAACAAGTTTTCATTTCATGATTTCAATATCTTGTGAAAGCCCCTTGCGCATGCGGAGCCTGAGACTATGAGGAAAAGGCGTTTGTGCCAAAAGACCGGAAGCAAAGCAGAACCCGGTGGGAACGACGGGAATGCAAATGGCAGCCGATTAATGTACACTCAATTTGACAGCTTCATTTAATCAACACAGCCTAGCGTCGACATCGTCCTGGCGAGCAGCTCGCTCTAGTTTGCTTGCGGGCTGCACTTTCACAAATAATCAGCGACTGCAGCGTAAAGATGCGGCTTGGTTGTCTTTCAGGGAGGCACCACGAGAACAGGTACCTTATTTGACTGCTTCACAGACTTCTCTACTCTCCGGAATTCTGCACCGTTGCGTCTCAGCTGATAGTTTCATAAACTGAGGCCAAAGTTGGTCCAAGGTGCAAGTGCTTCTGACGTGCCGCAAATGCGGGGACTTTGAACGGATGCTTTGCATTGAATTTGCGACGCTTTCAAATTTGAGAAATAGCATATTTACGCTTCAAAAACGATGGATTCGATTTTTTTTCATTTTGCTAAATAAATTTATTACCCTTTAATCTGGCAAGTGACTGAATTAATATTATTGGAGAGTTTTGGCGTCAAAGACCTCACTTGTGATTTCGTCGGCGTTCGTCGACTTGGGGAAAATTTTCGACGGGGAGAAATGTCGTTGAAACAACAACTGTTAAAATGTTGACTATTTCTATTTGAAAACCTTTTGTCAATGAACAAATGTTTTGACCAACAGGCAGTTTGTATTATTAATTAGCAAGAGCTGATTTGTTATTGAAATAATTTAATTTATTGTGTTTTATTGCTTAAAAATATTGTTTCATCATTTAAATATATTATTTAAAAAGCACATACGTATATAACAACAACTAATTTGAAAGAATAAAACAAAATTTTCTTGAGAAGACGCTCATATAAGGAAGAAGTGTGCTCGAAGTCCTCCTTATAAATCCTAAGCCTCAGAGTCGGCAAATCATTTGAATCACCTAAAGCAACCGCTTTCGCCCACATTAGAGCTGTATGTCCCATAGAAACCCGTACACAAAGAAGGTTTCAGTTCGCACAGCGTAAATACGCACGTATGCCTACGGATGGCGCTATAAACGGAGGTAGCACCTATTGCACAAGGTGCGGGTAAAATAGCCAAGATCAATGGAACGGGCCGTGCGTTTTCGTTAGGAACCCGCTACACAGCCTACATACATTTCACCGATTTTTCTTAGATTTTGATTATGCATGCGGGGGATTAACGGAAAGAGTCAAGCGACCCGCACTTAAACGGCCACGTAGGATGCAACCGTCCAAAGCCGTCTCATAATTGCACATTTATTAGCCATTGTCTTGAAGGAAATGTCACTAACGCATGCATGAAGATATGCACCACGTTCGGTTGTTGGTATTAATGTACTTTGCTTATTTTCGCTTAGGTCCCAAACCCTCGGAACGTATGAGCTCACTCCTTGGGTTCCCTATGTTCTGGTACACATGGAAGGGAAGGAAATCGGTACTCTACTGCGATCCTCAGGCATCGTTAATGTAACTAGTCTGGAAAAGATTCGAAGTCGTTCTCCGGACGCAGATGCTGTGATGGCGACATGTGTCAGCTCGCCGCCCACGACACAGCCATACGGTGAAGTATGCCATAATTGTAGATTGATAGGTTTCTTCCCCTTAATAATCGATACTATCAAAGAAGACAAAAGTTAGACTAACACTAATTAGTCTTTAAATAAGTAGAGTTAAGCTTCAAACTAATTTCACATGCAAAATGGGCCAAAACTGAAACTGTGATAACAATACAAATAAAGCTGATCAAAGAAGATCCACAAACACGAAGGCGTATAACATACATAAATTGAAATTATAACATAACAAATTATTATAACACCACAAAACAATAACTTGCAGAATGCAAAGACATTTTCAAATGATATTTGCGAATCTTTCTTTTGCCTCATAAGATAAAAAAAGTGTTGACATCAAATTTCGCTAGTAGACTAATGTTTTAAATTATCTACATAAACTTCCGCTGAATTTAAAATAATGAAAATGAAATAAAAAAAAAACTTGACAAACAAACAATATTTCTTTAGATTCCTCTCTACGTCATTCACGGTTACTTTAACGTAAGAACATAAGCTGTGACCTAATCCATTTTTCTGCAACTCGCCACGGATGTTGTGATTTCGATTCTTCCATTTCCGATTCAACTGGTGAACGAGTCTGCCAGGAAACAGTCGAGTTTTGCATTGAGTAAATATTTGTGCTTCCACACGCTGTTGCAACTGGAGCGATTCGGATATGACCACCCGGGTTGAAGGAGCCAGCTGTACTTCCTTCAAACGCTTGAAACGCTGCGGCTATGCAGAATGTCCAGCAGCATAACCCTCAGCATTTGAGGATGCCAGAAACGAAAGAGTGCCGTCAAGGGTCTATAAATAAATCGACAGCATTCATTTCGCAAAATAAAGGAACGAGCGGCGTTTCTGCACTCCTCTCTCCTTCTCGCTCTCGTTTTCCAAGCACGTACAACATTGTCAATGTGAAGTGCGCTATGCGAAGGCGATCATACATCATCCGTTAAGTAGGAAATTATGCCAACGATATTCGTGTGACTAACTGGACCATATGCCGGTGACAATTGAGTGATTTAAGGTTTTACTCTAATTCACAGACCGGCAAA
The DNA here is from genome assembly GCA_914969975.1 of Anopheles atroparvus. Classification (NCBI taxonomy): domain Eukaryota; kingdom Metazoa; phylum Arthropoda; class Insecta; order Diptera; family Culicidae; genus Anopheles; species Anopheles atroparvus. The sequence continues at coordinate 30,893,124 of CAJZCY010000004.1, read as the reverse complement.
TTCAAACCAATTTACCGTCAACATCGTGTGGTGGATGTATCAACGTCCGTCACCGCACAATTGGAAGTGAAGATGAAACCTCCTGGCATAACTATAACTCATGGTTCCGTACGATGTACGAATAGGATGCTGATGTTGTTTTGCGACCCATAACAACTTCGAGGCGCCTCTTTTTCGTTGACCATTATAAAAAGATCTTCTTCCAACCGAAATCGCCATTTGAAAGGCGCAGCCAAAATAATTCTGTTCCCCCTGCGGAAAATTTACGGCCACACGAATGAAACGGTGGTCGAAAAGGCGATCTTTGCGAGCATCCGATACAGCAGGAACCTCTGCTGCAATCCATCCTCCATCATTCGTAATAGGATTTAAGTTTTTAAGAATGGCCCTCTGTAAAATAGCCCCTCGTCAGCCTTTACGGTTCGTCTTCTCTTCCTTCTCGTTTATTCCTACGAGAGCACAGCGCGGCCCAGTCGTGATACCGACGGATGAAACTAATACGATAAAGTTTCCTACCGGCCCTCGTCGTTTTGGTTAGCCGCTGTTTGATGGTAGGTTTTATTGATATAGTTTTTAATGGCGGTGCCTTTGACAAATTTAACGATCCAACTAACACGCGTTCAAGTGTGTGAGAGCGAAAAAAGCACATAAACGTATACCAATCTACACTAGTGTTTTCAGACCTGCATTCACCCCAAGTCGTTAGTGAGGTGCTATAAGAAATGCCAAAGCTCGAAATTCCCATGATGAAATATTCAGAAATGTATACGACAACAAAACATACACCATCGATACAGTTAAGTTACATGATTCATAGCACTACAATTTTGAAAACCAAATCAATTTGCGGCTCAAATTTTGGAAATAAATTTTATCAATTTCTTGATGTCCTCAAGATGGAACTTAGCAAAGTGTGCAGAACAGAACGTCCAAATGATTGGTAACCATTTATATGACAAAGTGTTTACGATAAAAGATCCAATGAAATACCTTTTAGAATAATCCTTAAGAATATATCGCGAAACCAAAACATGAAGAAATTGTAGTCTTTTCTTTGCATTAAGATTAAGATCCATGTACCAGATGAAAATTGATCTCCCTCCTATCATAGTTCAATTTTAATTGAATCTTACGATTAAAGTACAGATACAAACTTTTCCAAAATTGCTGATGAAGCAAACAAGAAGAATATGACAATAGAAAAAAGTAAAATGAAAACAACATATTTCTACATCATCGCATCTGTCTTAAATGACACTAAACTACTTCATTCTGATGGCAGGTCATCGCAGGTTAATCACTTTTCTCAGCGGTTGAACCGTTACCGCACCTAGTATGAGGCAGACACGATGGTCAGACTCATGTTAACCTATCCTACCTCCCCAATCCATTCTATGCTCATCATCATCAGCCGCGAACACGTGACTTCTTTGACTCGTCGTGACTATTCTATTTCGAGTGCGCGAAGCGTGGGCAGACCTCCTTTAAACCGTTCGTTTAAAGTTCGTTAGACGCAACCTTTGAATCATTATTCTGCATCAAACCAACGATACATGCAAAGAGAACAAACGAAAAAACACAACCTAGTGAAAAAATCTTGCAGACCCTGATGGAGTCCACAAAATGGTAACAAGTTGACGCGTGCGTCCATTACCTTTGACATGCCGGCTTAACGAGATATGAGAGAGTGCACGTCCTCCAGCCACAAGAGCCTTTCAAGTGGAAGGAATTTTTTTAGTCTTAAATGCCGTTTCAGTTTTGGCCGGATTCAATAAATCTTCTAACATCCATGCATGTGAAGACAAACCCGTTTTTTTGGCAAGTTAATTAAGTAAGAAAATAATGTCCGACCAAAGTCATAGAACCAGTTTTAAAAAAAACCAATTAAGAACCTTTATTCTTTTCGGCTCAATTGAATCAGGATAAGTTGACAGGTAAATTAAATTATTAGACTATCCATTTATTTGTTTTACTTTGAGCTTTATTTAGCAATTGCCCTTCGTAACGATAAACCGGCTAAAGTTTTGTAAATAAAATGCACGAAAAGCAATGGAATGCTGGTCTATTGTTATGACACGCACAGAACCGTTCATACTTGCCCAACAAACAAGCCGGCGCTTCTGCACACAACCAAAATGCCAAAAGTATGCTTAAAACGCAGATTAAGTCGAAACCGCGAGATACACAACGTAATATAATCGTTCGGAATCGCGCTGTTATGCTAATTTCGGTCTACAATTTTCACCGAGCGCTAGGAGGAGCTGGTTTTCCTCTGCGTGCCGCGGACCAATAATCCGTTGGCGTCACATAAAAGTGAATCGTTGTAGAGCGGCTCCATCTACTAAAAAGTGCCATCTCGCAGCGAAAAGTGCCACCACTCGAAGCTTTCCATTAAGTGCCCGGGAATGGTCCGCAAATTTGAAACTAATGCTAGCGTCGGAATACTTACCAAATTAGGGAAAATGGACTGAATTCATTAATTTTCGACGCGTAAAATACGTATCCTGAAACAGGGTCGGCCTAAAGGACACAGTGAGCAAATGAGTTTGCTATGCTGGCACATTCGTTCAAAATTGAGCACGTTGTGCAAACAAGGACGACAACGAGGGGGGTGAGGGGATTAAATGGAGTAAAAAAGAAAGGTTTGGTTATTCCGCATTACAACCCACTGTCTGAACCGGGTGTTTCGGTTCAGCTTAAAGCTCAAAAGTTCTCACCAGAACTCATCGGAGCACGCACATGACGACAAAATAGATGGAAAATGATGCGGATGTAAACTGAAATTGGTGTTTGGAGAGCCGGTTAATACAATAACTGCTCGTCTGCAGGCATAAAAGGAGGGCCACACGATACAGTCGTATCGACGCGTTTGTATTATTTTTATTTTTTTACCACTGGAAACATTAGTTGTAGAAAGAATAGCGATAACTTTTCGCTTCCTACTCAGCAGAACGGTTACTGCTTCGTACTTTCAATATGGGTGTGTGTCACCAAAATAAAACTGAGCGCTAAGTTTAACGGCCAAATTTGCTTTAGACACGGTCAGCTCCATTTGGAGGTTGCGTATTATTTCAAATGCATTGAATATTTAGATCACGGACGGTCTTTCCGTGAGTTTGGCAGCAAATAAAGCGATCCAAGCAGGCGTTTGCCTAAAACCCTACATAGGACTTGATTGTCCCCTTTTTGATGACCGAAGAATTGGTTAAAGTAATATTTTATATCAAATAGAAAACACAGAACCCTCTACAAAAAGTTGAAGTAAGTTTACTTTAAATAACGCTTTCATCTTAATACGTCCTATTTCCATTTAAATTTCCTTAAACATCTTAAAAAAAGTAGTGTTATTTTGAACCAAAGATATTAGATATTCAATATACGTTTAGACCACAAATCCAGTAACCAATCATAATAAAACATAATGAAACTTGTTTTAACGTAACATATTAATATTAGAATAATGTTTACCTAATCCAACTGGGTCAACGTGATAGTTGGAAGGAGAAAAGGACTGACAAAATTTGGATACAAACCATAAAATGCGAATCATTTAAAGCATCGAAGGATTTATTTAAATAAATCTGGAACATTCATAATTCAATATTTATCGGAGCAGAACATTCTCAAGCCCACAATGCATTTGACAATGAAGCTGAAATAAATGGATAGATAGAAAGCTTCCTGTAGAGCACATTTGCATGAATGTATCAAATTTCATTAAACGGTGCTTTTTTTTAAATTTTTCAGTGTGTGCATGTTTTTTCCACGTAAAACCCCCTACTGATAGGCCGGGGCATAATTTGGCAAACGGCTCGGTTTTTCAAAGGAAAAAATCACAAGGATTGTACAGGTTGTTGAACTGTAACAAATGAAAACAGAAGAAAATATTGAAGTGCGATTTGAAATTCTAACTTCATTAAATATATTTAGTTTACGCAACTATTTGATTAGAAAAATGATAAGACAGTATGAAATACGGCAACCCTCACCAAGGCAGACAGGACGAACTTTTAACCAAACTGCAGAAGAAATTATTATTTATTTAAGGTTCTTGATAGTTTTCGTTTGCCCGATGAATGTGCTTGTTGACGTTGCCGGAACAGAGATACAAACGAAACGCCAAAACAAATGCTAAAATTAAGCACTCCGATCATCCATCTTATGGCGATGTCTCACTTTGTGCTGTACACAATTCATCACCAAGAAAAGGGAAGGAAAGAAGTCACGAAGCTGGAAGGAGACAGGGCTCGACTGGGATGCTTGAAAAGCGGATCAGCGATCCGTGACGAAAACCGGCTCACAGAAAAACATCTCGCCGGTGTCGTCGCTCTCAAAGTCGAAGTTGTTTGTGGTCCCTTAAGTCACGGCTGATTCCACAGACATGTACGCAGGTAGGCAGCAAGGGTTGAGGGAATGTGACTTCAACCAGTTTGCAACCAGAAGCGGACCTGGTTCTTTTCGACTGTTGAACGCGCTTGTTGCCATGAGTTGGCAGACTCAGCTATGACTTCATTTCTGGTTTGGTTTGGAAGTGTTGAAAGATGAAGTTTATCAAAGCTCCACAATTACCTCGAAATATATATTCGAAAAAAAAAATTGCTTGAAACATGTCGTGCTTGTAATAAACATCATGGATTGAACAACTTGTAGAACAAATGACACATTGCATTAGTAAGCTTAGTAAGGAAACGACGTAAAAGAATAAAAACAAAATTTTATATCTCACTGCAGGGAAAGATTTTCAACTGTTTAATTGTAAAAGCTTTTTAAAACTAAACCAAAATAACACTCGAACAGGTGCACCAATGCATTCATGTCCAAAAACAAAATGCCCATCGTACCGCGTTAGTTCCTTTTTGATAAAGACGTTCATTTTTACATAGACACCCCTTTAGACATAGTTGTGGAAGGTGGTTGAAACCTGAACTCGTTTTATTTCCTAAAAGAAGCAAGCATCAACGTAGTCTGCGCCGAAGCAGTAAAAAACTCTCACACACACACAAACAAGCACCAAAAACAGCACCCGAGTCCAAAGAAAATCAGAGCAACATATCAAATGTTATTGAGCAGATAATCCGCTATCACATTTAGTTTATCCCAAATTATGAGCTCTAAACTTGTTCTGCTAGAAATGATAGCCGCAAATGCAGAGGATGCAGTAATGCTAAAATACTAGCAGCAGGCAGACAAATCCCAAAACCAGTATTATACATGTCGAATGATATTGAATTTTGTTCCATCCACGTATTCCCTTGACATTAGTACAGCCATGCGTACGATTTTATATTAATTATGTGTGAAATAGAATGCAGACAACGCATTATTTGAAATTATGTACATAACTTCAACAAATTTCTTGTCAATTTTATTACAAAATATCCGATTTTATACCTCCACAAGATGGTAAATATTAAAACGATATTCCTGAGGTAGGGAAGGGACAAATGAAGCTGTTAATGTATGGAAAAGGTAGGAATGGCAATTTAAAATGCAAATCATCCACCAAGCTAACAACACGTACACGAGCAAAGTCTAGCAAACAGTTATTTCGGCTGCTGCCGTTTCTATACCAACGCGTACGAAACAGAATTCAAATTTAAACGCAACCCTTTTCCGTAAGCTTATGACAGTGAATCATAAGGGCTAGAATGGATCTAATCTGTACTCACTCTGCAGGCGTTGGTAGGCTACAAGGTTTAATTGCTTACAAACTTTGTCTACTGCGATACCATAAAATAATTCGGAAAGCCTGCTACCATACCTCCTATCTCGAATCCAAGCGCACACGAATCTCACTGGATGCAGGAATATGCAGAACTAAGTAACATTAACAGTATAAACTGCAACATTTTTCACTCAATGTTGATGGTATATTCAAACATCCTAGTCTTCCTGCAATCATCCTAGTAAATTACGTTTTTTACAGAATAATCCCAAACCAGACTGCCACAAGCTAAGCAAGTAGGCTTGAAATAGAATTTCTTCCTGGATCGAAGGATGAACATAAATTTAAAGGTACCAAACAACTACAGAGGACTCATGCAATGCGTTTTGGTGGCTCTAATTCTCCGCAAAGTTCATTTGAGGCGGATGCTATCTTCTCCCAAAGGATAAAGCGACCGTGCGAGTTGATTCGGAAAAATATGTCTATCTCAAAATCTGTAGCCTGCCGACGGCTGAAACCCCAGACTCCAACAAATTCAACCGTCAAAACGGTGACGATGTCAAGTGTTCCACATCCGGACTGTGCCCATGGTGTGTTTATCTTTCCATCAGATTTAATAATGAAATAAAATGAGATGTTTCCTCTTGCGGAACAAAGAAAAAAAAAACAAAGATTATGCATGTGCAGAAGAGTGCGATGTAAGAATGTGTTTACTAGGACACCATGTTCCCCATTCCAAGGCAGCGCCAATAACCGATCTCGATGCAGACAAAACTGGGCCGGACAACCCCACAGTGCCGGTGGACGAAGAGCGGCAGGAATCGAATAAGATGAGCTCATTCCGTTTTATGTCGCGCCCAGAACACGATACATCCGGCTCATTTCGGGACTGCTGATAATGAGATAAGACATACCAATGGGGAAATCTGCCAAGCGTGAAGTTCGCGCAGCATCGTAGGAGAGATATCATGAGTAAATAGTTATTTTAATAACGACATCACGATGCGTTAAGATGCGATGAGGGAACCCCAGTCCCTTTAGGAACAGGGCAACGGTTTTCAACTTGGAATGTTGCAAATATTCATTTGATATGGCACATTCTTCGAACGTATACATTTTCAATGATATTTATATATTTTGTTACAAAGACTTAGTTCATGACATCATGAAACTAATGTTAATGTTAATCAAGACATCGGAAGGCATTGTACTGACTGCCAGATGCAGCAAGAAAGGTGTTTTTTGTATCAGATCCTTTTGATGCGATATGTGTGAGTAATTTATAAGAGATTCTAAAAGGCAGGTTTAAACAAAAAAAAAACAATTTTTATACCTATGAAAGAGGCATAGGTTACGGTTTTCGGTTAAACACTCAATTAATGTTTGCCGTTTTCCAATTTTCAAAACCAATGATCTATCGAAATCAATGTGCGGCGGATCACTGATTTTTTCTCTAGTGCCATTCTGTCTCACGATAAAGGTCCACGGAATTTGGTAGAAATCAGCCATCGATTGCCTTTATCGAATTCACCTTTGAGCGAGCATCAACGCTCAAAGCCAAAAAACAAAGAAAGGGTTCAACCAACATCTTCACACGCTTTGGCGACAATAGAAAAACAAGTTTTGCCAAATGGAAACGTTTTACCTCGACTTCCGTTCGGGCAGCTCATAAAAATTATCTATTCTGATAGAAGATTTAAATTCGATGCCCAATGAATAAGCACGTTGGCGATATGTGACAGAAATTCAACACACTCTAAATGAAGCCGTCACACAAAGACGCAACTAAAATTGCCTACGTTTTTAATTTTCTGTTATTTTTGTTTTAATTTTTTTTTTCGATTGGATGATAGGATTGGTAAGCAAATATAAGGGTTAACCAAATACCAAGCTTTTCAATCCGATACTACTTTAGTAAAAAAATTTAATCAAAAATATGATTATTACCAAAAAGGTTGTTTTCTTAAATTATAAAAAAGTTATCTCTTCCACGCGGCTTTGTAATTGTGAATCATTTTCAAGCAAAAGGTATCTTAAAAATTCAAACCCATCTCTTAATTATGCCAGGCGACGGATAGTGCAAATCTCACCGAAATGTGGGCTGTACATATCTTCAAAAACATCTCGCGATCATCAGCTTCCAAACATATTTCTTTGCTGGGAGATGGGATAAGAAGCAACTAAATAAGTTGCTTTGTTTTTACCATAAATTGGCAGGCAGATAGGGTTCGAGGCGAGGCGGAATCATTCGCAGACGCCTACCGCGTTGCCTTTAGGCAAGAAATGCTTGGTGGTGACAGATGCTTGCCGCTTTGTTCAGAGGAAAGATTGAAAGACATGCTCGGCATGGCAACGACATTATCAATCTTATCTACCGCATAATAAGTTGGATTCTAGAAAGCAAAACTCTTTGGATTTTTCATTTCTAAAAAATTTTTCCCGTCTGAATTACGCAAATTAGTGTGAAATCTTTTATTAAATTTGTAAGTGAATATAAGGTTTGCTGTGACTACTATACTCTTTGTCACCTAGATCGTACTTTTCATTTCAAATTCAAAAATATATGCTGAATACTTATCTCATTTGTGGTGAGATTAGGGTATTCCTTTACGTATATTCGTGTATGATGCATCTAACTTGTATGTTCATACCATAAATGAAATGAACCCGAAATATTTCTATTATGGTGAAAGAGCTTGAAAGCAGATAATTTTCATTAGTGATAGTTTCGAAAAATCATGTTAAACAGATAGTTCATGAATAACGTAATGTTCCAAAACAAAATCAGTTCCAATTTTGGTGTGTTTACCATACTATCAATTTGCAAACGAATGAGTTTCCGCCAGGCCATGATATGGTGAAACCTTAGCTTCTTTTCATCAGAGATAAAGTCCAAACTTACGCCTATGTTTGGTACGATGGCAGAAATATCAATTTCTATGCGTGAGCTTTACTGTGCCGTTTTATTTCTAGCGCTTTTCGTGCATCAAAAACCCGCTGTCTCTTAAAACAAAACAAAACTCTGTGACCAATATGCAAATTATAAAGCACGCGAGGCTGAATCCCCAGCACAAAAGCGCCAGCGTATGTAATGAGTGCGAACCATGTCGTCGAAGAGATTCGATTTCTTTATATTCATTAGATAGGGTTGGGTTTTGTTTTGTTTGGACAGTACCGTATCGATAAACATTGACTGAACATTTGCAGAAAATAACGACCTTCATCAAGGTGTCAAATTTTAAGTCCTCCAGTGGCTGGAATGTGCTACGCAAATGCGTCGTTGAAATAAAATTCAGAACAAGAAGAACAAAACGCCACATGTCGTGTTGGTTATATTCATATGGTTTTTTATACGGCAGCTTTAATTATTCATAAGTTTTGAAAGTGTGACTCAAGTAACATTGATTATAAGTTATAGTAAAGTTTTTTTGGATCTCAACAAGCTTACATGTACAATATACTTCTTCTTCTTATCTGGCCCGCTCATAGTTGAGCACGTCGTGCTGACATGGCCTGGTCACCAATCGTTTTCCAGGTCGATTGGTGACCAGGCCATGTCAACAAGACGTGCGCAACTATGAGCGGGCCAGATAAGAAGAAGAAGTATATTGTACATGTAAGCTTGTTCAGATCCAAAAAACTTTACCATAACTTATAATCAATGTAATGTACAATATAACAGACCATTATGAAGGATGGTTGTGTTAATAAAATATAAATAAGAATTTTTTTTAATATGCTTACACATATGCTAAAGGGCACAGGAAAGGAAGCATAATCGCTAGTGTAATCTTGAAATATTTCAGTCTATCGTGTATCGTGCAAGACTTTTGGGTTAGAGAGAGAAAATTCTTTTTGACAGATTGAGTGAAATATTTCAAGATTACACTAGTGATTATGCTTCGTTTCCCATACCCTTAACATTTTAAATGTTTTGAAAATGTTGTTAAGTTAATCTACGAAATGTGCCAATAGAGCGATATTTTGTTTCCTCCAAAAACTACATAAAACCGGATAGTACGTCTAAATAAGTGAAATCCTTTCGTTTAAGGTGAGTCATCATCACCCGAGGCACGTATAATTAATAATTACATTACTAATTGTTTTATACCGCGAGGTGAATGAGACAGGGAGAGGAACTGTGGAGAGAGAGCGCTGGTTATGTTTATGCCTCGACGACACAAGCACTTGTGCACAACAGAAGACCTTACCCTGGAGACTTAAAAAAATAGCAAGAAGATCACACCAACGAATAGCCGCTGGTTGTTCGTGACCAGACGTGCAAAAAGTGGGCTACCCTTTTCGTATACGCATGATACAGAGCTACTCCCTAGGATTTCCCGTATTTCTGCTTTCACTTTCCTGATAATGCAAAGCAGCATCCCACGTGGCATTTAAAGCAGGGGAAAGTGGCGCTTTCTGGAGCCCACGGTTTGTTTTGTCTGAATTAAAAAAAAAACCCTTTTCTAAGGCGCGTATGTGGCTCATATCATAATTACACTAAAGATACAACATACCCAAACAACAAAGTTTTTAAAAGAAATATGTCTTAACTATCCTTAACTAATCCTACAAAACATAAAATTGGAATTTTGTTAATTATTTTAAATCTGTGTTTGCATTTTAAAATTATTTTTTTATGGATCGTTAAAAAAGACTTCATAAGACAATTTATTTGTTCATTACTATGTTTACATAATACATATTACATAAATTCGGCAATATAACTTAAAACTATTCCACTAATTACCAACCCGTCGTTTTCGTCGTTATTCGTCGTTTTGCACTATCCGATAGCATAATCATGATTTTGACGGAAGCACAAGCAGAATATGACCTTGCTTTATAATACCATTTCAGCCGCATGAAGAATAACTCGCTCGTTCCGGGTTCTTGCAATTACGGAACGACCTAAGCCACCGCTAACAACCAGTATTCCAACAGTATATAAGCGTGTCCATGGCCATTAGCCAACTCGAGAACCGCCATGCTCAACGGCTAGCACGAGAATTAAGAACATTGCCCGCACTCAGCAGCATGCGAGTAACATTAGTAAATCTGTATAATCACACCAGGCTGCAGTAATTTATTCATGTTGGTGATCCTTGCCTTACCGCATAAATGGACAACATCATTTATAACATCCTCTGGTAGTCGTTTCTATGCAAACCATTTCCGTTCGTTGATCTCCAACACCCGAAACCACAAGAGAATTTGTTTGTGCATAACCAACCTTGAACATTGATTGGGACACGGTTCCACATATGATCTTACAAACAATTCTACTCACAAAAAGTTTCTGAAATAATAGCAACTAAGAATAATTGCATGCAAAGTTCAACAGTAAGTCTTTTATTTGTTAAATTGGTTATGTGCTGGCATAAAGCACAAAAATCTTTCCATGCGGTATGGTACGTACAGAAGACCTTCGTAGACTTTTCAAATGTATAGTCAAACCACGAACAGTGTCTTTTTTCTATTGCTCAGGTGTACCTCGTGTTTGGAAAACATTTCATGACCATCGGTGCGCATCAAGGATCAAAATGTCAACTGACATTTTCTTCCAATCCCCAACCAGGCAGGGAAAAATTCGGTAGGCGAACCTGGCGCTTGGGCACATGCCAAAGCCGGAAAACGAAAGGAGAGGTGTCACGCACCATGATGCCGCCCGCTACTGGTGATATCCCAAACTGTGCACCAAGGCCCGTCACGATAACGAGTGAGACCAGCTGGAAGTTTCCGTTTCGGGTTGGATGGAAATCTCTGTGATTCATTTTCGCGATGAACACGGTCAGTAGCGCGGTTGACTGGGCGGTGTTTTTTCATTACCCATCCCAGCCTCGCCTCGGCTGCACCTTGTGTAGAGGCAAGAAAAACGGTAGCCGTAGGAAGACGCGTATTGTCTGCCAACATTCTGCCGTGCTACGACACAGTGTGGTTGATGGATTGAGGCATCGACGGTGATGGAGTAGCAGGAAGTAATATTATATCTGCCACTGATTCAATTTGGCACCACATCAGTCACGTCGGTTACGGTCTCGTACTACGATTCTTCCAGCTCCATGCCATGTGTTGGCTGGCATGTCTGCAACCAAACACATTCGTTAGCTGGCATACCAATTTATTACCGAAAGAGTCATCAGGACGCCGTTAGTACATAGAAACATAATTGGGAAGCTTCTACCAGTATCAGACATTACTGCAGACTGTAATAGCAAACACAAATGTGAACGACAATATTCGCAGTGTTCAAACAAACCAAAGGATCTCAGTTATGGGACATACAACGAATGACGATGGAGATGTCAAATACAAACCATAGTAGGCATCGCATCGAAACCGAACAGTAGTGAGTAAAAGCTGCTAATAGACTGATGCCACACACAAGCACAACGTTTGCTGGAGACACATTTCTAGCTCAGCATTTATTGCATGAAATGAATGCTCGCCCACACCCATAGTCGAGGAACCGATGAAGCGACGCTTTGGTGAGGATAAATCCCACAACCACCTAAGTACAATAAACATCCATTGTCGATGCCATCGCTTGCAGTGTTTCAATGCGGCCGAATGCTTGCACGGACCTGCAATATCGTTTGTTCCAACGGTGACTAGGTCCGCGGAGGACCTCCCCTTGATATTCTGCCTATATTTCATAACGCTTCTCGGTCCTCTTTGAAAGACCAAACAACAAAATATCGTCAGCTTGAAACATCGATGAAAATTGGATTCAAACGTAGCCGATAGAATTGGGACGCATGTATCAGTATCAAAACAAATAATTGAAGGTAATGTATGCTTGCTATGAAGCGCAAAAATGCTTTTAAATGACTACACTCAATTGAGATTATTATTCTGAATCAGCGAGCCAAACCCCTGCTTCAGAAGCAAATCAATAAAATATTACGAGACAAATCAAAGGTTGTGCTCTGGGTTAAACTTGCTAATACGAAGTAAAGGAATGTAGGTAACATCACATTCATAACCTTTAAAAAAAACTCTTCAAACCGTGGCGTTTTCTTTTCCTTTCGTACCTCAAAGCCAACGCCGAGAGGACTATGAAGCTAAACGGCAAATCATACCATGATGGCGACTGTGAGGAGCTACTATCAACAAACCATAACCATTACTCGCGCCATTAGCATCGTTAGCGGTGTAGGTTGCCGAGGCTAGAGAGAAAGGAACCTTCACGACCAATCTCGTCGACACTTTCCGTAGTAAAACATCATCTCGATAGTGTGTGCCCGACGTGACCAACGACGAGTGGGTAAATTATCCCGCCAACCCAACCACCAGTCTTGGGCTTCCCACAACCGTGTGCAAACAAATTGGAATCGTGGGTCATTCCATCCTCCCTGCCTCACGACCCGTGGACAGAAAAGTGCAATTGTATGTTGATGAACACTGTCGGATATGCTCGGAGACGGTTTTTTGGTTTTTTTTTTTTTTAGTTTTCCTTATGACATGCGACAATCTCCGGCGGGGGGAACGCGTCGATGAGAGGTGGATGGGCAATTAATTTGGCAACGAATGCAATTGTGTGGCTGGGATGCAACCATTCTTCTTTCTCTCAGCTAATTACCGTTGATAAAAGGTCCGCAAGAATCGCTTCTTTCTGCATTTCTATGAACTGCTGCATGGGAGCCATTTTCGGGGCCTAACGAGCGAAAATATGAGGCGTCGCGAGCTTCCGCTTTAAGGCGTGCTACTTTCACTTGATATTGTTGAACGGTCGTGGGCTGCTACCGGGGCAGTCAGACATTGCGTGGCAATGAGGTGGCGGACCTGAGAGTCAAACATTAAATTAATAATGAACCATTTCCCTTCGGCATTGGGTTCGCATCTATTTGTTTTGATAATTATTTATAGCATTCATTCCTGTGTTAACCACCAGCCGGAATCTGGTTCGTCTGGTGTCTGGCAAGCCAAATTAAGCGAACAAGAAATGTTTGGCCCAAGTTCCCAAAAATAAAACGGGACTTAATCTCAAGTGGGTACAGTGACAGCAGGTCGTTTCTAGGTGCCTGTTTCATGTTTTATTATCATACTTTCGTCAAAATGTTATTACCGGCACATTCCAGCACCTAAATCAGCTGCTGCTTCCCGTCAGCTCTGTGTGACTTCTGCGACTCAGCTGAAGATTGTTTCCCCAAGCCTTATACGAACAAACAGATTTCAGATACCTCCTGTACTGTCCACCGAGACGTCACTGAGCGCGCCACCGTGAGGGACGAGACGTGCAAAAGGTAGTCAACCTCAGAGATTTCTCCTTCTCGACGTTGAAATTGCTTCGCTCAGGCATAAAGACAACACGCATCCTGATGAGATCGTAAAATATTTAATTGATCGACGCCTCGAGCTTAAAAGGGCAAAAAGGCGGAAGTGGAAGAACGAAAAAAAACCTATTTAAGCATTGATATTTCTTTTAGATCCTATCCCTACAGCCACACAAGCAGACATACAATACACTCATAGAAAACATACACAGCCCTAGTTCTGATGTGCTCCACGGTATCATAAATTATACGAGCAAAACGATAATCGCCAAAGGTCTCGCAATAGCCACCCGACGACGCTGCAATCCGTCGGATCTGTGGAAATGAGCAAAATGCTGGCTTGTCATTGGCCTTATGGTACAGTAGATCAACCTGTACAAAGACGAAGTCCAAATAAAACCAAAGAGGAATACTACAAAAAAATGTCAGGTACTTATGCATTCTTCGACAATAAAATATTGGTTTTAAAATGTCTACGTATTTATGATCGTTCCTTTCTAAATAAAAAAACGTTAAAAAATATACGTGCAAAAAACATACCAAACCACATTTAATTTTCATTTAATTAACGCTTTTTGCATTCTTTACATTTACAAGTTCAATTATAGGTATTTGCTTTGATTATTTTTTGTGTAATAAAACCCATTGCTCGTAAAGCTGTGGTACCCTGTAAATAAAAGATCACAGCCTGAGGATCCATTATTAAAAATAAATTAAGTCACATAAATCTACGCTGTGGCGGGGCTTCAGTAGCCATAACTATGAAAATAACAATGGAATTTCGAGTGATACTTGGACTTTGCTCTAGGATCTGGGAAAGTCGTAAAGAATCAGTAAAGATTATAAACAACTATATAGTAGAGAATAGTTGAATTGAAATTTGTATGGTCAAAATTGAATGAGATCTTTATTAAAATCAATCATATCGTATTTATATATTTTCCAATTTTGCGATGATAGATACGCTAGGCCATTTCCAAGCCAAGCTACATTTCGGCAAATTAGTTTGATGTAACCGTCTCTCTATTCCCTACCACAGAATGAAGCCTTAATTGCTTTATTTATCGAAAACCTCATTACACCAATAGATTACCTTTCCCACGCACCCGGGAGGAAACCCACTGCACGATAAACGAGCGCTGCGCTGAATTGAAACATTTGTTATTGAAATCGTGCCAACCCGCAGGCCAAAACGATGTGGCGACATCTCATTCGCCAATCGGTGGAATCGATTTCTTGAGCGAGTTTTCTTTATTTTTATTTTTTCTAACTTGACTAATGTGAATGTAATCGCTTGTAGTCGTCGGGGGTCGAATGAAAACGGTTTAGGCAAAAACCTGTAGTTTCACGATTCCATCATCAACGAACGCGGTGCTGCGCTGTGGATGCGGCAGTTTTTAACTATGGTACATGTTCATCGTATTCCGAAAACGGTGAATCTTACCAAGGTATGAAGCAAAACTGAACCTAAATTCAAATAGAGCTATCAATTGACCTAATCGTGACCCGATTTGATGTGAAATTGAAACAATATACTTCATTCTACATTTGCTTTTGCTGAAGGACAAATGATCATAGGCCGGGCGAAATTGAATGAATTTTACTAAGGGTTAAACTGAACTGCTTCGTAAAATCCACTTGTTTCATGTTATTTAACAACGAGCATAACTTACGTGCATATGGCATACTAGCAGGCCTGGTAAACCTAGTTTTACCCTTGCTGTATTCACCTTTCTTTGCTTTGATGAATACACCTTGATTGATAACATGCCCCTGTCATTGGATTACAGTTGTGGCCAGCGCTGCATACATACGCGGGTTGATAGTTTTTTTTACAGCCTATTTCACTCTAAATTAAGTATAATGGCAACGAAAAATTCGAAAATTCTAACAATGATTATTATTTAACGTAAGATCTACAGAAAGTTGCAGACAATCGTTGGTTTGTGCCAGAAAAAAACGATTTAAAACATTTTTATGGTGTGCTGTAATTTTGCCAGGACTGTTGAGAACGAACATGCTTGTTTTGTTTGTGTTAGTATTAAAAACACTAATAAAATCAGGAAAGTTTCAGAAGCAACGGTGCAGTATTGGGCGAGTTTTTAGTGTTCACAAAACTGTACACAAAATATGTAATAGATAGTGTTATGTATCAAATATATGTTTCTTATGTCTTGTTAAGAATGAATTTGTGCTGATTCAGAGCTTTCAAGTAATCAAGAAAGTTTTATAACTCTCATTGCAAATTATATTTTGTATTGTATTGAGGTATTTGCTTTGGCTGGAGGATTACTCAGTTGGTTGTTGCGTTACAACCATTAGAAAACTGACTTTCAAATAAAAAAATAGATGAAACAAATTCACAAACTGAAAATAAATACAATAAATAAACTAGTTTAAGTTAAATTATTTCATTATTCAACATTATTTCGCTCCGAAATTTTATTAATATCAGGATAAGCGGTAATGCAAAAAACATGTCATTACAACCTGCCGGTTTAGGATGGCTCTTCTTGGATGGCTACACTTTTGGTGCTTACCTCAACAAGGTACGAAGCAGCCCGAGAGTACCGATGCTCATTTGCATGCAACGCTAATTTGTCTAGCACCGTTAACACACTTTCTGGTACGGTCGGTAAATCCAGTTACTTATTTTACTTCTAGGGGTAGTTTTCCAAACAAACAAAAACTATCAGACCGACCGTAAGTTTATATGGCTCGAAATCACGGGCAATCATCGGTGCCATATCAGCCACGGAGTGACCGCACGGTCATCATACGTGAATAACAGTTTTATTGCGGCGAAAATAATTTCAAACATGATAAAATTCTGGACCATATAAAAAGCACCATAAAACATCCGACAGCAGCGAAACGCTAGGTCTATCATGCCTAGCCGAGCTGAACAACACTATCGTAAATCACAGGACAACCACACTGGCTGAAGAAACACGAAAATAGGCAACTGGAAAAGGCCAACGTGGATGTTTTTGCGACTGTTGTTGGGCATCGTAAAAACAGTCGTTGCGTAGACAGAAAAGCATTCCCATGCTTTCACGCAGTTGTCGACCAAAACGAAACATAAACACCAACGCAAAGAGTTGTACTAACAAATTGAGCAGAAGACCTGGAACGCTAGCAATCACTGCCAAAATCAGAACTTCCATGTTGTCATATCGCATACGTCGATAAGTTTTCATCATAAAACAATACACATTTTTCTCTTCGGCAGACAGTTCTCACAATCGTGACTCAGAACACTATTGCGATTCGGTACGAGCCTAGTGCATAAAATCATATCGAGGGTCCAACGTGGTGGGCAAACACCCTTCAAGAGGAAGAACAAACATGGTATGCAAAATGCATGACGGTATCCATGTTTCGCCTTTGTATGTCGGAGTGTAAAACGCCCCGGAATGGAATGATTGAAATGAAAGGAATAATTCCATGTAGCAGACCGTCCGGTAAGTACAAATTATGCTACACTAATATACAGTACGCTGGAGGTGTTGTACCGAGAAGGGATAGGTTCCTGCCCGTGAGGCACGTTTTGTTCGGTGTTGCTTGTCCTAGGGTAAAGGTAACATTTTTAATTGCGAATAATTAAAACGTCAGTACATGCTGGTACTATTGCGCTTGTTACGATGATATGAATTTTAATTACCGTCGGAAAGCTGGTTTTGCGCACTCAGTTTTTTATTCAATGTCTATGGAGTGTGACTTTGTATTGACTGTATAACCATTGTCGTAGAGGAAGAAAAACTGAATATAATTTTGTTTGCGGACTATGCATAATTTCGTAGAAGTAAAGGCAAGTAGTTCAAAAACTGAATATGCTCACTTTGGTGTTCTGAAATAATTCCAGCACGTGACATTCCATAAGGAAAAGAGTTCAACAGTTTCGGGTTGGATAACCTTATGTTTTCAGGTATAATATAATAATGAAGCTCCTGCTCTCATGCTCCGTTCAAACTTAAAATAAGTGTATGTTATATGAGCTTCCTATTTTTATGATGTATGAATTATTCTATGCTGTTCACGACGTGAATGGATCGTAGAAACTTAGCACTAATTGAGTGGTTTTATGAAGATCCTATATTAGAACAATTGTCAGCATCATCATTAACATAAAGTGGACGCAATTACATGTCAATTAGTCTACAAAGCTATGAATTGTGGTGCTAGCAAATTGATGCACAGTAAAAATGTATCGAATTCGATGGTAATTAATTAGCTGTTAGATAGTCATTTCAAGCATCGGGATATAAATTATGTTGAAAATATCATAGTAATTCCTAGCGATTACCAACACGGGGTTAACTGTGCAACGAGAAGCTTGGATCAATTACAAAATTTTTGGTTCACTGTAGTCAAACAGATAAACCAACATGTAACTCAACAGCAGCATCTCGTACAACGTAGTGGTAGAAATTTCCCCGATAGTTAAAGCCAAATTAAGAACATTGGAAACTAAACTAAAAAAATTTATTATGAAACACATTCTTGCATAAGCATGCAATGCTCGATAAAACTAGATAGAACGCATATGTTAGCATTTTGAAAAATTGTCCCGAAGAGTGTGATGCCACGATACCCGAACAGATGCCATATGACACGTTAATCGTCGCTTGATATTATCCAGAGTGTTAGCGCTGGCATCGAACTGGCACAAGAATCTGGTTTATGTTGTGGGAATGGCACTCCGGGAGGAACTCTCACGTTCCTATGAGGTCAATGCATATTTCATGCGGTCTTAAGGGTCAGACAATTTATCAACAAATAAAAAACACTTTCATCGACTCCACAGCACTTTACTTTCACACAATTAGGCACAATGATTCCCCTACGTTCCATTTGGTTTGGAGAAGACATATAACGAGTTTATATATTCCCCAGGCGTTTTAGTAGTACTTTCAAGAATTTGTGAGGACACTGTTGGACTGTAAATTTACACCATGCATGTTGACACCTTTTAGAAACGTCACGAAAATTATTATTTAAAAATACTTCAAACCATTGGAAAATTTTACAAAATGTTTCTAAGTATTTCAACTGCGAATAATCTGGAATCTCATCGACCAGTAAATCGATATGCTGCGAAGGTTTCAGCTTATTTTAAATGATCTGTATTTACTGACATTTCCATCTCATAAAACATACACAATAGCAGGTTTACCTGTGTCCTCGCTTCAAATAAGACAGTATCTACCCTACAAGGCAATCTTTAAACTTGCGTATATGAAGATCTCGACACAAGTAAGATGATATCGACATCCTTTCGCTTCACTCAAGTAAAGGTAACCTTGATGGCTCCAATGGTTCCGCTGTTGACCACAAGGCTTGTGCTGCAGGGACGAGGCCGGTAATGGTTTGTGAAATTTATTCTTTTTGATACAATCGCGGACATTTGACGTGTACTGTCCAGTTTATTTTTATGATACATTCATAAAACAAATGATGATAATATCAAATTTCGCTGCTCCCCTATAGCCTGAACGTATTGAATAGAAACGGATAAAACTTTAAAATCATCAATCGATTGTCTGCCCAAATAATGCTGACAGTGACCCTATTGAATATAACTAAGGTTCACCCACTAGCATGCATGTAAATGTATCTTACAGTATTCCAAATTTGAGAAAAAATTAGAAGAGAAGCAAAGAAAAGATTTTGTTTTTATTTCTTTTAATGCTTTATGGTGACTTACGCAAGGCAATCATTTAATATTAGTAATGAAGAATAAAAATCTTGAAATAATCAATCAAATCGGATTTGTTTGTCAGGCACGAAAGCATTCTAGAATAACAAACACTACCAAAGGATACAAAGTAAAACATCCTAACAAAAGAAAGCTGAAACTCTAATTATTTCCTGCATCCCGAACGCCAACATGAATTGTGTCGAACGCGTTCTGTTTTAGAATGCAAACTTTAAAGACTAAAACAACCCCTAAAAAAGTAAAGAAAACACCAATAAACACATACAAATGTTTGGTGTTTAGTTTCCTGGTTCATTTTGGTGCTACCATCCTTTTTTTTTTTTTTTTCAACTAGAAGGGTACCGATGTGAGGACAGACAAAAAATACATACGCTGGCGCCGACTCCTTTACTGGCAGAATTACTACCATAGATACTGGCAGCCGTGAATGTGCGTGACTAAAACAATGCAAACCCACCAAAAGGATGAGTTCTACGCCGACTCCTGACCGAGAGCAGGAACAAAGAAGGTACAATCCAAACAACGTGGCACAATCCACAGTCGAAACGACAACTGTCTCATCAAGCCTTTTCACGAATTCTTGTCACGTGATGGAGAGTGTTAGCTGTGTCAGCAGGCCCCCCTCCCCGCACACACTTTGGTGTCCTGTGTATTTTCTGTAACCGAATGGAAAACTCCCGGTGCTCGGCACGAGAAATAAGGTAGCACAAAGTGGGATTTTCATGGTTTGCCTAGACACCCCCAGGAACTATGAAAAACATCAACGACGGTTGCATGTCTGAAGAAAATTGTGTTGGGGATTTTCACATTGTCCCGGCTCCCTATCACATAAGCAATGCTACAGGGAGGTCCCCCGTGCGACTCCCGCTCCCTACAAGTAAAGAACCCTCCCACAAGCCAACACAGTAAAATGTAAAAACCTGAGAAAATTGGGGAAATGAGTTTAGTGATCATTTTTCTTCCCCTGGCCGCGATGGGTAGGTCGGCAGCCCGGCCAAAGCAATTGGATATAAATTACTCTTGCTTGTACCTCGCTGCCATGCCGCTTTCGTTTATCGGGGAGGGCGAGAAAAGGTTCATTGTGTGCTGAACGAATGTTGGTTTCCCATTTGCCGTTTCCCACCACGAAGACGCCAGGCGGTATATGCTTCCTGACGAGGTGATATGTATCCAAGATCAAGTTCAAGATAAGGTCGAAACCAACTCCGAAAAAATGGACGAAATATCGATGCCCCCTGATCATCGACGGACTATGGAATAAGCACGAAGAGGCATTCGAAACGCGGTTGCTTGGGTTGTTCGGACACGTCTTTTGACAATTTCAGTCGCATATCTAAGAGTCGCAACGAAGAAATCGATCGAAATTCCTTATTTCCCATGGCGTAGTCTGATCTAACCCGACTATTTATATACATAACTGATGCAGGGTATTTTCTTCATTTCTGCACTATTCCCAGGAGCGTAAAAAATTTACAGGACAATGCCATTTGGGGTTACGAAAAGGGGTTCATAACAAACTGCAGGTGCGCTAAGTTACTCAAGGAGAACTTATTTTGATTAAATATCAAAGATATTAAATTGGAAATTTGGTGGGATAAAAACCACTAATGGAAAAAAAACACAACCTATCCGGGGAAGTAAGCATGATAAACGAGACTTACTTATTCTTTGTATTCTTACTTCCTTACTTCATCGACCGATTGGTTTAACTAGTGATAACACAATTTTCCGATAAAATCCAATAAAATGTTGTAAATCATTTAACTTTTAATAACGACTTTCGCACATAGCGGTACGTAGGATGAAACATGGAAGATGTCGTGCATCCTTTATGTTAATTCCCCGTCATAATCCGGCCCTCAGCTGATACCACTGTGCAGCGACTGACGCCAACACAGAACACGATGTAAATAACAACACCGTCTAACACGCTCTGTAAATAAAGAGAACCACTTTCACGCTATTGTCACAGTCGCCGCCATGTTTTGTAAAAGCCGAAAACCTGCGCCATTCTCGCTGCAAACACAGCTATTCCTCCTTCCGAGTATGAGCAGTCGACAGCAAAATGTATACTTTCCGCTGCTTTGCACACACACGCGATGGTACGCTGGGGCAGCAGCGTCTCCTGGAGACGTCCTATCGCTACCGTTCTTTGTTTGCCAAGATGGACCAGAAGAATCCCCCGAAGCGCTCGAAAACTCGAAAGCGGGAAAACAAATTGGCGCCGGAAGCAACGAGGAGCCAAGGACCAGGAACACGGTCTAAAAAATTCTCGGAAGGGAGAGTAATTGGTTGTTGTCCGTTTGGCCACTGCGGGTTTCGTGCTGGGCCCGACGAGATCACAGGAACATTTCCCTTCCTGGAGGGTGGCCAAGGGGGAATGGCGCAGATACTGCCATGAAAGCCATAAATTACAGCGGAACCAAAGAATTATCGACTGGACAACGCCAAGGACGACAAAACAATAGCTGCTCGACGACGGGACTCGAGCTGCATGTTGGCAACCTTGTTCCGAAACAACGTTTCGGAATAAATTATTGATAAACTTCAATAAGCAATGAACCAAAAATAATAACCGCTCGAACCAAAGGGCAGAATTTCTTAGAAACAAAGGGCAGCAATGACGTCGAACGGAAAATGAAAGATAATCAATCTCACCTGCTACCACTTCAATGGCTATCAACAACAATAATCTTCTCCGTTGAAAGGGAAAATCCGTTCGCCAAAAATTCAACAAGCTGGTTCACACAGAACCAAACAGTTTCCTACTAATTCCGCGCGAATATGTGTCTACTTGGATGTCTAATCCGTATTTTCAACAAACAACATACAAGTACATGCTGTTACATTTTATTAAAGTTTCATATAAATCGTTTGGTAACTGGAACAACGACCAAAAAGAAAATCAGTTCATCTTAAGATCATTGAATGCATTCATCGTACGTTTTAAATTAAAAAAGTTTTGTTAAAAACCGATTCATTTTTGTTTTTGAAAGCCCTTTCTTGTCAGCGGAAAAAAACATGCTCACAAGAAACGTTCAAGATCGAAAATAAATAAAAATCAAACAATAGCCACACCGTGCCCGACAACGACTTCAGAAACCTAACTTCGACAGTAAAATTGATTTTCCTATTTACGAGGTCTAATGAAAAATGGCACAAACTTATACCAAAATCCAAAAAAAAAAAAATAAATAAATAAATCGAACTCTGGAAATTGGAAAACATGGCCAAAATCGTCCGTACAAGGCAAGTTAAAAACAAAATCACAAATCGAAATTGGGAAAAAGTGCTGCCACGTTCTAGCGTGTGATGAAAAAAAATCGTAAAGAATAGGCAATTAAGTTTGCTATTGGATTTATCAGCAGTTTGCCACCAGGAGCGGCAAATGCAATCGAACAGCAGTCGTCCTTTCCAAAAAGCCCTGTTCTGCGAGGGTGGTTGTTTTTTCTTCGTGAGGAACTTTTCCGTAATTTCCCATTTCGTAGCAGATCTAATAAACGGAAGTGAAACACTTGATAATAGCTATCGTCGAGGCCAAAGACCGAAAGCCTCATAATAGTGAAAACCAGGACGGTCTCCCCACAATAAGCCGAAATTTAAGGGACCCGAACGCTGCATCGCTGGTCGATGGAAAAGTTTCTGTTTCGAGGTTTCCTCTGTATTCGCAAGGATACAACTTATTAAATTTCTTCTTGGTCAACAGGGGTAGGAATATCAAGTTTCCCATAGTGGAAGCAGAATGAATGCATGTTTCAATAATAAGCAAACGCTCCGTCGAAAGCTGTAAAGAGCAGAGTCTCAGATAAAAAAACATTATCAACAAAGGAACCGTTTTCGAGCATTAAACGTTGGTCAGTAACTTAACAGTAAATATAACACAACCAAAATAACATTAACATCTTTATAAAAAAAAATTAACAAAAAAGTTAATGTGTTGAACAAAGGTACGATCACTTGTCAAAACAGTGTTTCATGATTACTTTATGTTTTAAAATTAACACTAAGCGTTTCTGTTTTTTATTATCCACTTCGATTGTATAGTACACAACTCAATTCGTCCTGTGATCGAGTTTCATTAGTCTGTTAATATTTAAAAAAAAAACTATACTTTCTCGCCTGCCAAACAGCTTCCCAAATGCGTAAATTTGATTATAATTTAAGCTTGTCAGTTCAGCATCCACCAGCCAAGAAGCTTAATCGTGCAATCAAGCAGCAACGGTTTACAAACTAGCCGAACTCAGTTTCCAAATTATTCTTTCTTTTTTCTCGCTGCTTCCTGCCTGCGCTGCTCTCGGGAACTGTCGTTAATTTTGGTAATTTTCATTAAATTCCTTTTTGTCTCTTCATCCCGTAAAACGTTTGGCGCTGGTTATTATTCCGCTCTCTGCGTTAAACCACTTTTTCTCAACAGGGAAGAAGAAACGGCGGGGAAATTGTTCTTATCGCTTCTAACCGAAGGCGCTAACTTTCCAAACCAGCCAATGGATGAATATCATTATGGCGTCTTGTCGTTTACTTGTCGTGGAAGAACACGAAGGGAAATTGAAGACGTAAAATGGTTCCAGGACCGCGCCTTAATCATACCTTCCTCTCTGCGGCCCTAAAACAACGGAGCTGCCCGATGAAACATTCTTGCAAACAATGTATAAACTTTTGCGCCACCGAGTATTGGAGATAATTTTATGCAGATAAGTATCTTTTAATACAAACCCGCAAGCTCCCGAAAACTGTAAAAGTAAATTCATTAGCGTAACCCCCAACCCTCGAAGCGCGCGTGTTAATCATTTTGAACACTCTCCGCTTGATGGAGAGATCCCTGCAATGCTCGCTAGCCCTGACCACGCTCGGCAAGTGACAATTTTGCGACACCGGCGTACCAGGCAAGTCGGAACATCTCTTCTAGATGTGTCCTGAGAAACAACACTAACGAGGAGTCCCCAATCCTTCTCGCCCGGCTCCGGCTACTTCCTGGGGCCTGAAACCAAAATGCTTCCTCCAGACGTGGAGTCCCGTTGGAGGCGGTAACTTTGATCCCAATTACTTGGGCCGCCAAACAAAGCAAGACGTGGAGTTCAGCCGAGATATCAGGAATTGCATCTTCAGCGTACCAGACAGCTAGAAGCAAGCGGAAATTAAGCCAGAGAGATACAAAAGCACCCTAGGCAACAAACAACAATTACTTTGCCCTCTCTTGCCGTTTGGTAGACTCGCCGCTCTGTCGCTAACTACGAAACCCTTCAGAAATCATCCAATTCGGACTAGGAGAATCAACAACAATAATTATACTGTAGTGGCCTCTAAGGAGGTTGTTCTTTGCTGGCGCATTTCTCACTGCGCATAACAAAGTAGCATTTTTTCAACTACAAAATTCAAGCAATTCAGATGCCATGTGGTCACAGAACAACAACGAACAATGTTGAATTCAATAGCACATTAAAAGAATCAAGATTTTTAAGCAACTGCCTGCATAACCTAGAACGTGTGCAATACAATTTTTAAGATAAGTTTTGTTTTACTATTCTCTGTTTGCAACGTTTTCTCTTTTAAACAAATTGCTTGTCCTCAATAATATTATTAATATTAATATTGAACAATCTAGATGTTCAACTGAAGACGAACCTTGACACAACTATGTTTTTTTGAAGTTTATAATTGTATGCCTAAAAGCAAATCGAAAATCGAAGATAATCTACAGTGGTACAATAATCTAAAAAATATGATGTTCATTTATATATTCAAATTACATGATTTACATACCTTGAATCGTTGAACAAAACAACAATGCCAGAAATGTCGCTACAAAAACAGGATTTTCCATGTTTGACATCCGGACTTTTCGCTTGCACCCGCATGAACATTGAGCACTCGTGTTATTTGAAATATACCACCTTACATTTACGCACACATTCGTATCGGACACATATAAATAGCAGCTCTTGTAGGAGAATTATTTATCAAATACCGTTGCAGACACTTGAGCAAACTTTTTTGATGCACAACTCCACTTTTTCATATGCATTCACAACACCATTTTCAAAATTTTCATGAAAAAATCACCTTTTTCATTTATTTTTCACACACTGCAGTAATTTCAAACCGTTACACTTTTTCCGTTGCATGGGGCCACGTGTTAAAACCACACACCTTTGTAGTCGTCGGAATAGGCTCATAAATTTTTAGCCAAATTTGATAGCCTTACAAACCAACCACTGGCTAAAATTAACCCTCACATCCTTGATGCATCTCACACACATTCAACCACACACATAAGACGCTTTCTCACAACAAGCCGGGCAAGATAATGTTGAACAAATCTGATCCTTTGAAGGGCCGAACGCTGAAAAAGAATACACTGCCTCTAATTGGAATCGTCTGATGCGGGAGGGACTTTGTGTTCGGTAGGAATGGCTCCTGGATGGTGCACAATTTTACACACGCGTTTAAAGGAGCATCCAGCGTGTGAGCAGGGAGTTAGCTACACCCGATGTGGATGCACGGTCGCCTATACCAGTACCAAATGTTTTCCATTTCAAAATCTCATATTTACACTTGGAAGTTCACACAACAACTTGCATCCAATCCAATCGATGTTCCAAAATAGGCAAGATATCTGCAGCTCTGCAAATAAATGATGAAACAAACAAAACATTAGTTAAGAACTAATTTAAAAAAAATTAGTTTTATAATATATTCGCCTTTCGCAAAAAACCTTAATAAACATATAGATTGTACACCTCCCCAGAACGATCAAGGAATCGTGAGTTTGTGCACTTTTACGGTGCAGCACGCAAAAGGCCAATCAATTGCCCAAGGCGTACCGAATAAAGAAAAATCCACCGCTGAACTTTCGCAATGGCATGCATGAGCGTAGCGTAAATGCTAAAGTTTAGATTGTGCGAGAGATCGCACCGCAAATCGCATGCACGAAAAGATTTCTGCCTGCGGTGATTTGGCAGGCGGAGGCGCGCTACCAACGCGCTGCTGCCGTGCCAAATTGTTTACTTGGGCACCGATTCTGCTGGGTCCTGGGTGACTACCCAAGAATCGAAACATCTTAAGGCTACTGCCATTTCTGGATCACACGGAATAATTTCGCAGAAATTTATGTGTCACGATTCTTACATATATTACGTTGTTTAAAGATATTTGGAACAACCTCCATTTCCACACCTTGTTTGTTATGTTATGTACTGTGAATGGAAACGGGACCGAGGACTGTGGACTGGAATTTTTTGCTTTTATTTATTTATTTTGTTTACTGAAAAAGTTGTTCTTTTTTCGTTCCACGTTGACGAAAAAGTATCGTTTCTCAAACGTTTCCCGATTTTATTTAACTTGAACTATTTTTCGAATAAACAATCATTCAGATGAAAGCAATTTATGTCAGCACAAGTTATTTTATTTTAATTCTCAGTCATTTTCTCAGTTTTCCCTAGCTTACAAACAAAGGCGAACGTATGGTATGCTGTGAACGATTATGTTTATTAGTGCATCTTCAAATAAAGAAAACGTCGGTCTTCCTTCAGATCCAAGCGGTTTTAACTACCGAAAACCCTTTCAATCGTCATCGCACCATCGGAACCAAAGAAATTCACATTTTTTGTCTTCTCCCTTTCGTAAATCTTCAATTCCTAGTGGTCTACGGGGAGCGCTAGGAATAACAAGCTGTTTCTTTCCGAAATGTGACCATGGGGTACGCTTTAATAAACAATCGCATAAATTTCCGAGCAACTTGTAAAGATTGTTTTTTTTTTTTTGGAGTCCCTCCTGTGATCGCTACCGGCGGACGAAGACCAAACTTCGAAGACATCGATTAGCCTGCACTCAGCGGATCTGTATCCCGAAAGAGGTGCGAAGGAATCTTCATAAATGTCACATTTTCTTGAAATACTACTTCACATCGCATCGTCCTCTCGGGAAATTTGTCGTCTGTTTCTCGTTAAGAGCCTGCGATGTCGAACACTGGAAAATATATTAAGAAGACGATCTGAGAACAATCTGGTCTCCCGTAGATAATGTAATTGATATTTAATAACATCTTCGAAACCCCGAATGCTTTTAAATTTTAATGTATCCATATTTCATAAATTATTAAACCTTCCATAAGTATACGTTAGCTTCAGTTATTTAAAAGTTAAGAGCAGCTACGCCTATATAGAAACCGGATCCATCCGGAAATCCAGGTCGGGGGGAAAAATTGCATCGGCTAAACATGAACAAAATATTTTCACTAATATGAATGTATCTCTTAATGTCCTTGACTAGCTATGGGATCGATAAATATCACGGAAATGCAGCATCAATGTTTCTATTAAATTTTCATTTATTTCTTTTAAGGCAGGATACTTGTGAAGTGGTTAGTGAAATCTTGCTCTATGAGTCACAAGTTGATCAAATATGTATGAGTATCGACATGTTTGGCTTGTTTCGAGATATTGAAAATTTTTGTATGAAATATGAGCAGCGTACCGACATTCAAAATTCTTTAGCATACACAATAAAAACTAAATTGAATTTATATTTGTTTATTAATAAATTAAAATACAACAAACAAAATAACTCTCAAATTACATCGCCATTCAATGGTTTCTCGAGCACCGTCAAACACAGAAAAGATCAAAAGGAATAATCCGTGTTATACTCAAGATGGCGTTAAATTGGATCAACAAGAATTGTTTGCATTGCCGCCTGCACTTGTACACTGTTCTACCTTTTTGAGACTTTTGTTTCCCATTCGCTGGAAAATTAGATTTCCGAAAAGAGACCACACTGTACAAACAACCATCTCATTCCAACGTTACAGTACACAAAAGAAACGATAAAAGACTTCAATAAATTAAGCGAATTATACGGCCGAGGAGGAGAATTTTATATTACAGCAGTGAATGGAGTCATGCGCAAAACTGAGATGTCAAACATCTTAGGGACGCTTTTTTGCTTCGCCTCATTCTATTCATGTTTCTTTGAAAAATAAAATGAACGAAGATGAGTTTTCAAGTGCTTGTGTTTGACTTTTAAAACCAATTCTTCTCTAGAGAAAAGACGACGGGAAACGATAAATAGGATGCTGTCCTGAAACAAACGAGAAGGATTTCTCCAGAAGCGACCGACTAAGATTTTCCATTACCCGTGCATAGACATCACCGCTACCGGCACCTGTGTCAACATTAATCACTCTCGATTTTTCAACGTTATAGCAATCCAAATGTTAACCTCAAAATGGGAAAAAGTCAAGAAAAAAGATGTTTGCCGTAATCAAGAGTGTTTCTAGCAACCGTGGAAAACCTGGTAAACTGAAACTCTGTTCAACATAATACCGATACTACCGTGCAATATGCAGGATGATTGATACATGAATTTGCTTGTAGTCTGTCTTATGCTCACTTTCTTATATCCATCCTTAAAAATAATCAACACGAAACATAAATCTTCAAGACCTAAACAAACAAATCTCATCGCTACGTCATCCGTCCGAGTTCCATCAATTGAAATATATCCTGGATTCTTCTATAGGTCTTCAGACCTTAAACTTATTCACCATAAGTAAATGTGAACCCTACGGAAGGAAAGTTCATGCTATTTACATTTTCTTTTATCCTGTCACGCAGTTTTTGCTTCTTCTGTGTACCTTTGCCAGAAAAACTGGTAATAATTAGGAATGTACATTATGATTACGATTCCTTTGGGTTATATGTTGGATCCAAAAAGCCTTTAAAAAGACCCTGAAGATTCAAGGAAATGAAAATATCTAGATCTAAATCCAGAGGTTTCCATTATGCCCAATTTCTTGAACTTATATATCTTTGTCTACTGCTTCTGTAGCTTCTCTTCATTGCGGTCGATGGTGGTAGTAAAAAAACAACTTTAAAATGGTTTCAGGTACTCCAAAGCGTATAACGAACACAATGTAGAACATAACTCCTCACAGGCTAAGCCAAATGTCCTGGGGTATGGAAATTATTACGAGCTGGTCTTCTCAAATAATTCTTCCGGTTCATCCGAGCGGGTAGAAAAACACTAGCATTTGAATGAAATCACCCTTAGGGTTCAGTCTATCGATGAACAATGGAGCCGTAAACGAAGGGTATGTTTTTTAACACCGATAGGTACATCCAAAACAGGAGAAAGAGAGCGACCAGGGAAGATAAAGCAATAAAGGGTTAATGGCCTTTTCACTACAACACGAGCCGTGCACCGAACGACGGGTGGGAGGAAAGCTTCTCAGGACAGCCCGACAAAAATTATGGCCGAGGTGGACGGTGGTGGCGTGAATGTATGTTTGTAACATAAATAAACATAATTTACTCGTACGCAGTAGTGCCCCCCGAAAGATGAGTGAAGGTGAATCAGGGGCAGCTGAAAACGACTCTTGTCTTGCCTGTCCGTCTGTCCTCTCATGCCGCGCATCGCGAGGGTTTCCAGCGGTTTGATATGACACCGAGATCCAAGAAGATGTCGACCGCAGCCAGCGGCAATGATCGACGTCTATTCATTTTATTATTTAATTTGAACCACAACGCACGGGAAGGAGAAGACTGTATGGAAATGGTGCAGTAATGTTTGGAAATGAGGGAAGAAAGCTGACGAGTAGAATCTTCGTGTCGTTACGCACACAGATGGAAACGTGCAGAGTATTTAAATAACAAATTGAATGTTTGGAGCGATGGATGTAAATTTCGTGGTTAACCCTAAATGGTACCGTCGTTGGAAGCGTTCGTATTTTGTGCGTCGATTCGTTTGCTTAGCAAAGCAATTTGGTTGGGTACTACGTCCATACCATTTGAACGCAGTTATGAAATCAGGTCATTTTCTAAAATGTGTCCAGCAATTCTCAAACTTTCAGATTTGTTTGAATTTTCGAGCAAACTATTGAGTACCTCGTTCGGAATTAAGTTGTCAAACTTATGTTCCTACGTATTTGGAGGTGTGGTTTCAAACTTTTCCTGTACAAAATAATACTATAGGATACTACGTGGATAGTCAGTCCTTCGTATGGTTGGCGAAGGTCCGGTCAGGATTAAAACCCACGGCTATCCGGCTATATAATATTATTTTATAGTGGCTTTCTCCTGTATGTACCAACTCGATGAAAAAAGACCTTCACAACTAAGGATACTTGCACACTCCAAATGATTGCAGCAGTGCAGTTTCGATTCCATGGATAAGATAATCATTAAATACAGGTTTCAAACCTCGCTGCAGCGATATCAGACAAATTGTTTGCTGAGTTGGTACATTTGAGAACACGAAGAAATTCGATTCACATTCCCTTTCCGTTGCCCAGGGTACATAATTAATTGGAGATAAAGATTCGTTAACGGTGCGGCGTCGAGATTATTTTCCGGCGATTACCAGCGGGTGGTCGAAGTCATCTTCGAGTTTACTCGGCGGTGAAGAATGGCGATAAGCACGGATTCACGTTGCAGATAGTTAAAATGAAGTTTTATTTTCAGTAAGATTCATTTTAATTAATCTCTGAACGGGATGAGAAGCGCAGCAACTGCTGACCGTGATGGCGCATTTGCGAGCTTAATAGCGACGTTGCAATAAAACGACATTGTTAAAACGTCAATTAAGACGAATCGCTGTCTTTATTAGCATTGTAACGATATAGTTAACGCTGCAGTACTTACTGGAGCAGATGAAAGACAATGAAAATTGATAGAACAGCTTTCAAAAACGATAAAAACCCAACTGCAAGAATTTTCCTGAAATAAACCTCCAATGCCGTTTCTTACTTTACGTTAATCTGAACAAAATAAAATATATCTTCAAAAACTAATGTTGTTAGACAAACATCAATGATTTAAAACCAATAATTTCGGTTGAATAAAACAACGTGAATTAAATGAAACACTGAGTATCATTGGAATATGTAACAAAAAAAACACTCATATTGGTACACAGTTTGGCATCTCAACACGTTATCGGAAAATCTATTATATCCACATTAACAAAGCCCGGCCGACGACAGAAGGTGGACGATTCGCCTAGCTGGTACGGACGGGGAGCAGCACCGGATGTGGCACCATATTGTAGCAGCTGGTTGTGAATTTATAGCATGAAAAATTAAACCAACCCCTGCCGATTTCGGGGTGTGCATCTCAGAGACAAGGAAAGTGATGAACATTCACTTTACTCGCGACCAGTCCCCGTCCATTTCCCGAATGGTTCTTTACCACGCCCGACCATTATCCTCCAGAACCGAACCGAAGAGACGGTGGCACTGATGCTGGGATGCTGCTGTTGCTGACAATAATAATTGAACTCCCTGCTCGCAAAACGTCACAAACGCCTGCTGCTGCTGCTGGCGAAGAAGGATGTGCAAAATTTAGACTCTGAAGGAGAGCATTATTAATGATGACGCTTGACATTTATGCGCTGTTGCCGAAGCTGTGAGCTGCTCTGCCCAACGCGCACGAGACTGTGGTGTAGTCGCACGAGGGTTGAGAAGACGGAGGACAGGAGGACAGGCCAAACCCGGGGGAAGGAGTGGTGACAGCCCTACTGCTGCTGCTGTCCTTCACTTCGGCCTTCCGCCTCGCTTCCATTCTCCGCCCGATTCCGATGAGGATCATTTCGAAGAAGTCATTTAGCAGCAATTATGATTTCGCCCTACGTGGGATAATGCATGTCGGTAAAAACTGTTCAGATGAGCCATGTCAACGCCATGTGTCGCGACACCACGTGCTGCCGTCGTGCCTGCCTACCGCTGGACTGCTCGCCAGTATGGTATTTATGTCACCAGAATGTGTGCTAGTCAGTCGCCTGTTTGCTTCAGCGCCACGTGGTCTTCTTTTTTCCACTTGAACTCAAACTTACATCCGAGCGAAGGGAACGATGAAAAAAAGACGTCCAAAGAGATGTCGCGAAAATATGCACCACACACAGACTGGCCAAGAATTTCACAGCCCAAGTGTGTACGAAGCGAGTCGCTCCGTTCATTATCCGTTTGTACAGTTTTTTTAGATGGAGCCGAAAAAACAAGCGACTCATGCTCAATTTCACATTTCTGACAACACACGGGCGGTGACATAGACACATTTTCAACGACAACTGCAAATCATATGACCCAAAACAAAAAAAAAAACTGAGACAGAAGCAAAATGAAACAAGAGAGGAAACATCCACAGTAGATAGATGCAATGAATTCCGAAAAAATGGTGAAGGGACGTTGAGAACATCATGAAATGTATATTTTAAAATAAACTGTGATTCAAAGAATAAGAAGGCCTTTCTAATATGTTTTAAAATGTAAGCCCCTTTAAAGTAACATAATGAAAAGAAGATAAACCGATAGAGTGAACATACATCAAGATTTCTATAAAAAAATTATTTGAAGAAATTAATTTCCAAAATGTAGCATACAGTAACTACAACACTTGTTTACACAGTCTGTTTTACGGAACAATTCATTTGTGCTATAAATTTTTAATTCCAATTTCTATCTATTTATATATGTCAGTGGAAAAGAAATCCAATCGTCCTGAGAAACAGTTTTTTTGAAGAAATAAATATGATTGAATTAATTATGTTCCTTGTAACTAACATCAACTTGTGATTGTCCCGCAGAATGTGACTTATAGAGAACATTCATCCATTTATTGTCATTCAAATGTTCGGTAAGTATGTAATCTACCCAATATGTTCGTCTGAATCAGTCAACTAATTGGCCCTCGCAGGACACGCTCTATCGAGATGAAGGGATCGTTAGTAACGCACATTCCCAAGCTGGCCCCTATGAATCTGGAATGAAATGCGTCATAAATCATACACCCAATATCTTTTACATATTCATGAAACTTCTTCACGCTTCGCACAGGGAAGTGCACGAAACAATGTGAATGAGTGCGAGAAGAGCGGAATTGATTTATTCAAAGAGAAAAAAGCAGGGCAACGATAGATCACCGAAACTGAAAGTTAACTCTGTTTGTTTTGTGGATTAACTTTAATTCTGCCACGCTCTCTATCGCAAAGTAGACTATAATATTTTTTCACGGATTATAACAAAAAATAACCATTTTGAGATCCCCAGGCCAGGAGCCAATAACAAAATATTATCACAAGGTACAGAGAGGTGGTACAAATACGGCACGTAGATAGAATATTATTAAATTTCCCTGCGCAGTGTGCCGATGTTGATGATTATGTTTGGTTGAAAAATATTGTCATTTAATTCATACTTTGCTTATACAACACTGATGGGTAATCGCCTTCTAGGTTAACGCGTACGAACTTACCGAGAATATGCCTTCCTCTACAATACAAATTCGGAAAATACACTGCTTTTTTTAAGTTTACAGCTACCATAACTTTCACAACTTCCCATTTGTGTGCTCAATAAATGCTCACCACTGACAACATACAATAAATAAAAATGATGCGTCTAGCAAAATATTTGAAACAGCAAAACAATGTTCCAAGCAACTTCTCGCAGTTCTGCACTAATGTAATTCTACATGCTATTGCAAGTAATGCATGTCACTTTAATCTTATGAATGTATTATGAGCCGCCCTTTTATTACCTTCTAGATTTTCCAGTTTCATGAAGGGGTGCGAACAATGGAAATTAATTTCAAAACGCAATATTTGCGAGAGTAATGCTAAAGTTATGTTTTCACTTATTACAAATA
The DNA here is from genome assembly GCA_914969975.1 of Anopheles atroparvus. NCBI lineage: Eukaryota > Metazoa > Arthropoda > Insecta > Diptera > Culicidae > Anopheles > Anopheles atroparvus. The sequence continues at coordinate 30,858,828 of CAJZCY010000004.1, read as the reverse complement.
CATGCTGCTACGTTCTTCAAAATCATATTAACTTCAAAATAATTCATCGTTTTTTCTAAACCTCATGTTTAAACATAGATATAGAATGTTGCACTATTAAATATTTTCCTTCGAATGTTATGCTTTAAAGATTCTAATATAAAAACTTTGAAACGCTAAAAATATTATAAAAACGGGAGTCAGAAACAGGTCACATAAAAATGGATAGCCATATTTCAACACTTATCTGTTAAACCTTTTCGGTAAATTTATTGTACTTAAACGAGCATTTCCATCTCACCGTGACAACTTTTCACACTTACTTTGAAAAAAAAACCAAAATGAGAAAAGGGGTAAACATAACGAACGACCGGAAGGAACTCGAAGTTAAAAAAATAACTGTGGGTAAAAACGACAGACAGGGACAATTTTCTGTCCCATTTTTTTATTAAAGGATACTCCCTTCTTTAAAGCGTAAAAAGAACCGCCGGAAGGATGACAAAGAAATCCATACCTACGAACCAAACCCATACACGAACAACAGACCTTTATAAACGTGCACACAAATCTGGATATACATTGCTCTAGGGACAGTTGATGGTTTTTTTCTAGCCAAGCCAGTTTCTTTGATTCGCCAATGTTTCACTCCCTTTTTTACCCAGAAAAAAAATCGGAACTTGGGAGAGAACCACGGAAAAATTCGTTAATTTAATGGAAAAAATCGCATAAAGCATATAAATTTCCAGATTTCTGACGTTCCGACGAAAACATCGCACTTTGCACAGGCTGAGGTTGAATGAACAATGAGACACTGTAGCTCACGTCGAACGGGGAAGTTCGGTAGAATAGTGAACGGAAAAGGTTCCACAGAACGGTGGTGTGTGTTTGTGGGATAGATTGGAGATTGCGACAGATTTCACCAAGCGGCAGGAGGAAAAAGAAAGCAAGAATGGACGATTGGCCATCGGAAAAAAACGGTGGAGCGAAAAGAGAGATGGTGTTTTGATGGTTATTTCCTCGTTGCCAAATCAACAAAAATCGTCTCCAACCAACTACAGGAGCCTCTCATCAACATGAACGTAGCATCAGTGCCCTTTAACAAAAAAAAAAAGAAGACCTGGCCCCGAAGGCCGGGAGGTATTTGAGCATACGATTTTGCCGTACGTCGACATCGTTTTTCGGGGGAGAAGCAGTCTAGTTTGACTGAAGAATAAAGCCCTGGAAGGGGCGTCACAACGAAAATTGATCCTTTTGGCCCGAGAGTGGAGCAGCGGTGCATGGCGGAAAATAGGGAAAGCCAGCATGGCTAGCAAGCAATCGAGTTTTCTCACAGCCAAAATGGGACCCCGCGGAATGTTCACCAAAATTCAGTTTTATCATCATGGAAAGTAACGAACTTGGGGGGTTTGTCCCATGCATTTTCGGCATCCCCGGAAGTTGGACGACGCTTCCTTATCAGCACCCGTAACCAAGTGCTACTTAAATCGCTCAGCATGGCCGCTTGAACACTTCCACTTTCTTCTCCTTCGCAACATTAAGTGAGCTTATTTCGTTCGTCCGCGTTGGCAGGACCACCACCGGCTATCGATGACGCACGCGAGCGGGATGGAGTCGAGCACAGCAGCCCTGTAGTACCATCGAGTTTAGTTCTCTCACTCGAGTAGATGAGTTTTATTCGGACGGGGGGGAATGCAGAAGACGAGGGGGCAATATAAATCGCCTGTCAGTCTCTGCAGCGCCGAGAACGAAAGTCTTGAATTTATTTCATGCTAAACTTGATGCCGTTTAACCGCTGCGTGCTCGTATTTCCGATGGCGTATAAATTGTCCAGAGGACCGAGCGACCGTCCGGGTCGGTCAAGTTGGGAATGTGTGTTTCTCCAGTGGAGTTTTTCGAAAAGGCAAAAAAAATGAACCGGAATGTTGCCAAGAAAGTATCGTTTGACATCAAGTGCGTTGATGCTTGATAACTCAGCCAACATAAAACAGAATTCCAATTTTCCATCCAATTGACATGCATCAAGTCATCACCAATAGAAACCCATTCTATTGCCAGCGGGAAATGAGTCAATGGTACGTCGGGTTTGGAGCAAAAATGGCAAGAGCAAAACATTACACCACCAGAAGTTTGTGTACGATTTTTGCGGCTTTGACAACTTTAGCCATTCTCTGTTTCTTATGGAGCAATACAAACTGACCGAAGTACCGAAGGTAACGGCTTGCAAAGAAAACAGTGTAGCCTTTTATCTTAAGGCCAGATAATTTTGACCATAACTAATCATCAGCGATATTTTCAAGGAAAGTGCGAAGAAATTCGTCAAGCGTTCACATCAAGCGTTTAATAGCAAATGTAATTGATTCCGCACTTCAGTTTCCGTTGATGTCTAATCGCGAGGCACCGTTATGTTTTCTTTTCCGACAAATTGCTAAGATGTTAAAAGTCTCGTCAAGTACAACAAAAAGCCAGCTTTTCTTGCGTATGAAGTGTTTTATATAAATAAACCCGTGTTGTTGGTTCGGGTGAGTCAGCGAAAATCAAGCTGCTTTTCGACCGCCTTTGCTCCAGAAAGACGTCTGCCCAAAAGTGAGAGGTTAGCCCCTTTCTTATTTCCGCGCCTCGAAAAAATGTCTTGAAGCGGGACGAATACGGCAATCATACGGATTGAAAAAAAAATTGGCTACACCTCGCGCAACAACAGTGCAAACAACACAAAACAAAACAGAAAAGCGAGCTCTCAAAAGCGAAGCTGCAATCACAGTTCGACACGCGCGTGTTGCTTTATCGCACCGTCGGCAGTTCTCTTATTAAACTAAAACACTCTAATTATAGACCACTATCATCTTGGCGGGCAGTGGCTCCTTCGAACTACAAAGCACATACACCATCCGAAAATGTTCGCTTTTGGCACTGGAATTTCCACCGATTCGTAAGCTTGATCGATGCCAAACGTATCTTTCGCGATTGGCGAACAATCCGGGAACGACCATCGAGAGTGATATTACTTCGGTTCCAGAAATGAGTATGATGGCTCCTGCCACGCTCGTATCCCACTCTGGATCAATTACTACCATGGTTTAACGGATCGCTATCGTAGGATTGTATCTGTTAATTGGATTACTTCCATCAATTGAGCCGAAATAGAAAATGACGATGAGTCTTTGTATTGTAGTCTGAAATTTCGCCATAATTTTTGAGAGCCTCACAGAAAAAGTGCTTCACAACTCTAACAAAGCAGTTAGAAATTAAATTGGATACTGCTTCAGTTATGCTCATTGAATAAAATTGTATTTGAAATAGTTTGAGTTTTATGAAACCTGGTTTGCAATAACTTAAATTACACGAAACATTGAAAAACAAATCAACTTAATTCTTACCATCGAGTGGTTTCCCGTAGCATAATATGCGGCACAGATAATTCGTAACTTCCCCAAATCAAACCCATGTACACCAAACCAACACGATAAACAATTTCCACCACCGATGGCGCAGCTCACCCCCCGTCAGGAACAAATTATGCGCCACTGTATGGTTCAAAGGAGGTTATGGAAACATTAAAATAAAGTATCCAACTTCTAAAACCTGAGCTTACGCCGACTGGACTGCGCGTGGCGTCATAAGGCGCTGAATTAATTGCTATCACGTCATGCAGCGGCACTGTCCCGGAAACAAGAAAAACTGCGTCATGGCCATGGCGGCCGCCATCTCCAGCTGTTCCCCGGCCGTAGTTTAATCTGCACAGAGGGTGGGAGAAATGGTGGCTCTTAAAATCTACCACGAGGGCTGAATATTCACCAGCACTTCACTTAAACGAGATCCCTTATCGGAGTTGATTCATGTACGGGTGCTTGTTTTCATATCGTTCGCAAATATCTCTCATCGTCCCGCTCTCCACGTTCATAATTAATACATTTTCGACAAATTTTGTGCTTCGTGTGTTGCTCAATTTTAAAACAAAAGTTCAAAGTGGAATTTGCTTTTGTTATGTTCCTTTTATTTTACTCCTTTGTTTTTGCAGGATTATTCACAAGAATTTAAAAATATTGAAGCTGCATACTAAAAAAATTTGTGTCATTAAACCTGATTTTTACTGCAAATATATTTTGGCAAATTGACAATATAACGAATCTTTTCTTTTCACAAACAATGCAAAAACAAATTCGAACAAAATGTAAGCACATGGATGGCCAATGCTCGCCTGAAAGAACTGATCTTAAAAACCCAGACGATTACGGTAAGGGTAATGGTCTCTTTACCTTAAATGGAAACTGTTCTTGAATTGCAGGAACTGCCCCTTTTCCCTTCACTCCAAACAACAACAACAACACAAATTCACGACGAAACCGGAGAAGGTTATGCAAATGTATGCCATGTTAGTCCAGCAGCTCCGCAAGCGATTGCTTTTTCACCATCGAGAATCGAGAAATCGCTAAGCATTGCATGTTACCAAAAAAGCCCGCTGAAGCGTTCCCGGCATGCAACCTTTATTAAATCAGCTTCAACTTGGCAATATCGGTTCATGCAAAGATCAAGCGCATAACCGACGCGAGCAGAAACCCTTTTGCCTTTACACGCATCCTTATTTGGCGTCAAACAGGTAGGCAGCAGGCCGGAGCTTCTTCAGTCATGAAGCGCACGGACAAACGGCTTAAAGAAGTGTACCAAATCCAAAGCCAACAAATTGAAGTCGATGTTCGAGGTAAATTAAAAATTCCTTCTCCTGCCGGCCGGCCGACATTCTTCATGCTCCGTCATTTTCAAGAGGCTAAAATCTATTCACGTTTCGGTGAGGTCGAAACGATATTAACGGTGCGACTGTAGCTTGAACCACATTCGCGAAATAGAGCGCCCAGCGCCACAACCCTCTCTCGACTTCCTCGGTGTGTTCATTAGAAGCAAAAAGAAAAAAAAAAGAATCGAACCCGTCCATTCGACACAGAAAGCAAATCAAAAAAGTGGAGCATTATTAACTCCCTCCACTGCTTCGCTCCCAGCCAGGTTGGGTCGGAAAGTGTGCGCTCCTATCGCGTACCTCCTCCACGAAGAAGTTTTGTTGAATTATACTTAAATGTTACGCACACACAGCTGCCCACAGACGATCGGCAATCTATAATCCAATATGATTGCCCCCGGTTTCCCGATCCAATCGAGTAGTCGAAGCCGGAGCATCTCATGCCGATTCATGGAACTAACCTTTCGTGGGCTGAAAAAATTTGCCCAGATTTAGCGGATGGCAAAGGAACTCCTGATGCTGTTGCTGCTGCTGCTCCACAACCGTTTGATTATTATAATAATTATGTAGCTCGCGCTGTTTACAAACAACCACACCTTTCAGTCCAGCCTTCCATCTATTTTTCCGTCCACATTTCAACCTGCGGTTAGCGGATTGCAAAAGTCGTGAACCGGAGGTTTATTTATTTTTCTGCAGACATATTAGCGACTTCGTAAATTTGGCCTCTCCAGGTTGATGCCGAAGTCCATTTAATAATGGGGTTCGGACTGACAAGAAGTGGTTTACAATTCTTTCAAGCTTTCAAACGTGACTTCAAACTTCGAGTTTTTTTTAAAGACACAGTACTAGGTTTGATACAATTGCAACAAGAAAGACAACAGAAACATTAACTAACATAAAATAACCAACAAATGCATTGTACACATAAGCGAAAAATGCTCTTAACAAGTTCTGAAATATCTGCAATCCATTAGCCTGCAGCCAAACTTAAGCATAATATTACAGCGTGTCCCTTTTCCTTGACGTTATCCACTTAACGTGTGCGGTGCTCCATATGGAAAGTGCAGCTCAGCATAAATGGAATTGATCCGAGACCATATGGTATCATCACATTTAACAGCGAACGAAGAATGTAGAGACGGAGGAGGAGCCAAAAGTAAGAAGTGCAGTGCAACAGGCCAACAAATACTTAAGCACGTACCTCGGATAAACAAACGATCATAAGGAAAGATTCAAAACATGACCATGCTCCGAGAAGCTGCCCAAACTCTATACAGTCGATCCCGCTAGCCCGAATCTATGCGGTGCCTTGTTTTTTAAATCATTTCATAGATTCCTTTTACGATGTGCCTTCGACCTTTCATGGCCACGACGAGTGGAGTAACAACACCGTGCACGTGTATTTGTGGCTGCGTCAATGTTTTAGCGATCGTTTTTTGTTGTGTTTTGCCCAAAAGGCCCTCGACAATGCCTCCCTTCCTTTATGCATTCGGTTATTAAACTCGGGATGTCTGCGAACGTGCGCACGGTAGGTAACAATACTCACACGTTACATATGCATTTGGCATGAATGTGTGCAGCATATGCATTAAGCATATCATTACTATAAAAAAACGACCAACGACCGCTAGCGACCGCAGCAGGAGAGAAGATGCACTGGCGGGGAAAATGTGTTGTGCAGGAAACGGTTAAAAAAAAATAAGAGCAAGCGTAGCAAACGCCGATGACGCTACCTACCATATGGTAGTGGTGCCTCGCGAGCAGAGGCAAAACTAGGCAGCGGACTTCCTTTCCGGACGGTGAACCAGAAGGCGACCTTCTGAAGTAAAACGTATCTAAAGCACCAGCCAGCCCGGAGGACGTGGAGCTGAAGCATCAGTTTCTTTTTTTGTCTTTGGCTTGGTCGTTTGCATACACGTACCACCAAACCAAGCCGCCGGAGAGCATTTACAATTTGAACCGGTTTTCTGAGGCAGACTTCAATTTCACCCGCGACGGCAATCATCTCAAGAGCATTCCCGCCGAGCGCATTCTCCTCCCGGCCGACGACGGCCGGGCACAAAGTCACGTGACCACGTCGAGGGTATCTTCACTTCAAATCGAGATGCATTGCGTGAGTAAGGGACGTATAGTAGGCTCGAAGTAGGATCAGAGTGCCGTATGGGCAGCAACAAAGGGCACTAGAGCCGATGGAAGAACCGCAAAACCCGTTGTTGGCCCAGAAGAAGAAACCATCTAGCACATGCATCTTCTTAAGTGGGGGCGAAATGTTCAGGCGCTTTTGGTTATAGTTTTAATGTCGCCTAGCAGAGCAAGAACCATTCAATTTAGAAAAGCACTAGTAAAACACAACACGCTGCGAAAACACAATCCCTGCAAGGAAACAGCATGGATACTTCTGGAAATGTTTTGAAGGGCATTTGAAAGGAAAGAACAAGAACTGAACAGTTGCGGAAGGAGCGAAACATGTACCATGAGCATTTATCAATCTTAAAAATTGATTTTATCGCATAAAGCTTCAAACCCGTGCTTCTATTTGACACTGAAAGCATTAATTATAGAATGAACATGAGAAGTGCTAGTAAGACATGAAATCTTATCAAGCAAAATTAGAATGAATCTTGCAGAAGCACTTATTTTGATCATCAACTGTACCAATTTGTTAGCGCCCTTGTAAAAGAACTACATCGCTTTATTTGTAAAGAAAACATTTTCGTTTACAAGGGACATAAGACAACCGAAACCGAGCGATCGCACTGCGAGGATTTGCAAAGCAAATAATTCCGGACCATCGTTTCTTCCAACCCCTTCCATCTCATGCACACTTTCAGGAGGAGTTCCATCTTTTGATCAATACGAATCGCCAATCTGTACCAACCAATTACCAGTCACCCAAGACAACAAACATCTGAGCCGGCGTGCACAAACAACAGTCAAATAAATTGCCCGCTGGCCAATTACGGGCTAATCCTATCCGTGTTCTACCCGAGGGTCACTATCCGGCAACTAGGGGTTTTTCATTACTCGTTCCCCCTTTCGTACTTGCCCGAGAAGGCGCTAAGATTGCTTTATTGGCAGACATTCGTTCGGCCAGTGTAAGAACATTAGATCTTCGATGGTCACGTGCCACTTCTTAGCGTAAATAAATTGTTTGGCAGTGCGTTTGCTGATCTTGGAACAGATTTCATCTCCACGGCAAAATGTGCTTCCTTTAAAGGATGGTTGTAACTGTTCTTATTTAAAACTGTTTTGATCTAGAGCCTTACTTCGCGGCTAACATGTTTCTACCAGAAGACAGAAACTTCGAAATGTATTTGTTTCTGCTAATATAAGGATTCCTAAGCCATGCATAAATGCAGACACCAGCATGAACTAGAAAAGGAGAAGCACTTTATTATCTATCACTCTCGCGTTTCCTTATTCGAGCCATCGTTGGGTGAAGGTGACGAAACCGTGACGTATCCGTGACGAAATTATATCCTACCAATCGGAGCGCCGCAACGCCAAGCGTGTCTCGAGGCGCAAGCCTCTATTAAAATATTTGATAATCGATAACATCTCATGTTCAGAGCAGCGCGACCAACGGTTGCTTAACGCTTGGAGCGTGCGGGACATTTATTGCAACCGCACGCACTTAGCACACAAATTCCCGGTGCCGTGACAAAATGTCTCGGGGGAGAACCTTTTTCCGATACTACCATTTCCGAAACCAGAAATAGATGAGAATCAGGACTGGACCCGAGGCATTTATACATGCACTTCCTAGTTCGCTGGAAAATGGGTCCTAAGGTGCGGTGAAAAGTAACTCACATTGTTTCCGAAATTGCATTGGCAACATTCAGCTGGTCTATGGAAATGCACCAAAAAGGATGAGATTTAACATTTCATTCTATTTTTGCTGTTGCTGTTGTACACGAGGAACTAAACAGTAATTTCACGCTAATTTTCCTACAGCTTGGGTTTTCCTATTCAATCAGCTGCTTGTTGCTTGCGAAAAATATCAGTTTATTTAATAATTTTTTTTTTAACGGACTTGCCGATTTGGCTGCCAAATTGAATGGATGCAACCTCTATCACCTTCTGAACCATTTCCGCAGGGAGAAAAGCGAAATGCAGCGGGGAAAACAATGGAATGGTGCCAGAAGCACGGTACAAGGAAACAACATAAACCGAAAATAGCATAAAGAGATGAAAGAGCCGTGCACAGGACGGCGGGGACCGACCGACCGGGCCGATGATATATAATCCCACTCACAGCCTGTCTCTGCGCGCGACCCTTCCCAACAGGGTTCACAGCTTGGTCACACTTTTCGGGTCTTTCGCTCTGCCCATCGATATCTGCTGCAGCAGCAGCATCCCCGGGAATAAAAACCTTTGCCGTACCTCCGTCGTCACGGCCAAACCCGCCACTGATTCTTCCAATTTTGGGACACCCAGACTAATGACTCTGTCCCGGCCGCTCCTCCGCAGGAAATGGCGTACAGCGGAGGGTTTGAGCACCTTTGATTTTTAAAAGGCATCGAATTTCCGTCCCGTTGCTTGTAGTCGTCGACCCGGGGGAAATTCAATAATACACGGGAGAGAGAGTGCACAACAATACCGTACCACGCGGACCCTCCGTGGGGATTGACTCCTCTTTCCCAGCTCACGCACATATGTTGCGCCGTTCCGGTGCGCTATCGGGGCGGAACACGCGAGAAAAGAAGCATATAGGCGAGAGGGCACGCGGCTAGCAGACTCTGCTCGATGCAGCAAGTAAGCAAGTAAGGGATATATGAAGGACGAAAGGTTCACGGTTGTAGCAACAGCTGCTACCGTGAAAATTACGGCTTTACTACCAGTCTTATTTGGTGCAATCGATTATTGAGGATAAACTCAAACCATGTACAGGGTAATGCCACAAAAAAACTACACAAAGGATGGTTGTTCCTTGGGCAATGTGAATTAAAAATCTAAAATTGTAGTGAAACACGTCAGAAAACCTAAAATGAACCAAAATTCATACAGCTTTTTGTTTTCAAATCAGAGACTGTCTTCCACAGACTGGAACTTTGACTTACAGTAGGACATGCGTCGCACCACGCGCACACCACGCACCGAATGTTATCGCCCCAACCTGAACGTATTAAATCGCCCTCGACCTGGCGGCGGCGACTAAGATATCAAATAATCATCGTATTAGTTTGGGCACCGTTGGGCCACCGATGAAGTTTCAAGTTTCGGGTAAAAAATAAAGACCCTCTACCTCTAATTCCTTCATTAGTGCGCACGCCACGTCGATAGCGTCTCCAATGACAGTGAGATGAATTCCTCCGATCATCTGTGTTTTTTACGGCTTTTGATCGGTTTCGTGTTTTATTAATGGCCTTTTTTTTACTATTGCATAATGGAACCAAACGGTTGCTTGTAGAGAAGTTTTACGTTCTTTTGTCAGGTCTGATTTCTGTTCTGTTCTTAAGGAGTTGTGAGCGATTATGGTTAGGTTCTAAATAATGAACTTGAAATGCATCAATTGAACCAGCGTAGAAGCTTTCCTGGAAAAAAATGGCTCCACAAATAGCATAAATCTGTTTTCTTATATACTTTTCTGGCATTCTAAGATAAGCAACAGTTACACCGATTGGAAATGAAAAACATACGACTTAAGGAGCTTTTACAAAAAACAGATTATTGCATAAGGAAACACGTACGTATACCTTCAACCAGCTACATTTTAAAAGGTCCACTCAAAACGTGTTTGGCATTTCTAACTATTGGATACATTCTCAAATGCTCCATAGTCAGTTTATTATCATCGACTCACCGTCATCCGCCGAAAATTTCTCACCTCGACGTTTATACGCCCCGAAAGAAAGCCTATTAATCTTGAGGCGTGCTTCTTACGCTAAGTGTAGGGACAGCGCCATCAGCATGCGAGAGCCACAGTCTAAGCTTTGTGGGCGAAACGGATGAAAATCCGCTTAGGAAATTGATACCCTTCGAACACCGGCCACACTCGTGGAACTGAGCGAGAGTTGCCGGACTGGCGGGCTGTCTCAGATAGCGACAGGAACTTGTTTCAACGAAATTTCATGGCAGCAACCACCGGTTTCGGAGTGACAACATAGCTTGGCTATAAGGCTATGAGTCCAACTTGTTCGCTTCCTTAAAGCGACTGATAAAAAAGATCGACGAAACTAATGCTGAAATGAATTTTTGCACTCATCAGTTGAAACAAAAAACAGCGCACATCTGGAAATAGCAGACACATGACACGTTGGGCAACACACAGCGGGAAGCTGAGGCTGTATCACACAGCCAAGCGAAACGGTTTGATATTTTCTAAGACGGACAAGAATTTTGTTCACACAGCGATTGGCATAGGCGGGTGGTTATGCTTGCTGCCGGGCCATGTCCGAATGGCGTGAAGTTCTCGTTGATAGAGCAACTGTAAACCTCCCACAGAGATTACTGTAATAATGAAAAACGAAAAGAAATGATAAAATAGAAAATAACAAAAGCAAACAAATCTCTAAAAACAAATATTTTGTTCTGTACCATCAAACATCTGTACCATGTTTTTGAATAATGATGAGTTGCTTCATTTACCACTATCGCCTCATGTCTCATGATTCTGGAATCTTCGCAAAAAAACACAGTTGTAGAGAAACTTAACAAAAGACTTGTACTTGTAAACTTGTAAACTTGTTTGTACAACGAATAGCATCAAAGTAAAAGCCCTATAACAATGTGAAGATGAAAAAAAGACTGTCTTCTAAGATTCTCTTAGTAACAACACCTACAAAAAAAAACCAAGGACATAAAAAAACACCATCAGAACACCCCAAAAAATGTTATTTCTTGCAACCGGAAACGGAATGTACCTTTGAGAACGCGATCTTGTTGCGCTTACACAGACTGCATAGTTCCAGACTTATGTACTTGGTACCCTCCCCAGCAAGGATCTGAGTTTTGTTCGGTTGGAAAAACTTTGCTACATAAAAATACCGGACCCCAAACATACGATTTAAACGACGAGTCCTGACCACAAGGCAACGCAAACCTTACCTTCCTAGCTATCGGTCGGTTCCCCTGGGTAAAGCGAACGAAAACACCCTCTAAAAACCTGCAGGAGCGTGGTGGTTTTCGGCAAGCGATTAGAGAAGCAGCTCGGTTAATCCACATCGGACTTGATGTGCATTTTATATATCCGACGATGGCAAACCCCATCTCTGCTACACCCCCCCAGCACCCTTAAACTAGCCGGAAGAAACACAGCGCGAGTAAATAGGGGCTCGGTGGAAAAAGTTTGTCTGGGTTTATTACCGCCAACCCACAACAATCCCACCTTCAGCCTAGTCGGATTGGTTCGTGGTTTTTGGACGGTGAATATTATACAACCACATACAAATCCCAGCGGGTTCATCATTGCGGTCTTTTGCTAATGGTTTGCTGAAATTCTAGTAAATTTGAGTGCATTCAACGTGCTATGAAAACATGCTATTTTTTATAGAAAAATAATTTGAAGGCAAGGTTTTATATGTACCGTACTAAACAGCTGAAGACAAAAGACAGAATTCAGCTTTATGGTGAGGACAGACACAAATAAGTGTCCGATAAACAATTCTCCAAAGCCACAAAGTAATTCTTGCCAGTATTTGGTTTTCTTGGAATCATAATGCGAGCAACTGTAAGTTTCACGCAGACTTCATTCCATTTTCAATTTATTTCTACCAATGCGCTACCATTATATCCTGTCCCAACAGCAGATATTTTTAGATAACCATTTTTACGGCGCTTCTTCCTACAGCAGCAGATGCATTCCACTGAACAGGTAGCAATAAAATTGGTCATGGAATTCAAAGTGTCGTTGCTTTTATGTCTTTCTGCCGTTCGTGTCTCGCCAATGCATGGCCAAGCACCAATGAATTTCTTCGAACATATTTTTCATTTTATTTATTTTAGGATTGCTCGTGATTGTTCGCTAAATGCTTTGTAGAATGTCTGCATGATAGTCATACTTTTTCTTAATAAGTGTTTGTTCGAAGGCATGAGCTTTAGAAACGATACATTTTTTTTTACTCTGGTTTAATTTGATCGCTCATTTGCTAACAACAAAGAAAAAAAACTTTTTACGGATTACTTTCTCCAGGTTTGCCAACTTCTTCAGACTTTCAACGACAAATAAGGCCCTTCACGTATCTACTGTTAAGAAAGTATGCACACTTACCCTTAAAATGCCCAGGACGTTGACCAATTTATGGATTCATGTATCTTTCATCACCAGCCACTCAGAATGGAAGCGATCGCAAATCTAAGAACTTCACGTCTCACACAAACACACACTCACTAGGTCACATGTTGTCAGACTATTTTCACAGATGCGTTAAACTTCGCCGTTCTTTTAAAGAAAAGAAATTAAACCAAAATGATTACTATTTTTTATAGATAGACGCTAATTGAAATCTTAATGCATGAGCAAACTAACATCCGTAAAACGTAATATTTTAGGACATTTTCGGCCGCTGCCAAACACATCCTTTTCAACATACACACCTTTCACCTCCACCTCAAATGTAATTTTTTAAATATATCACTTTGCCAGTGACATGGACCGTCGAAGGAGTGGGATGATAAAACGAAAAAGTTAGCCGTAATCAAACCGAATCATTGAAATATTGCACACAGAATTCGATGCCAACACATCATCAATTTTCGTTTCGCCGGAAACAAAAAGGATATCACATCGGTTAACACTAAAAACATACCCACCATAAATCACCATCAATAATAATAAATGGTAGTAAAATATTTTGAGCAAAGGATTTCGTTTTTTCGATTTCAAACATTGTGTTTCTTTTTTAATCGAACAACGAAGATTCGAAGAACGAAGGACACGATCAACGCTAGATTTCGCGTTGTGTTTTTCTTTTTCCCTTTTTTACTACAACACACTACACTACAACATCATCGAGGTAAATTCTGTGCACTGCGAGGTGCGGTAATCCTTTGTCGTTATTTCACGAATATTTATGATTCCTGACATGCTGCCCAGTTGTCTCGTTTATGGTTCTCTACCTTTGGTGCCTGCAACCAATCGAGTCCTTAGCTCACATCAATGCACTTTCCATGACGTTCGAACACTGGGCCTAGGCGATGAGAGCTATCTGATAAATCCTTTGATTTATGTGCAGACTTAAGGGGATGCTTGTAATGACTGGTGAAGGCTGTGTAGTGAAATTTTACAAAAATTGGGAAGCAAACTTCTGCCCAAGTTAAGTTAATTTAGGAAAAGAAGACTGAATGAGTTTGGGTTTTTTCGCATATTTTGAAATTGTAACAACGATAAATCGAACAATAGAGCGATAAATTAAACACAGTCAAATCAAGTTGATAGTGATCACATTGATACACCGATTTTAAACATAGTATGTTAAACCTTTCAAAAAAACATTTAAATTTTATAACAACTCCACGTGTTGACGATCACCGTGCCTTCTTTCCTGTATGGAATTGGAAACGTCACACACTTGCGTACGATCCCCACCGATGCTGCATCATGAGCAGTGCACTTTTCTTCTTCTTTAGATTTTACTTTTGGCTCACTTTTCTTGGCCTATGCACTAATCTTTTGCAGCAATTAAATCATTAGCGGCACACTTCGGCTACGCACTGCTCTAATAAAAACCGCTCCCTGGTTTTGCATTCCCGAGGCAGAGCATTAGCAATGCACCGCACCACCGAACGCATCGAAGACCGTCAGTAGGCACCGGGAAAATGCAGCCGGCTATTAATAACTTCCTTTCGCCGAGCCCGTGACGACGATGGCGCATCTTTCGTTTTTTTTTTTTTCATTTTATTTTAACCGCACACCGCATTGAAGCATACTGGCAGTACAGCAAAGAGGCCTCTTCATTCCATACGGAATCACTTTTCTTCGATTGGAATAACTTTTTTCGAATTACATACCCATACTGAGGGAAGATTTAATGAACACTTGACATTTCCTTCAATATTTGTCGTTTCAAAGCTCCACAAATTCGACACATAACCACTTTCGCTACATTAGGAGTGCGTTTTCATAGCACAATTTAAAGATGGATGACAGATGAATGATGAAGCATCACGTTTCTTCGTTATCCGTGATTGGGGAAGAACACTTGATACGTACACTACCACCAGAACTAGAATGATTACTTCAAACTGCGAATACATGCATTGTTGTGAAAGCTTATTTCTGCTTAATTACCATTCCAAGATGGATGCATCTAGGCCAAACACGCCCGTTCCATCCTGAACCACCACTTCAGATTCGCTTCGAATTACGTCCTACGCGTGGCGTCGTCCACTCGTAATTTGACTACGAACGATCGCGCACTCAGCTACACACAACCGATGCTACCGCTACGAGGGCAGGTACCGCACTAAATGACAAAAGTCACAGCCCGGGATAAGCGCTTTCGTTAAGTTTTCCAGTCACTACTTGCTTCGTTAAGTGAGCAAAACCTGCCAGCAACGATGCGTACAGCGAAAGCGAGATGCACATATATTTCTTTCCCGTATGCCGATGATTTTATACTCTTTCTCTCTCCAAAGTCAACCTCCGGAGAGTCGTTTTCGCTTCGACCTCGGATCCAGTGAGAGCGCGATCGGAAATGTGTTGATAGTTGTCGCATGACAAAGTCGTGTTGCGCGAAATATTGCAGAAAAACTATTGTTTTTCTGTTCTTTACGAAATTAAGGCATTTGATTAATTACAAACAAATCCGTTAACATAGATAAAACAATTTCTTTAAACGAGAATTTATTTATTTACATTATAGTTAACGAAACGTTAACCCGACCGGTGAAATAAAGGTGACGTTTTATTTTCGTCCTAGACCAAATGTTCAAAAAAAGCGCTTTTCTCTAGTTATTATTTTGTAGAATTCGTTACTTCGCAAAATGTTACATTATTTAAAACTAATTTATAAATTTTTGCTCGTTACGGTGTTTGGAATATACGAAATGCAAAAAAATATAAAGATTGCAACGTAGTAGAACGCTAATAATTGATTCAACATTCTTTTTTGTTGTTTGTTTTTATATTGTAAAGGGTAGAACCTAGAATACTTTCTTATGGTGTTTGGTTTTTTACGTTGTTGGCATGTTATACGATATCCGATGCATTAAACTGTTTTCTTTCTGTTTCTTGTGTCTTGTGCAAATCGGTCAATTTAGTGTCCTTCACTCGAGATGTGTGGTCTATCGATTGGTTCATTTGAGACAGGAAATCCATCAGGAAAAGAATTGAAAACTCACGATTGGATTAGATAGTGTTGGTAAATGGCAAATGATGCTCTAGTTTAACAACATCTTAATGTAACGACAGTTTGATCTGCAAGAGACCAGGAACAGCAAATTTGCATTTGCACTTACAGCGAGTTGCCATCTCGAGGGCCAAGTGCAAATTATAAAGACAAGCTTTTCGCGACAAAAATATCAGTATACATATCTACACACCGCGCTGCTTGTCATTCTCATTCCGCGTGTGGGATTTTCTCGCGTTTTCGATCACATTTTCCATGCGCGAGGCCTTACGTTATATGCACATGCACACGTTGTTGGCCAGTGTTGGCGCCAGGTTCATCTCTTCATACACCACATCCGTTCCCCAGCCGCATGTGGGGAAACTTCAACTTTCTCTTCCAACTGCTTTGATGGTTTTATGCGACTCCAGCCTCTCTGCACAAACTACGATCTTCACTAACAGTGCAATAACTATTTTTGAGTTGCCATAAAACGACACGTTGTCTTTCCTGCTTTGTCGAAAAATGCTGTGTAGGAGTTGGTTTAGGTTTTATTTTATTTTGCTGAACTAAGTCAGGTCAAAATTGGGTTAGAAATACAATTTAAACACCATTTATTCTAGGAGTCATTTAAAATATACAATTTTTTTAGAATTAGATCATCGTGTAATTTGATTTCCAGAAATCAAATTCCACTAACAATATTTAATCGTGAAAACGAGACGTGCAAATTACAAAGCTAAAATTAGAATTGTCCACATTAAATTAACTAAATTGAGACAGTAAAATAAGTAATCTTGCTTTTCATTGTATTGGAAAAAATAATAACACTTAATGAATGTATAAAACATTCCGCCGTCATTTTTACCCACAAAAAATGTTCTTTTTGTTTCATTTCAGCATGTCCGAGAAACAAGTTTGATGCAAGTTTTCGCTGCATATTGAGTAGGATGTAAACTGTGTGGTGAAAAATAGGCACAGACGGTTGGCCCAAGCATTTTATTTTTATTCCAATTTACGTTGGCAAGTGTGAACGTCACCTCGTCTCGTTTGTTTTATCTTAGTGTCTGGACAGACGTCTCGGGCATTCTTTTGATATTCGCCCCGTGTAATTATCTTTATAAAGAATTCATTGATTTATTGATGCATGAGATAATTTTCTTTTTTGGATGCATACAAATTGAATTGTTTTGCCTGTATAAGAATTAATTTGCCAACCAACAAGCAAAACTGAACAGAACGAACAAGTTGGAAAGGCCATTGACGGTTGATAGTTGTGTTTTGGAAAAATATTGAAAACTATCAAGGATGGATGCTGGTGGATAATTTACATTCTGCCACAGATATGCATCACACTGTAGCACGATGGTGTCGAACAAGCGCCTTCAACCTGGGAGCAGGGCAGTTCATCGATTCGATGCTAATTTTTTACACCAAACGCCCATGTGACGATCGGTGCTTTTTCGCATCGAGGCACGAGTCTCTGGAGCATTGGTTAAGTTGAAAAAAAAAAAAATCTGGTACGCATTCTGTTCAGGGACGCCTTTTTTTCCACCGATACCTCAATGCCAGACGCTTACGGTACACACGGAGCCAAAGTCTGCGCCAGCGACGCTTATTTCTCCAGCAAGTGGTCCCTGCTAGTAAGTGTCGCCTGTCTGCCGATTCAGCCCACGGCTTAAGCCACCTCGCAGATCCTCGCAGGAGGAACCTGCGCGAGCCCTTCGTGTCAGCCGGAGCAACGAGAGCCGGATCCCAAGAGGCAAATGGAAGGTTGATTTTTTTTAACCAGCACTAGCGTCGAAGGGCTCGTAGGATCGAAGGTTGTTGAATTGAAACAAGTGACAATAACAATTCTACCGACAATTAATATCTCCGCCGCCCATTTTTGTCTCCTGTTGCCCCTGGCAAAGAGGCATTGTATCGGACCACAAAAAACTCGTGGGTCACTAAGAAAGTTGCTTTATTATCGACCCACGGCTGGAACTCCTACGAGTGGCCTCACGAATCGGTTCATTGTTCCGAGACTGATATCGAACTTCTTGCCTTGGTTGTACGGAAACCGGAGCAAAGAAAACTCTTTTCAGTGAGCGTAAAACACAACGTCTGGCTTCAGCGATTAAAATCCGAAAACCACATTTGGCCATATCTTCGGTGAGAAGCCTTACAAGAGTACTTCGATATTTTTTTTACTTATGTTCAAAACATCACCGACATAAATGATCATTAATCAGCAGGATATTGCTTCCAAATGTGTGCAGCGCAAGCACACGCTTGTTATCAATCCCAAATGTGAAATAATGCAGCCGCAAGTGACGGATCACACACACAAACTGACCATATTAAGAATGTAATATGATGCCAGCCAGAAAACCGCGTTTGATGGTTTCTCCGTAGCGCGTCGTGTGCCACAAGATGCTATTTAATCAGCGTTGTTGAGATCGTTTCCCATGGACTCGTCATAACTGATAGACCTGCAAAAAGAGGTGAGGATATTTTTCATTTGCACGCATCTCGTCTCTGCGTATACTTTTCTTCCTATAGCAGGTCGCCATGACACGACTGCCATTTTATCTGGTGCGGGTACAATTTCATGCTTTAGCGCCGTTCTGTGGAAAGAAGCGTTTTCATTTTTTTTCTTCTGTTAATACAGCAACAATATCTTCAAGAGACCTTTAATACAGCGGTCCCTTTGAACAATGCCAACCACCGATTGGATATCTTCTCGATTTCTGCCGGTTTTCGAAAAACATTGAGGTGTACAAACAGGTTCAGCGATCCACCATTTCGTTACGAACAGGAAACGATGATAAAGGTGTTTACATCAAGGCGCTGACGACTATTGGCTCATGTTAATTAAAATAAACGCGTTAGGGGCACGTATAAGACGAAGCATGATCGACCGTAGAAAACATTTAAAAACCCTTTCTATCTTGGCACCATATTATTTCGATGGAAAAAGTAAAAACTACACCTTATCGGATACCGCGGATTAACTAAGGCACAGTGAGCCAAACTCTTAAATTTGGCTAAGTATCGTTGGAGAAAGTATGTGTCGTTTCACTTTAATGTGTTTTTTAAAGACATACGGCCTCTCTTCGCCTGCAAGGGAATGTAAGTCTAAGTAAGTGTTAAGTTTGGTGGATGTTCAAAATTGATAGATGGAAGATGGTTGCGAAAATATCCAGGTATGTTTCTTCAAGCTGATTCCTTAGTAAGATGTTTATGTCTATTATAACCCCGCACAAGGGGGCAACAGTTTGGTGAGAGTAAAATTGAAAGAATTCATCAAATTTTATTGACGCATCCGTTTGCCTGGCAGGTTTTTGGTTTCACCATTCACCAGTGCAGTCACGGAAAGAAGCTTGAGCATGTAATTATGACCAGTTGCGCACCCCATAGACAGGTCCATGGATGTGTCAGACGTTTGACCCGTACCCTTCTTTCCCAAAAGCATGTGAGTAAGACCGTTTTTGGGCAAGGTTCGCTGTGCTGAAGGAAACGCCAGTGGTAACTATTAATCATCTAGCTAGTAATTATCAAACCGGTAACACCGCCTGTGTTGGGAAGAAAAAGTTGTAGCGGACGTTTAAGCAGCCACGAAAGTGACGAGATAAATTGCAAAGGAGAGCCCTCTGTTTTCTCCGTTTTGCATGACCAAGAACCGATAAGAAAACCTGATTTGCAGACAATAATTTTGCCCTTCTTTTTAAGAAATTTTCTTGGACATTGCTTATGCATTTAAATTACATTCAACCACATTGAACAAGCCGATAAATTTTTCTAAAATATTTAAAACAAAAAGTTTAACTGAATTTACAACCAATACGCTTGTGGTCCAGCTGAAGAAGTAGGAATAATGTTATGGTATAAATCTAAAACAGTTTGGTTTATTTTAGTTGAGAATAATCTAATCGAAGAGAGTCAAGAACTATCGTGCTTCCCAAACGAAGAAACATTTTGCAGATGCACATTTCATGTTTTTCGACAAGACACCCTTCTTGCAAAGCCAAATATAAATAATTTTGTTTTTCAATCTCAGGTTCACTTTTGAACTTTCAACGACTTTGGCGATCCGAGCATTGTGGATACATAAAATAAGCTTCTGTTATTCGGTCCGTAGAACAATATTTTTCCATCGTCCCAACGCACCTCCTTTTCCCCAATGGAAAGATTTGATGTTTCCGAAAAATCTCAGCCACTCTCTGATGCCCATGCGACGTTCAGACTTCGATCGATGGTGGATGTCATGTGTGATGCTTGATGCAAATAGTGCACTTGCCAGCAAAAACCAGACAAGAAGCTAATGGACCAAAAAAATGACTGAAAAGCATCCCAACCAAAGCGCTTTAGAAGGATCTCATAGGTAAAGGGTCTATCTTTTTTGTATTTTAAAAAATTCAAGAGTCTTTGACAGCTTTCCACAGAAGACATTGCATTGCTGATTTGCAAATGGATGCATCTGTTCAATTCACAGTCGCCTCATATTGTGAATTGACTTTTGTGTAAAT
Source organism: Anopheles atroparvus (assembly GCA_914969975.1). Lineage (NCBI taxonomy): Eukaryota > Metazoa > Arthropoda > Insecta > Diptera > Culicidae > Anopheles > Anopheles atroparvus. The sequence goes on along the minus strand of CAJZCY010000004.1, from coordinate 30,838,342 downwards.
TTTTAAGCCCAACTAAACCAAAATAACAAAGAAGTATTCTATTTTTTAATGTGTATGAAAATGCAATTAATAAGTGGTTTATGTAAACACCGTACTCGTACAGTAAACTTCCATTGTTATATCCTTTAGATCTAACGACAGGCAACCACAGTCCATAGTGCAAAACAGGGACGCCATTTGTGTAGAACCAAAACTGCAAAAGTGCGTTCTCCGTCTTTCTGTTTTTGCTTGTTTAACATAGTTTGCACCTGAGTTTGCTTTCAGCATCATGTGTCGAATCGTATCGTATCCCGCTGTGCATTACGACTTGTTCAGAAAAACCGCACCGAAATCTGTTGGTTGAGGTGTTGAGCATGCAGACGTAGAACATTATGCTTGTACAAGTCGAAAAACTGTTCCGATACCTCAGCATATGAACATAACGTCATTGTCTTTCGGTATATGCTTCTGAAATACGCAGTTATGCATCTTGCAGTTTGCATTTGAATTTTAAATTGTTGTTTGATGCATTGTACATAAAGGATAGGATTTCTTTAAAAGGCACTCACTGAAAACCAAACTGACTTCAAAAAGACAATGACTAAGTCATATCAAACTTTATTATATAAAACTTGTATGTATGTATGTATAGTATGTAATGGTTTAAAAAAAACGTGCTAAAACAACATTAACTTCAGTTTCTAACCATCAGAAAATAGCACATTAATTGGTTACATTTTAAGGATAATATAGTTGTTTAATTATACTTTTCTCAACAGCAAGACGAGATTCAAGTGCGTATGCGAAACTAGGAAGGCGAAGTCGACAACTTCCACGCCGTCACTGCCATTTAAGCGGATAACTTTGCTACCGACGCGATGGAGCGAATCGATGCCGGGAGTTGGAGTTAGACACACGACAACAATAACGACGTGTTGTGGCCCACGGGCCCAGCGCCACAAAGCCCATGCCAGACGGTTATGATGATCGGTAAAGAGCCACTTGGATGGGAGTGGAGCGTAAATGACTTGGGTCGCAGGTCCTTGGCAATAACCATAAATAGTGGCTGTGGGACGCGGGCGAACGAGCGCATATCCGAAGACTTCAAACAAAGGAAAATGTCTAATGCGGCCTCTAAATAAAGCATAGAGGGATGGCGAAGGTGAATCTATAGCACCTGGACACGCTGTTTGATGCTTTGACACATAAACAATAAATAGTTTGTCGTATCAGTCTGGCGCACCGTACACACTTTGATCTTGTGCGCTTCCTATGATTTGGTCAACCGGAGTCCATCAAGTTACCCTGGTAGTGGACCGTAGTAGTAGTGAAGCAACGTCGACACGTGAGCTCTTTCGCTCGGATATCATAGACTACTCTTAAGGATACCAGCACTATTCAAGGGGCGTTCCAATCAAGAGCATCTCAGATGTTCGCCTACTGCGAACCATTTAGGAGGCAAAAGGTGTCGCTTTCTTCGTGTTTCGATTCTTTGAAAGGAAGTAAGCTCCATTAATGAGCTCGTTGAGGTGGCAGTTTAGGTGCGCATTATCGTAGCTCCAACGATACGGCAAGTTCTTGTAGCGGAAAAATCGATGGTTGTGTCCATAACGGTGGCATTATCACCGGTGACAAGGACAACGATAACGGCCTTGCTAATCTGCACGGTGATAGAATAATGATGGTAATAGTTTGACCTCAGGAGATTGCTACCTTGGCGTCGTTTTGGCAGACTTGCAAAGATTTAGAGTCTACAAAACACTAAACATTTGGTGACAAACCAAGTATTTATTAAATAGCTTAAAAAACAGTTACAATAAAATTCATTTTAATAAATTTTCAAAAGAAAACTATAATTTAAAATTATTGAAAATGCTCATTAAAGCTCAGCCTTGCTCCAAACGCAGAATGACAGATTTTCACACGCCTGTACCGTTTGTGGCAAGATAGTTCTACCGACTCCATGGGCTGTTTGCATTTGCACGAAAAATCATCGGGAGCTATTGATAGTTGCGGAAGAATTCATTCTAATAAAATTTATTTACTTCCCGAACGGAGGCTGCGGTACCTTTTACAGTTCGAGACACCGTGGGCAAATTTTTTTTTCTTACTTTAAAGGTTTTGTCGAAAGGAACACATACACTAACACACACACACACACAAATCACTTGCATGCAGAATGTGCCCAGTTGCACCTTTCAACTCTTTAGGTGGAAGGGTTGCCCCATCAAACGATCCACTTGAAAGAGCCACCAACGAAGTGAATGTAAAACGTGTTCGTAAGTGCTTTGGGGCAGGAAATTTATACGATAAATTTACGACCTTGCAGACCTGGTCGTAACTTGCACCCAAAAGAAATAAAATATAAGGAAAGCAGTACACCAATCGATGCTGCGGGAAAGGTTTTCACGTAAATGGATCAGAAAGGATTCGTTTCCTTCGTCAGAACGCGTTTCTTTACCGTAGGTGAAAACATGTTCGCAGGAGATGGAGATGGTCTTTTTTGACAGTTGGAATTGAGGAAATGTCGGAAATCTTTTCCGCCAGAAGATAGCATCTACATTTCCAATTTAGTTATTTTTTCTCTCTACAATTTCATGAAATAATTGAAATATACTGACACGTTATGGACATTTTCATTTTGAAAAATATAATCGTCCGATCAAACGGTGCAAGCTTGAGGTGCGTTCGCCACTATTCACATATTTTATTCAGAGTTGCTCTATCATCTCTCAGACATATTCTTATGGTTGCTTATGTTTTACATGCATTTCACATCAATTTCGTAAATCCTCCATAAATTGCTTGTTGTGATCCACTGTCTACGATCAATGTCCGAGTAGAATTGTTGGTAAAGGGTACCTTCTGTACCTGGAAGCCAACATTAAATTCAAACCAAATGGCATGGAGCAACTCAGCTCGGAACGACTTCTACCGATTCCTTCCTTCCGTATGGCGTTCGAAACCCAGCGTTTGATTGTCGCATCCTGCGTACGCTGTCCTGGCAAACTGGAAACATTTTAACGATTGTGCCCTACAAGCACGTCATAAAATTGTCCATTTTAGTACATTTTTAGAGCCCTTAAAATCGCCTACCCTGAAATTCGTTCAGTTCCGACGTTAAGCTACTTTAAAAGCAATCCGATCAGGTGGAGGCAGAAAAGCGAAGGTACATAATATGACGTTCGGGCTCAGTATCGAATTTGGAGGGAGGAGTGTGGATAAAATTGGAAAAGTTTTTTAATGATCCTGCACCGTGTCCTTTTTCTGGAATGTGCTGATCAGTTTGGGTAAGAGATGTTCTACAAAACCATGGATTTGAGTCAAACGACTAGATGCTGCGTTCGAGAGTCATGGCAAAACTTTTCCATTCCGAACAACAACAAAAAAATGTGCACAACAAACCATCGCAACAACATGTTATCCGTCTAATTGCTACATGCTACCAAAAATGATGGCATGCTGTTTTCCGTTTGAAATTAAAAAAAAAACAAATTTCTTTTGAGGTTGCATTTATAGCTTATGCAGTGCAAGTGTAAATTCGTTATATCTATTTTGATTATACCTAAACGTTGAAATTATGATACTATGCATATCAACCAAACCTAGGCATTCATTTATCTCAATATTAGTCACTTCAGTAGCACACATGTAAACATATTTCAAATCAAATTGTGTATCAGTAGCAGGTTAGATGATTACCAAAGTTGTATTGATAAAAAAGAAAATGGAGATCACATTTTTTACTAAGCCGGTCGTTGTTGTTGGAGGAAATTTGCACATGTTCATTTTAGATTATTTTCACCAGCAAGAATGGTGCAGTGTTTAATGAAAATAATAGAATTTTGTTATGTCTACTATTGTCATGATAACTCATTCGTGTGCAGGCTGTTTATTTATGCGAAATCGATCAGGAATAAAGCACACCAACATTTGTTTGATCCTACTGGAACAGACAACTTTTTTGATAACCTTATAATCATGTTCATTCATTTGATTTCTTTCTCGCAAGAAATACTTACTCTAACGACACACGCTTAATTTTTTCCTGCTAATCTCTAGGAAAGAATGATCGTTCTATTTGGTTTCCTTTGTCTGCGCTTTTCGAAACGCTGAAAGCCGTTGATCAAAAATAGGTTTTTTTTTTTAAGAAAGTTCACATTCTGCAGCGTATCAATTTCTTGCAAATGTTATGGCTTCGAAAATTGAGCGTCAGGTTTGGTCATGAACACACGTGACTTTCGTATACAGGTTTTAAGGAAATCAATAGCCTAGACACATTGTGCCTCAAAAATGGAAAAAAACACGGGTTTCATCTTTCCGTTGTTCCTTTGTGGGTGATAAGTTTCTCACGTTGTTTATGGGAAGATGCATTATTTACAATCAACCAAAAACCAACGATTCGAGAATCATCGGCATTTGTTTGAACGAGGCAAGGCTATACGCCTTGAGAATACTCGTAAGTGAAAATATTGTTACTTTTTCCATTCGTGTAAAGTGAATCAAAACGTGTCTCGCTGCCTGCCATTTTTATTCAAAACAAAAAGAAAGTTGACAAATGGCCACACTTTTTCTACAGCAGGATTTTTTTTCCATTGCAGCGTCGAATCTCCGAGGACATAAATAATACGATGAGAGGTGTTTGCATCCGCTACTGAGACTGGAACTACGGACCGAATCAAATACCATTTCCAAACCGCCGGGAGACAATCGAACAATCGGCTAAAGTAGATTTCAATCCATCTCCATTCAAATGCCTGAAGGCTTCGCCAACTCCTCCAATGGTGTACGGGAAAGACGCGCCGTCGGCTGCATTCCGTCCCACGGGATGACAACGTCACTGATAAGTGAATCGATTATTTATCCTACCAACGTATGCGAGCTTGCATTAACCAACTCGTTCGGTTGAGAGGAAAAACTATCGATCCACATGAAGTTCGCGTCTACCACGTGTCGGCTAGATACCAGCCGGTTAATAGTCACATCAATGTACTCCGCATGACGGCCGAGATTCAGATTTCAAGCGCAGAAGATAATTATAAATGCATAACAAGCAGTGAAGACCCTGCCATTGCGCTTCATTCAACCTCTTGCTCAGTATCATTGCGACGCCGAAGCTTCTTGGTTTCGGTTTCTCGACATTCTGACTGTTGATGTGAAGGCACGGGAACGAGGAAAAGTGCCGCAGCTATGTGGCTGAAATTATTGACAATACAAAAGCTCAATCAAGTCTTTAAGCATCATTAGCTTATCTTTTCGATGGATCTTGATTGCCGTATTTTCCTCCTTGACTCATGCGCTCCGGCTCCGACACTGCCACGGCACGCGAGACATCACTGAAATGGTTATGTAGTACCGTTGAAGTTTGTGAAAGAAAAGATTATCAACAGAATATTCAAATCAAGCATTGATACTATTTAGCGTCTGCTGTATCGAAGGTGGTGTTCATTCCATAAAGGATATCAAAGCGAGTTCAGACACTATAGACGATTGATCGTATTTTTCAGGTGCAGTATTGTAAAACGTTTTAGTAAGTGAGATATAAATGATAAACTTGAAGGATCATTTGTTGAATTATTTTAGAATCGCAAATATTTAGTGCAAGGGGAAATGTTCAGAATCCAGATACTAGACCATCATCCTGGCCGTCATTGGAAGGGCCATTGCCCTCTTTAATAATGACAATTCTGTGATGCGGAAGAACATTTGCTGGAGAACCGCATATCCGTATCATATCAAAATCTGCCAGAATGAGTGAAGTGAACATTTCAACAGTTTCCGTCCGCCTTCTCCGTGGAAGTGCAAAGCACGTAGAGAATGCGCGAGTCAGCGATCAACACGATTCCTCCAGTGCACCTGGATTGGATGATGTTGATTGATGATGCATTAAGGAACGCACCCTAGCGAATAAGATGGAAGATGATTCGTATTCACATCCGTCCAGAGACGCTGGGTCTAGATTCAACGACATCCTTTTTTATGGTACTTTTTAAGTCTTTTAAGAAGAAGTATTGGAACAAAGCATTGAACGATTAAATTTCCATTTCCCCGGCCCAAACATACGTCACATCCGCTGGCAGGAAACCAAATCCCAGACGGCTGATTTCGAGGCCCTCAGGGCTTGGAGCAATTCGAGAAATTAAACACGAAATCGCTCAAAGAAGTTATCAATCATGCCGCCATGGAGGGTGGTGACGACATCGTGAAACGCTTCATGAATCTGTAAGCTGAAGGCAAGAGAGAAATTGACAGAGATAGTATTAGGGGGTCTTTGTTTTGCTGTGGTGTACTGGAATTGAGACGGGTAAGCCCTCATACTTTAATTGATGAAAACGGAAGTTCTCACTTCATCTTTTACCCATTGCGTGAATGGGATGTCTTGGCTTCCTTCTACGTGTGGTTGCATTCGGCTTCTACGAGTAAATGTAGATTTATTTTTCTTTTCATAAAATCAACACATCGACAATTAAACTCTTAAGATGTTACGCATGAAATATTTGCATGCTTCCAGTGTTTCACATTCGTTGATGCATCTCGAAAACCCTTCCCTCAAGTCTTTCTTAAGGCTGAGGTTTTCTAGCACTCTGGCTATGCTCTAATGATCTAATTCATCATTTTGTACTCAATAATATTTCGTATGCCCGCTTATTGTCCACGATACTCATTATTCCATTTAAAACAAGGGTATTTTTATTGCATTATCTTTTCTCAGTATTATTCAATCAAGCCATAACGTTTCTCTTAAGAAAATTGCCATTTTCTGCATAGATAGGCTGTGAAACAGAAATGATAATCGATTGGTTTCGTGTGTTTAAAAACACCCTTTTGAATAAAAAACTGTTTTTATTGAAATAGTTGACAAGTTTTATAAAATATAGTACATTGAAATTACGAAGTTGACGATTTAAATATCGCGACACCTCTATTAATTCTGAATAAAAAAAATCACAAAGAATTCTTATGATGCCTTGCAATCAATTTAACTTTTAACAAAGCTTTGTGTTTGAAATAATGAAGTGTAAAAGATTGAGAAAAAGCCAACGTGGGACCGAGGTTTGAAGAGGTTTCTTGACTCGTTTATTTACCTTGTAAAAAGATGCTTAATTTAATATACATGTTTTGCCTTGCCGCATTTTTGTTGTAGCTCCGAGTTTTTACTTATGTTGAACGTATGCATTATGGCTGCATTAAAAAGAATTGGAATTGGCAGGAGAAAAGAGGAATGCACCAGGAGTTTTAACATAAACTTTGCTGGATCGTAAATCGTACGAAAATCCGATACCCATTTGGAAAATAATTAAACGGTTAACACTTAATTACTTTCATGCGAGCCGTTAGCTTGAACCATTAAATTAAAACATTGCAAAAAATACCTTTTTTTTTTTTGCAAACCAAGAGGTGTTGAGTAAAAGCTGTAGCAGACTAAGAGTGGCATTTGAATGAATAGGAAAAAATAAAACATAAATTCACACAAGAAGAGTACGGCAAGCAACGCTGGGCATCTCACAGGCTGTTTGAAAAAAAGCCAATGGTTTCGAATAACATTCGATCCCATTCATGATGCGTACGGTGTCGATGAAGCAATTTTGAAACTTTTCCGAACCCTCATAAACCGTAATATGGACACCGCGGCGATGTCGCTTCGTCACTGAAGATGTGCGAAAGGCTGTTGGAATGAACGAAGTAGACCGAAAAGCAGTGTTTTACGACCGAAGGAAGCCAAACCGGGCGACCCAAAAGAGGAGCGCGCTGAGTCGTTCCGTCGCTGTCAAAATGGTCTCAATAAACCTTCATGAACGCGCGAAAGCGTTAAAGAGAGAGGAGCTGAAAATATGCTGTCGTAGGACGTGTGACTTGCCATAAAATTCGATTTTCGAATCGGCAGCTACAACAGGCGATAAATCTGCAATCTAGATATGGCGCCCCGAATAAAACGCTGCGGTTGTAACAGAAATTTGGGTGGTATTCATTTAATCACGAGATAAACTGGCCCAATCGCTCCGTATGGTGTTCTTTGCACGTTTTAAGTACGATGATTTTTTCTACTTAAAAAAAGAGATGTAAACTTACTGTAGAACTATATACATCTGTTGGATGTGCCTAGTTCAAAGTATAATATGTTAAAACTCATCTTCGTATTGCCAAAAGTTAATATCCTTGCAATGAACAATGCTACCTTCAAAGAAAATAATCAGGAGCAGAAATTGCAAGTAAAATTAAAATGAATAGGACAATTCTCTCCTATTCCACCTCAAAGTGAGTTGAAAGTCATGACTCCGTTTGAAAATATGGTTTGTCAGAAAAGTAAAGTTTAACGCTCGCAAGCAACCTGCACGGCTACCCTCTCACTACGAGCATCATATTCTGTCCAACAGACTAGAACATAATTGGTATTCTGTCATCGGACAAAAGATGCCTCCTTGCTTCTTTTCGAATGCTGTTTGGCTCGTCCTGATTTGCGGTCGTATCACTTCATACACAACCGAAGATCAAGAGATGCAGTCCTTGCCCGGATACGAACAGCATCCCAGACGCCATGGTTGTGGTTTATCTTGAACGACGATTTAAGCCTACCGGCGCTGGCTTTGGGCCTGATTGTATCGATCCGTAGTTTCGATTATTTCCTACAAACAACAGTGCAACGGAGGGATGGTTGCAAAAAAAGAGATGAAAAACAAACAGAAACATTAATCCCTCGGTTCCCTTTGGGGCTTAGCCCAGGCCGGTCGGATTTCGGTGACAATGCTTGCATGCGATGCCCGAGGCAGGTATTAAAGGACAGGGAGTCGGCGAAAAGGGCGATTGAAGTAAAAATACACCTAAGAAAACATAGCGCTTTCTGTGAAAACAAACCGGTGCCGATATGGCGTTTAAAATCGGACAGACGGGAACAGCCGCGTGTCTGGGCTTGTTGTTTCTATAATGTTCTAGGAAATTGGGATCGAAACCGTGTTCATTCCTAGCCGTCACACGTCGTACGCCGTTTCCGGAGTGGATCAGAGGATTGATGCAGGAGAGCTTGTCCATAAAATCGGCTACCAGGGCAATGATGATATCTCAGACTATTTAAACACTATACAGAGATAATGTAGAATTTTTTGTGTGGAAAAGAAAAGAAATTGAAAGAAATAAAAGGAATGGGATTGAAAAAGGAATTTTGGACACAATATTTAAAAAGGGTACAGTGGTCAGCTGGTTTTCAAGGTGTGCATCAAAAGGTTCAAAGGATGTGTAAATATCTTCTTTTTTCATAAGAACACCCCGTGCGTTATTATAGGATGATGAATGCCGTAAGGAAAAGCAAACACGTTACAAACTTCTGACAAACAGCAGTTCTGATGGATTGTGCTCGGCGTGTGAACAAACTCTAACACAAGCCCCCCGTTCGATGGTGATTTTTCATTGCACCCACGCCTCTGTTGCGTTGATGATGATGCTGAAATTGCTTCCGGAAAGGGGGCAAAAGAAACACATCTTGCAAGATCATGGCATCGGTAGCAGCAAGGCTTGGTTTACTTCGTCCGACGCTGGAGGTATGATGTGACAAATTATACGACAGTGTTGCTCGTCTCGCGGGTCCGGACGATTTGTTCCATCCTACGGAAGAAGTATTTATCTGGGTTTTAGTCCATAATCAACAATGTCGTTCTCCTATGAGAACCTTTTTTCTGCCAGCAGGATAAAAAGAAACAAACCTTCCAGTTCTGCCTGGTGTCTTGCGCAACCTAAATTGCATTTTGCGTTCCGCTGTGTATTCGAATGAATCATATCTCTTATAAGCATAAAATACACTCTCATGAGTCATCATTCAACGAAATTTCGTATATTGTAGAGATAATGTTACTCAAATTATAAACACAGGAAAGCTAGGAAATAACATCGATCTAACTTTTTTCTTATAATTTGTAGTAAGTCGTTTCTCAGGCTAAGGTCATATAAGGTGCGATATTTTCATTTAGTGTGGTAGTACAAATTAAAATTTATTTAATTTGTCATTGTTAATTTAACAGAAAATGACGCTGTGTTTCGTAACTTCAGTCTGGGCCACTATTTATTATACAGCGTTCCCACAGTTTCAGTTCAGCGTAGAACGATGATGTTTATCAATCTTTTAAAAGTGTACGTATCACAGATGCAACAGTTCACAGCATTTAAATGCATTGCTTTTTGGAACGAGAATTATCGCTACATTTTGTGCTCTTGCATTCACCCAAACGAGTTGACGTTCCTTCTTACAGTACCATAACATTTTTATTCAAATTGAACTCCCATTTGCCATAGATCGAACACTTGAGTGGGTTGAAAATTCTAGTTTCAATTCTATTTTTTATCGAGTTCGACAGATTCATTTCAACTGCAGCTTTTTTACACAAACGGCAAGTGCAGTTTTCTGAAATTGGAAAATATAACTCTCCTTTACTGATGTATCTGGTGTGATGTTCCCTTCTTCGTAAATGTGAAACCCATTTTTCCTCTGTACTCAATTGAGTCAAAAACGCTATTCTAGGATCGCACCCAAAACACTGCAGGTATGTAAAAAACGAAACCAAATGCTTTGAGCGTCGGAAACTATCATTGGTTGAAAACTGGCAAAGAAATTCGATGGAACAAAAAATCGGGAATGAATAATTTACCCATTTGGTCCACTTTCGGTCCGAGTCCTTTGGGATCGTCCAACTGGCGGATCGTATCGTTGGCTCAAAAAAAAAAAAATGAAAACACAATAATACAACCAGGGTGCATCGGCAGGACGCTCTATCGTATGTATGGAGGATTTTGCACCGGTTTCAGGAGCAATTGTGGAATGCTACCGGCTTGCGTGTAGGAACCCATTCGCACTGGGAACACATTTCGCTTTAAAAATGTACATACTTTCAAAAAGACTAACGGAAATAGAACGCATATTTCATGTACTGCTGTTGCGACCCGGGGAAAACTGTTTCGTTGGGAAAACATCGGAAGTTCAGTATTTTCGACAACGTTAGTGTGAATTCTGCGAAATGCACCGAATGTCAACACATTACCGGTCAACCTAGTGACATATTTGAGCAACAGGGCAACAGAAAAATAGATTTTAGTATGAGTATTTGTAGGGATGAAAATGCCTTACAACAGAACGTTTATCATGACTTTAACATTGCTCTCTCTCTTGATGAACAACCATTTAAAACCAAAAAATCTATTAATGTGTACACCCTCACACGGTTGCCATCAAATCAATCAGTCTTTCGGTTTCTAGTGCCCTAAAATCCATCGAACTAGCCTTCTAATGCTTTTATAAGTTGATAAACCGCGATCCGCACTAATCTTGTCCACCCACATGCGCACGGGGAAATATTAACAACCGCAATGGCGTTCCGCCAGACTGGCGTCGGGCATACCTCAGCAGCAGGTTTTGAGCAACATGCCGAAGGTGTAAATAATATCCATTTGCTATCGAGCAGTCAGCTGGCGTCTGGTGAGAAGTGCAGGAGTCTTGATGGCGTCTATCCGCGTTGGGCAACTGCACTTCCCACCTCCGTGTTCTCTATTATGGCAATGTGTAGCCCTAGGAGATGCAAAACGTGCCGGTCGTACGAAGTGGAGGACTTCAGGTTCACCTACGGAATAATTGTATGCTTCGCTGGGCGGACGCGGACACGTAGTACGCGGGCAACAGAAAAATTTTCTGTTGCCCTGTGTGTGATTCATTTTATACATTGCGTGTTGAGAGCTTGACCATCGTAGGATTCTGGAAAGTGAGATAATGCTCCATAAAAGAGAAATTTTGAAATCTTCTCAGTTTGCACATGTGAAGTATCTCTTGTAATTTTTTTTTGTTCCACATAGCGCAGATGATTTGTCAAATTGTTGTTAGACTGTCGATTTGTCGGACTGTGATGGAGCGTGAACGTAGTGGCAAAAACAGTATTGAGGCACACAAAACGTGGGCGATTGGATCAGAAGCTAATTTTGCAAATAAATCAAATCCAACCACACCTTGGTTGATTTGCATCGTTGAAATACCCCCATTTCCGATTGATCTACCAGTGTCCAGCGCAAAACGCGTCGGCGCCGAATGGTAGGAACATTTGTCATTTGCATGGATCACACTTCGTTGCAGCTGCACTCGACGCCTAACGTACTTCAGCATATGAATGCGGCAGCTGTGAAATATATGATTGACAGATGGACTTCTCACTGCTGTCCGGGGTCGGAGGGAACCGGTTCAATGTCACTGTGATCGATTCTTCTGCCGTCCAGCAGCAGAAGATTGTCCAGGGTAATTGAAATCACCTTTCAGCTAAACCTTTTGCCGAATTGGATTCCATTAAATTTACCTTTTAGTTCTACGATCATAAACTCATCTGCTTGAGTAGGTCTCTTTAAATCTTCACGTTTTCGCACATCGATGGATACGTTGCAGAACACAAAGGCAATAAAGCTCCTTCAAAGTGTTTGCCAATGTGAAGCAAGGCACATTCGGCATGAACTAAAAATTACTAATTCGGCCAAATTGTGAAAAAATTGATAATCGTTGCAAAAAAATAAGATTCCAATTTAGATTGAAAAGACCATTTCTTTCAAAATTATGCTTACTGTTTGGTGCCGACATTTACTGTTACAAGTTTGGGTGTTTTTCAATTTTGGTAGAAGATAGAAAAGCTCCTATTAATTATTTTTGCAAAATTATCTTTACCAGTTTGTTGATGATCCTTCAAACCAATCCCTTGTTATCTCAACACCGTCTTCGATTCAACTTAGGAATTGATAAATGGAGCTTCCAGCGCTCGTGATCCTCATCTTAAACATAGGAGTGTTCTCAGTGGTAACACTGAATCCCAAAAATATGTTTAGCTCAAAGATATACAGAAACTGCCAAAATTATGTCTTGTATTTTGATTAACTATAGTTCATTAAATTTTCGAGCGTCCAGCACGCGAAATATCTGTACAAAAACATATAAAAAGTTGGCTTACCTCAACATTGTTGAAGAAGAAGCGCCACTTAACATATCTTCAAATTTACTACATATTTCAGTTGATTTTAAACATTTTCCAACAATGACGATTTTAAACATCAATGCAAAATGTTCATGTTGTCCAATGACAAACAAGCACTGACATGTAAACTTTGAATGAGTTGCAAGTTACGTTTGAAATGGCCTTGAGAATGAAAACTTTTGAGCGTTTATAAGAAAGATGAAATACTAATATGGTGTGGAAAGTTTTATTCGACTTTTAACGAAATTCATACTGAGAACTCTTTCAACAACCTCATCCTCATTAGTTTCCGTAATCCTTATTCAAATAGACATTAAGTTTTCCATATGAACTCGTATAATTTTGTTAACATTGAATTAACGCATTATGTTGCCAAAACAGCTATCTACTCGTAACGAACTCACCATTACTCCCTGGGCGAACCTCCAACTCATATGGGAAACTCGAGTGAGGGGCACGTTGTCCCGACCGACTAGATTTGAGAGAAAGGAGGGAGATAGGCATAAGAGCGAAGCGGAATCGAGAGAGGCTTCTTTGGCGGTGCTGCGGAGAAAGTCCTGGACTGCACCACCACAGGAGAAGAATGCTATAAAATTTAATCTTTCTATCAATTCTGTAAGTTCAAAATTTGCGTTCAATAAATTAAAGTTGAAAAGGTTAAGCAGAGCCAATCAGACTCAGTAATTTCAACACATGAAATCACATAAAGTCATGCAAAGAAAACCTTTCTAGTACGATGGTTTCAACCTGATGCACACCATCGGTTCACTATTGTGCTGCAGATGCTTAGTAGTATAGTTGGAGCAAAAATGCAACTAATAAATGGAAAGTAACGTTTTATCAATGGTACGTATCGAAGAAAAAAGAAAAGGTTCCGCTCTACTTTTTCACCCACGCGGCAGTAGCGGACTATATTTGCTGGAGTGAGTTTTTTTTTCTTGCATGCCTATCTTTGTTGCAACTAGCACGTGCACCTTTCGAGTTGATAACTGATTCAAAGTGTGCTACATTGGGCAGTAGAAAAAAAGGTGACCCATGGACCATCCACGTCGTGTGCGCATGTTGTAAACTACAGCACAATGTATCGATAGACCATTTTGCAGCCTCTGGACCCACTAATGGCGTTCGGGGAGGAGCGCAATCTTGGGAGCAGATAGGAAAATTTGCCTCTTGCATCGAAGTTACGTCCCACCGGTTCGCTTGACCACCGGAAGCGGAGGTTTCCAAGAAAAGACGGAAGGTTTAAACCTAACACAATGCTGGCGCTTCGGCGTAGGCCAGGGTCTGCCAAGCCTACGTCTTCCCATCATGTTGGGAATGGGCTGGGGGATAGGAAGATATCAAAAGAATGTGGTTGCTTTCTCTCAAAAGAGCCCCCGTTCACTTGTTTTGCAAAGCCATCTCAGCCACAGTACTGCACACTCCTAACGAAGCGATGCTATCCGAAATCAGGTTCGTTTACTGGTGCAGAGCACTAAAGGGACGCAAAACTGTCCGCCGCCAGGTTTCGGCGAGCGGTTTTCTAATGGCAATAAAATAATAGCGAAGAATTAACATTCCAAGCCAGGACAATATAAGAGCACGAGCTTCACCCGAACCTGATCAATGTTGGGATCTTGACAAACGGTAAATATGGGGAGTGTATCGCACGCGAGCTTAGGTATGCCGTCAAAGGCAGCGTTAGGGAAACGGGCCGGTTCTTTTCAGCCTTCCCTGGGGGTATATTTGGCAAACATAAATATCAGCAAAGCCCCTCCGACATCAGAATCAGCATCAGCTGCAGCAACAGCCTTCGAGGCCGCACTTGCAGCGACCGTGAAAGTATTTAGATTAGAAAAATTGGCGTTCGTTCCGGTAGGTGGAGTTGGCAGGTTTGTCGCTGATACAACATAAAAATATGCAGAAAAGGATCGGCTGAAATCCATTCGATTCTCCTGCTGGACCTTGAGCTTGACAGGTTCGTTGTTACTTTTTTTTTCTCGTTCCTCTATCGTCGAGGACTACGCTCAGTTTAGCTTGGCGAACCTCACGGAATGTCGTGGTTAGGATCCCCATCTGGGAGTGCACGGTTAGGCTGAATCAGCTCTATTCGAGATGAAACGAAACCACCACAATAACACGCCCGGCTCGCTTTGAAACCGTCCACCGTTGCAAGAAAACAAACCGTCCGGACGACGACGACGACGACGCTAGACGGTCCGAGCCAAGCTGTGGAAAGTGGACCGAAAGATGCAGGAGCCAGTGCCGAGAGAAATAAAACAATCAATGGCCATAAATTTTAATCTTTTGCCAATAATCTCCATACGGAAGGCTCGTGCAGGCAAGGCCAATCGCTTTCGTCGGTGGTTTGTGGATACGGGCTGCAGTAGGGCGTTCGGTTTCATAAAATTTATCTCCGTTGCATTACCATTCTTACTGTGGATCGCAAGACCAGTCTGAGCCCACGGCTCGATACTAACTTCCCCGTTCTACTGTTTTATCTTTTTAAACAAGCGGACAACAAAGTGCTTTTGTTCCGGCATAGCCTTTAACTAAATAAATGAGGCATTTGAATACTTAATTACAGGCAAACTATAGCAAGATTTATACTGTCTTATTTATAATGGCTTTATAAATAAAATATATTTATAAAAGATGGGTTGTCATATTTATAAAAGAAAGCGACGAAAATAGCAGAAATGTTCCTCAGCTAAACAATTTTCAGATCGTTTCGTGTAGTTTCTTAATTTCTTTACCGTAACGGAGAAAAGGGTTGCTCATCCGTTGTGCGTAATTTGTGTTTTGAAAATCGCCCCGAAACCGTTTATGGTTGCACTCTAACACTCCACAGTTTGGGATCCTTGTTTAAGTTACGAGACAATTTAGACCAATTTGGATTGTGCTTCAAAAAATAGATTTTGTTTTGCAAAAAAATGCGAATAAAAAGCATTAAAAAACTCTAAATAAATTATTTTAAAATGTTAATTGTTTTTTGGGTCAACTACAAATAACATTTTGTAAAAGTCTTTCAGTATCCCTTAGTAGACAGTAGACAAAACATAAAATTGATTTTTTTAAATATAAAGTTAGAATTATAATTCAAATTTGGTTTACCAGAAAAAATGGGGGAGCCGATATAGGTTGAAACTGCCTATGGGAGCTATAGTTTTATAAGGTAGTTCCATGTACCTTGGTTCCTTGGTTGGTGTGCTCAAATTCCCATACATCACTGGGAGGGGATTATGGAGAATGTATTAACATTTTCCCGGACTGGATCAGATGAAATAATTGCATTTGTGGTATCCAGGTTTTTTTTCACCGATAAATTCTAACTCTATTTCGGCATTGATCCGAAACGTTCGTATGGCACTGCAAAACCACAAGAAATGGAAGCCAAAATGTTCGAACGATGTGTTCTGGTTTGCATAGCAACGAGCATGCTCCCAAAGGGTGGATAGCGCTTTATGTTTTGGGGTATCATCTGCTCCGATCCCGAAGTCGATACTGACAGTTCCCGAAGACGCATGCTGTTTCGTGGATAGGGCTCCGACTATATTCCTCTCTAGTTCGTGCCTGTAGGGCTTTGTCATTACAGCCATTTTGCGTTATCTAGACGATAACTCCACGTCAAGGCGGTCCGGCGAACCTGGTGTGCTGACATCACACCCCGGGCCACAACCGGTGTGCAAAACCCGTGCGGACCCGTTTTACACAATGGGCGGAAGCAACGGGATGGAAACACAAGCCTGTGGTTATCAAAATGTCGAATCAGCATCGGCAGCCCAGGAAGCTCTAAAACGTCTCCAGGCATTTATGGTCCCGCACCGGGTAGAGAGGGGAAGATTCAAAACGAACCGCTCAACCGCTGCGACTTACATGGAATGAATTCACGCCCACGACAAGCCCCCGGGGGGAAATTGGTGATAGCGAGCGAGCGATTTCGGCTGAGGAAACGGTTTTCCACTAAATTTGCAATGCGGGAAGCCCGGTATTGTGCCGCGATGAATTGCAGACGCAGGCAACAATGCGAAGCAGTGCGGTAACGCTTTTCAGCACGGTCCTAAAATACGAATTTGTTGTGAAAATACCAGGGACCATGTGGTAGTATTCCAAATGGTATTCTAGTTCTTATACGAAAGAGCAGAGCGCTTATAAAGAGAAATCAAATTCATTTGTATAGTTGTTTGCAACATAAACATTGGTTGTTTAAGCTCCTTGAAAACCTGTGACGATCGAAGCATAAAGTCTTGAACATTTTTAAAATGTTAGAAGCAGTTGAGATATTGAGATACTCAATGAAAAATATTCTATTATGTAAGCACGAATCAAATAATGACCTGCATACTGTCTCGTAAACCACTTGCTCGTGTTTTTTTTTACACCGATGAAATGAAACGTTGGTATGCGGAATATGAGCATGTCCTGGGCTATGCTGTTCAAATTTATTACAAACTCATTTTCTGGTGCAATTAAGGTGTTAAAGGTAACAAAATTTTAACATTCATAAAATGACCCGCTATTTTAAGACTGTAGGTCTTATCAACGTACTACAATAGAAGGCAACGAGTTTAGGCAACGAGTTTAGGCAACGTAAAATTCCTGAGCGTCACCTGAAAACTACGTTCCACCTACCAACATTATTGTCGTGTGAAGAATGTATGCTCAGGAAATTCCTTGGTCAATGTTCACCCCTAGAAGTCAGGATTGTTCATTTTCATTTTGTGAAACTAGTTTTTGAGGATTCCTACATTTTGATTGTACGTTAAGCGTACATAAGTTTCTATTGCACTGAATAATGACAAGAATCAACCATCTTGCGGTGAGGAGAAATACGTAAGAGGCATCACACTTACCAACCGCGATTACGACACGATTTTCCCTTCAACATGCGCATACGGTTTGAAACAACATGTCTCTTCCACCGAATAATTTTCCAGCTATCTCATACCTGAAAGTTTTTTTTAAAGCAAAATAAAGCAACACAACAATCATCCAGCGAGGCCAAGTTTTAATTACCCTCCCTTCGGTACTGTGTAAGGAAAAAGAAGAATTTGTGTTTGTACTGTCAGGGTTTGAAGCAAGCTTTGCTGTTGAAAATAGTAAAATGAGAGAAAAAAAAGAAAATATATTAAGGTGAATAACCAAAACATCGAAGAAGTAGCATATTCTGAGCGTATTCCCCGTCACTCCAAAGGCTCGAAAATTGTTTGGCTGGATAATTATGTTTGGCTAACCATTTCCATGGGTTAATTCGCGGTTTTATTTGTGCATTCCAAACAGACGAAAGGGGTTCGCTTACAAACGCTGGCCGAGTGATGGGTAAAACGTGGGATTTGAAACAACTTTGCGCAATGGATTCTGCCCGCTTGCGGTTATCCTAAATAAACTGATTCCCTGTTGATTTTAATATGCAACCCATACGACGTCTCGGTTGATTGATCACCGTCACGAAACATTGTCGGGATAGGGAAGTTGGACCGGATCTGAATTTTGGCAAAAATGCATTAAAACGTGCATAAAAGCGAGCATGAAAAAGCGAACGAAAGCAGGTTTATGCGGAGCACCGATACCGCAGCGGGGTAGTACTCTTTGCATGCAGTACGCCTCTGGACCAGTTTCACTCCAGATTCGCGAATGGACGCGAAATATCGCAATTAATGTAATCCCCTCAAGCTACTCAGTCTTTGCATCTCGACATCTGTCAAAACATTAGCCCTTTCCATCCGGTGCTGCGTACTACTGGCCGTGGAAATATATTTACCACTCTGGCAATCGGTGAATCCTTCGGCTCACGCGTGAGTCTGCAGCACCGGCATGTTCAAAATCTCTGAAACGCTCTCGACCGGTCTGGCAAAACGCTGCCTTAATCCATGGACAGCGAATCGAATTTCTTCATTTTAACGTACGTTTCTTGCACACAATCGATTTTTGCCTCTCGAGCGGCGGATGCCGAATCGTTGCTCGTTTACTAGCACAGCAATTGCGATTTTCGTCTGTCGACTGTCATCTCGTGGGGAGCAAACGCAAGAAAAGGACAGAACGTTCGGTCGTACGCAGAAACACAAATATGGAATCGCCATCAATCATCTTTAGCCTCCTTTCCGGGCGAAAGGGATCGCGCCTGCGAGCTTTCCTCGGATGCGTTTCAGATTATTTAATTAACTCATAATTCAACCTTTTCTCTCCTCATTTCATTCTGGGAACTGACTCATCTGGGTGCGTCCGCTCTACCGTACCAGCGAGATGCTAGAATATGGTCTGACACATTTCTGCCCGAGCGTGCAGGCTACGCAATAATTTTCGAAATCATCGTTTCACTCGCTCGACGTCCACGGATCGGATCGAACGTACGCGAAGCAAAGTACTGCACCCGGACGCATCTCGCGACTGCGTGCTGCTCTTCACCCGCTATAGACGTCCAACGGCCATTAGGATAAAGGTGTGCGTGGGCGAGCTGAAACTAATATCATTATTATTGTGCTGCCTTGGCACTGTTACAAGAGACTGTAATTGAATAATTCCCGCCACATTCGACGCAGAACGGCAGAATGGCGGAAGATCTTCTCACTCAGCTGCGTCTGGTGCAGCCATTCCGCTTTCCTGATAGTCTCCAATAAAGCGTTTCCCCTGCCTTTGGAATACCAGGGACGGATTTCCTTCGGTTAATTCAATTGAAAGTCTGCCCACAAATCTAACATGTTTGCTCCGCAACAGATATCCGATTCCTGCCGACGATGTTGATTGGTTTGACGAGTTACTGAAGCGAATCCGGCACTGAAGGGATGAGGCGAGCTAGCTCTAGGATTAATGTGTCTATGAATGCCTTAGGTTGGTTTAAAGAGAGAGCTGGCGTTGTGAGCAAATGCTTGTAAAGAGTTGTGATGGCATTAGACGGAACAGGATAAGTCACTAATAAGTTGCTGGTATAATTTTATATTGAATGTTGTAAATTTGTTGTTTTCAAAATTATCAATCTTCACATCTTTTTTGAGTAGAATGAAAGATGTTGTGCCTATCATGTCGATTTAGTTAATGGATTTTTAGTCCGTTTAGCTGTTTCTACCGTAAATTTCCTTCTTCAGTTGTTTCATTACATTTTACCTGCTTTACCCATGTCGTTCAGAATATGAAAATGATATGTAAGGTTGTATGACGCAACAACTGGTTTTGGGGATAATTGAACACAAGGAACAAGAATGAGATACGCAAAATACCTGTTATGTTATGTTATGTTAAGTAATCAATGTTATACCCGGCCGTCTCAATAAATCAATAATAATAATCAATGTTATCATTTTGGTTGATGTAACAATTAAATCTTCCAATATTTAATTCATATTTTCACTCCAAGTTGCATAGTTATGTATAAACAGCACAGATGTTAGTTTAAAAAAATTATTTTTAACTAGATCACTTGAAGGAAAAATACAGTCAACAATGGATAGAACGTTGAAAGAATGCAAACAAGAATCGCCAAACCGTACGAATATAAATGCAGCAGCTCAAAAATAACAACAACGAAGCGGCCAGACAAAACCAGGAATCTCACAATTGCAAGGGATGGAAATGAAAAACTTTCGGTTCAATTCACTGTGCAGTAACTGGAAAGTTTCGAGAACCTAAAGGCAACTTTCATTAATCTGCAATATGGTTGGTTGTCCTCGCAGAAATTCAAAAAAGAAATACGACCAAAATAAACCAAAGGGAAATGAAAATTCAGTGAAGCGTTATCTCATAATGAGGTAGCCACGGCAGAATTCCTTTACAAAACAACAATCAAAACGAAGTATGAGAATGATGAGGTATTTTCTGCCATTGATTCTAGATGAAACTAGTTTTTTACAGGCCTTTGTTTTGTAACTATATTAGTTTAAATTGTAAAACTTGTGTCTTGACATAATTAGTGTTTTATTAACTGTGCTATTTAAATTTAACATGCTAACAATCTTAAATGTAGAAGAAAAAAATCTATGTCATTTTTTCAATGTTTTTTTTTAAACAATGAGATAAGTCATTTGGAAATCATGACTTTTGTATGATTTTTTTCTTCAAATTATCACGTTACTCAATGATCACGTCGGCTGGATACTAGTCGTAAATTCATGAAAAAAAGATACCTGATTAGATCTGATTATTCAGGCTTCCCATTGACTAATTTTTCTCATCCAAAAGTAATGTAGGTTCATAAAATTATTGAGCCAATCATGCGGTTCAGCCATATTTCCTTAGGCATTCGTTCACATCAGCATCACTTCCGTTCCGTGAGTCAGAAATAGGAAATTGTGCGGGCGCATTACGTCCGAACAAACCAAATTCACAAACAAATTTCCAAACCACAAACCAGAAGCAGGGCGACATGCGGGCACAGCATGATACAAACAAATATGCAATATATCCCAAACCAAGGCCAAGTTCCCACTCCAGGCTAATCTCGGAGAAATGTTAGAGCAGCTCAAGATAGTATAAATTATGCAAGAAACGAAACGTGTTGTGAATAGTCTGCGTATTACCGGAACTTAAGTCCCACAGTTCTTTAAGGCAGAGATGGCAAACTTTGAGCTTAAGAAAGGGATTTTTTTTAATCAAACCAAAAGGTTTTGCTTTACTCCTGTTCATGCTTGAACATGATAAGGTCTCTTGTAGTGCGAAATAAAATCAACTACTGCAACAAGACGACAAAAGAAAGCATACGGAATAATCTCGTACATTGCTCGGGGTTTGTCATCGCTGCCCAAGAAATAGGTAGCAATGCAGAGACGCATTAGTTTTCCCCTAAGTCTGATACCCTTTTGCACCTACCAGCGAACCGTCTTCCACGCCGTCATTTTCTGCGTTCGTAGGATTCGGATGCCTTATTTCTCCAACCCCCTAAGCAACCTGGCCCGAATGACGGTTGAGCTGTGAGGCATAAATAACGTTGGTTTTCCCTCGATTACCATCGCTTCCCCATTCGCTGCTAGCAGTGTCCTAAGTAATGGGGTTCCCCCATTAAATGCAAGCTTTCGGTTCCCCAGCTGAAGAAAACCCTTACAATCATGTGGATACAGGAATGTTCCATTTCCTTGAAGGGATCCTAACGATCGATAAACGAAGGCGGGTAGCGCTAGAGGAATTTGGAATGACTGACCGTAGCTGATAGCTCCGAGTGTAATAACAGCCAAACTTTAATAAACCTTGCAGAAGTCAAAGTGAGTCGCATTTCGTATTTTCCAGGTAACCAGTTGAACACTTTGACAGTATAGCTGAACCAGCCGTATGGACTAGGATTTCACTTCGAAACAGCTACAGCTACAGTACTACATTTTTAATGTAGTTTGCTTTATGCCTTATTTCGGATTGACATAGCATTAGTTCATTTATACAGCCCTGCCACTCTAACGGTGAAAAAACTGAGTAGAACATGTTTACTCAGTCCCGAGCAGCTCGAATTGACTATACGCTAATGCAACCACTGTCGGTGTAGTTGTCCTGAACCCACTTACAAGTGTAATGTACGTAGCTCTTCCAATAGAATAATTCTTTGATGCCATATGAAATAGTTATCAGCACATCGTACCAATCCCCGACCATGCTAAAGAGATTCATTAGTATCTGAAAAGTGAAGTGATTACCGCTGTGAAGTGGCTAGTTTGGAACGTTAGGTAGGGTGAAACCTTTAATTTATTCATTTCGTTTCCTGGATCGTACAGACTTCTAAATGAGCAGCCACCCGAAGAAGACGCACTTGGTCAAATTTGTTGCAGATGAGCTTGACATTTTTGATGATATTTTAATGCACACTATTTGTAAGATTAGCTTCGATTTTACTTTCTATGTTAAGACACGTCATATAAGCTGGATAGTTGACTATTGTTGTACTATACTTTTTTTCTTTGCAGCTACCAGGCTTTAGATAAATTGGTAAAGGATGAAAGAATCAATAGCAAGATAGCATATGCTAGGTTAGCACATCTTGTCATTTTATTGTTGGTAAAGGATGGTTGTAAAACATTTTGGTACCTATAAAAATGGGATGTTTAAGTTATGTGTTAAAGTAATGTGACGTGTTATAAGAATTTTAAACAATGACATCCATTCATCCAAAGAACATTCCAAAGACCCAATCTATCATATCTGATTTTCATAAAGATTTCACAATACTCGTTTGTCCAAATCAAGCTGGTTTTGCTTTAATTGGCTTATTTATATAGTTTTGAACATACGTAAGAAATGTATATTTTCATTCTCGAATAACAAAATTCAAATTTTGCATTCAACTGACAGAAAATATAGGGAAGATTTCCTCAACATTTGCGACGGTATTACATATTCAATGGGCAACTTTTGGTGAGTCGGTGGTAATAGCCCAAAAATTTGTTTTAATTATTTATTTATGCATGCGTCGTAAACAGCCAGGGCCACATATTTTAGAATGCAAGAAAGAGGCAAAGAAAGGACAGCCTAAAATGGGTAGGTTGTGAAAAATAACATTTTGTTAACTGTGAATGGTAGCGGCTTTCCCAACGGTTTAGTTTTACGATTGATTACGAATCATCCTAGCGATAAACGATTTTTTTTTTAATTTATGATCATATTTTATGTTTATTTTGGGGAAATCGATTGGTTCGCTGAGGATGAACTGCCATTGGGCGATCAAAATACCTCTAAAACCTTCCAAAAATCAGCCGAATAGAGCTGTCGAACAAGTTTATTCATCAGACATAAATGTGGAAAAGTTAATAGTAAAAACCTGATCCAAAGACGCCGCAAATGTTTCTCAAACGAAACTCATAAAAATTATTTTAAAAATTTAGAAAAAAAAGGCGCACGCCTGGAACTTTCTCTTTTAAAATGGCAAGATTTTTTCAGTCGAGCTGAAAGAAAGGTGCATTGGTTTTATAAACTGCAAAACTCATCGTAATTGTTCTGTGTTCCTTGGTCTTAGAGATGGTTTTCTAAAAAAATGGTTGATTGAGTTCAACATTTACTTTGCATGCTGTTCATCTGTTGATGGAAGTCGTAAGGTGCAGTATCTGCACTGACTGTGTATTGCGCTCTGACTTTTCGACGCGTGACCACATGTTCCCACACATGCTTGTAAAGCCGAACTGTTTTCCCTCACATGTTTTTGTCATACCTTATGACATCACTGAAATCAAGTAATTTATCATTATGTTGTTTCGTGCAAAAATTCACCTGTTCTAATTACATAGCATCATCGAGAAAAAGGGTTGAAGCACATGACAGCAACACTAAAAATAAAAGGTAGCACGCCTCGTTGAGCTTTCACATTTGATAATGCTGAACCTACATTTTAAATGAATGTCTTATGCAAACCAGCTACCAAGTAGTCAATTATGCATCGAAAACAGCAGCTAGTTCCTTTCCTACAGCGTTACAAATTTTGCCTGGAATATTAAAGGGACATGATATGTTCTAAACGTGTAAAAAAAGTTTTTTTTTTAATTTAGAGTCGCAGGAAGGTTCCGATGCAATGATTGTGTTAAATGGAAACTTGGATACACAAATTGAAACATTATTAACCGACTTTATCAGAAAGGGGGCATAAGAGAACCTGAAATAATCGATTGAAAATATAATACAATTGTTTGTTTTACAATTGTTAGCACGGTAAATATTCACAGAACCCGAATTTTGATTGGATTAGTACTTTAAACTAAATAAAAAATACCATCGAATCGAAGTTAACAAAACATTTATGAAAAACATTTATGAAACATTCTGTTTTTAACGTTTCATCAATATCATCGTTATAGTTTTCAGTTATAAATAAATAAAAACTATTAACAACCGACAAATAATTTCAGACATTTCAAGGGGCTACTGTCACTACGATCAAACACATATGTACAAGATGAACAACAAATTAATTTTAATGAAATGTATCGTCAATTGTGCTGATTTCTGCCAACAAAGTTAATTTATGTAGTAATTAAAATTTGTGCATTGTTGTAAATGTTCAATTGAATGTTTTTTTCTTTTAGCTCAGTTCATTGCAAACAATCACAAACAAACATTTGGTGTGCGGGAAATTGCAATATTCAAAACGTGTAGTTTTTTAAACATTATTTCGATGCGAAAATTCTAACAACCAGCCACATGTTGTCGTTTCTATCATTGTCAATTCGTCGGAGACTACTCGCCAGACAGCTGTTAATATTAATGCATTAACCAGGGTTGCCAACGGAAACGGTTAAACTCACCACCTAGGAAAAATAATCAAACACCCCTTCTAGACTACCGACATGTTTTTTTGTTTTCTTCAAACCAAGCCGGTGCATCATGACAAATTAAAATGGCCCAAGGTATCAAGTAGAGCCTCATCAAAATAGAAGGAAGCGGAGCATAACCGGGTGCGATTTTAATTTTCCTGGTAATTTTTTTGGTTTTTACCCCCCCTTTGTAAACCCTTTAAATAAATTCCCCCTGAGACGATTGCATTTCCTGCCTTGGGGATATTTGTCTGGCAATTTTACCCCTTGCAATATAACATCCTTTTTCACATTGCAACTGGTAGAATAGATACATATTGGGCCGTAGGTAAGGAATTTACAGAAAACTGTTCTGAAGATATTTTTGTTGTAGATGTCACGCCGTGTCGTAGAGTATGACACATTCATTTTTTATTTTTTTCCATTGTTTGTATCCATTTCAAATAAACTGCGCTGTCATTGACGATGTTCAAACATTACGAACATACTCGGGAGAATTTTCCTCCCATTTATTTTTTGTTCATCAGTGAGTACGGTATTCGTTATCAAGTGCTACTACAAGCATGAAAAGTGATAAGAGTTGGAAGTTTTGGTTTATCAATCAAGAAAAACCGATGTAATATCATGAAACGTCAATATGTTTGAGATGCAAAAGATTTGTGAAAAAATGAACCAGAAGCAGAACAGCAATAAAAATTATGTATTCTTCGAAGTGTTGGAAAATGTGCTTATACACAAAACATATATATTTAAAAAATCGAATAAGCAACGTTATAAATTAAGCAAAACCTAATGATAACAAAATTATGAAAGGGATGTTAAAACAGGTACTAATAATTTAGAACATGAAATATTCATCACAAGAAGAAGAAAAATCGTGAATAAGATAACTAAAGATACAACCCATCAGGTTTACCTTTCAGCATCGCTGAATATTTTACGCTTTACTGACATGTTTTGCATTTGTTGTTTTTAAAATGTATTATTCAAAACGCTAGATAACGTGTCCACTGCTTTTATCGTCTTAGAAGAACGTCCGCTGCACCACCATAAACCTAAAACCAAAATCAAAATTACCTCTTCCGATAGAAGTTCAATCGCTCATGGACGCACCTCAGCAGGTAGAATACCAAACCCAGGTATGCGTATCGATTAGATAAGATGGACGGCCTTCCAATGTGGAATGAATGAAAATGGAACACATCCCCGCGTCGAGTGAAAAATGTCATATTTCTCGAAGATCTACCTTCAAAAAATGCACCAATAATGTGGTCCAAAACACAATAAACCATAAATTTTGGATTAGAAACCTATCGCAACCGTACGAACGGCGCGCTTCAATCTGATCACTGCGTGTTCGGAGTGAGTTTTATCTCCAATTTAGGGATCAGCCTACAACACTCGAGTAGCTTGATTTGTCTGACAGTGGATCGCGTTTCCGTCGATTGTTGCACGCTGTGGTGAAGATATTTTCTTCACTTGCCTTTTTTTTCCCCCGCCGCAACCGGCAATCCTCGGGCAGGTGGTGTTGTTAATGGTGTTGTTTATTTTGCTAGTTAAAAATATCCAAACAAATCTCGGCGGGGCGAAGTACAAATGGCTGTTATGATAAGCAAACAGCAGAAATCACTGGAACAGCATACAGCGGGAATTCATCAAAACTCTGGCAGGTCCACATCGAGGTACCCGAGTTCCAAACAATGAGATTCCGGCATGATTATGGCAAAGAATCCGACACCGGAATAATAAATGTTTTTTTTTCTTGGTCTTGCCTATTTTTTTTCGCGAACATCCCTGGCGTCCCGCCATCGTGCGGGTTGTACATTCGTGTTTGATGATGCTCAAGATCACCAACGGGGTGTGATCGTTTTAAGTTTGCTTTTCTCACAGTGAACAGAGAGCCGACCGGGACTGCAACATTGGACCGGCCAAAGCAAATCGCCGCAATCGGCCGGTTTTAGACCACCCTTCAAACAACTACGCCTCTAGACTGCGGTCCACGCGCTCGAAGCGGATTACCGCCACAAGGGACTTTCAAACGGCGGAGCCGAAGTGCTGGAACGAACCGGACGGCTCGGGAAAATAGACAAACAGTGTGCTCCAAAATACACATTTCGATGATAATGACCTAATGCTCGTCGGGGGCTTGCGCCATGACGCAAACAAACAGTGCCACATCCATCCTCGTTTCCACCGAAAACATGACACAAACACGCTGGCGTGTCGAGTAACGGGTACATAACATTGAAAATTCAAAATCTCATCCGCATGCTTCGCAGCGAAGCGTCCAACCCGAGTGCCCCGGGAAAACGGCTTTGCACGGTGGTCCGAAATTAATTTCAAGCCCTCGTTGCACGGTTCGCAGTAATCCGCGGAAAGCAGCCCATCTTTAGTCAACAAATCTGGTCCCGCGTCAGTGGAACAATGAAGACCGGGTGCGTTAGATCAACCAACGCGCATAAGTCAATCGAAACGCATCGGTGCACAAACCACGGACAGTAAAATTTCTTGCAAAGTACAACTTTTCTAGTGGCATCGTTGGGATTGGGCTGCTAGTGTGTGCACATCGTGACCCAGCGGCATAAATTAGTTTTCCTACCACCTCTGAGTGGGAACTAGTAGATTCGAATTGATGCAGTATGTTGAACGGTTAGAAGAACGAAAGAGCATAATTTATCGCCATACGCGAAAGGGGGCATGGGATGGATCATGCAACGTGATAAGGTTTTGAGTTGATATGCAAATTTGCCATTTATCCTAATGAGGTCATGAAGTGCGTGTTATTAAATCGACTGCACACAATTTTCGTAAAAAAACATGTAGATTAAAGGAATAGAAGATGGAATGCCTTATATATGGCTAAAGCGTTAATACAATGGACAATAAGGTTACATAAAAAGATGGTAAATCCTTTCTCGACACCGTAGCTCGGGCACAGAAGTCTTCGTCTTTTTTCCTGTTCAAGTGCGCGATTTTAACGCGAACCACCAAGGATGCAGGAAGCGTGTTGCCCCAACAAAACCTCCGTTGCAACTTCCTTCTACCTGTTTTGTAGCGTCGGTTTGGAGATTGTTAATGAAATAACACGTACAGAGCAAGTGAACCGTGAGAAAGCTCCGTTACACGTCATGCTGGTAGTGTTTTAACCCCTAAAATTGCCACCTGCAATCTTCCTACGTTTTGTGTCTTTCTGTAAACTATTTCCGTTCCGTTTGGGTGAGGTTATTCTCAAGAAACGTGGAAGAGGATATATAAATTGCCATTGACGGCTTAGGCAAATGGTTTGCTTGAATATATTTCAAATTAACATGTTCATTATTCATATCATAATTATGCTTTCGTCGGCATTATGATGATGATGATGATGATCTTCACCAGTTGGTCAAGCGAAATTTGGTCTGAAGATCAAAGTGCCAACTTGTAGTGGCAAGCGGTGCCACAACATGGCAGGCCACAACATAGCTGGGAAGGTTAATTTTCAGCCGGTGTTACCGCTATTGTGTTGATGACAACATGACACATCCACAGTACAATTTGTAGAGGACGAACAAAAAAAGGGAAACATTGAAACCGGTTAGCTGTTACGCAATCCAGCTACGACTTTCTGGTTGTCAATACTACAGCTAGTATAAGAGAGAGAGGAAAAAGTGACAGGTGTGGTGCGGTTTCCATCACAAGGTTTAGACAAGCTGATAAATTGCTTACTATTGTACATATTCGCTATAGTTTGATTGGATGGTAGTCATAGAAATCACAGCAGAAACTAGTGATTTCAAACTAAAAGCTCGCAGTCAAAAAAAGAAACATGCCGTTCAAAAAGGAAAGTGTTTTGGCTTACTTGGGTATCCGCAGTTGGCTGTTGAAAGTTTTCTTTCATTTACTGTATCCCTTCTGCGGGACGAATTGATTGACCCTGCAGCCTGCGCTATGAAGCAAATACTAAAAGTCTAACACTTGACAATAAAAATGTGAAAATAATTATAATTCACCGATCTGTTGTTTGCAGACTCCGCAACACAGTTGTCTGCATGCACCAATGCCTTCTATCACTTTCTTTTCCTAATTGTAGCATTCACAGTACAATTTAGTACCTAAGTACCTTTTCCAACCTTTCATACAATTTGACTAGTTTTTATCTATTTCAACCTGTGATGCACTGTTTTATTGGGCTCCTACCAAACACGAGCGACTGAATTAATGAAGGTAGTAAATCTGAGGCGGAAAACCTTCAATTAAGCTTAGGAATCAAAAAATGTACGTTGCGAATAGCCAAAGGCTTCCATGGCGATACTTCTGATATAAATTAACAATGTTTACCTCGCCTCACAGTGGATGACTTTTGTAACAATGCCGTAAAACTTCCAGGGAGACCTTCCAAGGGTGAAATATATTTTATTTGCCGCGAAGAGTCAAAGAAGAGCAAAGTTCTCACGGCCGTGGAACAAAGCAATTAAAATTATGATAATTAAAAAAGAACGCAAACACCATAGAAAGTGTGTGCTTTCTTGCAAGGTGCGATCCTTTCCTAGCCTAATTAAATGAGTAAAAAAGGCAGTAAATCCACCTGCAACCAGTTAGCGAAGCAAAGCTACCGGTATCGGTAGAAAGCGGGAAGTTTTAAGTCAGTTGGTCATTAAGTTTTATTTTCAATTAATTTTTAACCACCATTCTGCGTCACACCTTTCAATTGATTAATTCCTTTCGTAGCTCTCGTTGCGAGTTTTCTTAGAGAAAACATCAAATTTATTTGGTTGAAGCATAATTTAGTCACTTCCTCAACATAAACCTACAAAGATTACCCTTATTGCAGCAAAGAAATGTTCAGTGGCATATCTTCAATCGGTTACGCTGTCGTTACGTTGACCAGAAGTGTGTCGCTAGGAACTTTGATGTTCGCTGCCAGCGGAGTCAGATTTCTGATAAGGTAGAATACTGCAGCGCCGTGCAGTATTGTGCGATATGTAAGGGTGCAAAATGCGCCCGGGTTTTAACATTCTGGACGGAAGAATCGAGATCAAAAATCCAAGGCGCCAAAAAGTGACCCAGTATGGTGCGTTATGCTAGGGTGCATGCTGGGCATCGACGGATGTTTATTGAATCCATGCTTCGGTGATTGCCGGACTGGTAGAGTTCTGAGATTTCGGGCAATCTCAAGTGTTGATCAACATCCTCATACACCCTAGAACATGCACACCAACGTCCCAGTAGGACATCAAACACAGCTGGACCGGAAACGTTTCCAGTTCCATGGTGTTCTCCGTCCGTGTTGTCTATATGCTCGTTGGTCAGATTTTGCAATCGAATGGGAAAAAAGAGAAACGGCGCCCGCAATGCAGTTCGCTTGCATGCAGCCGATTATAAACATCAACTCAAGCGAGTAACCGAATCTGCGGAGTGGTCTTCATTTTTTCGAAGCAAACTGTGCGGTATGCGGTTTCCGTTTGGGAATCGCGTAGGGAACGAGTTTACCGAGCACTAGTTTTGAAAGATCTGTCGAAATCATCCCGGCTGGCTCTTCGAAACGAAGCGAGTATGATTTTTCACACATTCTTCGAGGCGGAAACCACATTCTACCCCATCTTCGGTTGGTCTACATGCCGATTTAAGTTTTGTTTTTACTTTCGCTTTCAAATCCTGCCGATCAAAGTGAAACGAAAAGCGTGCATTGGTTGTCCATATCGGGCGCCGTTTTCGACCGGACCCATCAAAATGGACCAGCACGCGTTCTCACTAACGCCACCGAAACCTTTCGTCAGGCTTGAAGTTGGACTGTATGTACATGATGAAAGATTGGATTAGTCGTGCTGGTTTTATAGGGTGTGATTAAATGAAGTGATGTTTGATGTGGAAGGAAGTTGGGAAGATTATTCTTGGAGGGATAATTGAATTGATTAATATAGCAAAATTTTATCTTAATTTAGTTGAACTTGAAACACATCTTTATGCTTTTCGTTTGGCAGCAAATATACTTTATATTATATGTGCAATATTAGAAATATGTTGTGCAATTCATTGCATAGCCGGCAGCAAACTCTCAAGCTTGAAGTTAATTTGCTAGCATCAAAAATAAAAAGTTAATTCAATGTAAGCCACCCGCCCTAGCAAGATAAGCATCATCGAATATACTGAAAAATCCACATATTCTTCCGAATTGGTTCCTTAGGAAAAGTCACACTTAAACCAATAGAAAAATAAAACCAAGCAGCTGAAAAGGCCTTCCCGATTTCTTTCTGTTTGATGCCGTTCTATTAATAGAATTCCCGCGCGTTGAAGCCTACAGCAAAATGGGGGGGGGGGGGGGGGGGGGGGGGGATAGAGGCAGGTTTCAAATAGCCTTCGGATGCCGATGGTGCGAAGCAAAAGCATCCCCCAATTTTCTATCCCCATAAACCTCCTTATTCTAGATCCAGCAGTGGAAAGTCATTTCGCCAAGTTAATTTGTCGAAAAGGGATAATAGGTTTCCGGGCCGATCCGACGAAAAGCGACTCCAATTTAGACTTTGCAATCCGATTTCGGGCTCCTCGCTCCGAATTAGTATAATGGCTGCGTGGTACTTTGCTGGAGGTATTTACGATTCCGGGTTAAATGGGCCAATTATCCTTTCATCCTTTGAGGAGGAAGTGTTTCAAATCTGGTCTCCACTTTCTACTGATAGAAGTGAGCATTTTTTTACCAAAGCAAATGCCAAGTTTATAAAAGTGTGTTCCGTTTAGTATTTGAAAAATGGTGTAAAATAAATTAGAACCTACATCTTATAGTGTTAAAGCGTAAAAATGTAACAAAAAGTATTATGTACTTAAACTGGACCGAGCAATTACTCAGTTGTCAGTTGTTATTTTGATTTTTTTATCTTGCGAAATAAATAGTTAATGATTTACATAATCTGTTCCCCAAGATATTACGAAACAATATGAACGAAATCATTTTGGTTCAAATGTGGCAACGAAAAGTAACTCATTTTACGAGAAATCCTGCAAGCGAAACATTTTTTAAATAAAAACGATAGAATTATCGAAATGCCTCCTATTTCCAAACGAATCTATTCGGGTTAATATCAAATCCAACCAAGGGAACATCCGTTTATCTTCAAATCCTATCGTTATCCGGACATCCGTTTTATCTTCAAATCCTTTGTATCGGATTTCTTTGACAAAGTTCCTTTTGGTATGGTATAAGAAGACATGAAAGAATGTTTTCTATTTTATTGTTAAGATATTGACGATTGGGAACTGGGAGCGGAAAGTAAGGGATGTAACCTTGTTTATTGCCGTTTTGGCCCTTCTGGTTCAATCAAGCTATAGCCATTATAGAACAATTTGCGCAATTGAATGAACGTGTTGGTTGTGTTGGATTATTTTTTCAATATTATAAACGCAAAAACTGTTCAGAATGAAATTCGTAATATACCGAAACTGTGTGAAAATAAAGCATCTCTATAAATAATGATGCATAGATAAAAGATGCTGTGAATCAATATCAGCTCATTCGAAAGCTTCAACATATCAAATTTAAGTTATCAAGGACCGATACATACAAATAGTCGGACGAGTTCGACACACACACATACTTGCATAACGAACGTCTGACGCAAATCGCGATCCTATTAATGGTTGGAATGTTTCCAGCCCCTAAGACAGCCGAATTTTCGATAATGGACGCAATCGTAAGATATTATCCAATTAATAGATGCAAATTAAGGGTGGTAACCCATTACTACCTCTTAGTTGCCCACACCGCTGCTACATCAAAATGTCCATCATATTCACCTGTAAGCGAGACTCCCCACTGAAAGTGTAAGGAAGCCCCACCATTTTACCACGCCCCGGGAGCCCTCTTGACGATGAACTAGTAACTTTCACACTTTTGCATACGACTCCGAAATGTTATGGTAGTGGAAGGGAAAAATAACCTCAGCACAGGAGGCGTTCCAAAAACAATGAACGATCTTATCGGGATATTTGTTAGCCACTGAATTTAACAAACCTGTCAGCTAACCAGCTCCTCGTAAATGAAACTGCTCAAGCCGACACACCTTCCTTTTTTTAATCGATACAGTAAGGTTAATAGTCTAACCGCGCTATTCGTCAATGCGCGACTGCTGAGTCATTCTGCTAAATGTTACGCGTGTTTCTGACGCTGTGATGTCTAATTATCGAACGAAGGTTATCCAGTTCTTTGGGTCTACCCACGAAGATACAAGCAAATATTTAGTCCGTTGAAACATTGAAAGGGTTGCTGAATATTTCTCGATACTGACACCTTCTTATGATCACAAGAAATAAATAGTTCGCCTTTAGGAATATGGAGAAATGTAGAGCAAGATCTAAAAGATTTCTTGTGGTTTATTTGGATTGACAATAAAACGAAATAACGTCGAACTTCTCGATCTTCCATGAGTATCGCAACAACATTTAAAAAAATAATTGAAGAATTTTTAAAGTTGTATTAAAATGAACACGTTAAAAATAAAAAAGGGTAGCTAGTTAAATTAATAATTTTAGATGTAGTTTAATTGCACGGTAATTTGTACGCAAATCATGAATGAAATTAGAATATTTTGAATATCACGAACGATTTACTGTCTCCCAAGTTCTCACAAGTATGACGGACATAAAAGATCCAAAATTTATGTATATCGCGTCACGAAATTTGCTCCGTATGAGACAAATTGGTGAATCGTTTTTTATGGGTTACAGAAACACTTTCCACACGCCATAGGAGTCTGCCTCGGCGGATGGATTAGCGCAGTGGTGCTAACATGCCAGAAGTAATCGCTCGTCATGTGCAAAACGCTCTTATTCATTACCGAGCAAAGTATCATAAACTTCTTGCAGCCGCCATCGTCTTTTTTTACGGCGATACACACTCTCGGTAAGGATTTATGCATCGCTGAATTTCTGCATGCGGATGCAGGGAACTTGAGTTCGCGTTGCTAAATATAAATAATCCTCTGGTCTGTCATCGACCAGTCCAAAACCATATAAGACGGATATATTGACTTAAGAACGGAAGCAAGATGTCGTATCTAGTTCGGTCCAGTATGGTATAACAAGGTACATCTTCTATAATCCTCTCATTAAAACGGCATATTTTTGGGAAATATTGTAGCATTGCTGACTTTAAGGTTGCGTATGGTTAAAAAATCATGTAGATAACTTTTTGTGCCACGATAAAAAAAAACATTTTAAAAAAATTTTGTTCTAAAAACTAAGCTAAACTAACTCAATTCTTCAAACAGTTTGAAATTCATTTCAAAACATTAGTGCATTGGGTAAGACAGGTAAAAATTTGCTCCACACATGCTCATGTATATAAGCATCTTCAATGTCGGTCTTCAGATAAAAAAACCTCAATATATAAATTGCCCTCCAACCGGGTCAGGGTAAATAAGATGACGAATAATTTCTGTAATTGAACTATAAAAGTTTATTGCAGTTCGTGGGCAAGCTCCTTGATGCCAGCACGTGAGAAGCATACATCGCGACGAAGGCGAGTTGTTTGGAGCCGTCGTCCGTTTTCGGTTGGAAAATTTCCAGAAAATATTCGCTGTTAAGCTTACGCTTTTCTCTCTCTTGCTTCTGGATAGACCACTTCACCTGTCTATAAAGCAATAAAAGTAATTCAGATAAGGCGAAAAAAGCAGTTGAATGTGTGAAACGTTTCTAATCCATTGCAAACAAAGGGGAACCACGTAGAGAATTTCACTTCGAAGCATTTATTTTACTATGTTATGCATCAATTATCTTTCTATAACCTTCAAGGCTGATCAAAATGCTACGGAACCAGTAATACTTGAACTGCAAACATTATTATCAAAGTATCAAAGAATCAAACCCAATTTTTTAATTGTTACTTTGGAACTCTTCGGAATCTAAATAAATTTTTTTGTTTGCTGCATTGAAATATCGCATTTCATAAGTGAAACACATTTTCTAAATGTATTTAAAGATGTACAAAAAGATACTAAGCAGAACACGGGACTGTGGGAACGACAACAAATTTCCATACAAATCAAATCATCAAAGCAAAGAGATTTTAAGCGTATCTGCGAGAAAGCTCATCCGCTGAAATCATAACTCCAAAATACGCACACATTTTTTCAGTATAACATGTAACCGTGCATTAATTATTTTAATGTTTGATCCTGAAGGCAGAATGTAGAAGAACGAAAGCCAACGATTTTTCACCGAAACTTGGCGTTTACTGTACTCCGATAATCAAAGAAAAGAAGCTGAAACCACAACCCATAAGTAACCCCTTCCTCGTAGATTTACCGACACATATCAATCAAAACCATAACCCTTTTATGCAAAGAGTTCCGATTTACATATGCTGTTCATGTTTAGAGATTTGGAAAATCATTGAAATATATCATGGAGCCTACCGTCCGTGAACCTGCTTTAGCAGCGATGAAACAAATGACTCGGTTTGCCCGTGAGCAAAATTGTTTCATTTTCTGAAATATGTTAAGCATCTCAGATTACTAATTCGACAATTTCACAATTCGATTACTTCGAAAGGCACGAAAGGTGATACTTCTTTGTAAAAGATACAGGTTATGGTTTTGTCAATCGGAATCAATTTGTGTGGCAACTTGTAAACATTAATGAAATCATTGAAATAGTCCATGTATTTTCCAAAAAAAATCAAATTTGAAACCATAAAAAATCTAGTATTTAAAACGAAAGGCATCAATTGAAATGTAACACGAACGTTCATTGAAGTAAGTAAAATCGATTTGCAAAAAATGCCTGCACCATTTGTTGCCCCCGGAATGCAACATTCCAACGTCGCATTGAACACTATCCAAAGCCAAAGGTGGTTTATGCTTTTTATAACAATTAAAATGTACCAACTGACACTTATAGATAGACAGAGATTTCACTTGAATCCTCATTGAAGCAACAGCCATAAACAAAATGATACGTTAGATATTTCTATAGGCTGAGCAAAATGAATGGAGTGGAGGCAGGGCTGGCGGTTTCTGCTATCTTTTAATAGCCAGCCATCATCACAACTTTCCACAGGTTTGTCAAAGGTGAAATAAGTAATCCAGGGAATGTAGAGTCAGGTGGCCCCAGGGGCAACGATCCATAGAAAGCGCTACGGGATGATATGGAAAACGACCGAACGAAGCGCTCGTCACAGTAAAGCTTATTCCCTCGTTCAGGTTGGATTATTGTTGTTAGTACAGCGTAGGAATGAGCAGCTCGACACTTTGGAAGACAAACGGCGCGGTCTCCCAACGGTCGAGAAACCTGTCTGTGCAGCGAAACGATGGCGCCATGTAGTACCGGCCTTCGGGCAGTTCAGTTAATCACGCAACTAGCTCTTTTCATCAGACAAAGATTGATGCTGAGATGGCCATCAGTACAATCTGCATCTTATCATAGTTAATGAAAAAAGCAAAGCAGGATTTTTTTACGTTAAAGTAACGTTAAACTAGTGCTTGATCTTTTTCTTCTGAAAAGTGTTAATTGCCGATTTGAAGTGTATAACTTCAATATAATAAATTGGAAAGGGGTTTTATCTGAGAGTGTTATCCACTCAGATGTTTGGAGGAGCCTTACCACGAACATGCTGCAATGTCAGCTTAGTCGATCTGAGCTAGATTCATTACAAGGCCATTCTACATGGCCTGGTCTTTCCCCGTTACGGAATCAGAATGTAAAAGTAAGCTCGATGCTATGGTCGACCTTAACAGCTTTTTGCTTTCGTTACACTGAGTGGAAAAATCATTTGTTTAAAATGTAAAATAAATCAACAATAATCAATTTTAAGACATGAAAGTTATTTTGGACTTTCTTATTGCAATTACTCATAGCATTTACAATCCAATCTTAAATTAAATTCAGGGAAAAGAGATCAAATCTTATTGTAATATGGATGGACATTAAAAAAGCATTGTAGATAGTTTTCATGTGTATAACATATCCTACTAGCTGATTTTTACTCTACATTGCCATTAATTTAAATAATGCACGAACGTTAACTAGCTTGCATATTTCTAAAAAAACAGTTCCAAACCGTCTTACGCTCTTATAATATGTGAAGGTGAAAAGCGAATGAAACATCCCAGGTGCCTACTACTGAGGTTGGTTAAAAGTTATTATTTAGGTTCGCTTATTTCCTAAGCCTCCGTTAGCCTGCTAGCTAATCCTAACAACTTTTCTTAAGCCAGAATGCCCAGTTGCTCAACTGATGAGAGAACCATGTTCGGAACAAGGTTTTACATTACTTGAAGGTGCGGACCATTTGGCTAAGGGAGCCTCGGGCAAGTTGAATGCCTGCTCAGTTGTAATAACAAGTTTTCAATTCATGATTCCAATATCTTATGGCCGCGTAGACGGCACAAACTTTGCAAAAAGACCGGAAGCAGTGTGCAACCCGACGAGAAGGACCGGAATGCAAATGGCAGCCGATTAATGTACACTCAATTTGACAGTTTCATTTAAACTAGCGTCGACATCGTCGTGGTCTGCACTGCGTGACTCTTTGGACTACACTTTCACAAATAATCAGCGTCGACAACGCAAAGATGCGGTTGGTTGTCTTTTCTGGAAGCTCTAGGCTCCACTCACAGTGGCTTCAGGTACTAATCCTATCAAGAAGCTTCAACCGGACGATGCAGCGCTGCATCTGCAACGAAAGTGTAGCGGACACACTGTGCCTGAACGGACGATGATGCTTTTGCATTAGGAGTCAAGTAGTGAGAAACGTGACAATAAGCAATCTGAGAGAGTGCCGCAGACTCGATGTTGCGTAATATGCCACAGCTAGCGTTGTCAAGTAGTTGCGTTAACCTTCATAATCGTTAATTCGATTATTACTTTGTCAAATAAGCATTCTTTAACTCAACGCCCGTCCGAAATCATTTTTTCGCTACTAGATCGTTGTGCCGCATCTTTAGCGCATGGTCGTCTAGAAGAATATTCATCTTCAATACACAAGTTTTTGAACTAATTTTTTTAAGGCTTGAGTCACTGCACGCGATTCCGACGCGCGTGCTGTCAAAATTTTGTATGACATTTGATAGTCCCTCGCGACGAGGCGATAAAATAAAAAATAAAAATTCTGAGCCTAACTCCAGCGTAAGTGATCATTGGGAAATTGCAATTATATCAATTCATGAAGGAAACAAACGTGATTTTGACATTACAAGCAAACTGGCAAACGTGATGAATTGATGTTTACATAATTTTTTAAGAAAATTACTTGCATTAATTATGTGGCATTTGCAATTTTCCGATGGTTAATACAATTTCCCGATAGTACATTGAATCCCGGTCCTTCTCGATTTAATGTTTCACCTTACCTGTATAAGTTGCTTGCTCAGAAGGGAGTTTAGTTTGGGCAATTCAATTGATCAGGCGACAGGTAGGCGAAAAAAAACGAATAAGTTGTTTATTAGTTATTAGTTAATAGTGGGTCCAGTTGGTCGAGACATTGGTAATAAACAATTTATACTTCTTTCGCGCTTTTATTTTATAGACTGCCATGCCAATAAAAAAAAACTGCATAACAGCTAATCTAGCGCAAAGTGATTTCATGTTGTTTTTCTAAGTACCCTTCGGCTTCAAGAGTGAGCTTGTAGACAATGCCGAAACATCGCTACGTCAGAAGAAATGCTAAAAATAACTCTCTAATGATTCATCTTTTCTAGATGTCTTACTTCGTGCTTTATACAATTTATCACAAACCTTAAACCAGGGGTAACGTAGCTTGAACTGGTTGGAAAGGGCATGAAGTTGCCCGAAATTCCGAAACAGTGAGCCGCGACAGTATCTGGACCACAAGAACATCTCTCGGTTGTCATTGCTTTCGAACCTGTAGTTGTTTCTGAAAATCATGCTGACAAGCAGAATGGATAGAACTGCGGATGGGAGTACGGTGATGCGACATCAATCAGTTCGCAAGATTGAACCAGGTTTACCTAAGTGTGTACGTGTGTTGTGAGAATTTTGAAATGTTTTCTCTACTCTATCACATTCAGTTGAAGTTTGAAAGTAGACATGTGTGAACAAAATCTTTTTTATACTATTCATTATACCACTAAATGAATAACTGAAACTCCTCCAAACTTCATTAGAAAAACACAGATCATTTACCGTATTACATTTTTGATATTTAAGGTACGCATACAAAAAATAGTAAAACTCCAATTTGTTAGAACCATAGGTAGAAAGAAGATGGTGTCGACGGAGCTTTCATCGCAACTCGCAACGGCCAATGACAAAGGACCGGAATTATTTCATAAGCTAGTCAAGAACAAGTCAATCGGTCAATGCCAGTCACACGAAAAGGATTTATTTAGTTTTTAAGAATATCATTATGAGAGCAAAAAAACGAGAAAAAATGGCGAACTGGATCAAATCCGCATTTAGATTTTGCTGTTATTTAGATGCCGATATAAAATGGGTCCCCCTTCACACACGCCTCATTATTCAAAGTAAAAGAAAATAAAACAAAAATCAGTTAACGAGACATTCCTCTTCTATGACTTTCGTTGGAAACTGGTTTTTGAAAGAGTTGATACGATTTAAAGATCTGACAAATCGGGGTTTTTTTTACGAGAAGTACGAGTGAAAATGTTTCACAATGGTGACAATGTATAGCGAATTTCTTCGATCTCTCAAAAATGGTGTTAAACAAAACTGGGTTGAACTTGGTTGTAATAATATACCAACACAAGCAAAGCTTGTTTATTCTATCCAGAAAATAATTGAACAACATTCTCACATTAGAAATCTAATAAAATACGTTATTCCAAAAGAAACCGTACAAATCAAGTATTAACTAATCTTCATGTAGTCCTACAAATAGAAGGCTTGATAAAAGAGGCGGCTTTAATTCACTTTCAAGCTTCTGTTGAATCATCCGAATGAGATTTATTCCAAATGAACAAAGAGATTGTCGGTGCTTTCTTTATGTTTACTAAATCCTCATTCCCTATCGTTTACTAGACAAGTTCCATCCAGGTTTCAGATAATTCTAAGTCACACACCATAGCATACTGATGAAGTCAAATGTTCCACATCCGGACTGCGGTTATCGTATGCGTTTATCTTTCCTTCGGGTTCAATGATGAAATAAAATGCAATGTTTCCTCTGGTTGAACGATAGACAAATCTAGTCAACGTGGCCGTAGTCGAAGGAATGGGGAGTTTATTTGGCTTTAAGTAGCACCCGAGACGGAAAACATCCGATCGGATGCTTTGGAACTGCTCTTACTATCAGCATAAGAAATTATAATTATAACCTGACATGAAATTATGACCTTCCTGCAACCTCGGACTTTCTTGGTTCCTTTGTTCAATATCACTCACAGGGAAATTCATTGTCTAAATTGTAAACGAGCCGAACAAGCAAGTAAGCAAAAGCAAATTAGAAACACAAACAATATTTGAGGATCTTTTTAACATGATACAACTAGAACAAAATAGGCCTACATTCTCCTTGCCGTTGACATTTTAGTGGAGTGTAAACTCGAGTGAAACTATCAGTATTCACTAAAAGCTATTTCAAAGGTTGCGGTAAATTTGTTCATCATTATTACTGTATTTTCTCTCTACCAAAACATGAGCATTGTGCGAAATAATTTGCTTGCCTATCCAGCATAAAAAACCAAACAAATATTCCTGACGGTTGGCAAAACCTTTCAAGGAATCCCATTTGCAGCATCTTCCGAAGTCTATGTCAGTAACATGCACAAAGTTCTCCATCCTTCCATGTTTCCATTTTCCTCAACGGGGTTCATAGTTCTTCCCTTGAGACCACACAATAGCTCCAAGCAAATTTTACGACAACTTCCTCGCAAATTGGATGCAAGCGGTGGTAGTATAATTGGAAGTATCCATCGGTACGCCTGGTAGCACACTAATTGGGAGCAATGTCTGTTGCTCCAGGCAAGCATATGATGATCGAGAATGCCCCCGGTGCGTTATTGGGATGTGCATTACTCGATTCATCTTAAGTGCATATGCAAATGTGTGCACATCAAAAGCAAATAATTTTTCGATGGCTTTCATCTTCCTGCGAGTTGGCAACGGTGTCCCAAAGAATGTACGTTTGCGGAAATGTACGTTGCTAAGTTTTACAAGTGAAACACTGTTTAAAGATGTAGAACAATCACCCGAAAAGTGGTGAAGGTTTCTAGTTCCAAAGCAATTTTCTATGTTTTTCGTAATATATATTCATTCAATAGAGTGACAGAGAGAGAAAGGAAGAGACAATTGTCATTTATTTGCAATGTTTTAAAAAAGTGATTAAATCGTAGTTCATCTAGTATCAACTAAAATTTTGGATCATTCAAGCCATGCTGCGCGGTAGAGCGAAATGAAGTGTACATTTATGTTTGAAGGTGTTGGACATAGTGAAAAGCACAATAAAAACATCAAAATACATCTCTGTAGCACAAATAGTATTTTCTCGGGGGAACGGAGTTAAATAGTGTATGGCATTTTGATAAGCTTGCAATGTTAGTTTGTAGAAGGGATATTTTTGGACAAGAAGTGTTTGGGGCTCGAAAACCTATAAACCTTTTTTAATGCCTTGAGCAATATGTACATTATAAGAGTAAAACGAGGACGATCGCTAATTGCTTCTTCAACTAAACACCTTATAATAAATTACACCAGAATTTTACCAACAACTATGGAACAAAAACAAACCTCAAACCTCCTAGTCCTTCATGTTACGATTTCATTTAGAACAAAAAAAAACCTCAAACCTCCTAGTCCTTCATGTTACGATTTCATTAGACAAAGCTGGATATTTTATGATGGTTGCGACAATCAGATTATATGTATGTTTTATATTTCAACCCTAGAAAATCTTCGGTAAATTAATTTATCACAACCAGAGGGAGTAGATCTGACACAATCAGTGGGCCATTTAAGGTACTTCACTAGGTTCTAGCTAAGGCTTCTTTAACATATCTTCCATTTATTACACAATTTTGAACATATTTTTACAACCAGCGACGTGACTGTGGACGACGCGAACGACAAGTCGACAAGATAAAAATTAACCGTGTTGGTTCTTACTCCAACTTATCGAGCCGTCCCAGGTCGTCCTTTTTTGTAAGGTGCACCACCTGCAGGGTTACGTTGGAATGTCACTTATTTTGCCACAGTGTTGAACAAAATAAGTAAAATAACTTTGGTAGATGTAAACCAAACAATTATTTAAAATAGGGCTCTCATTTTAACTAAATTGATGCTTCAACCATAATTAATCTTTTCAACGGTGCATCAACGCCCTAATTTTTCCATATTACAGGTTACAGGAACTTTGATTATTATACATTTAATACATACTGTTTGAAGGAAAAGCATGTTGTTGTAAGCAAAACTATGGACATAAATCTACTGCACCACTCATGTCTGTGCTAGGTATCGACAGATACAAAAAACGATGTTTAAGATGGACAGTTCTACTAAGGAACCCGTACGGAGAAAAAAATCAAACGTTAGTTAATCCACAGAGAGAGCGACAAAATTCTCATCGGCTCTTTTAACGAATTCAGGTCACGTACAGGAACATGTAAGTTAGTGTCGGTAGAACAGAACGATTCTGTAAACAGCCACAACTTTTCGACCTCACAGAATCCTATCCTATCGTATTTCAGTAATGGTGACATAAACTGAACTGACTGAAAGCAGAAAAATTGACGGAGCATTCTGTAGAAAAACAAGCCTGCCAAATGCACTTACTCAGAAAAATCATGAACCTTTGAAAATAGATAACTTCAGGTTGATAAGAATCTTCTAATTCAAACCGGCTAACGCGAATGGATTCTAGAAAGTGGAGTCAATAAAAAACAAAGTATATCCCTAGTACCGGAAAATAAATCATCTTAGTATCATCCAGAACAAGCAAATAAGAAAACGAGAGTTTAATCTTTCTCTTAAATCATCATTAGCTGCTCCTTGTGAAGTGTAATAAAACCACACGTCATCCCAAAACTTTCACACATGACGTATTAATACACTCTTTTCCGCTTAACTGTTTATCTTCCCAACAAATATCCACATTGATTTTACCTATTTGGAATAATGGCAAAAAGTTATAAAAATCGACCTGATCGTTACTGTCTTTCATGAAGCACAACTCTAAACTCCAATGCATTCGATGAAAGGATTCCCCTAGATAATTATGTAGAGCTTTACTTGTATTTTAATTGCTGAAATATATCTCCTTTAATGGCCCCCGTGTGTCGGAAAGCTAGTTTATCGCCATGGCGAATCCTTAAAACCAAAATTCCCTGCCGTTCTCCGTCAGACTGCTAGACTCTTTTCTATCAACGACCTGGGACAGCGGGCAGACCAGCTAAGCACACCTTGCTGCCCAGTTAAAAAGCCACTCGGAATAAACGGTGGATCAACGACCGACCATCCGTTACCTTCTTGGCTTAACGAAGATTTCTGGATGGATTCGGGGACAAAATATGGTGAGAAGAAACGTAGAGAAGTACTGTTACAGACAAAAAATGCACATATGGCTTAAAGTGGGTGCTCTTATCTCGGGAGCAATTTTTCCACAATGTTAACCCTTAGTGGATTGGTGCGTCTGGTAGTGTGATGCATAGCCGAAGACAGTCTGCTACAGAACACATATCACTCTCGAAAACGGATCGCTGCTTGTAAACGGGCAGAATCAGATGGGTCCGTTGAAGCAGCCATCCTCCGTTTCACGATGGCACCTAACCATTTTTCGGAAGAAAATGGAAAGAGAACCATCTTTCATCATCATTTCGTCTAAAGAAAGGTATGCACAGCTCAAGAGCTTTTTGATTCCACGAGAAAGTAAAAAAAAAGCAAAGAGGAACCTGAAACAAACCATACATCCGTCCTTTTGCTCACTTTCCATTTCCGTTATCTCATCGAACTGTTCGTTTACCTTCGTCCCCGTTGCACATAAAACCTGATGATGCGTTTCTTTTCTTCATTTCTGGTGTATTTTTTTTCATCACTGATTCCTGCACGTATATCTAGGAGCAACGATAGTATCGAACTCTTTAGTTGAAGGCAGCAAGGTCGCAAGAAAGGTTTGCTATAGTCTCGGTGCCACGTGAGTACATTGGCTGTTTGTAACATCCATTCCATTTGGACCTTTGGAGCTTTATGGTATCATGAGCCCAACAAGAAATAATCTCTAAGCCGTTCGAAGATATGCTAGGACAAGAAAGGAGTATACTGTTTGCTTTTGCCGGAAAGGTTGTCCATTTGTCCATAGCAAAATCTACAATCTAACTGGGGTTGGTAGTTAGAAAAAATTGGACCATGCAATGGAGTCTGCTTTCGAGTTCAATATGCTGATTGCGAATGAATGGAAA
This sequence comes from Anopheles atroparvus, assembly GCA_914969975.1. Taxonomy (NCBI): domain Eukaryota; kingdom Metazoa; phylum Arthropoda; class Insecta; order Diptera; family Culicidae; genus Anopheles; species Anopheles atroparvus. The sequence goes on along the minus strand of CAJZCY010000004.1, from coordinate 30,793,852 downwards.
TATAAGGAAACATGCCGACAGCTAATCTAAAAGTCCTGCTAAATATAAAGCAATGCAGGGTTAATGGCAAAAGAATAAACCATGCAATGGAGGTTATTTGTGAGATCTCTCGTGTGAGAACCCAAATGAAGAATGAAATGAAGAATTATCAATCGTTTCAGTAACGGAAAATGATTCATCTCAGTCTGTCTAAATGCCGCGTAGCTCTGGTTTATCATTTTTGGCCGATTCTTAAAACCCAAATGTAAAAGTTTTGTTTTTTTTTCTATTAACACTACGGTGTTCAACTTGTTGCGTGGAATAGCAACTATTTTATATGGCACAATAAATCAACATCCAAATTTTGGTAAAATTTATCATTCTTCTATTGGGATAACTAGCTAACAATAGACCAACTTATTATTGTTAGCAGTTGTTATTGACTGTATAGAGTTTAAGCATCACTCTACGTTAGAACATTCTGTTTTTCGCAATCGTTCTTGTTCTCCTTAACTTCCATTAAACCTGCAGCTCCTGGAAGAGACAAACATATACCAGTAGAAAGTTTCTTGCAGTGAAGAAGGTTTGAATGTATCGTAACAAGGTAAAATTTAAGTATAAGTTTCTGATTCAAAAATCAGTACATGTTAGCTTTGACTTTGCATCAGAAAATCCTTTTGATTAGCTACGAGTACGTCTGGTAGAACTTATATACTAACCTTCAGACGCTGCATCACCAGCCGCAGTTGCAGCACTTGCAACAGCACTTTAAGACGTCACTTTTTCTGTTTTTGAAATTTTGAGGTTGGTTTGGTCCAAATCTGCATCTCTGATGCAGGACAAAAGCATGAATAATATCCATTCTCCACCCAGATCAACTGTTGAACCTTGAAGGTAAGAATCTTTTCTTTTTTTCGTTTTCGAAGCTTCTTGGTATCAGGTTGGCAATGCGTCTCGGTGGAAAACGGTGGTAAACGTTTCCCTCTAGCTCTATGGAGTATCTGTGGCACTTTCCGAAACAGGACGACCAAAACCAAACAAAAGCAAACCTATAGCGTCTCTCCGACGTGTTTCTACAGAATGACAAACCAGCTGATCCAAAGGAAGACAGTACAATTTGTATCTTGAACTTTGCCATGCAGAAGGACTCCAAGATATCTTTCAATATAACCAAAAAAGCCTGCAACTATGCATACATTTAAATGGCCAACTAAACTATCCATCTATGCATGTATGTATTACTTACTCATAGATTCCCTATAAATCACCTTCAGAAGAAAAGGTTCCATGTAACTTCAAAATAAACAAAGATTATGAATCATCAAGGTGTAAGCCCATTACGCCATATTGAATTGAAAATCAAATTGAAATCTTTTCAAAAAGGATGTTAGAGACAACAAGTACCATAAATTACGGATCATATGGCTAAAACTAACATTATAGGTAAATTTATTTAAAAAAATGTAAACTGTGTTACTATAGTATTTAGTTTAACAATCTTTAACTACAACAACAGCCTGTGCAATATCTCGATAACCGTTTGCGAGACGTATAGCATGAAAAAAATCTTCATGCTTTTTCCATGCCGTAAAACATCCAACAATAAGTGGCAACCGTGGCAACAGCTCACCAGGCTGAACTTTTAAATCCATCAGAATTTAATAACGTTTTCTTCCATGATTTTACGCCGTACGGACTATCATTTACATATTTTTAATTACTCCTGCAGCTTTCGCTTCCTTTTTCTAAGTTAATGTTTCTCACCAGCTATCATGTTTCACTTTCATATTTTCCGTGTTGAAGGCAGATTTTCAGCAGTAATACCAATGCCAAGCAACCAACAAATGGATCCCTGGCTAGCTGTTCCAAGCCAGACAATAATCTTTTCTTCAGTTTCCGCAGGATTGTGTATGCTTTTGGTTTAATCCATTTTTTCACGTCATTCCAGATATTCTTTCATCTTAATTATGTTTACCGAATGGAAAGAATCTTATTCGTACATCCCTTTCAATTTTGTTAGTTCAATGGTAACAAAGTGGGAAGAAAATCCTTTCTTTCTTCATTAACGTTACAGGTGCAGAAAATATAATCATCCTGGTACAAGAAAATACACTGCGTACAATTCATCACCATAAAATGATATTCATCTTGTATCGTAAATATTGGATTGGAAACCGATTGCAATGAATTCTACATTCCGTTGATGCTTTGGCGCTTTACATCGTCAACATAATTAATTCAAAAACTACTAAAGTAGTACAGGGATGACACCTGTTTAGGTTCAACTCTATTTAAAAAGATTTTCTTGTCACTGCAAACAAAAAATATTCACATGAAAGACCTATTTAATTTAAACAAAATTTCTTTCCTCGCATGGATGTGTATTTTTTCAACTTCTTCGTAGCATTTTGACCAAAAACAATAAAATCATTGGAGATGTGTATTCGTGAACAAGGGTAATGAACGAAAAACGAAACTTACCAATGCATATTGATTTTCGGCGACATAAAACGGAACAGGGGTTTTTTGTGTGCGTTAGTTGCATTGATTAAAGCATCGACATAAATAAACATAGCCCATCCACCAAACGGAAGCATTCATTGCAAAAAACGAACGAAAAATTGCAAATGAGCTTAGCATTTAATAAATTAGTGCCATGGGCACAACAATAATGCTCCTGGTTTGCCCAGTGAATTATTAATTTTTTAGGAGCTTAACGCTAAATTAGATTCAGTTCCCTAGCTTGGATGTATGGATATTTTTGAGGGTCCTGATGAGGGCAAGCTGATTTCGAATTGACAATGTTCCGGTGCCGTTTCTCGAATTTTTCTTTTCGTCTGAAGATTGGATAAAATTTATTTCGCAATATCGATACAGATTTTCATTCCACACGGAAAAGAGAAGAGTGAAGAGGCAATTATTATGCATCGAGAGAGCGTTCATGCGCTCTAACGATTGATGACAAATGATCGCACCTGGTTATGACCAAGAAACCAAACCGATGATCATTTTTGTGTGTAATTTAATTGGATAATGCATCCTGTAAAGGACTAAGGACTCTACTAAGAAACCGCCGGCTGAAAAATGTGCATGTGCATAACAACGCTAAAATTGAATGCGTCAGCCCTAAGAATTTGCAGTCAATCATCTTATCACTATCGAAACCTCAAGAAATGAACATTCTTTTCCTGCTGGTCGATGGCGCACAATAGGAAGGCTCACAGTTGGATTGCAGATACGGTTATCGATTTTGTCATGAGAATCAAAGAAAAGCGTGTCTGGTTGAGTTATAAAATGGCAGCTGTCTTCAGAGCTTCGCAAACAATTGTAGTTTAACACATCGGCCCCTGATTTATACTGAAAGAATGTAGACGTTTGCCCTAAATAGAAGAAATCGGCAAAGAATAGAAGTAACAAAGCTTCAGGAGTCCAGACACTAGCTGAAAGAGTCATGCTCATCGATGCCACTAATTGACATGTTTGTGTAGCATCAATATGGACAGCTACTTATGGGCTACCATCCTTAATTTACATTTGTTAATTGTATCACATCGAATGCTGGTATATTATGCTGGCCTCACTTTTGGTTTGGGAAAACCCGCTAATGGATCGTCACGTCCATGTCAGAAGTTCATTACTCCGTTGACAGTTGTTTGCACTGCAAGCGAGGTGTGTGAATGGTTAGTGAGATTCATCGCGTGCCTTTTTGTTTTATCGGTCGTTCTGTCCATCGATTACACGCGTGCAACTCCTGCTAAAGCCCTACATTCAATGTACGAAAATCTGAGTATGGCTTTTGATGGAATCATGATGATTTTTTATATTTATCACACACTACCTCCAAACAATATCCCTTCATAAACTCCAGGAAACACAAAAATATTAATATAACTATCTGATAAGAGATGTTGTGCGCCGTTAAAAGCCGTAACGCTACCTAAAGTAGTAGAGTAAGAATAATTGCTATTGCTGCTTTGAAAATTTTCCGCAATACAAATTCAATGTCCAGGAGCAAGCGGATTTAGGAGGTGTTAACGAAGGAGGAGTAGTAAGACTTTGTTCTAAAGTTTGATTGTTTCTTAGACTTTGTTCAACATTCCGATTCATATCCCACATTGTTTCTCAATTGTTTAACACACAGTTAAAGTCACTTTGTTCAACATTCCGATTCATATCCCACATTGTTTCTCAATTGTTTAACACTCAGTTAAAGTAACCTACTATTTGTTCAGTCGCAATAGGTTTCATGCAGAGTTTTGCAGCTTTCGTCTAAGGGGCTAAATATAATTTCTTTGCATGGATGAATGTCATCTAAATCCCTGGTACGTAACGATTTTGTTCCATCTAAAAAGCTGACAATGAAAATCTGTGCTATCATCCAAATACCATTTTGAAGAGTAAAAAATGGAAGTTAATTACGAATTTGAACCAACATCTCTCTTTTCATTCTTGCAGGCTTTTGTTCAAATATTTGAAATTTCGTGGAGCAAATTGTCACAGTGCCATTTCCAACAAAAATAGAGATGGCAAAAATAACTTTCGCACCACTTGACGGCAACATAGTCTGGAAGAAATAAAGCTCCATGACAGAACCTAATGGATTTCGTTTTTTTTTTTTTGTCAAAGAGGATTAGTAAGATTCATGTGGTGCGATAATTTTCCGCAACCAAAATATGTAAGTCTAGCTGCCATTTGTATTCAGCGTGAAAAAACATAATCTTAAACTAGTTAGTTAGCTCGCACCCAACGGAATGGTTTTGAAAGGTTCCATGCTCTTCCTCGTCTTATTCTGGACTACTAATGGCTACCCGCCAAGAGCGAATAATTGAGATATTCTGGTTGAGAACTACTCGTTGAATTTTAATGAATTTAAACTGAGCTGTATGGTTCTTCGATTGAATCCATTGAGCATAAATGTGATCAATCCGTTACGAAAATTCCTTGCTATTTATAAGCATCACTAAAGCAATCACTTTATTGTGGCACAGATTCACGTCACCCGGTTTCACGAAGTTGTGACTGCGGTCGTTGATGAAAATTATAGCCGAATAATGTTCACCATATCCGATGTCACCTTGGTAGAATGAGCGGTTGTCTTCCATTATCATTGCAACAAGGTACGCTATGCAGGAGAAATTGACTGAAATGGACTACCTAAGAATGGCGCTATCAAGAGCAAGCTATGGAATGAAAACGACAGTCCAGCATTGCTGGATGAAAAGCTTTCAACGATAAATCTCTCGGGCTCTTATTGTAGTAAAAGACAATTGAAATTAGCAATGATTTGACAAAAGCACTCTTTCATCCTTTACATACCGAAAAAGAAGCGTATGGAAAACATAGAATTTAACGAAGCAAGTGTTGTAGTTCTTCAAGACAAAAACGAAATACCCCAAAAAGGGGGAAAAGTTGCTAGTTTGTGAGTAGAACCTTACCATAGCAATGTACCGATTGTTTTGTGATTGATTATTTTTTTAAAGCTTGCTTGTATCACGTACAGCATCAAGTAATAACAATTTTAAAAGATGTGCACGCATGAAACAAGTACTTTATGAACGAGCTTAATTTGAAGCAAGGGTGAGTCTGATGTGATGTTTTTAGATAAATCTCTTTTATTCAAACGTTGCGTGTTTGGTAACCTTCGTTAAAAGATACCAAAACAAATGTCCGATTTAGGAACTAAGGAACCATCCATCTCTTTGTTATGTTTTTCAAAAGTCCTATTTTGTATTAAAAATTTGTTGTCTACTCTTATGTTGCACCATAAAAATATGAAACATTAGAGTAGACGACGATGGTTATGAAAACCATATTCAATAGGATACACCGCCAATTTTTCACGAACATTGGAAATAACGGAAGTTATTCTTAAAAAACCTTCCTCGTTCTCCCTAAACTTATTTTCTCTATTTGGAATCTACGGTACGCATATGGATGGAATGTTTTTCCGTTAAAAGCGTTATTGAGTGACTCCTGTTCATTGCTAATCCTATTAAAAAACCAGACACATAATTCATAATTACATTACATGATTCAAAAAGGAAAAAATTAACTAAAAAGGTCCTGCTTCGTACAAGGATAATATCAAGGCATTGAGAGTGGAGGTTCTTTCGCGATGATTAAAAAAACTCTTTGCTAAACTTTGCTCCCTGAAACTATATAAACCGAGATAGCTATGAAAGCGTTTTTTTCTGAGCCCACCACATAGGTTGGTAAAACAGAAAAAATACCAAGACAATTTATCGACGGACCTGCCCTAGGTATCACCCCGGCCAGACAAGTAAAAAGTTTAACGTTTTGCACCATCAAGCATATCAGGTGTTTATGCAGGTGCTTTTTTTAGAAAGATTTCACTTTTTTCAGAGACTTCAGCTAGCCCGTATGAGCCTGTGCTAACGACTAAAACTCCAAGTTTTTCTCCATGGTGTGCATCGAGGAAAACTCTAGGTTGTGTACTACGAAAAACTAGCCACATTAATCATCACACATTCTGCTTCACTATTCCAAGACGAAAAAAATGTATGATTTTACAACCGAAAACCATTACTTACGTTATTTCATCAATTAAAGTTGCCAAGACTAAGAAAAAACGTCGACAAATTGGATTTGTTTAGGTGTTCTTTTACACCATACAAAAAACTGTTCTCAACTCAACTTAAGAAGCCCGGAGAAGGTTTAATACGTTCCAACCTCCTACTAAACTTCTACTATGATGAAAAAAAGATTATTATCGTTGTACTAGATCGTCCATCAACAATCTTTTCATTATTTCCCTATCTAATAATCTTACAAAAATGCAGAAGCTGTGTTATTTTTTCGACTGTTATACTATTTATAAAATATGTAAAATAAACCAGATGCGTGTAAAGAACCTTCCTTTTTTCAAATGGCATTACAATGGTGGAAACTCCGGTGAGGCTGTTTTCAAAATGCTGACTGTCCACAACTTCCAATATTGATGTTCTCGCAGACATGCAATCAATCTCGCCAACCCCTTCACTTGACAAGGGAGCATGTCTCAAGTGGATACCTAGAGTCATACATTTGTTTGCTCGTGCACAACAATTTTGCATTTTGCCAGGTGTACTTCAGAACACTCCATCATAACAATATTGAAATGGAATTCTTGGAGCTGTGATTAAACATAAATCTCTACCTAAAATGGGCTAGCCAACCGAGGAATAGGGAACAGTTGACGTAGTGGGTGACGTTATGAATATATTATTGATGGTTTCGAGGGATTAAAGCTAACACAAATGTTATCGGAGGACAGATGATCTGTTCTCTAAAAAGGAAAATTAAAAAAAATTAAAATCCGCTCGATTCTGTCTTTTAGACCGCCTATACCTAGCTGTACGTTTATTTTCCAAGTCAGCATTTAGTAGTTTACTTATAATGTAATAGTTAAGGAAGTTTAATTTTAACAAACTTAATAGTAAAAACTAGACGCATTCACAGTGGTTAAATTTATCGGTATTACATGTTACTAGCAACTCGACAAGCACCTGTTGCACTTTCCCAACCGAAGGAAAAGCCAATCTTGGCTTACACTTCAAGATTGTTCAGCTTCCAGCAAAACATCATCCGGGAGTCCAACCTTTGGCGTTGGACAGGAAAAGGATCGTGGGAACAGCTGGAGCTGGTTTGTTAATAGCCATCGGCATCAGATTAGCTGCAGGGTTTAGGGTTCCCCACAAAAGCCAGCCAAAATGCCGGATAAGGTCAGTGACTAAGTGTGCCTACCGAAGCAAGGCGAGAGCCACGGTAAAATGAAAACTTTGAAAATTGTATCCATCAGTTTCGGTAATAAAACTGTTAAAACATCAGCAGCAGGCTTTCACGCTCCTTCCTTGAACATTGTTGACACTTTGCTCTATTCAGCCCTGTTAAATTTTATATTATTGTATAATTTACAGCTATAAGAATAGTAGGACAACATTATTCAAAGCAGAAGAATATGCAATTCAAACAATTGTAGACAATAGTTTGGACCTGGCAAATAAGAACTGAATTATGTTACAGGCAGCATAACTGATTACTTCCATAAATAAAACTTTCAACACAGCGATCCAATAAAAAAATCAAAATCGCTCGACAAATGACCCGTAGCTGAAATGTATTGAATATCGTGCCAACCCGCACGCTAAAAGCAGTTTGATGACATCTTGTTCAACCGAACAGTGGGCGAATGGTTGGACATCTGTGAGCTAAGATCCGTTTATCTTAGCGGATTGAAAGAAAACGCATGTGATGGAGCAACGAATGGAACCATTGGCCGCATTGCTCGCTGCACTGCAGTATCACGATTTGGTCCGTCGCAATCCAAGACGTATACGGAACTTTACAACTATATCTTCGATTGAGACCGCTGTTGATGCTGCGAGGTAGCGAATGGTAACAAAACAATGCACAAGTAGAGTCATTAAGCCGCTTGAAATTTGATACAATCGTTACACACTCCAGTGTGCACTTAAAACTCTGAATTCCACGGCCCAAAGTCCAGAATGTGATTGCATGACGATTTTTCGTTTTTTACGCACTCTTACAGCGGAAAACTTCAAGAACAACATCTTTTGAGATTCACGCTGGCACAAGGTTCATTAGCACCCTTATATGCAAAATCAATGGCGTAACACTGTGAGACGTGATAAAACGACATGCTACATGCTGCGAGACTATGCAGTATACTTTAAGCAACTCGTTAGTCGCATGCTGATTGAGATAGTCGTAACCGTATTGCATCCAAAAATACGCATTTGATATTAATGCTTACAAAATAACTGAAATACATTTGAATTTGTTGCAGCAGAGCAAGATATTTAAGTTTAATCCAACGTTAAACGGCCTAAAACAAATTGATGTAAAGATCACTCCGACCACGAAAAGTGATAATCACTAAAGCAGAAGTGACGGCATGTGTTGTATATTTGTTTCTTCTTTTATTAACATCGTCTTAAGGTTTTATTCGATTAAAGGATGATTCCACTAAAAGTCGATTGGACAAAGGTGGTAGTGCGATAATAGTTTGCAGGCTAAAGCGTAACAGTGTTTCAAGAATGGGTTAATAAAAGATGTAGCGTTAATTAAAAGAAGTACCGCCGCACTTTCAGCTTGCACAACTCGGATAGAAGATCGAGTTGATGAAATAAATCTTACGAATGCTCAGGTTAATGGAATGCTTGTGCTTGTGGTAAAGGGCAACAAGGAAATACCATTATGGTGTCATTATTGGTCCACATCGAGCTACTAAATGAATGGCGCTAGAAGATGTTTATCGACATGCAAAGACGTAGATCTCACGATAAACTGAACAGCAAAATCTCAACAAAAGAAGTGTATTGCAAGCATATTTACGCAGTAACGGTTACATAAAGATAATTTAGGATAAAATTAGCTAAATTTAATTTAGTTTAGTAACTGAACGAAAAAAGGGGAAAATATTTTACGAATAATTTATTATTACATTAAACTATAATAATTTGCAATGACAACTGATACGAAACTACAGGTGTTCTTTGACGAGTTTAAATGACGATCTCGCAACTTGCTAAGGTAGGATACCAGTAACGTAACAATCTATATTCGGTCCCGGCACTATCTAATATTATTTGGGGAACTGATTCTGTAAGGGGCGTTGGTGTATCAATTTAAAATTTAATGTATGTTATTTTATTTTAAAAAAATAAACTAGCTAGCCGGACATAAAGCTTTTGAATTTTTAAAATTTAATTCACGCTAACTTCACCTTGTTGTTTATTGAGTTTCTAAAGTTTAATTTCCACTTTGCTCTTAGCGAAGGTATTGCTTGTTGAATTCATTCTCGTCACTCTCCAAATTCACAACTTTCTCCACACAAAAAATGCGGCAAACTTTAACCTTCCAGAAAAAGCATAAAGTACCGATAATGCTGTACGTGACGATAAAGAATTTTTTTGGTTTCAAGCAAATCTCAAAGCACAAACGTTCACATACTGTCGATCATCGGAATAATTGCGTTGATGTCAATATGGTTGCAAGATAGCGACGAAATTAAAGACTTTACCCGAATGACGGAAAGGTATGCTTCAATAGATGCCGCTGTTCCTGAACACGAATGTCCCGCCAAAAGGCACATTCATCGCAGTTTTTTATACGCGCACCTTATTATAGGTGCTCTAATAATAAAGAAAAAAAATATACCCAGGTAACAGATAAATGCCTACACAGCATTCCATCCTCAAAAGAAGCCGAGTGCCGTAATCATAGATAACACTCTTGACGTTTATGCTCCTAATCGTCGCAATAAAAACGCTTATTGATGTAAGCTACCGTGCGGCAGTATGCGCATTAGCATCGCAATCCGGATTTTTCTGATCGTCCTTTGCATTCAAGAATCCATTCATTCTTCCATCTAAGCAGAACAGCTTTCAGAGTTCTACAGCTAAGTGGCTGTAATTTACTCACAGCTCTTTTCGGAGCCTATAGAACCACTCGAGGGACTTCGGCATGCTACGGATGGAAATGTAAAAGTTTCACCTCGATTTTATTCACCTTTATCCGCTAATGTTCCTATCTAGCTACTAGTGACTATGAACTAGCGAGTATCTCTTATTTCTCGATTCTCTCGATCCATCCTATAACAATTTTCCAATTAAAACGTCCTATGCTTTCCAATTAAAAGAGAATTACATTGCGTGCTTTTATTAAAAAGCGTTAAAAAGCGTTTTTCATTAAAAATAAAAAATTTATGTACTACTCATTATTAATATATACTACTCCAGTATAATCCATGTATGAGATTTGATGAGAATGACTTAGTCAGAAATAATAAAAAAAATATTTTGTGCATTTTTCATTGAGTATGTTTGCCTCGTTTTCGCAATGATATATATATAAAAATGGCGAATAATTCGCTGGAATTATTTTAGATAATTTAAAAAAAACGTAGCACAAACATAGGTTGATGAAGTGCAAACCCCTCTTTTCTTGACTAAGCTTAACCTTCTGAAGAAGGCCATTATTCATCATCATTGCCTAGGCACTGCAGAAGATCCTTCTTTATGCACTATCTGTAGACCTGACTCGGCCAGCAATGGAAACCCATTGCACGCTTGAGGATCTCTTCTAGTAGAGCATCCAAAACGGAGATATAAAACACTCACTATCCTTTTTTCCTTCTTCCTTAGCTTAGTTAGCCATGATGCCCTTTGCCTTCGTCTTAGTGCGCATAAAACCTAACGATGCCTTTCGTTAAGCCAATCCCATTTTTCTCCCTGTTTGGTCTCTTGGGGACGAGATGCTTAGGACCTGCCTTTGCTAGTCCAGCCAACATCGGAAGAGTTGGGCTCAAATGTACGATTCATCCTGCGTTGGTCATGAAATCCGCACGAGGCCAAGGAGCTTTTGTGTGTGCACTTGCCTGTAATTTAGAAAAAAGCCTTTAGAAGACTCTGTCACTACTATGTTTTGTGACAAAACTACTGTATGTTTTAATTGCAAAAAACATGTTTTTTGTATCAATATGGGACAGATTTGGGCAAATCAAATATGAAAGTTTGGAGTAGTTGTTCACAGGTAATACTGATCCAAGATCTGAGAATTTGGGGTATTGAATCATTTCTTGCAATCAATTGCAACACGAAGAATTCCATAAGACAATTTTCAAAATCCAATTTTTTTTACAATGGCATGAAATTGAAAAATACATGAAGAAAACTATACACTCAAAAATTAACATAAACGAGATGGATTTTTCTCATATGCAACTGAAAAAGAACAACGGAATCAACATATGTTTCCAAATCGTTGTTTCTTTAGGCGTTTCTTTTTTGTTGAGATGATCAATAGACCGAGATTTAAGTGAAAGGTTAACGCGTGTTTGATTAAAAATAATCGACCATACAAGTTTGTTACGTTCAGTCTAAAGCAGGATTATTCATTACGGTCGAGCTAAGAAGGAGCCGGAAGATTGAAACTATCAGGGGATAACAACGTATTATTTCATAACAGATCAGATTTCAAGATGAGGTGTTGCAGTTGCATGAGATGATGGAACAAAAATTTTAAGAAATAAAATGAAAGGTTTTTGCAATTTTTGTTGCATAATATAAGGTTCTCATCTTCGGATTTTGTTAGAAAAGTAATGTTAGTAATTTGATAGAAGCAATTTTTTATTTGGTCGTCATGTCTTGATCGTATGTGTTTATTTTTAAGATATTGTCGCTATTTCTTAAGAAGTAATTTGTGTTTGCAAACAACCTAATTTTTTTTTGTCTTGAAATAATGTTGAAATTTATTAAATGGATAATATTCTTTTAATTTTAAACTCTGCATGAAATGCGTTCATTTCCGAAACGTTAAATTTTTTTTTCAAACTAAATCTTTTTAAAAACAAAAAACTCTAACTTTTCAGCTTTCAAGGACATAAAATAGTCTTGAAAGATAAACTGAACAAATGTAAAGTTAAAATAGCGGTACTACTTACGCATAGTGGTGAATAACTTTCTTACAGACAGCATAGTTTAAATTATAATGAGAATTTAAAGAAATAACGTAAAATTGTTGTAATGATCATCACTTCTTGTTTTATATAAAGTAAAGAAACAAATCGCAAAAAAGCAGATGTTAATTTCATTGCAAAAACAGGAAAGCAAATTCTCTTCCAACATTCTCGCATTAACTAAAACGTTACCTTTTTCAAGTAGTAATAAAGTTAATTTGAGAATATATGCGTGCATCGAGAACGCGTTGGTTAGTTTCAGCTTATATGCGCCGGACGCGTAGCGTGCCGGAGTTTCGGCGCGTAAAATGTAGCATTTTATACGTTCGGCTTGAAAAAGCCAACTGCACAGACCCGTTCCAAGCCGTTTGCAGCAGTGCAGCTCCGATTACTACGGCCAGATAATCACACAAGACAGAGCTCTCGCTGGTCGTCGGGGAAACCAGATGACGTTGGTCGTCGCTACTGGGAAAGCGTGCGTGCAGTGATATTGGACTCACTCGCTTAACGGTAAAGGCAAGACAATTTACCCAAGATAAAGATTCTTCGAAATGGCCTTTATTGCGATTTTTCTTGCAGATTATGCTCCCAGCTGGGTGGTCGAAAAACGCATGTTCAGGGAAAATGGTGGCCAGCTCGAATTCGGTAGCAGATGGTAAAAGTGGTGTGTTGTGTTGATAACTTGTTGATAAGCTGCATATTAATTAATTCCGCAATGATAAGGTAAAAGAAACATAGCGACCGTTCGATTCCAGGAAACCTGATCAGAAAACAGGACATTTACATTGCTTCTTAACTTGAAACCGAACAATGAATTTAGTTTGACAAACGATAAAAATCCAAGTGGATTTACAATGACTACAGGGCAACACATATTTCTATAATCCAGTTAATAATAGGCATCAAGTAAGTAGCATCATTTGGTGATGAGCCCCATATTCTTTATTTTATTTCAATGGCATCGTTTATTGGCGCCACAACCGCATTGAAATACAAAATTACCACGTACCTCGGAGCACATTGAGTATGTCTTGCGGTTTATGTTCTGATGCGTGCCTAGACGAAGAACGTATAGTAAAAAAACCCGCTTCTCTAGAGCCTTTCAAGGAACTTGACGATGCGATGATTGATGATGTATTAAACGGAACAGGCAATGATTCGCATTCAAACATCGGAACTGTCCACCACTTCTGTCTTCATTTCAAACGTATCCTTCAGGATTCATCCCTGAGGATCTGGTTGCCCGATACCCGCGGTAGAACCATTTCCTTGCCCGTGCAATGGGACGATTAGATTCCCATTCGATGGTATGCTCATACGCAGCGTCCCCTACGACTAATTTGCGTCGCTTTGGCTGGAGCAATTTGAGAAATTAAACACGAAATCACTTTAATAAATGATCAATCAGGCTGCGAGGAAGTGGTTCTAAGGGTAGCTGAGATATAGAAAGGATACGCAGAGACGAATGTGTAGACGAAATCCCCATTTTGTCTTTGCGTCATCGCGTGCAAAGCATCTTCTTCTTGTAGTTTTGTTCGCGTGTGATTGCTTGCATATTTTGCTCAAATTTTAGCACACCGATGCATCGAAGTAAAAACTTGATGCAATGCATGCGTCGTTTATTAAACATGGCATTTTTGTATAACTTGTTTTGTGTGTAAAATGGCTGAAAAAAGTGTGCAGTACTACGACTGCAAATCTCGTCCTATCCTACAATTCCAATTAAGTAATGTTTCCCTTTGAGTTTTTGTTCGTCACGTTTCTTCCTTCTACAGCTCTGTTCCGCAGATCAGAAAGGCTTGGAAAGAATTTGTATTACCTACAAAACATTTACTAGGTGTCATTAATTTCTCAATGGATGGATATGACATTTTAAATCAGGCCAAGGAAAGATAACTCAGACTTTGCAATTAGAATAAATATTCAGACATATATTGATAAAAAAGGAGTCGAATGTCAGCCATCACCTTAGCAACAATTATCCACCGCAAAAGTCTTATTTTCTGTTTAAGAGAAGAAAAAAAAAGGACAAGCTTCGGTTCGCCTGGAACTAGAAAAAAATTGGATCTACATTTTTTAACAAGTTGTACACAAAGAATATCTTTTGAAATGTTGTTGATGAACAATAAAATATTTTTGTATTGAACAACGATACAGATAGTATGCTTAAAGAAAACAGATACTCGTTGTATTGAGCTGATACTTTACATAAAATTACCGTTTTATTCCTATATCCGCTCTCTGTAGTTATGTTTCCTGCCGAAGTATAACTCTACCCTTCTCACAACAATCTTCTGTGTGAATAAGTGTCTGTTATTCTAAAAGAATACGACAACTCAACAATAAAAGCTTTGGCTAACAAATGAAATTAAATAATATACGTTGGAAAACATTTTTCTATGATTCTAGTGTTGTTGTCGAGCCTGGAGTCGTATTCTTAACTGCGAAATGTTTAACATATGGAAACAGTAGAAGCGTTAAACCTCGCACTGAAATTTGCTCAACCGTCAATTCATAAAAAATTGAATGAAAAATTGCTCGGCGTTGCACAAAATTACCAACGATGAAAGTGCTAGCGCAACCTTAAACTGACAATAACGCTGTTTATGTATGTAATTCTGATAGGAATCAGATGCGTTGATGTGAAAAGTGATCACTTTTTAAACCTCGGTAAAATGCTCAAGCACTGAGCTATGAATGCCCATCTCCACCTCATTTCAAACGCATCTGCAGTGTATATCAACCTTGTGAATGGTTTTGTTTTGAAAACGCAAGAAACGTCAAAAAATAAAAACAGCTGACGATATAGTGATGGCCTGACTGTGAAAGAACAAGCTGGGAACTATACCTTTATGCAATAAGAACGGAATGAAAGTAAAGTTCCTGGATATAACTCATGGACTGTCTAGAACCTGGTCAAGTCATTCCATGCATTTTGACAAATCGAGAAAAGAAAAATAAAAGAAAATGTTGACAGCTATGTATTCTTTCTTTACTTTTGGATCGACGGTGTGGATTGTCTGTTCGTATCGATTGTGCATTTTGTGAAAGAAACTCAAATAGCAAAAAAAAAAAATTAGAGTAATTTTATAGCCAAAATCGTTAGTAAAAATATACGAATCTCGTGTTTCAGCTTTGAATTATAACAAAAACCCTATCATTGGTTTATAGAGAACTATGGAAAGAGATTGTTGTGCTGTTTCGGGGTGCCGGATTTCTCGCCGAATGGCAAAAATCCAAAATAGAAGCATAATATTTCATAGCTTTCCCTTCGACCCGGCCTATCGGAAAAAATGGGCTGAATTTTGTGAGCTAAGAAATTGGTCACCAAGTAAAACCAGCCGTATTTGCTCACAAAATTTTGCCCCGGAGTGCTATCAATTAAAACATTTGAACAGTGAAACAAACAGAAAAGTGTTTGAAGCATTGAAAAAGCTTAAAGCAAATGGTAAGTCATATTTTTCATTGGTTTATCATTGCAAATACTTGAATGAAACCTTATTTTCTGATTAAGAAATTCCTACGAATCAAATCAACGGACCAGGGGTCATTGACGTAAACAATAATACCCCAACACGTTGTAAGATATTCTTCGCTTATGCTAAAAGATGTTATTGAAACACTTTTGATAAAACACCGGCTTTATGTTTCAGTTAATTTTAACAGTGATGTTTTTAAAAATCCTGCAACAAAAAGTAACAACGACCTAAATCAAGCAAATGGTAAGATAGTCTTAAATGATGATCCTTATTTGTCTCTGATGTTAAAATCTGTTTCTTTTTTCTTGTCGTTTCATCAGCGACCGAATTTTATTCCGCAAGTGTGAATTCCTGGAGTTAAAGTGTAGCGAATTAGCTTGCCAGAAAGAACAGGCAATAAAGACCAATCAAGACCAATAGGATTGATAGAAAATCTCCAAGAGATAACAAAAAAATCATTCCAGCTAGGAAAACATATACCAATGGCGAAACACGAAATAGAAAAACTTAAAAAATCTAGTTTTTCTTCAGATGATTTGCCAAATAAAATTAAACAAGCCCTCAAAGGTACTCTTTCAACCAATGAAATAGATCTTATTTTAAAGAGAAAAAAAAGTGTCCGGTGGACCAAAGAAAAGTTAAAATATGCATTTACTCTAAGGTACTTTGGAATAAGAGGGTACAAATACCTAGCAAGAGATTTAAATTATCCACTCCCAGCGATATGCACGGCGGCTGAATTTAAAGCAGGGCATATTAGACGATGTGTTGGCCTTTGTAGGCGATTTTGCCCAAACACTTGTGCCAAAAGACCGGGAGTGTATCATTTCTTTTGATGAGATGAAAGTTTCTAAACTTTTGGAATACGATCCTGGGGCAGCTAAAATCGTAAGTCCCCACAATTATGAACAGGTGGTAATGGCACGCGGCCTGTTCAAAAATTGGAAGCAACCAGTATTTATTGGATTTGACAAGCAAATGACGAAGGAGATCATTCTTCAATTAGTCAAGAAGTTACATGACAATAATGTAAACGTGGTTGGTATTGTGAGCGATAATTGACAATCGAACATTGGATGCTGGAAAGATTTGGGGGCACATAACTATGAGAAACCATCTTGTAAGGGTAAAATAATAAGCGCTGCTCCACTCGATAAGCTGATAAGCAGCAGAGGTCAAACCGAAATGACGCCAGTGTTTAAACTTACTGAGTCTCTTTAGTTATGTCCCCTCAGGAGCGTCAAAACGTACGCAGAGCCGTTCAGTTTTTGTCCCGTACAACTTCTATCTGTTTAAAAAGATATTTTCCAGACGACGTTGCAGCTAATGACCTTGCAGATTTTATTGAAAAAGTTGATCTTTGGTTCAGCATATCCAACTCCTGCTCTCCAACTGCAAAGTTGGATTATAAGAAATCCTACGTAGCGAGTGAGAACCAGAAGCAGGCACTGAACGATATTTTTGATTTAATATTGAACATGCGGGTGATAGGAAAATCAACCATGCAAGTGTTTCAAAAATCAATGCTAATGCAAATAACATCTCTACAAATGCTGTTTGATGACATGAAGCTGAAGCATAAAATAGGTTTCATGTGTAAATATAAGGTAATTAACTCCGTTTTTTGGATGCAATAGATTTTCTAATTACACCATTTTCGTCTTCCAATTGCAGGTCAATCAAGACGTTTTAGAGAAAGTTTTAGGGGAAAACGCCAACCATCCTACGAAATCAAACTTACACGGGAGCGTGTGTGGAAAACTGCGAGCAAAATGAAGAGTTCATTTCGGCTAAAGTATTTGCTACGGCTGCAATTGTCCCTTCACTCTCAGAAACATCAGAGATGGAAAAAATTAATAACAGCTGCTCTGCAGGAGGCTTGGAAACATCCACTAACATTGGCAGCAGTAGCAATGACCAAGAATCGCAACAAGAAGGTGACGGCCTTGAGTATATAATGGGATTCTTAGCTAAAAAATACCAAAACCAATACCCGACCCTAAATTAAGGTAATTATACACAAAAATTGGTAACCGAACACTCATTTTTCCAACCTCTAACATGTATACAACATATTTCTTTGGGGGGGTTGTTTGCGCCCTCACCTGCATTTGTTAATCATGGATTAGAAATGCATAACATATTTTTGAAAATGAATCCCGAAGTGGGTTTGCTGAAAATTCGTGGCATGGTACGCAGAATTGCGTTGGAAATTCAAACACAAATCCCTGAATTACCTGTTGATTTAATTAAATCTTTTGTAAAACATCGCGTGATTGTGCGAATGCTTGGTTATTTGAAAAAAAAAGTTCCAATGCAAAAATATCGGGATTGAAACGAAAAAAATATGGAACGAACCCGAAACATGTCAAAAAAGTGAAAAAAATCATCAACTAAGAGTTTTGCAAAAAAGAGTAGCATGATCAGGCATGAAAAAATAAGGGATGAAGGTTTAAACAACGTATTTTTTACTGCAAATCCCATGATATATTCTGAGATATTACCTGATTGTTTTGTTAATTTTTCTGCTTTATGTTTTCGTGGCATTTTTTTTTTGAATATCTACCGATTCCTCCGGTAATGAACTGCCCCTCAAAATTAAATTCACTGAATAAAATGTCCACCAATTCTATGAGATAAGTTTTATTACTGCCTTTTTGAAAGAAAAATTAATATAATATATCATATTTCGTAGCATTTCCTCTGACTCGTCGGTACGCCGAATCGGATGGACTGAATTTTGAAGAAACGAAGCAATCGGCTTTTTGGTTTGTAAACAGCATTTAACATTCAGGTACCGCCGCGGCATGATTAACATGGCGGACAGCAAATCCCCTATAACACAACCAGATATACTAGACCAACCATGATATAACTTTTCAGTATTTGACAGCAGCTTTCATTATGATAATGGAGATAAAGGGGAACAAAATCAATTTTGATAAAAATCTAAGCAAGATTAAGCACTATGTTCGACGAGATGAATCACATTTCACGACCTCTGTAAAGGTTTTGGTATTGAACACATTTTATCAGGTATTTGTATGGAATCCTACATGATTCCATATGTAGGAACGATGTAAATATTATAGGTGCACATCCAAATTCCCATCACTAGTGTACCATTGGTATCGGGAATACGGGTTATTTTATTCTACCGGGTCAAAATCAGGTCCAGGCATAAACAAACAATTAAATAAACCATAGTTGGGATAGTTTATGAAATAAAAGTGAACTGACAAGTGAATGCAAGCCTTCAATCCTTCAATCTTCGTCCATCGTTGCATAAATAAAGTAAATTTTAGTTATACATTTTACTATCTTTTGAGGAGGTAGCATAACGTGACTATCTAAAAATAACTTTACCACATCTCAGCGGGTGGTATAAAAGTTATGTTCATCTACTTTTTTTTCGATAGGTCCGTCTGTCGAATCGAGTGTCCATGTAGAGAAACAGCTTAGCCCAAGGGAGTTTAGATTGGATTGTGCAAGCACCATCGTCGAAACCAGTGTGTTGAATTGGCATAGTTTTTCGTTATCAATTTCATCAACATGAGTGAGTTAACCACCAAGTACAATATAATCGATGAAAAACCTCCGTTCAATGCACCACTAAAGGCCCAGTACAAATTGTAAGCCCAATAAAGGGAATAACGGTCAAGCATTCTTGAATGATTTCATCAACTTTGGTCGTACATTTGCAGAGGATTTGGTTTCTACACCATGCGAGAACGCCTCCCCGTTATACTCACCCAGGTTATCGATCAGCTCTCGAAGGACAAGGAGCAGATAGCCGAAAACTTTGGAGGCGAAACGACGCGGGAAGAGCTGAAAGCGGCAATTGGAAAAATATCCAA
The DNA here is from genome assembly GCA_914969975.1 of Anopheles atroparvus. Taxonomy (NCBI): domain Eukaryota; kingdom Metazoa; phylum Arthropoda; class Insecta; order Diptera; family Culicidae; genus Anopheles; species Anopheles atroparvus. The sequence goes on along the minus strand of CAJZCY010000004.1, from coordinate 30,774,059 downwards.
GCTAAAGTATGAACTACAAACGGATAAAGATTTCCGTCCAATACGTACCGATGTCGGCGACGAGCTGGTATGGAACAGCTTCATCGATGGGCTTGGGCAGGACAATTCCTATTTCTCTGCCTGCTGGTTGTATGCGGAAACCTACATGTATCGTCGGTTGAACAACATTTTCGAGAACACGTAATGCACTTAACACTTTACACTATCAGCATTCATTCACTCATTAAACACTTTTCTGTTTTTCTTTTTTCTTTTCAGGACAACTCTTCGTAAATTGGACTATTTCCAGCAACAAAAACATAAGGCGTTAACTAACTCCTACGATGCTATGGTTGCAGTGTTGCGGTCTATTGAGGCTTTTAATAATGAACCGAGAAAAGACGAAGAAATTGGTTCATTCTTCCGAAAACTTTTAAAAGTAAGCCATAAGATGCCTGCAAACGATTCGAATCTTTGGTGGCGAATCTTTCACACACATCAAAAAGGGCTTTGAAAAACATCCTGAATTTTATAAATCGGTTCAACAGCCTACAGCGACAGACACACAACCAATCGGGCAGCCCCCACACAACCAATAATGAGATTGGGCGCCATAGATTCGCATCGTATGCAGGCAACTAAACACGGTGCATCTAATTATTGGTTATAACCTTTTTCAAGTTTTCCGTTTCGTGTAAAGATAAATTTCAAAAATACGATTTATTCCGTTTAAAGTGTTACAACACTGTCAAGTTTGTGTTTTATGTTCTCTGTTACAGTTGAATCTTTGGGGCAATCGATGCGATCTCTCAATCAGCGCTGGTCAGGATGTGAAGCAAGATGGCGATCCGTTCAGTCTGCTCGACGCGCTTGATCAGTGTATCGTAAGTGATCATACACACGACATTTGGCACTGCCTATCTGCGACCTCACCGAAACCAGAAAGCTCGGAGGTAGTGGAAATCATCAACGATAATTCCGGCTACGAGCTGTTCACCGATCTCTGCTTGGCCGATTTCATCGTGCGTCATAAACTGGTGCCGAAAGTATGTTTCAATGTCAAGGCCATCCCGTGGTACATCTCGGACGTTACCCCGAAAGATATGCACTGGACGTTGGACACTCTGGCCGGTCACCAGACAGAACCTCTCCTGGCCCAGTTGGGGACACGGCTGAAGCAACACTTCGAAACCGGTGCCTTCGAGATGCGTCAGGTGGACAACTTTTGGACCTCACCGTACGAGTTCTATCGCATGCGGGACATCGCTCCGGCGCTGTACGATACGCTGTCCCAGGCGAAATTGCTCATATTCAAAGGTGACCTGAACTACCGAAAGTTGCTGGGGGACTTCAACTTCCCCTACACGACCCCATTCGTTGAAGCTCTCCGCGGATTTTTGCCAACTAACTTGTGCACACTGCGCACCGTTAAAGCAGATCTGATTTGCGGGTTGCCTGAAGGCCTCGCAGAGGAGCTGCAGCAGAAAGATGCTTCGTGGATGGTGACTGGAGAGTACGGTGTGATACAGTTCGCAGCAAAATAGAAAGCCCTTTCATTCTATGGTTTAATATTTACAATATATATATCAATATATATATGTATACTTTTTTTGTTTGCTTCTTGTAGCTATTCTGTTTGATTGACATTATTTTTGTATGGGAATAAAAACTAAATTCGTTGGTAACATTCATTAAATGATTGAACTACATATGTAGTGTAGATTAATGATATCTTTAATCCATTCCGAAACTCAGGGGCGTTTTAAATTTCAAATCCACAATGAGTCATAACGGAGTGGTGATAGATGCTAATTTGTATGCGAGTCAAAATGTCAAAAAACTTTCAAAATAAGCTAAATCTGCAGACCAGCGGCCAAAAAAGGATTTAATTTGAAAACTTTTTTTAGTCATTTATGACTTCGCTTCACTCTGCCGTTAGGTTTGGGATGCGCCACGCTCCGTTCGCTTTGTTTCTTTCATCGTTTCTGGACCGTTTTCTCCCCTTTTAATTTTTCTGCCTGCACTGTAGCACGATATTTTTCGACCAGAATACATCGGCGCAACGCATTTCAACTCTTCGGGCTGCAAGCAATTATCGAATAATTAGTGGCAGATCATATCAGCATCACAGAAATGTAACAATAAACCATGCAACATCTCTCAGGCTTTGATCTCTGTTAAGGAGCGAAAGAGAGATGTGGATAGATCCTCTTTTTTGTTCTTTTGCAGTCATTTGATAGCGTAAAGTTTTTCTGTTTGAAACGATTCAATCCGGAAATGGTGCATCTTTTGAGGACTGTTGGTGAGCAATCCACTTTCCGCATCCTTCATCGACCGCATCCCTACACACGGAGATATTTGCTGCGATCCGACATTTCGGTGGTGAGCACTTCCACTTTAACAATCATGAGTTAGAGCGACAATAGAGGCCTTTGGATATCGACAGGATAACGCCAGAATTCCATACCTTAACTGCACACCGCAGGCCGTCTTTGGCTTTTTGAGATCCTGTGCCTACAAAACCTACGAGAAGCAACCTGTCACGACTGGGACACGGTGCTTCAGCACTACCGGCAGTTGTTGTGGCTGCAAAGAGAGAGATACCAGAGAAGTGCATACCACTACCGCGTAATGTCTGCTCTAAAATTGCTTCAGAACCATACGCGACCGTGTCCAGCACCAACAGTTGGCACTTCCGCGAAATCGTAGGGACCTCAACCTGTACATTCTTCTTTTAAACTGTTCACGATCCAGTAGGGCAAGCATAGATTTCGCAAGAGCAGATTTCTCTTCCATTCCGCCAATGTACCCCTGTCACAGAATGAGAGCTATTGAAAACGGCCAATATGGGTTGGTTCAAACAGGGAAGACCCCATTGATCGCTGTATTAAATTACGTCGTCATCAAAGGTTTTATGTTGGGAGCTGTTATGTTTGTCTCCTCGATTATTAACGGAACACGCGGTGGGCGCAACAGGTAAACTTTTGTAGACTTGTGGGTAAACAGGAGGCACGGGGAGGTCACATTCCACCTCGCACCTACTGTATGGCCTGGTTTCCTTCGACACTATGGAGAATTCCGCCTTGGCAGTGCTCCAAATGAGTCGCCGAGCGAGCTAAGATACTGGTGCAAGGCAGCTGCATTGCAGTCAAGGTCTTGCAGTGTTAGCCCTACAAGAAGCATTTTATAGTAAAAATAAGTTTTCAGCGTTCCGTTTACGCAATCAGTCATTTTGGATATCGAAATTAATAAGTAACTTGTATCTGAAGAGTTAAAGATATTTTATACCTTCTTAGTGTTTTTTTTTCTTCTTACTACAGATTCTATACAGTAAATATCTTGTAACAGAAAAAAAAACAATAATATTTGTTTAGACGGCCGTATTGAGCCTACAAAATTCGATTCGATTCATTTCGACTGTACTTTGTACAAAGCATCGAAGCTTTCTAATGCATTATTCTTCAAATTATGATCCCCAAACATATCGTGGACATCTCAGGAATAGAGGATGAGTAACATAAAACATTATTTTTTTTTTTAATCAACTTATCTCTAAGGGAAGCAGCTTTCTTTTTCCAACCGCTTCTGTACTAACACTTCATACAACAATTTTAAAAATCTTCTTTCAGGATAAGTTATCAACTCCGGCGAAAAGAAAGGGATGTTTTTACCGTTTTCGAGGTTCTGGGAACTGGTAGCACTACAGCAATTCCTGGCACCGGATTTGGCCAGGATATTATAGTCTTTTCCTGGTTTGCTGTTTGCATTAAAGTCTTTCGTGTAATAGCAATTATCTGGAACACTATCATGACTCCCACGCTTATTGTTAGCATTACGGCCATTCGTGGCATAGGCATCCGGAGCATAGGACTGACCTGGGACATTACAGTCATGACGTGGATTCCTGTTTATATTATAGCTATTCGGAGCATAGCCATTGTCTCGGTCATTATAATCATAGGATTGAACTGTGACAGTACAGTTAATGCTAGGATACCTAAGAGCATTATGAACATTCGTGGCATAGACATTCGGAGCATAGGAGTGACCTAGGACATTCTTGCCATACCTGAGATTCCTGTTACCATTGAAGTCATTCGTAGCATAGTTTGGATTGGTGGATTGATTACTATTCGCACTATATGAGCAATAACCATTTCCATTTGAACCACGCTTTGATGATTGCCTTATTCGTCTCGAGGAAAATACCATCCGGTTATTACATTTCTTGCCGTTGTTCTTTTGCGCTTTAATCATCAGATTAATATGTTTGGATTTTTCTGACGTCACTGGATAGACCAAAGCCGATGAGCCTTGACCGTCAAGCTGTGCGATAATGGAACGAATGGATTAAATTTAGGGCGCAAAATACCTCACTTTCCTCAAACTTACCTTTACCACATCGGGAATCGATCGGAGCAATGCATCAAGTTGCTGAAATCCATATTCCCTATACGGTATGTCCGTTCCTTCATGATGTTTGAAGTCTATGGCTAATTGCGCAACAGTTAAAGGGCTGCCAGGTTTCGATATCACCATGGCTTGAATCAGTTTCTTCAGCTCGTCCATAGTGAACAGGAAGTATCGACGACGTTGTTGCTTTTGTTGGCTGATCTGATCTGGACATTTTGTTTTGCTGTCGAAATGACCACATCATCCCTTGTATTCGCACGAGGGCGTTCGGATGGTTCGAATTTGCCTTTTTTAACTGTGCAACCTGATAGTTCAGCATGGCGTTTTTTACCATTCTTCTTATGTTTCACCACCATTTCCCGAATGTGTTTCGATTTTGCGGTTATTACTGGCAATACCAATGCGGAGGAACCCTGCCCTTTGGTCTGTATGGGAAGAGCAATTGCGAATCGATTAAACAAACATTAAAGAAGAAAAGTTACGTTATGGTTACCTGTACAGCATCCGACATTGAGCGGAGCATGGCATCAAGCTTCTGGAATCCATATTTCTCATAAGGTATATTATACCCTTCATGGCATTTGAAGTCTCTGTCCAATTGCAAAATTGTCATAGGGCAACCGGCATTGGAAATTACTATAGCTTGAATTATTTTCTTAAGCTCTTCCATATTCATGCTGCGGATGTTACGACAAATAATACAAACTTAGCTTAGAATTATGCATGATAAAATGAGCTTCGGATAAAGCGCCATTAGTAATGCTTTGCTCATTTGCTATAGCACATAAATAAACACAAAATGGCGTTCTATACTTACAACCAGCTCCAACGCATTTACGTTTCAACACAATTTTTGTACTATTACACTTTTTTTCTCGAAAAACCTGTAATTTAAGAAATAAAACGTATAGCTGAATGCAAGACACAACATAGAACGCACGACACATAAGCTGTTTTGACGAACAACATTGGTAAGTTTACAGCGGCACGTTTGATTTTCGCGGTTAAATTCGGAAATGGTAGGTTCAAGAAAAAGTGTCAAGTACGATGCCATAATAAAGCTAGAATTTCAGTATTAAGCCACGATTCCATTCAGGCAACCAAACCTCCGCAACTCAGGTTGCCCGCTGGTTGCACGCGTGTGAAAGATGCTCCGTTTCTCGCGATTTCAACGCGCGTGCTGATTTTTTTTAATTTTTCGGCTCATCACATGCTTCTGTCAAATTCCACACAAAATTTTGCCAGCACGCGCATCGAAATCGTGAGCCACGGAGCAGTGACAACAAACAACTCAAGTTACGCGTTGGTTGTAAGCGTATGAACGAGGGTTCTACGGCTTTACCTGCGCAGGAACGAAAATAGGATCGATCCTATTTTGCGTGCAATGAACATTGCCGCCTGGCAAATTTTATTTAGCATTTTGTGTCCGGTGTATAATTTCAAAAATATATCAATACAACCAGGGATAAAAGTCAATTGAGTGCTAGCACAGTTTGATCTGATTGAAAAGATGTTGTTATAAGTTGTTATAAGTTGTAAAATATAAGTGTTTGTGGTAATTCAGCGACCCATGGCATAAAAGATCATACGAAAAGCTTCGTGCGTGGCAAGCCCCGTTCCAAACTAGTCAAACTACGACAGATGCTGCGTTCTGCGTTAAACTGTAGCCACGAAACGCAGACATTTCGGTAAAAACGCAGATGCGTGCGTTTGCGTTAAACTGTAGCCACAGCCTATATGCGTGTATAAAAACTTAAAAAACGCAGACGCTTCTGGTTGCGTAAAACTTTTTTTTAGTTTTTCCGGAGGCACAGAACGAAATAGGAACTGCGGTGCTACGGGGGAACGCGAAACAAAGATTGGAATTTTGCTGGATCTTGGTAAGCACTTTGGTGTTGACGCTGTAATTTTGTATGCCTTGGATTACAAAAGGACCATTCCTTAGCAGAGTTTTTTTTTCCAACTTACGCTGAGAAATATGATCAAATGATATTATCGTGAAATATCTTCCACAAATCTTTGTCAACAACTGATCGGAACAATCAAAGATGGCGATGGGGTGCGGAAAAATATGGCGCACTAACACATATTGACTGACTCAGTCATACAGTGTGTATTTTCTGACTTACAGCATTGTCAAACGGCCTGTCAAACAGAAAACTTCGATAGCACATCGATACTCTCGTAATATTTCCACTTTTGCGGAGGTTGGGTTAAGGTGTGTTCCCATTGATGCGTGTAGACGCCAAGATTTGTTTAAAATCGTGCCACCAGCGATTGTTCCTGTTAACATTAGTTGCTCTTTTTTTAGTCGAACTCACACATCTACACATTCCTGTTTGACAAACTAGAGCCGTGCAACTCTTGTTCACAAGCGTGCAACCGGTGGGCAACCTGAGTTGCGAAGGTTTGTTTGCCTGAAAAGGAACGCGGCTTTACATTCATCTTGTATCCAACAACCTTTTGTGTCAAATTTTTGTAATACGTGCCGCTGTAAGCTTACCGATCCAGTTTGTCGAGATGGTAGTATCAGCAATACTGTACTGTATCCAGCAATCGCCACGTATTACGTTTTCCTCGCTTTTCTCTTACGCATTTTCTGAGAACCGTAACAGTTAGTGATTGTTTGCAAAGTTTGGTTTTATTTGTTAAAATTGTTAAAATTTGACAATTGGTGGTAAGGTAAGCATTCTTGCTGCTGTGTGCCAAGTTGGTGTAGTGTTCTTTTAACGAATTGCTTTTAGTAGCCAATTTTGTAAAGTTAATGCTCGTTGTACACTGCTATTAGTAAAATATTAAGATTATTTATAGCTTGGAGCTGCAAGTTTGTTAATGTTTGCCAAAATATATCTTCATCATAAATATGGAAGAGCTGAAACACATCATTCGAGCTATGGTAATTTCCAATGCCGAGAGGCCTATGCGATTTCGCAATTGGACAAATACTTTAAATGTAACGAAGGCTATTGTATACCGTTTGAAAAGTATGGATTTAAGCACGTAGATGCTTTGCTTCGCTCAATGTCGGATGCTGTACAGGTAACCGTAATATCACATCAAACCGTACTTACCACTTTCATTGATTTATTCGACCTCTACACATACAGCTTGATGGGCTTGGTTGTTCGGCATTGGTAATGCCAATACTATCTCCAAAATCCGAACAAATTCAGGAGATGGTGGAGAAACAAAAGAGTTCTGGTAAAAAACGCAAAGCCGAACCATCGAACTTCACGGCAAAAAAAGTCAAACTTGAACCAACTGATTCAACGGATTTTACAACTAAGAAAGTTAAACTGGAACCTACGTGTTGCACGGATTTCACGGCAAAGAGAGTTAAAATGGAACCAACCCTTTGCACTGCAAGCAATCATGTGGGCAACTCCAACACCAACCATTATTCAAGATCGGGCAATAAAATAACCACTACCTGCTTAACTATGGCGGATCTGAAGAAAATTATTCATGCCATAGTAATTTCCAATGCAGGCAGCACTATGACCGTTACTCAAGTAGCCAAAGACTTCAAATATTTCGAAGGAACTGACATACCGCATAGGGACCATGGATTCCAGAATCTTGATGCAATGCTCAGGACGATCCCCGATGTTGTAAAGGTAAGTCTTTCGAAGCAGATCATTAATTTCAATCTTCATTAATACCATTCATTCCATACACACACACACACACACAGGTCCATGGTCAGGGTCCATCAGCCTTGGTATATCCAGTGACAACGAGGAAAACAAATCATATAGAAGTGATGATTCGCAGGCAAAAGAACACCAACAAGGGTCGTTTTAACAGAACGTCATATTTCTCACGAGGTACAGGGTATAACTATTCATCAAACCGGCGTCCCTACGATAACAGTCAAAGACGCTGGACTCAAAACTCGAACAGAAGAAACGGTTACACACGTTACGGAAATGGATATAATGACTTTGGGGATCACCAGAATGGAAACTTACCGTGTGGTGCAAATGATTATCAATCCACCAAACCCAGCTATGGTGCATCTGGTTATAATCCTTACGCGAATGTTGGGTATGCCAATTATGTCCCTGGTCATTCTTCGTATAATTCGAATGGTCCTGAACCTTTTCATGCCGCTTTACTGAGTTTTTACCAAGCTATGAAGTACAATTATCAAGCCAATTACATACCGTATAATAGTTGCCGATTTCCTCTCCCCGATGCAATGCTCAAGCCGACGTGGGAAGTTGCACAGGTAAGGTTATTGTTTAACTAATTGTAAGTAAGTTATATATGTATTTCTTATTTTCTGAACAGGCTGATGCGATGGGTTCACGGGTAAATTATCCATTTTCATATTAAACATAAAACATTTAATTGAATGTATTCCTACTATAATGCGGGGTGTTCCATATCAAATGCTTAGTTTATCACGGTGATCGTTATTCCGTAAATTGCGTGCGCTACTTTATATCAAAGAAAAGGAATCCTCAGCCGACGCCTCATTGTGATCGAGTCAAATTTTGTTACGTGAATTTCTTATTGTGTTGGTCATTTCGCTTGCAAGATTAAGTTAAGACGCCGTGCGTGTTTTGTTTTGATTTATATAACAGCGAATAGTAGGATATGATGATATCGAAGATTAAAAATTCAACAATGCTATTAAAGCGGAGCTTAGATGGCATAATGATACCGAAGACAACAGATTTGTGAAGATAATTTATTACTGCGCGTTTACGATGCAATACTTTACCGTTTAAAACAAAACAAACCTTATAATGTGAGAGGATAATGTTGTAGTTTCACCCTGTAGGGAAATGTTCGGTCACTCTATGTAATGGACGCTAGCATGGCGCAAGATGCGTCCATCGATCAGCTTTTGATGAATATCGTGTTCGAACAGAATACCTAAGCTTTGAACGATTGCACGATTGAAATCAAAATGCAAAATGATTCTGGTTGAATAACAGTCGTGTCATTGGTTAGAATAGAGCATAGTTGAACTAGAAAATGATAAGGAAGTGATGAAACTAACCTGCACCCTAAAAGTAAAACAACGTAATCAATTCATCCATTGTATAAGTGCCAATTTCGGTAGAAGACCCGAATAAACTTTCAAGCCATTTTTGTTTATATCTTAGAAGGTGATAATATTCTCGTTATTATTACTTATTTGTACTAATGGCTTCGGCTACTTCTTTCACGAGCTGGAGTGAGTGAGTGAGATGAAAAAAATATATATATACCTGAGAAAAGTTCAACGATGGAATGAAATGGTAAGGTAAACATTATTTTGTACGTTAACGAGTAGAACAGACTCAAGTTACATCAATTCAAATTTTTGAATGATAAACACACATTGCAAAATATTCATAGGATTGTCTATTAATTTTTTTTCATACATTACGCCCAGCAAAAACATGTTCTAAACATGAAAAAAAAGCAACGATTCGATCCTTTAAATAGAAATGGAAAGTTAAACCTTCGACGCACAGCTTATTTACTTTGCTTACTTTGCACATTAAAGCATCATAGCAGATAAAGCATTATTTTGCAACTCAAGTGGTTGGTAAAATGTGGTAAGTTTACACCATAACTAGAGCGTCATAAAATGTGTCGACTTAAAGTAGCTTTTCTCAATTATGCGAGGAGAAAAACATATCTTTAATTTATACTTTTAATACCTAACAAGTAACAGTCATCCAACAACTATCTTTTTGCAAAAACGCATAAGAATGGCCTATAGTTGTAGCTTAAATTTCTTTACACATTTTCTTTGTTTGCATATTAATACATTATTCGAACGTTTAGGATGGTTTTAACATCGTAACTACAAACAAGTGGTTGGTTCCAAACAAGTGTCATGAAAAGTTGTATATGATATAATGCTATTGACAGCATTTAGAGATAAAAAAACAATGAAAATCAATATGAGCAACCACTTGGACTAGAAAAAAGAACGTGTTTCTACTAATAAAAGTTGAATGGCCATGCCACACCGTCCGCACATTGCTCCTTCGGATTGCTAGTATCAGCTCCGGTCAATGGAGCATTACCTGGCTGACCAACACTTCTCCAATAACAATGAAGTTGATTAAAAATTGCCTGAAGTATCGGAAAAACGTAGCAAAAAGTGAATAATATTCTGAAACATTAATATATATCAAACTAGCGGTTTACCTGGCTTTGCTCGGGAGATGAGGGATTTTTTCAATAAAAGCAAATTTTAGCTAAGGGATTTTTTCGATGAAAATTTACTCAACTTTTTACAAATCTTTCCTATATTTTTCGACGTAAGTTCCCTATAATTACGTTGCAATTACGACTGTTTAGTAGCAATACCAGGTTATTTTCTTAATTCACGTGCTTCTTTGAATAGAGCTTTATTTGTTCTTAGCGCGTAGCTCGTTGCTAGTGGGCTAATATAAAAACATGATCTGCGAATCCCCGTCTGACTGGCGTTCTCACTTTTGCTGTAAAGCTTACCTCCGTACCCGACGCACTTTTAACCGTTTTTTTTTTTCGTGCGTTCTTTGGCCCTTGTTTCTTTTTTTAACTCCTAGTAAATTCCTCCAGCCGCAGACTCGTGCATGTCTGTCATTCTCAACACTGACTTTCTGGGAGTTTGAGCTACCCTAGGCCCTTGCGTTAAAATCTCCTGTTTCTCTATGAGTAGAGTTCTGTGAACTCGGGGACTCCTGATTAGCACAGTGGGTTCGAATCTAGACCAGATCTCCCAAGGCACAAAGGATTGGCTATCCACGAACGTTAACACCCTCATTACACACGGGTTTTTACTGTCATTCGATTTTGGGATTTCATGTCAAACTGGGCTCTGGTAAGGACGTTTGACAGAAAATTACCATCGGCTCGTGTAATAACGCAAGTTTTGCAAAGTGGGTTCTTTGTGGCTTAGTGGCAAACAGTGACAGTAATTCATCGTCGAAATCCATTATGCAAACATTTCAACAACACTCCCTGATGAAAACAACAAATGGTCCGTCGAAAGAGCGTCACTCTAACAGAAAAGTTCCAACCGAAAGCAAATCGATTTGCGGTTCCGATTTTCTGAGCACAATATTTCTGACAAACTCGTTTTGATACTATTTTCCAAAATCGAGTGACAGTAACATTGTGAGTGTAATAAGGCTTAAAATGGGGAAAAGTTTCGTTAGCCCGAAAAATGGCTGTTGAAAATTGGCCGTTACGACAGGAAAGAAGAAGAGAATTTCTTAACAAAATATTGTAACATTTTTTGGGCAACATATTCAGGATTTCCACTAAAAATTGATAACAGAGCGTTGGGCAGAAAGGCTTTGGTTTGTCTCCTTCTTTCCTGGCTTGGGTTTGTAGTGATTTGAAAACTTCATTCCCTTCAACCTTAGTAGGCGAGGCGAAGCGAAAAATTCAAGTCAAAAAGTTCTCGGGACCACAGTAGGCGCGAGTTTTTCGCAGAAAATTGCGAATATTGTGGAAACTATGGCACTTTTCCGACTTTTTCTGCCACATAAACCTGCCCTGGGTCAAGACGAACAGAATGAACCAAAAACGACACAAATCGGTCCAGCCGTTCTCCAGTGATGCGCGGTCGCACACATTTTGAACTTTGTTTTATATAAATAGATTGTTACACAAAAGTGTCATTAAAAACCGCATGAATTCATTTCTCTTTTTACAAAATGTGAGAAATTTATTGTTTTTTGTTGATTTTGCCCATCTCAGCCTATGTTCTAGAATTGTTTTAGTAATGTATAACACAATAACATTAAGATCCTTTAGCAATTTGTCTTTCTTACGCATAGATTTTTTTTTTCTTTTTTCTTCTTTCTTTAGCATAGATTTTTCTTATCGTTTTGAATTGAAATATATTAGGATTTCCATCAGCAGCCTCCTTTGCAGCAAGCCCGCCTGAGACTGCGGACCAACCTGATGAGACCTTGCTGAATTGAGGAGGAGGGCAGGTTCCCTTCCGTATTGAGGGAACTCTCTGCCACCGGATTGGTTCGTTGGAGTGTCCACCCCTGCTTACGCCCAGCTCTACTATTACGATGTGCAGGAAGAGCAGCAGGCCACCTTGGATGCAAGGGTAAACGTGAGGACCAACATGTTCCCGCAAGTGGAGCTCGACAGCGGCATCGTTGCCAAAATCGTACATATCCTAGCCGAACACCATCCACTCGTCCACATCCTTATGAGTGGTTGCATTACCGTGAGCAGCCTGGCGCAGCGGAGAGAAATGAGCAGCCGGCATCATGTCATGTATACAGGACAGGAGATTGATTTAGTCAGCCATCCTTCCACCTGTCCAAAATATTGCTCCGTCGCTCGCGATTTCATCGCGCGTGCTGTCAAAATTTTGTATGGGATTTGACACGCGGCGCGCGATGGAATCAAAAAAATTTGATCCCATCGCGCGTCGCGTGTCAAATCCCATACAAAATTTTGACAGCACGCGCGTAAAAATCGCGAGCGACGGAGCAGTAACACAAGCCTGAGTGTGTGGCGGGATCGCTAAACGCCTGCGTTGTGGAAACACCGCTTCATGGGATCACACGCGTCATCTAGCGGAAAAGCGGAACACTAGTCCGAAAGGTATAAAAGCGCAAAGCGGACTTCGTCCTACCTTCTTCTTCGATCATTCCAAGAGACGAATGTCGCTCTTGAAGCGCAAAGTCTCTGAAATAAAAAAAATAAAAAATAAAAAAAAATTCTTCGATCATACTCCGTCATTCAGTGTAGTTCCCGTGCTCAATAGAACTGCAGACAAAATGAAAAAAACGGTAGTTTCCCTGGTAAAACGCAAACTTCTAGGGAACCTCCAAAAGTGGTCCTACGGAACCGTAGGAGAAACCGAAAAAAGACCTTTTTATTGCAAGGCACGTTACAATAATTTAAAACAGGCGCGATTGCAATTCTCCGGAGGCCGGTAATCACGCTTAGAAATCCGCTACCGCTCGAATGAGACCTGAAAACGGATCAGGAAATTTTCGGATCGGGATGGATCGAAAAAAGGACAGATTCTCGTTCTTCTGATCTCAAAATTATAAGTGACGCTTTATTCTACAGAATATCAATCTCATATATTACATTCTTACCTATCTCCTAACAAGAGAGAACGTAAACAAATATCTCGTTCTCATTCCCCGTAATTTTAAACATAAACATATGTTTCCATATTACGCGAACAATCAACCTTCCTGAAGGATAGCGTATCGTTCGCAGCCCTATCTAGCGCGGGTGTTTGTTTAGGACTACGTGATTAAGAACGATTTCTTCGATCGATTACACTACTTCCTGCTTCGTAGGTGATTCGTATGAATCTTTCCTACCTTTCGCGACTTTTGCCTAGTGCGTTGTTTGTATTACGAACGACCTTTTTCTTGTAACAATCCTAATGTTTTTTTATACGCGATTCTTTCTTATCTTTCTTTTTTCAACGGTTCCCTGCACTGTTTAAATGCGGGCGATTTTGATCGCTCTGCGTTGTTCTTTTTAATTCCATGTTGCCCTAAATTCGTAGCCATTGAGAAATGTCATTCAAACACAAAGTGTAGAAGAAAGAAATGTAATTCAAACATTTAAATTTAACGAGACTTAATAATAATAGTAGTGGGATATTTATTACTGGTGACGGGGACCTAGGAGTCGGTGAAACAAGTTAGTTATCTTGTTTCCTTGCCTAGTTATGCCACGCTTCGCCGCCTTTACTGTTTGACCTCTTCCTTATGCTTTACCTTAGAAAAATCGATGGACCCATTGGGCCCATTTCGTGCCTACGTTACGCACGCCGTACTGTCTTTATGTTATGTATTAATGCCTTTCTTTCTCTACCACTATGTTTGGTCAACATTTTTGCATCGATTTGTTGAAAGTTTATTTCAGTTTTGATTGTTTCAATTCTTATTTGAGTGTTGTTTCTTTTATTTAATTTTTATTAAAGTTTTCTGTTATCCCTTTCAGTGGGTAGTCTTTACCAATGCTTTACCGGAAAAAGGAGGCGAAACAATCAGTTTTATTAGTTTGTTGCTATACGTTATGAAAAAAGAATTCAGAAACACAATTACACATACACATCCTGCTGTTTCCTAACAATCGAAGCTTGAGAGGAAAAAAAAGTGTCACCAATCCGTACGCTGAAATGCGAGTTTAAATTAGCTTAATGTATGCAATGTATGCAATCCTTTTGGAGCTTTCAGGTAAAATGGAGAGCAAATGAGGAAACGTTAATGAAAAGTAAGAAGGATGAAAAGTGTGATAATATTAGCTGGCAGAAGAGCATACAGAGCAAAAGATGATGATGATGAGTCCCACCTCTTACCCCAACATAGGTTTGAGAATGGCGTAGTTATCTATCGATATTATCGCGATATGTCAAGTCCTAGTATGAAGTAGTAGTATTGAAGTGATACTCACAGGAAAACACAAATGGATCTTTTTTCCTTGTCACAAAAAACGTTCAAGATGGAACTAACATATCCCAGAGGAGAGGAAACAGTAAATTTAACAGAACGAAAAGAGAGTGTCAAAAGAAGTAACCTGATGGACAATGGAGTGAAGAAAGGATAAATATCTGCTCCCTTTTACTCGTTATAGTTCACTTGGCCGCCAAGTTTTCAGTCAATTTTATCTGTTAATGTTGTAGGTGGTAGCTGAATTGTTACACCCGCACATGTTTCCGTCGAATGAAGATTTCCTATTGCCGGTTAGCTGTCGAGACGGGCTAGCTTTTACCGTGTTTTAATAAATTCATTTTGATAGAAGCCAATAATTGTTTCATCGCTCAGTAATGTATTTGGATGTTTATACATAGCAAAGCAAAGCAAAGAAAACATAATAATTTAAGAAAAAAAGCTAGCAAATCATCACAGAAGGATCCGAAGGATTTTATACAGGTTCCTCTGCGATTTTTTAACCTGTTTATCCTTTGGAGCCACTGCTTAAGTTGAACGACACTAATTATGCGATACATCGCGATACAGGAAAATAGAAGAACGCAGGATGGAATCGACAATCAAAACTTACCGAAAGCACATATAAACGAAGTACTAAACAAACGAAATACGAAACAACACTAAACAATAAAACAATGGAACCGTAGCAGTGAGAGAAATAAACGAAAATATAATAAACAGCAGATATATTTTTGTTGAAATAAAAGTAACAGTGTTAAAAAAACACAAGTCAAATTGTTACCTTATTTTGAGGGTTAAAAAGGAAAAAAAGAAAGAGAAAAGTTCTAGAACATATGGACTTAGAAGCCTTTCCTTTAATACTGTAGAGGTCTATGGACATATACAGGAAGCGGAATTCAAAAGCTGTACTGGGGTAAATCCCATCGTCAAAGAAGAAGAAAAAGAGTGGTAAAAGGGGAAAGATGCTAACAAAAATAACGAGCGAATTTAAAAAAAAGTAAGCACTAAAGTAAGCTGAAAATGATACACGACTAAAAAGAGCTAGTCTTACGCCATCTTCTCCATCTCTGATAGCGCAAACTGTGTGTTTCTCTGATGTGAAGCGTCATGATAGCATAAGATCTTCTACTGTTGGTGGGATCACATGTGAAAGATCCTCTGGCTGATTGCTGCCTTGTTGCGACATTGGGATACCTACGGAGTTCTAGTGTTTCGGTAAAATTGTCTTCTGAGGCAGCTACACCGGGTCTCGCCGAATCTCATGATCAAACAGTATTCGTCTATTTAAGTTTAGATGTATTTTTAACTTTAAAACGGGGGACTAAGTGTTAATATCAACATGCAAAAGACTCCATAACTGTTTTCAGCCTTCGTGGCAGCTAATTGAATTAGGTTCACATCAACCCAAAGCCTATTGCGCTGATGGTAGAAGTCGACAGTAAAAATTTCAAAACGTAACTGCGTACCATCTAGTAGCGTTGTTATGTGTGGAAAACAGTTTATGAACATAAGTCAGCCCACATTTGCAAGCAGTTCAAGATTAGCGATAATGGGTTGCAGCTGCACGAAAAGCCGATCCGGCAAAAGGAACAATTCAAGAGAATCAGCGAAGAATGAGCCGAAAACCACCGCTCTAGGACCCGGATTGCCAGAGGAGGAACAGGACCTTGAAAAATCGTACAGTCAGAGAGAAACAAGGTAAGGCAAGCAGCATGGTTGTATTAGGACATTTCTAATTAAGGTTCAGGTTCTCTCTTAGTTACCGGCCATCGAGGAGGAGACGACCGAAGAGAAATTTTTAGAACAGTATGCTGAGCATCTGGAGGAACAGGTTTGCGAAATGAAAAATTGAACTCAATGACCTGGAAAAATAAGGTAAGGTAACTTTTGTTTGTTCATGTAACAATAAATTATGTTAATAACTTGTTCGCTGAAAAGTTTTCAATGATTCCCCGGCTGCACACTTTACAGCAATTGCTCATAGTAGGCTGCGAAAGAAGAGCACGATTGCTCTCATAGCCTCCCACGTTTTGGAAAATTCTAAATTAAGAATTTTCTAATTTTCCAGCTTTTCTTTCGGAATTTTCCAATTTTTTTTTATTTCCTAAACCTTCGTGGGGCAAAACAAGCAAATAGTCCCAAGACATCATCAAGATTGGTCCAGCCGTTTTTGAGTTTTAGCGTTACAAACAAACATACATCAATTTTTATATATATATAGATAGATAGATAGATAGATATCTTATCAACATCCCAGAGGAATGAAAATTAATACCGCTGCAAGCATTTAAGAGTGCTCTACCTGTGCCAAAAAAAAAAAGTTTAAAAAACTCTTAAGATTTTACACCGATGTGATAGTTTATCCTGATCTATTTTTCCGTATCATATTTTTTCAACCCCATAGTAAGTTCGTAAACCTTATATTCTTTATTGTGCAGCATCCTTGTTAGCTGCACATTTCGCCATGCATCTAATGATGCCAATCGGGAAAATAACATTTTAGTACTTGCATGTGTTCCATGTTATAAGTTAACATAAATTGTTTAATGGAGTTTGATCAAGTCGCGAGATTGAGTTGTGATATTAGAGAGTATCTAAAATTCGAAAAAGTTATTGTTATTCGTAATTTGGAAGCCTCTGGTACCCAACGATGCGCTTTGAATTTTGAAAGCCTCTTATCTGGAGGATTTAATGAATTCATTTGATCTGATTTCAATAAGTATGATAATAGATAATGATCTTACTTAGTAATTCGTACCCGAAGTGTTTGAGATATTTTATATCTTTCTCTTGTTGTTCGTGTTGTTTTTTTTTTTTTTTAAATAAAACTGACACCATGATAAAACTGTTCTACAGTACTGTTATATTCAAAAAAAAAAGATCCCGATAGATTTTACTCTAATATAGATCGCGAGTCATGTGAAGCTCGAGCATGGGTTCCTACAAATAACTTTAAAATTGAGCATCGATGTTGCACTTTCGTATGTGCGGCATGGTTTTTAGAAAAGATGCTTTCCTGTTCCAAACTATTCGCTGTTAACACTTCGTACAGGCAGCCAAAATATTCCTTTCAGAACGTAACGTATGCTATTGGAACATATAACCTGATTGGATCGACCTTTTTACACTGATAACACATGTTTTTGAGCAAACTCATAGATAGATTTTTATCGCAAGCCAGTTGCCTTTGGTTTCAACATGCTATCTCCCTGCACCCATTTTCGCATTTTCGATATCATACATTACGATATGTTGTGCACTAAAACGAGTATCGCACATAGATTTAATCTAACAACCGAGGTTCACAGTAATGAAAAAGTTGTTATTATAAGGCTTGGCACTCCTGGATAGGTTATAGTTTTCACCAAACACATTGTTGCCATAACCGTGCGAGCAATAATCATCGGACAATAAATTGACCTGTTTAAGAAAATGATAATAAAGAAGAAAATATTATTGAAACTACTTATGTGTCGTTATATGATAGACCTTACCTGTGCAGCGTCCCACATAGGTTTAAGCATAGCATCCAGCGCCGGAACTCCAGAACTATTATATGGCAAATAATTTCCTTGATTGGGAAAATTAACATCACTGCCCATAATTTCTCGATAAAGCCCCAGCAAAGCTGCATAATAGGAATCATTCGTACCACCAGAATGACGTGGCGTATTGCTATTTCCAGAATTCCCACAAGCATCACAGCTATCCGAAGCATAGGAGTGACCTGGGACATGTAAGTCATCCCCGGAATTCCAGCTAGGATTGTAGCCACTCGGAGCGCAGGAATTACCAGGGATGTTACAGCTATTCCCAGCATACATTTCAGCTCTGTTCACGGCACAGTCATTCGAAGCATAAGGCTGACCTGGGACATTATAACCATCCATGTGATTCCGGTTAGCATTACAACCATTTGGACCATGATATGCATTATAACCGTTCCCAAGATTCCAGTTTGTATTATTACCATTCAAAGAATAGGAGTGACCTGGGACATTATAGCCATTTCCAGAATATCTATGAGTATTAAAACCATTCGTGCCATAGCCGTTCCAAGCATAAGACTGACCTGGGACATTATAACCATTCAATTGATTCCTGCTAGCATTACAACCATTTGGACCATAGAAGTGATCTGGGGCATTATAACCGTTCCCGAGATTCCAGTTTGGATTATTATCATTCGAAGCGCAATAGAAGTGATTTGGAACATTATAACTATCTCCAGGATATCTATTGGTATTACAATCATTCATGCCATAGCCATTCGGAGCATAGGACTGACTTGAGATATTATAACCATCCCGTTGATTCCGGTTAGCATTACAATCAATTGGACCATAGAAGTGATCTGGGGCAATATAACCATTCCCGGGATTCCAGATAGGATTATTGCCATTTGAAGAATACGAGTAATTTGGAACATTAAAGCCATTTTCAGAATATCTATTAGTATCAAAACCATTCGTGCCATAGCCGTTCGGGGAATTGGACTGCCCTGGGACATTAATGGTATCCCTGAGATTTCCGTTTCTTTCGAAGCGATTCGTGCCATAGTTTGGATTGATGGAGTGATTATTATTCGCACCATAGAATATGTATCCATTTCCATGCATATTAGAAGAGCGATCGTTTCTTACGTTATAACTTTGGCACCCATTCCGAAATTTATAGTTTGAACCCTGCTTTGATGATTGCCTTGTGCTTCGGGTGGAATATGCGGTGCGGTTGAAACATTTCTTGCCGTTGTTCTTTTGCGCTTTAATCATCAGATTAATATGTTTGGATTTTTCTGACGTCACTGGATAGACCAAAGCCGATGAGCCTTGACCGTCAAGCTGTGCGATAATGGAACGAATGGATTAAATTTAGGGCGCAAAATACCTCACTTTCCTCAAACTTACCTTTACCACATCGGGAATCGATCGGAGCAATGCATCAAGTTGCTGAAATCCATATTCCCTATACGGTATGTCCGTTCCTTCATGATGTTTGAAGTCTATGGCTAATTGCGCAACAGTTAAAGGGCTGCCAGGTTTCGATATCACCATGGCTTGAATCAGTTTCTTCAGCTCGTCCATAGTGAAGCAGGAAGTATCGACGACGTTGTTGCTTTTGTTGGCTGATCTGATCTGGACATTTTGTTTTGCTGTCGAAATGACCACATCATCCCTTGTATTCGCACGAGGGCGTTCGGATGGTTCGAATTTGCCTTTTTTAACTGTGCAACCTGATAGTTCAGCATGGCGTTTTTTACCATTCTTCTTATGTTTCACCACCATTTCCCGAATGTGTTTCGATTTTGCGGTTATTACTGGCAATACCAATGCGGAGGAACCCTGCCCTTTGGTCTGTATGGGAAGAGCAATTGCGAATCGATTAAACAAACATTAAAGAAGAAAAGTTACGTTATGGTTACCTGTACAGCATCCGACATTGAGCGGAGCATGGCATCAAGCTTCTGGAATCCATATTTCTCATAAGGTATATTATACCCTTCATGGCATTTGAAGTCTTTGTCCAATTGCAAAATTGTCATAGGGCAACCGGCATTGGAAATTACTATAGCTTGAATTATTTTCTTAAGCTCTTCCATATTCATGCTGTGGATGTTACGACAAGTAGTACAAACTTAGCTTAGAACTGTGCATGATATAATGAGCTTCGGATAAAGCGCCACTAGTGATGCTTTGCTCATTTGCTATAGCAAATAAATGAACACAAATTGGCGTTCCATACTTACAACCAGCTCTAACGCATTTACGTTTCAACACAATTGATGTACTTTTACACTTTTTTTCTCGAAAAACCTGTAATTTAAGAAATAAAACGAATAGCTGAATGCAAGACACAACATAGAACGCACGACACATAAGCTGTTTTGACGAACAACATTGGTAAGTTTACAGCGGCACGTTTGATTTTCGCGGTTAAATTCGGAAATGGTAGGTTCAAAACAAAATGTCAAAAACGATGCCTTAAGCCGCGTTCCCATTCAAGCAACCAAACCTCCGCAACTCAAGTTGCGCGTTGGTTGCACGCGTGTGAACGAGGGTTGCACGGCTTTAGCTGCGCAGGAACGAAAATACCCAACCTCCGCAAACCCAACCTCCGCAAAAGTGGAAATACGACGAGAGTATCGATGAGCTATCGAAGTTTTCTGTTTGACAGGCCGTTTGACAATGCTGTATGTCGGAAGAGCAGCTAGACATATATGTGGTAATGCGCCATATTCTTCCGCACCCCACCGCCATCATTGATTGATGTCATCAGTTGTTGACCACCATCTGTGAAAGATATGTCACGATAGTATCATTCAATCATATTTCTCAGCGTAAGTTGAAAAAAACTCTGCTAAGGATTGGTTCTTTTGTAATTCAAAGCATTTATTTCTTGTTTACGTTCCCCCGACCAGCGACAACACCAAAGTACTCACCAAGATCAAGCAATCTTCAAATCTTTGTTTCGCGTTACCCCGTAGCACCGCAGTTTCTATTTCGTTCTGTGCCTCCGGAAAAACTAAAACATTGGAAAATAAACTTCATTCATTGCTTGCACCGTTTTCAATCACTGAAAAAACACTTTTAAAGGACCTTCTGTGCTTGATCCTGCCTCTTCCCCATCGACTAGCACGTTTGTAAAAACTACCAGTTTTTCTCAAACGTTTCATATGATCCATATTAGCAAGCACCAAATTATTGATTCAATTTATTGATCGAGATATAATGTTTGATGGCGGTGTTGTGCGAAAGAATATGGCGCACCAACACATACATGCCTTGCACCGGCACCCAGCTTTCTGTGCTGTCAAACGTCCTGTCAATCAAAAAATCCTCGATAAAAGTGGAATTACGATGAGAGTATCGATGTGCTATCGAAGATTTTGCCGTCCTCGATAGGTGTCCCTTGGGAAAGTGGAAATACGACAAGAGTATCGATGTGCTATCGAAATTTTCTATTTGACAGACCGTTTGACAATGCTGTATGTCAGAAGTCTCCGACGAGACTGGGGGCCAGAGGAGAGGCCTTGCAAGCCACCTCTGGAACTATTGCAACGAAAAGGAACCACGATGCTCCGGACTATCTTTGGTGGCGTATACGTGCAGGACGGGTGGAGGAGAAGGATAAACCACAAGCTGGCTGAGCTGTTTGGCGAGCCGGATATCCTAACGGTGGCGAAAGCCGGAAGGATCCGCTGGTTGGGGCATGTCATGAGGATGCCGAACTCATGCCCCACCAAGAAGACACTCGTCAGCGACCCGCTCGGCACGAGACGCAGAGGAGCTCAGCGAGCCCGTTGGCTGGACCAGGTGCAGCAGGACCTGCGGAACATCGGATGTCACCGGGGATGGAGAGCGGCAACCACGAACCGAGCGACCTGGAAAACGATTGGTGACCAGGCCATGTCAGCACGACGTGCTCAACTATGAGCGGGCCAGATAAGAAGAAGAAGAAGTATGTCAGAAGAGCAGCTGGACATATATGTGTTAGTGCGCCATGCCATGCCATCAGTTGTTGACAAACATTTGTGGAAGATATTTCACGATCGTATCATTCGATCATATTTCTCAGTGTAAGTTGAAAAAAAAACTCTGCTAAGGAATAATCCTTTTGTAATTCAAGGCATTTATTTCTTGTTTACGTTCCCCCGACCAGCGACAACACCAAAGTACTCACCAAGATCAAGCAATCTTCAAATCTTTGTTTCGCGTCGCCACTGCACCGCAGTTTCTATTTCGTTCTGTGCCTTTCGAAAAACTAAAACATAGGAAAATAAACTTCATGAATTGTTTGCACCGTTTTGATTCACTGAAAACAGACTTTTAAAGGAGCGGTCACTTAGCTACTCTGCTTGATCCTGCCTCTTCCTCATCGGCTGGATCCGAAACCATGTACTTTTCAGCTCAGCAGCTTTTCAGCTGTTCAGTTTCAGCATAAAAACTACCAGTATCAGTGTAGACGCCACGATTTGTTTAAAATCGTGCAACCGGCGATGGTACCCGTTCACATTAGTTGCTCAATGCGAACTCACACATCTACACATTCCTGTTTGACAAACTAGAGCCGTGCAACTCTTGTTCGCACGCGTGCAACCAGTGGGCAACCTGAGTTGCGAAGGTTTATTTGCCTCAAAAGGAACGCGGCTTTACATTCATCTTGTATCCAACAACCTTTTGTGTCAAATTTGACTTTTCGTAATACGTGCCGCTGTAAGCTTACCGATCCAGTTTGTCGAGATGGTAGTATCAGCAATGAACGTATTGTGAATACTGTATCCAGCAATCGCCACGTATTACGTTTTCATCGCTTTTCCCTACGCATTTTCTGAGAACCGAAACAGTAAGTGGTTTGTTTTGTTAAAAAGTTCCGACAATTGGTATTTTGGTAAGCATTCATCGCTGCTGTGTGCCAAGTTGGTGTAGTGATCTATCAAAGAACTGCTTTTGGTAGCCAAGTTTGTAAAGTTGATGGTCGTTGTACACTGCTATTAGTAAAATATAAAGATTATTTATAGCTTGGAGCTGCAAGTTTGTTAATGTTTGCCAAAATATATCTTCAGCATAAATATGGAAGAGCTGAAACACATCATTCGAGCTATGGTAATTTCCAATGCCGAGAGGCCTATGACGATTTCGCAATTGGACAAATACTTTAAATGTAACGAAGGCTATTGTATACCGTTTGAAAAGTATGGATTTAAGCACGTAGATGCTTTGCTTCGCTCAATGTCGGATGCTGTACAGGTAACCGTGACATCACATCAAACCGTACTTACCACTTTCATTGATTTATTCGACCTCTACACATACAGCTTGATGGGCTTGGTTGCTCGGCATTGGTAATGCCAATACTATCTCCAAAATCCGAACAAATTCAGGAGATGGTGGAGAAACAAAAGAGTGTTGGTAAAAAACGCAAAGCAGAACCATCGAACTTCACGGCAAAAAAAGTCAAACTTGAACCAACTGATTCCACGGATTTTACAACTAAGAAAGTTAAACTGGAACCTACGTGTTGCACGGATTTCACGGCAAAGAGAGTTAAAATGGAACCATCCCTTTGCACTGCAAGCAATCATGTGGGCAACTCCAACACAAACCATTATTCAAGATCGGGCAATAAAATAACCACTTCCTGCTTAACTATGGCGGATCTGAAGAAAATTATTCATGCCATAGTAATTTCGAATGCAGGCAGCACTATGACCGTTACGCAATTAGCCAAAGACTTCAAATATTTCGAAGGAACTGACATACCGCATAGGGACCATGGATTCCAGCATCTTGATGCAATGCTCAGGACGATCCCCGATGTTGTAAAGGTAAGTCTTTCGAAGCAGATCATTAATTTCAATCTTCATTAATACCATTCATTCCATACACACACACACACACACAGGTCCATGGTCAGGGTCCATCAGCCTTGGTATATCCAGTGACAACGAGGAAAACAAATCATATAGAAGTGATGATTCGCAGGCAAAAGAACACCAACAAGGGTCGTTTTAACAGAACGTCATATTTCTCACGAGGTACAGGGTATAACTATTCATCAAACCGGCGTCCCTACGATAACAGTCAAAGACGCTGGACTCAAAACTCGAACAGAAGAAACGGTTACACACGTTACGGAAATGGATATGATGACTTTGGGGATCACCAGAATGGAAACTTACCGTGTGGTGCAAATGATTATCAATCCACCAAACCCAGCTATGGTGCATCTGGTTATAATCCTTACGCGAATGTTGGGTATGCCAATTATGTCCCTGGTCATTCTTCGTATAATTCGAATGGTCCTGAACCTTTTCATGCCGCTTTACTGAGTTTTTACCAAGCTATGAAGTACAATTATCAAGCCAATTACATACCGTATAATAGTTGCCGATTTCCTCTCCCCGATGCAATGCTCAAGCCGACGTGGGAAGTTGCACAGGTAAGGTTATTGTTTAACTAATTGTAAGTAAGTTATATATGTATTTCTTATTTTCTGAACAGGCTGATGCGATGGGTTCACGGGTAAATTATCCATTTTCATATTAAACATAAAACATTTAATTGAATGTATTCCTACTATAATGCGGGGTGTTCCATATCAAATGCTTAGTTTATCACGGTGATCGTTATTCCGTAAATTGCGTGCGCTACTTTATATCAAAGAAAAGGAATCCTCAGCCGACGCCACATTGTGATCGAGTCAAATGTTGGAACGTGAATTTCTTGCTTTGTTGGTCAGTTCGATTGCAAGATTGAGTGAAGACGCCGTGCATGTTTTGTTTTGTTTTATATAACAGCGAATAGTAGGATATGATATCGAGGATTAGAAATTCCACAATGCTATTAAAGCCGAGCTTAGATGGCATATTGATACCGAAGACAACAGATTTGTGAAGATAATTTATTACTGCGCGTTTACGATGCAATACTTTACCGTTTAAAACAAAACAAACCTTATAATGTGAGAGGATCATGTTGTAGGTTCCAACTGCGTCTGCAGCTTCCTGTAAGGCAATGTTTGGTCGCTCTATGTAATGGACGCTAGCATGGCGCAGCGAGCCTTTGATGAATATCGTGTTCGAACAGAATACCTAAGCTTTAAATTGAACTCACGATTGAAATCAAAATGCAAAATGATTCTGGTTGAATAACAGTTGTGTCATTGGTTAGAATTAGAGCATAGTTGAACTAGAAAATGATAAGGTAGGAAGTGATAGACTAACCTGCACCCTGAAAGTAAAACAACGTAATCAGTTCATCCATTGTACAAGTGCCAATTTCCGTAGAAGACCCGAATAAACTTTCAAGCCATTTTTGTTTATATCTTAGAAGGTGATAATATTCTCGTTATTATTACTCATTTGTACTAATGGCTTCGGCTACTTCTTTCACGAGCTGGAGTGAGTGAGTGAGATGAAAAATATATATATATATACCTGAGAAAAGTTCAACGATGGAATGAAATGGTAAGATAAACATTCCTTTGTACGTTAACGAGTAGAACAGCTACAAGTTACATCAATTCAAATTTTTGAATAATTAACACACATTGCAAAATATGTATCTATCTATCTTCTATCTATATATATAAAAATGGATGTATGTTTGTTTGTAACGCTAAAACTCAAAAACGGCTGGACCAATCTTGATGATGTCTTCGGCGGATTTGTTCGTTTTTGCCCAACAAAGGTTTAGGAAAAAAGAAAATTGGAAAATTCCGAAAGAAAAGCTGGAAAATTAGAAAATTCTTTTTCTTCGAGTTTTCCAAAACATAGGAGGCTATGAGAGCAATCGTGCTCTTCTTTCGCAGCCTACTATGAGCAATTGCTTTAAAGAGTGCAGCCGGGGAATCATTGAAAACTTTTCAGCGAACAAATTTTATGTGCAAATTCTAAACTTCATGGATCTGGATTCTTGGATTCTTGGCCACCGCATCATTTGCGACATTAAAAATGGAAGTGTTATTATTATGCTCCGAAACCTTCATGCCGTATGCATGAAGCATGTTTAACTCCGAGAATTCCTTTAAGTTCCAACGATAGGCCATTTCAATTTAAGCGTATTCAATTTTTAACAGTCGATGGAAGTGTGTAGCATACATCTTAAATGCCATGTTTTTCACATGACCATGCTATATGTGGCGTGTTAACGCTTTGGTAAACCGGCTTCTCTGTACATTTCTGTATCTGTACATTACAACATTAAATAGTGAGCATAAATGATTCCCAGTATAATAAGTTCAACCTTATTTTCATTAAAATAAGAAACCTTCAAGAAAAACTTTATTGCATACAATCATAGATATTGGACGGGGCGAAGTTCGTCGGGCCAGCTAGTATATATATATATATATATATATATATATATTGGTTGCGGTTACTGGCTTCGGCCTAGAAAAAAAACGACAAATTAAATAACTAATACCAGTGAGCATGGCCTAGTGCAACTGTCCATTAAGGTCTTAAGGTTAAACACAGGGGGAGGGTTTGCTGCCTTTAACCGAAGGGAGGCGGGCTTTCATTATTATGACGCAGCGTCACCTCCTTGCTCGTGCCGATGGGCACACTTCGGGCCAAACGAGGGACTCCCCGGGGCTAGTGCATCTTGTAGCAGATCGCCGATGCCTTGGTGCCCTCGGGATTGAGACCTTCGTTCGGCTTAAAGGAACAAATACAGGACGTTGAATCCGCCGGTGGTTGCTATATCGTTGTAGCCAGTGTTCAAGCAGCCGTCACAGCCGACGCTTCCGCCGTCGCCGCCTCTCACATTGCAAAATAATATAAAACCATACCTTGAACAGTTTATAATCCATTTAAGTAAAACAAAAAAAAATCATTTTTTTATCTAAAGCTCCGTTTTTTGTCTTAAGCTGCGAACACCCGTCCAAAAACTTATTTAGAATGGACCGACTTATTTAGAATGGAATTGAAATGATTGTCAATGTTCATTTTATTAAAAAAAGCAGGTCATATTTTCGTAAGCCTGCGTCCACACACAATTGCGATTTTCGTGATTGCCAAAGCGAAAAAGTAGCTCAGTTTGTTCAAAACATCCTGTGCCACGAGCGCGAAAGAGGGTCACGGTCCAGATTGTTTGAATCGCCAGTTGCATATGGTGCAACCTAAATTATGCATGATGTATGTTATACGCGACAAGATGGGTTGCCTGCCCCTGGGGACGAAGTGGCGAGTGCCGCTCGTAGGCAACACTGATCGGTTTCCTAGCGATGCGTGCACGGGAGAGCAATCCTGGTGGCTCTTGGCGACGGACCGTGACCGGGACGTGCCGTGACTGGCAGCGTTTTATATTCGTTTGATTGTTTTAATAGATAATAAATGTATATTTGTAAAAGATACAACAATGTGTGATAGCAAAAAATTAAAAAAAAGTTAACTGTCAACAACATGTTTTAATAAATGGAAGCACTTATATTTAATACAATTTATTTATTACACAAATTAATTAAAGTAAAATTCAATATCTATCTAAAGTTGTCATCCAATGGAATTTGGCTTGGTCGACTTAGGTCAGCTGTTTAGACAATCACTCTGTTGGGAGGAAATATTTTTAATTAATTAATAGCGCTTCGAGATGTCATCATATTAATAAACAAACAACTGTATAAAATATACCATGTTTTATTAAAAAAAAAAAACTTTATTGCAAGAAAATTTATGAGGAGTACACGAGTTCGATATCTGCTGTCATGTCTGTTTAATAGTTGTATTATTTTTTTTACATTTGACTTTTGTTTACAGTGCATCTATACGGACCCGCGACATTTCTGCGATTCTGTCAAGGGCTGCTGTCATCCTATCAAAAACGTCGCAGAGGATTTTGGTCGCATCGAAGCTCCGAACGACGAAAATCTTCAGCGCCAATTTATATCGACGGTTGCTTTCTTCTTTGCTCAATCAATCCAGAAGATTATGTTCATTCGCTAGTGTAAACAAATGCAAAAACTAAAGAAATGGATTTTTAATCTCGGTGAGCGCCTTATAATACACGGGTTTTTACTGTCACTCGATTTTGAAAATAGTGTCAAATCTCGTTTGACAGAAAAATTGTGGTCAGGAAATCGGAACCGAACACGACTGTTTTCGATTTGCTTTTGGTTGGATTTTTTCATTCAAAGTGACGAGTATTTGTTTTTTTTGCAATATGGATATTGATGACAGTGGCGGTATTGTTTGCGACTAAGCCACAGAGAAAACATTTTGCAGAACTTGCGTTTTGCAGAACATTTGCAGAACACCATTACGATTTTTTGCATCGGATTGTGACGGGCAACATATGAATACCCCGGACATGTCTCATTATCGATTGCCAAGCCGCATATTCGTGGACAAAAGATCATGTTGTGTATTTGGTGGGATTGGGCGACATGTCGCGGTACCGGTGAAAACCTGCTTGAAAACGCTGAAATGGGAAGTCCTACCCCGTCCACAGTCCGAACATTGCTCCTTCGGATTGCTAGTATCTGTCAATGGTCAATGGAGCATTACCTGGCTGACCAACACTTTTCCAATAACAATGGAGTTCATTAAAAATTGCCTAAGATATGGGAAAAACGTAGTAAAAAGTGACGAACAATGTTAGGAAACATGAATAAATAACATATTGTTACACAAAAGCGACAAATCTTTATTAAAAACCGCACGAATGAATCTTTCATCTTACAAAATGTGTTAAATTTATTGATCTCTATTGATTTTGCCCATCTCAGCTTATGTTCTAGATTTTTTTAGTAATTGATGACACCATTACATTAGGATCCTTTACATTGTCTTTCTTACGCATAGATTTTTCTATCTTTTTTACATTAAAAAATGCGATCCTTTGAATTGAAATGGAAAGTTAGACCTTCTACAAACAGCTTATTTACTTTGCTTACTTTGTATTTAAATGTGATAATTTAACACCATACCTAGAGCGTCATCAAATGTGTCGACTAAAAGTAGCTTTTCTCAATTATGCGGCGGCGAGAAAAACAATTATCTTTAATTTTTTACTTTCAACACCTAACATGCAATAGTCATCCAAAACAATATCTTCTTGCAATAACGCATAAGAATGACACCTCGAGTTACAGCTTAAATTTCTTAACACATTTTCCTTTTTTGCATATTAATACATTATTCGAACGTTTAGGATGGTTTTATTCTCGTAACTCCACACAAGCATCATGAAAAGTTGTCTCTGCTGTAATGCTATTAACAGCATTTTGCGATAAGAAAACAATGAAAAGCAATTCTTGCGATTGAAGTATTTTATAAGTAGGTATAAACATAGAGTTTAAGTTAGCGTTAGGCACCAAGCGTTTTGTAAGTTTGCGTTTTCAAGTTTGCGTTAGAACGATGAAAAAGAGCATATCCGTTCAGTAATTGTATCAGCGACAGAGAGTAAAGAAAACACAACTTAGGTAATAAAAGACGAAGTGGGAGATACGAAAGATAATACACGTGGTAACTTGCTACATTGGTGCTGTGACCAGGATTTTTTGGGAGAATAAAAGCAAGTAACCATGGAAAGCGACGATGACAGTGGACAGTTTTATGGGTTCGACGAGGACACTGCAGCGAGGCCGGGGCAAGCCGTGCCGGCGCAGGCGGTGTTGAAATCAGCCAGGGGAGGCGAGAGAGCAGCGAAAGAGATGAAGCAGCTGATAAGCTAAATGCGGCGGCTGGAGAAGACCACCGCAGGCGGGCTGACGTGAACGGCAAGGATAGTTCGCAAAAAGGCGCTGGACGACATATGGTGGCGGTACCAAAGTGCAATCATCGATGCGGAGGATGTAGATAAAAGGCTCTGCGAGGAATCAGAGAATCTTTACTACACCGTAGCGGAAAGGTGAGAAGGAGGCGAAACGGAGAAGAATTCGCCCAAACTCGTGCAATTGCCAAAGCTAGCAATTCCCGCATTCGGTGGCGAGTATGCAGCATGGAACTCGCTTCGAGACATTTATCGGGCGCTAATCCATGAAAATGGGGAGCTCTCAAATACAGAGAAGTGTAGACTTTCACAATTAGGCACCTTGACATCGCACATATAGCTATACCTTTTAACACCTTTTATTGTACCTACCTATAGCTTTAAGTACCGTGGATAAGCGGAACTGTCAAAATAAACCGCAAGGCAGACTCCCTTCTGTACCGCGGACCAAACCAGACGTGTCGTAGTGTTACCTTCCGTCCTGCCGTTGTTATTGTGAATAATTATTGATTAATTCAATTTACGCGTAATCGTCGCCTCAGTTGTTATTTTTCCGACATTTACATCTCAGAAGTGGGATACGAAAATGCCAACGAAAAACGAGATGTTAAATGCCCTCACCGACGCGCAAGTGCCCATACCCCCGCTGCCACCCTCACCAAGATTCGTCAATTGTACGAGGATGTCGTGCAGATAAGGGAGGTTATGACGGTCATGGAACCGCGTGCTAACCACGTAGTATTAGATGATGCTCCTTCCGACGATCCGGTCATTACGACCGCAGCCCCTCATGGCGAGGAGCTGGCCGCTCTTCGACAAAGGCTGGAAATATTGGAACTTCGCCAATGCATCACTACGTTGGAGGCCAACAATTGTGTCCCGCCACCTCCGCCGTCTCTCTCTAAGACCGTGCAATCCAGCCTGGAGGACATCGTTGGGAAATTCAGCGGTGACAACGATGAAGAGGTGGAGAAATGGTTCTCTTACCTTGAACGTGCTTTTGCATTATACCACGCGGTGGAAGGCTCCAAATACTTAGCACACGCTGCCTGCTTACCGGGACCGCTGCATCGTTTGCAAGGACGGCCGACGTCGATACTTATGACGACCTGAAGTTCCAGCAATTCGATACCTTCCGACAAGTATCTTCAGTGGAGGCTGTCTACAAGAAGCTACGAGCACGTCGATTGCAACCTCGGGAGGCCGTAACCAAATACGTCATAGAGATGCAAAACATTGCCGGGATGCATATCAGCAAAGAGGAGTTATTCGGCATTATCACCGACTGCATAATCGACCCGGTGAATACTTCTTGGATGCGATATACGGCTACTACACTCCAGGATTTGCGAGTATATTTGAAGAAGTGCGAAGCGATGATTTCCTCCCGACCTACCCCGGCTACCACCCCTCGGACGATGGCTCCTGCTGCAAAAACGCTTTCGGCCCTTATTGCAAAACCCCCTTCGGCCCCTCGGACCACTGAAGCGAACACTGGGATTCGCTGCTACAACAGCTCCCAGTATGGGCATAATCAGAGTTCCTGCCCAAAACCCCTTCGGCCCCGAGTATCATGTTTTGGGTGTCACCAGTTGGTTCATACTCATCGCGAGTGCCCCAACCGGGATACCATCACCACCGCTGCTGCACACCCTTCGGATATTGGGTGCCCAGGCGACCGCGCAGAAAACTCGCTCAGTTTGACGAGACGGTATGTGTTGTGTTTAGGACTAACAGTAATTGGTCAGGAGTAACTAAGGCCCGATCTCTTCTAGACACAGGGAGCCCAGTAAGCTTTATAGCTGATTATTTGGTGCCTAACGGACATATCGGTGCCCCAACCTCGTCGGGATACAAAGGCTTAGGAAGCAATAAAATCGCGGTACATACTCCTATCATTCTTCCCGGCAACAATACGCCGTGGCCGATCATTGTTGGGCATGATCTACTTCGAAAGTTTAACATCCACCCAAATCTTTTCTCTTCATTATTACCCTCTGAAAAACTTCTTCGGCCTAGCCACCCTTCTGTAATATCCATTGCGGACCGGTTTGAACACATTTGCGCATTAGAACTGTTTAACGACCCAGATGAGTTAGATATCGGAACCGAATTATTTACCGAAGATCTTCCGGCTTCCTCAACTGCGTTTGATCAATGTTATGCCTGTTGAGTAACAATATCTGCTTTGAGTCCTCTGTTCAGTGTGTGACATTTGATTAGCCCATTGTGCGGTTAGCTTTTGACAGCGTGAATGTCAAACGTATGACATTCACATTTCAGTTTTATTACACCTGTTACTAAATACCAACTTTGAACTTTGACGAGAATACACGTGTTTGGCTTATCCTCATAAAACGCAGGTGCTGTTTCATTTCGTTCGACCAAAATCCACTTTCTTCAAGAAGTTATGGGCCCAGTCCCCACGGGTGTCGAAGATTTGATAATTGTGTGTACCTGCAGTTGGTAATCGAAAGAGGATGACGGACCGAGAGACGGAGCTTGTGCGGATTCCGATGTTCGACGGCACAAACTTTCCATCATGGAAGTTTCGCATGGAAACCGTGCTCGAGGAGCACGATTTGCTGCAATGTGTGGAACAAGAGATGGAAGCAGTACAGGAGCTGACTATCAAAGAGGAAGATAGCGAGGCCGTGAAAACACAAAAGGAAAAGGCCGCGGAGAAGCGCAGAAAGAAAGATCTACGATGTAAATCTTTCATTATCTCTCGGATCTGTGACAGCCAATTGGAGTACGTGCAAGACCAGCCTACACCAAAAGCCATGTGGGTGGCTTTACACAAGGTGTTTGAGAGAAAAAGCATAGCGAGTCGATTGCACCTAAAGAAGAAGATGCTCACCTTGCGGCATGAGAGCGGAACATGTTTGCAGGATCATTTTCTTGTCTTCGATCGGATAGTGCGCGAATACAAATCAACGGGCGCGACTATTGATGACATCGACATAGTGTGCCATCTCCTGCTAACGCTTGGGTCGAAGTTCGCTACGGTGGTAACGGCGTTAGAGACAATGCCGGAGGAAAACTTAACATTGGAGTTTGTTAAATGTCGTCTGCTGGATGAGGAGATTAAATGTCGAGGGAGAGACACCGGTTCAGATGCAGCTAAACGGGAGCCTCATGAACCTGCGGCGTTTGTTGGAAAACCCACCAAGAAGATCAACAAGCTGAAATGCTTCATATGCGAGCAATATGGACACAAAGCAGTTGTGTGCCCCGAACGCACGAAGAAGAAGAAGAGCATCAAAAGGACGCCAAGTGCCAATATCACGGAAAACAATGGCCATGAAATATGTTTTGTCGCTGGAAATACCAATGAAAAGAAAGTCACATGGTTGGCTGATTCTGGTGCATCTGAACACATGTCAAACGACAAAAGCATTTTTGATGTATTAGTGCCTTTGGCAGAACCGATGGAGATTGCAGTTGCGCTGAATGGAAAGACCGCCATTGCTAAATTTAGTGGTTCGGTAAAAATGATCGCTGTGGTTGGTAACATGAAACACGAATGCACATTGAAGAACGTACTGTATGCGCCGGAACTACGTTGCAATTTATTTTCTATTCGTAAAGTCGACATGGCAGGCATGAAAGTGATCTTCAAAAACGATTATGTTAAAATCATAGACGAAGATATGGTAGTTGCTTGTGGTCAGAGGCATGGCGCGCAATATGAGATGAATTTTTTCATAAAGCAAGAAAAAGTCTCATCCTTTTATTCATGTGGAAAGATTAACAAATGCAACGAGCTGTGGCATCGACGATTTGGCCATTTGAGTGAAAAGAACCTGCAAACCCTCATCAGGAAGAAGATGATCAAAGGGTTTCAAAAGCAGCCCACTGACGACAAAAGCGAGATATATTGCGAACCCTGTATCGAAGCAAAGCAGACTCGAAAGCCGTTTGTTGAAGGCACTGAAAGGAGATCATCTCGCATATTGGAGCTGATTCATACAGATGTGTGTGGACCCGTGACGCCGATGGCTCATGACGGAAGCCGATACTACGTCAGCTTTATAGAAGATTGGAGTAGGTTCACCATAATCTATCGGATGGAGTCCAAAAGCGATGTGCTGGAATGCTTCAAACGTTACGAAGCGATGGTTTCGGCAATGTTCGAACGAAGGATCTCACGAATCAGATGTGATAACGGTGGCGAGTACCGCAATGACGCTTTTGATCACTTTTGTAGGGAGAAAGGTATCCAGATGGAGAGCACTGTTGCTTATACACCAGAACAAAATGGCGTCAGCGAAAGGATGAATCGCACACTTGTAGAAAAGGCTCGTGCGATGATTTTTGATGCAAAGGTGGATAAGAAATTCTGGTGTGAGGCTATCGAGACGGCAGCGTATCTGGTAAACAGAAGCCCAGCAAATGCTCGTCAAGATGGAAAAACTCCTGCAGAAGTGTGGGAACGTCGAGCACCGAATATCTCAGGTTTGCGTGTATGGGGTAGTACATCCTACTGTCACATACCCAAGGAACAGCACAAGAAGCTCGACAGCAAAACGTGGAAAGGTATTTTCCTCGGCTACCACTGCAACGGATATCGTATTTGGGATCCAAAATACGGTAAGGTGGTAGTAGTTCGCGACGTAATCATCGATGAGGCAGGAACGCAGAGCAAGTCCGGACCGAAGACTCGTTCATCAGATTTGGTGCGAATTAGACGAGATGAGATTGATCCTATCTCGACAGACGCATCGATTGACGGATCCATCAACTCGTCTGATGAGGTGGCGGATCATCAAAACGACCTGGAGGACTCGAAGGAATCGTACGAGGATTGTGAGGAAGGATCAGAGGATTCTAATTCAGTAGGGGCTTCGGGAAGTCGTTCCATTCTCGAGCCAGCTCATCAAATCATAGGTGATGATAAAAGTGGTCACAATTTACGAAAGCGTGAAAAACCAGCATGGCACGATGATTATGATATGAGTTGTGATTACGCTTTCAGCACAATGAATTTCGTGGAGAGGTTTCCAGATTCACTGGAAGAGATGAAAGGGCGTGACGACTGGCCACAGTGGAAAACTGCAATCGATGAGGAACTAAAGTCACATCATAAAAACAAGACATGGTCACTATGCAAGCTTCCAAAAGGAAGGAAACCCGTGTCTTGCAAATGGGTCTTCCGTATAAATCGGAACGAGAAAGGCCAAATTAATGGCATTGTGTACAACGGCATGTGAAAGCGTTTGGTTGCGACGGTTGATAGCAGATCTA
Source organism: Anopheles atroparvus (assembly GCA_914969975.1). NCBI lineage: Eukaryota > Metazoa > Arthropoda > Insecta > Diptera > Culicidae > Anopheles > Anopheles atroparvus. The sequence continues at coordinate 30,738,820 of CAJZCY010000004.1, read as the reverse complement.
GGAGTCGTCGTGAAAGGAGCAGTACCCCACTTCGAGGACAATCAATCCTGCATAAGGGTAGTAGAAGAGCCGAAGGATGGTCGACGCTTGAAGCATGTTGACATCAAGTACAATTTCATTCGGGAATTGGTACAGGAAGGAAGAATTCAAATGCATTACATTCCAACAGAGCAGCAGCTGGCAGACATAATGACGAAAGGACTGCCAGGCGGTACTTTTGTACGCTTACGGGAAGCTTTAGGCTTGCAGAGATTGAGTAGGGGTGTTGAGTAACAATATCTGCTTTGAGTCTTCTGTTCAGTGTGTGACATTTGATTAGCCCATTGTGCGGTTAGCTTTTGACAGCGTGAATGTCAAACGTATGACATTCACATTTCAGTTTTATTACACCTGTTACTAAATACCAACTTTGAACTTTGACGAGAATACACGTGTTTGGCTTATCCTCATAAAACGCAATTGCTGTTTCATTTCGTTCGACCAAAATCCACTTTCTTCAAGAATGCCAACTATCCCTCTGAAAACATAAGCCCGGTAACACATGTTATGAAACTCATTCTCATTCATGACACTCCAATCTATGGTTAGCCGAAGTGTCTCTCTTACGGAGAGCGAAGTCAGGTGCATGATATCAGCTAATTGAGGAAAACATCATTAGACCCAGCAGTTCCCCCTGTGCCTCGCCTCTCGTACTCGTTAGGAAAAAGAGTGGAGAAATGGGTATGTGCGTTGATTATCGGCCTTTAAACAAGATTACTGTTAGGGTAAACTTTCCTCTTCCATTGATCGAGACGTGCTTAGAACACCTTAGCAACAAACGTCTCTTCAGCCTATTAGATTTGGGAAGTGGGTTCCATCAGGTTAGGATGCATCACGATGCAATTAAGTACACCTAAAAACATCTCTTCGCTTCGTTGGTTGGCGGCAGTGGACCCGTGATCAAAAAGTGTAAATAAAATGTAAATATATGTTAATATGTTGGGATATATGGAGCATCCAACCTGAACTATAAACGCGGTGTTCGCGTTGCGTGTTTGACATGGCTGAACTGTCAACTACCTTTCTTTTCTTTCTTTCCTTTTTGTACGAACTGTAATCCACACCACACGTGTTAAATAAAGCTCCGCTTCGCGGCTCAACAAATCTACAAGTGAGTGAGTATCGCGACGCGGAATTACCAACAAGTGCCCACGTGCATAGAACGAAACTAAATTTCAACGACGTGAAGGATGCAGTGAACCCTTTCGTGGGAAGGGGGGAGAGCATAACGACGTGGGTGCACGAGTTCGAAGAACAGTGTGCGGTATTTGGGTGGTCGAAGTTGCATAAATTGGTTTATGCGAAACGGCTATTAGAAGGACCAGCTAAAGCGTTCATTAGAGGCATTCCAAGTATTTCCAATTGGAAAACGTTAAAAGCGACTCTGCTAGAAGAATTCGACCAAACAGGACCGAGTGCGAGCATACACGAGTTGCTAAGAAGACGAAAAAAGAAACACGAAGAAAGCCTTTTAGAATACGTATACGCGATGACGGAAATCGGAAAGAGAGGAAAGGTAGACGAGGCTTCGCTTTGCGAATATGTTGCAAAAGGAATCGATGACGATCCCAGGAACAAATCGTGTTTATTCCAAGCAAGAACGCTAAAGGAGTTAAAATTACAATTAAAAACATACGAAAGGCTACATGAAGAATTTGAACAAGGCAAAAACACCAGCCAGACACCACGAACAAGGAAGGAGAGGAATTCCGCAGAACGATCCGGCGGTAAATTCGAGGGTTGTTTCAATTGTGGTGGCAAGGGGCATCAATCGAGAAATTGCACTAAGGCAAAGGTGGGTCCAAAATGTTTCCGCTGCAATGAGCACGGACACATCGCGAAGAACTGCGAAGAGACAATGAAGAATAATGCGAATGCGAAACGAGTATGCGTGGTTACCAGTAACGTTCCGGTAACGATCGGGTCGACAAGATACAATGCGGCAGTGGACACATGCAGTGAGGCGACGTTGTTACGAGAGGACGCACTTCGAACAATTCCAGTAAAGGGAGGACAGAGAAAGAACTCGTCGGAGAAATACTTCTGCGAGCAGATGTAGACGGGGAAGAGTGTGACATTAACTTTACAATTGTTCCAGTATCGGCAATAAGCACACAGGTACTACTCGGAATGGACTTCCTGGCAACGAAGAAATTCTCCATAACGAATGAAGGCGTAAAAATCGTTGGATTTCGGAACGACGAAATGAGCAACCACGAAGAAGACGAAGCGATGACCAAAAAAATGGATCATTAAGATCGAAATTCTGGCGGATGAGTTGGATGTAACGAAGGCGCATTGTGAGGAGGTAAGCGAGGCAATTCGTGCCTACAATCCTGGAGACCTAAAGGTACAAGGTGACGTCTCGTCGGAGATGTCAATTCACTTGATCGACGATAAACCGGTACGCGAGTTAGCAACCGAGTAAACAGCTGACATCGCCGGAGCTGACCCCAGCGGACGACGGTCGGTTTTGATGAGTCAGCAGTGGCGGCGCGACGATCGAACCCCGATTGGAAATTAATAAACTGAATCAGTTCTTTAGTGGTAATCAAATGACTCGGTCCATACTTACGAAAGAAAAACCTGACAGATAAACTTTAACTCGCGCCTGCCCAAGACGTTTATCACCTTTAGAGCGGGACATCGTGAGAAGGCAAGTCCAGGAGTGGATGAAAGATGGGATCGTACGCATCTCCAATAGCCCGTTTGCCAGCGCTGTGGTGGTGGTGCCGAAAAAGGATGGATCGCGTAAGGTATGCATTGATTACCGGGAGCTCAACAAGAAGGTGGTACGCGATTCGTACCCGATGCCAATCGTCGAGGATCAAATTGACAAATTGGTGGATGCGCGAGTGTATTCCACATTGGACTTAAAGAATTCCTATTTTCATGTGGTCATTGCAGAAGAAAGTCGCAAGCTAACATCGTTTGTGACCCAGGAGGGGCAATTCGAGTTTTGACGTGCACCGTTTGGGTTGTGCACAAGCGGAAGCGCGTTCGGGAGATTCATTAATTCGGCTTTACGCGAATGTAAATGAGTCCGTGTAAAAGATCGGATGGATCGGCGGATCGCATGCGAATGGATTGTGATCGTAGCGAGGATCAGTCTGAAGGAGTACGTGAATCAATAAACACCGTCTTACAGAAATATGGTACGGTAGAAAACCGAGTCTTAAAAAGTTACGTGTCTTCGGCTGTCAAGCATTTGCGTGGGTTCCAACCCAACACAGGAAGAAACTCGACGTAAAGAGTCGCTCGTTAGTTATGGTCGGTTACGCACCCAACGGCTATCGATTGTGGAACAAGGAATCCAAACAAATAGTCATAGCACGTGATGTAAAGTTCAATGAACAAGGCTTCCAGTGGAGCAAAGCAATATCAAATGGGAATAAGCTGGTAATATCGATGACTCACGAGCAAGAGGGGGAAGAACGTGGTGAAGATGAGCAGGAATGTCAAGAGGAAGACCTTCAATCGACACATGAAGATGAGCAGGAATGTCAAGAGGAAGACCTTCAATCGAAGTATGAAGATGGGCAGGAATGTCAAGAGGAAGACCTTCAATCGACGCATGAGGAAGCAGCGGATGCAGATGACTCCGCGCTCCCTTCGCAACAAAATAGGGACTTGTTTTCCGGTAACGAGCAGTCCTTGAGGCGCAGCGAACGGGAGCGCAGCCTTCCAAGTAAGTTCCTTGACTACTTTACAGGGTTCAGTGCCAGTGCTGTTGGGCTTCCTTTTTCCTCAGACGCTCCCGAAACGTATAAAGATATTGATGCTCGTGAGGATCGCGATCTATGGTACCAGGCTGTCGATGACGAACTCAAATCCATGATGGTCAACAATGTATGGAAGCTAACCACGTGTCCAGACAGTGTCCGACCCCTGAAGACAAAGTGGGTGTTTCGACTTAAGGAAGACGAGACTGGGCGACAGGTCCGGCACAAAGCGCGACTGGTAGTCAAAGGTTTTCTGCAGCGTCCAGGAATCGACCTTGAGGACACGTATGCTCCAGTTGCTAAGTTGTCTACAGTCCGAGTAGTACTAGCCGTTGCCGTCAACGAAAGATTCGACGTACATCAGATGGACGTAAAGACAGTTTTCCTGCATGGTATTCTGAAGGAAGAACTCTACATGGAAGTACCAGATGGCGTACAGGCGAAACCAGGTATGGTTTGTAAACTTCGGAAGTTCCTGTATGGCCTTAAGCAAGCGCCAAGGTGCTGGAACGAGCGGTTCAACTCTACACTATTGAAGCTAGGTTTCCGCCGATCCAATCGGGACTACTGTTTGTATGTGTCTACTGAAAAAGGTGATATAATGTAGCTGGTGCTCTATGTAGACGACCTGCTGATAGTAGGAAGGAACAGTCAAACAATCGAGAAGCTGAAGCGCTGTCTTGCCGATGAGTTTGAAATGACCGATTGTGGACCGACGAACTTTTTCTTGGGAATGAGAGTAGAATACAACAGAACTCGCGATGAACTAAAACTGTCACAGGAGGCAGCTGCTTTAAAAATCTTAGAGAAGTATGGCATAACACAATGTAATCGTGCGAAGAGCCCGATGGAGAAAGGACTGCAATTGAATCGCGAAGGAAGATGCACTACGCAACCATATCGAGAATCACTGGGCAGTTTGATGTATCAGATGCTGTGCGTGCGCCCTGATCTGTGTTTCCCTGTGGCCTATATGGGGAGATTTCAACAATCACCTACTGAAGATCACTGGCAAGCGCTGAAGCGTATAATGAGATACCTGAAAGGAACAACTGCCATGGGACTCCATTACAATAAGCATAACGATACAAGACCTCTTGTTGGATATGTGGATGCTGACTGGGTAGCTGATTTGGAAGATCGTAAATCGGTTACGGGATTTATGTTTAAAGTATACGTCTCCACAGTTTCTTGGACAAATCGGAAGCAAGCTACAGTGTCATTGTCGTCTAGCGAGTCAGAATATGTTGCACTAAGTGCTGCTGTGTCCGAAGGAATTTGGCTGGCCGGACTGTTAGAGGACATGAACTGCAAATCACCATCAGATCCAGTAATAATATACGAAGACAACCGTGGTTGCATTGGACTGGCGAAGAATGCGGAATCAAAGCGAATCAAACATTTGGACATTAAGCACCATTTCATCAAAGAGCATGTAGCTGCTAGGAACATCAAGATAGAACCAATAAGCACTAACGAGCAACAAGACGACATATTTACGAAAGCATTGGATGTCACCCGGTTTCAATGGCTTAGAACTAAGATTGGGGTCGCCAATTAAGAGGGGGTGTTGGGATATATGGAGCATCCAACCTGAACTATAAACGCGGTGTTCGCGTTGCGTGTTTGACATGTCTGAACGGTCAAGTACCTTTCTTTTCTTTCTTTCCTTTTTGTACGAACTGTAATCCACACCACACGTGTTAAATAAAGCTCTGCTTCGCGGCTTAACAAATCTACAAGTCTACATAATATAAAATAAAGAAAATTGCCCACGCAAGACATACACAAAGGAATTTCGTTACTACCTGTACGATTTGATGGTACCTCATGTACGTCAACATATCGCAGAAACAGTTTGGGTGCCAGGAATGGTAAGCACATGCATCGGCAATGTTATGTACGAAGTGTTAGGATTGGCAATCGTCTCTGTGGAACATGCATTACGAATTAGGGACTCACGAAATTGCTATAAAAGTAGAAAAAACCAATTGCCAATTGCACGCTGCGCGGCCGGATTATTATCGGCGTTCAAGACAAAAAGCTGCAAGTCAAACGTCTAGACGGGAGAGATGAGCCGCTATCGAAGATTGTGGAAGTTTCAAAGTGTTCGAAGCGGCAGCAGAAAACAAACTGATTCTTGATTACAGAGGAAATATGTTGGAGGTAAAGTCGCTGAAAGAGGAACCGGCGGAGGAGAAGAAAATTGCCGCCGTTACCAGGAACCAATGCTATAACTGTGGAGCACCGTTCAGCCAACACCAACGTCTAGTTTGCCCGGCGGTAAAGGCAATGTGCTTTGAGTGTGGTGGTACGGGCCATTTCCGCAAGTGTTGTCGTCGTAAGAAGGATGACAACAGAAAGCCGCCGACGAATCATGAACAGAAGGGAGAAACAAGATCGGTGTTTAATGTTAATTGAAGCGATGATGGTAAGATTGTGCCAAATAGAAACAGTAATGCATGTGTGACAGATTATTAGGAAACAATTAATTCGTTTAGGGTAAACAAGACGGGCAGTGGGAATTCGAAGGCATAGCGAAACGTTTACCGCGTTGAAGGCAGTGGAGTGTGTTTCAAATTAGATACCGGCGCGGATGTCAACTGTGCCCGTTAATTGATGTTAAAAATATTGGAGTACCGATTCGCCAGGTGAAAAATGAAAATGTCTTGGACAGCTCTAACAAAATAAACGTTCATGGTTTAGTGAATTTAATATGTTCAGATCCAGAAAAAAAATAAAGTGCACAGAGCCAAGTTTCTGGTTGTCGACTCGAACTCCGAGTCGTTGTTGGTGTAATAAGATAGCAAACAGGCATGTAGGAGAACAACAGGGACAGCGTTGCATTGCCATAGGGATAGTGGTGTGGGTGAGATCGAAGGCGACCCGTATCATTATTTCAGTCTTGTGTGAGCGCTGGTACAAGGTAGACGCGAAATAAAGACTCGTAAGTCAAAAACACAAAACAGTTGGGGTTGCAGACTTGTGTTGAATTCGGACTTATTAGCCGTCTGAGCAGAGTAACGATGTCTGGTGATATTCCCGAGAACAGGGCAGAATTTATCAAGAAATATAATAGCGTTTTTGAGGGGCTCGGAAAGTTTCCGGATCTTTGTTCAATAGCGCTTGAATAAAATTCTGTTCCGACTCGGTTCTACAAAAACGGGTACCGATTGCATTGCACGACCGACTTAAGGATGAACTAAAGAGGATGGAGGAACAAGGTATTATTGCATATGTGAACTACTCCACGGATTAGGTCAGCGATATCCAAATCGTAGAAAAGTCCAACGGCTCGCTACTAGTCTGTCTGGATCCCAAGCCGTTGAATCAAAGTATTAAGCAAGAACATTATTCGATAGCAACGCAGGATGATCTATAAAGCTGACTTGCGGTTGAGAAGTGGATTTTGGAAGATGGAGCTTGACCGTGAAAGCTCGGACTTAACTACGTTCATGACCCCCTTCGGACGGTTTTGCTGGACCCGCTTGCCATTTGGGTTAAACAATGCGCCGGAGATGTTCCAGCGGCGGATGGTAAAAATTTTCGGTGACATTCCTGAAAAGGAACACGACCGCACATTGACGAAGTCATGCAGCGTGCCATCGAGAACAACGTGAAGTTCTACAACGGAAAAACTGCAGTTTCGCATGAAGCACGTCAAGTTCATGGTAGATTGCCTATCTCGTGCGGCTCTTGAAGAAACAGATGAAATCGAAGACGATCTGGACCACATTGTACATGCTCTCGTTAAAGCGGCGTGCATGTCACTAGACAACTATAACATGTACATCGAAAAACTGAAGGAAGATGAACGCTACTCACGGATCACACAGGACAAAAAGGAGTCATCCATTACATCGAGAAGGAAGTCATTCACAGCCGGTTTTCCAGAAAGTAAACAACGCCCGTTAGAGGAGCAAAAAACACAACGCCCGTCAGAGGATCATTAATCGTATAACCATCGCCCGAGACAGGATGCGGATGGTACTAATTGCCATCTGTGCATTACATCTGGCACAGGCCAACTTTACATGACATGACCAATTTTCCCATGGCAATCGTACCCTTAGGCAGAGCCAAGATAAAAAATTGGATATGTTGAGCAATACACTCCATCAACATAGAAGAAATCGAAGAAACTATTAATAGATTACTATCAGATGTTCAAAATCAATTAATGAAATATCCATTGGCAGGTTTGATGCAATTAAAAGCAAGAAAGTTAAACGAAACATTCCAAAAACTAAAACCATTTAAAAATCGAGTAAAACGCTGGGATAGCATAGGCACCACACTGAAATGGATCGCAGGCACCCCAGATGCTGATGACTTACGTATAATCAACGAGACTCTAAACTCCATAATTACGCAAAATAATCGTCAAATAATGATCAATGAAGGTATAAATAATCGTCTAAAACAAGTAACAAATATTGCAAACATCGTGATCGTCATAGTGATTGTGATCGACGACTAAGAGAATAATGGCATCAGATACGCAACACCAGAAGAACTGCTCACGGAAGTAACTGCTCAAGTAACAATGAACAATACGCACATTATTTACATCCCCAAATTCCCAAGGCTATCGCAACATACATACGAGTACAATTATATAGATTCTATAATCAAAGGAGGAAAAAGAATATTACTGAAAAATAATCGTATCATACGCAATCAAATAAACGTGTTTGAAACAACAGAGCAATGCCAAGAACGAAACAACTATTATGTTTGTTCATTGTTACTTGAGCAGTTACTTCCGTGAGCAGTTCTTCTGGTGTTGCGTGTCTGATGCCATTATTCTCTTAGTCGTCGATCACAATCACTATGACGATCACGATGTTTGCAATATTTGTTACTTGTTTTAGACGATTATTTATACCTTCATTGATCATTATTTGACGATTATTTTGCGTAATTATGGAGTTTCTATTAAACCTTTAGTAGCACGCAACACAACGTCCTCGGTTGACATTTCATACGAGACTCTTTATTCGTGCGTCGTTACTTACATCTATACTTAATCCTAGCCCTATCCTATCCTATCACTAATACTAATACTACTTACTCTCTAATTATCTTTTAGGCCGACTATTACTAATACACTACATCTTCCCCGCAATAATTAATATGTGTTATTCGTCTTCATTTCGGATATTTGAAAGGTGGTTGACCCTTCAGCCTATTTGAACGCCTAATCGGGGGTGGAGTAGTCTCGCTTCTACGTCGCTTGCGATTGGGTATCTCAAGTGTTATTTTATCCGGTGTTAAGAATTCTTGTCGATCTGCTAACCTCCCTCTTCTTATTTGATTTATATGCACCATCCTCATATTTCCCCCTAAATCAATCAAATACCTAAGGGCACTTAACCGTTCAACTATTACACCCGGTATCCATCTAACCAGTTCCTTGAAATGGTTCCTATACCATATTTTTTCCCCTTTGGTGAAATCGATAGTACGATCAAGGTTTATTTTAGCCTTCCTTGTCAACGGTGTAGTCTTCGTATTTTCTGGTTTTGTTTTGTTTTCTCTACACGGATTATCCCAGGTATTTATTAAGGGATTTATCGCTTTTAACAACGTATTTGGCGTATAATTGAAAATGCGCGAGGACGGTGTAACCTTGGTGACGGTGCATGGTTCATTTCTGTATTGTAACAAAAATCGGTTGATTTTCCTTCCTAACGATAATGATTTAACTTGCTCATCGATCATAAATTTTTTTAATACCTCCTTAACAGTTCTAACCGCGCGTTCGGCCAACCCATTGGACTGTGGGTGGTATGGTGGTGTTTTAGTAACCTTAATACCTTGTATTTTTAGGAAGTTTACAAATGCCGCGGAATTGAATGGGGGACCGTTATCTGTTACTACTTCTTTCGGCAACCCAAAACATGCAAAGAACGCTTCAACGTTTTCGATTATGTCCACAGCTCTTGACATATTCACTACCTTAACTTCAATAAATTTCGTGTACGCATCCACGATTACAAGTAACGTTCGATTATCTATATAGCAAAGATCTAAATGTATCCTTTCAAATGGTTCGTTAACTTCTTTCCAGGTGGTTGTTACTATTTCTTTACGAACTGTCTGTCGGGATTGACACACCATACATGTTTTGCTTAATTCAGTAATATCGCTATCCATTTTCCTCCACCACACAAACCTTCTTGCATTCATCTTCATTTTGATAATTCCTTCGTGATTCATATGCACTAGTTCCAGAACTTTGCCCTTTAGACTATTAGGGATCACTACTCTATCATCATAGTATAAGATACCATCTTCTACTCCGAAATGTGTATTTAATTTTTCATAGCATTTAAGTTCGCCTTCCACGTTTCTCGGCCACCCGTTAATGATACATTCCGAAACTTTAGCCAATACGCTATCCTTTTGCTGTTCCTTACGTATTGTTTCTTGATCCAATGATCCAAATGTATTGTTATTCTGTATCATATTGATGCCTAAACTCACACCGTCTATTTTTGCATACTCCGTGGCTAGCGGTAATCTAGACATAGCATCCACGTGTGCCATCAGTTTCCCCGGCCTATGCTCAATTTCGTAATCATAATTTGTTAATTTTAACGCCCATCTCTGCAACCTTGCCATCGCTATCGATGACGTACCTCGACACGGATTAAAAATCTCCTTCACTCCGCTATTATCCGTTATTAATTTAAAATGGTAACCGAAAATGTACTTGTGGAACTTTTCCACACCAAACATAACAGCAAGGGCTTCTTTATGCACTTGCGCATAGTTTTTCTGCGCGTCTGATAGTGTCGCCGAAGCAAACGCAACAGGCCTTTCCACCCCGTTCACGGTATGTGATAATACAGCCCCCACTCCATACGGGCTTGCATCCACTGCTAAAACCAAGGGTTTTTCGGCGTCGTACGGTTCTAATACCCTGTTACTCATGAGAAGACGTTTAGAAGCTTCAAAAGCCCTTTGGCAGTTCACATCCCACACAAACTTTGACTCTTTTCGTAGTAATCTGTATAAGGGGTGTAACTCATTTGATAAATTCGGCAAGAATCGGTGATAATAATTAAGCAACCCTAGGTACGCCTGCAGTTCTACGGTGTTTTTTGGAGGAGTGACCTTTTCAATTGCTTCCAACTTATCTTGATTAGGTGTGATTCCTTCCGCGGAGATTGTATATCCTAAATAATCAATTTCCCTTTGCATAAATTCCGACTTATTAAAATTCAACTTAACATTATGCTTATTCAGTTTATCTAACACCGCAAACAGGTTCACCTTGCATTTCTTTTCTGTTTCTCCACCAACCAGTATATCGTCTAGATAAGCAATTCCCGGGGTATTGATCAATATCTGGTCTATTATACTTTGGAAAATCGCTGGCGCAGAGCTAATACCAAAAGGCATTCGAGTATACCTATACAAGCCCTTATGAGTGTTGATAGTGCAAACCTCTTGTGACGCTTCTGAAAATTGCACTTGCAAGTATGCTCCCGATAAATCTAGCTTGCAAAAATATTTCCACCCTGCAATCTTCGCTAATATGTCGTCTATGCGCGGTAATGGGTAGTGGTCAGTTGATAGCATTCTATTTATAGTAGCTTTTCCGTCCAGACATAATCGCACAGAACCATCTTTCTTTTTAACAACCACAACGGGGCTTGCCCATTGTGATGACCTGCAAGGGATTAAAATCCCATCTTTCACTAACTTTTCTAGATTTTCTTCTACCGGTTTGAGTAATGAATACGGCACAGTGTACGCTTTGTGAAATATCGGAGCCCCCGGTTTAAGTACTAGATTAGCTGTGAATCCTTCTATTGCGTTGTCACTTTCTGACTTTTGTAACACTCGTTTGAATTTTTCTTTTATCTCGTGAATGTTATCACTTTCTACTGCGTATAACGTAAACGCTTCCCTCCATCGCGGAAACATCCAATCTAATGCATCTCTGCCCAATAAACAGCTCACTGCTTGAATAGTTGGTATGACGACCACTGTTAAATTACCTTTTAAACCCGATACCGTTTCTACTTCGAGTGTCATTTTACCCAACGGTGTAATCTTTTCTCCTGACGCGGATACAAAACTTATGGTGCATTGTTGTAATTTTGTCGAACGAAACTTTTCTTTATATACGTATTCCGGAATTACACTTGTTGCTGCTCCGCAATCTACTTCGAACTCTAGTCTGACTCCACTACAATTTACAAAAAAAATTTGTGGTAAATTTGCAGTTCGACTTGTAATCGTGTGTAAATATTCTATCTCACCGTTTCCAACGTTGCTGGGCGACACATCCACATCTTCTGTTTGCTCGATACAATGCATTCCCCTACCTCGTGTACATTTCGCAACTATGTGACCTCTCCTACCGCACTCGAAGCACACCCAATTTCTCACCGGACACGTAACGGGATTGTGTGATCGTCCGCAACGAAAGCATGGCACCCTTTCTCTCCCGTTAAACGATCTGCTTACATGTGTAGCTCGTCCGTAAGAGCAAACCCGACTGTCTCTTCTCTCCGGCACCGTCCCATCTGCTATTCTCCTATTCACCACTCGGTTGCTCGCAACGGCTCTCCCTTGTGCTACTGCTGCGATCTCTGCGGCCTGCACTTCGTTCGGCTTCATACAAAACTCTTCATTTTGTTTCCTTGCTGCATCCCAGGACAAGGCAATGTTGCACGCGGTCTCGTAGTCTAGCGTGACTTCTGCTAGGAGCTTCTTCCTGAGCTCCTGGTCAGCGACCCCAGCCACCAACTGGTCTCTAAGCGCCTTTTTGAGGAAACCCTCGAAGTTGCACTGCTGTGCCGCTGCTTTCAGCTCGATGATGTAATCTTTCACCGATAACTCATTTTGGTACACCAAACGAAACTTGTAGCGTTCTGCTACCTCATTAACCGTCGCCTTCAGGTGCTGCTTCAGTATGCCGATGAGAACATCCGCCTTTAAATTTCTTGGATTTTGTGGTGCGCACACCTTACGCGCCACATCAAACAACGCTGCACCGCCAACCGTTAACAGGAAACCCGTTTTCCTTGTATCGTCCACTTCATTAACTTCCAAATACAGCTCCACCCGTTCCAGGTAATTTTCGATGTCCTCTCCCAGCACATACGGTTGAACCGAACCAATCACTTGTCTCGCCATTTTTTTTACTTTCTCCTCGTCGCCACTTATTAAACCTTTAGTAGCACGCAACACAACGTCCTCGGTTGACATTTCATACGAGACTCTTTATTCGTGCGTCGTTACTTACATCTATACTTAATCCTAGCCCTATCCTATCCTATCACTAATACTAATACTACTTACTCTCTAATTATCTTTTAGGCCGACTATTACTAATACACTACAATGAAAACGAACTTGAGATGCCGAGCACATGCGTGCAGCAATTAGTGCGAGGAAAACAGGCAAATTGCTTCGACGAAAAAGTTTATGCGAAAGGAATTATTAAACGCATAAATCCAGTAAATATCTTAATCAATAATGCCATTGCTGAAATAACGTCGAACTGCAGTAATACAAACAACATACTCAATGGATCTTACCTTGCCCAATTTGAAAAATGTAATATTATAGTCAACGGAGAACTCTACTCCAATACAGAAGTTCTCATCCCTGAAAAACCAACCAACTACGCAACGATTGGAGTAGCTGTCAAAGAAATTGAATTAATAGACGAGCCTTCACTAGAACATATAAAAAACCTAACACTTCAACATCGATATAAATTGCAAACATAAACTTGAAACATAACTCCCTTACATGGAAAGTCAACATGTTTAGAATCGGAGGAACGACGATTATAATTAAAACATGCGTTTGCTTACTTTTGCGAACACGGAGTACTAGAGCCAAAGTCAACATTCCGATGACCAACACAAAGGAGGAAAATCGAGCAGAAACCTACATAAGCAAGCCAGCCTCGTTCCACGCCGCAGCGAAACTTTGAGGACAAAGTCACTCAAGAGGGGAGGAGTTAACACCCAGCTTGCTAGCAAACCGCCGACGCAGCATATGCCACTTCGCCAGCGCGCATTCTGCAACCACACGCGCGCACCCCAGACGACATTGGACACTCCGTCACGTGGACGAACCCGTGACGACGCACCACCGCTGATCGTGGGAATCCACGCCGACGTTAGTTCTGAAGGAGAGCTCAACCGTGCAGGTTGCGACTAGAATAATAAAATTAAGTTTTTTTTTTTTTAAATCTAAATCGTCGCCGCCGTGCACTGATGTATTCTCTCGTATAAGCGCTGTCCGCTCGAAACAAGATCTCATAACAGTTATCATAAAGGTAACTGCAAAATACTGTTTCCAAAGTGTGTAAGTTAAATTCACTAAAGATCATATCATGGAATGCAAAGAGCATTATTGACAAAAAAGAAGAATTTTTCAATTATCTGTGCCAGGAAAAACGATCGATATCGCAGCCATCTGCGAAACTTTCTTAAAACCCAAAATCCGTTTTTCACACCCAAAATACAGTACAGATTAGATAGGCTAGATAGCGCAAAAGGAGGTGTAGCTCTATTAATAGCCAAAAATATCCCGCACAGTCAGTCCAAATCCTACAATTTGAGGGCTATCGAAGCTGTTAGGGTGGCCATCATGACCAACTCAGGCGGAATTGAAGTTTTTTTTCGTGTACAACCCAGGTGCAAACACAAATAAACGCTGGAGTTATACAGGACATTCGCACACTCACAGGCAACCGCCGCAGTAACTACCTTATCTGTGGTGATTATAACGCACGGCGTAGGTCTTGGCTTTGCCAAAGAGCGAATAGCATGGGAAAAACCCTCTTCGACGAAGCGCAAAGAGGTTATTTTTCGATCCATTATCCAGCGAGCCCTACGTATATCCCAGCCGACGCAAATCGTACCCCTTCAATTTTAGACCTAGTAATTACAAAAATGCCCGATAAACTATCCACCTTGCATGCTATATCTACTTTTTCCTCGGATCATTTACCGATCGTCTTCAAAGTTAACCAATCTAGTGTGCCCCGTCGGATCAGTAATAGTATTCCAAAATTATAGTTGTGCTAATTGGGCCTACTTCAGAGAAATAATTAACACAAACACCAATCTAGTGAATCTGGACCTAGGGAGAATACACTCCCCCGCTCAAGTCGATGAGATGATCATAAAATTTACCAACGTAATTACTCACGCACACAACGAATGTGTTCCCCGTTCCATCCCCGACCAATACAACACCATCTTACCTCCTGATATTACATCCAAAATCAAACAAAGGAATTCGATACGTCGCCGATGGCAAAGAGATAGACGAAATTCTGCGCTTCACGCCTCCTTTAGCAGGCTAAATGCGGAAATTAAAACGGGGATAAAGCAGCTCCGAAATTCCGCTTGGGCAATGAACCTTAGAAAAATGAATCGCTCTCCTGATAATAAGCAGATGTGGAAGTTTATAAAAATTATCAAAGGTGGAAATAGTATCATCCCACCCTTCAAAGTAGATTGCAAAACGCTGCTCACTAATAGCGACAAATGTGAGGCCCTAAAATTGCACTTTAAATCGGTAAACCTGACTTCATACTCTGATAGGAGTCCGCTAGACGCCACTGTCCAACACTCAGTGAAATCTTTTATGCCCTCAAATTGTCCCTCCCATCTGGTGAAGCTTGGAAGCATAAAGAAAATATTAGACAAACTTAAACTAGCCTCCGGTCCGGACACCATAAACTTTCTCACACTCAAGAAACTCCCAAAAAAGGTATTGTTCAGTTGGCTTTCCTGTTTAATTGCTGCTTTAAATTAACTTATTTTCCAGTAGCTTGTAAAAAAGCAAAAGTAATACCCATCCATAAACCTCAAAAACCATCAAAGCCCTAGAAGCCCTAGAAGGCAAAATTTTTGAAAAATTAATAGTACATCGCATAAATAGCCACCTCAGAACCAATAATATTATCCCGGACCACCAATTTAATTTCCGAAAAGGTTTATCAACCACCCATCAGCTTGCTAGGCTTACCCATGGCATAACAGAGCAACGCAACAATAAGCTCTCGACAGGTTTAGTTCTCTTAGACCTGGAAAAGGCGTTTGACACAATCTGCCATGATGGCCTTCTCTTTAAACTCATTAAATATAAGTTCCCTCCGATCATCGTTAAATTGATCCACTTCTTCCTATCAATTAGAGAATGCGCAGTATACATTAACACAACCAGTTCAAAAACGTTCTCCCTACCGGCAGGTCTTCCTTAGAGCAGTGCGCTATCTCCTTCTATATTTAATATTTTTTCTTCTGATATCCCCAAAATGGAAAAGGTAAAACAATATTCATTCGCTGATGACTTTGCCATTTCTTCGTCTAGTAAGACGAATCCTTAGACAATAATCAAAAATCTTAACGCCGGCATAAGTAAATACACCTCGTACTGCTCTAAATGGAAGCTTAAAATAAATTCCAATTAAACGGAGGCTGCTTATTTCACCAGGTGCACAAGTGCAAATAAGATTCCAAATAGCTGCATTACAATCAATTACTGCGTGGTCCCTTGGATTGACCAAGTAAAATACCTAGATGTTATATTGGATAAACGCTTAACCTTTAGGAGTCATACCGAAGCGAAACTCATAGCAGGAAACAAAGCCCTCAGATCGCTTTACTGCTTTATCAATAGAAATTCCAAACTTTATACAAAGAATCAAGTACTCATATATAAATCTATAGTACGACCATTACTGTTGTATGCTGCACCGATCTGGTCGGATTGCGAGGCGTCCATATTAAAAAAAAAAAACACAAGTTTTTCAAAACGCATATCTCAAACGCATTCTTAACCTGCCCCATTGGCATAATAAAAAGGACCTCCATCGCCGAGCTAACATTCCCACAATATTAAACTTTACTTCCATGCTTAACACGAATTATGAGGTAACGTGCAGAACCAGCCCCATGAGGCATATAAACCATAATGTTAGTTAGTCAGTAAGTTTTGAATTACTGTTAAAAGTAGTCATAAGATTGTTATTAGTAAGGCTAGATAGGTAGGATAAGGATTTTGTATTGAAATAATCAGACAGGCCGGGTTCTTTACACTTTTTCCCGCGATAACACGTCCAAAACAGTTCGGAGGCACTTTCAAGCACGTCTAGCGACAATCAAATTCAAAATCTATTGCGTGAAGGTAGCTGAATATACCATTAACCAATGTAAGTCTAACAATATTGTGAAATACTTCAAAATAAATTACTTCTACTACTCTTCTGTTCTAACAGGTTATGGTCTTGTGCACCAAAAGTGACGCTACCGTGGAAAAGTAAAATTCGTTCGTTTTCGTAAGTTCCGAAATTCTTTTTTATTCGGCGGTCGAAATGGACGGGTCTCGGTTCAGTATGCAGAAGCTGAACAACAGCAACTACAAAAGTTGGCGCTTCAAGGTGGAACTGTTGTTGGTCAGGGAAGAGCTATGGCGCTCGTCGATCCGGGAACAAAGCCGGAAGCGGACACGCAGGCTGCCTGGGTTGCTCAAGCGCATTTGCAACATGCGGTTTTCCGAAGTGCGACGATATGGTAGAACACCTGTAGGCCTTCGAGATCCAGTTTGAGTAGCTGTCGAATGCCGGAAAGCTGCCGCAGAATCTTCGGGTCTCAATGATCCGGTCAAGCCTGCCGAGCTCGTTCGACATACTCACCACCGCACTGGAGTCGCGCAACGATGCGGATCTAACCATGGAGCTGGTGAAAAGGAAGCTGCTAGACGAAGTGAACAGACATCAGGATTGAAGCCAGGATTTGGTGCTGAAGGTTGGTGCTGGTCATGGACGGGAGTAGAAGAAGAGGCCTCTCGGTTTGCTACCAGTGCAACACAGCAGGCCACAAAAAACATGATGCGGAAGGCACCTTAAAACCACGGGGAAAACAGCAGGGGAAGAAAGAAAGAAGTGTCTCCTTTGCTTTCGGCCTCAGTGTGAGTGAGACGCCAAACACTGTGAAACAGTGAGTGATCCAGTCCGGTGCGACTAGCCACGCTGTCGCCGACCGGGGGTTTTTCACGGAGCTTAACAGCAGTGACGTAAAGTGTGTGAAACTCGCCGAGGGCAAAATGGCGCAGATGCAAGGCCATGTCTGCGGAGCGTTAGTGTAACGGACAAACGCGGGGAGCGCAGAGAAGTGAGCCTTAGTGTTGAGCTGTACACTCTCAGTCTGGCAATGAACTTCGTCTGGCACCGGAGATTCGGTCATCGAGACCCGAGAGATTGAAGGTTTTTGAGTGCGGCGTCGACGAGCCGTGTGAATACACCACTGCTACACCAATGATACAGGGCGGAGGCAATGAGCTCGGCGGTGTACCTGCAGAACATCATACCGACAAGGGCGGCGAGACGGTCACCATGGAAGCTGTGACAAGGAGTCTAGTCGGATGTGGAGCATCTCACGGTCTTCGGGTGCAGTGCGTGGGTCCACGTGCCGGAGGAGAAACGGAAGAAACTCTCGGCCACCGCGAGGAAGCTTACGTTTGTCGGCTACTCAACGGAGTCCAAAGCGTACAGATTTCTCCATAAGAAGACTCGGACCGTAAACGTTAGTCGATATGTCAACGGTTGTACGTTCGAGACGAAGGCAGTAAGCGGTGCTTTATCCTTGTTAGGAGACGCATCGCGTCGACCCATCGGTTAGCGGAGAGCGATGCATCAATTGTCACTCTCACTGACAGGAGGCTGTCAGTGGAGAAGTGTCCTGCGGATTGTAAGAGAGGAGAAACTCTCTCTCTTCCGACCGGCCTCGCAAGGAGCGGACGCGTCGAGCGACCGTCCATCTGGTTTTAACTTGTTAGTCTTCTACCCGTTTTTAATCTGTTAGTAATGTATTATAAGGTGTAATTATGTATAAATAGTGTACGCATAAAGATACAAAAGTGGCGACGAGGTAAAACGGCGATTGTACGCGGCGAGTGAGAAAAAGGCGCATGGCACGTGTGTAACAAAGAGGTCAACGGTCGCACAGGAACAAATTACAATGGAGGCGCATCGTGAGCAGCAGCCATCGCGCGAGGGTAATGGTCCGCACCGGCAAGCCGATCTGGAATCCAACTGGATTCAGGAAATTTTTAAGCAGCAGCGCGAAGCAATGCAGCAGCAACAACAGGCATTCCTGACCCAGCAGGAACAACTGGTAACGGAACTGTTTTCGGTGTTGAGTGCGAAAGAACCGACGGATACGGCGAGAACAATAGATTCCTTAGCCAGCAACATAAAAGAATTCCAGTACGATCGAGAAGATCGCGTGACCTTTGCTGGATGGTACAATAGATACGTAACTCTTCGTAAAAGACACGAGCGGTCGAGAGGTTCGAGAAAGACACGGAGCGGTTGGACGACGCCGCTCGTGTCAGAATGTTGCTAAGAAAGCTAGCACTAGCCGAGCACGAAAGGTACATGAGCCATATTTTGCCGGCGAAGTCAAGTGAATACGATTTTCACACAACCGTTGAAAAGCTAAAAAAGCTTGGCTCTCCAACGTAAAAGGTTGAAAGAAGTTTTCGTTGTTTAAATCTATCAAAGCTGCCAGAAAAAGACTTCGTGATGTATTCGTGCCGAGTAAACAGGGCCGTTATCGAGTCCGAAATAAACGGGATGTCGGAAGAAGAGCTGAAGTGTCTTTTGTTCGTGTGTGGGTTGAAAGAGGAGTCCTACACAGAGACACGCATGCGGCTACTAAGCTGCCTGGAAGAAAGGAGAGTGCTTACCCTGGCCCAGATGACCGATGAATGCAAGCTGCTGGTCAGCTTAAAGCGTGACACCGCCATGATAGCTAATTCGGAGAAAGGTATTGCGATTGTGCGAGATGCGAGGTACAAACCAAAATATTCCAGACCGCAAGAGAAAAAAGTAAAATGTTGGCTTTGTGATGGAGGACATTTTGCGCAAAATTGTCCCACAAATGCCCAAGATGTCACATTATAGGGCATAAAGAAGGTTTTTGCGCATCAGCCCAACGATGGCGCAATAATCGAAAACGCTGTATAAAAACTGTTTTCGTGAACACGGTGCAAAGTGGTCGTCGTGGCCATGTGAATGGGATGCTAGATCACACACCAGTGTCGATGATGGTGGTCACGGGCGCTGAAATAACCATCATTTCTAGAGATGTATGGTGCAAGATGGGCAGGCCGACGCTGAGGCCGACGGAAATAAATGCCAGATCAGCGTCCGGTAATCTTTTGCAGATATTGGGTGAATTCCAATGCGAAGTCACGATTGGACGTCAGCAGCTGCAGTGTTTAATAAGAGTTGCGAGTTGCAATCTGCTTTTGTTGGGAACGGACATTATGTACAAATTTGGTCTATGGGATGTCCCGCTATCATCGGTCTGCAACGAGATAAACGCCTTGCAAGATGCAGATGCGGGTTTAAAAAAGTCGTTCCCGGCACTTTTCGCACCGAAGCTGGGTTGTTGCGTTAAGGCAAAGATTAGTTTGGTCCTGAAGGAAGGCGCCAGTCCAATATTCCGTCCAAAAAGGCCAGTGGCTTATGCCATGCTACAAGCAGTGGAAGGAGAGTTGCATCGTTTAGAGAGTGAAGGCATAATCCCTCCCGTCGAGTATTCTGAATGGGCGGCGCCGATAGTTGTCGTACGCAAGGCGAATGGAACCATAAGAATTTGCGGTGATTACTCGACCGGGTTAAATGAAGCACTGATGTCGCACCAGTACCCCTTACCGCTGCCAGATGAGATATTCGCTAATCTAAGCACCTGCTCTACTTTCAGCCAGATAGACCTTTCCGATGTCTTTCTACAGGTAGAAGTGGCAGAGCAGAGTCGCAAGCTACTCACGGTTAATACCCACCGAGGTCTATTTAGGTATAACCGTTTGCCACCAGGAGTTAAGGCAGCCCCGGGAGCTTTCCAGTAGCTCATTGATACAATGCCCGCGGGGCTAGAAGGAGTAGCTGCATACATGGACGATATTGTGACCGGAGGAAACACCAGGAATGCTCATGATTGGAATTTACGAGCGGTATTGCAGAGGCTTCAAGAATATGGCTTTACGATAAGAGCAAGTAAGTGCAGCTTTTATCAGTCCCAAATAAAGTACTTGGGTCATATTCTAGATGAAAAAGGATTGCGTCCGGACCCTGATAAAATAATGGCTATTTCAAAACTGCAACCACCGACGGATGTATCAGGAGTGCGTTCCTTTTTGGGAGCTATCAACTTTTATGGAAAATTTGTTCGCAATATGCGTATGTTGCGTCAACCCCTGGATGATCTTCTCAAGGAGAGTGCTGCGTTCCAGTGGACTCAAAAATGTCAGAGCAGATGCGTCATCATTTGGAGTAGGAGCAGCTATAGCGCACAAGTTCCCAGATGGTACACTCAAGGTTGTTCAGCATGCTTCACGGGCACTAACAGCAGCAGAACAAAGATACAGCCAGCCAGATCGTGAAGGACTTGCCATTATTTATGCTGTAACCAAATTTCATCGGATGATATTTGGCAGACATTTTCGACTGCAGACGGACCACCAACCACTTCTTCGCATATTTGGAAGTAAAAAAGGAATTCCAGTTTATACAGCGAATAGGCTGCAAATTAATTGACCTTACTTCTGTATGATTTTGACATAGAATATGTCGCAACAGAAAAGTTTGGTAATGCAGATGTATTGTCCCGCCTTATAGACAGACATGAAAAACCAGCAGAAGATTTCATCATTGCGAGCATGGAGTTGGACAACGACATACAAGCCCTAGTGAAGAATGTAGCGACGGTATTACCGCTATCATTCAATGATGTCGTTCGTGAAACTAAAAAGGATCCTGTACTTCGGTTAGTGCATTATTACGTCCAGAATGGGTGGCCAGCCAAAGTGGAAGGGCAAGAGATAGGAAGGTTCTTTGTGAGACGTGCGTCCCTTTCGACGGCAGAGAATTGCATCATCTTCGGAGAACGATTAGTAATACCGGCGTCACAGCGTCACAAGGTGTTACAAATTATGCATATTGGGCACCCGGGAATCGAGAGAATGAAGGAATAGATTTCCTCTGATATAGAGGAAATGGTTAAAACATGAAAATCATGTGTTTCTGTCGTTTTTAATCTGCTAGTAATGTATTATAAGGTGTAATTATGAATAAATAGTGTACGCATAAAGATACAAAAATCCTGATCTACGTGGATGAAATAGTTGTTTTCTGCGACTCGTGCGAGAAGGAGTTCACCAGCATTCGGGCCATATTGGAGAACAGTTTATGAGTTGTCCAGTCTTGGCGACTTGCGCAGTTTCTCAGCATCCACGTCGACAAAATCAATGGACATTACACGCTTGATTAAACGAGCTACATCGAGAAGATCTTTGGGCGGTAATTCCTCAAAGATCCCGATCGATCCTGCGCACAAAAGGAGGAGAAAGCTCTAGAAAGCTCTAGAAAAAGAATAGGGGGGGGGGGGGGGGGGGGTGTTTGTTGAATACACGGGATGTAAACTACAGGAGTTTTATAAAGCAGAAGGCATAATGGCACAGTTCTCGACCCCGTATTCACTGCAGTCAAACGGAGTAGCCGAACGAAAGAATAGATCGTTGCAAGAAATGGCGAACTGTAAGCTACTGGACGCTGGATTGCCGAAGCGGTATTGGGGAGAGGCGGTATTGACTGCCACTTATCTCCAGAATCGTCTTACAACAAGGGATCGAACGCCTTACAAGTTGTGGACAGGAATGAAGCCGGATTTGTCCAGACTCCGAGTGTTTGGAAGTAAGGCACACATGTTCCAGGTGTGAAAAGAAAGAAATTCGATGCGAAGGCTGTGAAGCTGACGTTCCTGAACTATTCGGAAATTCATGAAGGCTATCGTTTTGTGGATACAAAAACAGATCGTGTAATTGTAAGCCGCGACGCGCATTTCATCGAGCTGAATAATGGTTCCGAAGAGCAGGAGGAGCATACACAGGTATCGGAGAGAATTCAACTGAAGAGGTCATTGTCGAGTTTGATCATATTTAGCTGAAAATAATAATATTGTAGCATGAAAATAGTTCCGTAGAATCTACATATGTCGACAGTGATGAAACCGGCGAAACACAAGAAGAAGAAAGTTATATACCAGAGACTCGAAGAAGTAGTCGGAACACGAGGGGAATTTTACCGCAACGATACGCGGATTATATCGTTGGAAAGGTGACTCACGGTGAAGAGCCATCAGATTATCGGGAAGCAATGGATATTCCGGAATGGTACAAGGCTATGAAAGAAGATATAGCATCACATGAAGAAAACCAAACGTGGGAGCTAGTGAATTTGCCTGAAGGAAGAAACACAATCGGAGCGAAATGGGTTTTTAAACTCAAGAGTGATGGGACCGGAAAGGTTTTCTGGCATAAGGCTCGCATTGTGGCTCAGGGTTATTCGCAAAAATTCGGAGAAGACTATACTGATGTGTTTGCTCCAGTGACTCGACAAACGACTCTCCGAATGATGCTGGCTATTGCTACAAATATAAGTTTAATTCTGAAACAGTTCGATGTGAAGACTGCCTACCTGAATGGTAAAATTGAGAAAGAGTTGTACATGAAGCAACCACCCGAATTCATATCTCCCGAACAGCAAGGATTAGTACATTTCTTGGTTACGAGATTGGAAAAGAGAAGAACTGTTACTCACTGCGCCTTACTTCCTACATCGAACAACTGATCGAGAAGTTTGGAATGCAAGAGCCAGCAAAGAGTCCCATGGATGCAGGGTACACTTTATTGAATGAGTCTAGCAAGCCGTTCCCAGATAAGACTCGGTACCGTAGCCTTGTTGGAGCGCTGATGTATCTGGCTGTTAATGCTCGACCAGATCTTCCCTAAGTGTCGGTCTACTCGGTAGAAAGATGGTGTTGGCAAATAAACAACATTGACGAGTGACAGGTAGCGGGGCCCAGGGAAAAAAGATAGCGAACCCAGGATGGGAACCCAATAAGAGAAGAAACTGAGAACCCGTTGGCCTAAATTATCAAAAATGCAATCGGCCCAACGGGGTCCAAGTACTCGCGGTCACCGGGTCACGTCGGTATCCGCTCGTCGCGATAACGATTGTGCACGATCGAGTTAGTAGCAAAAGAGAGACGCGAGTGAAACACGTTTAAAAGCGCGCCGAAAGATTTTCGAATAAAAGCGACCTACAAACCTGTTGGAAATGGGTGAGCCTCATTAATATTGTTACTTTGAATTAGAATTGTTCGAGCTTGGCAGCACTGTCTCTTTAGCTGTCAAAAAGACATCAAATAAACGCTCGCTTGTTGCTGAACTACCAAACGAGAAACACGTGTTTTTCTTGCTTCTATCCCCTGGTGGTTCGGATTGTTATCCGAAGGTGGAGTATCTCCACAGATACCAAGAAACTAATTTCAACAGGTTATGGGCCCAGTCCAAACCACGGTAACGCGCAAAAAGTAAAGCTTTTTATAAAAAGCGGGTTTTTCCGGGAAACCTTCCCGAAGAGTGATTATATTTCTGCGGCGTAACAAGAGCGTGAGTGTCAAGATGGCGGACAGTTGCGGACGTGTGCTGCGTCGCGGGGAATGCCACTCTCGGGTGCTCGCACTGAGCGACACACGCAGATGTGTGCGAGCTGGACATCGGCATAGCGGTCGGAGGTCAACGGTTCGGTTGACCTCGGTCGGGCGTCTGGTCGGCTGTCGATCGATCGTTCTCGATAATAATAATAATAATAATAATAATGTACCGCCGGCCGCGAACGCCGAAAACGCGTTTTCACAAAATGGAGCCAACCCGCCTTCACAAAATGGAGCCAACCCGCCTTCACAAAATGGTGCCAACCCGCCATCATTAGCCACCGCATCATCGGCGTCATCAGCCGAAGGAACATTCCTGTTGCAAATGTTCAAGCTAATGCAGCAGCAAATGGCCCAGCAGCAGGCAATAATGACCCAACTGTTGCAACAGCACGCACAGTCAGCACCACAGCAGCAACAGTCACCTCCCACGGGAAATAATATAGAACAGATTATGGAATCGCTAGCGAAAGGCATAAATGAATTCAAGTTTGATGCCGAGTCGAACGTAACGTTTGCGGCATGGTTTTCACGTTACGAAGATTTGTTCGAAAAAGATGCCGCCCGGTTGGATGATAACGCAAAAACCCGATTACTCGTGCGTAAATTGGGCACAGCAGAGCATCAGCGCTTTACCAATTTTATTCTGCCCAGTGTACCGCGGGATTTATCATACGAAACCACAGTACAGAAACTCAAGATTTTGTTTGGCCAGGCAGAATCCTTGCTAAGTAAACGGCACAAATGCCTACAAACCGCGAGGTTAAGTGGAGAGGACATTTTAGCGTACGCCTGCAGAGTGAACCGCGCTTGTGAAAACTTCGAGTTGGGAAGGATAACCGAAGACAGCTTCAAGTGCTTGGTATTCGCATGCGGGTTAAAGGACGAGGCG
This sequence comes from Anopheles atroparvus, assembly GCA_914969975.1. Classification (NCBI taxonomy): domain Eukaryota; kingdom Metazoa; phylum Arthropoda; class Insecta; order Diptera; family Culicidae; genus Anopheles; species Anopheles atroparvus. Next base: position 30,713,615 of record CAJZCY010000004.1, on the reverse strand, counting down.
GACGCAGACTTGCGAACAAGAATGTTAACTGAAATATAGCGTCAAACAGATCTGACACTCGAGAAACTAGCAGCCGAGTGCCAACGCATTTCCAGTTTGAAGAGTGATAGCAAAATGATTGCTTCTGGTCGTGATGAACAGGTGTTAGCGGTTCAAAGAGGTTCATCATCGCGGCAGAATCAGCACCATCGGAACCAGCAGCACTATCGGCATAACTCATCATTGAATAAGCCGACTAATCCTTGCTGGTTATGCGGGGTGCTCCACTGGTCACGCGATTGTTCTTATAAGTCCCACAAATGCCGAGATTGTAATCGAATGGGTCATCGTGAGGGTTACTGCAGAAAGCCCCACCGGCAGGAAAGACCTCGCAATTTTAGTAGAAAATCCCGGGGAAGGAACGTAACCGTAAATGTGTGCAGTGTTCAAGGACGGCGCAAGTATGTAGAAATGTTGATAAATGGAACTCCCGTTCGACTTCAATTAGATACAGGATCCGATATAACGATCATTAATCGGCAAACGTGGTATCGTATTGGGAAGCCACCGTTGACACAAGCTGAAGTTCGAGCCAGGACTGCAACAGGAGACGGTCTACAAATTACTGGAGAGTTTGAAGCAAATGTTTCCATTGGAGGTGCCAGGAAGCAAGCTATAATCCGAGTGGTTGAGGCAGATATTTCACTGTTTGGCACAGATTTAATTGAATTGTTCGATCTTGCAGGAGTACCCATGGACAGCTTCTGTAACAACATTTCATCGCAGCCCATGATGAGCAGTATAGAGAGCAAGTTTCCAGCAGTTTTCCGAGGGGTCGGACTATGCACCAAGGCGAAAGTAAAACTCCAGCTGAAGCAAGATTTTCGTCCGGTATTCAGTCCCAAAAGACCTGTGGCATACGCGATGCAGGAAATAGTCGACAAAGAGCTGCAGCGTTTAGAAAAGCTGGGAATCATTACACCGGTCAACTATTCGGAATGGGCTGCCCCGCTGGTTGTAGTTCGAAAAGCAAATGGGAGCATTCGAATTTGTGGGGACTATTCCACTGGCCTAAATTCAGCCCTCAAGTCACACGAGCATCCATTGCCAGTGCCGGAAGATATTTTTTCAAAATTAGCCCACTGCGAATTCTATAGCAAGATTGATCTTTCGGAAGCCTTCCTGCAAGTGGAGATTGAGGAGCAGTGTCGAGCCTTGCTGACCATAAATACACATCGTGGACTTTATCTATACAACCGCCTACCACCTGGAGTAAAAATAGCACCAGCAGCTTTTCAGCAGATAATGGATGCTATGCTAGCCGGTTTGACAGGAACTAGTGGTTACATGGATGACATAGTTCTAGGCGGTAGATCAAGTGAGGAACATGATGAGAACTTGATACAAGTAGTACAAAGAATTAAGGAATATGGTTTTACGGTCCGACCAGAGAAATGTGCGCTTAAGACAAAAAGAATCGAGTATCTGGGTTTCATCATTGATCGTCATGGCTTGAAACCGAACCCAGAAAAGATAGAGGCCATACTCATGTTACCAACACCCAAAGATGTAAGTGGTGTTCGTTCATTTCTAGGCGCAATCAATTACTATGGAAAATTCGTCCCAAAAATGCGTGATCTTCGCTATCCGCTCGACAACCTGTTGAAGAATGATAGTAAATTTTTGTGGACCCAGAAGTGTGAAGATGCATTCCGTACGTTCAAGCAGATTCTATCATCGAATCTACTACTGACTCACTACGACCCCAGATTGGACATCATTGTCGCAGCAGATGCATCATCGATAGGACTTGGCGCAACCATCAGCCATAAGCTCCCTGACGGATCGGTGAAGGTCATTCAACATGCATCACGGGCGTTGTCTAAGACGGAAATGAACTGCAGCCAAATCGATCGGGAGGGTTTGGCTATCATTTTCGCCGTCACCAAATTCCACAAAATGCTCTTTGGTCGACATTTTCATCTTCAGACGGACCACAAGCCTCTGCTCCGTATCTTTGGATCGAAGAAGGGTATTCCGGTTTATACGGCGAACCGACTCCAACGATTCGCTCTAACGTTGCAGTTGTACAATTTCACTGTGGAGTACGTGCCAACTGCATTGTTTGGTAATGCCGACATCTTGTCTCGGCTAATAAGGAACCATGCCAAACCAGAAGCGGAATACATCATCGCCAGCATTAGTTTGGAAAATGATTTAAAGACTGTAGCCGTGCAAGCCATTAACTCATTTCCAATTACCTTTGTAGATGTACAGCAAGCCACTCAAGCGGATCCAATGTTGCGCAAGCTGAGCAAGTACATTAAGGAAGGATGGCCTCAAAACACATCTTTCGAGGCAGAACATTCGCGATACCACCAGCGAAAGGATGCACTATCTGTGGTGGACGGCTGCATTTTGTTCGGGGAGAGATTGGTCATCCCGGAGAAGTTTCGCGTACGTTGTTTGGACCAACTTCATCGTGGACATCCCGGTATTCAGCGGATGAAGGCTTTGGCCCGAAGCTACGTGTACTGGCCATCCCTCGACAACGACATAGCAGATGTGGTTACTAGCTGTCAAGCCTGTGCAGCTGCGGCAAAATCTCCACCACATGCAATTCCTGTTTCTTGGCCCGAGACAAGGAAACCATGGCAACGAGTGCATATCGACTATGCGGGACCCATCAATGGGGAGTTCTTTCTAATCGTAGTTGACGCATTTTCGAAGTGGCCAGAAATTGTCAGAACATGTAGTACTACCACGCTGGCCACCATAGCAATTTTGAGGTCGATTTTTGCGCGTTTTGGAATGCCAGAAACAATAGTTAGTGACAACGGCACACAATTTGTCAGTTTGGATTTTCGAGAGTACTGCAAAAAGAATGGCATCACCCATATGACTACTGCTCCGTTTACTCCTCAGTCCAACGGCCAAGCTGAACGGTTTGTGGACACCTTTAAAAGAGCCATCAAGAAGATAACTTTCGGGGGAATGGCTATGCAAGAAGCGTTGGACTTATTCTTGCAAACCTATCGCTCAACACCAAATCCCCAGCTTCCAAACAATGATACACCAGCGGGTGTTATGTTTCAAAGACCTGTCCGCACGTGTTTGGAATTGCTACGGCCAACCGCATCTCTAGAAAACAGTAATCAGCGTATAGAAATTCGAAAGTTCACCAAAGGATCTCCAGTCTACGTAAAAACACATCAACGCAACGGATGGAGATGGACACCAGGAGTTATATTAGGCACCCTGCGCAGAGTCATGTACCGTGTCATGACTGAGGAGCGTGGTATGGTGCGATGCCACATCAATCAACTACGGAGACGGATGAACAACATGCAAATCTCCTCCGCTTCAACGATTGCGCTAGACGTCCTTATGGATGCGTGGAACCTGCCACTAGCATCTGAAAGGGCAGTGCCGAGTACAGAAGCACCCCCAGAACAACTTGCAGACCAGTCATCAGACCGCGCGAGAGTGACGCCGGAAATGTCTTCATCTTCCAGCCCGTCTAAGTTGGTCCTCACCCAAATGCCAACTAAGCCCAGGAAAACCAACAGCAAGCCAGTACATCCACCACGCCGCTCTTCTAGGCCTAGAAGAGCTCCGCGTTGGTTCGACGCTTACCAGCTAAATTAAAAGGGGGAGATGTTGCGGACGTGTGCTGCGTCGCGGGGAATGCCACTCTCGGGTGCTCGCACTGAGCGACACACGCAGATGTGTGCGAGCTGGACATCGGCAAAGCGGTCGGAGGTCAACGGTTCGGTTGACCTCGGTCGGGCGTCTGGTCGGCTGTCGATCGATCGTTCTCGATCGATCACTTGAATTCGATCCTCGCCAGAGGCCGGTCAGAGAAGTAGCGAAAGCGGGCCGGGTCAATTTTAACTTGTATTTGTGATTAGAATAAATAGGTGTAACAGAAAAGACATTTACATACGCGTGCATCAAGTTAATCCGAAAGCACAGACATAACACGGACTATAAGGTGGCTTTCGCGAAACTGAACAATGACAATTTTTCAACGTGGAAATTTCGCATGCGGTCCCTGCTCGAACGCGAGGAGCAATGGGACGTGGTCGACCAACAAAAGCCGGAACAGGTGGATGCCGGATACATGGCCTGGAAGCGAAATGATATCAAAGCTAAAGCAACCATTTCGCTGCTCGTGGGAGACAGGTAGCTGCGATTCATAAAAAAGTGCGAAACAGCAAGAGAAATGTGGCAGAGCCTACTAGAATACCACGAAAAGGCCACTATCGGGAATCAAGTAACGGTACTAAGGCAAGTTTGTTTCAAGAACTTGAGCGAGGGTGGTGACGTTGAAAAGCACCTGGAAGAGTTTGAGTGTTTATTTGAAAGGCTGGTCAACGCGGGGGTCGAATTTAATGAGCTGCTCCGCATCGTAATGATGCTACGGAACCTTCCACCGTCATATGACGGATTTGTGACCGCTCTTGAAAATCGACCACAGGCGGATTTGACGCTCGATCTAGTGATAGCCAGATTGAGAGACGAGCACCAAAAACGGTCTGGTTTGGAATCCTACGAAAAGGCAATGAGGGTCTCGGAGAGAAACGACAAAAAGGTCTGTTTCTATAGTAATAAACCGGGACATTTCAAGAAGAATTGCAGGAAGTTCTTGGCCGAAAGTAAGCCAAAGGTAAAACAGGCGAAAGCAGCAGAACACGGTGCTAGTTCGTCGAAATCCAAGCAGCCGGAGACCACTCGCGAATTATGTTTTATAACGGAAAATATTCTACCAGGGGCTTGGATCATCGACAGTGGGTGCTCCTGTCATATGACAAATGATGTAGAGTTCTTCACAAACCTCAAAAGAGAATTCGTTGGAGACGTTATCCTAGCGGATGGAAGATCAGCGAAATCCGCAGGGATTGGTAATGGAAAAATAATTGTCATGGATGACAAAGGCCGACGTGTTGTAATCAAATTGGAAAATGTGCTGTTGGTTCCGTCACTAGAAGGAGGATTAATATCGGTACGGAAACTTGCAATCAAGGGAATGTCAATATTGTTTTCGAAGGCTCAGGATGTACCATTAAAACAGAAGAAGATGTGATCGTGGCTGTCGGAGAACTGATTGGCAACCAATATAAATTGTCCGAGATGGAAAAGTGCTTGTCAGTAATGGAAAATCATAGTTTGAACTGCCAGCACACATGGCGTCGGCGAATGGGTCATCGTAACATCACTGCAATAAATACAATGATCAGCAAAGGTTTGGCCAACGGTATTACCATCAGAGATTGCGGTATGCGAACAGTGTGTGAGTGCTGCCTGGAAGGAAAGCTGACGCGATTGCCTTTTCCTATAGTCACAGAACGAAAATCAAGGAAAGTAATGGATCTTGTACACACTGACCTTTGTGGACCGATGGAGCAACCGCCTCCAAGAGGGAACAAATACTTCTTAACATTCATAGATGACTATAGTCGCTTCTGCACGGTGTTTCTGATAAAGTCGAAAGATGAGACTGCAGAGAAAATACAAGAATACGTCCGTTCGTGTCAAAACGTATTTGGCCGAAAGCCTCGTGTAATTCGATCAGATGGTGGAGGAGAGTACACAGGATTTGCACTGCAGCAGTTTTATAAAGCTGAGGGTATTAAAGCGCAGTTCTCGACCCCGTACTCACCACAATCGAATGGTGTGGCCGAACGGAAGAACCGGTCGCTACAAGAAATGGCCAGGTGCATGCTGTTGGATGCAGCATTACCTAAGCGGTATTGGGGTGAAGCAGTTTTGACGGCTGCTTATCTTCAAAATCGTCTTCCCTCTAAATCAACCGATCTGACCCCGTATGAACTGTGGACTGGGCATAAGCCAGATATGTCAAAGCTTCGAGTGTTTGGATGTCAAGCATTTGTGCACATCCCAGACGAAAAGAGAAAGAAGTTTCACCCAAAGTCCAAGAAGATGACTTTTCTGGGATATTCAGAAAATCACAAGGGATATCGGTTTGTAGATGTGACGTCTGATCGAGTAACAATAAGTCGCGATGCACAATTCCTAGAACTTGGCAATGGTTCTAGACGTCACGAGGAGGACAAAGATAGTGCAACAAATGATGAATATGGTGAGGCAATTGTGGAATTCAGTGGTCAGGATGAACCAACTGTTGAATACGGAGAGGCCGATACATCATATGAAGATGCTGAAGAAAACATCCAGCAAGATCATCATTTGGAGAAAACAACCCGGGCCACGCGGAATGTATTGCCTAGTCGGTATGACGATTTCATCGTTGGAAAGGCAACTCAAGACGAAGAACCAAATGATTATCGTGCAGCGATGAGTGATCCTATGTGGAAGAAGGCGATGCAAGACGAAATCTTGGCCCATAAGGTTAACCAAACGTGGGAACTTGTTGAACTACCAGAAGGCAGAAAAACCATTGGAGCCAAATGGGTATTTAAACTTAAACGGAATGAAGTAGGAAAAGTAGTCAGGTTTAAGGCTCGTATAGTAGCCCAAGGAGATTCCCAAAAGTTTGGAGAAGACTACAAGGATGTTTTTGCTCCTGTTACGCGACATACAACCCTTCGGGCGATGATGGCTGTTGCTGCGAAAAAGGGGTTAATCTTAAAGCAGTATGATGTCAAGACAGCCTATCTCAACGGCACAATTGAGGAGGAGCTGTATATGAGGCAACCGCCCGGTTTTATAGTTCCTGGACAAGAAGGCTTAGTCTGTAAATTGAAGAAAAGCATATATGGCCTCAAGCAGTCGGCGACATGCTGGAACAGAGCATTGCATGAAGTACTACTGAAGTTCAACTTTGAACAGTGTGAATCAGATCCATGTCTCTACGTGCGAAACAAAGGTGGATCGGCAGTGTATCTTCTAGTTTATGTGGATGACTTGCTCATCGGAAGCAAAGAAGAGGCAGAAATCAACAAGATTTATGAAAATCGGAGGGAACATTTTGGCATCACTCCTCTTGGTGCAGTAAAACACTTCCTAGGCTACGAGGTTGAAAGGGCGAATAGTTGCTATACATTACGACTGACTTCATACATAGAGCAATTGATTGTGGAGTTTGGAATGAAGGATGCCTATCCCGCGAAGACTCCTATGGATACGGGATATACTACACTGAATGAAGATAGCAAACCTTTCACAGATAAGACTAAATATCGTAGTCTTATAGGTGCCCTCTTGTACCTGGCTATTAATGCAAGACCGGATCTTTCACTGAGCGTTGGATTACTAGGAAGGAAAGTGGAAAATCCGAATGAAAGCGATTGGGCTGCGGCAAAGAGTGTGCTACGATACCTCAAAGCCACGAAGGACTATAAACTACAGTACAATCGTGGAAGTGAATGGAAACTTCAAGGATACACCGATGCAGACTGGGCAGGCGATAAGGAATCACGGAAATCTTCTAGCGGCTACGTGTTCTTCTATGGCGGAGGTCCTGTGTGCTGGGCCAGTAAAGTTCAACAAGTGTGGCACTGTCATCTCTAGAAGCGGAGTACAACGCACTTTCGCTGGCCTGTCAGGAAGCGGTATGGTTGAGGCGTCTACTGGCAGATTTTGGTGAACCACAAGAAGCTCCAACTTTCTTGTTTGAAGACAATCAGGGGTGTATTAGTTTTGCACTATCAGGGCGCAAAAGTGGACGCGTTAAGCCTATCCGCGAGCTGAGTCAGCAGAATGTGCTGGAGGTGGTTTACTGTCCATCCAACGAAATGATTGCGGACGCTTTGACGAAACCATTGTCCGCACCGTTAATGAATAAATTCGTCAGCCGAATTTGGTTCAATCCAGAAGTTGACTCAACCAGCAAAATCTGTCAAATTTCAGTGGCAGTCCGCAATCGGGTCTATCGGAAGCACGAAAGACCGTCAAACCAAGCCGATGGCTGCACGCACACATGTGCACTCGCTGCTTCACGCACACAAACGGGACAGAGCAATTTACTTTTGTTGTGTTGGTAATTTATTTCAAATTTGTCAAACGCACGTTTTGTTTTGGTTCAGTTTTTATTTCGGTATGTATCCGTTCACATTTTTAATTCAAATAAACTTAAAACTAATAAAAAATGAATGAATTGAAACTATTACTTTACAACTTACAGTGTTTTACAGCTAAAAATGTTTCACCCGTCTCCGCACAAAGCTAAAGTTTTTTCGGCGAGCCAGCCTGTAGCAGGTGAAAAGCGTCCGCCTTCAGCCATCGGCAGCGAGCCAGAAAAGTTATCCGGATAGATGCTCCAGCAGTAGTGGGGTGCTTGGAAAGGCTATCCGGGTGGTTCCTGCTCCTCCAGTATCTGTTGTTGGGATGCGTCCGGATTCAGCCAGCGATGGGGTGCCTGAAAAGGCTATCCGGGTGGTTCCTGATCCTCCAGTTAGCGGTAGGGTGCCTGGAAAGGCTATCCGGGTGGTGCCTTTTCCTGCAGCAGCAGTAGTTGAAAGGCGTTCGGCTTCGACCAGCGAAAACACGAAAAAAAAGGCACTCGAAACTAAATTGCACATGAAAAAAAGGCACTCGAAACTAAATTGCACACGAAAAAAAGACACTCGAAACTAAATTGCACACGAATTTGTTTTGTTTTAAAATATCAGTGCGTCTTCTAGCTAGCGTTGCAGCAGAAAAATGGCGTCTCGAGTTATGTTCGTCATGTGGTGAGTTCGTCTACACTGTAGATCGTCGTCGTCCATGCACACATTCATACATTGACAGTCCGCTTGCGGCGGGGATTTTCCTTCTACTCGCCCTCGCCTATGTTTTTGACAGATATTGCTCCTTGGGGATGCTCACCCAGGAGGAGTGTTGGAAATGGGTGAGCCTCATTAATATTGTTACTTTGAATTAGAATTGTTCGAGCTTGGCAGCACTGTCTCTTTAGCTGTCAAAAAGATATCAAATAAACGCGCTCTTGTTGCTGAACTCCCAAACGAGAAACACGTGTTTTTCTTGCTTCTATCCCCTGGTGTTCCGGATTGTTATCCGAAGGTGGAGTATCTCCACAGATACCAAGAAACTAATTTCAACAGGGAGAAGCTTCGTTTCGTTTTAAACCACGGGTAGTAGCGCAAGGTTTTAGCCAAGTTTACGGCACCGATTATGACGAAACATTTGCCCCTGTGACGCGGTACAATACGCGTGAAGCAACGAAACTCCATGGCAGCCAAGCTGAACTCCAAACACGATCAGGTTAATGCGCAGCTCGAGTCGTTCGGATCTGAAAAACGAAGTCGCAGCTAGTCGTGAGGAAATGGAAGCTGAATATTGCGCACTTAATGAAGCATGCCAGGAAATAACATGGCAAAGGCATCTCTTGGAAAATATGCGAGAAAACGGTAGTGGGCCGACAATAATATATAAAAATAACCAGGCGTGCATAAGTTTCGCGGGATTAGGAAAGATTTCAAGAATATCTAAACATATAGAAACAAAACAGTATGACACATTTAGGGGTTTGACACATTTGAAGTGTCACATATAAATGGCGACGCGCAATGCGAATCGTGGTAGTAGCATCCGGACGTCGAAGTCCGTTTTCAGTCGCGGTGTTAACGTTGAGGTGATAGGAAGTGTTCAACCGCAGTGTCTTCAAGAAGTGTCTTTGCGCGTTACCTTTCTTAATAAAACGTCAAGTGTTCTAAGAACTAGATATAATTATTTTTGACTGAACCAGTGATCGACAATTAAAGAGTGTTTTTATTAGAAGTGAAGAGTAAATAAGGGGGGCATGGCATGGCTGGGTCCGACCCTCCGCCTGTGCGCTCCAGAAATGAAAGAACCATTCCCGTATGGTTGGACTCCACTGCCTCCTGCGGTGAAATGAATTTTTGGTACTACAAGGAGATAATGGAGCAACCATTCCAAATAACATTTTTATCGTGGCAAAATCGTTGGAGAGTTTTGCTGAAAAAAATGGCCAAACCAGCCAAACTTATCGACCGAGGTACAAAGTACCTAATAAAGACACGGAATCCGGTGCAATACAAGAAACGGCAAATCCTCAAAACCCTCCTGGACGGTACACGGATTTCTATTACCCCCACGCCACGCTAAACTCGGTTCAGTGCTGCATCTTTGCACCTGAACTCAAAGACATCCCGGTGTTTCAATTGTGCCAGCTTCGGACATACAAAGGTCAGATGCGACAAAGGCCAGGTTTGTGGAAATTGCGGCACCCCAGCGCATGGAGAGTGCACCGCACCACCCGCCAGTGTTAACTGCAAAGGAGAACATCATGAATTTTCACGCAGTTGTCCAAAATACCAGCATGAACAATACTAAATAAAAATAAAAACCGACACAAACTGTTCCATGCAAGAAGCATGCACCTCGCCGAAAAAACCCCGAGCTCAAGTTCGGTACAACAAAGGCCCGAACAAACCGAACTTACAAAAACCCTGATGCAAGCACTGGAAACTGCCGAAAAAACAAGGGGCGAATTGAATCAAACGATAAAAATTTTGAACGAACAACTTCAACTGCAGCAAAAGACAATACAAAAACTGATAAAACAAATAAAGGACAGTATTTAGAGGACAACACAGTCACTGAAACAAATGACCAATCAGCAGTCATTAAGAACAACACCAACCAGCAACAGAAACGCAAAGGCAACCGTGCCTCCTCTCCAGAGGAAACATCCCTTCCCTCCCCTACATCCAAAGTAACAAAGCTCTCCTCCTCCCCTCCCCACTCTCCTACCCAACCCAGTTCCTCCCATACACGAAAGGGAAATAACAAGAATAAACACAAATCCTAAATCCCAGATCTTCTGATTCAGATCAACCCACCTTCTTTTTAACCCAAAATTCAACTCCTCAACTGATCCAAATAATAGCCTCTCCAACCTAGCTCTATCTTGGAACATCAGAGGATTAAATAGCAATGCAAACGAACTACAACTTCTCATAGCCCAACAAAATCCCTTAATAGTTGCCTTACAGGAAAATGGACTATTTGCACCCAATGGAAATTCATTCTTCAATTTATATAACTGGACAAATTCATGTGTACCATCAATACCTCGCCACAACACATGCATAGGAATACTTAAAAATATTCCAATGCAAATAACAACTCTAAACACAACTATCCCAGCTTTTGCTATTCGCCTTTATTCACCTTTGGAAGAGACCATCCTTTCCCTTTATATCCCACATTCTCTATCCAATACAGAAGCGTTACAGAAACTGTTAGACGATCTTCTTTCACAACTACCGTCTCCCATCATAATATTAGGCGATCTTAGTGCATATCATTTTATATTGGAGGATTACCGCTCAAACCGACGAGGTGTTGCACTACATGAGATTTTTCATCCCTATAGCCTTCATACCCTTTTCAATAAAACTCCAACCTTAGTTTGTTCAGGCAAAGGAACCTTATCCACTCCTGACCACATTGTAGTGCCTTCCCAAATGGCCCAACATTTCCAAATTAAAACATTAAATGACACTCACGGTAGTGATCATTACCCTACCATCCTCCTTCACTCATCGCAACCAATAGCAAACATCAATAGCCCCCGCTGGGAATACGAAGAAGCAGAATTGGACATATTTCAATACCAAATGATGTCTCGTACTTCTCGCATAACCTCCGCCGAACCAATAACAGAAGATAGTTTTTGTCACATTATGCAGGAAGCTGCCCTTGTAAGCATACCCCGTACAAAAGGTAAACTTGCCAAGAAAAATCTTCCCTGGTGGAATGACTCATTATATCCCATCATTAAAAACCCGTAACCCCCTAACAGAGAAAATAAATTGTTCCTCGACACAAAGCAAGCCAGCTCCAAAAACGAAAGCTGCTAGGGTTCCACCAATCACCGTCACGGGCACAAATGTTGGAGATGTGCACCGTAAACTTATTGCAGCTGGGATCATCCACTACACGACCAATGTGACAATGAAGGGCATTGTTGTAATTGTAACCACCGCGGATGACCACAAGCTGGCGACGATTGCTTTTCAGAAGCACAACATCGCTTTCTTCACCCACCAGTTTGATGAAGAGAAAACTACAAAAGTTGTCATATTTGGCCTCCCCGAAATGGAGGTAGAAGAAGTAACCTCCGCACTTGCCGAGTGCAAAGTATTCCCCAAAACGGTGAAAAGAATAAACATAAAAAAACGACACCAGGATCAGACAATGTTCCTGCTGCATTTTATAAAAGGGTCAATCACATTGAGTGAATTGAGGCAGATCAGGGCAGTAAATCACCATCGGGTTTACTTCGATTATTTCAATCGCCAGCAAGGCCCAATGCAGTGCAAAAACTGTCAACTATTTGGTCACGGAGACGCAAATTGCAATCGAGCGCCTGTGTGTGTGAAATGCGCAGAACCACACCGATCCAACACGTGCCCTCTGAGCGCAAAATCAATAAGCCCCGATGGCAAAATTGCCCAAACCAAACTGCGATGCGCCAACTGTGGCGATCACCGTACCGCCAGCTATTGGGATTGCCCAATAAGGAAGACGCTCCCAGCGCAACGCACCCGCACCAGCAAGCCAAAGCCAGAATTTAGGTTCGAACAATCTAAATTTCCATCGCTCCTTACGGAAGCACCAAGCCAGCCAACGCAGCAAGCTACAACTACACACGCTCGTGAGTAAAGAGAGCCTGCTACCAAGACTACCAACATCCCTATCGGTAATTGTCCGACAGATCTCGATCTCATCGGGGATATAGTTGCTGATGCGTATCAGCATCTATCTATGTGTCGATCAATGCCAGATGTAATGTCTGTTATTGTTCGTATAACGGCCAAATCAATTCAAATGATGAAGCACGAGCAGCACGTAAAGTTTATAATATGGAATGCAAACGGTATTTCAAGCAAAAGTACAGAATTATTCAACTATCTCAAAAATAATAGTATTGATGTAGCAACTATAAGTGAAACATTCCTTAAACCAAATTTGAAATTTTCCAATTCTAACTATGTGATATATAGACAGGACAGAACAGATAGAGAGAAGGGAGGAGTAGCATTGGCCGTAGCAAAGCACATCACACGCGTGCCTATGAAAAACTACAATCTGAAAGTTATCGAAGCAGTAGGGGTTAAAATTCCCACCAATACAGGTGACCTAGAAGTGATTTAAATATACAATCCGGGTGCAAATACGGATATCAAAAGCTTCAAAAGTGACATCAAAACTCTTTGTAATCAAACAAGGTAGTTTTCTAATTTGTGGCGACTTTAACGCAAGACACCGCTTGTGGGGTTGCTCCAAAGCCAACAGTATGGGTAAACCCCTCTTTGAGGTAGTTCAAAGAGGTTATTTTTCAATACTACACCCAAATAGTGCCACATATATTCCAAATGATAGAAATCGACAACCATCAATTCTTGACTTGGCTCTTAGCAACAATTTACATGTAATTTCGCAATTAAAAACAATAACTGAATTTTCATCTGATCATTTCCCGGTCATATTTACAATAAGCTCCAAAGTTAATCGACACCGTGATCGGGGTATTCCTAATTATGCACTGGCAGACTGGCTCGAGTTCAAAAAACTAATATATTCAAATATCAACCTAAGCTGCTTAAATCTCTGCGAAATAACATGTACTTCACAGATTGACATAATGATTAAAAATTTCACTAAACTTATATCCCATGCTCACGATAAGATTCAGAAGTTCAAAAAACATTGTTAAATTTTCTAGACCACCACAATTCATACAATACCACCCCCAGCTCCTACATTAAACCTAGGCAGGTGCGGAAATTAATTGCGAAACTCAAAAACAAAAAATCCACCGGCCTTGACAACTGGACAACATTAACGTAAGGTCTTTGAAGCGATTGCCAACAAACGGCATAATATATTTCACATTCATTTTAAATTCCTACCTTAAATTGAACTACTTCCCTGATGCATGGAAAAGAGCCCAAATAATACCAATAGCAAAACCGAACAAAGATCTTTGATGTCCAAAAAACAACCGACCTATAAGCCTCTTGAGCTGTTTGGGAAAATTGATTCCACCTTACCAGTTCGATTTTCAAAAAGAGTTATCCACCACCAATCAACTGGACAGACTCATTAAAAACATGAAACTTGACCGAGACAGTAAACTATCCACTGGTTTAGTTTTGATAGACCTGGTAAAAGCGTTTAGGCCTCATATATAAACTAATAGGCTTACACTTTGCACCTGAAGATATCAAACTGATCCATTCGTTTCTCACGAATAGGAAATACACAGTCTATATTAAATCATCCTCGTCAGATTCCTTCTGCCCACCGGCAGCATTGCCTCAAGGCAGTGTACTTTCCCCCATACTGTTCAACATCTTTACGTCAGACATACAAAAAATGAAAAGATCAAAAAGATACGCTTTTGCCGACAATTTTGCTATCAGTTCGTCAAACTCAAAGCCAGATGCCATTATTAGAAATGATGGAAAGAAGAAAAATTAATAAGTGGTGAAAAAATACTAAAACCCTCTACTGCTTCATGAGTAGAAAATCTAAATTAAGCATAAAAAATCAAATCCAACTATACAAAACAATCATTAGGCCAATTATGCTATACGCGGCACCAGTGTGGACAGATTGTGCAAAAATTCATATGAAAAAGCTACAGGTCTTTCAAAACAAGTGCCTTAAACGAATCTTCAACCTTCCTCCATGGCACAGTACAGTTAACATTCACTACAGAACTAATACTAATCTAATGGATATTACGTTCCTTGATAAATTATCGAATTAAGTGTAGAACCAGCAACTTAAGGCAACTTCATGCTTTGGCGTTAGAATGTAAGATTAATTAGAATAAGATCAATCGTTATTAGTTAGGCTGCTGAAATATTAGGATTAAAACTTAGGATTTAGATTCATTTTCTTTAACGTCAACATTAAACCCATAACTTCAGGGGTTTTTTCCAATCTTTCCCCATGCTTACTTCTACGCTAAAATGTAAATCCACAACAACTCTGTCTATGGCACTTAGCAAAAATCTTATGTTGTGTGAAGGCTCTAGATTTGAGCTACGTACCAATGTAAACTTCACCGATAGCAAAATGTAATGTTAGGCAAATAATAAAGAAACTACTACTACTACTACTGCTATAGATATACGATTCTTTGCTCCAAAATCTATGGCATATTTTCAGTTTCTCGTTCACGAATTTCATCCCTTTTTTATGGGCATTAATGGAACAAAAGTTTTAGACAGCATTAAAGCGAATATATCCTTCGAGAGTTGTACCATGGCTATAATCACAGATAGTGGAAATCTTTTAAATATACCTCTAAAGCAGTATATTTCCGAAAACACCAATAATACTCTAGATTTCCAAACGGATTTGGAAACTATTATAAGAGAAAAGCTGGTAAACATTCTTAATCAGATCAAACCAG
Organism: Anopheles atroparvus; assembly: GCA_914969975.1. NCBI lineage: Eukaryota > Metazoa > Arthropoda > Insecta > Diptera > Culicidae > Anopheles > Anopheles atroparvus. The sequence goes on along the minus strand of CAJZCY010000004.1, from coordinate 30,698,257 downwards.
TTTTTTAAGAGCCAAATTTGCAACTGACATGTGCTATTAATGTTGATGATATTCCGATCCATCAACGAGTTTATCCGTACCCCGCTGCATATACACAAGAAGTTAATATTCAAATTGAAAAACTTCTCAAAGATGGGAATAAGACACCGGACATCACCGGTATGGATTGTCCCAAAAAGTCAGACGCATCAGGACAAAAAAAAATTAGGATGGTCGTTGACTATAGGAAGCTCAACGAAAAAACGATAAGCGACCGCTATCCTATGCCTGAAATGTCTAATGTATTAGAACAATAAAGAGGTCATAAATATTTTTCGACATTGGATCTTGAATCCGGGTTTCATCAAATAAAAATGAGTGAAAAAGATATAGAAAAAACCGCTTTCGCAGTAAATAATGGAAAGTACGAGTTTACAAGAATGCCGTTTGGGTTAAAGAATGCCCCGGCAGTATTTCAATGAGCATTAGACGATGTCTTAATAGATCAAATCGGTAAAACATGCTATATATACGTTATACGGAAACACCATCCCGGTCACGCGGACCAGCCACGTGATCGTCACCAAGTCGAAGCGGCAGCAAGCGCTGCGAGAAACGGCAACCAGACGCCAGGTCAGCAAAACGGACACGCGCCGAAGACGACACCGCAGCAGCAACGGTCAGGTGGCGTCGAACAAATAGTTGGGAAACAGAATCAGTCTTAAGCTAGGTTCCGTTTAGACAGGGTCAACCTTAATAAGCGAGAGAATAAAGTTTATATTTTTTTATTACGTTTGTATCAAAACAAGCATAATTTATATATATGTAAAGTCGAGTGTTCTGGCAACCAGGCCAGAACCAGACTAGCAGGAGAAGTAGTATGGAAAGAGAGAGAGAGAGGAACACGCATGAAGCGTATAAAACGAACGCGGTGGTGGGTGCAAGAAGCAGTAGCAGTCAAACCACGGAGGTGAAATAGGTCTCTCTTCATTGAAGTTAGCAAAATACATAGTCGTTCGTTTTCCTACATCGTGTCAGTATTCCCGATTCCTTTATTACATCTGGTGTCAGAAGTGGGATAAGGCAAGCAATTTGTCACGTAAATTTCCTGGGAAAATTGTGTAACAAGTGGGTTTTGTGCAAAGACGAGCACAAGCCACGAGGAGAAAGACGGTTAGACGATTGGGTTTCGTGCTAAGACGGGCACAAGCCACGAAGAGGAGAACTGCGCGACGAGTGAGTTTTGTGCTAAGACGGGCACAAACCACGAGGAGGAGAACGGGACGACGCTAAGACGAACGCGTGAACGCAGAAGAGGGAACAAATTCGGTGTATGCAGCTGTGCTGAACAGGTACGCAACAAAAGGGAAAATGAACAACGGCGAGGCCATCTCAGCAGCCGTGGCGGCTTTGGCGGAAGATCACACGAAACTAGGCCTCGTGAAAAGGTGCGAGGAGCGTGGTGTGTCCACCAGTGGCAGTAAGGAAGAACTAGCTGCCCGTATCATTCACCACGACGGGCAGGCTGAAAATCTAGACCAAACCGGTGCTATGGAGTTCGAAGACGCCCAAAACTCTATAAGGGAGCAGCCGAAACCACAGCCCTATTCTTTTAGGGACGTAGAGGACGGCATTGAAACATTTAGCGCTGCTCCCGGCCAAAGCGTGGATCGATGGCTGAGTGGTTTCGAGGAAATAGGCGTAATGGCGGAGTGGACGGACGAGCAGAAGCTTATTATGTGCCGGAAAAAGCTGTCTGGCACTGCTCGGTGTTTCCTGGGAACACTGCGTGGCGTGACAACATATAAAACATTACGACAAGCACTGCTATGCGAATTTGGGAAAAGAGTGCGCGCCAGTGACGTTCATCGAGCGTTGTCGTCGCGGCGAAAGAAAAAAGACGAGTCGGCCTTAGAGTTAATATACTCAATGCAAGAATTGGCCCAACAAATCAATTTAGACGAAGCCAGTATGATAGAGTACATAACAGATGGCTTCACGGAAGATGACCAACAACGTGCGTTGTTGTACGCCTCGGAAAACGTTTTCAAATTGAAGGAAAACATCAGATTGTTTGAGAGAGCCGCTAGTAAGAAAATGGAGCAAAGGTGTGGCACATCGAAACGAAACGAAGGCGAATTGAGACGGACAATGGAAAGCACGAAAAAACGCTTTTGTTATAACTGTGGCGAAGTCGGGCATGAATCTCAAAAGTGCCCATAGAACAAAAGCGGACCGAGGTGTTTCGGTTGCAACGAGTTTGGGCACCGCGCAAAGGAATGTCACACTAAACGGCATGCAAACACACCAGCGAACAATACGATGACATGTTTCAAATGTGGTCGTAGTGGACATCAGGCGAAGAATTGCGGAAACAGTTATGCGGTGGAGTGTACCGGTGTCGGCGTAGAAGGAACCAGCAAAAGAAAATTGCCGATAAAACATGTGTCGTGTGAGGGCAAAGAGTTTCCAGCGTTGGTCGACACGGGAAGTGAAGTGTCGTTGATAAGAATAGTGTTGGGTAATGAGCAAAAGAGGTACCCACCTCACTCTGCTCACCTTACTGAGCAGGCTCATGTTCAGCTTGCTTCAAAACTAGGTACCTCTTTAGTGAGCGGAGCACTCACCTCTGCTCACCTCTGTTCAATGCTTACCTCTGCTCAATGCTCACCTCTGCTCAGCGCTGCTCAGTCCTCATCGCTGCTCAATGCTCACCTCTGATCAATTGTCAGTTGTCCGTTTTGCTTTGCTTCTTTGTGCGAAAACGTTCGTTCGACGCTTGTTCGGTGATTTGTTCCGTGTAAATTTTGGGTGTCTGGATTTCTGCGTTTTGAAACAGCTGGACGCGAACTTGCGCTTTAACTTGCGAAACGTTCGTTCGATGCTTGTTTGTGACGCATAGAATTCTCGCGAAGCAATATTCGTGATTTATTCCGTGGAAATTTTGGGTGCCTGGTTTGCTTCGTTTTGAAACAGCCGCACAAAGAAGCAAAGCAAAGCGGACAACTGACAATAGAGCAGATGTGAGCATTGAGCAGCGATGAGGACTGAGCAGCGCCGAGCAGAGGTGAGCATTAAACAGAGGTTAGCATTGAACAGAGGTGAGCAGAGGCGAGTGCTGAGCTCACTAAAGAGGTACCCCTTGCTCACTGCTCACCTTAGTGTGCTGAGTGCAGTGCTCTGCTCACCGAAAAGAGCAAGATTACACAACACTAGTCGTGATGCAGGTGTCATATAAAACATGACAGTTGGAATGTTAGCTGGGCGCCGACGGCTCGAAGCAGCAGGAGCCAGGGCTTCGAAGCAGCATGCGCCAGGGCTTCGACGGCCCTTGGAGCGCATCGCCAAGTCAGTTCGTATTGTGCCGTGAATAAAATAACACATCGACTCCCTCCTAAAACCGGCTCGCTACACACTAAAACAATAATTTGGCGACGAAAAAAGGGAATACTATACATATGTGAGGATAGTGGTATACCCCCCAGGGGTAGGACGCGACGACCACCCACCTGCGACGGAGAGACGGGAGTGACCGCAGTGAGTGGATCGAAGCTGGTCAGCTGGAGAGTAGAGTGTGAACGGCCACCAAGGACAGACGTGTACAAGGAGTGCTTTTGTGCACTACGTATCTATTTTGCGAACTATTTAGCCAATAAACGCCACGAAGGTACAGAATCCCAAACTTAAATCACTATAATTGTGACTTACTATTCTTCACATGGGGGCTCGTCCGGGATGTCCTTCGTTTACGTGCGTTTTTGAGGCGAAAGTAGTGCGTGATTCGGTGGCGTCACTTGGTGAGCCGTTGACGTTCCCGGAAAATGCTTGAATAGATCGAGAGTAGTGCGAGAGACAATAAGCGTACGTTTGTGTTTGTGTGATAGGTAGGAGAAAAGTCTACACACCACAGACCTCGAGAGGAGAAGAGTCTCCGAAGTGTGCTGGGATCGGTGCAGCTGAGTGCGCAGGAGATAGAGGAAGTCTCAACACCCGCCCAATACACACACCAAGAGATTGGAGAAGAGTTTCCACTTTACGTCGAGCTTTGGTTGAGACATGTTCACACGAGAAACGCTGAAGTTTTTCAGCTCACCAACCCGCAACTCCGAGAGTTTTGTGAACAGAAGAAGCTTCCAACGAATGGCCGGAAGGAAAGTCTAATCAAGCGGTTACTAGATTCAAGTACGACGAGTATTGAGGAGCCGAGCGTCCTGGTTGTTACAGTGATAAACCCGACGAGCGAGGGGATAGTGTTTTCAACACCTAGACGGAACGAAGGATCCAACATGGAGGGCGATCCCCCCCACCCTAGCACTAACGGGAAGTTGCATGCCGGGGTGGAAGAAAGGGATGGAGTAGGGAATAGAGCGTTGTTTCAAAAAATCTGTGATACGACAACAAAAAACTAGAATAGGAAACTGAAATAAAGCCGAACCCTTAAATAAAAAAAAACATGGAGGGCGATGAACAAGGCGTTGTTCCGGAAGCGAGGTTTACATTCGCTGACATTGGTGACTCGCTGGAGAAGTTCTCAGGTGATCGTGCTGGACGAGACATCCACGAGTGGATCGAAGAGTTTGAGGCGACCAGCGGAAGTTTTGGGTGGAGCGATGCCCACAAATTTGTGTATGGTCGACGGTTGCTGGAGGACACCGCCAAGCTCTTTGTTCAAAGCTCAAGTGGATTGAACCGTTGGGCGATACTCAAAGCCGCGCTAGCAGAGGAGTTCGGCGAAAGAGTTTCTAGTGCGGAAATCCACCGGCTCTTGAGGTAGAGGAGAAAAAAGGCAGGTGAGACAATACTGCAGTATATCTACCACATGCTGAACCTTGCGCAGAGAGCGCATGTAGAGGAAGAAGCAGTGTGCGAGTACGTGTCGAGCGGAGTTAATGATGTCCCGACGAATAAAATGTGTTTGTACGGAGCGACAACGATTAGTGAACTCAAAGAGAGAGCAAAGCAGTATGAGCGTATGAAAGCTCAAATGGGAGATCAGAACAAGAGAGGCGATCTTCGATACGCCCAGAAAACCCCAGTCTAAGTGCGCCAGGTCCCACCACTACCACCATCAGTGATCGTGTGCGATGCTACAATTGCGGCCGTAAGGGGCACTATGCGAAGGAATGTGAGACCAAGTCGCAAGGCCCAAAATGCTTCACCTGTGGTAAGCAGGGGCATCGAGCGAGAGCCTGCGGCCAAGTAATGGTGAAATCGGAGGTGAACACGATTTCCGAAGGTATGCCAGTATGCGAGATACGGTACCGAGATGTCCCGCTAAAACTCTGTTTGACACCGGAAGAGACACACAAGAGCGCGTATGAGAAAATAGGAGAGCCTCCACTACGACCCACGCTCATGAGCTTTAGTGGTTTCGGCGCGGCTAACACACCAGCGATAGGCACGGTTGAGATCGAAGTATGCGTGGGAACTGACATCGTACCACCCATGACTTTTTACGTTGTGCCACGAGGTTCCATGAACTACGTCGCCATTCTTGGTATGAGCGCACTGGAGTTTGTAGAGGTAGAAATCATGACCAGAGGCGTCAAAATTAAGAAGAGAATTACGACGGTGGGTGCTCAAGACGACCCGTGTGGGTCAAGTGAAGAGGTGTTTTCGATCATATGTGAAACGGATGTTCTTGACGGAATAAAGAATAAAACCTGCAAGACTTTGCTACTGAACATCCTGTCCGACGAGCAGATTGTGAACACGCTATTTTGCAAATCGCCAAATCTAGTCTTCACTTGCGTCGGTGTACGACAGGATAAGTGTTTCGAACAGGGTACACGTGGCTAGGCGCTTAACATTATAAAAACAAGAAAACGAGAACATGCAGGGTTTTTTTTCAAGTATGACAAATTAGTCTTTGAATACAAACAATTGGGACCGCAGCTAGCTAAGTGGATATAGTCAACGGGCTTTTGGTGAGTGTCGGTACCCAACCGACCCCCGCCATTTGCTTTTCCATCGTTGGGTGCAGAGAAGCGGTGCGAAAATGGATCGACAAATATGCGATTTACTGGAAACCCAAAATAAGTTGTTTATGGAGTTTCTTCGGCAAATGAAAAAACAAACGGATAATACGGCAGCTCTGAAAGATTCACCTAACGTTCCTCTACCTCCTCCTCTAGCATTCCATCTCGAGACCACGCCGTGTACAGACGTGTTTCTTGCTTCCTCCGTGATTCTTCGAACTTTGTCCCTCGAGCTTCGTCCTAAGCGTACCTTCGTACCTGTGTACCGTGTGTTGTTGAGCCTTCATGCTGTGTGCTGTGCCTGAGCGTTCTGCGTGTGCGTTAGCATGTTCCACAGCGAATATGGGGAAGCGCAAAAAGAAGGCAAACGAAAATAAGAGAGAGAAAAATGCGAAACGCGATAGCTCAGTCTCGCCGCCTTCCGACGTTTCTGACGGAGTCTTAAGTGCGGCCAGATCAATGCCCTTATCTACGGAGTCGCTGGAACAAGCCTCCAAACAGATGCCTTTAACTTCATCGCCTCAAGTTGAGTCAACCTCATCCCGGCTGGAATCCAAACCCAGCAGATCTTCAGTGGCTCCGATCGAGCCCACAACCTCATCTAAAGACGTCAGCAATCACGGACAAAAGTTCTCTTCCACAATCATGGCCATGGATACCAACCTCCTGGCCATCCGTAACTTAATAAAACATGCCGGTTGGAACGCGCAGTTTAAGACCTGCTCAATCGGCATTAAAATCTACCCGAAAACAACTATGGACCGACAAGGAATAGAAGCCCTTCTGGTCAAGGGTAAAATAAACTATTTCACGCACCCGGAGAGGACGACAAAAACAGTCAAATTCATCATCAAGGGCCTACCGTTGCTGGAACCGGCCGAAATTAAGGCCGATTTGAAGCTACAACTGGGAATCGAACCAATGGGAGTCTTCCCCATCGGCCGAGTTACCGCAGACAACTGCGTCTTCATCGCCAAGTTCCAAAAAGGTGACGCTAGTTTGGAATCTTTGCGGAGTGATATCAGATTCCTATGCCACGTGAAAATCCGATGGGCACCGGAACGGCCAAACCACTCCAATGTTACCCAGTGCTATCGCTGCCTAATGTTTGGTCACAGTGCCCCATCATGCTATCTAAACCCGCGATGTTCCAAATGCGGTTTGGTCCATCTTTCCTCCGTATGTGAAATTACTTGTGGTTCCTCCTGTGCGAAATGTGGCGAAAATCATCAAGCCAAAAATTCCCGGTGTCCTGAACGGGAGAGGTTTATTAAAGTTCAGCAGAAGGCTACCACGAAACCAACACCAACTTCCCGCACCGCACCATCACAGCAGCTGCACTCATACAGACGAACGAAGGACTCTCCTTCTTTCGTGCAAATGCTGAAAAACCTACAGGACATCACACCAACAATCACCACCACCATCGAAGCACCATCACTACCTGCAAAACCCATTGGCGCCGCATATCCTCCTGCATCCGAAATGCAAGTCGATACACCCGCTCCAGACAATCATCAGTTGCCGTCTTCAAGTCCGGCATCCCAGCTACGTGCATCACAGAAGGCTGTATTGATTACATCCCCTGCAGTCGCATTCACACACACCGGGACACCCAGCGCGAGCACCAAGGACCATCTGCCTGTTCGCGCACCTACAATAATACCCGCGAAGCCGCAACCAGCGTACTCCTCAGCTTCACCACCATATTCATCCGCTACACAAGGAAAAAAACGATCACATACAATCAGTCCTTCTACCCAACCAGAGGAAATGAATCTTTTTTCTGCAGAAGATCGCAGAACAAATCGCGCTTTGAAAGCCAGTTAGCTGGAATAGGCAGTCTGCTGACCCTTACGGTGGAAAGGTTTGAAGTTACCTCAAACAACTTCAACTCACTCACTTGAGTACTATCAGAAATGAAAATTTCAAATACAGAAAAGAAATAAGACCAACCGAACAAAACAGCATCCAGGCGGTAACCAGAACTATAAACAAGCTTATGCAACAAAACATTACAACTTTTCCCACAGCCCGAAAAGCTGGTTGCAACGATATTCTTTGGAAATTCAATTCGTCACCGGCAAGGAAAACACCGTAGCGGATGGTATAACTCGAGCACCATATGACGATGCGAGTTCTTCAGCAGAGTCCCGGAAAAATAATGTTTTTAAGTTATTCCACGAGTTGGAAGATTGGCAACTAAGCGGTTATTTAAAGGTGTCTGACAACTGCCTAAACAACATTATGGAAGCTACTGCGAATGATGCTGCCTTGATGAAAATCCAATAATACACAAGTAATGGAAGGCCGAAATCGATCGAACGAGTTTCAGCTGAAGTGAAGATATACTTCAAGTACAAATATGAGTTGTCTATCCTGGATGGACTAGTCGTCAGAAATGATCGTATAGTCATTCCGTTTTCTTTCCAGCGTCATAACGGAATTGAAGCGACTTTGAAACTAGCAAGGGATAATCTATTTTGGCCCAGTTTGTGTTCACAAATAATGGATGTTGTAAAAGAATGTAGTGTTTGTGCAAAATTTGCAAGCAGCCAGGCAAAATCTCCAATGCAAAGTACAGCAGTTCCTGTGTATCCGTTCCAGGTGGTTTCCATGGATGTATTCTTTGCTGAGTATGCTGGTAAACGACGAAATTTTCTTGTGACCGTCGATCATCCCAGAAGGTGTTGTTGCTAAACACCTTTCTGCTCCCAAGGCTGTGGTTCGTCGCGTCGGTCTGCAGCCCCCGCCGACTGGACGTCGCGAAGGTCTCTCACATGATTGGATCACTGCTGTGGAACGGATCTGGTCGGACACGCGTACCCCTCCTGCAGATGGCGTTACCACGGAGCCACGGTGGACTAAATCTGCACATCCCTGCCATCACCACCCAAGCGCTTCTAACGAACAGATACATCGCGCAGCAGGAATACCTCTCGACCAGCCGCCGGCATGTGGCCAACGCCGGAAATCCGCCAGATGTCGGTTCCTTTCCAACGACGAACCCATGTCTGCGCAGCGTCATCCGACACATGGCCTACATACCGGCAGAGCAGCGCCAGCACATGACAGCACGCACTCTTCGGTATACCACTACAATCAACCTTCCGGATCCGAAGGTGGTCCAAGCCTCTCCTAGGATCCTATGGAGAAGAGTCTGGAGAAACATGGGATCCAGGACACTCAACTCTACCCAACGGTCCACGCTCTTCCTGCTGGCGAATGGGAAGATCGCGCATGCTGACCTCCTCTTCCGAATGGGAAGGATCCACATCCCATGTTGCTCGTTCTGTCCCGCCGTCGAGGCCCTGGAGCACAAGTATGCTGCATGCCCACGTGTGTCGCTGGCGTGGGCCTGCATGCAGCATCACCTTAGACAAATTGCTCCAGGGTCAAATTTCTGTTTTGAGGACCTGCACCGGCCTGCTCTTGACCGAACTAGAGCAAGCAGATGCAGTGCAATTTTAAGTGTTTTTGTTTTCAAACTACATCATCCACATCCTTGGCAAAAACGATGCTGTGATTGATGTAGATGTCCTCACCGTTTGTATGTCTGCGCCATAGATGTCTAATATATACGTCCTTACCGTGCATACTGTTACCGTCACGAACATTGTCTTCATTAAAAGTGAATTAGATTATAAGACCTCTTTTTTGTACCAGTAAACTATATTTTATTTAAAAAAAATCATTATTCGGACTTCATTGAAGTTGATCTATTGAAAAGTTTGTCAGCCTCTTGCCTAGTGAAAACATGCCAGATGAATTTCGCTCGTCATGGAGTTCAGTTCCTCAGCTTGTTATATCTGACAATGGAACAAATTTCAGCAACAAAGAAATGAGCGAAATGGCCAGAACATGGAATTTTAAACATTCCACATCAGCTCCTCATGCAGCATGCAGACTTTACTCTCGAAGTACAAGATGTGGTGTTCCGGAAGCAGCGGAAAAATACTGTCCAAAGACAATGGAGAAGGTTCTAGAACATATTTTACAAAACAAAAGAAGGATAAAATACTATTACGATCGGAAATCTCGACCTCTGCCGGTTCTTGAGACGGGTTCGCCAGTGTATGTTCAGCTCCGACCAGAAGACAACAGAATCTGGACGCCAGCAACGATTGACAACAAGCTGAACGATCGTTCATATGTTGTAGATGTTGGCGGAGCATCATATCGTTGAGACCTCGTACCTCGTTACCTCGCGTAAGGAACCGCTAGCTTGCCTAGAGAGAACGAACTCCGCTTGGCTTCCTGTTGCAGAATCACCTTCCATCGACAGTGTGTTGCCCACATCAGACATCGGGAGAGAAAAAACCATGTTGGCTGAACATCCAGAGAGGACGTCAAGCGCTAGAGTCGAAAATGATAGTGCACCTAATATACTTGAGAGATCATTGCCAGCGAAGTCATCAGTTGGCCGACCTAAGCGCGCTATCAAACTTCCGAAGAAGTTTGAGGGGTTCCAAATGTCTTGATTACTGGATTACTGTTTTTTTGTTTCTACAAAGAAAGGGGGATGTTATATTATCATGTATAAACCTTGACATGACATTCGGTCATGTGACGTTTGTAATGTCATGAGAAAAGGACAGGAAAAGAAGAAAGGGAATAAAGCAGCAGACATCGACCCGAAAGCACGTGCCATTTAGTTGCCTCCGAATTATACAAAAATAACAAGGAGCTTAAGCAAAATTCGCCAAGCAAAGAAGTAAAAGAAAATGTAGTGTTTACGGGAAAACGTACAAAAAGTTCACTCTGGAACGCGCTGTGAAAAGTAGGAACATAAAAATTCCGAGTGTCCTTTTCTTAAAAACTCGAAAACCAACAGAGGAAAATAGCTCCCGTACGCAGCGGCAACGCATAGTAGTTCTATATTATATGATATAGAAATATTCTTAGGTAGCGGTGCGACGGAGCACATGGTGAATGAAAAGGCTCTTTTTGCGACGGGTAGACCCCTTAAGAACAAAAATGTGAAAATACAGCTCGAGCCGTTGTGTTCGACGACAATGAGAACAATTACGAATGTGCGCAGCGAAAAGCAATTAACGAAAAGCAGGAGGCGAAAAATGAACATTTTTTTGATCGTGTTAGATAGTGTAGTAAACAGGCATCAGAAAGTGCATCGGAAAAAGTAGATGATGGCGAACTAATAGATGAACGTGTTTCAATACAAAAGGCAGACGTCAAAGCATACGGTCTGCCGAAGCAGACGGCGATCCAGCACCAGAAACAGAAATTCACAGCAAAGACCACGGGACACCTATTCTGGCGACTAGCACGAAACCAGTGAGACTGAATCGAGAGCAACCAAAACGTTTGTTAGACTATATTTTAGGAATGTCAGCATTGCTGGAAAATGAACCGACTTCCATACACAAGGCATTAGATTCACTGGAGTTTAAATCTTGGAAAGACGCAAAAAAGAGGAAATCGGTTCACACAACGAGATTGGAACTTGAAAGCTAGTGGATTTACCCGCCGGTAAAAGAGTGATCGGCAGTTAGTGGGTTTACAGATCGAACAGGATGAAACGTGTAAATTGCAGCGATATAAGGCATGCATAGCTGCTCTTTTGAATATACAGCTTTGGTAGTCAGTGTGTATCAACCTCGTTTCTCATTTCTTGTCTTGTCTTCTTGTCAAATAGTTGACATATCGTTGAAATTTCGCATTCCAGTTTTCGCTGCTAGTGATGCGCTCCGTTGAATAAATACGTGTTTTTCTATAGTGTGATTCCACATAACATACCCAGCGTGGCGATCGCAGCACAACCAGCGGCGAAACTCGGCGAAAGGAACCGGAAAAACAGAAAGGACCTTTCAACACGAACAGTTCCGAGTTTAGAAGCGGATTAGTTTCGGATGCATCGGGAATCTATAAAAACCCGGTACAGCACCGAAAGAAAAAGCAATATGATCACAAAGTCATCCGCGCAACACACGACTTCCCGAGCTGTTGGTAGACAGGACTGAATAAACCGTGAATGAAACAAATCTTAATCGTTTTACTTGAAACATCCGAAAATAAAAAAGTGAGAGCAAACCAAAAAAACTGGTGACCACGAGTGCGGATGTTTAAGTATAGGTTGATGTAACAGGAACGTAATCGCAACCACCCACGACAGCGATCGTTCGCGCCCAAGAACGCCAGCCAGGCTCGGAGCAAACACTACGGGCGGAATATGCTACTACCACAACCGTTTTGGAGTAGCCACCCGTAAAAGCGAGCAGCCTTGTACGTTTTCCGCGGCGCAACCATCCTCCACCAGCAATATAGGATTATAGATCAACACCATCATTCCTCAACAGCGCTACCTCGTCGACACTAGTGCCGATGCCTCCGTCATACCAATATCCAGTGAGAACCAGCCCTCCAAACCATCCTCGAGCCGTTCGTTCGCAGCCAACGGATCTCCGATAAAGGTGTACGCTGAATCTCTCCAAACACTTGACCTCAACTTACGCCGCTCGTTCCTATGGAAATTCGTAATAGCGGACGTAAGTTCAGCGATCATAGGAGCTGATTTCCTTCATCATTATCACCTACTGGTGGATTTGTGGCAACGATGTTTGGTAGACGCGCAAACCAGCAAATCTTCTAGTACCAGGTCTTCCGGATAATACGCGACAGACCACCGTGAAGGTTTGTGATGCAACATCATACATGGCTAGCCTAATCCAAGAATTTTTCGGCCTTACTGCAATAGCAACACATGGTACAACAACACACTCCGACGTTGTTCATCGGATAGAAACGATAGCATCACCTACATTTGCACGCCCACTCCGGCTTCCACCAGACAAATACGCCACCGCACGCGCGGAATTCGAAGCACTCATGTGGCTGGGCCAGTCCACTACACATGGTTAAGAAAGCAGACGGTACCTGGCGTCTTTTCGGCGACTATCGAGCCCTTAACACCAGAACCACTCCGGATCGCTACTCACTGCCGTATCTGCATGATTTCACCATGCAGTTACGAGGAAAACCCATATTTTTTAAAGTACACTTACACGAGGCCTACCATCAAATACCATTTCATCCAGATGATATAGAAAAAACTGCAATAACCACTCCTTTTGGCCTTTTCGAATTGGCCACCATACCATTCGGACTCCGTAATGGAGCACAAACATTCCAGCGACTGATACACGACGTTCTACGCGGCCTGGATTTCATTTTGCCTTACATCGAAGATATAATCGTAGCCTCGACATCACCGGAAGGACATCGCGAATATCTTTGTAAGCTTTTCAGTCGCCTTACAAAGAACCGTCGATCTGTAAACTTGACCAAATGCGAGTTTGAAGAAAAAAAAAATTGAGAAAAAAAATAGAAAAAGAATTCCTCGGACATCATGTTACAGCTGCAGGCATACTTGCTTCAGCCGACAAGGTTGAGGCCATCAACAATTTTGCAAGAATCGGCACCATAATGGACCTTAAACAATTTTTGGCCATGATTAATTTCTGCAGGCACTTTATTCCGAATGCTCTTCTCAAGAGACCTGAAAACGTTTGATCACGAACTGACGATGATACGAAAAAGGCCATCTGAATCTATCAGCAGTTACTTCAGCAGGGTTAACGACCTGTAAACTGCTATTGTAACACAAATTCAGTCCGACCCCAAGTTTGCGGTTAACAATAGTATTCATATAAAATTCTTTAGGGAAAGAGCATTAGCTTGTTTTATCCGAGGCCTTGATATAACACTGAGCTTGCTTTAAAAAAACTACAATCCAAATTCGTTGAGTAGTGCATTTCAATATTGTTTAGAATATTATAATATGGACTGCTTCCTTTAACGACAGTAGAATCTTAAAGATTCCAAAACCAATTGGCCTAGAAACCCATAACCTTCCACATCAGAAACATTCGTATCAAACAATAACAGCACCGATGAATAACATTTATCCGCAAAATTTTACCAATACCAGGCAATTCCCAAACCAAGGTACCCCAACGTTTACGGTTTTCAGCCCCACAATAGACCAATACGATACGACACTTCGGTGTCCATGGAAGTTGATCATTCTGTGCAAATGGAGTAATTTCAATGCAAAACGACCCTGACCTGCGTCATCAAATCATAGACAGGCTTATGGAATTGATGCTCACTATGCACAAACCAGCGAAATGCCGCACAGTAGTTCCACGGGACCGACACTTGATTATATTGACGCTGCGAATCAAAACCTATTTTTCAAACACCTGATCAAAATGTTTATGGTGATCACTCCGGATATGAGCAATCTAATTTTCCATATGAAAATAATTTTTTAGAGTGGGGCGCGAATTGGGAAAGCAATTTCACTTCTTTATCAATTTGCATACTAATATGGGAGAATTTCCCTTCTTAATAGATACCAGATCAAATATAAACTCGCGCAAAGCTATCCACGTCTAGGTTCCCAATAGTTCAATGGGTAATGGTGTTATGGGCGATAACGGCAACCTGGTTGTCCTATCCTTGGGCTCGCAATGATGAGCGATCATCATTGAGTGATGCCGCACAGCGAGGATTGAGGAGTACCCGAGCACGATCGATCCGACGATCACACCCGACGCCTGAGGTCACGGGAGTTCGGCTTTGCGTATCCGACCGCCGATCCGGGTAGACGTGCCGTTTGTGTCTCTGCGTTTTAGTATGTTATAATGTGTATTTCGTTCTTTTACAATAAAGTGTGTTAACGTTTGCAACCACAACAGTTGGCGACGATGATTTTTAAAACGTTGTTTTATGTGAAGTGAACTCCGCGTCCAACAAAAATTCCGCCGGCACGGAAGCGTCGCAGGATGAGTCAGGAGCAAGAATAACGAAGAGCGTCACAAGTATGGCCGAACGCAATGGCCCAGGCGACAGCACACGCACCAACGCAAGAAGCGAGTCAACGTCCGGAGGCTCCGCCGATACAGTTCGCACAACATAATGGTGCCGCTCCACCATTTTTGATGCCATCGGTGCAGAACAACCTCCAAATGCCACACGACAATTCGACAACGGCACAAATTTTGCAGCTTATGCAGCAACAGCTGGCGCAGCAGCAACAAATTTTGTTGCGATTTATGCAGCAAACGAACGCGCCCAATGAGCAAATGCCCCAAGAGCAAATTTTGGATTCCTTATGCGGCCACATAAAGGAGTTCAGATACGATGCTGAGACGGGCATGACGTTCGCTGCCTGGTACGCAAGGTACGAATCTGTTCCAGAAGGACGCTGCACGGTTGAGAGACGAGGCAAAAGTACGCTTAATGATGAGGAAATTGGGTACACCAGAACACGACCGGTACACGAGCTTTATTCTCCCAACGGTTGCCAAGTTGACCACCTTATTCGGCACGAAGGAATCCTTGCTCCACAGACGGTTTAAGTGTTTGAAGTTAACCAAACTTCGCAATGAGGATTTCGTCACTTTCGCGTGTCGGGTCAACCGTGGCATCGTAGATTTCGAGTTGGGGAAGCTGACCGAAGAACAACTAAAATGTTTAATGTTCGTTTGCGGTATGAAGGACGAGGAAGTCATTGAGTTTCGCACGCGGCTGTTACATCGTATCGAGGAAAATCATGCAGTAACCCTTGACCAACTTTCCGCGGAATGTCAACGCATGACAAACTTGCGTCAGGATAGTGCGATGATTGAACGCGACCGCAGTGAACAAGTTCTTTCCGTTCAACGTAGTTGCCATCGACCACACCGCCCGTCTCATCACACCAACGAGAAGCGTGCAGACAAACCCAGCCGACCATGCTGGTTATGTGGATCCCTGCATTGGACTCGCGAATGCACGTTCAAGACGCACACGTGCACACAATGCGGATCGGTCGGCCGTCGCGAAGGGTTTTGTAAGCAGCAAAGGAGCAGGAAGCAGCACCATCGAAAAAATCGAGCATCTCCAGAGACGAGCCAACATGCGCAGTGTCACTGTAAACGTGAACAGTCTACGTCATCGAAGGAAGTTTTTATCGTGTACGATTAACGGCATCCAAATTCGGCTCCAACTGGATACGGCATCAGACATCACTGTGATTACTCGTCAGCTTTGGAAGCGCATCGGAAGACCACGACTAACACCACCATCCGTAACTGCGAGATCAGCGTCCGGTAACAAACTCGAAATTACTGGCGAATTTCGAGCAACGGTTGAAATCAACGAGCAGAAGAAGCAAGCTGTAATTTTCGTAGCAGAAGCAGAGTTAGCCTTGCTGGGAATCGACCTAGCAGAGGCGTTTTCCTTATGGTCCGTCCCTATCGACCAGCTGTGTAACACAATTACCAGTGCAACGAGCATTCCAGAGGGAATAGTGCCAAAATTTTCAAGCCTGTTTAAACCAACCATGGGTTTTTGCGTGAAAACTGAGATTACGCTAAACTTTAAGCCGGACTACCGCCCTATTTTCTGCCCGAAACGACCAGTGGCTTACGCCATGCGCGATGCAGTGGACACCGAACTGGAAAGACTCCAGCGACTCAACATCATCACACCAGTCCAGCACTCCGAGTGGGCAGCCCCGATTGTAGTAGTGCGCAAGTCGAATGGTCAAACAAGGATCTCCGGCGACTATTCGACAGGCCTCAACGCATCGCTACATCCTCATGATTACCCGCTACCGCTGCCACAGGACATCTTCGCAAGGCTGGGTAACTCAACGATCTTTAGTCAAATTGACTTATCCGATGCCTTTTTGCAGGTCCCCATCGCTGAGCAAAGTCGTCGCTTGCTCATTATTAACACACACAAGGGGTTGTACCTGTATAATCGCCTGCCACCAGGGATTAAAAAAGCACCAGGTGCATTCCAGCAACTCATGGACCAAATGCTTGCTGGAATGGAACGTGTCTCAAGCTACATGGACGATGTTATCATTGGAGGACGAACACAGAAGGAACACGACGATACACTAAGTGAGACCCTGAGGCGCATTCAAGAATACCGTTTCACTTTTCGCCCGGACAAGTGTTCATTTAACAAACACCAGGTACGCTATCTTGGGCATATAGTCGACAATCACGGTATCCGTCCAGACCCTGCCAAAATAGCCGCCATAAGAGATCTTCCCGCGCCAACCGACGTTAGTGGCGTACGTTCGTTCCTAGGCGCCATTAATTTCTACTGAAGATTCATTCCTAACATACGCAGGCTTCGTTATCATTTGGATAGCCTAATAAAGGAAGGCAACGTTTTCAAGTAGTCCTCAGAGTGTCAAAAGGCCTTTGAGCAGTTCAAAACGTTGCTCGCCTCCGAACTGCTCTTGACGCACTACGATCCAAAGCTTGAGATAATCATATCCGCCGATGCATCATCCATCGGATTACGCGCAACCATAAGCCATAAGTTCCCCGATGGATCTTATAAGGTTGTGCAACATGCATCCCGTGCTCTCACGAAGGCCGTAACAAACTAAAGTCAAATAGATCGAGAGGGCCTGGCTATAGTTTTCGCGGTGACAAAGTTTCACAAGTATGTTTATGTGCGTCATTTCATCCTTCAAACGGATCACAAGCCACTGCTAAGAATTTTCGGAAGCAAGAAAGGCATCCCAGTATATACTGCTAACCGACTGCAAAGATTTCCGCTAACCTTGCAGTTGTATA
Source organism: Anopheles atroparvus (assembly GCA_914969975.1). Classification (NCBI taxonomy): domain Eukaryota; kingdom Metazoa; phylum Arthropoda; class Insecta; order Diptera; family Culicidae; genus Anopheles; species Anopheles atroparvus. Next base: position 30,680,694 of record CAJZCY010000004.1, on the reverse strand, counting down.
ATTTTGAAATACAGTGAAGCGACCCCCACTGTTTTTTACGGGTCGCTTCCCCGCACCAGGGCGCCAGACTAGCCGATGTCAGCAGAAGTCCCGGTCGCCGGATGCCCGGTCGCCCATCGACTTCTGCCCAGGTTGGTGCTGCGACCGCCGTTGCCCGATCGCCGATGTCAGCAGAAGTCCCGGTCGCCGAATGCCCGGTCGCCCATCGACTTCTGCCCAGGTTGGTGCTGCGACCGCCGTTGCCCGATCGCCGATGTCAGCAGAAGTCCCGGTCGCCGGATGCCCGGTCGCCCATCGACTTCTGCCCAGGTTGGTGCTGCGACCGCCGTTGCCCGATCGCCGATGTCAGCAGAAGTCCCGGTCGCCGAATGCCCGGTCGCCCATCGACTTCTGCCCAGGTTGGTGCTGCGACCGCCGTTGCCCGATCGCCGATGTCAGCAGAAGTCCCGGCCGCCGATTGCCCGATCGCCGGCATCAGCAGAAGGCCGGGACGCACATCGAATGGGGCGCAACGACCGCCGCTGCACCCCGAAAGCACCAGACTCGACGTCAGCAGAAGGACCGGCCGCCGATTGCCCATCGCCCGTTCCCCACCCCGTCTCCTGCTGGTGCGATACATCGTAAAGGAAATAAAAGCGATGGACAACTGTTCATCGGGGCCATTTTCCCGAGATCTAACCACGCTCCCACATTTATTTCGACGCTACAAATTGGTGACAGCGGTGGGATAGTGCCAAAAGGGGCATTAATTTTAAAAGTGATTAAGATCGTACAAGTGCATCTGAGTGAACTGTTTTGTGAGTGTGAGAGTGTTGAAGTTTTCTTTCTGCTTCGTCCTCCCCTCAGCAGCTTCGAGACGCCAGAGATGCGGAAAGTGGCCCTTGCCTATTGGTGAGAGTGGGTTTTTTTTTCCTAAATTTCTTTTATTCAAAACTAAAATATACGTTAACAGTAGGTTAACAATAATAGGTTAGTAATAGTATAGTCTATCCATTAATGAATAACCGTGTGCTGCGAAGCAAGTGTGAGGAAGAGAGAACGCGACCCGTTACACGTACGAGTGGTAATCGCGTATCGCGCAAGAGTGACGTTCATATATCCACGCGCAAAGATTCGTGCATGATCCGAACACCAGAAGCACAACCTTCTGTTTCGAGCGCAAGCCTGTTGTCTACGGGAAAAGAATCCGTTAAAACCCCTCGTTCTTTCGTGGACGCTGGCCTAGACAGCCCGACCGCCAATATGCATACCTTTCCGTCGGAAAAAGCCATGGCGCTGATCCCGGAATTTAGGGGAAATGCACACGAACTGGACGCTTTTCTTTATGCGGCGGACCAGTTCAAAGCGGACATTGGTGAGGGTAGTTCGGATGAACCACTCATTCGAGTGGTTCTGACGAAACTAAAAGGAACGGCAGCCGGATATTTCAAGCGACTAAAGGCGGATACTTGGGACGAGGTGAAAACTCGCCTCTTGCATGAGTTTGGGGATAGCCTCAAACTAGAAACAGTCGGCCAGCAGATCGAAACATTGCGCCAGGGAACGAATGAATCTTTCCCGCGGTATAAAGAAAGGGCCCAGTTACTGGAAGCCTATCTAAATGGCTTTGAGCCGAAGACAAGGGAAAATCATTCCTACGCGAGGCGGATGCTTCGGTCACATTTTATAACTGGTTTGAGAAATCGCTCGTTACGTAGCCTTGCTCGCCTTCAAAAGACTCTCGATTTTGGAGAGTTATTGAATTATTTGATGGAGGAATACCTCGACATCGAAAACGAGGAAGAACTGGAGCGACGGTTGGATGTGTTGGAGCAGGGATCACGGCACCGGCGGGTAAATGCGGTGGCTGGAGAAACCCTAAATGAAAGGGATGAGTCCAGGGGAGAATCGGATAACAGAGAACCGTACCCTCCTCGGTGGACACAGGCTTCCTGGGGGTACTCTTCGTGCCCCCCCAATACCCCTTCATTTGGCGGAAATGTTGCGTACCCTCCGGCTTGGGTACCTACAGCTACATCCAGTCCGACGGCTCATTACCAGCCATGGACACAAACTGCGCTTCCCGCTCCAATGGCTTTCCCTCCTCCATGGGCCCCTTCACTGCCCATATATCCAGGAATGGCCCAAACGCACTGGGGAATAACACCGCATGGTATGGTGGCACCCCCCCATTCTTGGACGCCGGAAATGTCTCACGGTCCTACAAATTACCTCCCCTCCTGGCCTCACCAAATAGCACCTTTCGATCCAGCTCGCTATGGTGTACCAGCACCCCAAATGGTTACTCAAATGGATCATTTTAATAACCAGGAACCTGTAGGCAGCCGCAACCAAGGGCCACACGGGCACGAGGGTGGAGCACAGAGATCACGGCACAGAAGCCAGAGAGCCGCTCACAATAAGCCGACAAAAAACTACTAAAGGGGGGGCCGCATCAGGTGGCTCTCACTGGAACCCCCAAAAAGCTAAATAATTCTTCTCCCGTCCACCAAACCCAGGCACTGTCCAAAATTAAAGCCCCAACCGAGTGGGTCACTTGCCAAATCGTTCAAACGTCGGGAGGGCTAGACTGTGTCGAGCTGCCAACGTCCAAAGACCCCTCTTATGCGTCTAGACTCCTCATCGACACTGGAGCCGCGGTGAGTCTGTTGCGACGTGCAGAAGCAAATAACATTGGGATTTATAATTTCGATTCCACTGATTGCACCACGTTAATAGGTATCGGAAATTCACAATTAGAAACAATTGGTTCATGCAATGTCGATCTTTTAGTAGGGGGAGAGAAATTCCAATCCAAATTTCATGTGGTTAATGAATTGTTTGTACCCGGTTTGTTAGGAAGAGATTTCTTGGCTAGGCACCAGGCACAGATTTGTTTGGCGGATAACTGCATAAAAATCCCCCTGATATCGAATTCCTTCGCAGCTTCCAAATCGGCCTGCACCCAACAACCCATTTTTACGAGTGTTTCAAAAGTCTCTTTGATCCAGCTCACAACTCCACCGCCAAATTACGGTTCAGAAGCTCAAAGACAAGATCTATATGAAAAAACGGATGATGGCTTAGATTGCGATCCGCGAGACTTGAAAGGAACCCCACTCGTGGGAAAAGAAAGGCTAGACTCGCTCTTGAAATCTCTAAAAATAGGAGATGAGGATGTACATCCGACAGTCAAAACAATGTTGACACTGTTTAATGACGTATTCTACGTAAGGGCAGATAAATTTTCGTTCACCAACTTCGCCCAACATGCAATTGAAACGACCTCAAACGTCCCTATTTACAAACGACAGTATCGCCTGGCCGAAGTGACCAAACCTCATCTACGGGAACAGATAGACGAGATGCTCGCTCTGGGGATCATCAAACATAGTGTAAGTCCTTGGAATGCTCCGGTACTTTGTATACCAAAGACACCGGATGCGGAAGGCAATCCCCGATATCGAATTGTGGTGGATTTTAAGGAATTGAATTCCATCACAAAACCCTTCGTCTACCCTATTCCCCGTATCGATGAAATAATGGACACTTTAGGAAACAGCCGCTACTTCTCCACCTTGGACTTGAAATCCGGTTTCTTTCAAATCCCCATCCATCCGAGGGATGCCGAAAAGACTGCTTTTTCAACACCTACTGGGCATTTCGAGTTCACTCGAATGCCCATGGGTTTACGCAATTCCCCATCAACCTTCCAAAGATTGATGAATACGGTTTTGTATACAGTCCCAGGAGTTAAAGCAGTGGTGTACTTGGACGACATAGTGGTTCATGGCAGTACAATCGAGGAGCATAACGATGGTTTAAGAAGAATATTGTCGGCCCTCAGAAAACATAACCTAAGGCTAGAACCGTCAAAGTGTCAAATTTTAAGGCAAGAAGTTAAATATCTCGGTCACATCATCGACTATAGAGGCATACGACCCGCCGGGGATAAGGTAGAAAAAATAGAAAAGGCATGCCGCCCGAAAACTGTTAAACAAGTACGCTCCTTCCTGGGGATGGTAAATTTTTATGGTAAATTCATAACACATATAGCGACAATACGCAAGCCGTTGGATGATTTGACCAAAAAGGATGTGCCCTTTAAGTGGACACCCGTTTGTGAGGCCGCTTTCAATAAGTTACGTATTGCTCTCACTCATGAACCAGTGCTAGTAAGGCCCAACCACGAAGACACCTTCGTCATCACCACGGATGCTAGTGGGTATGCATTGGGAGCAGTTCTGTCTAATGAGAAGTCTGATCGACCGATAGCGTATGCAAGCCGAGCGTTAAAGGGAGCGGAATGCAAGTATCACGCAATTGAAAAAGAGTTGTTAGCAATTACTTGGGCAACCCAACATTACCGACCCTATATTTTTGGAAAGAAGTTTATTGTTTATACAGATCATCGCCCGCTGATCTCGATTTGGCGGTTAAAGGAGACTTCCCCTACCCTCACACGTTTAAGGTTACGCCTGCAAGGAATGGATTGTGACATCCGTTATAAAAAGGGAAAAGAGAACGTTGTAGCTGATTGCCTATCTCGCTTGCCCTCAGAAGAGAAAACCGAGCAGACAGGGAAAGAAACTAGAATATTTGTAACAACTAGACAACAACACAACAGTGCTCGGACCCCTGGTATACCTGACCGCCAAGTCATTGAGGACCAACAAGGAGAGGAAGACCGATTTGTAACACAACTCATGGATATTGGGCAAGAAATAGCAACCGACGTGTATCAGGGTGAACATGACCCAAAGATAGATGAATTGTGGACGGAATATGAGTCTCGGCCATCGAAAGATCCATGCTTGGAAGACAGAATTTCTATCATAAAACCCAGCAAAAGTGATGCAAAACATACAAGAGTCATCATTGCAAACAGTAAGACGGCCCACCGTGAATTTTCGGAATTGTGTAAGTTACCGCATGGCCTTAAAGACTACGAAAAAGACGACATAGTAAGGATCGACAGTAAAAAGCTCCTAGGAATGGTTCTGGAAGGTAAAGCTACGTCATTGATAAATAGCCGAAAGTTTTTTTACAGTTTCGCGCGATGCCTAGAAACCCTCAATAGACTAGAACCAAACCAGAAACCCATCCAGATTATTTCATATCGAAGAATCAAACAAGGAGATGTCACTCGATCACTACAGTTCCTGTCGTGGAAGTATAAACGTAAATTACTTCTCAGCTACGCACATGAATATCGTAAGGAGCTCTCTACCCAAGAAATCGAAACGGTCCTTAAGGAGTTCCATGACGCTCCCTTGGGGGGGCATGTCGGTGCTAAAAGGATGCGAAAAAGGATTGCAGCCGTTTATTGGTGGAAACGCATGAAAAGAGACATCGAAGATTATGTCCGTAAGTGTGATTCCTGTCAAAGAAACAAAATTTGCAGGAGCAATCGAATTCCTATGCAAATTACTAGCACTTCTTCCGAGCCATGGGAGAAAATTTTCATGGATATTGTAGTCTTACCAGAAACAGCCGAGGGAAATCGATACGCCCTAGTCGCTCAGGATGATCTCACCCGTTTTCTAATGGTAATACCATTAAAAAATCAAGAGGCCCAAACGGTTGCCAAGGCCTTTGTGGAGGAGATTATCTGCAGATTTGGAATACCTAATTGTTGGAAATATCTTCGTTAAGTTTGTAATGCGTTATCAACACTGTTTAGCTTAAGAAATGAATTAGGAGGCATAACCGACGAGAGCGTATTTAGTCAGATGAATTGTAGTGAATAGATTAGAAAATGAACATGACTGACGATGAATACTTATAACAAAGGAATAAACTAGTTGCTAACTGGACACCGTCGATCAAGGTTCACTTTTTTTTGGCACGATATTTTGGGAGATATAATTCTCACATTTTTGGTCCTTCGAGCCGGATCCTTAGAAGTGATCTAAGGGTGCTAAAGAATCGGGAGTATTCGTTTTCTGCTCTGCAACAAGAGCTCGGGAAATTCGACGGTGTCATCTACGCTCTGCATCAAGAGCAAATTGACTCTAGCGGCTCCATTTTGCGCCTTTCCAGTGGCGTCGGTTGAGCACCATTTTAGATTACAAGGCGGCTTTTGTGTTCACGCTCTGCACCAGGAGCACGGTTTCGCGATAACCGTAAGGAGTCGTATCATTAAAGGATTTTTTTGAGAGTGCGTGAGTTGTTCTATCAGTTCAGTAAAAAAAAGGGAAGATGGAGAAAAAACTGAAGGCCGCGCAGCAAAAGAAACGGATCGCGCTGGATGGCATCAAGGCGTTGGAATTTTTCCAGGCCAAGTTTACAGAGGAAGAGGCGAACCAGATCCCGGAGGTGTTGCTGGATTTGGATCGTTACAAAGAGGAATTCTATTCAGCATTGGTGAAACTCGAAGAGCTTGACGATTCCGACGAGGCCATCGAAGCTCGCAGCGATGAGCGGAACGATCTCGATGCACGGTGTCGCCGTCTGAGGACCTTCCTGAAGGAAAACGGAGCAAAGAACATCACGCCCGCAAACCCTGAGGTTTCAGGCTTTGCAAATTCGACCTTTTCGGCATTCGGTCGACCAAGCACTTCGAACATCCGTCTCCCAAAGATTGAGCTACCATCTTTCGACGGGGACGTTACAAAATGGCTATCGTTCCGTGATCGCTTCGTAGCCATGATTGATGCTTCACCGGAGTTACCTTTGATTGCAAAGCTGCAGTATTTGCTGTCCGCGCTAAAGGGCGACGCAGCAGTACCCTTTGAGCACATAACGCTGACAGCCGAAAACTACGCTTCAACATGGGCTTCGCTTCTGAAAAGGTTCGACAATTCACGGTTGTTGATACGTGAATACTATCGAAAGCTGCACCATTTGCCGGCGGTTCGAGATGGCAACGCGAGTGATTTGATGCATCTAGTTGATGAATTCACGCGTCATGTAAACGGACTAGTGAAATTGAAGGAGCCGATCGAATCATGGGACACTCCGTTATGCAATCTGCTGCTTCTCAAACTTGATGATGCGTCCATATTAGCATGGGAGAAACAGTCAGTTCATTGCACTAAAGATGTGTATCCTGAACTATTATCATTCATCGAAGATCGCATTCAAATATTGAAGGCTTCCCTAAGGGTCGTCGAGGAGGATAGCAGGGTGCAAGCGACGGGCAAGCAGGGGACGTGCCCAATGAAGGTGGCCGGCACGCAACGTAATCCTGCATCACGGAGGACGTCTGCAAATGCCGCCATGGCCAGGCCACTTACGTCATCACCGGCACAACCAACGTCGCCGCAACCGAAGTGTGCGCTGGGTTGCTCGAGCTCTCATTGGCTGCGCAATTGTCCAGAATTTAACAGCAAGGATGTGGATCAACGACGAGAACTAGTGTCGGCAAAGAGGTTATGTTGGAATTGCTTGAGCCCATCTCATCAGGTGAGAACATGCAGTTCCGAATACTCTTGCCGACTGTGTCACCAACGCCACAACACGTTGCTGCATACTCCTGCAAATCCTGCAAAGGTGACAATGGCGGTTCATTCGAACGACATGGTTTTTCTGGAGACGGTTTTATTGGAGATCATCGATGACTACGGGAATCGGCACGAGGCAAGAGCTCTATTGGATTCCGGATCGATGCCCAACGTCATGTCCACTGCGATGGCGCGTCAGCTCACCACGACAAGACGCAAGGTGGACATGTCGGTATCAGGCGTCGGAAATTCAGTCCAGATGGTGAAAGGGGCAGTCACAGCGACTGTTAGGTCAAAGGTTCGGCCGTATTCGACGCAGATGGAATTTTTGGTGCTGGACGCACCAACGTCAAGCATTCCCACCGCATCCATCGATGTTTCGGCGTGGTGTATGCCGAATGTTCCCCTGGCGGATCCAGCTTTCTCTACCCCTGGAAAGATCGATATCGTCATCGGAGGCGATACCTACTGGGAGCTTCATTCCGGCCAGAAGCGCTCGTTAGGCAAGGGGAAACCGTGGCTGGTCGAGACACCGTTTGGATGGGTGGTGGCGGGAATTTCTTCCATCGGCATGCCGCAAACTTCATCAGCGTGTCTTTTGTCAACGGCGGAAGCGTCATTAGATTCTGTCATGGAGCGGTTTTGGCAGAGTGAGACTGTTGCGGAAGATCCAGTGCTGTCTGTGGAGGAGGACCATTGCGAACAAGTTTACAAGGCAACCACAACTCGCAATGCAGCTGGACGGTACGTTGTTCAATTTCCACGCAGTTCTGATCCGAGTATCTTTTTAGGAGCGTCCAAACAAATCGCAGACAGGCGACTGCTAGCCATGGAACGGCGTCTCAAATCAAATTCTAAAATGAAAATGGCATATGTTGAATTCATGCGTGACTATGAACGGTTGGGCCACATGAAAAAGCTCTCTGAGCCGATTGACGATTCTGTACTGCATTATTACGTGCCACACCACGCGGTCGTCAAAGAGTCGAGCACCACTACCAAGGTCAGGGTTGTTTTCGACGCGTCTTGCAAAACGACTTCAGGATGGTCATTGAATGATATGGACCCTCGTTGGACCCGTGATACAACAAGACCTGTATTCAATCATGCTTCGGTTCCGTTCGCATCCAATAGCCCTGGTGGCGGACGTCGAAAAAATGTATCGTCAGGTCCTTCATGATGCTTCGGACAGAAACCTGCTGCGCATTCGGTATAGAGAAGAGTCATCCGATCCCATCAGTACCTACGAGTTGCAGACAGTCACGTACGGCACCGCTTCAGCACCATTTTTGGCAACGCGAACCCTAAAACAAATTGCATTGGATTACAAGGATAAGTACCCGCTTGCTGCGAACCCAGTTCTGAATGATTTTTACGTCGATGACCTGCTGACGGGAACTAGGAGTGTATCACAGGCCGTCGAAATGCGCCAGCAAATTTCGTCAATGCTAGAGTCTGCAGGTTTCATCTTGAAGAAATGGGCGTCAAACATCCCTAACGTGCTAACTGGGCTGCCGCAAGAAGATTTGGCGATTCAACCATCTCATGAATGGAGCAGCAACCAATGTATTTCGACTTTAGGGCTGGTGTGGGAACCAGCCAGCGATGAGTTGCATTTCCGCATTGAAATTACACCAGCTGAATCGGTGGTGACAAAGAGACTTGTTTTGTCACACATTGCAAGAATCTTTGATATTCTTGGATTACTCGGACCAACCATCGTTGTCGCAAAGATCTTCATGCAGAAGCTTTGGTCAGTGAGGCCGGATGGTAAGGCTTTGGACTGGGACTCAGCGTTGCCGTCTCATCTGGAGCATGAGTGGAAGAAATTCCATTCAACATTATCATCGCTTCGTGAGCTGAAGGTTCCGCGGTTTGTTGCACAACGGAATGCATTAAAGTCGCAGTTGCACATCTTCGCGGATGCCTCACAAGAGGCATATGGTGCATGCTGTTACGTTCGTACGGAGTCGCCTTCCGGCAGCTCAGTGGTACTACTTACGGCGAAATCCAAAGTAGTTTCTTTGAAAAATGCACACTCAATCGCCAGACTGGAGCTTTGTGCAGCACGATTGGCCACGCGACTTGTGCAGAAGGTCAGCCTTTCTTTGGAGGTTCCATTAACTTTTTTTTATTGGACCGATTCGTCAACGGTGCTGCACTGGCTGAAATCACCACCACGACGCTGGAAGCCATTTGTTGCCAACAGAGTGGCTCAAATTCAACGAGACAGCGAAATCACGTGCTGGAGACACATTCCAGGAGTGGATAATCCAGCAGACGATATCTCACGGGGGCTGAGTCCAGACACACTGCTCGAGTGTCAACGTTGGTGGCACGGGCCGCATTGGTTGTCACTTGGTGCAGAACATTGGCCTCAAGGAGGGGCCGAAAGCGAAGAGGAAATTGATCTGAGTGACGAACGAAATATACCACAATTGGTTGCAACGACAGTTAATGGTTCAGACGTCAGTGCCAAACTGTTCGAACGCTTTTCTTCTTACCTCAAACTTCAGCGAGCGACCGCTTACTGGTTGCGTTACTTCGATTGCTTGAAGAATGCAGGGACTGATTGTGGTAGCACACGATGTGCGACAACTATAGACCCACTCACTAAGGACGAGCTACAAAGGGCGGAGCTGAAGTTGTGTAAACTATCTCAGCAAATCTCGTTCGCAGAAGAGATTCAGATACTCCAGGCAGGCAGCGATGTATCGCGTGGTTCTCGCTTGAAATGGTTGTCACCATTCGTCGATGCATCAGGTGTGCTACGTGTGGGTGGCCGGCTCAGGAACGCACAATTGGACATTGCCACAAAACATCCGATCGTATTATCATCAAAGCACCCATTGGCATCATTATTGGTAGAGGCTTATCACACGAAGCTGCTACACGCGGGCCCTCAACTGCTATTAGCCACACTACGAAACAAGTTCTGGATACTGGGTGGCCGCAGCTTGTGCAAAACGGTATTCCATAGATGTGTCAAATGCTTCAAGGTTAAGCCGACACTTGTTAAGCAAAGTGTTGCGGATCTGCCAACGTCCAGAGTCTCACCGTCGCGTCCTTTCTCTGTTTGTGGCGTCGATTACTGCGGGCCAGTAATGTTGAAGTCCGCTATCCGTAATCGCAGTGCAACCAAAGCATATATCGCCATCTTCGTATGCTTTGCTACCAGGGCGGTGCACATCGAATTGGTCCACGATCTAACAACTACTGCCTTTCTCTCAGCTCTTCGCAGATTCGTAGCACGCAGGGGTCAGATAAGAGAAATTCATTCCGATAACGCCACAACCTTCAAGGGAGCTGCACATGATCTGCATCGGGTGTACCAGAATCTCAAGTGTAGTCAGAAAGATCGTGACGCAGTCTTCAACTGGTGTGCTAACAACGAAGTCCAGTGGAAATTCATTCCTCCGCGCGCACCTCATTTCGGAGGATTATGGGAAGCTGCAGTTCGTTCCGCGAAACAACATCTGATTCGAACCTTGGGTTCAACGAGTCTAACTCAGGAAGCAATGTTAACATTACTAGCACAAGTTGAACAATGCCTCAATTCTCGGCCTTTGATACCGTTATCGAGCGAACCGACGGATACGGAACCACTAACACCAGGCCACTTCCTCATAGGGTCAGGCATGTTCGCACTACCGCAAGAAGATTTGAGTGAGGTACCATCAAATAGGTTACGAGAATATCAATTGGTTCAAAAACACGTTCAGGGCATTTGGAAAAGGTGGTATCCTGAGTACCTACAACAGCTTCAGGCGCGCGCCAAGAACAGCTCTCCGACACCAGTCACCTTAAAGGAAGGACAGTTAGTAATCGTCAAGGAAGATAATATACCACCTACTTTATGGCCAATGGGCCGAATAGTGAAAATACATCCAGGAAAAGATGGTGTGGTACGGGTGGTCACTTTACGCACAGCAGCAGGAAAAGAAACCACTCGCGCAGTTGCTAGATTAGCTATTCTTCCAAATCAAACCATAACATAAACAAACACTACATGATCACGATTCAGTAGTGACAGCAAGGTATCAGGGCTAGCGATAGAATCGACGCTTAGTTTATATCAATTCTTAATCTTGTTTATTTTTCATTATTTGATATCTTCATTTGTTCTTAACATTTTAATTAATTCATTTCATTATTCATAAAAAAAAAAAACTCATTTTTTGGTGGCCGGGAATGTTGGAAATATCTTCGTTAAGTTTGTAATGCGTTATCAACACTGTTTAGCTTAAGAAATGAATTAGGAGGCATAACCGACGAGAGCGTATTTAGTCAGATGAATTGTAGTGAATAGATTAGAAAATGAACATGACTGACGATGAATACTTATAACAAAGGAATAAACTAGTTGCTAACTGGACACCGTCGATCAAGGTTCACTTTTTTTTGGCACGATATTTTGGGAGATATAATTCTCACACTAATGATTTAGTGACTGATCAAGGCACTAATTTCATGAGCCAGGTACTAAAGGATACCTGTAAACTTTTAAAAATAAAGAAAATTCATACTAGCGCGTATCATCCACAGGCAAATCTGGTAGAGAGGGCTAATCGGGAACTTAAGACCTATTTACGGCAGTTCGTAGCCGGCAACATAAGAGAGTGGGACCGGTTGCTGCCCTATTTTTGTTCGGAGTACAATACAACTATTAACGGGTCGACAAAATTTACTCCATACCAGCTTATTTTTGGAAGGGAACCTAGGATACCCTCCTCTTTGTATCAATCTCCGGCAATCGGCCTAACCTATCCTGAGTATGTTGGAGAGATGCGAAAACTTTTTCACGACATACACCAAACCGCAAAAGAGAACCTCATACTCTCAAAGGAGAAACGGAAGGTTCTATACGATCGCGGAACGGCAGAATGGCAACCCATGTGGGGTGATAAGGTCTTGGTGCAGGCAATTCCTACAGGGGTTGGACAAAAACTACAGAGTAGTTGGAGGGGTCCCTACGAGGTAGTGGAACTACCTAGCGACCAGACAGTGGTGGTTAGAAATGGCCGAAAGCTAGAAAAAATTCACAAAAACCGGCTAAAAAGATATTGCGAATAAAATAATTTTAGCTATTCGCGTATCAGTTTCAACTTCAGGAACATACCTGACACATAGGAACTTACTATAGCAACCTTCATTCGCTTATTTTAGCCTCCTGGCCGTTTTTGTAGCGGCGGCCAATCAAGGAGATTCGGAGCTTTATTTGGATACCATTGGAGACGTGATGCTTCAACAGAGCACCGAGAAGCTGCGACTTGAGATAGATGTCACAGAACTCCAAAACCAAACGAGGTTGTATTTTACCACCATACAAAAGTACAGAGAAGTATGCCGTATCGTCACCGCTCAATTAAAAACTCACAATTGCCCCTCGGTCAGTCGTCAGTTGGACGCGTTGCAACTCTCAACAGAGAGCCAACTTCTCGAGATAACCCACTTTTCTTTAAATCGACAGAAACGCGGAGTCTTGTCATATCTAGGATTTATGGATTCGGATGACAGGCAGAGAATCGATGAAAATCTTGACGCAGTCCGTGAAAACGAAGAAGTTCAGAGAAAAAGGCTGGTAACCCAAGCAGAACTAGTACGTTCTATTTTCGAAGAAGTATGGAATGCCTCGAGTATGATAGACAAGAAGCTAGAATCATTTTTTTTTAATTTCACGACGGTGCACCAGAACTTCGAAGCGGGTGTCGGACTCATCAATAACATAACAGAAATCGCCAGAAAAGAGCATGAGCTCTCTGATTTAGGTTATTGGATAATGTACACCGCGAAGACTCTAGGAAGTAAGATAGATCTGATAATAGAATTGTTAATTGGGACCAAGCTACGGGTGACTGAATGGAGGATGTTGTTCGAGCCGGAAAATTTTGAGGATAGCTTAAACTTATACGAACATACGTTACAATCGGGTGTAGGATTTCCAAGATCAAAAAACGGCAGAATACACCTCAGCCTCCTAGCTATAGCCTCCTATCATGCGCAAATTGACAGGAATTTTTTGATAAGTGTACACCTGACCCTTCCCACCATAAAAAAAGATACATTTATAGCTCAGCGAGGAAGTGCCACTCCCAAGGTAGAAAACCACACCATGTGGATAGTAAATGTGGTACAGAATATTATTATAAGGAAGGTAGGGACTGATGAAGGTTACATAATAACAGAGCAGGAGCTGAGACAAAGCGGCAAACTGGGTACAGCATACTTATGTGAATTTAAGCAAGCACCAGAGAACCTAATTGCCTCTCTAAAATGTTTAAGTAACCTCATGTACCGTAGAAGTACTCAAAATTGTGATGTGGCAGTTCTTAAAACCAATCACACCGTTTGGATAGCTTTACCAGATCTTAATAGGTGGTGGTATTACGCACCAACACCAGAAAAAATTGTAATTTTAGCAGACAACAAGCAGTCTTCACGCATCATCGAGGGTCCAGGAACAATTTGTATACTACCTAACACTACCATCAGCACAGAAAGTATAACATTAACACACATAAAAGACGCAGAATCAAAAATTGATACCGTTTCCCATAGTGTTGTATTAGAATTACCATTTACAAGCACTCCCAACGAAGAAATCACAGTTCCACATTTATCATATGACAGTAAACTCTATACGTTTATAGATAGGGAAAAACTATTTGAGCAAGGTGTCCAAGCTAAAACTTTGAATAGGCAATTGGTTCCGCTAAAAAATTTAGTATATGCTCCACTGCGACACCCATGGCTATCGTTACCAATGCTAGGGTTGGCTATCAGTGTCTTCGTGGCCTTAATGTGCCGATTCAAAGGAAAGATAAGCTGCTGCTCCAGGAAGATATCGGTACAACCCGCAACCACGCCGAAGGGTTCGATGGAGTTACGATCCATCGCGGAATATTTAAATTCCGCGAATCAAAGGACATCAGTACATCTTCAACAGGAAAGGAACGAGGGCGAGATGGAACTTAAACCAGTTCAGGCGACAACGAATGGGCACACCCCCGAACAGTACGAAGAGGGTACAACCATCAGACCATACTGGAACGGGCATCTGCCAAAACGAACGTGGCAGCCAGTATACTAGACACGGAATAAAAAGGGAATCGGACGAATCGCGCGGCAAACGGAAGACGGTGAGCCCTTGAATTTACCATCAGCATTGTTAAGGTATCGCTTGACCTCCGTACCTCGTAGTTCAAGCTGGCAGTAGTGGGGGGGCATGAAGCGACCCCCACTGTTTTTTACGGGTCGCTTCCCCGCACCAGGGCGCCAGACTAGCCGATGTCAGCAGAAGTCCCGGTCGCCGGATGCCCGGTCGCCCATCGACTTCTGCCCAGGTTGGTGCTGCGACCGCCGTTGCCCGATCGCCGATGTCAGCAGAAGTCCCGGTCGCCGAATGCCCGGTCGCCCATCGACTTCTGCCCAGGTTGGTGCTGCGACCGCCGTTGCCCGATCGCCGATGTCAGCAGAAGTCCCGGTCGCCGGATGCCCGGTCGCCCATCGACTTCTGCCCAGGTTGGTGCTGCGACCGCCGTTGCCCGATCGCCGATGTCAGCAGAAGTCCCGGTCGCCGAATGCCCGGTCGCCCATCGACTTCTGCCCAGGTTGGTGCTGCGACCGCCGTTGCCCGATCGCCGATGTCAGCAGAAGTCCCGGCCGCCGATTGCCCGATCGCCGGCATCAGCAGAAGGCCGGGACGCACATCGAATGGGGCGCAACGACCGCCGCTGCACCCCGAAAGCACCAGACTCGACGTCAGCAGAAGGACCGGCCGCCGATTGCCCATCGCCCGTTCCCCACCCCGTCTCCTGCTGGTGCGATACATCGTAAAGGAAATAAAAGCGATGGACAACTGTTCATCGGGGCCATTTTCCCGAGATCTAACCACGCTCCCACATTTATTTCGACGCTACAACAGTATATACCTACCACACATTTTGGGAACGCTGATGTGCTTTCACGGCTGATTAAAAACCACGACAAACCGGAACAAGAGTACATAATAGCCAGTATTAATCTGGAAAAGGACATGCAATCAGTCGTCGTTAGCTCCCTTGAAACATTTGCCCCTAACTCAAGAGATGTGGAAACCGCAACGAAATCCGACAAAATCATGCGTAGAGTATTGCAAAATGTACGCGAAGGATGGTCACGCGACAATGCGTTTAACGGCGAACTGGCATGCTTCTACGCCAGGAAGGATGCATTATGTGAAGTGGGAGGCTGTCTTTTGTTCGGGGAGAGAGTTGTTATACCAAGTGCTCTCCGGCAACGATGCTTACGCCAATTGCACCATGGGCATCCAGGCGTACAACGCATGAAATCATTAGCGAGAAGCTACGTTTACTGGCCAATGCTTGATAAAGAAATCGCGGAACTTGTAGCAACCTCCAACGCCTGTTCATTAACAGCTAAGTCACCACCACGTTCTAGTCCAGTACCATGGCCCGAAGTAACCGCACCATGGCAACGCGTCCATATTGATTATGCTGGCCCCATAGACTGTTACTCTTTCTTGATTGCAGTCGATGCTTCTCAAAATGGCCTGAGATTATAAGGACTGTCAGCACAACGTAGACAGCGACCATACGTATCTTGAAAAGCATGTTTGCACGTTATGGTCTGCCAGTTACCCTAGTCAGCGATAATGGTCGTCAATTTACAAGTGCAGAATTTGAGGAGTTTTGTATATGCAACGGGATTGAGCATCTCACATCCGCCCCGTTCCACCCTCAATCTAACGGGCAAGCTGAACGTTTCGTAGATACGTTCAAACGCGCGATAGGCAAAATCTCTAGCGATGGAAGTACCATTGAGGATGCACTTGAAATATTCCTCCAAACATATCGCGCCACGCCAAACCCACAAGCACCAAATAGTAAAGCGCCAGCAACGATAATGTTCGGAAGACAGATTCGTACATGTTTAGAGCTGATTCGTCCAATTCCTAAACACGATAGAGAGATCGATAGTGAACAACGACGTATTTTTGTCCCAAACGATTCTGTTTTTGCCAAGGTTTACTCGTGAAACGGTTGGAAATGGAAGCCAGGAAAGGTCCTTGGTAAATGTGGAAGCGTAATGTATCGCGTTATGACTGATGATCAGAGAATAATACGGGGCCATGTAAACCAACTTCGACGACGGAATTATAATGAGCAGCATACACCTAATCAGCGTCTTTTGCCGCTGCACATTCTTTTAGAGGAGTGGAATCTAACATCATCACCGTCACCATCTACATCTGATCCATCGTCTCATGCATCATCATCGTCCAAACAGCAGTCATCGTCATCGTCCAAACAGCAGTCATCGTCATCGTCCAAACAGCAGTCATCGTCATCGTCCAAACAGCAGTCATCGTTATTGTCCGAACAGCAGCCATCGTCATCATCTACGTCCCAATCGTCAGCGTATGAGATCGTGCCAGCGTCATCGTCTCCAGCATCTCCTGTAAGGAACCGCATCCCTCGAGAGACGCACGAGATGGAAACACAGCCGGTACCACCACCACGCCGCTCCTTTAGAGATAAAAAAGCACCGCGTCGGTTCGACCTGCTGTATTAAACGGGGGGAGATGTTATGGGCGATAACGGCAACCTGGTTGTCCTATCCTTGGGCTCGCAATGATGAGCGATCATCATTGAGTGATGCCGCACAGCGAGGATTGAGGAGTACCCGAGCACGATCGATCCGACGATCACACCCGACGCCTGAGGTTACGGGAGTTCGGCTTTCCGTATCCGACCGCCGATCCGGGTAGACGTCCCGTTTGCGTCTCTGCGTTTTAGTATGTTATAATGTGTATTTCGTTCTTTTACAATAAAGTGTGTTAAAGTTTGCAACCACAACAAATGGGATAATGGGTGTCCAGGCAAAACGAAAATAAGCCAAATCAGAACTCGTGCGTTTCATTGAAATTGCGTATTACAAGCCATAGTTCTCAGTTTGCTGATCTGTCCTCCTCTCCTTGCTTCTTGCGGGTTGGAATAGCCCGTCCATTAGTCGCAATTTCTTTCCACCTCCTTCGTTCCTAATGTTCCTTACACCAGCCACCAGCCGCTACCCTCCACGCTTCTTGTGTGGCGGCAGTGTCCACCCATTCGTTGCACTTTCTCCTCCTTCCTTGCTCCTAGTGTGTGTTATGTAGTAATGTATAAAGTAGGATTAGTGTAAGTTGCGTACGGAAATGTACGCAAATAAAAACCTATCCAAAATAAGCGATAGTAAGCAAAACGCATGTACGCGGCAGAACCAAGCAATGCTTGGCACGCCGACTACAGCGCATACAAATGTAGGAAAAATGCACATGCTGGTGAAGAAGTCGCCGACAGCGATGACCAACACGTTATGTGTACATGTAAGCAAATATGTCTATTAAGGAAAATTTGTCAATCAGAATTACTATATAAGAATCGATAATTGAACCAATAAATCAGTAGTTAATGAAAACCCAAATAGTTGACTACTCTTGGCATTCTCCAACATTGCCCTCAAGTCGGTCTTCAATACGCCTGTCTTGAGGAGTGCTCCGAGGTGGAGTCGCGATCGAGCGCTCGACCAGAGCAGACGTGTTCCAGCAGCGCTCCGCTACGCAGGAGAGAAATTAAGTGTGAAAAAAAGAAAACCAAGACTGGCTTTGTGACCGTGTGTGGCCTTGAGCCGATTAAGCTTGGCCCGGCCCGCGCGAGAAAAACTGAAAAAAAAAAACTGAAAACTGAAAAGTTTGGCCCGGCTCGCGCAATTCCATTCTCGCCTTTGTGTGCGCGCCTTTGTGTGCGCTAGACAGCGCGTGGCATCAGCTGGAGGACGAGAAGGGGAAGAGGAAAGGAAAGCGGCGACGAACATCAACCACCGGCACCGTGCACCCACCCGGGGCACCGAGCATCGAGCACCGAGCATCGAGCGGAGTTATCGGTGCGTCCGCTTTGTGCGGGGTTGGCATCGGCGGTGACCACATCGAACGACGTAGCTGATTCCGTGGAAGGTGTACCCACTGGGGGACCGAGCGTCGAGCACCAACCGGAAGACGAGAGGAGGAGAAGGAAGCAACGGTTTTGTTCATCAGTTCGTGTGCACCGAAACATCGAGTGCTGTCTACTGCTTGCGCAGACATCAATTCCAGCAAAGACACCTTAAGCTCTAGCTCAACAACGAGGCAACGGCCGACAGCGCAACAAGCCAGCTACGTACGAGTGAGCGATTAAAAATCCTAGTGCCATCTATAGGATTGAGTCTGTAGCTGAAGGTTCGGCCATCAACACCATGACCTTGTAATGAATGTCAACAAAGTAACGAGGACACTTCGTTCGAGTGCGAACGAGATGCAAGTGGGGCTATCGCGTAAGAATCCGGCCTCGGGCACGATGGGTTCGAAAAAGTCCCCGTTGCAAGTTACTTCTCCAGAAGAACTCTCGGCAACAAGAAATGAGCTACAACAAACGAAAGAGCTACTAGAAGCATCTAGGGAAGAGAACATGCGCCTGCTTCGCACGCTGGAGCAACTACAGGAGGAATTCAGGATGATGAACGCCTCCATAGCATCAATCAATGCAGAATCGGAGCGGCATATTCGGGAGGCTCGTGAGGATGCGGAAAGGCGTGAAAGGGAGGCTCGTGAGGATGCGGATAGGCGTGAAAGGGAGGCTCGTATGGATGCAGATAGGCGTGACCGAGATGCGAAGGCCAATTGTGAGCGCCTTCACGAAGAACTACGTAGGGACAGGGAAATGCTTTCATATCTGACCGACCTCGTAGCGAAAGCAGGTGGGGCCCAGCCAATACCGATGACGGCAAACGCGTGGACACAGGAGCGCCAGTGGCAGAAGCAGCAGTTACAAGAACAGCAGACGGTGCTCAACAGCCAATCTGGGCAGCTTCCACAACAGCATCATCCAAAATCCCGGCGGCAGAAGAAGCAAGAGCAACAACCACAAAACCAGGGAGTTACTGTGGAACAGTCAAACCTTGCAGAGGAGATTGATGGAGGCTGGCAGGTGGTTCATGGTCGACATACCAGGAGCAAATCACAGCCGGAATCACAAACACCTCAGCAGCAACAACAACATCAGCAGCAACGGCAGACAGATCAGCCGTGGCCGAAACAACATTCTTGGCAGGTCTTGCGACAGCAACAGATGCAGCAGGAGAAACGGCGACCACCGAGACGCCGGCCTGACGCCATACTAATAACACCAGTCGCTGGTGTCGATTTTGAAGGAATGTACCGTCCCATCAGAACGAGCTCTGAGTTGCAAGATATCCAAAAAAATATCCGGATTGGAAAGCGGACACAGAAAGGTAACCTGCGTGTGGAATTGACCAGGGAAGCAGACTCT
The DNA here is from genome assembly GCA_914969975.1 of Anopheles atroparvus. Classification (NCBI taxonomy): domain Eukaryota; kingdom Metazoa; phylum Arthropoda; class Insecta; order Diptera; family Culicidae; genus Anopheles; species Anopheles atroparvus. The sequence continues at coordinate 30,660,926 of CAJZCY010000004.1, read as the reverse complement.
GCAGCAGTGTGTAGCCGAATTCAGGCGGTGCTGGGAGATAAAGGCAGCGCAAGGGTACTAACCGAGATGGTGGATTTAATGATCAGAAACATTGACCATCTTTCCGGTGAGAATGACATCAAGGAAGCGCTGAAAGATGCCCTCCACAAGGACGTTTCCGTAGCCTATATCAAATTGTGGGAGCGTCCAGATGCAACGAAGCGTGCGAGAGTGCGTCTTCCACGCTCTGAGGCGGAGATCATTACACAATCTCCGAGGCTGTTGATGCAATATTCAGCATGCTCGATGGAAATAGTTCGGCGTGAGGACATAGCGAGAAGCCGGTGTTTCCGCTGTCTCGAATGGGGACACCTGGCACGTGACTGTCAGGGTGTTAATCGTCGTGATATTTGCATTCGATGTGGAACACAGGGTCACCGTGCTGCCAGCTGCACCAATGGAGCTAAGTGCATCCGATGTGGCGGACCACATCACATCGGCTCAACTAAGTGTGATAGTACGATTCGCAAATCATGTTAAAAGTTATGCAGCTCAATCTTAATCACTGTGCAGCTGCACAACAGCTAATGTGGCAAGTAGCGGTAGAAAATGAATGCGACGTGGTACTACTATCGGACCCTTACATCCGTCCGCCAGGAAATGGCAATTTCGTGTCGAATTTTGAGAACACGGCGTCAATAGTCACCACTGGAAAGTACCCCATCCAGCGAATTGTTACAGTCAACCTTAAAGGGCTTGTGGCAGCAGAAATAAATGGTGTTCTCTTTTGCAGTTGCTACGCCCCACCCAGTATGACTCCAGAAGAATTCAGCCAATTGCTAAGCCAACTGGAAATGCTTGCAATAACTGCTCCGAAAGTAGTGATTGCAGGTGATTTTAACGCCTGGTCAGCCAGCTGGGGAAGTGACATCACGAAGTCTGGGTATCCGCAAAAGCGAAGAGGCGAAGAACTACTGTCGACTATATCAGCACTCGACATGGTGGTCCTGAATGAGGGAAATGAACCAACTTTTCTTAGAGTTGGGATAGGTTCATCTGTTGTTGACGTCGCCTTTGCTACTCCATCACTCTCCCGTGGAACGAATTGGAAAGTACTGAAGGACTTCGTTCTCAGCGATCATCGTCCCATTCTTTTTACTCTCGGAACATCAGAACCCAGTGCTACCCTCGAAACCTCACACGCCAACACACGTCATATGTGGAGTGCAAGAAAATTCCATAAAGAAGCATTTGAGGAGGCATTCTCAGACCGAACATCGAACCTGCAAAGTCCCATCAACTATGACCAACTTATCGACTCGTTAGTGTTCGCATGTAATACAGCGATGCCAAGGGTACGTATATCGAAGCAAGCGCGTAAGAGAGTGTACTGGTGGACCGAGGAAATTGCGCAGCTTAGACGAATCTGTGTACGAGCAAACAGAGACTTGCAGAGATCTTACGGAACCGATCACCACGAGAGATGCTTACTCGAATTTCGTGAGGCTCGCAACAGTCTCAAGCGTCAAATTCGCTTTACAAAAAAACAGATGTTCAGCGAAATAATTGAGCTTGCAGATTCATCTCCCTTCGGGTTGGTTTATCAAGTGCTAATGAAATTCTTGAATGGCAGTAGCACCCCACAGGAAACATGTCCGATTCGCTTAGGAAAGATCGTAGACTCCTTATTTCCAAATCACCCAACGCTGAATTGGCCACCAATTACTGAACAAGAAGATCAGAGCTCAGAAGAAGTAAGGAGCGTTTCAAACGAAGAGGTGCAGGCCATAGCCGAAAGGCTGAAACCAAAGAAAGCCCCCGGTCCGGACGGCATTCCGAATGTCGCTCTAGCGGCAGCCTATAAGATCAAGCCAGAAGTATTCAGAGACATCTATCAGCATTGTCTCAATCATGGTGTTTTCCCAGAACCATGGAAGCGTCAGCGGCTTGTTCTGATTCCGAAACCCGGGAAACCACCGGGGGAACCAGGATCGATGAGACCTATCTGCATGATAGACGGTCCTGGCAAAGGCTTGGAAAAGATCATCCTCAACCGCCTCACACAACACATTGAGGAGAACGATTGTCTGTCAGAGCGGCAATTTGGTTTCAGACGAGGACGCTCTACGACGGATGCCATCCTGTACGTCATCAATCTGGCCACTCCAGCACGTAACCGCTATAGACAGAATGGAAGATTTTGTGCAATCGTCACCCTGGATGTTAAAAACGCATTCAATAATGCAAGCTGGGTGGAGATTGCCAGAGCACTACAGCGCTGTAGAGTCCCAGTCTATCTATACAAAATCATCGGGAACTACTTCCACAATCGTATTTTGGAGTACGATACTTCGGCGGGTACTAAACGCAGAGTCGTAACAGCAGGAGTCCCCCAGGGCTCAGTCATCGGACCCACATTGTGGAATCTGATGTACGACGAAGTACTTCGTTTGGAGTTACCCAGCGGAGCAACGGCAGTGGGATTTGCGGACGATCTGGTGCTCACGATAGAAGGTTCTAATATCCCTGCAGTGGAGAGCACAATAGAGGAGGCCATCGGAATCATTGAACGGTGGATGCACAGTGTTCATCTCGAGCTAGCTCATGATAAAACGGAATACATCCTGGTAAGCTCACATCGCTCGAGACAAGCCAGCAGCTTTAGCGTTGGCAATGTGGTCATCAATGCGAAACAGACCCTCAAGTACCTCGGCGTCGTTATCGATGATCGCTTAAGCTGCGTATCACATCTGTCGCATGCAGTAGAGCGTGCTACTAACATCATGAACGTGATTACCAGGATGATGCCGAATCGCGTGGGACCACGGAGCAGTAGGCGCAGGGTAGTGGCAGCTGCAGTAGTGGCCCGTGTGCGCTATGGAGCTCCTATGTTCTCCCACCTCTTTGAGCGCAAAGTTCATCGCCATTCCCTGAAGTCCTTCTTCAGGAAGCTGGTCCAGCGAGTTTGTAGCGCCTTCCGAACAGCGTCTCATGACTCCTGTTGTGTGGTTGCGGGGATGATGCCACTGCACATCACTATCGCGGAAGACACTCGGTGCTACATCCGATGCCGAGACACTGGCTGCAACTATCAAACTGCTAGAGTGGCCGAAAGGGTGGTCTCACTACAACAATGGCAGCGGGAATGGCAGGAGTCCGCTCATGACGCTTGGACGCGTCAGCTCATCCCTGAAGTGACGAGCTGGACATCTCGTCGTTTTGGTGAAGTTGAATTCTTCACCACACAGCTGCTGACAGGACACGGCTTCTTCCAAGGTCACCTCGAGCGAATGAATCTCATTCAGGATGCACATTGCCCGGAATGTACGGAGTTAAGAGAGACACCTGAGCATGTAATGTTCGAGTGTCCTCGCTTCATCGCCGTGAGACGCCGTATGAATACTCAGGTCGGGGAAGAGGTAACTGTGGAGAACATCATCCCCCTGATGTGCTCTAGCCGAAACATCTGGTGCTCTATAGCAGAGACCATTAGAGTGATCCTTACCCGCCTGCAGCAGCGACGCATTCGCATCGAAAGAGGTACAGCAGAGACCGGTCCAGGTGCTCAGCAGGATGTCAGTCGGGAGAACCATATCATTAATGGTGATCCCGGCTCCATACTGTAGCGGTGGTTATGATCTTCTTGGAAGAACATGCTGCCGCGACAGGCAGTAGATCACCGTTGAAAGCTGGAAGAGTCTCATTAGCTCTTTGGTGGCCAACGGTGATCGTGAAGCTAAGACGCCCGACAACCCTCACCAAGTTGTCACAGCGCGACGCCGTGACGGATTGCTCATGCAAAATCGTCTATACCACTCATTTCCAATGTAATACCCCCGTTGGTAATCTGGGAATGCTTGGCGAAAGGCTCGAGGAGGTTTTAGTCGGTAAAAATCCGGCAGTACCCAATCGGTGGTTCCACGGGTCTCTATGAAGATCTCCTCCTCGGAAATCAAAAAAAAAAAAAAAAAAAAAGGAGTGCTCCGAGGTTAATCTTCGTGTGCACAACAGTACTACAGTAATGTATAGTTATAGACCACTGCCTAACGTGACGTCGCGTCGCACCGACTGTGCGACGGCAGGAGTAGTCAAGGCAGCTTGCTGGAGGATCAGGCGATCAGAAGCGTACCAGCAGAGCAAAGCGAAGGTTATACTAATAAAGCGTCCTGTGTTCATCCATCCCCGGTGTTTGTACCATAACTGGCGCAGTCGTACGGGCCACACCGAAAATATCTAACTCGTGGAATCATCCGGTAGACACCATCTCCCGATACGTGAAGGATTTGTGGCGGTTCTCGAAGTTAATATTTTTTGAATCAAATTCAGAGGAGTGGCCTGAAATACTCTCCCACGAGGTAAGCTAGTGCAAGTGTTAGTGCAAAGTGCTCATGCCTAGATTTAACCCGTTACCAAAAGTAACAAGTTTGAAATTTGTTGAAAATATGAACCAGGATAATTTACAACCTTTTGCTCAGGGCCAATGTTCTTTGGAGCAGCAGTTCAATGCTCTCCGCGAAGAGAACAGTAAGCTTCTCGCCCTTCTACAACGGAATCTGTCGGAAAACGTCGGACCCTCGACAAGCCGAGCAGACCTGTTTAAAGTCCCAGACGCAATAAAGGGCCTACCGACATTCAATGGTAGTAGTAAGCAATTAGAGTGCTGGCTGGCTACGGCGGAGCGCACACTAAACCTATTCAGGCCAATTGTGTCGATCGAAATTTTTTCGATGTATGAGCAGGCCGTCGTTAATAAAATCGAGGGCAAAGCCCGTGACACAATTTGTGCACACGGCAACCCGAGTGAATTCTATGAAATTGCCGAAATTTTAAGCCACGTGTACGGCGATAAATGCGATATCGGTACATACCAGGCGAAGCTATGGTCTTTAAAAATGAACGACTCGCTACACTCATACTACAAGAGAGCAAAAGAGATAGCTGAAAGCATCTCTCTCCAACATAGGCGAATGACGGCTCAGTGCATGTTTCTACACAAGCTTACCAGCGGATCCATTGACGCCCCGTGCATTCTCGAAAAGATCAACTTCCAGGCACCTAGCAGGAACTTAAGGCCAAGACCACTGATCAGCTCTGAATTTAGATCGACCGAATTTGGTTCAGGTGATCCCCTCTTAAAAATTACATCCTCATACCTAGCACTCAATAACGCCGCCGATCTGAGCACTAGCTTAAACAACTTTAAACTAGTTTTGCGTGGCACCTACTAAGTTTAAAAAAATCCTCTTTCTGCATTTCTTTTTTGTTTCTTTATGTGCTTGGTTTCAGTGAAAGTTTTTTTTTTTTTGCTACGTTATTGCTGCTGTTCGTTACGATAGTTTAGGATAGTTATGTAGGCCTCTTAAGCCAGATGACTTTATAAAATAAATAAATAAATAAATATATAAATAAAGTCATTGGCTAGAAAAAATGAGTTGTATAAGAATAATTGGCACCCGATATGCGACTACATAGACAAAGAAAGCTTGACAGCTTTTACAAACGGGCTGAGTAAAAGTGATTTTGCATTCGTACAATCATCCAATCCAGATAGTTTAGAGTCTGCATATTCCGCACTGTGTAAAGTTCATAATAATAGCGAAAGTAAAATAACGGCCCAACCATCTGCTTCGTATAGCCATTATAATAGAGTTGGTGACAAACATTACGAGAAAAGAAATTTCTCTTTCTCACAGAAGGCTACATCTGATCGGCGAAAACCAACACCGATGGAAGTCGATCGATCCGTTAGATCGAAATATAAAACGAATACATTCACACATGCAGCACAAAACGAAATCGAAAGTGAGGAATACTTTAAAGAAGAGGATGACAACGTCGAGTGTAACGGAGAAGAGTTAAATTTTCAAGCGGCCCCTCCAAAATTTGGCATGAGATAAACGCAACTAACGGCCTCCCGTACGTTACATTAAATTTCTGTGGCAAATACGCCAAAATTTTGATTGATAGCGGAGCCAACAAAAATTTCATCTTTCCCGATATTATCCCGAACTGTAACAGGACTGAGTGCGAAAACATTTATATATCAAATAGTGCTGGTAAACACGTGTCTAATACGAAGTTTACATCAAACGTATTTGGAATTAACATTGAATTCTTTGTCTTTAAATTCCACGATTTTTTTGACGGCATATTGGGCTACGAAACTCTCTCTGAGTTGAATGCGGTTTTGGATACAGGAAAAGATACCCTGAAGCTTCCTGATTCAGAGATACCACTACATATACGAAAAATGGGTTCTGCAACACACATGGTGAACGCACATTCTGTATCATTCGTTAAAGTGCCTGTTACGCAAAGAAAAGGGAATGTATTCCTACCGAAAGATATTCGTATTAAAGATACCGTTTTCCCATCCGGATTATACGTTGCAAAAGATGGATACATCAAAGCGCTTGCAAAAAACTTTGGGCAGCAATTAAACTTGTGTTGGAAAAAGCCTACTAACACATACGAAGTTACTCTAGTAAAAGAGGTTAACTTCCATACTAGTTCGACTACGAAGATACTACCTTCAAATTTGGAAAAAATTATTCGAACAAACCATTTAAATACAGAGGAAAAACAGAAACTGCTGAAAGTGCGAACGAAATGCTAGCTGATGGTATAATCCAGCAGTCATTGTCTCCTTGGACGTCTCCCATATGGATCGTTCCAAAAAAGACAGATGCAAGCGAGAAACAAAAGTGGAGGATAGTCGTAGACTACCGCAAACTGAACGAGAAGACAGTTAGCGAAAAATTCGCCATACCTAATATCGAAGAAATATTAGATAGGCTAGGTCGAAGCACCTACTTTACGACAATAGATCTTAAGTCTGGCTTTCACCAGATAGAGGTAGATGAAAAAGATAGACCAAAAACAGCATTTAGTAGCGAAAAAGGACACTACGAATTTATTCGCATGCCGTTTGGTCTTAAAAATGCGCCTTCTACGTTTCAAAGGGCTATGAATAGTATTCTTAATGAACTCATCGGAACATGCTGCCTAGTTTATTTAGATGATATTATTATCTACGGAACTTCTCTACAACATCATCTTGAAAATTTACATAAAGTACTCTCACGGCTCTCCGAGGCGAAGCTTAAAGTACAGTTAGACAAGTGCGAATTTCTCCGCAAAGAATGCGAATTCTTAGGGCATATAATAACTCTGGACGGCATAAAACCGAACCCATCAAAGATAGAAAAAATAGTTAATTTGCCCCTACCCAAAAATCCTACTCAAATTAAAGCGTTTCTCGGAATTTTGGGCTACTATCGTAAATTTATTAAAGATTTCGCCAAACTCACAAAACCTCTGACGAGATGCCTGAAGAAAGGTCACGAAATTACGCACGACGAGGAATTTCTGAATTGCTTCGAAGAATGCAAACAATTGCTAGTTACTGATCCAATACTACGCTATCCAAACTTCGGAAAGAAATTTATCCTTGAAACAGATGCTAGCGACTACGCACTGGGGGCTGTTCTTTCTCAGCATTTCGAGGACGGAAAAGAACATCCCATTGCCTTTGCTTCTCGAACACTTAACGATACCGAAGTTAAATACTCTGCAACGGAAAAGGAACTTCTAGGAAAACATTTTCGACCATACCTCTACGGAAAAAAATTTGATATCCGTACCGATCACAAACCATTGGTTTGGCACAGGCAGAAAAATGAATTAAATAGAAAATTATTAAGATGGAAGCTAGAACTAGAAGAATGCGAATTCGACATATCTTACAAAAAAGGAACTTTAAATGGCAATGCAGACTCATTGTCTCGAATTCAATCAACCGTTAATAGTAACATTACTCAACATTCAGCTGATACCGACGATAACGATTATATTCCATGCTCAGAAAGACCCATCAATGAATTTAGAAACCAAATTATCTTAGAACAGTCAAACGATAGCTCGCAACAATGCCTAACAATCTTTCCAAAATACACTCGAGTTCTCAAAAAAACAATGCATTTACAACAGATAAAATCTTAAAAATTATTAAAGAATTTGCTTCCACAAATTGCATTAATGGACTCCGCTGCGAAACAAATATCCTTACACTAGTTGAGGAAGTTTACAAAAAATATTTTGCACGAGCTAAACCTTATAAATTCAGATGGACCCAGAAAATGCTTGAAGATATAACTGACGAACTAGAACAAGACCAAATTATTCAGTCATACCACGAGGCAAACCATAGAGGAATAACCGAATCCACAAAACACCTCCAACAAAAATATTTCTTCCCACATCTTAAGTCAAAAGTTGCAACATACACAAATTTGTGTAAGCTGTGTAAAAAATGTAAATATGAAAGGCATCCGTACAAATTAAAATACAAAATAACAGAGTCTCCTGGAAAGCCACTCGAGATTGTCCACACTGACATTTTTATCATCAAAGATAAACTCTACCTCACGTTCTGCGACAGGTTCTCGCGGCTGGCTTTAGCAGTTCCAATCCGTACACGCAATACTGTGCACATTCTTAAAGGCTTGTCCACATTTATGGCAACAATAAGAAAACCTGGGCTGCTGATCATGGATCAGGAGTGCTCTTTTAAATCCATCGCAGTACAATCTTTTCTAAATGATAACCTTATAAAATACCACTACACATCTATAGCCCAATCATCATCCAACGGTACAATAGAAATATTTCATAGGACTCTCAGAGAACTGCATAATATTCTATCTCTTAAAGAATCCACGAAAAGCTTTCCCGAATCAACAAAAATTAATATAGCCGTATCTATTTATAATGATTCCATCCATTCTGAAACCGATTTAACGCCAAACGAATTATTTCACGGCTATAGAAATGAGATCCCATTGCCAACTGATTTAAACGAAAGAATAAGACTCAAAGAAAAAATGTACGCCGAATTCGCAAAGCGATCACACGAGAGAAAATTTAACCAAATTGCAAGAGCAAATGAAGCAAGAGAAGAACCCGAGCTACTGACACCAGGGGAAGTTATTTATTTGCGAAAAAGAAATAACCTGAAGCACCAAGAGCGTTATAAAGAGGTCAAAATAACAGAGGACAAAGGAGTAAATTTTATAGATGATAAAGGAAAAAAAATTCATAAGGCTAAGATTAAAAGAAGGCTTAAATTATAATTTCACTGTTGTATATAAAGGCTAAATAGGTTAAGTAAAACCATTTATAATTTTATAACGTTTATAAAAAAAAAATATTGGAAGAACATGACAAGATAATGCAGTGCCGAGGACGACACTCCATTACCCCCCGGAGAAGTTATAGACCACTGCCTAACGTGACGTCGCGTCGCACCGACTGTGCGACGGCAGGAGTAGTCAAGGCAGCTTGCTGGAGGATCAGGCGATCAGAAGCGTACCAGCAGAGCAAAGCGAAGGTTATACTACCCTAGCACCAAAATCATGCAACGGATTAAACGCGCTACATTTCCAATACAAACTGGCTCTGCTTCACCCCGTTCCTCCCAGTCTTTCCATATTGCACCCCCCCCGCTAGCCTACAATGCGAGCGGACTTGCAACTTCACCCGCTTGTATCGTAGAGCCATCACTATCCCACACACACACATCGTTCGGTATTTTGACAACTCAGTTTTGTTTTGATCTTGACAGAGGTGAAAGTGGTGCTGATCAGTGCAGACTAAATAGTGAAATATGTGTAGATAAAGAGTTTAACGGTGATAAAAATGTGTCTAATAGTGTCCAAGGCTCAAGGAAAGGTAAGAATGCACGAAATAATAATGTTCTAGATGTTTTTTTTCATCCACCGCAGCGAAGCGAAGGAGGCATCATCCAGTGACGTCATCATCATCCGGCTGCTGTATTGCAGTTCCCGGCCCGAAAAAGTGCTATCCCTTTGTGATGTGTGTTATTGTGTGATCTTTTAGTTGAATGCTGTTCAATAAACTTGTTTGTATAGGAAAAGTGAAAACTTCGTTTAATTATTTATGTGTAGGAAATATTTCATCGACGCGTCCGCTTGATGGGAATAATGACAAAATTCATCGCATGATTCAAAACATCGCATTGACGCATGACATACGTGTAACGACGGGTAGCAGGGGAACGCGACGTTGCTGGTTTACTCCGTTCGCAACTTCCATCGGAGCTCTCTACATAGTATGAACGGAGCTCCGTTGATCGCGCAACATGGCCAAAAATGTTCCTCGGGTAATAAAGCGTCCTGTGTTCATCCATCCCCGGTGTTTGTACCATAACTGTATATAAGGAATAAGTAGATACCATTGTAAAAATAGTAGTAAAAAAGGTGTTGAAATATGTATGTTGGCATGAATGTACTGTTCATACAAGCGTCAAATGACAGGAGGAGTGTCAATCATATGTCCAACCGCCGATGGTGACAAGGGTACACCTTCCATATGTATTAACTCTGATCATACGAATAAAACCACGGCGAACGCTCGGCTCAGTGTCAGTAGATTGTGTATTGCCCATTAAAAACAACACGCTGGTGTATTTCGTTCAAAGTTCAACAGGTTATGGGCCCAGGTGAAATAACGGATATGCAACGTTTTATGGTGCCAAAACTAACGAATCAAAACTACCAAACATGGAAGTTTAAGATGGAAATGCTCCTCGAGCGTGACCAGCTTTGGTGAACTATTGGTGAAGCAAAGCCGGAACCAGAGACGCCGGTATGGAGGCAGAAAGATTCACGAGTACGTGCAACGATTGGACGATAGCCAAGTTGGGCTAGTGCGTGATGCAACGTCTGCAAAAGACGCGTGGGATCTCTGAAAAGGTACCATGAAGCGGGATCAGAGGTATATACCTGCTAAAGCGGCTTACGCGTTTAGAACTAGCAGAAGGAGGGGACAAAGAGAATCATCTACAAACGTTCTCTAACTTGGTTCAACAAATCGCAGATTTAGTAGAGCCAATACCCAGAAAATGGCAAATAGCGATGTTGCTATGTTCGTTACCGGAATCATTCGACCCGTTAACTACGGCATTGGAACAGATTTCCACCAATAATTTGACACTGGATTTGTTGAAGAGCAAGCTTCTAGCTGAAGGAGAAAAACGACGTGAACATTCGGGAACAAGTTCGGCGGAAGGCAAAGTGTTTCAAGTGACGACGAAGCACAAAGCGAACAGGAACAAACCAAGTGTAGTGTGCTTTCATTGTGGCAAAGCTGGCCACATGACACGAAACTGTCGTTTGCTTAACAGAACAATGAAGGAAGCAAAACACGATTCCGCGAAAGTGACGGTAAGTGACGACGGACCGTTGGCTTGGACTGCAAGCAGGGGCTTACCAGGAAACTGGTATGTAGACAGTGGTGCGTCGCGGCACATGACAAATGATCCAACATTTTTTTAAATAAAAGTGAATTGTGCGGAAAGTAGTGCCACACTGGCCGATGGAAGCAAGGCGAAAATTGAAGGTGTTGGGTCAGGAACCCTAGTATGCGTGACAAAAGATGGCGAACAATCGGCCATAAAAGTTAGCGATGTACTTTATGTGCCCACACTGGAAAGTGGCTTAATATCGGTGAAATGCCTAGTGAAAAAGGGCATGCGAGTAATTTTTGTAGAAAATCATTGTCTTATCAAACAAGGAAGGCGAGTTATAGCTGTGACAAATAAACTCGGAAGTCTTTATGACCTGTGCATCGGCGAAAATGCGTTGGTGAGTAGAACATCACCAAATGTTGAGTTGTATAGAAGGGAAGATGGCCCGATGAAAAAAAAAAGAAGTGAAAACAAGTTAGACATTGTTTACACGGACGTGTGTGGTCCGTTTCCTCACACACCGAGTGGTCACCGTTACTTCATCACATTTATAGATGACCATTCGAGGATGGCGTTTGTATACCTTATGCGGCAGAAGTCACATGCTAGCGAAATTATTCGTAATTTCGTGGCCTTCTGCAAGACACAATTTGGAAAAACACCCAAGGTCATACGATCGGACAATGGTGGTGAGTACACCGGAAAGGCGCTGCAAAAGTTCTTCAAAGAGCAAGGTATTATGAGTCAGCTAACAGTGCCATACTCGCCTCAACAAAATGGCGTCGCCAAGAGGAGAAACAGATCACTTCAAGAAATGGCATTGTGTATGCTACAAGATGCACATATAGAAAGCAAATATTGGGGAGAAACAGTACTTACTGCAGCATATACCCAGAATCGACTTCCATCGAAAATAATCGGTTTGAAAAATTTGAATTTTGAAAAATGGTTCGGTAGAAAGCCATCCTACAACCATTTCAAAGTGTTTGAATGCGAAGCATGGGTTCAAATACCTAAAGAAAAGCGTGGTAAAATGGAACCCAAAGCAAAGCAACTAAGATTCGTCGGATATTCCATCCAAGAAAATGCATACAGGCTTGTAGATACTAGCACGGACCGCATTGTGATTAGTCGTGACGTCGTATTCAACGAAGCATCGTGCGAGCAAAGTGATAGTGTTCCTGTTGATGAAATTATACTCGACGTTGATCCTGATCGATACAAACATGATGATGTCGATGAAGAAAGCAACCCGATCAACGTGCAGGAGGAGAATTTTGATACAGCGGAAGAAAACGAGCATTATTCATCGGGGTCAGAAGACCTACACCAGCCGGTTGCCGATCCATTAACACAGCGATCGACAAGAGGTAAACCACCAGCTAAATTTACTGACTATTTTTTAGGCTTGGTAAGAACAAGTATGGATGAGCCAGCGTCATACAACGAAGCCATAACATCCGTGGAAAAGGGCAGGTGGATGGAGGCTATCAACGATGGGTTCCAATCCCCGAATGCTAACAACACGTGGGAGCTAACGTATCCACCGGAGAACAGCAACATTATCGGATGTAAATGGGTTTTAAGAAAAAATTGGTCGCGGAATGGAAAGGTTGATCGATATAAGGCAAGACTTGTAGCGCAAGGTTTCAAGCAAAGGAAAGGATTTGATTACGAAGAAGTTACTGCACCTGTAGCAAATCAGTGCACATTAAGGCTTTTGTTGACAATAGTAGGCACAAAAGATTAAAGAACTCTCGATAGGACTCGGTATTAGCAAGTTAGTAACGGAATGAACATTAGATTCATGAGGAGGAGTGTTGAAATATGTATGTTGGCATGAATGTACTGTCCATACAAGCGTCAAATGACAGGAGGAGTGTCTATCGTGAAATCTCTTGTCTGAGATTAGTGCCGTATAATGTTGTGTTAGTGTGGAAAGGCAACCGAGGATGTCCAACGGGGAAGAGCTGAAGCCGTCGACGTCTGGCTTGTCAAAAGCGAAGATGGCCACACCAATGTTTGGCCACATGGAACCGTTTGTCGCCGGCGAAAATTTCGACGAGTATAAATGTCGCTTGCAGCAGTTTTTTATCATGCACGATGTGGAAAAAATCAAGAAAGGGCCAATGCTTATCATTATGGCTGGCCCGTCGCTATATTCCATGGCATCCCGTATTTGTTCCCCAGACGATCCGTGTTCAACGTCGTATAATTAAAGCAAAAGTAATCGTGGTGGCAGAGCGATACAAATTTGGTAAAAGCGAACAATCGGTAAGTCAAACGAGGGGTGGAAAGGTTTGTTAAAATTTAACGACTGCATGTACTCATCAAAAGTTTATTTCGGATGAACACAATTCACCCGTTAGTTGCGTTGCATCCGTCAAATAGACGGACTCGACGATGTATAAAGTAGGATTAGTGTAAGGTACCACAGTAATTTATATAGGGAATAAGTAGGAATAAGTAGAAAGTAGGAACACCAATACCATTGTAAAGATAGTTGTATAAAAGGAAGCGATCGTGGATCTCTGGATTTCATTTTCCAACGACTAGCACACTGTGAAACATAACAGTGTGTTGGCGCGTCCATCCACTAGCCGCTACCTCCTCCGCTTCTTGTGTGGTGGCAGAACCCACCCGCTCGTTGCACTCTCTCCCCCTCCCTCGCTCCTAGTGTGTTGGCGTTTCCTTTCACTAGCCGCTATCTCTTATTCTTCCTGTGTGGTGGCAGGCCCACCCACTCGTTGCACTCTCTCTTATTCCCTCGCTGCTGGTGTGTTGGCAGAGCCCATCCATCAGTCGCTACTTTCGTCGCCTCTAGTGTGTTGGCAAAAACCATCCACTAGTAGCTTCCTCTGACCACCGCGCTTCTTGTGTGGTGGCAAAACCCATCCACTTTCCAGGTGTCGTCTCTTCCTTTCCTTCCTCAGACCCTCATCATACAGTCCACCAAAAGAGTTGGTCCGTTAACCCTACACCATTATAGGTCTTTAATTGTAATAAACTTCATCAATATTGTTTTCACTGACCTATGAATTGTTATTTGCCGTTGAAAGCAGAACATTTTGTCGCTTCTCTGGGCCCGGAGCTAATGAAGGTATTGTGCCTTTCCCGAATCGGAGTTTGAAGATTTTATCCCTTCCCGGAGCTTCATTTCTCAACATTAGTTGTGACTCTGTGTGCGTGCAGCGATGGTAAAGCGCTAGAAGAAAATGAAGGACAATCTGAAGGGTAAAACCCAAAGCGAGATCTTTCACCAACTGCATCGTTATAGGCCTAACCGATATTGACTTCCTCCTCAACGGAGCTTTTAGAGGCTTGCCTCGACAGGGCACCTCAATTTTTAATGACTTGGGCTGAGTCTTCATTTCCTTCTCAGCTGGCCTCAAACTCCAGCATATCTTACCACCGATATAAGACATCAGCTGGGCATTAATCCTCTGGGTGCCTTTTCAGTGGGTAACACAGTGTCACCGACGCCTCATGTTTGGACACGAAGTAAATGCATGCCGCCTAACACCACGATATGCCAAATACGGATTGGGACATCTTACATCGATTTGTGAAAACAAAGAAAACTTCAAGTGTGCAAACAGTGCAACCCTGTCTCAATTTTGAGAACACCAGACTCTCCATCATTTACGGAATTGCTGAATGGCTTACATACCAACGCATCCATGATCACCAGCACCAACACAGCTGTACCAACATGATCCTTGCACATTGCAGATCCTACTCAAACCGTTGGACACACTACTCAACAACTACCGGCCAAGCAGGATGCAACACCGTCAGGCGAGCGATCCTGTGATTGCTAGAATCGCAGGAACCCCTTATCAAACACTACCACTACACCAAATAGAAAGCATGTCACGAACGACCTCCTTACTGCAGAACAATTAGTGATTTTTTTTTTTACGAAATGATCCCTGCCTTAACATCATGTCAGTAAAAAAATCGAGCAAATTCATGTACTGGGAACATTCATCATTCAACATGCCTGCAGAACTTAAAATTTGTTGCTTTTTAAAGCAGTTAAAATCACATAGGAAAAACACTACTTTTTTGCGGAGCCGCCACGTTTGCGTGTTGCCTGTTTGACAACTTGAGCCACTTTTTTTTGCCGGACAGAGCAACAGTTTTGTGTTATCAAGCAGCATGCATAATTTAGGTTGCACGATATGCAACTGGTGATTCAAAATACTGGTCTATGAACCTCTTTGGCGCATGGCGCACCATGTTTTGTACAAACTGAGCTACATTTTGGCTTTGGCAAGCGTGCAAATCTTTGGTGTGTCTAGACGCAGGCTAACAGGTTATGTGTCCAGGCCTTGAGGCCAGTAGCAATTGATAACTGCGTGGTGCGATTCGGGAAAGGAAAAAAAGGAATAATCCATTCGGTGTGAAAAATAAGGCATTCACTTTCCGGGAAGATGAATTTTTCAAAGGTTGGCGTCATCCGACTTAGCAACCGAAATTATAGATCATGGGCATTCAAAATCCAAATGCTCATGATGCGGGAGGGTACATGGAAGTACGTCGACCCGGATGTCGCGCCGGCACCGGTAACTCCAGATTGGACGGAGGGTGATATGAACGCGCGGGCTACCGTCGCTTTGTTGGTTGAGGACAGCCAACATAATCTCATCATGTCCACAGCCAAGGAGACATGGGATGCACTCAAAGCTCACCACCATAAAGCCACCCTCACGAAGTTGAGAGCATGGAGGTATTCTTGTACGAGATGGAAAATCTGTACTCTCGGCTAGAAAATGTAGGTGAAAAGCTCTGGGCAAATATGCAAGTGGCTATGATTTTGCGTAGCCTTCCAAAGACATTCGACGCGCTAACCACAGTTTTGGAGAGCCGTTCGGATAAGGAGTTGACGATGGAACTTGTGCGAGCAAAGCTGATCGATGAAAGCGTAAACTGTACGGAGAAAAGGTGCTGGAGGAGCGAGTGCTGAAGGCGAAAAGTGAGGCAAAACCAGGCGTCTGTTTCTTCTGTGATCAATCCGGCCATAAGAAGCAAAACGATCCTGAGTCGGAAGAACAGCAGAGATAGTGAAGACAAAATGGAAATGAAGACCAAGCCGAAGAAAGAAGAAAGAGCGAAAACAGTGCGCGAAAACGTCACGAGATCGTTCACGTTCATGATTCGGAAACCTAACACTCGTGGCGCTGCTTGTTTGTGGTTAGTCGACTCGGGTGCCAGTTCGCATATGTGCAGTGACAAAAGCGCGTTCTCGGTAATGGAACAAAGTTCGCGTTCGAATGTCACCGTCGCGGATGGCAGTGAAAGTCGCGTAGAAGGCGTTGGGGATTGCTTGATCAGGTGTGCGAATGAAAGTGGAGAAACGATTGAAGTGACGTTGCGGGGTGTATTGTATGTCCCTACGCTAGAAGGAAACATGATTTCAATCGGCAAACTTGCGGAAAAAGGTGTTCGTGCGGTTTTTGACAACACCGGGTGCAAACTCGTTTACAAGAATACGGTCGTCGCGATCGCGGATAAAATAAGCGACATGTATTGGTTGCGAATTGCACAGTATCAAGTGATGAAATCTGGTGCTGGACTTGTATCATATCCTCTGGTTGTTTGCTGCGACCCGAGCACCAGCTAGTTCGGCCTTGGTGAATGCGCGCAATTTTTCCGTCGTCACGTCTGTATGCTCCTGCTGCTGTATGCGCTCCTGGTACTGGACTTGTAGCGTATCCTCTGGTGGGAGAAAAAGAGCATCGAGCGGAGATCATAGTGTGCCTGTTGGAAGCGTCACCGAAGAGTGCGGATGAGTCGCATAGAAGCAGTCGGCAAAGTAAGTCGCACTGGAGCAGTCGGTAGAGAGAATCACGCAGAAGCAGTCGCATAGGAGCAGTCCGTAGAGAGATTCACGCAGAAGCAGTCGCATAGGAGCAGTCGTTACTGATAGTCGCGCAATGGAGAGTGGTTATACCGAAAGTAAATATTAATCATCCCTTATCAAACCCACAAACAATACCTTTACTCCTTGCATACATCGATGGATAGCACGGGCAATGCATCGAAAGCAGCCAGAAAAATTTACCAGAATCCGTACGAGTTGCTGGATCAAGTAGACGATCTTGAGATGGAAGCTATTAAAGCTGAGCCTAAACACGTAATGGAATGGTAGTGTGGACAAAAACAACTAATGACTTCAAACTATTGGAGAACCATTCATGACTTCAAACTAGTGGTGAAGAGCTGGCGGTTATTTTGAAAGAGGAAAATGTGTGGCGGGCTCGCTTACGCCTGCGTTGTGGAAACGCCACTTCCTAGAACCACACGCGCCATCAATCGAAAAAGCGGAGAACTATTCCGAAACACTACGAAGGCGCAAAGCGGATTCCGCTCTATTCTTCGACCTTCCACCGTTATCCGTGGTAGAGGCCGCGCTTCACTGCTCCCGAGCAACACTCTCTACTCTTCTTCGATTGTTTGCGTTATCTGTGGTGGACAGGTGTTCTGTCACCGTGTGCTGCAACGACTACAGATCTTGTTCCTTACTTCTTGCGACGGCAACCACCCTTCGTGTGCTCTTTTTCACTGCTTGCGACCAGTCGTGCTTATTTCTTCGTGAACTGATGTGAAATGTGAAAAAAATAAAATAAAAAAGCAGTTTCCCTCGTGAAACACAAACCTCCGAGGGAACCTCCAAACTGGTGACCTCAACGTGATCGCAGTTCACGTTGTGGCAGGCTCAAGCCCTGCAACATGCGTTATAAACATGCATCGACTACACCGCCGGTTATGCATGCACGCGTTCATCCAATAATGTTCATTCCACCTTAGTTTGTAATTAGCACAGAATAAAGACGACCTCTTTTACAACGAACCTTCAGGCGAGTAAGACGTACGAGATCATCCGAAAATATTATCCGAACAAGTTTCCACAGATCCACCGAGGGCTGTAGAGGCAGTCCAAGCGGTACGTCTCAACCCACCCGAGATTACGCTGAACGAGCTGCAGTCATACTTTTGGGGCCCTCGAACACTAGTTCGCGGTCTCTGGTATAACGGAAAAGATGGATGCTAAAAGATTCCACATCGTGATGGCACAACTAAAGTCACGGGTACTTCTGTAACTCCGACCGCTTCTGGGAAACGTGCCTCCGGTTAATGCTTATACCTTCGCCAAACGCACAATGTTGGGACAGACTCAGTTCCAACGACAGCTGGACACACGATCGCGAGATCATTAAACGATAAGTTGTGAATATAAATAAGAGCGCAGGCGATCAGTCGGCAATTCGGAAGCAAAAGGCAATAAAGTAAAATTTTGGCTCTTTCTTCGCCAAAGAAGCAGAAAATACTTTATCCTGAATTCAGTTGCGGTTCGCAACACACAATATTGGCGAATTTCGAGGAATCACAGCGGAGCCGACTTCACCGTCTCCTGTCGGAAATAAAGAAAGGGTATCGTAAACCATCTCTACTCCTGAGAGAAATGCGACGCGCGGTAGACGGATCGGACCACTATCACCGTAAGCAGCCGTAATTGCAGCATGCGGAAACACAACCGACAAGATGGGAGTCGCTGACGCATTCAAGGACTATACTCCAACTTCTACAACGTGACCGAAGTCAAACCCAAGCCGGAACCGGAGGAACGTCTCTCACGTGAGATCGCAGACCTCAGCCGTAAATAGAAAGATTTCATGGTGGAGAAGCGTTGTCGCGATCGCGCCCCGCAACGAACACGGCATCGTTGACGGTCCCAAGCACGAAACTCCACAATGTGTGCTATGACCAAAGCAACTTTGGAACCACGGCACGCAAATGCCGCCCACCTTGCAGTTTCGCCGCCGCCACCGAACAACAAGCGGTGAGACCCGGTCGGGCTTCGAGGAGAGACGTGTCGAGTTTCGTTGCTGTTGAATCACTATTTTTCGCATGAAAAAGACCCAGAATCCGTGTGTGATTTCCACGTTTATGGTCACGACAGTGAAAACGACTCAAACGAAGTGGAAAACACGTGAAAATCGGTTTCCAAGTGGTGGAAATAGAGGAAAAAGTATTTGCTCAAATCTGATGGAAAAGTGTGCCAACTAGGACAGTGCGCACGAGCGTTCGATTTTGACAGTCGAACCCACTGGAACGTTCTGGAACCTGTTACAACGTTCCGGAACTTTTGTGATGTCATGATGTCGGGAAGGGTCACTGACGCGTTTCCTTCACCTCCGATCGAACAAATGAAGACGTGCGGACGCCGGATGACACGTAGCATGACGTCAACGCCACGGCCGTCACCGGAGGTCAGCGAGGACGAAATGGAAGACGCGAGCAAAAAGAAAAAACGCATGAGTAAGAAGGAACTGGCTGAACTTGTGGCGGATGGGGTCGGAACGAAGGAAGGAGACCATATACTTTCTCCCGACTCCGAAGTTGGGAATCTATCTGGCGTAGAGGAGCAGTCACACGACGAAGAGGGGAACTGCACTATCGTTCCTGCGAATGACGTTTCAGAAAGAGACACGCCAGAACTCAAGGGAAGATTTATCAGCGAACTTAGCTGTCTGTGGACAGCTCGCAATCAACCAGGAAGTTAACTAAGCAGAGATTGACCGGCTAAAAGCTAGACCAGTGATTGATCCATTTACGTACTACAAAACCCCAGACCCGATTAAAAATATTTCCAATTTTACGGGAAACAAAAGGAAATCGGTAGCACGGTACTTTTAGATCAGTAAAATCAACTATAACAGGCGAGGCAAGAGAAATTCTCATAGCGGCAGAAACTACAAGCGAATGGTTTGAGATAAAACATGTGCTGCTTCATTCATACGGATACAACCTAGATCTCGAATCTCACATTCAGTCACTCTTTTAAGTGCCAATGGGTAAAAAGACGATTTCGGAATATTTTAACAAAATTAAACAAACCGACACATCCATTAAGAGTACAGCAAATGCTTTCGGAATAAATGTAAATCGGAGTTTAATAGTGCGACCAAACAAATCAATGCGTTGATCGGTTTAATGACCACCACAAGGTTTGTGGATGGCCTAGGCGAAGGACCTTCTATGAAAGTTAGAAGCCAAAGACCAGAATCGCTTGAGGAAGCTTAAACCTACGCGACGTAGTACTCCAATGTAGTATACAGGCAAGGTATGAACGAAATAATTCCAAGCCCGTAGAACAACCAAACAGAAAACCAGCGAGTCTCGCTGATGGAAAAAGGAAACAATTAAACCAACCACTCACACAAAATAACCCAACACTGGTATAAAATTTTTGTCGTGAAAACTGAGGAGGAATTGTAAAAAAAAGAAGAAAGAACTCAAAAACATGCCTACATGCATGTTTTCGACTGTCATGGCGAAAGTTCCGGTTAAATTCCAGAATTCCAATTGCTCTACATTCGTTTGTATCGTTCCACCTTGAATATAGAATTCGCTGTTTATTATTACGACTAGAATCACTTGACCACAGGCGCAAACTAGCTCAATGTGTACAGGGTTTGCGGGCTTATAAGCGTTTTCCGTTACCGGTTAAGCGATTCATGCATGCACTCGGGCGATTCTTCCAGCCGTTCTGTTGCGGCATTCGCGCATATAATTGTGTCGTGCAGTCGCTAGGGGGAATCATGCGTGCGTATTGTTGCAGCTGTCAAACAGTCTCAAATTTGTTTACATTTGCAACCGTGCGCAGACCAAGCAGACATTCATTTTTCACTGCACTTTAGGTTATTTGTATGTAATTTACGTTTGGTAATCTATTTTTAGTCTAATTCACACCTGAACTGAAAGGAAAAACTGGACTGAACTGATTTGTAGCACCAACAGATTTTGCATGATTGACAGCCGCCACCATACGTATGCATGATTCCCCCTAGCGACTGCACGAGACAATTATATGCGCGAATGCCGCAACCGAACGGCTGGAAGAATCGCCCAAGCGCATGCATGAGTCGCTTAACCGGTAACGGAAAACGCTTGTAAGCCCGCAAACCCTGTATTGATAGCTAAGATGTTGGTTGAGAAAATAGACGCCCCGGATGTACTGGCTAGACTTAATATTTATGTAGCGGCATCCTTGCGCCAACGAAGGATTTAAATTGTATCGTGCGTACGCAAGTAACTTATCGTGCGTTTGTACGGTACCATACCGGTACGTACCGGTAACATCCTTGCGTTTCCCTACCGGTAATTTCCGTGCGTTTCTGTGAGAGCCCACGCCGGGGTCTCACGAAAAAACTACCCAGCTGGCCTCGATTGAGTGCCATTTGAAAAATTGAGCAGCCCGGAGAAAACTCCATACAAAAAAAACCAGCTGTCGCGGACTTAGCCGATTTTTGCGATGCCACTCTCGAACTTAGCCGTCCGCAGATGCCGCGATAGCGGCGGAGACCCATCGCTCCTGAACTTAGCCAAATTTTTCGATGCCGCTCTCGAACTCAGCCGGCCGCAGATGCCGCGATAGCAACGGAGCGCCATTTTTATGCGATCGAATGCGCGTGACGATGTGCGTGTGGATGTGTTTGCGCTTTCGCACACCGAATCTCGCACGCAGAGTGATTTTGACATATCGATGTAAACAAAGCAGCACGGTAAGTTCGCTTAAGTTTTTTGCCGATAATTACATGTTATTTTTACATTTCAGATGCTACAAAGTAAGATTTCACAATATCAAACTACAATCAACCATTCAACGTACGGTGCGAGCCAGTGTGACAAGTTTTTTATCACCGGATGATAAGTTCCGGACGAACTAATCGAAGCATCCATATCGAGGCGATGGATCCTTGGCAGGGAAATGTAAGCAATTAGGTAAGTTATGCAGTGAAGTGGTTTTATTTAAAAAAGTGCCTATATAATTTTTAATGGCTGCAATTTGTGGGTCTTAAGAACAGCAGTAAGCACTAGTGTGGCTTTGTTCCAGTGCTAGTGTTGTAATAGTGTTGTGTTTGCGGAGCCAATTCAAAAGTTCGAGTACGGCCCCCGATGTTGGATAACAAATTGAAGAATTGTGTAGAAGAATTGTTATGATTCCATAACTGTAGTGCTGTGTTTCTAATGATGTACTGTTCTGTTCTTTACAGCTTATCAGCCGGACTGTACTGTGTGACCGATTGTCGAAATATCACACCAAAATGATGAATATGCGGCTCCAGGTGGATGGTTGGACCATGGTGCACCTGATCGTCGAACGATCATCATCATCATCGTCATCATCATGATGACGATCATCATAGCGGATAGACGGCTAGAGCAGATGGTAAGCTATTTCTTGTATTTACTATCATAGTAGTAAGGATCTTACCCCTAAGCTTGGCTTAATAACTTTTAAAGCATCAATTTGCCAACACTTTGCTTTCATTTAATGGCTCAACAGTTTTCATTATAAAAATTAAGTCCGTGAAATTTATGTTGAATAACATTAAAATAGTGTTATCGTATGAAAAGATTAATGAACAAATCGTGAATATCCGATAAAACATGTAATTTCGTGTATCAACTGTATTTAGTTGATATAGTAAATAATCAATAACAACTCTGCTATCGTTAACCTCCAATATCAACTCTGCTATCGTTAACCTCCAATATCAACTCAATGACGATTTTTGCAGATAAATATGTATTTTTCCAATTTTTTTTCTTTTTTTCATTACAGATTTACCACTGGATGCCGGAGATTTGTTTAATTCAACTGTAAGCAACCAAAAAATCGGTAAATAAATAAAATAAAAACAAGTAATTTTTGTGCAGCGTGTTTATTTCAAGCCAGGCGTCGGAGTGAAAGAAAAAATTTAAATGCCCGCGTGAGAAGTAACTCAAGGCCCTGGGGCTCTCGCGCGCTCACCACTGAAATAGCCCGCGATCCCGCTGCTATCGCGGGGAATTATCGCTGCCAGCTATAAGATGCCAACAACCCGCTATAAGCCGCCCAACTCGAGTTTATAGCATTGAAATGGCGGGTTGGGTATTTAAGCACGAGCGGCATTTGATCCCCCCCTTTTTTTTCATCTTTCGTTTCTGACATCTTACGTAACGCGACTATTCTCGACTGTGAAAATATCTTTTGTGATAGTGAAGGTGACAAATAAAATATATTGTGTGAAACAATTCCCACAAACTGGTGACCCCGACGTGATCGCCTGCGCTATCACGAATAATACGAATCGCAAATCGCCCGCGCCGTGAAAATATCGAAGTGTAGATCGAGCACGCACACACATCGACACGCCGAACCACGTTTTTCACGTCATCTTATATCGACCACGCTCACCGCCATCTTACACGCCGAGAATGATTCATCACAGCCCCGACCGTGCCATCCGCGTGGCCAACGAGGAATCAGCGGGTACATCGGCGAGCAACGGAGATAGTACGTCCAGTGGTACAAATATAACAACGATATCTAGTGTTCCAAAAATCCCACCACCACTCATGGACACTAGCAACCTGGAAGGTTTTTTCCTTTCAGTCGAGTACTGGTTCGCCGCGGCCGGTATTACAGCCGTCCAGGACGCAAAAAGGTTCAATTTCGTGATGGCCCAAGTCCCACAAAAAACCTTGGTCGAACTGAAGGCGAAATTTGAAATGTTGCCTTCTGCGAACAAATACGATTACGCTGAGCGAATGCTAACCGAACATTTAGGCGAATCGCAACAGAGACGAATGCAACGTGTGCTGTCCGAAATGGTGCTTGGTGACGCTAAACCATCGCAGCTGTACTACGATATGCGGCGCGTTGCAAATGGTTCAATATCCGACGAATTGCTGCTCGACCTGTGGGCTGCTCGGTTGCCAACCAATATCCAACATCTGGTGGTAGCCAACCAGGGCCCAGCGACTGAAAAAGTGGCCATCGCTGACGCAGTCATGGAATCGCAACGCTGGCGACCGATAAACGCTATCGAGACTGCGCCCAAGCATGTACAACCAGCTGCTCCAGATTATCAACGGAACGAAAGGAACATGCACACGCCGTGCCTGGAGGCTTGGAATGAGATTAAGGCCGAGTTAAGCAGCATTAAGGCCTTGATCTCAGAAGGTAGCCACTACACAAAACGATCGCCAACTCCTGGAAGAAATTCACGTGATTGGAATCGACGAAATTCATCAGCGGCGGAATCTTCTCCTCGACGCACACAAAGTACCCACCGTACAGTTACGAACACCGGCTTGTGTTGGTACCACGAACATCATGGTGCACGTGCAACGAAGTGTCGATCCCCGTGTACCTTTAAGGCTACTTCCAACCAGCCTTAGGTAAGCATGTCGGGATCCGGAGGTCTAGTGCACGCGCTCACTACCTCTAGCGCCGCGCCTCGACTTTGCATCACGGACAACACAACAGCAACGCGCTTCTTGATCGACAGCGGCGCCGAAATTTCTGTAATTCCACGCGATCGACGTGTTAGTGGTGTGCGACCTGCAAGCGCCGTGCTTGTAGCAGCAAATGGAAGTCAAATTCCCGTCTACGGAGAGGCGAACCTGAACATCAACCTTGGCCTCCGCAGGGACTTCTTGTGGACTTTCGTCATCGCGGACGTTACAATGGCCATCATTGGAGCGGACTTCCTCGCACATCACGACCTTCTAATCGACCTGAAACGACGACGTCTTATCGACAATACCACGCACATCCAGATGGCCGGCATCCTAGTCGACAACACAGCTAGCGACATCCGTTCTTTCTCACGCGAGGCGCCGCTAGCTGACATCCTGAACGAGTTTCCTGCCTTAACAACAACATCGCCACCCGGACATACATGCAGTTCTTCCGTCGTACACTATATCGACACGACTGGACCACCAACGAGCGCGCGACCACGTAGACTGCCTCCGGAGAAACTCGCTGCAGCACGAGCTGAATTTGAAATCCTGCTCCGTTTAGGAATTTGCCGCCCCTCGCGATCTAACTGGGCGAGCCCTTTACACATGGTACAGAAACCAGACGGAACATGGAGGCCTTGCGGCGATTACAGGGCACTGAACGCTCAAACAGTCCCTGATCGATATCCTGTACCATACTTGCAGGATTTCACCTCCACTCTGGCTGGAAAACATGTGTTTTCCAAAATAGACCTTAAAAAGGCCTTCTACCAAGTGCCAATAAATCCCGACGACATACCGAAGACGGCAATCATAACACCATTTGGCCTCTTCGAGTTTTCCTACATGACCTTCGGCCTGCGCAACGCCGCGCAGACTTTTCAACGGTTGATTAACGAAGTCGTGCGCGGATTGGACTTCGTTTTCGTATACATCGACGACATCTTTATTGCATCGGCCACGATGGACGAACATCGAATACATCTCGCGCAACTCTTCCGACGACTGGAAGAGCACCACTTGTTTATCAATTGCGCCAAGACCGAGCTTGGAAAGTCTGAAATAGTATTTCTAGGCCATCTGGTGGACGAGAACGGCATCCTGCCTCTTCCAGAACGTGTAGAAGCTATCCGTAACTTCAAAACTCCATCGACCGTTAAGGAGCTGAAAAACTTTATCGCAACGATAAACTTTTACCGCCGGTTCATTGCGAACGCTATCATTGCTCAAGCACCGCTGCTTACAATGATTCCCGGTAATCGCAAGAACGACAGGACACCTCTAGAATGGACTCCAGAGACAACAGCTGCCTTCATCGAGTGTAAGGAACAGCTTGCGAACGCCACGCTCCTTGCACACCCCATAGCCAACGCGGAACTATCCCTATGGGTAGATGCCTCCGATACCGCCGCTGGTGCAGCACTACATCAAGTAGTGGACGGGAAGCTTCAACCACTTGGATTCTTCTCCAAGAAATTTGACAAGACACAGCGCCGATACAGCACGTACGACCGTGAGCTTACAGCGATGTACCTGGCAGTACGACACTTTCGGCACTGACTAGAAGGACGAACCAGCCACATCTATACGGATCACAAGCCGATCACGTTCGCCTTCAAGCAAAGCTCCGACAAAGCTTCACCACGACAAGCTCGCCAATTGGACTACATTGGCCAGCACACGACGGACATCCGACACGTCCAAGGCAAGGATAACGTGACTGCCGATCTTCTCTCTCGAATCGACGCGATCGAGCACAATTCGGTGATCGACTTCGGAGCATTGGCTGACGACCAGGCCAAAGACGACGAGCTCCAACGAATCCTCCAAAACGACGTAACTACCAGTTTACGTCTCAAGCGCGTAACTATACCAGGAACAGAGCATCAGCTTTACTGTGACGACACAACTGACAACCTGCGACCGTTCATCACGAGAGCCTTTCGAGAGCGCTTCCTCAAGGCTACGCATGGACTTCACCACCCTGGCACCCGGACGACAGCTAAACTGATGACATCCCGATTCGTTTGGCCCAACATTCGCCAGGACAGCATACGCTATGCTCGTAACTGCATAGAATGTCAGCAAGCGAAAGTCACGAGACACACGAAGACACCCCTCGAACGATACCCGGCAACGACAGGTCGGTTCGCACATATCAATATTGATATCGTGGGACCGTTTCCTCCAAGTAACGGACAGCGTTACTGCTTAACGATTATCAATCGTCGAACCAGATGGCCGGAGGCTATTCCACTGCCCGACATGACAGCACCGGTTGTCGCCCACGCGCTGGTTGCTAACTGGATTGCACGTTTTGGAATACCCCACTACATCACAACTGACCAAGGTCGACAGTTCGAATCGAACCTCTTCGCCGAACTCCTCAAGATCTTGGGCACCAAACACCTGCGGACTACGTCGTATCATCCGCAGAGCAATGGATTAATCGAGTGTCGCTGACGGAAACATACGCAATAAAATCTATCCAAAATAAACGCTAGTAAGCAAAACGCATGTACGCAGCAAAACCAAGCAATGCTTGGCACGCCGACAACGGCGCATACAAATGTAGGAAATGCACATGCTGGTAAAAAGTCGCCGACAGCGGTGACCAACACGGCCACATACATGTAAGCAATTATGTCGACTAAGGAAAATTTGTCAATCAGAATTACTATATAAGAATCGATAATTGAACCAATAAATCAGTAGTTGATGAAAACCCAAATAGTTGACTACTCTTGGAATTCTCCAACATTGCCCTCAAGTCGGTGTTCAATACGCCTGTCTCGAGGAGTGCTCCGAGGTTAATCTTCGTGTGCACAACAAATGGTGGCTCCAGAGAGGACTTAACCCCTCACAACGGAGAATTCCTACACATTGCGCCCCGCTCCGAGGTTAATCTTCGTGTGCGTCGCACCAGAACTCCGAGGTGAATCCTCGTGTGTTTGCAACACGGCAAGTACCGCTCCGAGGTGAATCCTCGTGTGCACCACAAGCCGCATCGAGAAAGAACGCAAGAACTCCGAGGTAAATCTTCGTGTGTTCACAACACGGCTAACCGCTCCGAGGTTAACCCTCGTGTGCACCACCAGCCGAGCGTTCCATCGAACAACGGTTGAGGAGCGACGGACGGTCGCAGGTAACGGACGGTTGCCCAGCCGATATCGGAAACGCCCAACGCACACCAGCTCAAGGGTTGGCGCAAGACGTCAGCTCCCGGCGGTGAGAAGCGAGGAAAGCAGAGCCGGAGCGCGCAAGCTCCCGGCGTGATATTGGAGATAGACGCACACCAGCTCAAGGGCCGGCGCAAGACGCCAGCTCCCGGCAGTGGAAGGCGAGGAAGGCAAGGTCGAAGCGCGCAAGCTTGGCCTGATCAACTCTGCAAGGCAAGCAGAACGGAAGTTTGGAAGCCGCGGACGATCGCCCCAGCCTGACCTACATTTCGGATCGACGGACGGTCGCGACAGCCGAAGCAGGTGGTAGGTGGAAGCTCCGCGCACCAGCCAAAATATAGTGCAACGCTCCACAAGTGCATCAGTTAGAAGTGCGTAAAAGAGACGGAATTTTAGTGCGACAAAGTGAGCGCGAACGGTAAAAAACAGTGGTCAGAAACGGCGTCTGACAAAAATACACGGCGACATAACGCAAAACGTGTAAAAAACATTCCGCCGAAACATTAACAGTGAAGCCAACGAGTAGCCAGAAATCAGTGCCAGATCAGCAAGTTTACCAGCAGTGTGTGCGACGAGGTGCGTGCCCAGCAACTCCAGGACAGCGAGTGAGGAAGCAGGTAGCAGCGTCAGCAGCGAGGAAGAGAGCGCGCAAGCTGACGGCATCGGAATCGACGGACGGTCGAAACTCATCAGCTCAAGGGCCGGCGCGAGACGCCAGCTCCCGGCGGTGGTCAACGAAGAGCAGCGAGTGACGTCATCAAGGCAAGGTCACCATTTCTAGCAGTGTAACGAATCGTAAGTAATATGGAGTTCGTTTTTAAGCACAATCCCAACGGGAATTGTAAGATATGCACGCAGGCTGATAGCACAGGGAAAATGGTTCACTGCATAGAATGCGATAGATTTCTCCATCAAGCGTGCCTAAGCTTGAGAGTAATTCCTAAGAACTATGTTTGCCCTAAGTGTAAATTGATAGAAACTGAGAAAAATGAAAGCAGGGAAGCGCTTCAGCAAACGCAGAAGTTGCTTCAAGATAGGTCAGAAAAAGAGAAAAAAGAAAGGGAGCAGAAACTTAAAATAGAAGAAGAGCTAGGGAAGCTCCAAGACGAAATTAAGAGACAACAAGAACAGGCCAATATGAGCCTTCTAAATGAATCGGAGAGATATTGTCAAATGCCATCTGCAACCGAGGACGTAAAGCTTTTAACGGAGAGTATTAAACAAATGATAGATTCATGGTCGCTAAAGAACGACAAAACGACCCTTTCCGAGCTTCCAGAGTTTAACGGTAATTACAACATGTGGCCTCGATTTAAAAGCATTTACGAGAAAACCACACGCGAAGGTAACTTTTCGGATTTGGAGAACTTGAACAGGCTCCAAAAATACTTAAAGGGGGATGCGCTACGCTCAGTCAGCGGACTGATGCTAAACCCAGATAATGTAGGGAAAATTATTGAACGCCTTGAAAGATTATACGGAAACACGGACAACATTTATACTTCGTTGTTAAACGAACTACTGGCCGTGAAAAATCCGTCCCTAGAAAACCCGGCATCATTTATTAGATTTTCAAATGCCCTCCACGATCTGATAGATAACATGACGATGCTCAATCAGGGAGAGTATCTCAACGATCAGAGACTCTTGAAAGATCTTGTTGCTAGGCTGCCGGTCGAATTGAGGAACAAATGGTTATCCGATTCCCTTCTGGAAGAGGCAAAACCAAAGACACTTATAAAATTTGCGGAGTGGTTAAAACCAACAGAAGATTTAGCAACGCTATTGGTAGCGAACGAAGGAGGGTTCAAAAGTAGTACCCATCACGTGAATCCGCTTCACGCACAGGGCAGAATCAACCAACGAGGAAAAAAATGCATGCTATGCGGTCTTCCCCATGACACGCTGCATTGCAAATATTTAAATGGCAAGACAGTCGGTGAGAAATTGCGCACACTGTCACAAAACAATATTTGTATTAATTGCTGTGCACTTAAAAATCATAACGCACAAAATTGTCGGCTACCCCCACAATGCAGGGTATACGGGTGTGGGAAAAAACATAACACCGCCCTGCACAGGAATGAAACCGCCGAGTGGCAAGCGCGAGAGGCTCCGCGCAGAGTGAATCACCACCACGGCAGGCATCAGCTGTTCTATCAAATTATCCCTGTAAGCCTACGAGGCAACGGTAAAACAGAGCACACATACGCCTTCATTGATCCCGGTTCTTCTACCAGTCTGATTTTAGATAGCGTAAGAAAAAAATTGAATATAACCGGGCCAAAAAAACCACTAACTTTGTCGTGGACTAACGGAAACGTTCAGGAAGAATCAAATAGCCAAACGATTCACCTGAAGCTCGAGGGCACAAATAAACGCGTTTTCGACGTAAAGGGTCTACGAAGCGTGAAGGAACTTGATCTTCCGCTGCAAACAGTTGACAGTAAGGAACTTAAAAAGAAGTACAAGCACTTACGCGGGCTGAACTTTGCGGGATATAAAAATGCAATCCCCACAGTTTTACTTGGATTGCCGCATTCTTACCTTGCGCATGGATTTGACTTCCGCGAGGGTGAAGAATATGAGCCGATTGCTCAAGAAACCCGACTTGGGTGGGTAATATTTGGAGGAAGTGACGCAACAAGGGATGACTGTAACTTATTTACAATCATAGAAAAAAAGGAAGAAGAAGAAAGAACAATCGCGCAACTTATGCGTGGCTACTTTTCGACCGAGGAGTTTGGGGTTAAACCCACTCCCAACAAAGTGTCAAAACAACACGAAAGGGCCACACAAATAATGGAGAAAACAATTAAAAATACGGCACACGGCTATGAAATCGGACTACTATGGAAAAACGATGATCCGAATTTACCTAACAGTTATGCTCAAGCGCTTCGCCGTCTAAAGAGCCAGGAGAAGAAAATGGAAGGTGATAAAAAACTAAAGGAGTGGTATCACAAGGAGATAGCTACTTACGTTGACAAAGGGTACGCTCGCAAGGCCACGCCGAAGGAATTGCTCGATTTGACAGGAAACATAAACTACATTCCGCATTTCGCAGTAATTAACTATAACAAACAAATACCTAAACCTCGGCTAGTTTTTGATGCCGCTGCGAAAAATGAAGGGATATCACTCAATTCCCAATTGTTGCCAGGACCGGACGCAACAACCTCTCTTTTTGGCGTATTAATCCGATTTAGAGAGCACGAAATTGCATGCTCCGGGGACATCAAGGAAATGTTCCATCAGGTAAAAATAAGGAACGAAGACCAGAAAGCACAGAGATTCCTTTTTAGAAATTCGCCACAAGACGTGCCGCAAGTGTTTGTAATGCAGGTCATGACATTCGGAGCCACATGCTCTCCCGCATGTGCCCAATTCGTTAAAAACCAAAATGCCTTAGGCTATAAGGAAACGCACCCCATCGCCTTGAAGGCTATAATTGACAATCATTACGTAGACGACTATCTAGATAGTTTTCCAAATGTCCAAGCAGCACTTAAAACAATCGAGGATGTTTGCAAGATTCACGACAATGCAAATTTTTTCATGAGGAATTTCGTTTCAAATTCCAAGGAGGTCGAACTTAGCATCCCAGAAAACAGACGTTCAGCACAAAACGTACTGCAATTTAACAACAAAGATCAAAACTTTGAAAAGGTTTTAGGGCTCGTTTGGGACAAAGACAACGACGTCTTTAAATTCAAATTGAATGAGACCAATATCAACAAGCTCACAAAGAGAGAAATGCTCTCCTTTGTTATGAAAATATATGATCCGCTAGGATATTTAGCTAATTATACGGTCGAGAGCAAGATACTTATGCAGGATCTGTGGAGAACAGGCCTTGATTGGGACGATGAAGTACCCGAAGAAATTAAACTTAAATGGGAAGCTTGTCTAAAAAGAATCAAAGAAGTAACCAACGTGGCTATCCCCAGATGCCTCTCGCCAGGCAATGATGTGATTAGCAGAGAGATGCATACGTTCGTGGATGCATCGGAAAAGGCTTTCGCAGCCGTTACATATTTGCGGACGATTCATGAATCTAGCATTGACGTACGTATCATTGCTGCGAAATCTAGAATCGCTCCTATCAAGCCGCTATCTATTCCACGGCTCGAACTCCAAGGTGCAATACTTGGCACAAGGCTTCATGAAGCCATTAAAAAGGAGCTAAGGCTGGAAATACATCGCGAATATTTCTGGACCGACTCCAAAACGGTACTCGCATGGCTTAATTCAGAAGCACGCAACTATCAGCAATTTGTAGCGCTGAGAATCGGAGAAATTTTAGAACATTCCACATCAGCACAGTGGAAATGGGTACCGTCAGCTGAAAATCCAGCCGACGAAGCCACGAAGACATGTCAAGGCCAATCAAAATGGCTCCTTGGCCCCGATTTTTTAAGAGAACGGGACATCGTAGCAAAAAACCCCGAACTCTTAGTAACATTTGAGGAAATAAGACCAGTGCACACAGTAAAGACGCTAGAAAAAAAAGACTGGAGCGTCATTAACGTCGACTGGTGCTCCGACTGGAACAAGCTCAAACGAGCATTAGCAATAGGTATGAAATATATTGAATGGCTAAGAGCAAAAGCAACAGGATCGAACTTTAGTGCAACGATCACTACCGATGACCTAAACAATGCAGAAGTTCTTCTTCTGAAGAAAACCCAGTGGGAACATTATACCACGGAAATGACACAGCTTTCATTACAGACCCCGATTAGCAACAATAGCTCGATTCGCGGTCTTTGCCCAATACTGGGAGACGAAGGAATAATGAGATCAAAGGGTAGATTAGAAAACGTAGCCTTCTTGAGGTACGATACAAAAAATCCCATCATCCTCCCTAAAGGGCACCACGTAACTAACTTAATTTTGGCCAGATACCATCAAAGATATATCCATCAAAAGACAGAATCTGTATTAGCAGCTCTACGTCAAAAATACTGGATAATCGATATACGAGCAGCTTTGAAACATGTCGTAATGAAATGCCAGTTTTGTAAAATAAAAAGAGCTAAACCGACACCACCAATGATGGCAGACTTGCCAGAGTGTAGAACCGCTGTGTATCAGAAACCATTCACTCATACAGGAGTTGATTACTTTGGTCCTTTATTAGTGACAATTGGAAGACGATCAGAGAAAAGGTGGGGCGTGGTATTTACGTGTCTTACGACCAGAGCCATCCACATCGAAATTGCGTCTGATCTTAGTTCCGACGCATTCATACGCTGCCTTAAAAATATGCAGCATAGAAGAGGAAAAGTGTCCTCGCTATATAGCGATAACGGCACCAATTTCGTAGGTGCTGATAATGAAATTCGACGACTTCAAGAAAGATGCGCCTCCGAGAGCATCAATTGGATATTCAATCCTCCAGGCGCACCCCACTTTGGTGGCTCGTGGGAAAGAATGGTAGCCGAAATAAAAAGTCTTCTTCCGATCGCCGACAGCTACAGGGAGGACGTGCTTAGAGCCGTCTTGACAGAGATAGAATTTCTGACTAATAACAGGCCTCTATTGCATATCCCATTGAATAGAGAAGATGACGAGCCTTTAACACCTGCTCATTTCTTGTTAGGCTGTTCAGGGGAAGCTGAACCAAACATTTCAGACATCACGAAAGCTGAAGCAACCAGATCTGACTGGAAAAAGGCGCAAGCAATTGTGCAGGAATATTGGAAACGGTGGATAACAGAGTATCTTCCAAAACTCTTCAAGCGGGAAAAGTGGAAAGACCCCGCCAAGCCATTGGCCATAGGTGACGTTGTTACCTTCCCAGACGAGCAACGAAAGGGAAGGTGGATCAAGGGCATAATTTGCGAGGTATTCAAGGGAAAAGATGGACAAACGTGCTCAGCGCGCATTAAAGTAGGAAAGAGTGAGATTACCAAGCCCACCGTGAAACTAGCGGTACTAGAGGTTCGGGGCGATAAGAGCTTTCTACCAGCAGAAAAACATAGTAGCTTCAAAGGAATTAACTATACCAAAACCGCCGATCACGCAGTGAAACATAATACCGAAAATTTGCACAACCCGCGTTGGGGGAAGAAGCGAAGCTTAGATATAAAGGCAATCAAAGAAAGAGCCGCTGATCTTACAGCCAACAGTAAAAACAAGAAACAAAAAATATCAATTCGACCCGGTCACGGAAGCGCAGAAAGTAGATTTCGTTGTTGAGATAAATCTGTCCCAGGACTGCAAAATTCAAACAAGAACACGTGAAATACTCCCAACATTCAAGGGAAAGTTTGAAACGTTCAGAACGTATTTCAAACCATCACGTGAAGATCTATCCGACAAAGCAAAAGAAGAGAGAAAAGAAGTGGAAAAAGGAGATAATGTAACGCTTAAGATAATTATAACATGCATTATTGGCACAATTTGTGTTGCAATTATAGCGGCATATGTAGCAATCAGGATGAAAGAAAGAGCGAGCCATACGTTAGACCCACCACCGTTTAGGCCCACTGAAGAACACGAATTGTAACCCCTCTGCGAGGAATTACGGGGGCGGGGATGTCGCTGACGGAAACATACGCAATAAAATCTATCCAAAATAAACGCTAGTAAGCAAAACGCATGTACGCAGCAAAACCAAGCAATGCTTGGCACGCCGACAACGGCGCATACAAATGTAGGAAATGCACATGCTGGTAAAAAGTCGCCGACAGCGGTGACCAACACGGCCACATACATGTAAGCAATTATGTCGACTAAGGAAAATTTGTCAATCAGAATTACTATATAAGAATCGATAATTGAACCAATAAATCAGTAGTTGATGAAAACCCAAATAGTTGACTACTCTTGGAATTCTCCAACATTGCCCTCAAGTCGGTGTTCAATACGCCTGTCTCGAGGAGTGCTCCGAGGTGAATCTTCGTGTGCACAACATCGAGCGATGGCACCGTACGCTCAAAGCTGCCATCCTATGCCACAACACAACCCACTGGACACAACATCTTCCGATGATTCTACTGGGAATGCGTACATCTTACAAGGATGACTTGCAAGCTGCTCCTGCTGAGCTCGTATGCGGAACGACTCTTCGCATACCATCTGACTTCGTTTGCGAACCAGCAAAGCCGTCATCCGACACCGACCCCGAGCTTTTGACCAACCTGCGAAAAGCCATGAAACGTATTCGAAGTGACAAAACCGCTTGGCACGGTCAACAACACGTGTTTGTCCACAACGACCTCACTAAAGCTACGCACGTTTTCGTGAGAAACGACTCCGTCCGACCATCACTCTCGACCCCATACGACGGGCCGTTTAAAGTCCACCAGCGTAACACCAAGTACTACACGGTCGACATCAACGGCAGAATGATCAACGCCTCAATCGATCGATTGAAGCCGTGCTACCGTGCTGACATCGAAGAGCAACCATCGGTGACCCGAACAACCACAACGATGCCTTCATCGCCGACGCCGACAACGAACGGGCCGCCGCTAGATCCGGTATCGCCGAAAATCACCAGGTCTGGTCGACACGTACGGTTCCCTCAACGCTTTCGATAGCCCCGGTGATTCGGCTAGCAAGGGGGTACTGTAGCGGCATCCTTGCGCCAACGAAGGATTTAAATTGTATCGTGCGTACGCAAGTAACTTATCGTGCGTTTGTACGGTACCATACCGGTACGTACCGGTAACATCCTTGCGTTTCCCTACCGGTAATTTCCGTGCGTTTCTGTGAGAGCCCACGCCGGGGTCTCACGAAAAAACTATTTAAGCACGAGCGGCATTTGATCCCCCCCTTTTTTTCATCTTTCGTTTCTGACATCTTACGTAACGCGACTATTCTCGACTGTGAAAATATCTTTTGTGATAGTGAAGGTGACAAATAAAATATATTGTGTGAAACAATTCCCACATTTATGTTGTCAAACTTATGTCAATTTCCCCAAGTGTGACAATTTTAAACCTTCTGTACATACCTTGGTCAATGAAGTTCCATAATAAAAGCATGGTGAACGCGCGGTTACGATTGAAGCGTCCCTCCGGCGTCCCTCAGCCCACCATTCACCCATTTCGCCTACACCCCATAATCATACGCCTGAATCGCCGCAATTCGCCTACAAGCCCAGAAGACAACGCCTGAATCGCCGCAACGGGAACAGCGCATCGCAGCATAGGACGGCGCTTCAAATGTCGACTCAACGACGAAAAGCGCAGAGTCGGCTATAAGCCAGAACTGACCTACATTCACCAGGCTGACCCACTTACGGTGCAAGACGACACTTCATGCGCGACCGCCCCGTACGGGCGAGCAACAACACCAACACCAAGCCGACCAGTCAACGCCATCCTCGGTACACCAACACGCAGGGTGCAAAACCCTTGGCACAGGTTGGACAAATAATATGATGACGACATGGGGGCATCGACATCGGGGAAAATATCGTACGTGACTTAAGTCACAAACATCCGCCATGAAGGAAGAACAACGCAGCATGGAAAAACACCGGACGATCGTTCGATATCAGCAATGACCGATAATGAGGACGATTGGGACTTAATTCGTAATCATCCGCTCAGGAGAAGGCGCAAACCGACAAAGCTAATGACCGAAAAGCGATCACGATCGAAAGCGAGTTGCGAAAACAAGTGTCGCAAACCAACAGGAGTGAACGAGATCGATCGTGAATCGGCCCGGGGAAAAGGCGCCCGGCAGCGAAGCAGCGATCAATGCGAGAACGGCACAGCGACAGCAGAGGCGAGGGAATGGTCAGGCTGTAGGGAGAGGGCGGCACAAACTAACCTAGATTAATTTAGTTATAAATATTACTTGGT
Organism: Anopheles atroparvus; assembly: GCA_914969975.1. NCBI lineage: Eukaryota > Metazoa > Arthropoda > Insecta > Diptera > Culicidae > Anopheles > Anopheles atroparvus. The sequence continues at coordinate 30,624,378 of CAJZCY010000004.1, read as the reverse complement.
TGTAATAAACCAGGTGTGATCTGTTAGCTACACTCAAAGGAACAACATCGTGTCCGTGTTTTCTTCGAGTCGTCCGTCCTGGGAAGAGCCGTCCGCTGACAATTATCCGCCATCGACAGGATATAATCGTGTTTGGCCACGATAAGGAAGCCATTTCTGACAAGGTGACAGTAGGTATTAACTCTAATTCTAGGAACTGAGGCCGTCAGCCAAAGGGCGGTAACTTCATCTGGTGACAGCGGTGGGATAAGACATCCCTTGTACAACGATAGCAACCCGGTGGGTTGTGAAGCAGTGCAAAAGTGAAGTGAAGTAGTGCAGTATAGTGAAAGTAGTGCAGTGTTGTGAAGCGTGGCGAATTGTGCATCAAAGAGACATTCATCGTTACATCAGCGGAGCAGCAGCGGAACAGCAGCGGAACAGCAGCGGAGCATCAGCGGACCAGCAGAGCACCCCTTTAAGAGAACGAGAAGGACGGTTACGCGGGAAAACGGAATCCTTCGAGATGAAAGTGGCAGAACTCACCCTGTGGTAAGAGCACAGTTTCATTTTAAATACATTTTTGTGTGCGTCAGGTACATTTTTTTTTTTGAGACCTCAAGTTTTTGTTTGAAGGCACGAGAGAAATTTAGTTTCATTTTTATCGTGCACGAAAATTCGGAAAGAAGCCGTGTGCAAAAGCGTAGTGAAAACTCAAATGACGGATAGACAACTACGCAGCAACGTCGGAAAGAGCCAAGAAAACGGAAGTGAAGGGCCGACAATTTCTAGGGAGGTTTGCCTCTCCGACGGCACCATCGCACCCGAGCTTAGATTTACCCGAGCTAGTGTTGACAGCAACGCCTCGCACCTGGAACAAACCCCAGCGGCCCCTAGTCGTAGCACTGTCCCGAAAAATCTACTAAGAGTGAAGAAAGATTTTGTCCGAGAAATCTGCTCGCTCGACCAAACCTTTGTTGAAAAGAAAATGACGGAAACGAAGGAGTATTCGATAGAGAATGCCATGGCTCTCATTCCCGAGTACCGTGGAGGGGTCGAGGAGTTAGGATTGTTAGTACGCCAGGTCGATCGCGTCGCCAGGCGAGAAATGGTAAACGAAGAAGAACTATTGGACATAGTTCTTGCTAAATTGAAAGGTGATGCAGTAAGCCACTACCAGCGCATTAGAGCAAAGAGCTGGGAGGAAATGAAAGAGCTGTTGCGAAAGGAGTTTGGGGAAAATTGTAGTGTGGAAAGCATTTTCCACCGAACCGAAACACTGGCGCAAAGGCCGAATGAGACGTTTAGGAGATATGCGGATAGAGCAAGACATATAGTAGAGCTCGTGAAAACGCACGCTAGCGACAATGAGGGGTTGATAGATTATGCCAGCAGGCATATCAAACATCATTTTGTAACAGGATTGAATGATCCAAACTTGAGGGTGTTAGCACTAATGCAAAACACCATGGAACTTGAGCCACTCTTGGAGCACCTGGAGCAGGTGCACGATAACGCTGATCGGGTAACCGAGGCCACAAGACGCTTGCGCGCTGGTCAAGCTCTGCCGCCACGCTACGGAAATTATGACGTGGAACACTGGTTCGGCCAAGGGAGCGGAGGAAACAACGGTTGGCACGGAGAAGGGCCGTACGATGACATGGATTTGCCATACTGGCCGGATCATCGGCATCCGAACACGCCACCGCCTTTCAGAACCGATTGGCCGCAGTACGATCAGAGTCATTACCGTAACGTCGGATGGGACGACGGAAATCAACGGAACTATTCAAGCAACCAAGGGTTAGGTGCCAGGCAGTTTTCAAGCGCACCTAGGAACGGGCAGAGAGGACCGGGAAATAGTCCCTCGCAACCCGATAACCGATACCGACCGCAGCAAAGCCAGCCGAGAGGAAATTCAGCGTTCGGACACTCCCAAAATCAGGGGTCGAACAATGGGCCGAAAAGGCAAGGAAACCAGGGAAATCAAGGGAACCGCAGTTTCGGTTCAAAAAACTATTAACCGGGGGATCGAATGACCCGCCCCGATTCCCCAACCTGCGCGATAGTTTGGAAAATTTAGGGAAATCAAAATATTTAGGTCAAGTACGGAAAAATCGCCACAGCACAGAACTGACGCAGCATAAAAAGATAGCTATCGCAAAAACAGAGGATAAAAATATGAGGGAACAGGAAAAAAAGGAAACACGGGTTTCCCACGCACTAAGGACGTTAGAGAACGGTCTCATTTATGTTACCCTGACCACGATAGGTAGTCCATCGAACACTACCGAATTTTTACTCGATACAGGAGCAGTAGTGAATCTGCTCGATTACAAAGAAGCCCAGAGAATAGGGATAAAACAGTTAGATATTTCCGAGCAAACGGCCCTAGTAGGAATAACAGGGGCAAAACTAACGGTCGTAGGCGCATGCACGATCGAGTTGATCGTCGGAGAAAAAGTAATCCCGACGAGGTTTTACGTGATCACGGAGTTAACGGGTCCTCCGGGTCTTTTAGGTGTAAATTTTATCCGCGAACATATTGCGGAACTGAGCCTCAAGGGAGGACGGGTGGAATTTTCAGACAGTAGTCATGCACAACAGACCTTAACAAAGAAGGTAAAGAAGAACGCAATTATCACCCCGGTTAAAGGTCAGAAGAAGAATAAGATAGAGATGGAAATGAGACAAGTGCATTTCCAAGAGGAACAAAAGAGTCAGGAACAGCAAATATTCCTCCACGATGGATTGGACCTGGACGAGGAAATAGATTACGATCTAGTAGAATATAGGAATCTGCAGCCGATACGTGGGACGGAGCGTGACAAAACGCTGTTGGAGATAATAAAAATCCAACCCGCAGGAGAAGAAATCGGGAAACTGTTGCGTCAATTTAGCGACGTATTCTTTTTGGAAGGAGATAACTTTCCGTGTACCAATGCAGCCGTACATGAAATCGAAACCACAACAAATGTGCCCATTAACAAGCGCCAGTATAGATATCCGGAGGCAACGAAGCCTCATTTGAAGGAACAGATTGACGAAATGCTGAAGCAGGGAATCGTAAGACCGAGTAAGAGCGCTTGGAATGCACCAGTGTTGTGCATACCCAAGAAACCCGATGCCGATGGTACTCGACGGTATCGCATCGTGGTGGACTATCGCGAGCTCAATCTTGTTACAAAACCCTTTGTGTTTCCGATACCCCTAATTAATGAAATTTTGGACACATTAGGGGATAGCAAATATTTTTCCACCTTGGATTTAAAATCGGGATTCTATCAAGTTCCCATACATCCGAGGGATGCACCGAAAACGGCCTTTTCTACGCCGAACGGGCATTATGAGTACACTCGCATGCCAATGGGATTGAAGAACAGTCCGTCTACATTTCAGAGACTGATGAACAGCGTTTTGTACGAGATTGAAGGAGTGCGAGCAGTTGTGTATTTGGACGACATCGTGATATACGGTCGTACCATAGCGGAACACAACGAACATTTCCGCAAAGTACTGGTTGGACTTCGAAAACATTCATTGAAACTCGAACCAAAGAAATGCCAGATTTTGAAGGAGGAAATCCAATACTTGGGACACCTCATTGACAAGCAAGGCGTACGGCCCTTGAAGAGTGCCGTAAGCGCCATAGAGAACATGAAACCACCCAATACAGTTAAGGGGGTACGATCGTTCTTGGGTATGGTAAATTTTTACGGGAAATTCATTCCTAACATCGCGACGACGCGCAAACCCATGAATGACCTACTGAAGAAAGGTGTCAAGTTCGACTGGTCACCAGCATGTGACGCGGCCTTCCAACAATTGAGGACGGCTCTTGTGAGTGCACCACTACTGGTAAGGCCAAATTATAACGACACTTTTGTGCTCACAACGGACGCCAGCAAGTATGCAATCGGTGTGGTACTTTCCAACGAGAAAACCATCGATCAGCCGATAGCCTACGCCAGCAGGGCATTGGTAGGGGCTGAAGAACGATATCACACAATCGAGAAGGAATTACTTGCCATTGTTTGGGCATATAGTTACTTCAGGCATTATGTATATGGCCAGAAATTTATTGTATATACCGATCACCGACCATTGGTTTCGATTTGGCGATTGAAAGAAACGTCCCCAACTTTGACGCGACTTAGGTTGCGCATGCAAGGTATTGAATGTGAAATCCGATACAAGCAGGGGAAAGAGAACGTGGTGGCAGACTTTTTGTCCCGGTTGGAACCCTCCAACGACGTGGAGCGGGAAGTCACCGAGCAGCCGACAACCAAGCACCCTCAGCGTATCGCGGTAACAACACGGCGTCAGCAAAAATTGCTGGACAACATTGGCGTTGCGCCGATGAAAACAACAAATGCTGACATAGGAAGCGCGGACGACAAGGCGCAGGCCAATGCACCTGTTGCGACCGGCAAAACACAAAAGAAACACGCAACCAGCACGGGGACAAATAATGCTGACCGAGAGGGCGCAGGTAAACAAGCCCAGGGCAATGCGCCTAAGGAGGAGGACGGAACGAAAAAAACATGGCAATTTCGCAACGATGAAAAAAATAACCCGCCACAACGGGAGAAAACAGATGATTTGGGAACGAAAGATTTTGTTTCAAATCTGATGAATCTGGACCCTACCATTCTAAGCGATGAAGAAGAGGATGATACTGAAATCCATAACACGTATGAAGAATTTAAACAGAAACAGGAAAAACGGAGCATTGATGTCCGAAACATAACGTTTCAGAAAACGTTAGAGGTCAAGGCAGGGGCGATAAAGATCGCGATTGTAAACAGTCGATCTGCGTATAGCGATCTCAGCAAATTGTGTGAGCTACCACACGGGTTGAAAGATTACACCCAAGACAATGTGGTATTCCTTCCTAGCGAGAAAATCGTAGGAATAATAATGGAAGGAAAAAGCAACTCAGTGGTAAACGCAAGAATGTTTTTCGCAAGATTGTACAAGTGCATGAAGGAATGCAGTAAACTCGAACAGAATGAGCCCATTCTGGACGTTCAAGTAATTTCGTTTCGCAAGATTAGACAGTTCGAGATAATGGAAATGATCCAGTTTTTGGGGGAGCGACATGGGAGAAAAATCACCATGTACAATGCCAGCTCCGAGCGCATTGAGGTCGCGAAAGAAGAGGTGCCTGGATTATTGAGGGAATTCCATGACGCACCATTAGGGGGGCATGTAGGAGCCAAGCGCATGCGGAAGAGGATCGCTGCGATTTACCATTGGCAGAACATGAGACGAGACATAGAGGATTATGTGCGCAATTGCGACTCTTGCCAGAAGAATAAAATCTGCAAGTACAACCGGATCCCTATGAAGCTCACAACAACCGCATCCGAACCATTTGAAAAATTGTTCATGGATATCGTAGTCTTGCCGGAAACAAACCAGGGAAACAAATATGGGCTGGTAATACAAGACGATTTGACACGCTATTTAATAGTGGCCGCTATGGAGAATCAAGAAGCCGTCACGGTAGCGAAAACATTTGTAGAAAATGTTATTTGTAAATTCAGAGTGCCAGAAGAATTAGTCACGGATCAAGGCACGAATTTTATGGGGCAGGTAATGAAGAGCGTGTGCAAGATTTTAAAGATTAAAAAAATCAACACGAGTGCGTACCACCCACAGGCAAACCTGGTGGAAAGAGCGAACAGGGAATTGAAAATTTATCTGAGACAATTTGTGGGAGGAGATCCGCGAATTTGGGATCAGCATCTGCCGTATTTCTGTTTCGAATACAATACGACAGTAAACTCGTCAACGGGATACACACCGTTCGAGTTAATGTATGGAAGAGAGCCACGGATTCCGGCATCCATATACAAAGGTACGTTGGCCGAAGAAAATTACCACGATTACGCACTGGAAATGAGGAAACTGCTCAAACACATACACGAAGTAGCTAGGGAAAATTTGGTAATGTCCAAAGAAAAACGTAAGGAGATATATGATAAAGGTACGGCACCTTGGCAGCCAATGTGGGGAGATAAAGTGCTTGTCCAAGCAAACCCCATGGGAGTAGGACAGAAATTGCAGAGTACATGGAGAGGTCCGTACGTAGTGATAGATGTGCCGAGCAATCAGACGTCGGTTATCAAAAACGGAAACAGGTTAGAAAGGATACATAATAATCGATTGAAAAAATACTACGAATAAAAGAAAAAAAAATAAATAAATATGTTTATATTAGCTGGCCCGACGAACTTCGCCCCGTCTAATATTTTCGACTGCCTGCGATAAGGGTTTTTTTTTTCCTGGAAAAAGTTTCTATTTTTAAATAAGAAGAAGTTTGAATTTATGATATTCGAAATCATTGATGCTTTTAAATGTACATAGAAGCCGATTTCCCAAAGCGGTAACACGTCACATAGTCATAGCATGGCTATGTGAAAGAAGCAGGGGGCATTTCAAGATTTATGCTACACACTCCCGGCGACTATTGAAAATTGAAGATGCATAAATTGAAATGGCATATCGTTAAACAGGCTGCCCCTTTTTAGTCGCTATCACATTGTTCGAAAGCTGCGTGACAAACAGTCATGTTCCATTACATAATTTGGGAAAAAACGAACAAATTATCCGAAGACATCAGCAAAATTGGTCCAGCCGTTTTCGTTATGTATATATTTATATAAAATAAGAAAGAAAAAAAAACAACAAGAGGGGAGTTGGTTTTTTTTAACAAAGAAAAAGGGGGTATTCCTTTTTGGTTTATTACGGGTTCAGACCCTTCCTCTCATACAAGTTCGAACACAATATCGCACATCCGCATCGATCCACCAGGATCGCATGTGCGGCCGATAGAGGCAGATAGCCCCGCTGGTACTGGGCAACGACGGAGACCACGTCCTCCGGAATGGGCTTAGGCGTGGGAGCAAGGGCCGTACACGCCCACGCTATCTCGCCTAGAACTGCCTGAAGGTTTTCCTCCGTAGGCCGGGGAGGGCCCCAGAACTCTTCAGCGGGAGAGTCATCCAGGTTGGCGTGGGCCTCTTCGTGGGCGTCCACCGGAACCTCCGGCGAGGTATCAGTGTGCGGGTTGTCCAGACAGGAACAGGCCTCCTCCTCGGAGTCCCAGAGCATCGAGCAGTTGTAGTGATGGGACTAGAGAAAAAAAATAAATTATTTATATAAATATATATAAGTAATAAAATTTTCGTCGATCAACCTATAAAACCCATTCACGGGCGTAAATGAAACTTACCATTTTTTTTCCTCTTTGCGGATAAACTATTGAACCGATGAAATTGAATATGGACACTGAATAAACACTCCCGACCGGTTAAGCATATTTATGGCCAAACCCAGCTAGTGACGATTGATGGCATCTCTTTCCTTTTGGGAAAGGACAGAATCATCATGCAGCGAGTTCTGCAACGGTTCACTTGTGCAACAGACGCGGTAACCCCATCGCTGCGTCGGTAACTTCATCGCTTTAACGCTACAGAAGACAACGAAAATAGGGCCAACAGGAAAACGCGACGAAGGAGGGTAAGGTGACACGGTTTTGGCTAGAACGGCATTAACGGAAATAAGAACGAAACCACGCAAATTGTTGATGTTGTCAGAACGACGCCAAACGATCCCCAGGTACCGTAGGAAGGGGGCGAACAAGTAGTGGGGAGGTGTGAAGTTTTTTTTTTGTATTTTTTTTGCCTTACATAGGAACGAAAATAATTCGGTGGCATAACAGTTGATGAACACATAGGAGGCATAATGGGGATAAGAAGAAGAAGATTCTAAGATAGGCGCTCTCCTCTTCTTCCACAGGCTAATGGTCGCTATGGCGTCCGCGAAAAGGGATGGAAAACTATACACAACGTACCAAGGTGAGGCGATGATAGCCCTGGGCTGGGCGAATTACAGGGTTGACCTCGATTTCGGAAAACTGGGTAAGGAAATCGATACATTAGGGGTGGTCACCGGACTGTATCAGCAAACTTGCGAGATTCTTTACTCTAAAGTATGTGAAGGGTTAACAGAGAATATACACAATCAGTTAACTAAAATACGTGAACAGCATAGATTCCAGGCTGGATTCTTTACTCGCAGATTTACAAGGAGTGTATGGTCATATTTGGGAGCGATGGATACAGGCGACAGATCGCGGATTGACAAGGATCTGGATAAGCTGCGAGGTAATGAGGAGCGGTTGAAACACAATCTCGATAGCGAGATTGGAGTCATAAACGCGTTATACGATCTTATAGCGAATGCATCTAAGAACGTTGATGGGAAGCTAGATCAAAATCGAGCCGCTTTCGAGGCAGCAAAGACTGAGTTGCAAAGGGGAATAGTGGATATAAACTTGCACAGGCAGAAGATGGGGATGGAGCAGGAGTTAGTAAGGCTCAATATGTGGATAATACAGCTACTAAATGATATACACCGGAGACAAGGGATTGCCCTGACGGCACTCATGGGACGAGAGTTAGCTCTGCAGGATCTGATGTTTTAGTGGATCCGGAAGAGCTCTTAGCAAAGTTAGAGAACAGGGAGAGGACGCCCACTATGGAGGGAAAGATACCACGTCGGAGTGACGGGCGGATCGATTCAAAATTGTTCGGGATAATAACCCAACAGGCAACGGCTTCCAACACCGGAATGATTGAAATTCACTTGAAATTCCCTTTGGTAGAGGATCGGCGGTATGACATAATACATGGGCTAATCTCACCGGGGGTGGAAGGGGAAATCCTGATCTTAACGGAATTAACCAGGGACTTTCTATTGAAAAGCAAGGAGGACGGCTGGGGATACCTCCTCAGCGGGGAAGAGCTAAGTAAGTGCAAGAAGTTAACAGATGCCCGGGTATGTTTCCACCCAAGAGCAAAGCAGGATTTTTCAACCAGCCTAGAGTGTTTCCCGGCCCTGCTGGAAAAACGCAACACGACCAACTGTCAAAGGAGGGTGCTGCGGGTAACTAGTGACGTATGGATGGAGACCCTCACTGCCAATGATTGGATGTACATGGCGCCACACGAGACGGAACTAAGTATGGAAGGCAAAGGCCGCCTGACGAAAACTAAAATAAAGGGGAATGGAATAGTACGGCTGCAACCGGGGATGGTCATACACACCAATAGTATCACCATTAAGTATAGGGAAGATCAGGGAGAGGGAGAAGAGAAGCTTTTACCCGACGGGGAGTTCGTTATCCCAAATTTTCCGAAGGGGATAACTTTGCCAAAAAATTTAGCAGCAATAAATATTTCGGCTGAGAGACACACGTTCCTTGATCAGAAGAAACTTTTTAATTTAGGCACCTTGGCGCGGGATCTCGAACATCAAAGAGCCAAATTAGATAACATAACATACGCGCCATTGGAAAACCCTTGGTTTACTGTGCCCGGTATCATGATCTTTTTGGCCGGAACGGTTTTTATAGGGTGTTGGTGCAAAAGTCGAGCCCAGTCACGGTCAGTGGAAATGACACTGCCAATCGTGCATATTACAACCGGAACCGCGGAGCAGACGGATCCGGCGTTGACCATACAGGCCCAGCCCGCGGAGGAATCAAACGCTCCATTAAGAGAAGAAAACATCCGTATAGAGCCTCAGCACTATAGGGAGTCCACCACAAGGACAAGAGACTTGACTTCAGGAGAAGGGATACACAAGAAGGAGGCTAATAAAATCCCTGATACAATCGAAAAGGGGAAAACGGAGTTTTCACCACGGAAGGTGTGGTAGAAGGGGGCTGCATAAACTCTACTCTCACCTCACAGCACTCAAACAACAGTAAAGAAAAAAAAAGGGAAGGGGGAACTGTAAAAACAAGCGTAAATATGAACATAATGAAAGAAATTAAAATGAATGAATGCCGCGGTTAAAAAAATATGGAGCCCAACAAGCCTAAAAAGAATAAATTGAGAACGTAACAAGGTTAAGAAAAAGAAAAAGGCTTATGGAAACACAGTTAAAGAAAAGAAAAACGTAGAAAACGTATTAGGTAAAAGACGACGAGGGATGTGTTGTGGCCGTGTGAATACTTGTATTCCTCGGATTCCTAGGACCATAGATTGACCTAGGGCTGGGTTCAATTCCCAGTAGCCATTCGCCCGTTCGTAACGATTACCGTCAAAAGAGTAGGTATGAGGAAAGATAGAACACCGCGAGGAAAATGCCGCGAAGAAAAGCAAAAGTTAATTGCAATTGAACGAAAACATGTATTGAATACAATAAGATGCAAACGCGTTGCACAGTTAGGGACCCAATACTCTTTAAAGCCATTAGTAGAACTAGGGAGGATGGTCGTATTGAGAAACACGTCTTGTCGGATGTAGAATTTGAACGCGACAGCGTCATAACCGGTCCCATTTCGTGCAATAGGAAGTACCCCCATAGGATCGAAAAGGTGATCATAAGGTATTTAACTAGGGGGAAAACCGAGACACCCACCTATAGAAAATTCCGCTACGAATAGCGAAGGAGCAAAGGTGCTCAATGCGCATGTAGGCATTGTTAGGGACATGGAAAACGGTAGAAGAGAAACTCAAGCCAGCTATCCGGGTTCAAGCCCCGCTCTAACCAAATACGTCATGGAACGAAGGAGCCAAATATGCTCAGGATATATATTTACACAGCCATGTTTGCCTCAGCCAGCACGAAGTCGCACGAAGACAACCCTTTCCTCCCCCGGCCAAATTACGCTACCCAAGCATTTGGCTAACATCAGCACCTGTCCAGACAGACTGCCAACACCGTCGCATCACGTGCATTGCCAACCAGGTACGGACAGACAGCCGACACCGTCGTCATACCATCCTTCCCGGCTACATGCAGACGTCGTAAACATCATCATCCAACTTCTCACAGTCACAACATTTTCATTTGTTGCCGCGTCAAACGGTAACAAAACACTTTCTACAGAACCCAGTTGTCGCACACAGTAATAGACAGTAATAAGATCGCTTTCGCAGAACCCGCGTTTCTAGGCAAGCCAAGCTGAAATCCGCTAACCGCTAGGTGAGATTTAGGAAATAAAGTATTATGATTTAGACAAGCAACGGAATCGCACGTCTTTTCTTGTGCCCCTTTCGGACACGCATAATTGGCGCAGCCGTGCGGAGTCGGCTGAAGTGGCAAAGTGTTAAACAGTGGAAAAATTGTGAACATTAAAAACACAGTTAAAGTGATCCCGCGGAAATTATCTATCTGTATAATCGAAGCATTCGCGATAAGAATACAGAACCCAGTTGTCGCACACAGTAATAGACAGTAATAAGATCGCTTTCGCAGAACCCGCGTTTCTAGGCAAGCCAAGCTGAAATCCGCTAACCGCTAGGTGAGATTTAGGAAATAAAGTATTATGATTTAGACAAGCAACGGAATCGCACGTCTTTTCTTGTGCCCCTTTCGGACACGCATAATTGGCGCAGCCGTGCGGAGTCGGCTGAAGTGGCAAAGTGTTAAACAGTGGAAAAATTGTGAACATTAAAAACACAGTTAAAGTGATCCCGCGGAAATTATCTATCTGTATAATCGAAGCATTCGCGATAAGAAGACCAACCAGTCATCGTCGAAGTTGAGGATCCCCCCGCAGAGTCACCTGGAGAACCAGCAACGTCAGCCCGACTTACGCTTCACGACAGCAGAAACCGCTAAGTACTCTTTTATTTTTTTAAATAAAAAGTGTGTCTTACGGAGAAAAAGTGAGAAAGGACAGTGTACACTACTAGATAGATACAACATTCTTTTTCCTTTTTGGAGTTTCGCACTACCAGATAGACGAAATTCGCTTGCTTAAAGCCACTACCAGATAGAGCTTTAAGCTTGGCTATTATTAATGCCAAATTTTAAGGATCAGGCTTTTAAAAAAGCTAGGGAACTGTTTGAGCAACACGGTATTGCATCCGACATAGGCTCAGAGTCAGAGGAAAGTGCACAATCGGAAGAATATTCGCACATCCCGATTGCTAATTTAAAGCTATCCATAGAGAACCTAAGTATTGATTCTCAAAACCATCTTATAAAAAACCCCAGTATGGAATCGGCAAACGTATCACACCCACTACAGAGAATTAATGACCAACTGGCTCAAATGATGAGAGCCATAGAGGCAATAAGTGTGAGACAAAACCAACACGAGTTGCGTCTCAATACGAACAGTGCACAATCAGTGAATGTTCAAGAGTTTCAAGCTCAACAAAGCAACACACGTGCTATGACACTTTCCGGAGATCCATTCAGGATCCCGGATCCAATCAAAATGTTGCCTACATTTAACGGTAACAAAAAACAACTTTCTAGTTGGATTGAGACGGCTGAGAAGACACTCAAGTTATTTGAAAACCTGGTGAGCCCAGAAATATTTGAAATTTATTTGACCGCAGTGATCAGTAAAATAGAGGGGCACGCCAAGGATACACTTTATACCAATGGAAATCCGAAAACATTTGACGATGTGAAAAATATTTTAACCGAGTCTCTTGGCGATAAGCAAGAACTCTCAACCTATAATTGCCAGCTCTGGCATAACAAAATGGATGGTAGCGCTAGTAAACATTATCAGAAAACAAAGGAGCTGGTACATAATATAAAAACACTAGCGAAACAAAATCCCAAATACAACCAACATTGGGATGCCATAAACGATTTTATAGACGAATACAGTCTAGCAGCGTACGTAAGTGGGCTGCAAAAACCATATTTTGGGTTCGTACAGGCTGCTGAACCTAAAAATATTGACAACGCGTATGCTTTCATATGCAAATTTACATCCAATGAGTCGAATAAAAAAATCACTCAGACTTACATGACGCAAAATAGGCAGGAATGGAAACCCAAGGAAACAAGGCAAGGAAACAACAGTTTCGCCAAACCTAGCCCTTCTAAAATCAATTATCCCCAGCGACAGGATTTCAGACCCCACAAACCAAACGGTGTCGAAATACCTACCGAACCGATGGAAATCGGCTCAACAAAAAGCAAACTAACACTTAACAAACGACAGTTAAATAATACAGAAATCCAACAACAGGAAGATTATTCCGATTCAGACGGAGAAAGCTGTCAAGAAGAAGTGGATGTAAATTTTTGCTCGGATCAACAAAATCAAATGGTGACGTGAATTATTTACCCTTCTTAACGTGTACAATCGCACCTAACAACGAAAAAATTAAATTGCTTATAGACACAGGGGCAAACAAAAACGTTTTACGACCAGGAATATTAAAAAATACAAAAGGTATCCGAACTAAAAAAATAACAAACATCTCGGGAAGTCACGATGTAACAAGAAAGGGTAAAACAAATCTAATAAATCCCAAGGTTTTACCACAAACATATTAAGAATTTAAATTTCACAAATTCTTTGATGGAATTGTAGGTTCAGAATTTCTTGCCAAGACTAAGGCCAAAATTGACTTTGAAAAGGAAACAATCTCAATCAATAGCATTGTGTTTCCGTATGATAAATACTTTCCCGCCAATAAATTATACTCTCACAACGTATCGATCGAAACGACCATTAATGGTGATTGGTTTGTCCCAACATTCCAAAAACTTTGTAGAGGTGTTGTTATTGAGCCAGGCTTGTATAACGCCAATAATAACAAAACAATTACAAAAGTCTTAAGCACAAGCAAAACAGCGCCTGTCATTGGAAAATTGAATTTGAAAATAAACAACTTCGAAACCATTTCTCCTATCCCGATTCATCCAGAAAACGAAATAACGGGTAGAACACTAAATGAGTTGATACGTACCGCCCATCTATCGAAGCTAGAGAGAGAAAAGCTCTTCGAGGTTATATTGAAACATCAAAATGTTCTCATACGCTGCAATGACAAATTGACCGCTACAACAGTTATTAAACATAAGATAATAACTTCCGATGATAATCCTGTTTACACTAAATCCTACCGTTACCCACATACTTTCAAAAAAGATGTCGAAGAACAAATTAAAGAATTGCTTGAGAATAAAATCATCCGACATTCCAATAGCCCTTACTCCTCACCAATTTGGGTTGTTCCCAAGAAATCAGACGCATCGGGAAAACGGAAGGTACGCGTCGTCATCGACTACAGGAAATTAAACGAGAAAACGATCAGTGACAAGTTTCCAATACCTCAAATCGAAGAGATATTGGATAGTCTTGGAAAATCAGTTTACTTCACAACTCTCGACCTAAAATCAGGTTTTCATCAGATCGAAATGGATCCTCATCACCGAGAAAAAACAGCCTTTTCTACATCGATGGGACACTTTGAATTCACAAGGATGCCCTTCGGTTTGAAAAATGCACCTGCAACTTTTCAGCGTGCTATGAATAATATACTTAGCGACTATATAGGCACTATTTGCTTCGTTTATTTAGATGATATTATTATCATTGGTAAAAACATAGAAGAACACGTAAAAAATATTGCTACAATTCTGGAAAGACTTTCCGAATTTAATTTAAAAATACAACTCGATAAATGCGAGTTTATGAGAAAAGAAACAAACTTCTTAGGACACGTCATTACGACCGATGGTATCAAACCAGACCCCGAAAAAATAAAGAAAATTCAAGATTGGAAGCTCCCGGAAAACCAAAAGGAAATCAAACAATTTTTGGGACTAGTAGGTTATTACAGAAGATTTATAAAAGACTACTCAACAATAACAAAACCTTTCACAAGACTCTTGAAAAAGGACGAAAAGATCAATCCAAAAGATCACGATTTTCGGGAAGCATTTAACAAATTAAAGGAAATAATAGTTTCTGATCAAATTTTAGCGTTCCCTAATTTTGAACTCCCTTTCATTTTAACAACTGACGCAAGTAATTACGCATTGGGAGCAGTACTTTCACAAATCGATAACAAAGTTGAAAAACCCATCGCTTTCGCTAGCCGCACTCTAAATAAAACAGAGGTTAATTATTCTACAACAGAGAAAGAGGCTCTAGCTATAATATGGTCAGTGACGAAATTCAAACCATACCTTTATGGCAATAAATTCACTCTTGTTACCGATCATAAACCTCTTATTTTTATTAAAAATTCAAATAAAAATACTAAACTGATAAGGTGGCGCCTAGATTTGGAAAACTACGACTATGATGTCATTTATAAAACAGGAAGAACCAATGTTGTGGCTGATGCACTCAGCAGGAAGATTGAAACTAACCTAAACGAACTAGAAATTCACGAAAGCTCAGATGAAGCGTCAGTGCAAAATAATGCCCCTTCATCTTCAACCGGTACTATACATTCAGCCGATACATCCGATGATCACTATATGCATTTTACAGAGCGATCCATCAATAGCTACAGAAATCAAATAATTTTCAAAATAGCGAATTTCGACTCAGTTATCACTGAGGATATCTTTCCAAACTACAGGAGGACAACCATTTGCTCAAAAACGTTCGATGAATCCAAAATAACTTATTTTCTTAGAAAATTTTCGAATGGAAAGCAAAATGCCTTACTAGCACCGGAAGGTTTACTCAATGTTATACAAAAAGCTTACAGAGAACACTTTTGTAATTCAAATTGTCATTTTGTCTTGACCCAAAACATGGTCGAAGATGTAATTTCAGAAACAAGTCAAGACTCCATTATAAGAAAAGAGCACGAAAGAGCTCACAGAGGGATGACCGAAGTTGGAAGTCAACTTAAGCGCTCTTACTTTTTTCCAAACATGGTAAAACTAATCAAACAATTAATCAATTCTTGCTCGATTTGTACCCAACATAAGTATGAACGTAAACCGTATAACATAAAAATTTCATCACGGCCAGTAGAAAATGGTCCTTTCCAAAGAGTTCATATGGACATTTTTAGCATGGACAAACATCATTACATATCATTAATATGCGCATTTTCAAAACACCTTCAAATGATAGAAATCAGCTCAAGAAACGTGACAGATATTAAAAATGCAGTAGCACAATACTTTCGAACCTTTAAGCCACCTAGAAAAATCATTTGCGACCACGAAGCGGCATTTACAAGCATTCAATTCCAGAATTTTCTCTCGAATTTCGGAACTGCCGTTGAATTTGCTTCATCTTCAGAATCCAACGGGCAGGTAGAAAAAACCCATAGTACACTAATAGAATTGTATAATACAAACAAACACAAATTTAACGATTGTTCCTCCCCTCAGATTGTACAAATTATAACGTCAATGTATAACGACACAATACACTCTGCTACCACCTACACACCAAATGAAATAATATTTAACCCAGGGCATACAATGAATCCTGAAGAAATTTCAGAATCGGCAAAAATCATATTTCAGAAAGTTACGCAACAGCTCCAAAAAGCCTCCAATAAAATGAAAAAATACAATTACAAAAAGGAAGATCCACCAATGGTCGAGCAAGGCAAAGACGTATACATAAAAAAGAATACTCGAAAAAATTAGATCCCCGATACTCAAAAGCGGAATGTTTACAAACAGCAGAAAGAACGATAAAAATCGCTCCAAACAATGTTAAATGGAATAAAAATAAACTAAAGCGTATTAAACCCTAACAACTGATTTATGCACTAAAACTAATGTTATTTTCTCTCTTTATAGAACTCATGCCAAATTGAAAACTGATACAACTTCATGTCTTCTCGTAATTTCAGGAGATCCAGCATAAACAGCGACATAACAAAACGGAAATTGTAACTTGTTTAGTTTACTTACTTTGTAAAAAAAAAAAAAAAAAAAAAAAAAAAAAAAAAAAAAAAAAAAAAATAAAAAAATTGTAACCACATACAACGTATAAAATGTATTTGTATCAATTCATAATTATTCTCATAACACTTAGCATTCAAAACGCGGGAGCACAAGAGTTGCGAATTACACATTTAGCAGATCAACCGATTCTTATATTAGAAAAACAATCATGCAAAATACAGATAGGCAATATAAACATAATCCACGATATAAACATAACAGACATCGAAATGACGATTAATTCACTAACACAAGTCGCCTTTAGTCAGACAGATAGCCCGCTAGGAAATATTGCGAAACAAAAGGCAAGGAATCTTTACTCAAACTTTTATCAGATAAAATCTAAACAACGAGGATCGCGAAGCATCGACATAATCGGGTCAGCATGGAAATGGATCGGAGGAAGTCCTGACGCGCACGATTTACAAATCATTAATCAAACGATGAATGATCTAATAGAGAGCAACAACCTGCAATATCTGCTCAATGAAAATCTGGGAAGGAAAATTAAAGCTCTCACCAACGAGATGAAACAGATAACCGAAAGTAAGCAAGCCACCGATATTTTACTGAACGAATTCGACATACTAATGGCAATAATTTACATTGATACAATAAATAAGATAGTGGAAGAAATTCAAGAAGCAATATCACTATCCAAAATATCCGTGACTAGCAACAAACTCCTTTCGTCACGTGAATTCACGATGACACAAAAGATTCTGGAAGATCAAGGAATTAAAATAAATATCCCAGAAGAAGCAATGAACTACGTCACACCAAAAATAGCAATTAACAAAGAAGCACTGCTATACATCCTAAAGGTGCCAAAACTTCAAAATGAAGAATCAAAAATAATTGAACTACATTCGCTAAATCATAACAATTCTATCATCAGCAGTTATCCCAAGTACCTAGTGCAAAACAAAAAAGCACTGTATACAACCACAAAACCTGAAGACTACGTTCAAAAATCTTCGTACATCAAGGGATTTACCGACAATTGCATATCTCCACTGTTGATGGGAACTACAAGTCATTGTATGACATTTCCAGAGTACACAACTACAGCCAAATTCATAGGAGATAACGTCCTACTGATAGACAACGCAAAGGGTCAGCTCATTAAATCAGATTGTGGTCCGGATGATAGAACAATCAACGGGAACTTCCTGCTTACATTCTCGAATTGTACAATTCTTTTTGGGAACCAGAATTTTACATCAAAAGAAATCGTTACAAAAACTCCGGCACTATTGCAAGCAATATACAACACCGCTGTACATCGTCAATATCAAGAAAACCCTTTAACATTTCTGGATAATAGAACATTAACGAACCGAAAGCACATTGACCACATCTACCTTGAGCAATCCAAACACATTATTTGGAACTGGAGCTTACTGGGTGGAATTGGTGTATCAACTGTATTATCGATTGCCATAGTAATATTTGCTTACATTTATCTGAGCCATCTGATCTCTTCAATTGTAATCAAGATCGGGAAAAGAAACTCTCGTTCACAAAACCATCGTAGAGCAGAGCTGGAACCAGATAACAACAGAGTTTGAACGCATGAGGACACGCTCTTTTTCGCCCCAGGAGGATTTACACAGCCATGTTTGCCTCAGCCAGCACGAAGTCGCACGAAGACAACCCTTTCCTCCCCCGGCCAAATTACGCTACCCAAGCATTTGGCTAACATCAGCACCTGTCCAGACAGACTGCCAACACCGTCGCATCACGTGCATTGCCAACCAGGTACGGACAGGCAGCCGACACCGTCGTCATACCATCCTTCCCGGCTACATGCAGACGTCGTAAACATCATCATCCAACTTCTCACAGTCACAACATTTTCATTTGTTGCCGCGTCAAACGGTAACAAAACACTTTCTACAGAACCCAGTTGTCGCACACAGTAATAGACAGTAATAAGATCGCTTTCGCAGAACCCGCGTTTCTAGGCAAGCCAAGCTGAAATCCGCTAACCGCTAGGTGAGATTTAGGAAATAAAGTATTATGATTTAGACAAGCAACGGAATCGCACGTCCTTTCTTGAGCCCCTTTCGGACACGCATAATTATATAGCGCAAAATATCAACAGGGAAAGCCCTTATATAGAAAATTCCGCTAAAGAAAAGCGAAGGAGCCAAAGATGCTCAGAATATTGTAACACGTACAGGGAAAACCAGGACACCCTCATATAGAAGATTTCCGCAAAGAAAGCGAAGGAGCCAGGGTGCTCAATGCATATGTATGCACTGTTAGGGACATGGTATAAGGCAGTAAGAGAAACTCAAGCCAGCTAACCGGGTTCAAGCCCCGCTCTAACGAAGTACACCATGAAGCAAAGAGCCACAGGGCTTAGATCATTAGGAACACTGATAGGGAAAACCAGAAGACACCCTCAGATGAGAAACTGCCGCTGAAAGGAAAGCGAAGATGCCGACGGGCATAGGAATTGTATTAATGGTGTGGGCAAACCAATAGACACCCACTTCTCCGAAAAAAGTATGTACCGCGCACAAAGATGCGAAAGAGCAACGGTGCTCATACAGGATTAGAGAAATGCGTTAGAGAAAATAATACTAACTATGGGAACACTAACCAACGGAGAAAGCTCCATGAATAATATTAAGAGCGCTCATTAGAATTAGAACAGCGACGAACAGAGCCAGGGGTACCTCAGCGACAACGCCGCAGCATCCACCGACGATCTTCAGCAGCAACCACAAGGGCAGGATCAGCCGAAAGCCCGACGACGACCATCCCATGACGCTTCAATGAGGGATACTACGAGACGACACGACAACGCTAACGTTAACCTAAGGTGTGGCCACGCCTGAGGTAAACACGAGTGCGGAGACGACACACGATGTGCGATGATGAAGTCGACCGCAACAACGATAGACAGGAAGACCAAACTACAGGCAGCTTGAAGGATGACCCCGATGCAGCAGATGACAACTAGCATCGACCAAAGCAGAGAAAGGTACCCCAGGTTCATCGAGAGAACGGTAATACGCTCCAATATTACCAGCAGACTAACCAGCTCCAGATTCGCCTCTTCAAGACGGATCTAGAGCTCAAGTAAGTGGGGGGGGATGAAGCGTCCCTCCGGCGTCCCTCAGCCCACCATTCACCCATTTCGCCTACACCCCATAATCATACGCCTGAATCGCCGCAATTCGCATACAAGCCCAGAAGACAACGCCTGAATCGCCGCAACGGGAACAGCGCATCGCAGCATAGGACGGCGCTTCAAATGTCGACTCAACGACGAAAAGCGCAGAGTCAGCTATAAGCCAGAACTGACCTACATTCACCAGGCTGACCCACTTACGGTGCAAGACGACACTTCATGCGCGACCGCCCCGTACGGGCGAGCAACAACACCAACACCAAGCCGACCAGTCAACGCCATCCTCGGTACACCAACACGCACGGTGCAAAACCCTTGGCACAGGTTGGACAAATAATATGATGACGACATGGGGGCATCGACATCGGGGAAAATATCGTACGTGACTTAAGTCACAAACATCCGCCATGAAGGAAGAACAACGCAGCATGGAAAAACACCGGACGATCGTTCGATATCAGCAATGACCGATAATGAGGACGATTGGGACTTAAGTCGTAAACATCCGCTCAGGAGAAGGCGCAAACCGACAAAGCTAATGACCGAAAAGCGATCACGATCGAAAGCGAGTTGCGAAAACAAGTGTCGCAAACCAACAGGAGTGAACGAGATCGATCGTGAATCGGCCCGGGGAAAAGGCGCCCGGCAGCGAAGCAGCGATCAATGCGAGAACGGCACAGCGACAGCAGAGGCGAGGGAATGGTCAGGCTGTAGGGAGAGGGCAGCACAAACTAACCTAGATTAATTTAGTTATAAATATTACTTGGTTGTAATAAACCAGGTGTGATCTGTTAGCTACACTCAAAGGAACATCATCGTGTCCGTGTTTTCTTCGAGTCGTCCGTCCTGGGAAGAGCCGTCCGCTGACAATTATCCGCCATCGACAGGATAGAATCGTGTTTGGCCACGATAAGGAAGCCATTTCTGACAAGGTGACAGTAGGTATTAACTCTAATTCTAGGAACTGAGGCCGTCAGCCAAAGGGCGGTAACTTCACGATGTAGTCGTTCAGTTTTTTTTTTTTTTTTTTTTTTTTTTAAAGACGAATGTCGCCCTTGTGCGCAAAGTCTCTCTAATAAAAAGAAAAAAAAAGTCGTTGAGTATCAGCCATAAAGATAGACACGCTGGTGACTTTCATTCATTTAAACTTTAACAGGTTATGGGCCCAGTACCCAGCGAGTGAAAATAAAAGTGTTGGAATAAACTTTAAAATGGCGGAGTCGAAGAGTAATCCTTTGGTGCCGGTATTGGACGGCACAAATAACGCTGCCTGGAAGGTTCGTGTGTTGGCGATCTTGGACGAACAAGATCTGCTTGAGTGTATTACCGAAGAACCCGAAAAAGAACAAAGCGAAAGCCTAGAAGATTCAGTGAGCAAGGTGAGATTCAGCAAACGTGGCAAAAATAAAGATGAAAAAAAATGTAAGACATTGCTACTGAACAGCATGTCCGACGAGCAAATTGTCAACACGCCATTTTGCAAATCGGCATACGAAATATGGACTACACTTGCGTTGGTGAACGACAGGTACCCTGTTTACAACAGGAACAACAGGAAAAGTGTAGCGAAAAGGTTAGACGTGACTAGGCAATTAAAATCACTAAAGCAAGAAAACGAAAACCAGCAAGATTTCTTTTCCAAGTATGACAAATTAGTTTTTGAGTACAAACAATTGGGAGCGCAGCTAGCCAAAGTGGATATAGTCAACGGGCTATTACTGAGTGTCGGTACTCAGTATTCCACGATAGTAATGACTCTTGAATCGCTTCCGGAAGAACATCTCACGATGTCATTTGTAAAAGGACGTCTTCTTGACGAGGAACTGAAGCAAAATTCGTCAAGCGAAGAAGCAAAAGAAAGTGTAGCGTTTACTGGCAAAACGTGCAAAGGGTTCAGCCCGCAAAAGTATGTGAAGTGCTATCACTGTGGGAAGTTGGGACCGAGTCCGAGTGTAGTTTTCTCAGAAACCAGAAACCCAACAGCGGAACATTACTCGCGTACGCAGCGGTGACGCATTGTGGTTGCGAAATATTCTTGGATCGTGGCGCGACGGAGCACATGTATATGAAAAGAATTTATTCGCGACGCGCAGACCCCTTAAAGAACAAAACGTAATACACACGGCGAAGCAAGGAGTGTCAATAAGTGCAACGGAAATCGGAACAATTAAAATGTTGTGGAAAGGAAACAGTGTTGAAATCAAAGATGTTTTACTTGTACCACATCTGACAATCAATCTGCTATCTGTCTCGAAAATAGTGAGCTCCGGAAAAGAAGTTGTATTCAAAAGTAACATGGTAATAGTCCGCGATAGTGATAGAAAAGTCATGGCAACAAGTAGAAAAAGCGGAGGCTGTACAAGCTAGATCTACAAGCTAGCAAGTACGGTAGATGAAACAAATCTTTGGCACCAACGATACGTACGTATTTGTAATGAATACCTAGGAAAATTGACAAAGAACAACATGGTGGAAGGCATGAGTTCGGTAAACGTGACAAATAAGACAGATATTTGGTGCGAAGTTTGCGTTAGTGCAAAACAAACGCGTAACTCCTTCAACAAGCTGAAAAAGGAAAGATCGTCGCGACCTCTTGAACTTACACATTCGGATGTGTGTGGGCCTATGGAAACGGAAACTTGGAACGGTATGCGATATTTTGCTTCATTTACTGATGATTTTACGCATGTTACCAAAGTCTATTTAATGCGTCGAAAATCGGAATTGTTCAGTTGTTTCCAACAATATGAAGCTATAACTGTTGGAATCGATGTTTACCCTCTGCATAGGCTTAAAACAAATGACAGATGTTGTCATCGGTAAACAACTTGGCAACACTGCCGTCAAACTGTATCTAGTAACAGTAGTGACTCTGTCAACAGCTTATGGGCCCAGGTGGTTTCATTGAGTGGAATTTGGACAGAAAAGGCCGTAACAGTTTTGCTTAAGGGGAGTGCGTTCTCGGGTACCGTATTGTGCGTGAATCGATTTCGGACAGAGAGGGCGTGAAAAACGGATTTCAGCTAGTTTTGTTAAAGTGAAGTGCGTTCTCGGGTACCGCATTGTGCGTGAATCAAAATGGCTGACACTGGAAAGCTTTTGTTCCCCAAATTCCCAGCGAGACCAACGCCTAAGGCTTGTACCAACAGGTCAAATTTATGCGCCCTGTGAGCCTAATTTCTCACCTATTCGTCGAGGAAGCGCAGCTCTTGACACTTTCACGCAGTTGACAAGTTGGTCTGTTCGCGTGCGGTCACGTTCGTGAGCGTCGGAATCAAATCAGTAAATTTGGTTGAAATAGCGAGCAAGTGGTGTGAGAAAAGTACACACGAGTTATTGTTTATCATATTTTAGCCTGTAGGCAACTGCGGTACATGTTTTGTTGGTTCTGCTGCTGCACACGATATGAGTTTTTTGTCACAAGATAGGCATGTATTGTGGCTAGGGACAACCAAAAACCGCAAGAAATCAGTGTAGGTCGTGTCAAGGGCCAACCTAATAGTGAAAACCGTTCGTCAATCGCGTGTATCGGAGCCGTCAAACAACCGGGCCCAGGTGCCAAAAAAATTATTCATGCCAAAACCGGCCAGAATTGTGTGAATCGGGTGGGATTGTCTGAGACAAATCCAATGATACACGAATCGTGGAAATCCGTTGAAAACTGAGCGAGTTATTAGCGAAAAACTAATTAAAATCAGTGTGGTTTGTGCGAAAAGTCTGCTTGGGCCAGCGCAGTTTGTTCCCAACGGGACATTTAGGTCCAGCTTTCATAATATTAGGTTAGATTCATGCGCCCCCACAACCTAAAACAGGTTTTGGGGGCGCGCCTATACAACCGCCTAAAACAGTAAATCGGGCGCAAAAAGTTTAAATGTGCAAGCTTCCCGTCCCGTGACCTTTTCGCCCACGATGCGATGCGCATGCGCGATGGCAGGCGAAATCAAATGTAAACAAACTGCGCTGGCCCAAGCAGCCTTTTCGCACAAACCAAACTGATTTTAATTAGTTTTCCGCTAATAACTCGCCCAGTTCTCAACGGATTTCCACGATTCGTGCTCCATTGGATTTGTCTCAGACAATCCCACCCGATTCACACAATTTTGGACGAATTTGGCTTAAAAATTTTTTTTGGTACCTGGGCTCGGTTGTTTGACGGCACCGATACACGCGTTTTTCACGAACAGTTTTTCGGTTTTCTCTGGCTGTTTTTTACCGATTCACGCACGGTTTTCACAATTAGGTTGGCCCCTGACACGACCTACACTGATTTCATGCGGTTTTTGGCTGTCCCAAGTGGTTTTGGTGATGTTCTGAGCCACAAGAAAACGCCTATCTTGAGACAACAAACACACACCGTGTGCAGTAGTAGGACAAACAAAACATGTTCCGCAGTTGCCTACAGGCTAAAATACGATAAACAATCACTCGTGTGTACTTTTCTCGCACCACTTGCTCGATATTTCAGCCAAATTTACTGATTTGATTCCGATGCTCACTAACGTGACCGCACGCGAACAGACCAACTTGTCAACTGCGTGAAAGTGTCAAGAGCTGCGCTTACTCGACGAATAGGTGAGAAATTAGGCTCACAGGGCGCATAATTTTGACCTGTTGGTACAAGCTTTATGCGTTGGTCTCGCTGGGTTTACATATGATTTCGCCTGCTATCGCGCATGCGCATCGCATCTTGGGGCAAAAGCACACGGGAAGCTTGCACATTTAAACTTTTTGCGCCCGATTTACTGATTTAGGCGGTTGAATAGGCGCGCCCCCACAACCTGTTTTAGGTTGTGGGGGCGCATGAATCTAACCTAATTTTATGAAAGCTGGACCTAAATGTCCCGTTGGGATTGAATAATACAAATTATTCATCTTGGAAGTTCCGTATGGATATGCTTCTTACGAGAAAGGAGCTGTGGTACGTGATTACTGAGCCGAAACCCGAACCCGTTTTTGCGCAATGGTCTAAAGACGATAGCAAGGCGCGAGCAACGATTGGACTTTGTATAGAAGACAATCAATTCAGCGTAGTAAGAAGTGCAGATTCCGCAAAAGACTATTGGGGGAAATTGCGATCGTTTCATGAGAAAACGACATTGACATCGCGTATTTCACTCCTGAAGAAACTCTGTTCACTGAATTTGCGTGAAGGTGGTGACCTAGAGAAACACCTAAGCGAAATCGAAAGCCTGCAAGAATCGCTACGAATAGCGATGATCCTCCGAAGCTTGCCGGAATCATACGGTGGGCTGGTGACGGCATTAGAGTCGTCCGGATTCGGAATTAACCATGCAATTAGTAAAATCCAAGTTGCTCGATGAACATGAGCGAAGAAAGGAGCGATCTGGAGGAAGCGGTAGTGAAACAAAGGCGATGAAAAGTGCGGTTAAACACGTGTCAGGAAACAAAAGGGTATGTTTTAATTGCGGCAAGCCGGGACATTTTCAAAGAAACTGTCGATCACGACCTGCTTTGCAAAGTATTGGTGAAGAAAGGAAGCCACGCGGTGAGAAACAAAATGGCTTCCAGTCTGAGTGCAACAGTATGTGTACTGCACAGCAAGCAAAAATCAACGTAATGCATGGTTTGTGGATAGTGGCGCGAGTTGCCACATGACAAGCGATAGAAATTTCTTCGAAAGCTTCACAATACAAAACGGCCCACGGATCTTTTGCGATGCTTTAAGGAATTTACACTTTATTTTCTCTTCCAAATTCTCTTCTCTTTTAAATCCAACGTTCCCGGTCAATCGCCCCGGCTCAGCTGATGCTTGACCGGGTTTGACCTCTCCTAAGCTTACGCACACTATAGTTTTAATTTTGCTTACGCCACTCCTACTATTTTAGCGATAACCGCGCCACCTGCCCTCACCTAGTGGAACTAGGCCCTGCGTTTCATGACAGGTGGTGTTGTGGAAGTTACTCTGAAAAACGTGTTGCACGTTCCGTCGTTGACGACAGGACTGAATTCTGTGGACAAACTTACCATAATGGATACACAGCAGTGTTTCAAGCTGATGGGTGTGAGATTCAAGACAAAAGTGGAAAAGTGTCGATCTTTGGCGAACTTTCGGGATGTTTGTACAAGTTGCAAATTGTTGAAGTGTCGAATAGTGTTTTGGGCATGGGGATCCGGACGCAATTCGAAGAATATCAAACGAGGAGTTGGGCACTGGAGTAGAGGTCACTGATTGCGGCATTCGTCAAATCTGTGAAACATGCATCGAGGGTAAATCGACGCGACATCCGTTTCCTGAAGCAGCGGGTATAAAATCGATAAAGGTCTTGGGTTTGGTCCATACCGATCTCTGCGGTCCAATGCAGACACCAACACCCGGAAGCAAAAGATATGTGATGACCATAATAGATGATTTTAGCCGTTTTTGCATTGTCTATCTGCTAGAGAGGAAGTCCGAAGCTGCTGGGAAGATCAAAGAGTACGTTCGGCTTGTGGAGAATGCATTTGGGCATAAGCCACGTGTAATTAGATCGGATTGTGGAGGCGAATACGTTAACGAACATCTACGTTCCTTCTACGCCGAGGAAGGTATCATAGCTCAATACACGACAGCTTACTCTCCGCAGCAAAACGGTGTGGCAGAGAGGAAGATGGGTCTCTTGAGGAGATGGCTACAACGATGCTTCAAGATGCAGGTATGAACAAGCGCTACTGGGGCGAATCGGGTCTTACGGCAGTATATTTGCAAAATAGACTACCTTCTCGATCTGTTAATTCGACGCCGTACGAGAAATAGTTTGGTAGGAAACCAGAATTGGGATATCTAAAAATGTATGGTTGTCCAGAATACGTACATATTCCTGGTGCAACTAGAGGAATGTTCGAAAGTAAGGCTAGGAAATTGACATTCATCGGCTATTCTGACCAGAATAAGGGCTCCCGTTTCGTTGATAGGGAAACAGAAAGGGAAACGATAAGTCGGGATGCAAAGTTCCTTGAAAATTCAGGGACAAGAGTAGAAAAGAAGCTGGCAGCTGTGAAAAACCTACCCAAAAGGATGATATTTCAAGAAAGGGCACGAAGCGATAATGCTGAAGAAATAATGTTTGAATATGACGTGTCATCAAGTAAAGGAAATAATTTACATAGAAAAGAATCATCACAGGCGATTGTAGATGATATAAGCGAAGAAGGCATGTTCTTCGATACTACTGAGGATGACGAGACATAAAATCCATTCGCTTTGTTATAAAACAGATTTTGATCAACCAGTGGAAAACAATGAAGAAGGCGTGAGACGACCTATCCGTGTGACACGTAGTAAGCTACCTAACAAACTGAACAATTACGTTGTGGGTGTCGCATCGCATTTGGCAGAAGAACCAACCAATTACACAGAGGCAATCTCAAATGCAGATTGATAACAGTGGAAGCAAGCAATGGATAGCGAGATCCAGTCACACAAACAGAACCAGACATGGGAATTGGTCAAACTTCCCGAAGGGAAGCGAGTGTTCGGTAGCAAGTGGGTGTTCAAGTTGAAGAGAAACGAGGCAAACGAGACAGTTCGTCATGAAGCGCGAATTGTAGCACAAGGGTTTAACCAACGTTATGGGAAGGATTACGATGAAGTTTATGCTCCAGTAACAAAACACGCTACTCTTCGAACGTTGTTAGCATTGGCAGGAAAGAGGAATATGTTTTTAAACCATTTAGATGTGCGTACTGCCTACCTCTATGGAGATATTAGTGAAGAGATATACATGCGACAGCCAATCGGATACGAAGTACCAGGAAAGGAGGAGTTAGTTTGTCGCCTTCGTAAAAGTATATTTGGGTTGAAACAATCAGCTCACTGCTGGAATGAGAAACTATAAGAGGTGCTCAGTTAGTTAGGGTTCACAGCGAGTTCAGCCGACCCTTGCTTATACATAGCAAAGAGTAACGGAAAATGTGTGTACCTTATCGTTTACGTCGATGATATTCTCGTAGGATGCGAGAACGAGAAGGAAATATCGAACGTTCACAAACAACTAGAAAAGCATTTTGAGATCGTTTGCCTCGGAGACGTGAAGCATTGTTTAGGACTAGAAATCAATAAGCAAGAAGATGTTTATGCCATTAGCGTTACAAACTACATGGACAAACTTGTTGCAAAAACAGGGCTTAGTGAGGGAAAAACAGCTAAAACACCAATGGAACAAGGTTTCTTGAAAAATGCAAGCGGTATCCAGTTGTTAGAGGACAACACCAACTACCGGTCCGTAGTGGGAGCACTGTTGTACCTAGCTGTTTGTGTTCGACCTGATCTTATGACAACAGCCACTATACTGGGGAGAAAGTTCAGCACACCGACCGAAAGTGATTGGACGGCAGATAAACGTGCCGTCAGGTATCTAAAGGGTACCAAGGAATTCAAGGATTAAAAGGAGTGAACGACTTGTGGAAAGCGAAAGTGGTTCATCGGCAGCGTCGTTGGACAAAAGGAACGGAAACGTTTTCCAGGAAATTGTCATAAGTGTGGAAAACTAGGTCATATGAAAAAGGACTGCCGAGTGTCAAATGTTAGAACAGAACGCAACAGTGAAAAAAAGGGCTATGTATGTTTCATGACGGAAACTATGGGTAAAAGAGAAACAATCACATGGATAGTGTATTCGGGTGCTTCGAAGCACATCACGAATGATAAGAAAATGTTCACAAATTAAAAAAATATGGAAGTCCCAATGAAGATTGCAGTGGCTAAAGAAGGTGCGCAATTTAAAAATAAAGTAAAACAGTTATCACGATGTTCTGCTCACTACTGAAGTGATTGATCCCCAAAAAACCATCAAAAGCACTAGCAAAAGCAAAATATGACACAAAACGTAACGAAACATTGTGCTGTGTACTCATTTTGTGGCGCGATTTTAATGCGCGACGATAGAATTCCGGGAATTTCTCGGGCAATTAAACTCTTATCGTATCGAAACATGCATCAATGTGAAGAGAATAGAGTAAAGAACAAAACCTCACTTTTTTTAAATGTTTGTTCCTCAGAAAGCAATTGGCAATAGTTTCTGCTAGAATAGCTAGAAAGAATATTATTCTACGAAGCGAAGAAAACAAACGAACTTAAGGAAAAAATTCTTTTGTTTGAGAGAACAGCAAACAAGTTTCAACACGAACGACCGAAAGCCGCCACACAACGAGTCGAGGAGAAATACAAAGCGTGTCATTGTTTCAACTGTGGTATTGCTGCTCATCGATTAGCCGAATGTCCAACAAAACAGGAGGGTCCAACATGTTTCCAATGAGGCGTGAGGGAACATTGCGCTAAGCAGTGCACGACGCTGCAAGAAAAGAAACCGAAATGTTTCGCGTGTGGTGAGATTGGACCTTTTGCGACAAAGTGTGCGAAGAGCAGTACCAAGCTGCAAACAATGATGAGTTCGTTTCCAGAACGGTATGTTGCGATCGAGAATAACAAGGGGAAAGCAGTAGTGATGGGTCAATTCGACACAAAACCGGAATTGCTTCCGAATGACTCCACCAATTTCGGAAGCGGCTCCGTAAGGTAGGTACTAACCCCGGGTCTACGGTGGGAAACAACATAGTGTGTGTGGCGAGCTGACGGCTTTGATCGTGAAGTGATCGATGAAGTTGAAGAAGATATTCGTTTCGTGGCAGTACCGTCAAATTCTATCGATTCCAAAATGCTGATAGGAGTTGTTGTGATGGAGCCGTCATCTTCGAATGATGTTGCTGAATCAGTCCCCTCCGCGGAACGATTAATTATTCCTGGGTTCTGCGACTCTGGCAGTGGAACTCCAGGCCAGGGCTATGTCAAAATGCAAATCGACAGAAGAATGGCCGTGGTTACCCATGCATGCCGCTAGAGGACGCTACTGAATAGTTGTGTTTTGTAATACTGTCCTTTTTCCACCTGCACAGTCTAGACGAAGCAAGAGCTTTCTTTTTCATTCGCACTACATAGGAGTACGGGGGCAGTCGTCAAAACAAAACGCCGAAGTTAAATTAACTAAAAACAATCGTTGTCATCGCAAAGTGGCAAAAACTGCTATTTGCAGAGAATAGGCAGAATGCGCAACATGTAAAGAATGTGTCCGGGATTTTATACCGGCGAGCTCCGCGATTGCCGGCGGAAGACGAGCAACCGGAGAGCGTTGTTAATGTGGTACCAGCGTTTGAGCTGCAAAGTATGTTTTCAATAATAATCTTAATAGAATTTAATTTCAGCTCTGCGTGCACAGAACAACAAAGCAGAAAAGAAAAAAAAAAACAAGTAAGCAAAAATGACTTCTGCAATGCGTTTACCACGTAGTTTTCTCCCAGCTAGCGCAGTATGAGCATGTTTCTCAGCTCCCGCTATTAGCAGCACATTTAAAACTGATCAACATTCGATTTGGTGTGCTTTGATCATACAACTTCGTTGACTTTGTTCACAGAACAGTGGAAACGCGTATCCGTAGTCGCATTGAAATACGGCTTTATTTGTGATTTATGAATAATGATGACCATGTACGCTTTATGTAGAGAAATATGAGAGTAACAACAACAACGACGAAAATTTGTATATCATAATATTCTCTTCATATACTACTACAATAAAGAAAATCATGCAAGCAAAAGCCGATATCCATTTGCCGATCATTTGGTTGTACTAGGCCTTGTGAAATAAAAATAAAACAAATAAAATATGTATGTGTTTAAAACAAAGAATAACTGCCGTCGCCTTTAAGGAAATTTAAAGAAAAAATTATGCGCACTTTCATTCGTATGGCTGAAGCTACAGTTTCAAGTAAACGCATGCGTATGCGTTTTAATGCAAAAGTCTACGTTTGGTGGATACAAGTTTAAGCCAAACGCAGTCTGTCAAAGTTTGCCAAAGTCGAATGATATTTTATGCAATGGGTCGCTATCTCACCGCAAACAATTGTATTCTTCAACTAATAATATTAATTTATCTTCGTCCATTTGGTTGTTCCACAACTCTCTTTTCATCGAATCAGACTGTGCTGACAGTCAATCGACTGTTATCCCTGGTTGCTTTGATATATCTTTGAAATTATACGCTGGACATAAAAACATCACACACGTGTTAAAACGCAGACGTCTGCGTAAAATATATAACTATGACTTTTCATCGCCTTAGCTGATGCGTTTTTGAGCGTTTTTCATTGCATGAAAGCTCCTATCTAAATGCGGGTGTAAAAAACGTAAAAAACCGCATACGCATGCATTCCGTATAACAGGA
The DNA here is from genome assembly GCA_914969975.1 of Anopheles atroparvus. Lineage (NCBI taxonomy): Eukaryota > Metazoa > Arthropoda > Insecta > Diptera > Culicidae > Anopheles > Anopheles atroparvus. The sequence goes on along the minus strand of CAJZCY010000004.1, from coordinate 30,593,332 downwards.
GCCACAGCATAACTACTTTTTGCATTCCTGCCCATGAAGATTCATGACATTAAATGGAAGCAAAATATTATCATTAAAACCCATTTCCTATCACCATCCACACGAGAACGCATATGGCTTAGCGCGTATGTCGATAGCGTGCCGGTTCAGAAGTGCAAAAGGTGAGAAACACTATATAAAAATACACTTACATATACGTACAATTCCCCAACAGAGCACAGCTACAGTGCAGCGAACCGGAATAAAAGTGCACCAACACAACCATAAAGCAAAGCGGCCATAGGGTGAAATCTTCTTTTTCGAATCTGGATTCGAAACTCCGCCATTTTTTATTTTTCAGTTCGAACATGAGCGCAATCGCCAATGACTGCTCTGTCGCGTATAATGCACCAGCGCATGCAAATCGCAAGCAAGTGGCAAGCGATTACACTGCGACATCGCTCGCGACTCGCGGTACTTCTGGTGATGGTCCGTGATAAAACGATCTCCAAACAAAAGAAAATCCTCACACGATTCCTGTCCACGCCGTCCACAACGCCAACACTTCCCTGCTGGCTAACACTATCATATCACCGAACCAATTTGCGGTGCTCACGGACGATGCCGCCGAACACCAAATGGACCACGAGTCTGTATGTCGTAAATCCACTACTACAGCTAATCGAAAGACTGAGCGTATTCCGTCAATAAAAATCTCATGCAACTCAGTAGCCGAAGTGCAAAAAACAAAAATTGCCGCGAGAGTGGTCACGTAAACATTTGTCCAGCACCTGCCCTTTGCCCCGAGCCTCCCCAGACAATGGATTAATCCCGGCACACAAACTAAAATGTGCAAATTGCGCAGGCAATCACCCAGCCACAATTTTTTTGACTGTCCGAACTGGCCGAAGCGCCAGCCTAAAGCACCAACAAAATCGAAGAGGAAAGAGTTCAATGTGAACGGAGTAGGCTTCCCTCCGCTTCTTAACATTATACCAACTACACCTGTCGTGCCCGCTCCCCCGCCCAAGGCTTGAAGCCGACCTATTCGGACCAGCAGAGCTTACTTATATCGTCGGAGAAGTGTTGTGGAAGCTATTGTGGAAGTTGACAGCACATTCTGCTTTTCAAACTAAATCCATTAGCAGCTGAACTGACAATTCTATACTGGAATGCAAACGGCATCTCCAAATAAGAGTCGAGTTAGAAAATGAATGAGAAGTAATGATTTCGACATAATTGCAGTTTTAGAAACTTTTTTCAAACCTACAAATAAGTTTAGCATTTCAAACGATACTTGTACTTGACTAGACAAGACAATTGGTCCTAAAGGAGGAATTTTTTTCCTGATAAGGCGTTCTATTAAATTCACAGTAATGAGTAACCTAAATCTTAAAGTTATCGAAACCATTATGCATCCAAGTGATCACGGCTAAAGGCCCTCTTTCTATAATCGCAGCCTATTATCCTGGTGCAATCTCACAAGTAGTAGACTTTGAGCTCGACATTCGCAAATTAACGTCACGCAAAAGCAACTTCTTAGTTTGTGGAGATTTAAACGCCTAGCAAAGGATATGGAACTGCATGTCTGCTAACTCTGCCGGTAAGAGATTATTAGATAAGCTAAACAATCCTACCCCAATACCCCAACTTCTTTTCCTGCTGATCCTACAAGAAACCTATCAACTCTAGATTTAACTCTTTCTAACAATAACAACGGCATCTCCGAACTTAAAACGATCAATAACTTCACTTTTGATTATCTCTCACTAATTTTCTCGTTATCCCAGGATTATTCTAGTACTCCTCTGTTTGATGTAATCTATGATTATAGAAATGCAAACTGGCAAAGTTTAAAAAAACTACATCAGGATCAATCTCTAAAACACAACACCAGACAATATCAACGAACCCTCGAGGATTGATGCAATGATTGAATCGATTTCCTCCCTGATTACATCTATTCATAACTTAGCGGTCCTAAAAAAAGCTGGCGGTAGATACAACTTATCGGCCGACATTTGGTCATTTAAAAATCAGGACAACTATAGGAAAAAATGTTAAAGGCAGAGCCAGAACATTACATTTAAATACTATTACAAATTTCACTAAAAAAATATCAAAAACCAAATATCTAAAACGAGAAACTTGGTATAATCGAAAAATCTCGAAGCAATGAATACTACGGGCGACAATTACAAAAGACGTTGGAAGTCTGTCAAAATTGTTAAACAATATAATAGTACTATTCATGCGCTTGAATAAGACGGTCAACCACGCGGATGACAGATCGACGGAAGTATGCCACTTTTGCACGCGGTTTCGAGACGAGGAGTTTGGATTAGAACTGAAGGAGTTTGGGTGAAATAAAAGGTGTGAAAATAAACATTTGGAGCAGACTTATTAGTGGCGACGAGGATTAAAGCATCAGCAATATGAACGAGAATCAGGAGATTCGGCAAGCAATTTTGCAAATGACGGCTGTATTGCAAAAGCTAGCACAACCAACACCAGCACCAGCCAATGCGGAAACAACGCTAGAAGCTTTATCCGCCAACATCAGCGAGTTTTCGTTCGATCCGGAAAACGGCATCACATTCGAGAAATGGTTCGCAAGATACACGGATCCTTTCGACGCAGACGCTGGCAGTTTGGATGATGCAGCGAAAGTGAGATTGCTGATGAGAAAGTTGGACACATCATCACATACACGGTACGCCAACTACATATTGCCAAAGCTGCCCAAGGACGTGCAATTCAAAGACACCATCATCACGCTCAATAAGATTTTCGGAGAACCAGCTTCCACCTTCAGCAAACGATATCAATGCATGCAGTTGACAAAAGCAGATGCGGAAGATGTCATATCATACGGTGGAAAAGTCAATCGGGCATGCGAAGAATTTGAGTTCAAACGTATGAATATTGACCAATTCAAGTGCTTAATTTTCATTTGTGGTCTCAAGGGTCAAGATCAAGCTGACATTCGGACCAGACTCCTCCGTCGCATCGAGTGCGAATCATCAGACGCACCCACCACATTGCAACAATTGAACGACGAATATCAGCGCATCGTCAATCTGAAAGCAGAAACATCAATAGTAGAGAACCAGCCATCCTCTAAACCAGCAGTGTTAGCAGTTGCAGAAAATAACAGTGGTCGTCATCAGCAGCTCCCGAAGCCGTATCGCAAATCACCCCGTACCCCGTGCTGGCAGTGCGGACAAATGCACTACGTTCGTGACTGCTCATTCTCAAATCATCAATGTAAGCAGTGTAATCGCGTTGGGCATAAGGAAGGATACTGCAGCTGTTTTTCAAAACGACAACACGGTGATGAGAACAACGCACGGCGAACAACATACAACGAAAAGCCAACAACATCACGATCACAAAACGGTAAGCAACCATTTTGGAAACATAAATCAGATAAACAAGGGCAACAGAGAGGTGTTTACGCGGTTAACAAAGAGGGTGTTTGTGCGAGACGAAAGTACGTGGACGTCTTTATCAATAATTCAAGGATTGAACTTCAGGTAGATTGTGGTTCAGATTACACAATTTTATCTAAAGACACACTAACACTTCTTGGAAATCCGGTAACAAAAGCAACATCCTTACAAGTGAAAACAGCTTCAGGCAAACCTCTCCCATTAGAATCCGAATTTTCTTGCGACATTACGTTCAGAGACAAAACGGTTCAAGGCATATGCTACGTTGCATCAGTGCAGGGATTCAACGTGTTGGGTAGCGAATTTATGGAAGAGTTCGGGCTATTCGATATTCCTATCAATAATTTTTGCAAACAAGTAACAGCATCAGCAGAAGTAACCAACATAAATGAACTGGTAGGAAAATTTCCGACATTATTTCAAGAAGGATTGGGACGATGCACCAAAACACAAGTACAGCTATTCCTAGTTGACGGAGCTACTCCAGTGTTCAAACCTAGAAGACCAGTACCCTATCATTCACAAAGGCTGGTAGAAAATGAATTGCTTAGACTTCAACATCTGGGGGTAATCGAGCCAGTTGAGTTTTCCGATTGGGCTGCACCAATCGTGGTAGTTCGGAAATCGCAAATCGATGCTGACGGCGATCCTGTGGTGCGCATTTGTGCGGATTATTCGACAGGATTAAACGAACGCTTAGAGCCAAACAAATATCCGCTGCCGACACCAGAAGACATTATTGCAAAACTAGCGGGTAGTCGATATTTCAGCACAAGCGATTTATCAGACGCATATTTACAACTGGAAGTCGAAGAAAAATCACACAGATCTCACAATAAATACACACAAAGGACTGTTTAAATACAAGCGATTGCCACCAGGGGTTAAATCAGCTCCGGGAGCATTTCAAAAGGTGGTAGACAATATGCTAAACGACCTGGAGGGAGCGCAGTCCTTTTTAGATGACATATAAGTGTTCGGACGAACGAAGGAGGAACATGACAAGAATTTGGAACAGACATTTGCAAAAATCCAAGATTACGGGTTCAAACTAAAAGTCGAGAAATGTAAATTTCAAATGACAGAAGTCAAATACTTAGGTCATGTCATTAGCCGCGAAGGTGTGTCCACAGACCCTGACAAAATAGCAGCTATAGTAGTAAAAATGCCAGTTCCGAAGAACATATCAGAGCTACGATCCTTTTTAGGGGCAGTTAATTATTACGCTAGGTTCATCAAAGAAATGCATAACCTACGAACGTAGCATGGAACTGGAACCAAAACTGCCAAAACTCTTTTGAACGGTTTAAAAAACTTTTACTATCAGACCTCATGCTGACTCATTACAATCCTGACCTAGAAATAATAGTAGCTGCGGATGCGTCTACTAGTGGTATTAGCGCAACAATCAGACACAGGTTCCCTGACAACAGTGAAAAAACCATTCAGCATGCTTCACGATCATTAACACCAGCGGAACCAAAATACGGTCAGATAGATAAGGAAGCTTTGGCTCTAGTTTACGCTGTGACCAAGTTTCACAGGATGATTTTGGGCAGACGGTTTGTATTGGAGACTGACCACCAACCACTACTCCGTATTTTTGGAAGTCATAAAGGCATACCCACACACACATCAAACAGTTTACAACGTTTTGGATTAACATTGATGTGCTACGATTTTGAGCTTCGGTATATCTCAACAACTAAGTTTGGCTATGCAGATATTCTGTCGAGACTGATCAATAACACCAACAAGGTAAAAGAGGAATATATTATTGCCTCAGTCCAATTAGAAGAAGAGATGACAGCGCTATTTCAAGATTCAGCCGACAAAACGCCAATAACGTCAAACATGATAGAAGAAGCAACCAGAACTGACCAACAGTTACAGCGTATCATATCATACATACGCAACGGATGGCCAACCAGTTCTAAAGAATGCCGATATGATGAAGACGTAGCTTTTTGGCGGCGTAAAGATGGCTTGTCTTTAGTACAAGGATGCATTCTATTTGTAGAACGAGTTGTTATACCAGCGATTTTTCAAAAGCGTGTGTTAAAAATGCTGCATCAAGGTCATCCTGGTATAGTCAGAATGAAAAGTCTAGGGGTTCCGTTTATTGGGCCAACATTGACAAGCAGATCGAAGAGGAAATTAAGCAGTGTGCGAGCTGGGCATCAGTTGCCAAATCACCACCACATGCTCCACCAGAGGCTTGGCCAACACCTTCAGGTCCGTGGCAAAGACTTCACATTGACTATGCTGGACCCTACCAAGGCCATTACTTCTCCCTCGTGGTCGATGCATTTTCTCGATGGCCAGAGATCTTCATTACAACATCTACAACAGCGAAGACCACAATTCAGTTCCTCCGCAGCTGTTTTGCTCGATTCGGTATACCCAACGTAATTGTGTCTGACAATGCTAGAATATTCACTGGAGATGAATTCAACGAATACTGCAAATCTAATGGCATCACACACATACGAACCGCTCCATACCATCCCCAGTCCAACGGGCAAGTAGAACGGTTTGTAGACACAATGAAGAGGGCTATCAAGAAAATCAACAGGGGAGAGCCTATGCAGGAAACATTAGACACATTCTTAGCATCATACCGGTCGACTCCGAGCGCAACAACTGGGCAGAGAACACCAAGTGAACTGATGTTTTCGAGGAACATGAGAACCACTCTCGAGCTGCTGCGGCCATATCAGAGTTCGGAAGCTGAGAAAACTTGACAAAACAAACAGAAGCGTCAATTTTATCCCAACGACAAGGTATACGCCAAAGTGTACAAGGGAAACTTTTGGCGATGGCAATCGGGTCGAGTGATTGAGCGGGTTGGGTTGGTTAACTATAATGTACTTTTGAACCAAACATTTGTACTCATCAGGTCACACATAAATCAACTGCGAGCTTGCCATGAACCGGATGAAGGCTGGACACCACATGGAAATAAAGATCAGCTTCCGCTTGATGTTCTGCTGGACGAGTTCAATCTTCCCCAACCAGATCGAATCGACTCGCGCAACCAACCTGGCGATGAGAGAACGTCGCAACAGACAGGGCCTGTAAGATCAACTCCCCAACCAGGACCAAGTCAGATTCCTATAAGACAGCGGACATCCTATGGGCGAATTATTCGACTACCAGCACGATTCCAGCCCTACGTGCTGTCCTAAAAGAAGGGAGATGTCAGATCCGCAATTGTCATCCAAATCCATCATGACACAACCCGGCCGGTGTCAACCACGCGGATGACAGATCGACGGAAGTATGCCACTTTTGCACGCGGTTTCGAGACGAGTTTATATTAGAACTGAAGGAGTTTGGGTGAAATAAAAGGTGTGAAAATAAACATTTGGAGCAGACTTATTAGACAGGAATGTGGAGAACCCTGTGGAAAATATAAGTCGAGTTGTTAACCGAGTTTAGCAACTGGTTCCTTGAAGAGAATATAAGCCGAGTTGTTAACCGAGTTTAGCTCATGGTCCCTCGGGTAAGGTGTAAGTCGAGTTGGTGACCGAGTTTAGCTCATGGTCCCTCGGCAAGGTGAGCTTGGTGTATACGGTTCAAAGAATGGGCTACGCACATACCGATGACGCACGCGTAATACGTATGACTGCAGACAACAGGCAATACACCTGGCACGAACAACGCCGCAAAAAAGAGGACTAAAACGTTAAAATTCGCGGGAATAGACCAGTATAACACTGGTGCAATATATTGGGCGAAGAGTTGGATAACCAGTGTCAGTAGTTGCTCAAGTAGCGAAGGGGCAACATCGTGAAAAGTTCAGGCGGGAATTCGGAGCGAAGATGGATCTAAAAAAGAAATAGTTGGTTGGACGGTAGAGATCAATTCGGACTGTGAAATGAAACATGATAGAGGGATAGAAAGGCGTGAAAACAAGGGAAAATGTGAATTTATGGCCGGTGCTTGGCCCCTCAAACCGTTTACGAAAGATCTTCCTATTCAGGAGAGAAAAGCCGAGTAGGCGCGTTTTAGAGGACAATTCGAAAGAATAGTGAAATGCAAAGGTCAAGTGGACTCGTTTATAAAATTGATAGGCCTGAAAGTGTTTGCGGGAATTTATTTGCTGAACATTATAGAAATGCAAGAAAAGCGAGTCGGAAATTGTGGTCGTGTATATGCAGAAACATTAAAAGGTGTAGACGAATTTTTCAGAGGCATGTGTGATGATTGCAAAGAGAGGATGAAGCTACGAGAAATGAAGATGGAAACTGGAGAAACATTTTCTGATTGGATACTAAGATTGGAAGCACAAACAAAGTTCTGAGCACTTTCATGTGAAAATAAAACCGAGGAGTCTGTTCAGGCGGTACTGAGGCGGTCCATACCGCAAATTTCAGAAATACTTTTTGATGTGGCTGACTTATTGGAAAATGATTTGGATAAGCTGATAAAACATGGGAAGCAATTGGATTTCGTAAGAATAGAGAAAAAAGAAGTGGAGTCCGTTTCCCCACCACATGACAAGTGCAACTACTGCCCCCGACGCGTGGGAAAACCTACAAGAAAACCGCCTACATTCACGCCGCTAAAAAAACGGACGGACGGACGGAAAATACCAATTCTATAGCCACCTTAAGGTGCCCCTACACGATAGCCAAAACGAAACATTCTTTTTTCCGCTTATTTTCTTTTCATACTTTTTTTGTCGTATTCGTATTTTAAATTTCATCTAAGCTGCAGTGAGTGTTTTTTCAGTCGTGGTGTTTTTCATTTGCTCCGATTTAAACAATGCTTATTTTCATTTATATGTTGTATTCAATGATGCTCGTCGTAAGGATGTCTGAACTGAGTAGGAGAAGCGACACTTGTTGTGATTCCTTTAAACAATTTACTTTTGATTAGTGCGAGTACCCAGCTTTAACAGGAATAGCCGTTCTCTTAATGAGAAGAGTAAGTCGCACCCCGCGTTAATGTGTGTCCACCATGCCTACAAGTGCAGCAACGCCAGTAAGACTATTTGATGGTTCTTCATTTAATGCGAGCCCACTAATACTTAATCAATAGCTGTAAATGCAACTGCTTTTTGAAACCAACCTAATAACCACGTCCGGGGAGGTATCCTCACCAAATAGAAGATTTCAAAGTCAACGGCAATTCCGAAACTCTTCGTTACCGCAACAAAACTTTTTCAATCCAACTTTGGATTATCCCACAACATCGTATAGGCCATACAATGGAAGATGTTTGGGAATCGTGGATATCGTCCCAACAACAATCAAAGTAGACCGAACGGAAACCGACGAGCAAGACCTAACAGAACCCAAATTCATCTAGATAGTGCAGCCCAAGAAGTTGCACTTTTCAGCTGAAGCTGGAAAAACAAATGAATATGAAAATGAAATCGTGAATTTATTTTGCTTATATCCAGCTAGATAACCTAGTAAAAGCCTTTTCTTCTATTAGGTAAACCATGCGGATTCGTAATAGATACTGAAGCCACGTGCTGTATACTGAATGTTTATACAATACAATATTTCCCTACACATAACCCTATTCGAAAAAGGCATCGCCTTAAGATTCACGGCATTAATGGGTCGACTAATTCCCTAGGAACAGAACCCCCATTAGCAAATTTGCCAAGACAGTAATTTCAACCCCTACAAACAGATTTTTAATTTCTTTCCAAGTTGTGGCATAAGTTGCCACCATTCAGGGGCATCTTCAGCCACGGTCCGACACAATAAAGTTCAAAAAAGTACAGAAGCGGTGTCAAGTAATTTCAAACGAGAGAACACAAGTAGTAGATACGCTCGCACTCAACATAGTAAGACTATTTGGAGCCGATTTTCTTAGAACTCATAGAGCTACTATCAATTTTTGTAACATGAACTTAAAGTACATTGCAGTCACACAAGAAAATTCCTCCAGCCTCTTCGTGCATTCATGCTGAAATCACGATGTTGCAAGAAAAGCTGCAGTTGTTGTAGCTGAAGAGGAGAATCGACGAATTGGAATCGACCAACGCTGCACACCCGCAACCACCTGTGTCGTGGACACCCTCCTCATTGCCACCGCTCATGAGTGAAGTTACCGCCCTTTGGCTGACGGCTTCAGTTCCTAGAATTAGAGTTACTACCTACTGTCACCTTGTCAAAATGGCTTCCTTGTCGTGGCAAAACACGATTCTATCTCGTCGATGGCGGATAATTATCAGCGGACGGCCCCTCCAGGACGGTCGACTCGAAGAAAACACGGACACGATGTTGTTCCTTTGAGTGTAGCAAACAGATTACACTTGGTTTATTACAACCAAATAATATTTATAACTAAATTAATCTAGGTTAGTTTAAGACTAGAGTGAGATGCACGACAACCCCTCCCCTCCGCCTAGCTGCCCGTTACCTCTGCCTTTCACCCTGTCACCGCTGTCGCTGTCGGAGCGCTGGACCATCGTCATGTTTATCTTCCTCAATCCAAGTCGGGGTTTTTCCATTATTATTGTTACTTCCGATTTGGGGTCGCCCCATGGCGTGATCGAATTCTTCGTTCTGTCCCCGCACTCCACGGCGTGTCGTCAGCCGGTCGGCTCGAATCGGACCCTCGCGATGAGTGGGTCAGCTCGGCGTAAAAGCAGGTCAGTTCGCGCGACGGCTCATTCCGCGGTCGCGAGCGAGGTGTCGTTTTGCTCGAAGTGTAGGTCAGTTTCGGTGGCTCATTCACGGGGTGGCACTTCTTGCTGACATTGTTCAAATGGAGTACGTCGGTGTGCGCCCCAGTGGTCATAAGCGATCGTCGGATTGTGGCTGCAATCGTATCGGAGCTCGTCCGGTTGCCGCTATTTAGCGGTTAACATTTAGCGTTGGCGACATGGTGCTTCGGCGGCGACTCAGGCGTTGGGTTTGGGTTTCGGTCAGCTGGCTGGGAACGGCAGGTCACTGCATGCCCCCCCACTACTTGAGCTCTAGATCCGTCTTGAAGAAGCAAATCTGGAGCTGGTTAGTACGCTGGTAATAATGGAGCGTATTACCGTTCTCGCGATGAACCTGGGGTACCTTCCTCTGCCTCGATTCGATGCTAGTTGTCATCTACTGCATCGGGGTCTTCCTTCAAGCTACCTGTAGATTGTTCATCCTGTCTGTCGTTGTTGCGGTCGTCTTCATCATTGCACATCGTCTGTCGTCGCTGCTCTCGTCTTTGCCCAGGCCTAGGCTGACGTTAGCGTTTTCGTGTCGTCTCATAGTATCCCTCATTGAAGTGTCCGGGAATGGTCGTCGTTGGGCTTTCGGCTGATCCTGCCCTTGCAGTTGCTGATGAAGATCGTCGCTGGATGCTGCATCGTTGTCGCTGAGGTATCCCCTGCTCTGTTCGTCGCTGTTCTAAACCTAATGAGCGCTCTTAATATTATTCATGGAGCTTTCTCCGTTGGTTAGTGTATTACACTCGTTCACTAATTATCATAATATTTCTCTCCTTGTATGAGCCATAGTTGCTCTTTCGCCTCTTTGCTAGCAGTAAATACTTTCCCTTATAAAAGTGGGTGTCTATTGGTTTGCCCACACCATTAATAAAATTCCTATGCCCCGTCGGCATCTTCGCTATCCTTTCAGCGGTAGTTTCTCATCTAAGGGTGTCTGTTGGTTTTCCCTATCAGTGTCTCTAATTATCTAAGCCCTGTGGCTCTTTGCTTCATGGTATACTTGGTTAGAGCGGGGCTTGAACCCGGTTAGCTGGCTTGAGTTTCTCATACTGCCGTATACCATGTCCCTAACCGTGCATACATATGCATTGAGCACCCTGGCTCCTTCGCTTTCTTTGCGGAAATTTTCTATATGAGGGTGTCCTGGTTTGCCCTGTACGTGTTACAATATTCTGAGCATCTTTGGCTCCTTCGCTTTTCTTAGCGGAATTTTCTTATTGAGGGCTTTCCCTGTTTATATTTTGCGCTATATATCTTGAGCAACCTTGGCTTCTTCGTTTTATGCCGTACTTGGTTAGAGCGTTTGAGTTTCTCTTCTACCGTGTACCATGTCCCTAACAATGCCTACTTGCGCATTGAGCATCCTTGCTCCTTCGCTATTCGTAGCGGAATTTTCCTATCGGTGGGTGTCTCGGTTTTCCCCCTAGTTTAATACCTTATGATCACTTTTTCGATCCTATGGGGGTACTTCCTATTGCACGAAATGGGAACGGTTATGACGCTGTCGCGTTCAAATTCTACATCCGACAAGACGTGTTTCTCAATACGACCATCCTCCCTAGTTCTACTAATGGCTTTAAAGAGTATTGGGTCCCTAACTGTGCAACGCGTTTGCATCTTATTGTATGCAATACATGTCTTCGTTCAATTTCCGTTTACTTTTTTGCTTTTCTTCGCGTCATTTTCCTCGCGGTGTTCTATCTTTCATCATACCTACTCTTTTGACCGTAATTGTTACGAACTGGCGAATGGCTACTGGGAATTGAACCCAGCCCTAGGTCAATCTATGGTCCTATGAATCCGAGGAATACAAGTATTCACTCGGCCACAACACATCCCTCGTCGTCTACTACGTAATCCGTGTTCTACGTTTCTTCATTTTCTCATCTTCAACTTCATTTTCATAATCTTGCCTTTTGGCTAAACCTTGTTACATTCTCAATCTATTCTAAAGGCATATTTGAATCATCGAAAGTTCGAGGCATTTTGTCAGACTCTCGTTGCTTTAAATCCCCCAAGTCTCATAAATTCCCCTTTCATTCCTGCCTTTATGGTGCACATATAAATGTAATAAAGGAATCGGGAATACTGACACGATGTAGGAAAGCTAACGACTGTTTATTTTGCTAACTTCAATGAAGAGAGATCTATTTCACCTCCGTGGTTTGACAGCTACTTCTTCTTGCACCCACCACCGCGTTCGTTTTATACGCTTCATGCGTGTTCCTCTCTCTCTCTTTCCATACTACTTCTCCTGCTGGTCTGGTTCTGGCCTGGTTGCCAGAACACTCGACTTTAAATAAATAAATATATATTGTAAACATTGTAAAATTATAAACCTTAACTTTAAGCTACCTCATCTGTACCTACCCTGACAGCTGTCATAGTGACAGCCAATCCAAGCGAATAAAGACAGAACCGTTTGAGCTTCGGAAGAGAAAACACCTTCAGCCTTCAGCCTTCAGTTACGAGTTTTAGAAGTTTTCACGTTTTACATTGTTAGAGATTTCAAGCATGCAACATAAACGGATGTCGTTGGACAGCTGAAGCATGAGCTATAAACAACGTTTATACGACAGTTGAATAAAACTCTTTCTCTTTCAACTTGGACGCGATACCGTAAGTATGCGTTTTTCTTTCTGCAGGTGAATTATATCCGAAATTCAATAATAGGTTATGGGCCCAGCTCGAAATAACTGATTCATCGAAGAAAAAGTGCAGAACTAAAGGATTGATCACTAAAATGGCCTTGAACGAGAATGTTGTTGTAAGCACGAGCGATGCAGCTGTACCTGGTGTTCCCAGCATGACAAGCTTTCCCGGAATCGCGCGTCTTACCGGTCGAGACAATTGGTCTACATGGAAATTTGCGACGCAAACTTTTCTAGAGCTGGAAGAGCTTTGGTGCGTGGTTAAACCGATAGTTAATGCGGACGGAACTGTACAGGTGGATGCGGCGAAGGATCGACGTGCGCGGGCAAAAATCATTCTGTTATTGGATCCGATCAATTATGTTCATGTAGGAGAAGCAACAACCGCGCGAGAATTATGGCAGAAGTTGGAAGCTGCATTCGAAGACCAAGGGTTAACTCGTCGCGTTGGTTTGTTGCATAAATTAATCAAAACAGATTTGACAGCATGTTCCTCGATGGCTGATTATTTTAACCGTATCGTGTCTACAGCGCACCAGCTGGACGGAATTGGGTTTCCAATATCGGATGAATGGGTTGGCACATTGTTGTTGGCTGGATTAGCCGATGAGTATAGACCAATGATTATGGCTTTAGAAAACTCTGGAACACCCATCACAGGGGACGCGATTAAAACAAAACTCCTACAAGAAATAACATTTTCGACGACTGATTCAGCGCTGGCTGTAGGTCACAAAACAAAAAAGGGTAACTGGAACCAACCAACACGAAGCAATTGGCAACAAAATAATCGCAAAGTAATGATAAGCCAAACAAAGGGCCAAGATGCAAAAAGTGTCAAAAGTATGGTCGCGAGTATGGCTCGCGATTGCTACACTGAAAAAGCATCAAATCAATCGCTATGCACGGTTCTAACCACAATTTCCGCTCATAATAAACGAGATTGGTTTATAGATTCTGGTTCCAGTGTGCACATGACATACAACGAAGAGCTTTTGGAGAATCGAAAGGCTTATACGGGAACAGTTGTGGCGGCTGATGGTGTTCACATGAGAATATCATTGCTGTTGGTTCGGCTACAGTCAGTCCGACATGTGTAAAAGGAGATCTTCCCGTGAAAAATGTTCATTACGTGCCTGATTTGTCCATTAATCTCCTGTCTGTTAACCAAATTGAAGCCAATGGGTGCAAAATATTTGGTAAAACTGACGAATTGATTGCCACTGGAAGACATGAAGGTGACTTATTCAAGCTTGATCAGCGGCATAAGAATGTTCAGAGTGGGTTTATTTGTTCCTCAAAAGTAACCACGAAAATATGGCATCAACGTCTAGGGCATCTGAATATGAATAGCGTCAGGAAATTAGCTAACGGATTAGCGACAGACATAAAGCTCGATAAAGATGAAGCAAATGACTGTAAGATATGTCCTATGGGTAAACACAGTCGACTACCTTTTCAAAAGGAAGGTTCATGAGCCTCAGAAATGCTTGATATCATTCATACAGATATGTATCTGTGGACCAATGAAGTAGCTTCGAATGGCGGAAAACGATATTTTATGGTGTTTGTTGATGATTATTCAAGGAAACTATGGGTTTACTTTCTTCAAACGAAATCTGAAACAGAAGTATTACGAAACTTCAAGGAGTTTCATGTCTTAATAGAACGACAATCAGGTCGCAAACTCAAAACACTTCGCAGTGATAATGGCAAGGAGTTTGTAAACAATGGCTTCCAAAACTATTTGAAAGCGAAAGGCATCTTTCATCAAAAAACAAACCCGTACACACCAGAGCAAAATGGAATGGCTGAACGTGCAGATCGTTCCATAGTGGAACGTGCTAGATGTTTGTTATATGGTGCAAACATGGAAAAAAGATTTTGGGCAGAAGCAGTAAACACATCTGTGTATCTGTTAAATCGTTCACCTACGCACGGTCGTGAGCTGACACCCGAAGAAATATGGTCGAATAGAAAACCGGATATTTCTCATTTACGAATATTTGGTACTACAGTCATGGTTCAAGTGCATAAATTGAAAAGAAGAAAACTCGATCCAAAATCGAAGGAATGTATCTTTGTTGGTTACGATGAACATACAAAAGGATACAGAGTATATGACCCACAATCTCGTATAGTAAACATTAGCCGAGAAGTTCGTTTTGTTAATGAAGGCGCTGAAAACAAAATTAGGGAACGACAGAACCAGGTAATACGCTTAGCCATACAAGATGTCGTGTTGTCCCCGAAAGAATGTAGTACTGAAGAGGCCGAAACAAATTCAGATGATGAGCTATTCTTCGACACAGAAGTAAGTGATAACATCATTGATGATACACCAGCAGCAACATCAAATAATTTGGTGCCAACAACAAGTTTAAGACGAAGCGTTCGAGAACACAACATGCCAAAGAGGTATGCGAATTATGAAAAATCGCTACCAAAAGCTTCGACTAAAAACGATGCAAATATGCAAAAAGAAGAGCCACGCATCTGTGCAGCTATGTCGTTAGTTACAGATAGTGTCCCTCTATGTCATCAAGATGCTTTATCCTGAGAAGAATCCCATGAATGGAAAAAGGCTATGACGGAAGAGTACGATGCATTAATGAAAAATAAAACCTGGTGCCTAACAAGATTGCCGGAAGGAAGAAAGGCAATCAAGTGCAAATGGGTCTTTAAGACAAAATGCGATGCGAATGGCAACAAGACAATGAGGGACCCAGGCGTGGGAAATCAGTAGCAATTGTGAAGTAGACTTGAACGGTCGACGAAAGAGAATTCCGAAATAAAGTAAATTGTGTGTGTTTCATCCTACATTTGGGGGCTCGTCCCAGGATTTGGGGAAAGAAGGAAAAGAAGAAGAATAAGACGGGCCGTGCTAAGCGACGCATCCAGTGAACGAAGCAGAAAAAAAAAAGGACGACGGCAACGCTGCGCGATAGGCGCAAGAAAAGACGACGACGACGAGGGTGTGTGCTCACCAGAAGAAGAACGACGACGACGACGACGAGGGTTTGTGCTCACCAGAAGAAGAACGACGACGACGACAACGGCAACGTTGCGTAGAGTGTGCCGGCGTGAAAAAAAAAAAAGAAGACGACGAGTTCTTCTACGCGTGCGAGCGGATCACGACGATCACGGAAGGATGACGACGATCAGGCACTTGATCGAGGAGTACACACGGGCCGGTCTCATGAAGCAGTGTGTCGCAAAGGGATTACCATCCTCGGGCACCAAACAGGAGTTGGCCCAGATGTTAGTCCAACACGAAATACGAACAATGATGGGCTGGACAACCACGAGATCGAGGACGAAGAGGCACACACGATAAGTGGCAGCGAGAAGCTGGGAGGTACCGAAGTGGACCTGGAAGACGAGGAAGAAGACGATGGGGAGAATAAAGGGCAGTTCGAAACAGCGATCTTAAACTCTACCCCAAAGAGTGAGAAAACGGCAAAGGCGGTGGTGTATTAGTTCCGCGACATGGAAGACAGTCTTGACACTGTAGTGATCTTGGTCTTTCGAGTTCGAAACCAAATTGTCAGATTAGATTGTTCTAGGCTTCCGGAGCGAACATCGAATGTCAAAACCAGGAGAAGGTTCTGGAACGCCGTAGAGAATAGACGTGGTGCCGGTTACAGGAGAATAAAAAAACGTGAAAACGAGCGAAATAGAGGAGTTTAAAGACACAGCTTCTTTATTGGTGACCCCGACGTGATCGTCAAGCTGAAAATGGCGATTGCGAAAAAGGTTTGGTGCTAAAATCATCGCATTGGTTTTCTATAAGCCGGCCTGCAAGACAATTCTATCGTGGAGTGTGTGCTGTGGAAGATCGCCCGGTTAAACATCACGTGTGTGCAGCGTTTCTACGAATCCATGTCGCGCGCACAATAGAGTTCAGTTGACAACGTACCCGATCACACCGTTTACACATACACCATCCCGTGGCACACGCGAGTCAGCGACGTGAACTTTCTTGTGTTCGCCATCCTTTGTATATTTTCCGCGCACGGTTTCGTCACCAAGGCCTCCAGCGCGAAGTTCCGTCCTTCCACAACGTCCTGCACCTCGTACCATCCGTGAGGAGTTGGAGATCGGTGCAGTTAAGCTTCCGCCATTCTGGACGAATTCACCGAACACCTGGTTCATTCAGGCAGAAGCTCAATTTGAGAATGCTAGGACGACGACTGAGCGTACCAAATACGCGCATCTACTCTCCGCGATGCCGCCAGAGACGCTGGAAAAGGTAATCGACATCGTGCAGGACCCCCCCGCGGAAAATCGTTACACGGTGCTGAAGGAAGCTTTGCTGCAGCGTCTTTCGATAAGTGAAGAGCAGCGTATATCGAAACTCTTATACAACGCCGAAATGGGGGACAGTAGCCCGTCCGATTTTCATCGTCGTCTTGTGCAGCTTGCTGGATCATCGAGTGACATTTCCGAGAAACTGATATTCCGTTTGTGGTTAGGGCGTCTTCCAAAACCGATAGAAATCGCCGTGATTTCTCTAGGGAAAACGAATATTAGTGACATTCTGCCTATAGCTGACAAGATCTGGGAGGCGTCGAAGGGTGCGACGGTGAATGCGTGTAGTTTAAAGCCTGGTCCAAGTAACGAATCTAGCGAAATTTCTGTGCTTAGGAATGAGGTTCGCGAATTGAAGGATATGATCAAGCAGATGAAGGTTTCTCGCGGTCGTGAACTATCGGTAGAGCGAAAGCATTTGCGCAAGCGTAGCTCCTCGCGTGACAAGGTAGGGCCATTCAAGTCAAAGAAGCCTTTGTGTTGGTACCATCATAAGTTTGGCAAGGCGGCAACGAAATGCATAGAACCCTGCTATTTCCGTGCGGAAAAGAATAAAAAAAACGAGTAAACGCTGCAGATACGGCGGGATCTGTAAGTGTTTTTTCTAATTCAAGCCGTCTCTTTCTTCACGATGAAGAATCAAAGCTCACTTTTCTCATAGATAGTGGGGCTGACGTTTCTGTTATACCCAATTCAATTTTTGGAGTTTTAGCTAAGTCTAATGACATGTTAGTGGCTGCAAATGGAACACCCATTCCAACATTTGGAGTGAAATTTCTTAAGGTATCCTTAGGACTACGTCGTTCTTTTCCCCATACGTTCATATTAGCTGCGGTAAACTACCCGATCATTGGGGCAGATTTCCTCAAACATCCTTATTGGAGTCCCCCGATTTCAACAAGCCTATAAAGCATCAGGTGGTACACCATATCCAAACCAAAAGACAGCTACCTGTTTCTAAACCACGCAGACTGGACCCGGTGAGACATAAAGCAGCCCACGCTGAATTCCAACACATGTTGGAATTGGGTATTTGCAGAGTTTCGTCTTCACCTGTGTCATCTCCACTGCACATGGTTGCTAAAACGGATAACGATTGGCGTCCGTGTGGGGACTATCGTCGATTAAACGCGGTTACCATTCCCGATAGATACCCGATTCCCCACATACAAAATTTTTCGATGAACTTGTTTAATTGCTCCATATTTTCCAAGCTGGATATCGTAAAAGCATACCATTTGATACCCATTGCTCCGGAGGATGTTTTCAAAACAGCTATTACCACTCCTTTTGGTTTATTTGAGTTTGTACGAATGCCTTTTGGTTTGCGGAACGCGGGACCAACGTTTCAAAGGTTCGTCAATTCAATTTTTCAGGATCTTGATTTTGTTTATGTTTATATAGATGATATTCTGATAGGAAGTTCTTCGCAGGAATCGCACATGGTGCAGGTGAGGGAAGTTTTGAAACGATTGTCTGATAATGATGTTAAACTTAAGCATTCCAAATGTGTCTTTGGAGTCCCAGAAATTGAATTCCTTGGACATACCATTAACGGTAAAGGTATTTCTCCCACCAAAGACAAGGTTGAGGCAATCACCAATTTTCCTCGTCCCACTTCCTTGAAGCAGCTTCAGCGGTTCGTAGGGATGATCAACTACTACCATAGATTTATTCCCCGTATCGCCGAAATCATGAGACCATTACATAAACAAATAGCCTTGCATTCAAAAAAGAAAACAACTCCATGGAGCTGGCCCACAGATTGTGAAAGGGCATTTGAAGAACTAAAGTCTAGCATGTCTCACGCCACTTTGCTCAATCATCCTAGGGATGAAGCTCAATTCAACATTACGACAGATGCTTCGAATGTTGCTGTTGGAGCAGTGTTACAGCAAGAGAATAACGACGTATGGGAACCTCTAGCTTTCTTCTCAAAGCAGTTAACCGACACAGAACAAAGGTACTCAACCTTCTATAGGGAATTGTTAGGGATATACCTCGCGATAAAACATTTCCGCTATTTTATAGAAGGGCGAGATTTCTTCGTTCTAACGGACCACAAACCGCTCATCAATGCCATGTCATCGAAAGCTGACAAAACTCCACGGCAAGCAAGGCATCTGGATTACATTTCGCAGTTTACTACTGATATCAGGTATATCAGGGGTGATAGTAATATCGTAGCAGATACCTTGTCACGCATAGGAGAAACGAATGCTATAAACTCTCTGAGCTACGAATCATTGGCAGAGAGTCAAAAATCTGATACGGAGCTTGAAAAATGTCTCGGACACCAATCTAAAGATACAAAGTTTCGGTTACAAAAAGTTATCATTAACAATCAAACAATTTACTTCGAAACATCCTCCGGTGTCAATAGACCTTATATTCCGCAACCCTTAAGGTTTATGATATTTAAAGATCAACATAACATATCACACCCTGGTATTAGAGCCACCAAAAAATTAATAACATCTAAATATTTCTGGCCGTGCATGAATAAGCACATAATTCAGTGGACAAAAGCTTGCGAGAATTGTCAGAGGTCAAAGATCAATAGACACATTCATTCACCGATAGCGCAATTCGATCTCCCAGCCGGTAGGTTTGAACATATTCATGTTGATATCGTTGGACCGCTTCCTATATCAGATAACAGGGCATATCTTCTAACGGTAGTAGATAGATACACTAGATGGCCAGAGGCCTATCCGATAGGAGACATTACAGCAGAAACTGTTGCCAAAACATTAGTGTCGGAATACATTTCGAGATTCGGTTGTCCAGTTAACATCACCACCGATAGAGGACGACAATTCCAATCTAAACTTTTTTCTGAGCTAGCAAAATTATGAGGAAGTCATCACATCTCGACCACTGCGTACCATCCGCAATCGAATGGTTTAGTAGAGCGTTTCCACAGGCACTTAAAAAGTTCTCTTATGGCCAACGACATTTCGGAAAAATGGACAGAAAGGTTACCTCTTGTCTTGTTAGGAATCAGAGTTAGCTATAAGGCAGATCTCAAATGCACATCAGCTGAATTAGTGTATGGGCAAAATCTGCGATTGCCAGCGGACTTCGTGAGGCCGCCAGATGCCAACATTCCGGACGTCACAGATTATGTCGCAAGGCTTAAAAACGTTTTTAGCAAGGTTGCTCCTACAGCACCTCGCAACACAGCAACAAAAGTGTATATAGATAAAGAACTAGAAGCCTGTGATAAAGTATATGTAAGAATCGACAAGGTTAAAGCAGGTCTTGAACCTCCTTATGAGGGACCTTACAATGTGATAAAAAAGCTAAGGAAGTTTTTCGTGATCGACAAAAAAGGTAAACATGAGTCGATATCTATAGATAGGCTAAAACCTGCGCACTACCTCGAGAGTCAAATTTTCACTCCATGAATCTGGAGGGGGGTAGTGTAGTGATCTTGGTCTTTCGAGTTCGAAACCAAATTGTCAGATTAGATTGTTCTAGGCTTCCGGAGCGAACATCGAATGTCAAAACCAGGAGAAGGTTCTGGAACGCCGTAGAGAATAGACGTGGTGCCGGTTAAAGGAGAATAAAAAAACGTGAACACGAGCGAAATAGAGGAGTTTAAAGACACAGCTTCTTTAACAATTTTGGTGCGGAAGACGGCGAGGATGTACACGTATGGATCGAGCAACTGGAGTCGGTGGCTCGGTCGGCCAGATGGAACGATGAGCAAACGCTGATAATGTGTCGGAAGAAGCTTATAGGAACAGCTAGACGCTTCCTGTTCTCCTTGCGAAGCCCCAACAACTATGGTGTTGCTAAGAAGGCGCTGATTTAGGAATTCGCTCCTCACGTACGGGCGAATGATGTGCATCGGGCGTTGGCCAATCGGAGAAAAAGATCAGACGAAAAGATGTTCGATTATGTGTATGATATGCAGCGGATCGCTCGACAGATCAGTCTAGATGAGCCTAGTCTGTGTGAGTACATCGTGGACGGTATCACCGATAACGAATACCATCGTTCCACCCTGTACGAGGCAAACACGATAGGAAGACTTAAGGAAAAACTCATCGTGTTCGAAAAACTGCAAACAGCAAAGAAAAGAAGAACGGCAGAGAGCCACACAAAGGTTCACGAAAGAACGAAGGTGGAAATGCGAGAAAAGCACCAAACGGCCAGGTGCTTCAACTGCAGAAGTACTGGCCACAAAGCAGTGGAATGCCCGCAGCAGAAAAAGGGGCCAAAGTGTTTCGAGTGCGATTCTTACGGACATAAGGCGAAAGAATGCAGAAAGAAAAGCATGGTTACCGCAAACGTGAACACTTTGAGTGAAAACAAAGAAGGTACGGTGCAAGTGAGAATGGGAAAAAGTATTCTCTATGCACTGTTCGACAGTGGCAGCCAATTTAACATCATTTTGAACAAAGTTTTCCGCGGAATCGGTCGTACCGAATTAGAGCACACGACAGTGATATTCAACGGTTTCGGCGGAAAACAAACAAAAGCGATCGGTAAAACGGTGGTAGACGTTGAGTTGCACGGACACACATACTCAAATATGCCGTTCTTTGTTGTACCTGATGCGAGTACAAACTACGACGTAATCCTCGGAAGAGAGGCGCTGCGATTTGTGGATGCGAAATTAACAAAAGACGGTGTTGAGTTGCAACCACGGCAGATGGATGAAGAACTTGAAGCACGCGACGGAGTGTGGATGAATTGTATCGAGGTAGAGAAGGAACCCAAAGTGGTGGTGCCGTCCGCATTTCGTACAAAAGTTGAACAGCTTATAGACGAGTACGAAACAAGTGTCGCCGAAGGAACTGCTAAAGAGTGTCCGATAAAACTGGAGATAGTTACAGACGAACACCTGGTACCGTACCGAGAACCACCACGACGGTTGGCGTACCCGGAGGAGCAGACCCTCGAAAAGCAAGTGTAAGCGTGGCTGAAGGATGGAATTATACGGCCATCAACATCCGATTATTCCAGTCAAACGGTGATAGTTAAAAAAAGGGACGGATCAAGCCGGGTTTGTATTAATTATAGGAAACTGAATAAGGGAGTGCTAAAAGACGGATTTCCAGTGCCTTTGATCGATGAAGTGTTAGAAAAGCTACAAAGCGCCAAGTGGTTTTCCAAAATGGATTTGGAAAACGGGTTTTTTCATGTTCCTTTAAAAGAGAATTCAAAAAAGTACACTGCGTTTGCTACAAAAAGTGGGCTGTATGAGTTTAACCGAGCTCCGTTCGGATTTTGTAACTCTCCAGCTGTGTTTATTCGATTCGTTAATCATGTGTTCCAACCGCTAATCAACGACAGGATAGTTGCTCTGTATATGGATGACTTAATAACGTACGGCGAAACGGCGGCAGAGTGTTTGAAAAAGGTGAAAATAGTTCTAGCGACTGCAGCTGAGTACGGATTAAAAATTAAGTGGAAAAAATGTGAGTTCTTGCAAGAATCGATCGAGTTCTTGGGACATCAAGTGAAAGACGGAGTTATATCCCCCGGGGAGGTAAAAAAAATTGCAGTGAAAAAGTTTCGTGTTCCAAAAAATGTAAGAGCCATTCAAGCATTCCTCGGACTAACAGGTTTCTTCAGAAAGTTTATCAACCAGTATTCACTGATTGCTAGACCGCTAACAAATTTGTTGCGTAAAGACGTGGAATTTCAAATGGGAGAAAGTGAGCTTAATGCGTTTCATGCCTTGAAAAATGCGTTGATAGAAGAACCGATACTGAGGCTCTACAACAGAGAAGCGGAGACAGAAGTCCATACGGATGCATCAAAAGACGGTTTGGGGCTGTCCTAATGCAAAAATTCGATGGACGCATGCATCCAGTTTTCTTTTGGAGTAAGAAAACTACCGACGGTGAATCTAAACTACATAGTTATGTGCTCGAGGCAAAAGCTGTGTTCCTAGCCGTGAAAAGATTTCGGTATTATTTGTTGGGTATTGAGTTCAAACTAATTACCGACTGTGTTGCATTCAAGCAAACGCTGCAGAAGAAGGACGTTCCTCGGGAAGTGGCTTCTTGGGTGATGTACCTGCAAGACTTTACCTTTGTCACCGAACATCGACCAGGTAACAGATTGCAGCACGTTGATTGTTTGAGCAGATATCCGAATGAAGTGCTTACTATCAGTGACAATGTAAATGTTTGCATAAAGAGGGCACAACAAAAAGATGATGGTGTGAAAGCAATAGTGAAAATTCTATCTAAAGGGGTGTGCTACGAAGACTATAAAATCAAAGGAGGTGTGTTGTACAAGATGAACAATGGGAATGAGCTGCTAGTGATTCCTAGGAGTATGGAAAAGGAAATTATTCAAGGGACACATAACGAAGGTCATTTTGCGGTAAACAGTACGGTACACGCCATTAGACAAAAGTTTAGGATACCGCATTTGGAACAGAAGGTGGTGCAAGTTATTAACAACTGTGTGAAGTGCATAATGTTTAAAAAGAAGTTGGGACGACAAGAAGGTTTGCTACATTGCATCGATAAGGGAGAAGTTCCTTTGCATACTTTGCACATGGATCACGTGGGTCCTATGGATGCTACTTCAAAGCAATATCGATACATCTTGACCGTGGTGGACGGTTTTTCGAAATTCGTCTGGTTATACCCTACGAAGACAACGAACACAGAGGAGGTACTGCGGAAAATGGATTGTTGGTCAGCTGTGTTCGGGAACCCTTCCAGAATCGTTACTGACAGAGGCTCAGCTTTTACATCACATGCGTTTTCCGAGTATTTGAGTAGCCGCAGTATTGAGCATGTTGCATCTACGACTGGCGTACCACGGGGCAACGGTCAGGCGGAAAGAATAAACAGGACAGCGTTGGCAGGTTTGTGCAAGCTTTCTGCTGAGGAACCTACAAAGTGGTTTAGGGAAGTAGACAGGGTACAACGGGCAATAAACGCACATCATAATTCGACAATAAACAAAACCCCTTTCGAAGTTATGTTTGGCGTGCGCATGAAAAATACTAGCGAAGATCAGTTAAAGCAATTATTGGAACAAGAAATGTACGAAGATTACGACAAAGATAGGCACCAGATGAGACAGGAGGTAAGAAAGGCCATTGAACAGGCGCAAGCGAGATATAAGGCACAGTTTGATAAAAAACGTAAACCCGCGCGAGGATACGTGGTAGGAGACTTAGTGGCAATACGTCGAACTCAATTCGTAGCAGGTCGAAAGTTGGCCAGTGAATATTTGGGGCCGTATGAAGTAGTAACAATATATCGGAGTGGACGATACAAAGTTCGTAAAGTGGGACACGGAGAAGGCCCTAGCATAACCACCACGAGCGATGATAACTTAAAATTATGGGCATATGCAGAGCTAATGGAAGAGTTAGATTCATCTGAAGATGCAGAAGAAGTAGAGAATTCAAGGGAATAATACATTCGAGACGAATGTTAAGTCAGGAAAGGCCGAATGTAGAAGTGCCCGTAGTAGAATAAAAAGCGTAGGTAGGGGAGAGCGCTATATAAGTGAGGGACCCAGGCGTGGGAAATCAGTAGCAATTGTGAAGTAGACTTGAACGGTCGACGAAAGAGAATTCCGAAATAAAGTAAATTGTGTGTGTTTCATCCTACATACATAGAATCAATGCTCGAAAAGTTCAACATGAAAGATGCAATGCCGGTTTCCACACCATCTAATCCGAGCATTAAGTTCACGAAGGAGATGTCACCTCAAACGCCTGAGGATGCTGCAAAAATGAGTAAGGTACCATATCAAGAAGCAGTGGGTAGCTTAATATAATTAGCTCACTGTACTCGCTATATCTATATCGCTATATAAAGCTATATCTGGCTTTCACGGTGAACCAGTTAAGTCGCTATAACAATAATGGTTCCTCATGGAACGAGTGCCATTTCGAATTTGGAGGAACGTATTCGACAATTGCAACAGAAAAAAGCCATACTTACGTTGCAAAAGGAAATGGCGGAACTAAAATTCACTAAAATTCAACATTCGGCAGAAAAGCCGAGAATAACGCCGGCAAGGCTCCTACAGCGATGCGGAATGTGTTTGAGTGCATTATAACATGGTGACGCCGTTTTCTAGTGACAACAGGGAAAACATCAGAGTGTGGTTTGAGGAAGTGGAGAAAGCGTCTGAGCTGCTGCAACTATGCGAAACAATGTTGCTTATTGTTACGCGACGCTTGCTATCCTGAACCGCTGCCCTGTTTGCCAACACCCTGCATATAAGAAACTACGATGAATTAAAAGAGAAATTGAATTCATCATTCGGAAAGGGGCATCTTTTTAGTGTGTGTACCAGGAGCTTCCACGCCGACGGTTGCTAGCGTCGGAAACTACATTCAGGAATGCCCTGGAAATGGAAAAGATCGCACGAAAAGGACGGATTCCTGAAGAAGAACTGGTTACAACTATCATTGATAATATGGGAGATGCGAGTAACACCAGCGTGATGCGTTATTCAGCCAACACTGTTAAGGAGCTGCAATCTATGTTGGAGAAATACGAACAACTTCGTATGTTAAAGGCATCTGTTTCATCTCCCCGTATTCACCCGAATTCACAACAACCCTCCGATGCCGGTACCGAAAACCGTTGTAGCGGCCAAACCGCTGAGTCCGCGAGGTAGCCGGGGTGGAGGGGCGATCGAAAGATCGATTCGATTACACTGCAGTTTATGGCGATCGTACGATCGCCCCATACGCCGGGTACGTTAGAGTGAGACGATCGGGTTCGGGGGGAGCGAGCCCGATGTAGTATTAAGAACGGCGCCGTGAGTCCAAACGAGGTGTTGTAGGGCTGGACACACGGTGCCGAAGTTAGTGGGAAATAAACTGGTGAACTGTAAAGAACCTCCCGACTCCTTTCCTGCCTGCAGAGAAGCCGAAAACCATCGTCGTGCCATCCCCGCCCCGCTACATCTGGTGACCACCGATGCTCTGCAGGATAATAGATTACCATAGCGTGATCTAAAGGTAAGTATAGTACATAAGACAATCCGAAATCGTTTTAGGCCAAGAGAAGTGAAATTTCGCACTTTGGCGGAATTTCAACGTTATTGCTACTAAATCCTGCCATCCGCTCCATCGGAAGACCTGAGAGGGTATCCGACGGTGGACACCGGTTGGCCCCTGAAGGAGGAAGAGCAAGCTTCTCAAATTTGGCAAATCGAAATGGTTTAAGTTGTAGGTAGAAAATTCGTTTTCTACATTATCATTTTTTTTTGCCAGTTGACTGAGGGAATGAGTGATCGTGTATTCTCCCTTAGAAGCAGGTCAATCAAAGTCAGCTCAGAAGGAAACCTTGATAAACGGGTTGAAGAGCACCCAACCTTGCGTTCGGGGCAGCAATTCTCTTCTACTTTTATTGAAGAGCCTTCAAGCAAGTTTCAAGACTCCAACGTTTATCGTAGCCACCTATGTACACTTAAAACGGAATATTTAAACCAAAGCCGGGATCTTGATAAAGTTTTAAATTCAACAATCAGGCCCACAATGGTCTACGAATTTCCCATGAAGATGGCATCCCGGAGTATCGCGGAGTAGCTTCAGAACTGGACGGTTTCCTTTTCCAAGCGGAATATTTTGCAAAACAAATACCGGAAGGGGAGCTTCATGAGCAACTGCTGCAAGTGATCATGATGAAGCTAAAGGGGTCGGCAGCAAAGAAATTCAAAAGGGTGTATGCCGAAACATGGGAAGAGGTAAAGAAGAATCTTATAACATGTTTCGGCGAAGAAAGCAAATTAGAGGAAGTTTTCTCCAAGGTTGAGACGCTGCAACAGAGGTTCGACGAGGATTTTAAATCCTACGCAGAACGTGCATTGGATCTGCGAGAGGACATTTTGAACCACGATCCCGAGGCAGCGGACGATTCCTACGCGCAAAGGAATCTCCGACTACATTTTTTTAGCAGGTTTGCGTAACAATGCCCTGCGCAACGCAGCAAGGTCACATAAGAGCCTCAACTTTGTGGAGCTTTTGGAGGTTTTGGAGGAGGAGTGTACGGAGACGGAACAGATACGTCAGATGGAACGTAGACTCCCGAAACCTTTACCATCATTTGGAAATAGAGCTGGAAGGAGCGGTTTTAACAACGCCGCAACTTTTTCTTTTGGACAGCCGTTGCATAACAGCACAGGGTATTGGCCACCCGAGCAGCCAACCCATAGAAACGATTCAGCGCATTTTGGTCAACAGTCGCTAACGGCGAACGGGAACCCACCAGCTGGTCAGAATGATAGGACCGGTTGGAGCTCAGGTTACGTGAGAGACCAGCAGCAACCCTCCACCAGCTACAACCCCTCACCATGGAATAACATGAGTTGGCAACCAACACGAGACAGCACGACTTGGCAATCACCACAACACGATTCATCGCTGGGAATCAGAAAAAATTTTCCCCGGAGGTAAAAAAACTAGGCACGGAGGGTCGGAAGGAACCCATACCCCCAAACCTCCCAATTGAACATGGGTTAAGTTGCGCCAGCTTGGAGTGGATAGCACACGAAATTTTAACGATTAATTTTGCTGAAAAATCTAAATTTTTTTCATCAATTCTTACCGTGGCACCTCGGTGCAGAGAATTGAATTACATAATCGACACTGGTGCTTGCTATAACGTGATGAGTTGCTACATAGCGAAGGAGCTCGGTGTAAGCCAAATTAACCACAACGAAAAAACTACTTTGTCAGCTTTCAACGGTACGTTGACAGAAACGCTGGGGTCAATCAAGGTAGAACTGATTGTAGGATGTTCTACATACGGCGTTAAATTTCATATCGTTAATGAACTCTGCCTCCCGAGCGTCATTGGAGCTGAATTTCTTAGGGAATTCACCTTGGGTGTTGGCCCTCATTTCAGTCACATAAAATTGATGAAACCAAAAACTATGACCGACCCTAACTTAAATCATTCCGAGCGACATGTTCCGGGACCGCCTACAATGCCCTCAAATAAATACGACAGCCATGAGACCATCCACCAATCCGTCAATAAAGAAGGACCACTACACCAGTGGTCACAAAAATTGAATGGAGGACAGGATGCTTGCAATTTATTGCAAGATTGTCAATTGGGTAAAACCCCACTCGACAAAAACAAGGGTACATTCAATGTATGTTCCTTAAATTTGAACGGGAGACATGGACACGTTTGAAACGCATTCAGGCGAACCCATAACGGGACCCCAACGATTAAAGAAGCTTACCGAGAAAATCGATGTCAATCACGTTTCAGATGGACATCGCGGTAAACTATTGGCAATATTGGAAAAATACCGAGAACTATTTTTTCTTGAGGGAGACCAATTGACATATACCGGAGCCATAGTACACGAAATTGAAACCTCCACAAACATACCCATCTATAAAAAACAATACAGATTCCCAGCAATAATGAAGGATAAAATACAGCAACAAGTTGACGATTTGTTGGCCCAAGGTATAATAAAACATAGCAAAAGCCCTTGGAACGCTCCCGTTTTATGCGTCGCAAAGAAGCCGGACGCAAATGGGAAAGCACGTCATAGAATGGTAGTAGACTTTAGAGCGCTGAATACGATAACGAAGCCTTTCGTATACCCGATCCCACAGATAGAAGATCTACTAAGCGATTTTGGGGACAGTCGCTACTTTTCGACATTGGAAGCCGAAGAAGCCAGAGAAGCCGAAAACCATCGTCGTGCCATCCCCGCCCCGCTACACCGTACATCAGAAACAAGGTGTTTCAACTGTTCCGCGTATGGACATTTTCGTGATTTATTTATTTATTTATTTATTTATTTATTTCACGATGAGTTATTGGGCATGCAAGCCTAAATAACTGTTCTTATAGAATAAACCTTAAGTCTAGGTTCACAATAAGTTCGCAAAAAGAAAAAAAAGAATAATAATAAATATAAAACTAACGCAGCACACAAAAATTAAAACTGACTACGAAGAAAAGTACGCAGCTCCCTAACAGATAGATTTAAAACGACGCCAGCATCTAAATTGTTGTAATGATCAACTAGTAATAAAAGTGGGTCAGTAGATCCATAGGCCGTTCTCCTAAAATCCGTTCTTAAAAGCTGTCTGCCACGGAGTCCTCTACTTGGGGCTAAAAAAATTATCCTCTCCAAAATGTGAGGGGCGTCAATTAATCCTGTGAGGAGCTTGTGCATAAATAATTGTTGAGCTGTTCTCCTCCTATGCTCTAGAGACTCAAGACCAAAAAGGAGACATGTAACACGATAAGGTGGACGAGGGATACGACTAGACCATGGTAGACGATAAAATAATTTCCGCGTTAGTTTTCTCTGAATCTTTTCTATTGTGTCTATACTAGTTTTTTGTACCGGAGACCATACAGGACACGCAAATTCGAGAATTGGACGTACTAATGAACAGTAAAGCGATTTTATACAATGTGAATCTTTGAAATCAGCAGACATTCTCAAAATAAACCCTAAGTGATAAGTATCCTAAACCCCCTCGCCCACCAGGATCCTGTTTTCGATGCCACCAATTGGACCACGTTTATAAAGACTGTCCCGATCGGAACAAAACATCAGCCGCCGTCATCTTTACTACCGACACCGATGGTGTAAGACTGCAAGAAACGCAAAAGAAAGCCCAGCAAGCTTCATCGATGAATCGTTGGTCCCAAGATGCCGTTTAAATGTTTTGCAATCATCAATATATCGTGAATTAGGATATAAAATTCTTCAAACGCGTGGACAGTTTCTGTGCCGTATCGAATTCAACGATCAATATAGAGGACCGTATATAATTCACAAAGTTCTGCCAAACGATCGATATGTAGTCCGTGATATTGATGGTCATCAAGAAACTCAAATACCGTACGACGGGGTCTTAGAATCACATAAACTTAAACACTGGGTGCAACCAAATCTAGTTCAAGATAGCGAAAACTCCCAAGGCAACACATTACCCGCTTAGATTAGGTACGTATAGTGTGTAAGTATAGTTAATAAGTTCAAAAGAATTGCGGTCAATTCAATTGTCAGGTTGGCCGAGTTGTAAACATTGTAAAATTATAAACCTTAACTTTAAGCTACCTCATCTGTATCTACCCTGACAGCTGTCATAGTGACAGCCAAGCCAAGCGAATATAGACAGAACCGTTTGAGCTTCGGAAGAGAAAAAACCTTCAGCCTTCAGTTACGGGTTTTAGAAATTTTCACGTTTTACAATATATAGATTCTTTCTATCTTTCTATAGCTTCGTTTCATCGAACTCGACTTTCCTATTTAAGGCAAAAAAAATACAAAAAAACAACACACCTCCCCCACTCTTGTTTGCCGCCTTCCTACGGCACCAGGGGATCGTTTGGCGTCGTTCAGAAAACATCAACAATTTGCGTGGTTTCGTTCCGTTATTATTTCCCGCACGTTGCACAAATGCCGTTCTAGCCAAAACTGCGGCACCTTACCCTCCCTTCGTCGCGTTTTCCTGTTGGCCCTATTTTCGTTGTTTCCAGTAGCGTTAAAGCGATGAAGTTACCAATGAAGCGATGAAGTTACCGCGTCTGTTGCACAAGTGCAATGCTGCAGAAATCGCTGCAGGTTGATTCTGTCCTCTCTCAAAAGGAAAGAGATACCCTCAATCGTCACCAGCCGGTTTTGGTTATAAATATGCTTAACCGTTCGGGAGTGTTTATTCAATCAGTACACAGTTCAAGCAGTATCAGTAATATCAGTTTATCATCTGCCGTCCAAAAATGGTAAGTTTTGGCTACACCCGTGAATGGGCTTTAAAAGTTAACGACGAAAAATTATAATTTATATATATATAAATATACGATATATATATATATATATATAGTTACACCAGCGACCACCTATCCGACATCCGGTTGAACACCCCACATCGACGGTTGCTTCGTGCTATTTCCGGTAGGCCACCGTACGAGATCGTCACCAGCCCTCATCGTGTTTGCGCGGGAATAAACATGATCGCGCTCCCCCAGCCCAAGACGCGGAAGAAGACACTTGACATCGGAATGTGTGAAGCAACATCGCGATAGCGCTCCCCAAGTTAGGGACTAGTCGGTCCAGGTTTAGGCTAAGAAAAATCAGTTTGTATTCTGAACTCAAGCGTGCAACACGCAGTAGAGAGAAATAAAATTTATTTTTTATGAATCTACCCGTGTCACCCGCATAATTGGCGCAGCCGTACGGAGCCGACTGAGTGAAAGCCTGTGAAAATAGTGGATAATTGAACGGACTAATAAACCGTTTCAGAAAGTGATCCCGCGAAAGCATCCGTACGCAGAAGAAACGGAGAAGTGCAATTGCAAATCTACGTGCTGAGGATTTGAGGATCCCCCCGCAGACTACACCTGGAGCACCAGCATCGTCAGTCCGGCTTACGCTACACACGACAGCAAAAATCGTAAGTAAAGTGAACAGCTAGTTTGTTAGGAAAAGAACACTACAAGATAGATTTTTTTCTGTAACTATCACGGGAGTACTACAAGATAGGGCCCGAGAGACAAGAACTAGGGAAGCATTTAACTTACGCACTTGTAAAGTACTACAAGATAGGCTTTGTAAGTGTAAAAGGATTTAAATACTACAAGATAGGTTTTTTTCCTTTCCTTTTTGATAGTGAGAGTGAAACGTCTTCTGAACACTCAGAAGAATATTCTCACGTACCAATTCCATACGTTCCGACCATCTCAACCTTAAACTTGATAGAACCAGAAGGAAAAATGGAGACGGAAATGCTTAAACAACAAATCGCTGAAATGAGCGCAATGCTCGAAGCGATGAAGACTCAGCAGTTAGGTCAACAACAACTAATCAATAACCTAACAAGTCAAGGAATACAAGGCAGTCCATTCAATGTGGATACCCTTTTTAGAATTCCGGACCCGATTAAGTCATTACCAAAATTTGACGGAAATCGGAAACAACTAACAGCTTGGCTCAACACAGCAGAAAGCACGTTACAAGTTTTTCAAAATGTTGTAACAGACCAGCAACTCTCGATCTATACCACGGCAGTAGTAAACAAGATAGAGGGAAAAGCAAAAGACATCCTTTGTCTCGCTGGAAATCCTTCTAGTTTCGAAGAAGTAAAACAAATTCTTATCAACTCCCTCGGTGATCGTCAGGAACTAACATTTTACAAAAGTCAGCTTTGGCAAACAAAAATGGGTGATATGAACATCCACAAATATTACAATAAATGCAAGGAAATAGTACAAAACATAAAAACACTTGCAAAACAAAAACGCATTTACAGCGACAATTGGAATGCAATAAATGCATTTATTGAGGAAGACGCCCTCGCCGCTTTCCTCGCTGGTTTGAAAGAACCATATTTTGGATATGCTCAGGCAGCCTGTCCAGAAGATATGGAGGCAGCTTACGCCTTCGTATGCAAATTCCAATCAAGGGAACATACAGGATCCCACGTTGAGAAAAATGGTAATCAGAAACATTACCCAAAACCAAGTCACAATGACAACAATAAAAGAATTGATTATCATAGGAAGCGAGAGGAAAATAACCGAGATGACAAGAAAGAGCCACATCATCGTTCTAATTCAAACCGGATCAGAACAAGTAACCAATTACCACAACCAATGGAGATCGGTTCAGTTAGAAGCCAGCTCACATTAAATAAAAGACAAATAAATAACAACGAAGTCTCAGACAATGAAGTCTCAGATGAGGAAATCCATGCAAATTTTTGCATAACCAGCAACAAATTGGAACTCACTTAAACTACCTACCTTACATAACAACCAATACTAACAATCACATTGTGAGATTACTCATTGACACAGGAGCGAACAAAAATATTATACGCCCTGATATAATAAAAAATTTAACCACAATAAAAGATACAACAATACATAACATCGCAGGAACTCATATCATCAACAAAAAAGGTACCGCAAACCTTACAAATTTTAACATACCACCGCAAACGTATTACGTACATAATTTTCACCAATTCTTTGATGGAATTATTGGATCTGAATTTTTTGCTCAGAATAAAGCAAAAATTAACTACAAAAAGGAATGCATTGAAATTGGACAAACAATCTTAAAATTTGAAAAGTTTTTCCCGAAAACAAAATTGTTTTCACACTTTATCGAATTAAACACCACTTGCGATGGTGATTGCTATGTACCCACTGTACAAAAGCTTCAAAAGGATGTGTACATTGAACCAGGACTTTACAAATCACAAAATAATAAAACTATTTTTAAAGTTCTAACAACCACCAGAGAAAAGCCTGTAATTCCAGGAAAACTAAAACTAACCGTTAACAATTTTGAAACATTAACACCTATTCCACTAAAGCAAAGTGCCATAAATAAGGAAACTGTAAAACAACTTATTAGAACAGATCATCTATCACCTTATGAACGTGAACATTTGATCAACCTAATTGTGGACCACCAACAAGTCCTACTAAAACAAAATGAAAAACTAACAGCTACTACAGTAGCTAAACATAGAATTTTAACAAAAACAGATAACCCCACTTATACAAAATCGTATAAATATCCACACCACTACAGAAAGGATGTAGAGGATCAAATCAAATGCTAGACACAGGAATAATAAAGCATTCTTCTAGTCCATATTCATCACCAATCTGGGTAGTCCCGAAGAAAATTGACGCTTCAGGAAAAAGAAAAGTTCGTGTAGTTATTGACTACAGGAAACTCAACGAACAAACCATTGATGATAAATTCCCAATTCCACAAATAGAGGATATTTTAGACAGACTAGGCAAGTCAAACTATTTCACAACATTAGATCTTAAATCAGGTTTTCATCAAATTCAAATGGACCCAATAGATCAACAAAAAACAGCTTTCTCTACCGACAAAGGACACTTCGAATTCACTAGAATGCCATTCGGATTGAAAAACGCTCCAGCAACATTTCAAAGAGCGATGAATAACATCCTACAGGATTTCATCGGTCACATTTGTTTCGTTTACCTTGATGACATAATTATCACAGGATACAATCTTAAAAATCACCTGCAAAATATAACGAAAGTATTAAAAAGACTTTGTGATTTTAACCTAAAAATACAACTGGACAAATGTGAATTTCTGAAAAAAGAAACAGAATTCCTTGGACATATTATTACTCCAGATGGAATCAAACCAGATTCTTCAAAAATTGAACAAATACTTAACTGGAACTTACCTAAAACCCAAAAAGAAATCAAACAATTTCTTGGATTAACAGGATATTACAGAAGATTCATTAAAGATTATGCTAAACTTGCGAAACCATTGACAAAGTACTTGAAAAAAGAAGAAACTGTGAACACTAAAGACCCACAGTATTGTCAATCATTCGAGAAGCTAAAATCAATTCTTACTTCAGATCAAATACTTGCTTACCCTGATTTTAACGAATCATTTATTTTAACAACCGATGCTAGTAACTACGCATTAGGCGCTGTTCTATCACAAAAACAGAACAATGTGGAAAAACCTATAGCTTTTGCAAGCAGGACCCTAAAAAAAACAGAAATCAACTACTCAACCACAGAAAAAGAAGCATTAGCCATAATATGGGCAGTTGATAAATACAGATCTTACCTATTTGGAAATAAATTCACTCTAATCACTGACCATAAACCACTAACATTCATTAAAAACTCCACTAAAAATTCGAAAATACTTCGATGGAGATTAGAATTGGAAAACTTTGATTATGACGTCATTTATAAAGAAGGAAGAATGAACGTTGTAGCAGATGCTCTTAGCAGGAAATCATGTCAAAACACAGATACTAATAAGTCTTCCATTCCAGAAGAAAAACAGAAAACAACATCCAAGCCCCAGGACGAGAAACGGATGGAAACAAACCAAGGAACACCAATCGGACAAGTCATCCAGCTGCAAAATAATGAAACCTCTTCTATTTTAGCAAATTCCAGTGACTCATGTTCAAACAATCAAGAAGACGATATAAGCACCATACACTCTGGAAATACTTCGGATGATTACTACATTCATTTCACGGAGAGACCGATTAACTACTACCGAAATCAAATAATTTTTAGAATCACGAATTTCTCCACCGAAATCAATGAAACCCCTTTTCCAAACTTTAATAGAGTAACCATTTGCACAAAGGAGTACACAGAGAGGAAAATCATTGATATTCTGAAAAAATACCATAATCACAAACAGACAGCAATTATGGCCCCAGAAGAAGTAATTCCAATCATTCAAACAGTATACCGCAATTACTTCAATCAACACGGACATTTTGTCTTAACTCAATTTCGCGTAGAAGATGTCGCAAATGAAGAAAGACAAGATGCAATCATTTCAAAGGAACACGAACGAGCACATAGAGGCATTACCGAAGTAGAAAATCAACTCAAAAGAAGTTACTTTTTCCCCCGAATGAACGCTAAAATTAAAGCTATTATAAACTTATGCAAGATTTGTCACTTCCACAAATACGAACGCAAACCGTATAATATTAAATTATCACCAAGACCAACTACTTCTAAGCCGTTCGAACGAGTTCATATGGATATTTTTCAAATCGATAAATCGAATTTCCTATCATTAGTAGATTCTTTCTCAAAACATGCACAACTAATATTTATGGAAACTAAAAATTTAACAGATGTAAAGAATGCATTAGCGCAATACATCACCACATTTGGAACTCCGATTAAAATTGTAACAGATCATGAAACCACGTTCAGATCGCTACAACTTAAAAGCTATTTAAGCAATCTGAATATCGAATTAGCATACACCTCTTGTTCCGAAAGTAATGGTCAAGTAGAAAAAACACACTCCACAATAATCGAAATACTAAATGCAAACAAACATAAATTTCCGGATCTTGACACTAAAAGTAAAGTTCTTTTATCAGTATCACTATACAATGATTCAGTACATACAAGTACCAAATTTACCCCAAATGAAATCATATTCAACAAAAGCGGAGACAAACATAATGATCCAACCGAATTGTTCAGAAAAATCAAAATGAACTTAGAAAAAGCAAAAATTATACAAGAAAACAGAAACAAAGATAGGGAAGATCCACCCACAATTCAGGAAAACCAAGAAGTTTTCATTATGCCAAACATCAGGAAGAAACTAGACCCAAGAGCCAAACAAAGTAACGCTCATGATGTAAAATCAAAGACATTCAAAAACAAGAAAAACATCAAAAGACACAAAGCCAAGATCAAACGGATAAAACAATAACATGTCATTTCATTACTTTTTGTTCTTACAAATGTATACCACGTTAGGAATCATACTTATACTTGCAACAACAATCTATGGAGATAATCTACAGATCAGAAACTTAAACAAATAACCAGTGTTACTTTTAGAAGCGAACAAATGTATAATGCAAAGTGGCACCTTAAAAATAATGCACCCAATTAACATTACGAATTTGGAAAATAATGCACACAAATTTGAAGAAATAGCTAGTAAGATTAACAAGAATCTACCTATTTCAAATCTTATTCAGGAGAAAAATAGGGCAATAAGGAACAACCTATACCTGATAAAACCTTTAAAAGCTAGAAGATACAAAAGATGGGACGCTATCGGTACTGCATGGAAATGGATCGCAGGATCGCCCGACGCTGATGATCTCAGGATCACAAACACAACCTTGAACGATTTGATTACACAAAACAACGCCCAACTCACGATCAACAATGTTCTAAATTCAAAGATAACTGAGATGACCGCAACCATCAATTCGCTCATAGAAAAATACGCGGACAAAGATAAAATATTGCTACAAGAAATGGAAGCGATCACCCTGTTAATTTACATGGACACTACAAACAGAATCCTAGAAGAGATTGAAGATACTATCCTGAGAACACACATCAACATGCCAAATAGTAAATTGCTGACACTAAACGAGATCATATCAGTTGAAACCATCCTGAATAATCAAGGCATCAATACCAGTTTCCCAGAGGAAGCATTAAACTACGTAAAACCAAAAATTGCTTCCAAGGAAAACATCCTCTTTTACATATTGGAGGTCCCACACATCGAAAAAGACTGCAAACTTATTCGAGTTATACCGCTAACAGTGAATGGTATGATAATTACAAACATTCCTCAATACATCGTTAGAAGCGGCCAACAAATATTCGAAACCGTCAAACCTCTCGAATACATTCAACTCAGCGAATACCTCAAGGTGCTGAAAGATAACTGCTTAACTTCAATAATCAAAGGAAAAGAAAGCCATTGCCACGCAGTTATAGACAACGAGACAACCATCGCTCTCATCGATAGCAATAAGATATTGATCAATAATGCCAATAACTCGGAGGTCAAATCAAACTGTGGCCCCCATAACCGCATTCTTCAAGGGAACTTCTTACTTAATTTCTACAACGGCACGGTCGTCGTAGACAACAGAACATTTGCATCAGTAGAACAAGTCAACAACCTAAGAGAAATCCAAGGTGCATTCCCGAACCTGAAAATAACATGGACAATGTTTCAAACACCAAACATTTCGAAAATCGAAAATGACACAATAAGCAACAGAAAATGGCTAGAGCATATCGCCATGAAACAATATTCTCATATGCAAATAACATTTTCGATACTAGGAGGTATGTCCACAACATTCATCATAATCGCAATCATTGTAGCAATTGTTGGCGCCAAAAAGAGATCAACAATCATTATCAAGGCAACAACTGTAAAGCGAAAACATGGTAACCATGGAAAGAGTGGAAAGTCCGAGGACGTCCTTTTTTCTCCCCCCGGAGGAGTTACACCAGCGACCACCTATCCGACATCCGGTTGAACACCCCACATCGACGGTTGCTTCGTGCTATTTCCGGTAGGCCACCGTACGAGATCGTCACCAGCCCTCATCGTGTTTGCGCGGAAAAACATGATCGCGCTCCCCCAGCCCAAGACGCGGAAGAAGACACTTGACATCGGAATGTGTGAAGCAACATCGCGATAGCGCTCCCCAAGTTAGGGACTAGTCGGTCCAGGTTTAGGCTAAGAAAAATCAGTTTGTATTCTGAACTCAAGCGTGCAACACGCAGTAGAGAGAAATAAAATTTATTTTTTATGAATCTACCCGTGTCACCCGCATAATTATATATATATATATATATATATATATATATATATATATATATATATATATATATATATATATATATATATATATATATATATATATATATATATATATATATATATATACATATATATATATATATATATATATATATATATATATATATATATTGATATTAAGCTATGAACGATGTCTCTCGACGAATCGCAATCGCAAACACAAACGATGAATAATGTTTTGTCTCAATTAATGTCACAGATAAACATTTTAAATGAGAATATTCAACAAATATCTGCAAAACAGGAATCGTATGAAAATACACTACACAGGTTGACGAACCCTGAAAACACGTGTTCTCAAAACACCTTAACAATGCCTGTTCAGTCTACTCCAGTTACTGGTGATGTTTTTCGGATCCCTGATCCAATTAAATCGATCCCTCCGTATGATGGAAACCGTAAACAGTTACAGTCGTGGATAATAGTGGTAGAAAATACGCTTAGTATTTTCGAAAGTTTAGTGAGCAGACAGGTGTACGATATTTACGTTCAGTCAATACTAAATAAAATTACTGGTAACGCCAAAGACGCGTTATGTCTAGCAGGAAATCCTTTAGATTTCAATGAGGTGAAAAAAGTTTTGATAGAAACTTTTGGTGATCGCCAAGAACTAGCCACATATAAAGCCCAGCTTTGTTCAAATAAGCAAAGTGACGATATGAGTATCCACTCGTATTACAAAAGAACAAAAGAAATAATGCTTAACATTAAAACGATCGTAAAAGAAACCCCATTTCCGAATTTCCATAGGACAATTGTAACGAAACCCAGATTCGAAATGGAAGATATTGGACGCAATTTGGAAAGTATCCATAATGGGAAACAAACCGCAATCCATGCGCCAGAAAGCATGATTCAGCTAGTACAAGATACGTGCAAAAATAATTTCTCAATCAAAGGTCATTTCATAATAACACAAACAATAGTCGAAGATGTGTCTGATACACAAAAGCAGGACTTTCTAATTACTACGGAACATAACAGAGCGCATCGTGGAATTTCAGAAGTTGAATGTAAACTAAAACGAGCTTATTTCTTTCCAAATATGCAAAGGCAGATAAAACTATTCACCAACAACTGCGAAATATGCAACATTCATAAGTTCGACCGCAAACCATATAACATAAAGATATCTCCACGACCAATAACCAGCAAGCCTTTAGAGAGGATACACATGGATATTTATATAATTAATAATACTAGTTTCTTGTCGTTAATAGACTCCTTTTCTAAACATCTTCAAATGTTATACATCAAGAATAAAAATATCATTCAAGTACAAAGAAAACTTACTCAATATTTTGCACAATACGGCATACCAAAAGAGATTATAACGGATCACGAAACAACCTTTAGATCGACTCAACTGAAAAACTATTTAGGTTCGTTAGGAGTGGCATTGAAATACGCGTCTTGCTCGGAATCAAATGGACAGATCGAAAGAACACATAGCACAATCACTGAGATTTACAATACAAACAAAAGCAAATATGAAAGCTATGATGTAAAATCCATGATAAGAATAGCAGTAGCGTTATACAATGATACAATTCATTCTGCGACTAAGTTCACTCCAAATGAACTAACATTCAACCAAACAAATCAAGATAATCCATCACGGATTTTAGAAACATCAAACCAACTCTTTTCTGATGCAAAACACAATTTAGAGAATGCGGTTAAACGACAACTGAACCAAAATAGCAAAAAAACATCTCCACCCTCTATACCGGAATCCGCAGACGTATTCGTAGTTCCGAACATCAGGACAAAAACTCAACCACGAGCGATCAAAACTAAAGCTAAAAATGTTAAAGAAAAAACGTTTAAGAATGCTAGAGGAGTAAAAAGACATAAGAGTAAGATAAAGCGCATCAAAAGCTTGAGAATTGAATGACCTTTTTGTAATAACTCTAAAGTTAAGCACATGTTGTATCTGTTAGAAATGTAATTCCGTTTGTCATACTTCACCAATTGAAATTAATCATATTTTCAGACTTTATTTTTGTAAAATCTTGAAAGTGTACCAACAAACTTATCTTCCTTCTTCCTATTTCGAAGCGGTAATGATTAGGGATTAGATAGGGCTAGTATTAAGATGATCTATTATAACGTTTACGAAAAAATGATATGTAAAAAAAACAAAAAGGTAATGATGAGCATCATGAACAGCTGCAACCGTCAGACGAGGGCGTCTCGAATCTTACCCCCGGAGGAGTTATATGCCAAGGAAAGGGCACACCAGCACTCCGCACCATAGAAGAGGAATACGTAATGTAAACGCATGTGTGCAAAGGTGTGACTCGCAGGAGAAGCGATGTACGAGATGCAACCGGGAGAATAGCTCTCTTTTTGTGCGGACCGCCACGGAATAAAGACCTCATCGAGCCTCGACTCATCATTATATATATATATATATATATATATATATATATATATATATATATATATATATATATATGTCGGCGACGGACGCATCGCCCGATCAAAATATTTAGGGTATGGTCAAAAACAGCGCGCGTCAGCCGCTTGTTCAAGTTTAAGGCAGCATCGTCCGACGACGGTGGACGGTTTGGGAAACAAATTTTACTAGGTTAAGTTTATCGAAAGAACTAGGTTAAGGTACGGCAGCGATATGCTGACCAAGTAAATTGTAAGCCAGCGATGGCCGTAGAGTTATGTTTAATGTAAGAGGGAGGCAGCAATAGTTTTGTTACTATTGTTGCTATCCAGGAAATAGCAATTAAGCACTATATATACGCCGTGGATAGACCAATAAAGTTGTCATTCGAGCTCACGACCAGAACAGGTGTCTCGTTTTGATCAGAACTCAAGTCGGAAGGAATTACCGCCGGTCTTGTTTTCAACCTTGAAGCCCTTGAGGTTTCTTCATGGTGGCTCCAGAGAGGAACGAGGAATCGTAAGTCCCGGAAACGGTATCGACGGACGGTCGAACCGCACCAGCGAAAGGGACAGCAGATCCAGAGCACGCAAGCTCTCGGAAACATCGACGGACGAGTCGAGATCCACCCGCTCAAGAGCCGACGCAAGAACGCCAGCTCCCGGCGGTGGAAGCAGAGGAAGACAGCAGATCTGGAGCACGCAAGCTCTCGGAAACATCGACGGACGGTCGAGATCCACCCGCTCAAGAGCCGACGCAAGAACGCCAGCTCCCGGCGGTGGAAGCAGAGGACGACAGCAGATCCGGAGCACGCAAGCTCTCGGAACCATCGACGGACGGTCGAGATCCACCCGCTCAAGAGCCGACGCAAGTCAGCTCCCGGCGGTGGTTGAAGGAGGAAGAACCCAGACAACAACTCTCACGGCGGACGGCTGACGGACAGTCAGCAATCTTCCGTCGTTGACGGCAGCGAGGTACCACGACCTTGTTGCAACCGGCGGACCAGACGAGGTGAGGGCGAAAAACAACAGCGCCCCGGAACCGCCAGCTCAGCGAAACACGGCACCAGCGGCGAATTTAGCAGCAGTGAGTGAATCAGAGTGCAGCCCACCGCGACCTACATCAACGCAGACCCATCGACGGCAGCAGGGCTGAAGCGGTAGCAGTAACAGCAGCAGGGCAGCCAGAAGTCAGCGCAGCGCAGCATAAGCCGAGCACCCCGCAGTCGACCAGGGCTCCGTCAGAAAACGTAAGTAAAAATGGAGTTTAAGCCTAACCCGAACGGCAATTGTCGTTTATGCACGAACGAAGATGCATATGGAAAGTTAATTTCGTGTAGCGAATGCGATAGGTGGCTACATTTAGTTTGTTTGGGGATTAGAACAACGCCAAAAAACTTTATTTGCTTTAAGTGCAAGGCAATAGAAGAAGAAAGAAAGGAATTCCGGACGGCACTTATGCAGTCAGAAAGATTATTAAGAGAGAAAGAAGAGAGAGAAATTCAGGCTTCTATAGAGAAAGAAAGATTTGAGGGAGAACTAGAAAAACTTAAAAACGACTTAACGAAAAACAAGCAGGAAGAATCTATGTCTGAAGAACCCTTAAAAGAACTCACTAGAGGAATCGCACAAATGGTAAAGGCAATGTCAATCAACAAATCAGTACTGGCCGAATTACCTCATTTTGATGGTGATTTTCGCGTATGGCCTCGATTTAAAACCATCTATTACGAAACATCAGAGCGAGCTAATTTCTCTGATGTAGAAAATATAAGCAGGCTGCAAAAATATTTGAAGGGAACTGCTCTTCGGGCAGTCAGCGGATTTCTGCAGCAGGGAGATGCTGATGTCATAATGAAACGTCTTGATAAACTATTTGGGGATCCTGACAACATTTATGATTGTCTGTTAAAGGACTTGCTGGACTGCAAACGTCCTTCTTTAGAAACGCCAAAAACTTTTTTGGACTTTATGAATTGCCTAAATGATATGATTCATAACATGAAGATATTGGGCAGAGAAGAATATTTGAGGGACCAGAGATTAATTAGAGATCTCGTTAACAAACTTCCTACGGATCTCAAATACAAATGGCTCATGGATAAAAATGAAGAGACAACATTGCAAGGGTTACAGGATTTAGCGGAGTGGCTTAAACCGTCTGAAGACCTAGCCACAACACTGTTTACGAGGCAAGCCTCCTCAAGGGGAAACCTACGTGCTGACGCAGAAAC
Organism: Anopheles atroparvus; assembly: GCA_914969975.1. NCBI lineage: Eukaryota > Metazoa > Arthropoda > Insecta > Diptera > Culicidae > Anopheles > Anopheles atroparvus. Next base: position 30,550,473 of record CAJZCY010000004.1, on the reverse strand, counting down.
GCAAAGAAACATTAAAAAATGCCTCCTCTGCACAATGGAGCACGACACAATCACTTGTAGCAAATTGAAAAACGCAAGTGTCGACGAGCGATGGCAGCTTCTGTCACGCAGAAATATTTGTACAAACTGTTGTGTAAGGAATAATCACAACGCAGCAAATTGCCGTTATCCTCCGCAATGTAAGGCATACAATTGTGGTAGAAGGCACAATACTCTTCTTCATAGAAGCGAGTTCACCCAGAGACGGGAACATGAAACCCCAAGAAGAATCAATTGTCACAAGAACCAAGACAAACTTTATTATCAAATTCTTCCCGTTACCTTGCGCAATCAAGGCAATACGGTGAAAACATTTGCATTTTTTGACCCAGGTTCATCTACCAGCCTAATATTAGAAGGCATTAGAGAGAAATTGGAAGTTAAAGGTCCGAAGAAACCTTTGACGTTATCATGGACAAATGGAGACATTCAAGAGGAAAGGGATAGTCAGATAGTTAGCATCGAAATACAGGGGTCTGATGGTAGGCCATACAAGATAAAGGATTTGAGAAGTGTCAGAGAACTCAATCTTCCGACGCAAACGATAGATGCTCCGTTCCTATCTAGAAATCATGCTCATTTGAAAGGAATTGAACTTAAAAGCTACAAGAATGCAACCCCGACTATTCTGCTCGGGCTGCCACACTCCTTCTTCACTTATGGTACTAACCATCGTGAAGGTAGAGAAAACGAGCCGGTGGCACAAAAAACCCGCTTAGGATGGGTACTTTTTGGCGGAAGTGAAAGAGTTGGTGAAGCAAATTTGTTTACCTTAATAGACCACAAGGAGGAAGAGCAAAAAGAGATGTCAAGGATGATGAAAGATTTTTTCTCCACCGAAGCATTTGGTGTTCAAGAAACCCAAAAATTAAACTCAAAGGAGAATGAGAGAGCGGAGAAAATCATGCAAGAAACACTAAAATTCAAAAACAAAAGATATGAGATTGGGCTACTATGGAAGGAAGACAAAATTACTCTTCCCAACAGTTACCAGCAAGCCTTGCGCCGACTTAAGACGCAAGAGAAGAAAATGGAAAATGATGAAAATTTAAAAAATTGGTACCACAATGAAATCTCTGAATACGTCAGAAAGGGTTACGCTCGTAAAGCCACACCCGAAGAACTTTTATCATTTAACCCAAAGATCTACTACATTCCTCACTTTGCGGTGATAAATCCGAACAAATCAACACCAAAGCCAAGGCTAGTGTTCGATGCAGCAGCAAAGAACCAAGGAATATCTCTTAATTCAAAATTATTATCTGGCCCAGATGCCACGACTTCACTGTTTGGTATCCTTCTTAGATTCAGAGAACACAAGGTTGGTTGCGCTGGTGATATCAAAGAAATGTTTCACCAGGTGCAGATCAGGAAAGAAGATCAAGCAGCTCAGAGATTCATTTTTAGGGCCAATCAAGCGCAAGTCCCGCAAGTTTACGTCATGCAAGTCATGACATTTGGAGCAACATGCTCTCCCGCATGCGCTCAATTTGTGAAAAACCGCAACGCAGAACAATTTGAAGAAGACTACCCAGAGGCCGTTAAGGCAATAAAGGAAAACCATTACGTGGATGACTATCTAGATAGCTTTCCCACTGAAGAAAAGGCTGCGCAAATGATTAGTGACGTTGTAAAAATTCACGACAACGCAAGCCTTTACCTCAGAAACTTTATCTCGAACTCAAAGGAGTTGCTAAATACACTCCCGAGCGATAGAGTATCTAATAATGAACTGATTCGCATTACAGCTAAAGACCATGACTATGACAAGGTGCTTGGAATGTATTGGAACAAGCGGGAAGACGCGTTCGGTTACCAGCTTAACAAGCTTGAAGTAGGGAAAGATGAATTAACTAAGAGGAAGGTGTTATCTAATACCATGCGGATATATGATCCTTTAGGCTTGGTAGCGCACCTGACCATAGAATCAAAAATTTTAATGCAAGATCTGTGGAAGATGGGCATAGATTGGGATACAACTCTGCCCGATAACATGCGAATCAGATGGGGAGAATGGGTCAATAAGATAAGAACAGTCGAGAAGCTGGAAATCCCGCGTTGCTACTCAAAAATTGCCGATGTGAAGGCTAGAGAAATGCACATTTTCGTAGATGCATCTGAAAAGGCATTTGCAGCGGTCATATATCTTCGGACACTGCATGCTAACGGGATCGACGTTAGCATATTAGCAGCGAAATCGAAGGTTGCACCTACAAAACCCTTGTCAATCCCGCGCTTGGAATTACAAGCAGCGGTGCTTGGCGCAAGGTTAGCTGAAACCGTTAGCAGAGAACTTAGGATCAAGATAAATGAATCATTTTTCTGGAGTGATTCAAAAACGGTACTGTCGTGGATCAATTCGGAACCACGCAACTATAAACAGTTCGTGGCATTAAGGATCGGAGAAATCTTAAACCGATCAACAATGAATCAGTGGAAGTGGGTTGCTTCAAAGGACAACCCAGCAGATGAAGCAACTAAGGCAAAATCTGGAAAATCTATATGGTTTGACGGACCAGAATTTTTGAAAAATAAAGAACTTAACCTTCAAAATCCTCAGCTAACAGTAACTTTCGAAGAGATTCGACCAGCGAACGTTATAAGAACAATAGATAAAAGAGATTGGGAAACGATCTCAATCGCCTGGTGCTCTGATTGGATACGTTTACGTCGATCCATGGCCATGTGTCTTAAATATATAGAATGGCTGTACAAGAAGAGCAAAGGAGAAATATTTTCTCCCATAATAGAAAAGGCAGATTTAGATCATGCAGAATTGCAATTATTAAAAAAAGCTCAATGGGAATGTTTCGAGCATGAGCTAACGCGCTTATGCCAAAATAAAGAAATAAGCAAGGCAAGTTCAATTAGCAATTTAAATCCGGCGCTGATAAACGGACTTTTGCGAACACAAGGTCGGCTTTGTAACGTGAGCTACCTCAAACAAGAAACAAAACAACCCATCATTCTTCCGAAAAAACACCAGGTGACAAAATTAATTGTGAAGTACTACCATGAATCGTTCAAGCACAAAAAAACCGAAACGGTGATTGCTGCAATTCGTCAAAGGTTCTGGATAATCGACCTTAGGGCCGTGGTAAAGCACGTTACACAAAACTGCCAACATTGCAAAAATGAGCGTGCACGACCTGCCCCACCAATGATGGCACCTTTGCCAGCTTGCAGAACGGACGCGTTCAAGAAACCATTTACGCACACGGGCGTGGACTATTTTGGCCCGTTAAACATAACAATCGGAAGAAGGACAGAAAAAAGATGGGGAGCGTTGTTTACCTGCATGACAACGCGTGCAGTTCACTTAGAAATCGCACACGATTTAAGCGCTAACACTTTCATTATGTGTTTAAGGAATGTGCAGCATAGGCGTGGGAAAATATCACACCTATACAGCGACAATGGGACTAATTTCGTTGGCGCGAATAATCAAATCACACAGCTTGTAGAGCGATGCGCCACCGAGGGTATTGAGTGGCGTTTTAATCCACCAGCGGCGCCACATTTTGGAGGAGCTTGGGAAAGGATGGTTAAAGAAGTAAAAAGTCTTCTTCCGACGAATGAAAATTTTCACGAAGCCACTTTAAAAGCCATACTTAATGAAATCGAGTTCATAATAAACAACCGACCGTTAACGCACATCCCGCTAGAACATGAAGATGATGAACCCCTCACGCCTTTCCATTTCCTCATAGGCTGCTCAGGGAAGGCAGAACCAAGCCTCAGTGACGTAACCAAGGCAGAAGCAACGCGCGCAAACTGGAAAACCGCACAATTTATTGCAAACCAGTATTGGAACCGCTGGATAAAAGAATACTTACCCACAATCGCGAAAAGAGACAAATGGAATGACGTGAGCAAACCAATAGAAGTGGGTGACGTAGTAACATTTCCAAATGAACAAAAAACTGGGAGGTGGGTAAAAGGTAGAGTTACCGAGGTGATTCCTGGCAAAGACGGAGTTATTAGGACGGTTTGGGTACGAGCTGGTGATACCGATTATCGTAAGGCAGTTGTAAACCTGGCCGTACTAGACATCCGACCAGAGGTGACAGGCGCCAACGAGCCGAAAGAAAAAGGGGATATAGCAGGGAACAAATCGGTGGACAAATCATTTCCATCTTGGGGAAAAGCAAACCCAACGAATCTCCATCAAATCAAAAGAGTAGCTGAGAACTTAAGGAAATGTCCGTCAAAACGACAAAAACTAAGGGTAAGACCAGTAGCATGGCAGTGTGGGTCCGCCTGTTAATATTTTCGTACATGCTTCACATGTCACACGAAATATCAATAACTCCCATTAACGATTCTGGAATATTTTTTGACCACGTGGGCACCACACTCTTAAGCCGCGGGTCATGGGAAACATTATTTCATACAAGAACATTTCCTGAAAAGGATAAAGAAAAAGTACTCGAGGTAGCAAAAGGAATAAACGAGCAATTTCAGCTGTTGAATAGGACAAGTTCAAACATCCAACAGCTATGGAAATCTATAAACGTAGAAAAGGACACTGTATTGCGCCAAATCGATGCGACGACTCATAAAAGGACAAAAAGAAGTCATGGAATATTTGGCTATCTAGGGGATTTTCTGTTTGGAGGAAACGACATAGACGACCAAATAACTTCCTTGCGTATAGCAAACGATCAAAAAATAGCTAAAGTATCAGACAAATTAGAAAGGGTCAACAAGGAACACCAGAATCTCTCAACTCAGTTAGAAAACAGATTAAAACACATTAATACCGGAATAGACACTTTGAAACGAAGTTTCTCAGACAATAAGGAAAAGGCTCTCATAAGGCATTTTGAGGAAGCAGTCGAGCTAGCAAGCCATCTATTAAGGGAAATAAGGAATAAATACATTGACATCAAAGAGACTCCACTAAGCGAAGGAGATGAAAAGGAAATTCAGAATGAAATATCCAGCAAAGTTGGGGACAACTACATTGTTTTAGATGCTCCGCGCATTGACAGGATAATCGAAAACGGAGAAATTATTCTTCAACTAAAATTTGTAATCGTTGCAAAAATTCCCTTCGAAATTTTTGAATTCATTCCAATTCCGATGGTATCCAATGGAACCATACTAAACGAAGAGAAGGGCAGGATAGCAATAAGCGAGGAACAAGAATATTTTTATCCTACCGATCTACAGGTGATCAATGCAACGCATTTTATCTCTTCAGTAGCAATACTTCATACGAAACCGGACTGCATATCAGCAGCAATAACGCATACAGCTTATAATCTCACCTGCACGTGGAAGCCGATAGAAACACCATACACACGGTTTTTTAAGTTGACGCAACCCAACGCGTACATCTACTATTCTTCAAACCCATCAGATATTTTTCTGAATTGTAACAAATCAATTACAACGCCACCGTACATGGCAGCGGTAGTAGTACTTTCCCCGAACTGTCATATGAGACACAAAGATATCGCAATTAAACCAACAATAGATTACAAGAACGAAATGAGTAGAACGTTCTTTAAGGCTACGCATAAGTTACCATTTAAACATGAAGAAATAGGGACCGGTAGTAATATGATGGTCTACCTTATTGTTTTCGTCATCGGCACAGCTATGAGCATAACAGTACTTTTGGCAATGCGGAGGCAATGGCAACACAAGAAAAACAGGCCAAAACCCCCGCCATTCGTGCGACCGCCTCCAATAGAATTACATTTGTAACACCCCGAAGGGGAATTACGGGGGTCGGGATGTCGGCGACGGACGCATCGCCCGATCAAAATATTTAGGGTATGGTCAAAAACAGCGCGCGTCAGCCGCTTGTTCAAGTTTAAGGCAGCATCGTCCGACGACGGTGGACGGTTTGGGAAACAAATTTTACTAGGTTAAGTTTATCGAAAGAACTAGGTTAAGGTACGGCAGCGATATGCTGACCAAGTAAATTGTAAGCCAGCGATGGCCGTAGAGTTATGTTTAATGTAAGAGGGAGGCAGCAATAGTTTTGTTACTATTGTTGCTATCCAGGAAATAGCAATTAAGCACTATATATACGCCGTGGATAGACCAATAAAGTTGTCATTCGAGCTCACGACCAGAACAGGTGTCTCGTTTTGATCAGAACTCAAGTCGGAAGGAATTACCGCCGGTCTTGTTTTCAACCTTGAAGCCCTTGAGGTTTCTTCAATATATATATATATATATATATATATATATATATATATATATAAGTTAATAAGTAGAATGATAGTATCCGTGAGATACTTGTTGTATCTCACGTAAATACTTTAGAATAAGTATTAGTATAAGTAAAAGAATTAGTATTAGTAAAACACCACCTTTTGATACTTCAGAGAGTATCAAATGAGTAGGCAGTTAGGCAGTTAGGCAGTTAGGCTAGAACTACCGTCGAGTGAAGTCGTGTTAGAATAAATAGTTATCCATAACTGGCGTACCGACGGTTCTTGCTTAAAACAAAAGCCCACGTACGAGGCCCCTGTTGTCCCGAGCGATCGGTCTCTGAGTGAATATCAGTAGATTTGCGACAATAGTTAGTGCAAGTGAACCTACCATACCAAACGTTCAAACTGTCGCAGGCAAAAAGGAACAAAGTTTTCGACAAAGTAGAATGGAACCGGATATAAGCCAACTGTTGGAGCAGGTCAAGTTACTGACTGCTCACCAACAATTACTAACGAACAATATCAACGTATTGTCCGCGATGAACAGTAATCCACTGTTGACGCTTTCAGTACCCGATCCAGTGAAAAATATTTCAATATTCGACGGAAACAAATCACACTGTGACGCATGGGTACAAGATACAGAAGAAACGTTGAACCTTTACACGCAATTCGAAGGTCAACCAATTTTCGGGCAAATTATAAGGACAGTGAAAAACAAGTTAAAAGGTGAAGCAAAAGAAGTTCTCGTGGCCGCCGGTAACCCGAACACGTGGCCTGAAATAAAGGAAGCTCTGGAAGTTACAGAGCAGTATACAAATTTAATTTATCGACAACGGCTGGAAGGAAGAAGGAAGCGATGCGATAAAAAGTACGAGTACACCAGCCCTCCGAAGAACAAAAGCGACCGACCATCTGGATCGTTCGAGGCGCGTAAGCAGTACGACAAACCGAAGCAAGGTAACTCAACACAGTTGCACGTATCTAAAATGGACATCAACGCACACAACACTCGTAGCAATGATCGTAGCAGTAGCAACACCAGCAGAAGCACAGATATTCTTCCTGCAACGGACGAATACCAGTCAGACACAGACAATGACGACAGCCAGCTGTACGAGGTAAACTTTACAACAATACGAAGGGCTAATGTAAAACGAGCGGTCGAAAGTAATAATTTTATACCTTACTTGTCCATTTATACAAAAGATCATGAGTTGAAGTTCCTGATTGATACAGGTGCGAATTAGAACTACATATCGCCGAAACACGTGCACATCGAAAACTGCGAAACCGAAAACGAATTGTCTGTTAGAAATGTGACAGGATTATATGCTATAAAAAACTCCATCTCTATGGACTTGTTTAGTATTAACAAACCCTTAAAGTTCTACGTATTCAAGATTCATGAATTCTTCGACGGACTTATAGGCTACGAAAGCTTAAGAGAATTAGGTGCTCGTTTGAATATTAAAGAAAACACAATAGCAATTGGACGGAAAGTTATTAACCTAAAGAAAAAATATGCAGAAAAGAACAAAATTAATCTGAACGAACAAACTTATCAATTTATTCAAATTCCAAGAAAGTCTAACGGAGCATTCTTAATAGAAGAAGAAATAGAGTGTGCTAAATTCACTATACTACCGGGACTTTACAAGGCCAACAATGGAAAAGCAATAATAGCGATTGAAGACAAAACAAATTTGGCAAAGACGGAGATCAATTTCAACGAAGCGGATATTGGCACAGAATTTGATAGCTTGTTCAAACTTCCTACCGAAGAAAATGTTACAGATTGTCAATTGAATTGTGAGCAGCTAAACGAAGAGGAAAGACGAGCGTTACAGGAAGTAATTAAACACAATAAGGAGGTGATATATTGCGAGAATGACCAACTCACCTTTACACACAATATAAAACATAAAATAAGGACAACGGACAATATTCCTGTTCATACTAAGTCCTACCGATACCCCCATGTAAACGAAGAAGAAGTTCAGAATCAAGTAAGGAAAATGTTAGACGACGGAATTGTTAGAGAATCAGTCTCACCCTACACTTCTCCAGTGTGGGTAGTGCCGAAAAAAGCCGATAAATCTGGAAAAAAACAATTTCGTCTAGTAGTGGACTATAGAAAGTTGAATGAAAAGACTGTAAACGACAAGTATCCAATCCCCGAAATATCAGACATTTTAGATAAATTAGGAAGAACGTCTTACTTTTCAACAATTGATCTAGTAGCGGGATTTCATCAAATTCAAATGGCCGAAGAAGATACAGAAAAAACCGCTATTGCCATAACATCAGGGAAGTATGAATTTACCCGAATGCCATTTGGCTTAAAAAACGCTCCAGCGACGTTCCAACGCGTTATGGATTGCATTCTGAGAGAAGAAATAGGAAAATGTTGCTTCGTGTACATGGACGACATTACCGTTTTTTCAAGTTCCTTACAAGATCACAAGCGAGATTTATTTAAAATATTTAATCGACTCAAAAATGCTCATCTAAAGATTCAATTAAGTAAGTGTTATTTTTTTCGCAAAGAAGTTGATTTCCTCGGACACACTGTAACGGAAGAAGGAGTCAAACCTAACAGTTTTAAAATAGACGCAATCACTAATTGGCCAGTGCCAAAAGACGAAAAACAACTACGACAATTTCTGGGAACCATAGGATACTATAGAAAGTTTATCAAGGATTTTGCGAAATTGGTGAAACCATTGACAACAATGCTAAGGAAGGACTCTGATTTCAAAATAACACCCGAAGTGATTAATTGCTTCGAAAAGTGCTAAAAACTCCTTACAATGGATCCGATCCTCATATACCCAGATTTTTCGAAAGATTTCATTCTTACTACCGACGCGAGCGATTATGCGATAGGTGCAGTCCTTTCGCAAGGAACAATCTGTAAAGATAGGCCTGTTGCGTACGCGTCGCGCACGTTAAATAAGACCGAAGAAAAATATTCCACTACTGAAAAAGAGTTGCTTGCCATGGTTTGGGCCGTAAAACATTTTCGGCCATATCTTTATGGAAGGCGTTTCAAGCTCGTAACGGATCATCAACCTCTAACGTACTCACTAACCAACTCTAATCAACGGATAGTAAGAGGAAAACTGGTTCTAGAGGAATATGACTACGACTTAATTTATAAACCAGGAAGACAAAACGTTATTGCCGACGCATTATCGAGGATCAATCAGCATGAGCTGAACGCAAACGAACAACCTGTTAGTCAAAATAACGATAGTTCTTCCTCAATGGCCGTTCAGTCGCCCAATTCAGACACAAATAGTGATCTTGCTACCATTCATTCAGCCGACACAAGTGACGATTTTTTTATTCCATGTACTGAAAACCCAATTAATTCATTTAAAACTCAGATAATTGTAACAATCAATGACACAGAATCCACTTCCGTGCAAGAAATATTTCCTAAATACTTCCGGTACACAATCCAAAAACCTAGATTTGAAGAACAAGATATAGTTAGAATATTCAAAGATTATCTAAACCCGAAAGGAACGACTTGTATGAAATTTCCGACCTCCTTAATACAACTCGCACAAGAAACCTACAAGAAATATTCCATTAATCGAGTGTTCAAAATAGTTATATCCAGTTTACTATTGGAAGACGTGCAGGACGAAGAAATACAGGATGAAATTATTCGCGAAACACATGAAAAAGGTCATAGAGGCGTAAAGGAAAATAGACTTCACATTCTTCAAAATTACTTTTTCCCAAGATTGGAAATTAAGTTAAAAATACACATTAACAGTTGCAATACATGTAAACTGGCAAAATATGACCGGCATCCTCCTAAACTCATCAAAAGAAGTATCATTGGAATGACCCCTTTCGAAAGAGTTCACATAGACATTTTCTTTCTGAAAAGAATAAAATGGCTCACAGTTGTCGATTCATTTTCTAAATTTGCAAACACCATCCCTATACAAACACGAACCATAGTAGATTTGAAAACAGCTGTAACTGAACACATTAGACAATTTGGGCGTCCAAAAATTATTATTTGCGACCAGGAACCATCTTTCACATCCATAGATTTTGTAGGATTCTTGAATAATCTGGGTATTGAAGTTCACTATGCGAGTTGCTCAAGTTCCAATGGAACAGTAGAAAGATTTCATTCTACCTTAATAGAACTGTATAGAACATTACAGAATAAGTACACCTCTTTCAACTTAGAGCAACAAATCAATATTTTAACAGACATTTATAACAACACCTTTCATTCGGCGACGAAGAACAAACCACGCGAGGTAATATTTAACTGCAAAAACACAACAAACACAGAGGAGTGTTATCTCCTCCTTTCTGTTATGAAAACTTTATAAAACTTCAAAGTGCCATTCAACAGAGCCTTTCAAAGCAAAAACAAAAATTCGAAAGTCAGCATAAACACCTTTCCAAACCGAAGCCACTTATTCTAAATGACAAAATTTACATAAAATCGTCCCAGCGATTAAACAAAGATAAAAATCCATTCAAAACAGCAATAGTCAAAGAGGACCAAGATCTGACATTTAGAGATACTTATAATATTAAAATACACAAACAAAGAGTAAAAAAATAGACCTAAAAGCAAAAATGGCCGAGGACGTCCAAGACTAAACCCTGGAGGAGTTAATAAGTAGAATGATAGTATCCGTGAGATACTTGTTGTATCTCACGTAAATACTTTAGAATAAGTATTAGTATAAGTAAAAGAATTAGTATTAGTAAAACACCACCTTTTGATACTTCAGAGAGTATCAAATGAGTAGGCAGTTAGGCAGTTAGGCTAGAACTACCGACGAGTGAAGTCGTGTTAGAATAAATAGTTATCCATAACTTATATATATATATATATATATATATATATATATATATATATATATATATATATATATATATATATATATATATATATATATATATATATATATATATATATATATATATATATATATATATATAGTTACATGGAGAGCACTCCTACATACCAACACGAGTGGTACATAGTAAGTGATCGTAAGGCAGAGGAGAACACAGCATACTACAGAGCGCTGTAGTAGTAGATGTAGTAGCGCATGTGGACTAATGTATAAGTATAAGGTAGGAATTAGGTATAAAAGGCGTAGATATTAAGAGAATAAATTATTACGTGTTTAGATTCAAAACTGACAAGACTCGTAACTATATATATATATGTAAAGGAGCGAAAAAAGGTATAAGAGACCGGCGTGAAGGCGAGAAACGATCAGTCGAGAGCCAACAGTCGCCAAGAATCGTTCAAAATAAAGCTAGTTTTACCTCTCTAGAGCCGTTCGGGTCGTTATCTACTCGTCCAAAACCTGTTCCCCTTTTCACACACACATATATATATATATATAGGTTATGATAGGTAGTGAGGATTATAGTTTAGGATTAATATTAAGGTTAGTTAGTATTCGTATACTTGTTGGATGTAAGTATACGCAATGCAATGTAGTTGTGTAAAGAACTGCCTCTCGTTCCGTGATGGTACAGGTACGGAACGTGTGAGCAATCGAGTAAGTCGGGTTTCCAGAGTGAAATAAAGAAAATATCATAATTGGCGCAGTCGACGGTTCTCACAAGTGTTATTCAAGCCCACGTACGAGGCAACTATTGTCCCGAGTTTTCGATTGCTGAACGTATATCAGCCGATTTGCGGCAATAGCGGAATATAGTGAGAGAAAAAAAACGAACCTTATTCTCGTTCAAACTGTCGAATAAACGTAGTAAGGAATTCGACAGGAGAAGAAACATGGAGCCCGATGTGACACAATTAATGGAGCAGGTGAAGTTGCTTACATTAAACCAACAAGTGCTGATGAGCAGCATAACTGCATTAACTGCAAACCACAATGATCCTTTGCTGAAGCTGGCAACCCCCGACCCGGTGAAAAGTATAGCTGTTTTCGACGGGAGCAAATCGCTGGCAAATGCATGGCTCGTGGATACAGAAGAAACGCTCAAGCTCTATGAAGAGTTTATTGGCCAGCCAATCTACGCACAAATCATCCGTACAGTGAAGAACAAGATAAAAGGGGAAGCAAGAGAAGTGCTCGTAGCAGCGGGCAATCCGAGCACATGGCCCGAGATAAAAGAAGCAATCACGACCACATATGGGAACAAACGTGACCTAGCAACTCACATGTATTCCTTGTTCTATGCTAGACAAGGAAAGAAGACAATATCGGAGTTTTATAAAAACGTCAAGTATATCCAAATATCCATGAGGACATCGGCCGCTGTGATGGAGGAATACAAAGATTTGTTGCCAGCCATAGGCAATTTGCTCAATCTACTGACACTAACGAGATTCATCGATGGCTTGGACTGTAATTTATCCATGTATGTGAGAAGCTTCAGACCTAAAACACTTGAAGAAGCGTTAGAGATAACCGAGCAATATTCGAACGCTGTATACCGGACAAAACTAGAAGCAACTAAAAGCAGCAGCGCAAATAACACGAGCAGCTGTCCAAATCTCGGCAAGTATAGCAATTTTGAGCGAGCTTCCGGAACTTATAAAGCATCAAAGTATGCTCCTGACAAACTGAAAAGTTCCGATAACACACATACAGCCTCAACAAAATCAAAGCCGTACTCCGATAGAGATGTTTCGATGAAGTCGCATATTTCTAAGATGCAAATAAACGCACACAGCGGAATGCGCGAAAGCTACGAGAACCAACACAGCGAAAGGCGTTATCTGCGTGACAAAAGTGATGATGATCAAGAATACGAAAATGCGGATGCTGCTTATGAGGTAAACCTATCTACTATTTCAAGAAGCAAATTAAAGAAGACAGTGAATAGTAATAATTTCATACCGTACGTATCAATTTACAACAGACGGAGAACTAAAATTTCTGATAGACACTGGAGCCAATAAGAACTATATTGCACCTGAAAACGTTTCGTTGGATCAGTGTAAGGACGAAATAGGATTGCGTGTGAACAACGTCAGTGGCGAACATAACCTAAACAAATCTACATCAATCGATCTATTCCAAATTAAGAAACCTTTAATTTTTTATGTTTTCAAATTCCATAAGTTTTTCAATGGCATAATCGGTTACGAAAGTTTGAGAGATTTGAGGGCTCGGTTAAACATAAAAGAAAACACTTTGGCGATTGGTAGAAAAATAATAAAACTGAAAAAATACCATTTTGAAAATAATAAGATTAATCTGAGCGAACAAAAATTTCAGTTTGTTGAAATACCTAGAAGTTCTAATGGATCGTTCTTGGTAGAAGATGATGTATTATGCAAAAATTATACAATATTATCTAGACTCCAACAGCCAAGGCTGGTAAGGCGGTCGTTGCCGTTGAAATAAGGGATAATCCGTTTTCGACAGAAATAAATTTCAATGAAGTAGAAATAGGCTCAGATTACCAAACCTTAAGCAAACTGCCGGAGATAGAAAGTTGCGAACAATATTCTCTACCATTAGATCATTTAAATGAAGAGGAAAAACAGGCTATAAACGAAGTGTTAAGACTAAACAAAGACATACTATATTGTGAAAAGAACCCTCTTACGTTCACACATAAAATCATACACAAAATAAGAACTACAGATAATATTCCCGTACATACGATATCTTATAAATACCCTCAAGTTTACGAACTGGAAGTACAGCGACAGGTTAAGAAAATGCTGGAAGACGAAATTATAAGAGAATCGATATCGCCATACACCTCCCCCGTGTGGATAGTGCCGAAAAAGGATGATTCATTTGGCAACAAACAACTTCGGTTGGTGGTAGACTACCGAAAGTTAAACGAAAAAACGATTAATGACAGATATCCAATCCCTGAAATATCGGAAATATTAGATAAACTAGGAAGAACTTGTTATTTTTCTACCATCGATTTAGTTTCGGGATTCCACCAAATTCAATTAGTGGAGGAGGATATCGAAAAAACCGCGTTCTCGGTTACATCAGGAAAATATGAATTTACACGCATGCCATTCGGTTTAAAAAACGCGCCCGCAACTTTCCAACGCGTAATGGATTGTCTCCTTACAGAGGAAATAGGAAATTGTTGTTTCGTTTATATGGACGACATTATTATATTTTCCAGTTCATTGCAAGATCACAAAAGGGATTTAATGAAAATATTTAAAAAGCTCAAAGATGCAAATTTGAAAATTCAATTAAGTTAGTGCGATTTTTTTCGCAAAGAAGTTGATTTTTTGGGTCATACGGTCACAGAAGATGGTGTCAAACCTAATAGTAGTAAAATAGATGCCATTAAAAAAGGCCAACCCCAAAAACAGAAAAAGAACTACGTTAATTTCTAGGTACTATAGGATATTATCGGAAATTTATAAAAGATTTCTCTAAATTAGTTAAACCGTTAACGGCATTGTTACGAAAAGACGTTGAATTCGAAATTACGCCGGAAATAACAACATGTTTTGAAAAGGAATTGCTCGCTATGGTTTGGGCGGTAAAGCATTTCCGACCATACCTTTACGGTAGACATTTCAAACTTGTGACTGATCACCAGCCATTAACCTATTCACTTACTAATTCAAACCAGAGGATAGTTAGAGGAAAGTTAATACTGGAGGAATATGATTACAACCTGGTGTATAAGCCTGGAAGAAACAATGTCATAGCGGATGCATTATCGAGAATAAGGCCGAATGAAGCGAATTTCAATGACCAAACACCAAATTCGGACGATAACAGCACCAGCTCCGTTTTAGTGCAATTACCAAATTCTGAAACAACAAGCGATAGCGCAACCGTTCATTCAGCAGATACTGGTGACGACTTTTTCATACCCTGTACAGAAAAACCTATCAACGCATTCAAGTCGCAAATAGTACTCAAAATAGATAATTCAGATAGCTTCACTTGCGAGGAAATCTTCCCAAAGTATTTCAGGTCCACTTATTGCAAACCACGATACGAAGAACACGATATAATCAATATTTTCAGAAATCAATTGAACCCAAGGGTAATAAACTGCATTTAAATGCCCGTGTCCTTAATACAACTAGTTCAGGAAACGTATAAAAAGTATTCTATTGATAGATCATTTAAAATCGTTATATCGAACTTACTATTGGAAGATGTTCAAGACGAGATAGTACAGGACAGAATTATACGAGAAACGCACGAAAAAGCACACAGGGGCGTTAATGAGAACAAATTGCAAATCTATCAGCATTACTTTTTCCCTCGAATGAAAACCAAGCTTAAGACATTTATCCTTGCTTGTAACAAGTGCAAACTCAGCAAATACGACCGAAATCCACCTAAACTCATGCGCAAAAGTACTTTCGGCGTAATACCATTTGACAGGATTCACATAGACATTTTCTTTTTGAAAAAAGCTAAATGGTTAACAATTGTTGATTCATTTTCTAAGTTTGCAAACACAATCCCAATACAAACACGAACAATAGTAGATCTAAAAACGGCTGTTACCGAACACATTCGTCAATTTGGTCGACCCTCGACAATTGTATGCGATCAAGAGCCATCATTCACTTCTATTGATATTGTTGGATTCCTAAATGATTTAGGCATAGAAATTAGAGTTGTTCAAGCTCTAATGGAACAGTAGAAAGATTTCACTCAACGTTGATAGAACTCTAACGTACGTTAAAAGACATTTACAACAATACGTTCCATTCAGTAACAAAGTGTAAACCCCGAACAATAATATTTAATACACGTAACATAACAAATGCCGAGGAGATTGAGGAAAATTTTGAAAAGCTACGCAGTGATATCCAAATGAGATTGCAGAGGCACAAAGAAAATTACGAAAATAAGCACCAACATTTAAAAGCACCCAGGCCACTTGCTGAGAATGAAGCTGTTGTCATTAAGTCATCTCAAAGGCTAACAAAAGACCGTGACCCCTATAAATTATCAATAGTTAAGGAAGACAATGGATTAACATTTAAAGACGCTTATAATATAAAAATACACAAAAAGGAATTAAATAATTATGAATTACGTAATGAACTGGAAAAAGCTACAGGCCGAGGACGTCCTTTTTCGACCCCCGGGAAGGGTTAGGATAGGTAGTGAGGATTATAGTTTAGGATTAATATTAAGGTTAGTTAGTATTCGTATACTTGTTGGATGTAAGTATACGCAATGCAATGTAGTTGTGTAAAGAACTGCCTCTCGTTCCGTGATGGTACAGGTACGGAACGTGTGAGCAATCGAGTTAGGCGGGGTTCCAGAGTGAAATAAAGAAGATATCATAATTTATACATATATATATATATATATATAGTTATGTAGAACACACCGGACAATCTGCTAGATCAGCAGCCACGTGCATCCATCGGTCAAGCGGGAAACTCGAGAACGCATCGCCGCCAGCCGCAGCAGAAGCAGAGCAACGGCATGTGACTCCGACGTAGCAGACGTAAGGAAAGGGCACTACAGCACTCCAGACCATAGAAGAGAAGTACGTGATGTAAACGTACGGTACACATGTAAGTGCATGTGTGCAAGTGTGTGTCTCGTAGGAGTAGCGACGTACGAGATACAACCGTGAGCATGGTTCTCTTTTTGTTCGGACTGCCAACGAATAAAGACCTCATCGAGCCTCGACTCATCATTGGCGCAGCCGGTAGTTGTGAGTGCAATTTGGAGATTTACAGGTAAAAACAGTGCGAAAAAAGATTTTGTTCAATTAGTGGAAGCAAATCTTTAAATAAGTGTACCCGAAATCCGTTTGTGTAAAATTAAGCGTGATTTCATCTCCGATCGACCGTCAAAGTTCGAGTGATTTGCGGTGCCGCCGTCCTGTAAACACGTGCTCACAACGAAGTCTTTTGTGTGTGACCGTTGACTCTAGAACAAAATAATAACGAGGTGTTTTTATTGGCAATAGATTTGTACGCACTACTAGATAGACGCAAAATCTACAAGCAAAATCGCACTACCAGATAGACGATTTCTGCCTTTTGTCCCACATAAGCACATTTTGAGTTAACCTCAAATAATAAAAAGGGCAAAGTACTACGAGTACGATACAGATTGAGCGTTTTGATGATTATTTATTGTAACGTATCTGGTCCATGTTACGCAGGCAATTATTGTTATATAACTAATAAACGAATAAAAAAATGTTAAAATGTTAAGCACCTCATGTAAATAGTACCTTAGGCCTAAGTATCTTGAATTATGACATCTGTCAGAATAAACCACGAGGCGGATTCTCTTCTGCAACCGACCTCCGACTAGAACGGACGTCCCTTCGGTTTTTTCTGCGCAGTAGCGATCAAACAGTCAACGTGAACGGACGTGTTTCTGTGATCTCTGGTGAAAAGTTTAACCAAATTCAATACACTCATCGCCGTGTGACGCCGTGTGAGGTATACCCAGGCTAATGGGGAAACGTGGCAGAAAGAAAAGAGGGAAAGAGGATACCGTGAGCCCCCCTCAAGAGTCTGCGAGATTGGCAGATGTCCCGCCAACGGACAAGCGTTTCAAACGCTCATCCGAGTCTATCGACCCAACAATAGACGACACACACCTCGACGATTTCGTTGAGGTCAGCTCTCGACGTAGCAGCTGCACGAAATCGGCCAAATCAGCTGCACCTGGCGGTAAGCAACCAAACTCTTCGCTCTCGCAAGAGAGCCTACTATCCCTTGAGGGTGCCATGGATGTGGATCACCGCTCTCCCGGCAGCGGTCGTGCCAAAACGACCAATAAGGAAGCCCCCCGGGTACCAGCTTCCTCCATCCCGTGCAGCGCTAATACACCTACGATTCGCTCGGCACGCATACCACCGATTGTGGTTAATGCACCTTATCACCAGCTTCGTGCTGAGTTGTCGGGTATACCTGGCATTGTATACCAGTTTTCGGGCGCCCACGTGAAACTATTGACTAGTGTGCCCGAAACTAGGGATAGAGTCTTGGCGCTGCTGAAGACAACGAAAAGGGAATTCTTTACCCATGAGGCCCGATCGGAAAGGCCTTTTAAGGCAGTTATTCGCGGTCTCCCAGATTTGCCAGCGAGCGACATCATGTCTGCGCTTCGTGCACAATCGCTTGAACCCATAGCGGTTCACAAAATTTCAAAAGATCCAGAGCAGAGCCAACGCAGACAGGCATGCCTCTTTCTCGTCCACTTTGTGAAGGGCTCCATCAACTTGGCTGCTCTCAAAAGTATTCGGACAGTTGACTATATCCGTGTTTCCTGGGAAGCGCACCGCGGAGGAAAAGGTCGAATTGTCCAATGCCACCGCTGCCAGGCCTTCGGCCATGGTACAAGAAATTGTTCCATGCGCCAACGTTGCGAAAACTGCTCCCAGGAGCATGACGTCGCTTCATGCCCCATCGTTCCTGCAGAAGCTGCCAAGTGCGCAAACTGCAACGGAAATCACTGTAGTAGTGATAAGTTTTGTCCCAGTCGTCAACACTACGAAACCATTCGCCAACAGGCTTTGGACAAAAGGCAAAAGAAACCAAAGCCCCTTACCACACCACAATCGATCCGTCCGCCACCGCTGGTTGAAGCGTCGACCTTTCCGCCTATTAACCCATCGGATCTATCGGCACCTGCTACCACAGCAGCACCAGCCACACTTAATCGAGCTCTAAACACGAGGGGAAATTCGCGTTATGCGAACGAATAAAAGTAGCCCAGTTTCGACAGAATATCAGGCGGGAACGAGCTTGTTCGTCCGGTCTGTCAAAGTGAGATATAAACAGTTTGTTTACGTTATTGAAACCGGCAGCAGGTAAAAGTGAAATTGTGAATCTTTGCTAACTATAAAGTTAATCAATGTTGTTTTCTTTTAGTGAAATGAATCAAGACAGTTTCAGCGCAGAAAAGTTTCAAATTGAGTTTGAAGCTTGCTTCAAATGAATAAAGCTGGCTTCAATTGAGCAATTGCGTCCGTTCCCGTTCCCGTCACGTCACGTCACAGTTTTGCGTTTTCTACACACAGCGGGAACGAAATCTGTTTTTTTCATATGGAGTTTCCCGTCGGGCAGCCGTCAGAGGGGAAATTCGCACTATCCGAGGGGAATTTCCCGTCGTGTGTAGCAAGCCCTTTACTGAACGTCTTCGTCTCTGCCGTTCGCGTCCAGAAAAGTTTGCCGTGATTGCGGAGTTAGCCATTCGCTATGGGTGCTAAACTCCGAATTGTAACATGGAACTCTCGCTCGATTTGCGCGAAAAAAATCCCTTTGGCAGATTTTCTCCATCGACAAAACATTGACGTTGCGCTCATCACCGAAACACACCTTCGACCGCACGTTAATTTTTCCCTGGCTGGTTTTCATTTCCTGCGACTAGACCGGCGTCATTTCCATCACAAGAGGTGGAGGTGTTGCCATAATGATACGCAACGGTATAAACTTCAAACAATTACCTCTTCTTAACACCTCAATCATAGAAGCCATGGGAATCGAAGTGCTTCTATCTGCTGATAAATTGAAAATCATCGTCGCCTACTGCCCGACCCAATGCCGTCATAATAATGGAAGCTCTACCCTCTTCAAAAGTGACCTAAACATCACTCGCTCGCCGCAAAAGCTCATTGTTGGAGGTGACCTCAATGCCCGCCATCGAGCTTGGAACAACATTCGGCGTAACCCTAATGGAGAACTACTCTTCAATCATGCTGAGGAGGGACTCTGTACCGTTGAATATCCAGATTCTCCAACATACATCTCAGCGAGTGGCACGCACAGCACTCTGGATCTCTTTTTGGCAAACGTGCAAATTAGTAAACCGGAGACCCTGGATGATCTCACTTCAGATCACTTTCCAGTCGTAACGGAGGTGGACTGCTCCGTGTCCAGGGGTCCAGCACGACGACGGAAAAACTTCCATAATGTCAACTGGCAGCGTTTTGGCCGGCTGGTAGACAATCAGCTGCAGACAACAGAGATTTCAACTGTAAGAGACATCAACAACGCGATCACGGATCTCGAGACAGCTATTAAGAACGCTGAAGCGACTTGTGTTAAAAAGTCTGTAATCAGCAGTGAACCCCTTAGCATTGATCCTCACACTCGGGCGCTCATCAAAGAGCGAAATCGACTACGGCGAGTTTTCCAGCGTACAGGAAATACATCGGCTAAAAGACTTGCTGCTGTGATAGCAATTCAAATATCCTCTCGGGTTGAAGCCATCCGCAACGAAAACTTTGGTCGCTCAATCCAGAAATTCGATAACAGAGCACCGGCTTTTTGGAAAGTGACCAAGATCCTAAAACAGAGGCCAAAGCCTGTACCCCCGTTGACTTCAGCCGGTCAGACCGTGGTCGCCCCAGCTGATAAATGTAATGCTCTTGCCAGTCAATTTGCCGGTGCTCACCTGATGACCACAAACCTCACCAGTCGACAAGACTCCAAAGTGGCAACCAGTCTATTGAGCTTAGAGAGAACCAGGTTCACGATTCCTAGCCAAGAAAAGGTGACCACAAGTCACATCAGGGTTGCCATCAGAAAACTTAAAAATATGAAAGCCCCTGGATTTGATGGAATATTTAACATTCTTATCAAGAACCTGCAAGTCAAGGCCCTATGCCTTATCACTACCCTGTTTAACAGGTGTCTTGAGCTTGGCTACTTCCCGAGTACATGGAACTGTGCCAAAGTAGTGCCTATCCTAAAACCCGGCAAGGACCCCACGCTCCCGGAGAGTTATCGGCCAATCAGTTTGCTCTCCTCTTTGGGAAAACTGTTTGAAAGATTAATTCTAGATCGACTCCAGAACTGGGTATCCGACCAAGATATCATCCGGCCGGAGCAATTTGGTTTTCGACATAGTCACTCGACCGTGCATCAACTGGTGAGACTCAGACGCGCTGTTGAACAAAATAAGTCCGTCTCAAAATCTACCGCTGTCGCCCTGCTAGACGTTGAAAAGGCTTTTGACAGTGTCTGGCACGGTGGGCTTTTACACAAATTGGTTGGTTTTGAGCTCCCCACATACCTAATAAAAATCATAAGCAGCTATCTGAGTCGAAGAACATTCAGGGTGGCCTTGCAGTCCGCCGTATCCAGCAAAATCATTATACCAGCGGGCGTTCCTCAGGGAAGCCTTCTGGCTCCAATGTTGTATATCCTGTACACAACGGATATCCCTCCACTGCCTTGCGATGGTCAGCTGTTTCTGTTTGCAGATGACACTGCCATAGCGGTGAAAGGCAGAAGTTTGGTAGAGGTAAGGAGCAGACTCCAACGATGCCTGCGTGTCCTTCTGACCTATGCTGAGGATTGGAAGATAAAAATAAACTCCAGTAAAACTCAGGCAATGATCTTCCCTCATCGCCTCAAAAGATCACTCATTCCGCCGCTGGGCCCAGGGATCGTTATCGACGGAGCGACTGTCCCATGGTCATCTGCAATTAGATATCTGGGAATTATTTTAGACTACAAGATGATTTTCCGGGGACACGTGGAGGCTATCCTAGAAAGAGGGCATCCCCTCCGAAATTGCCTATATCCTTTGATCAATCGAAGATCACGATTATCGGATACCAATAAGCTAGCAATATATAACGCAATAATCTTGCCAGCAGTGACATATGCGGGCCCAGTGTGGCGCTCCTGCGCTAGGTCGCACCGTCATAGGCTTCAAGTCATGTTAAATAATATCTTACGAATAATAACAAACACTAACCGCTACACTAGAAACTCTGACATGTACGCCCTCGCGGGAGTAAAACCCTTGGAGGAGCTACTAGATATTCAAGCCCACAATCTCTTCGACCGATGCGCGGTCTCTTGCTTTCCTCTAATCAGAAACCTCGCTCTGCAATAGAAGTATTACAAACGAAAAAACTAAGATAGTCCTAGTTAGATAGGTAAAGTAATAATAGAGTTAGGCTTAGTCTAATAGTAGTAAGACAGATTTAGAATTATTTAAAAAAAAAGAAAAAAAAAACACACACACACCACATCACGTGCTCCAGCTACTGTCAACCTTAGCAGCTTTCCTACAAAATCGCCTAAAGGCAACAAGCTCATTTTGTAAAACCACTTGGTTGATCCTAATGTAAAACTAAATGTATCACATGGAAAAATTCTCCGTTCCAACTATCTGAAAAATAAATTTATTATTTATTATTTATTTATTATTCGGTTTTCTGTATTCTGTCTTCGGCCTTCTGTGTTTCGTTCCGTGTTTCAGTATTACCGTCGCATTTCGGTCTTTTTGTTAATCAGTTATAGTTTGCGGCGGTCTTACAACTTCAGAAGTGGGATTACCCAACAAACAATGGCAACAAAAAGTGAAATGCTTAGTGCTCTCAACGAAGCCCAAGTGCCCGTCCCCTCCTCGGCAACCCTAGCTCAGATCCGGCAACTGTATGACGACTCTGTGCATGCGGGTGAGGTTATGTCGGCGCGAAAACCACGTGCCAACCGCGTGGTGTTGAATGATGCTCCGCTCGAAGATCCGGTCATGCCGACCGCCGCTCCTCATGGCGAGGAGCTGGGTGTTCTTGAAGAAAAGCTCGCCTTATTGGAGGTTAGGCAACGCATTGCGCAATTGGAAGCCAATAAAAACGACCCGACACCTCCGCAGTCCCTTCCCGAGACCGTTCAAACCAGCCTAGAAAATTTAGTGGGAAAATTCAGCGGCGACGACGATGAGGACATCGACAAGTGGTTTGCCCGCCTCGAAAGGGCCTTTGAGTTGTATCGCGCCGGAGAAGACACCAAATGCTTCAGTGCGGTTCGTCTACTAACTGGAACCGCCGCATTGGTCGTTCGATCCGCCGATGTGCTTGCTTATGTTGAATTAAAACTTCTGCTATTGGATACCTTCCGGAAAGTGACGTCGATGGAAGCTGTTTACAAAAAGTTACGTGGCCGCCGCCTGCAACCCCGCGAACCC
Source organism: Anopheles atroparvus (assembly GCA_914969975.1). Taxonomy (NCBI): domain Eukaryota; kingdom Metazoa; phylum Arthropoda; class Insecta; order Diptera; family Culicidae; genus Anopheles; species Anopheles atroparvus. The sequence goes on along the minus strand of CAJZCY010000004.1, from coordinate 30,527,366 downwards.
ATCATCAAATATGTTGTTGAAATGCAAAACATCGCCGGCACACATATTGGTGAGGAGGAGCTGGTCGGCATCATCATCGATGGCCTCAACGACCCTGTGAACACATCCGCGATGCGTTATGTGACTACCACCCTTGCTGACCTGCGCGTTTACTTGAGGAAATACGAGGCGATGATTGCCTCTAGTCCGACCCCGGTTACTACCCCCCGGACGACGGCCCATGCTGCTAGGACACCTTCGGTCCCAACTCTAAAACCCTCTTCGGCCCCTCGGACAAAGGAAGTGAAGGCGGAACCCAGATGCTATAATTGTTCCCAGTATGGCCACTACCAGAGCTCCTGCTCGCAACCTCTGCGGCCCCGTGGAGCATGCTTCAAGTGTTATCAGCCGGGGCATACTCATCGCGAGTGTCCCAACCAGGCCACCACCACTGTTGCTGCCCACTCTTCGGTTACTGACCCAGCGGATAACAGCGCTCTGTATAGTGAGCAAGAGATGGTACGTGTTAGATTTAAAATTGATGATTGATAATTGGTCTGAATTAACAAAGGCCCGATCTCTACTCGACACAGGGAGTCCAGTGAGTTTTCTCGCTGACTACCTGGCGCCTCCTGGTCATGTCGGTGCCCCCGCTCCATCGGGATACAAAGGATTAGGAGATGCTAAACTAACGACCCGCGGACAGATTGAATGCCAGGTAGAGCTACGCAGTAACATCGCGTTACATAACTTTATTACTCTTCCGGGTAATGATATGCCGTGGCCAATAATTATGGGGCCTGACTTACTTCGGAAGTTTAGCATTCATCTTATCTATCAGCCTAACCTTTCTTCTTCGGCACTACCTTCTGAAAAACTCTTACGGCCAGACCAACTATCTATTGTATCCATTGCGGACCCTTTTGAACACATTTGTGCGCTAGAACTATTCAATGATTCAGATAAGCAAGACACTGGAGTCGAACTTTCTGATGAAGAACTTATGTCTATTAATACTGCGTTTGATCAATGCTATACTAACTATCCCTCGGAAAATATCAGCCAGGCACCCCACGTCATGAAACTAAATCTCATTCATGACACTCCAACAGTAGCAAATCAGACACGACAGTGGACAGTCGCAATCGATATTTCTCCTGAACCTCGTACCAAAAATATTGCAGGTGATAGGTAGTACAAAGAACGCAAGGTCGTTCCCCTTACCCAGAATGGGGGGGAAAGGAAGAATAGTAAAAATCAAAAAGGGATCCATCTCCGCACAGGCGATAACGGATACCATCGCCAGGGTAACGAACACCACGATCCCGGCAACCGCTTTGCGCTGCTTAGCGATGCATGTGAGGACGTGACCATGCCGGTCATCTCGGATAAAAAACTTCTGGAAAAACAAAAGATCCCACCGATAACGGTGAACAGCACAGCCCTAAATGTGGTGCACAAACTTCTGATCGAAGCCGGTGTAGTGCGCTACAACACCAAAAGCACATACACGGGTACGATCGTTTATACAGAATGTGAAAAAGACTTCAAAAGTGTAGTTACCTTTTTAAGGTTAAAAAATGTGAAGTTTCACACTTATCAACTCGAGAGCGAAAAATCGACTAAGATAGTGCTTCGTGGTTTAATGGACATGCCCACAGAAGAGGTTGAAGAAATTTTAAAAAATGAAAACATCAATCCAGTAGCAGTGAAAAAGATACAGATTAAATCCAAGCGATACGATGAGCAAGCAGTTTACCTGCTTCACTTTCCTACAGCCTCGGTGAAGCTGGAAGTGCTCCGCACTATAAAAGCGTTGGCCCACTGCATTGTGAAGTAACAAGTCACCGCAATTATTGCGGTAGTGAGCAAGTTCTGTTTTCCGAAATGATAGATAAGCACCAGGAAATTAAGCTCTCATACTGAATAGCGTATCCAATAAAAAATTAGAGTTAAAACACTTTTTAAAGCATTACAACATAAACGTGATGATCATAGTGGAAACATTCTTGAAACCCGAACTAAGATTTAACATAAATAATTACAATTGCTGCAGGTTTGACAGGGTGACTAGTACCAAGGGAGGAGTTTTAATTCTAATTAAAAGGAATATTGATTACAATCTATTGAAATCATTCAAACTTGAAACTGTCGAAGCAATAGGTATTCAAATAAGAACAGTAAATGGTTTACTGTCGATCATAGCTGCCTATCACCCTGGGGCCAATACAATAACAAGTAAATTTAAAAATGATATTAAGAAATTAACTAAAGTACGAGGAATTTTTTTAATCTGCGGGGATCTGAATGCTCGTCATACCATGTGGAATTGCGCATCCATAAATTCATCTGGTAAATGTCTGTTCGATGAATTACAAAAAGGTCAATTCTCGATATACTACCCTGACACTCCGACCTACTTCCCAGCCGACACTAACAGAAACCCCTCAACAATAGACATTACACTATCAAATAGCAATCTTGTACTCTCAGAATTCAAAACCATAACTCATTTTTCGTCCGATCATCTACCAGTGACATTTTCGGTTTTAAAAGAAAAGCCCATTATAAAACCTGCCCAACAAACTTACGACTACAGCAATGCTTGTTGGCCTGCGTACAAAAACCTGATCAATAGCCAAATAAACCCCACAGAAATCTCACTCAACGATATACTATACCCAGAGCAAATTGACCAAATGATTTTGAAGTTAACATCAATTATAATAACAGCGCATAACACAACCATGCCACTTAAAGCTGTTGGTCAATTTAATATTATAATTCCTCCAGACATAATTTCACTTATTAAGCTTCGCAATATATACAGAAAAAGATGGCAAAGACAAAGGAAAAACAACAGCCATAAACAAGCATACTACAGCTTGAAACACCATATTGAATTCAAGTTAGCAGAATTGCGCAACAATTCCTGGTCAAATAATGTTGAGTCTACGAACAGCGAGAAGAACACACATTCCAAACTATGGAAGTTTATCAAAATAATCAAAAATAACAATAACACAATACCGATTCTAAAAGTGAATCAGCATCAGTCAGCACTGCACACTGCATGTAATTTACCCTTAATATATAATACAATAAGAACTCAAAAATATTCATACGATGCGAAATGCGCAGCAAGCCCATACGAATTTATAAGAGGACTGACCTCTTAATTATTTAGGTTTATATAGTGTTGTTGTTATTGTATTTTAAGATAGGTAGGGCTACGTTAACATAAGATTTATTTTTAGTTTATTTTTTCCCACTTCCATCACTTTTCCATCGAGGTTTTTTACTTTTCCATTTAAATTTTTCCCTCAAAAACAACGTAAAAAAACAAAGCTATGTTCAAACCAACAATTATCAGCCCAAGTTAGCTATTAAAACAAAACATCCAATGCGGAAAGACCATGGAGTCGAACCCATTAATATTACAAAATTAACTACCACAATTGTAAGTTATAAATTTAATTCGGAAATAAACATACTACTACTACTACTACTACTACATGACACTCCAATCTATGCGAAACCAAGGCGTCTCTCTTATGGAAAGCGAGGTCAGGTGCGGGATATTATTAAGCAGTTACTTAAGGAAAACATTATCCGACCCAGTAATTCACCTTATGCTTCACCCCTCGTACTGGTTAGGAAGAAGAGTGGAGCAGTGCGCATGTGTGTCGATTATCGGCCTTTAAATAAGATCACCGTCAGTGATAACTTTCCTCTTCCGTTAATCGAAACGTGCTTAGAACACCTTAACAACAAGCGTCTCTTCATCTCTTCGTCTAGATTTGAAAAGCGGATTTCATCAGGTTAGGATGCATGATGATTCTATTAAATATACTTCGTTTGTGACCCCCGATGGCCAGTATGAATATGTGAAAATGCCCTTCGGTCTTAAGAACGCCCCTTCGGAATTTCAAAGGTTCATTAACTCTATTTTACGCGAATTTATCGAGGCTGAACGATTGGTTGTCTACCTCGATGATATTATTATTGCTTCTTCCGATTTTACTTCTCATTTCGAAACTTTGCGTGCGGTGCTGGAGAGGATAAAACAGTTTGGTTTGGAGCTCTGTATTAGCAAGTGCAAATTTGCTCACACCCGTCTTGATTACCTCGGATACGAGGCTAGTGCATCCGGTATACGACCAAGCAATAGACACATAGAATCCATTCAAAACTACCCTATGCCCAAGAATGTAAAACAACTTAGGAGATGCTTAGGCCTCTTTTCATACTTCCGTAGATTCGTCCCTTCATTTTCTTGTATTGCAAAACCACTTACCAATCTTCTGTGTCAAGATGTTCCTTTCATTTTTGACTCCGACTGTGTCGAAGCTTTTCAGACCCTCCGCCGGAAGTTAATTGAATCTCCTGTTTTGGCCATTTTCAACCCGAATGCCGAAACAGAGCTGCATTGTGATGCTAGCTCTTTCGGCTTTGGCGCTGTGCTTATGCAGAAGCAAAAAGACAACAAAGTTCAGTTTTATGTCCCTTCCGAAATGGAATCTAATGTCATCAGGCTTGTGCATGAGAAGATAGGGCATCTTGCAGTAGACAAAACTTGGAGTAAGATCAGTAACCATTACTGGTTTTCTTCCATGAAGAAGAAGGTGGAAACTTTCATAAGGAACTGTCTAAAGTGCATTATCTACTCTGCTCCTGCTAGAACCAACAACAAAAACCTGCATAGCATCCCAAAGGCTCCTCTGCCCTTCGATACTTTGCATATCGATCACTTCGGTCCCTTGCCACTTACGAAATCGAAAAAGAAATACATTCTAGTAGTTATTGATGCCTTTACCAAATTTGTGAAACTTTATGCCACTGGCTCCACTGGTACTAGGGAAGTGTGTTCGGCCCTTCGGCAATACTTTTCATATTATAGCCGGCCACGACGGATCATTAGTGACCGTGGCACCTGTTTTACTTCCCGAGAATTTAAAAGGTTTTTGGAATCTTATGATATCACTCATGTCCCTAATGCCACTGCCTCGCCCCAGGCGAATGGTCAGGTGGAGAGGGTTAATCGTGTTCTTCGACCCATCTTAAGTAAACTTTCCAATTCCTCTATGTTCGATGATTGGAATGCTCACCTTTCGTCCGCGGAACATGCACTTAACAACGTGGCACATGCTAGTACGGGGTTTCCTCCATCTGTCCTCCTCTTTGGCATTGAACAAGAGGACATCCCTTACACGGATGAGTTAACCGAGTATTTGAGTTCTTACCATCGGGCCAACGAACGGGACTTAGCGCGTATACGGGACGAGGCCTCGGACAATATCATTAAGTCACAACTTGTAAACGAGGAGTATTTTCGGAAACATCGTAAGTCTGCCCCCACTTATCAGATCGGTGATTATGTAGCCATACGGAATGTAGATAGTTCCCTCCCCAATAAGAAATTTGTAGCTAGATTTAAGGGACCTTACGTCGTGCATAAAGTTTTACCGAACGACCGGTACGTCGTTAGAGATATCGAGGGCGCTACGATTACGCAGATACCCTACGATGGGGTTCTTGAGGCTCATAAGCTTAAGAAGTGGGCAGAATCGAATGTAACTGACCACACTGAGGATTCTAGTGATGAGGATTAAACAATGCGGAACGGTTCAGAAGAGAACTTATGCCAAAATTCGACGAGGTCAAGTCGGGTCACCGAGACTTCGAAGGTGCTCGGATGGATTGGTGGAAAAGAAATGATATCGGCAGCTGCGCCGCCATCGCTTCCTTCGTCATCACGATGGCGTCTACCAACCGCACCAAAAGAGTGCTCGACGCCGAAGTGGGCGCCATTGGATGAAGCGCAATTAGCAGCGAGGAAAGTGTGGCCAAGGAAACTACCCTCCTTTTCTGGGTCCCCGAAAGAATGGCCGATATTTTTTCACTGTTATAATAATTGACCAGGGCCTGTGGGTTTTCTTCTATGGAAAATATAATGCGGCTGGAGGAAGCGCTAAACGGGTCAGCTAGAGACGCCGTAGCATCGAAATTAATGCTGTCAAACGCTGCCCCGATGGTGATGGAAGTGCTTCAGCGTTTGTACGGTCGACCAGGGCAAGTAATCAAGGAGTTGATCGAAAAGGTACGTGGAAAAGGGCTCATCACGTTTGGACTGGCAGTGCAACAGTTGTGTGACCATCTTATCGCGTGTGGGATGGATGATCACATGACCAACCCGATGCTTATGGACGAATTGACAGAAAAGCTCCCGGCTACACGACGCTTAGAGTGGGCTCGATTTAAGCGCAATTTTAAGCGGCCTACCCTGAAAGAGTTCGGCGCATTTAAGGACGAGCTCTTGAGGGACTGCTGTGAAGTGACGGTGTATGCTCCATCCCAAGGCGAAGCAGGTCGAGCTCCCGGAAACTACACACAACGGCATCACACATTCGCACATTCGAAGCCGGTCGTTGAGAAAACCCCGGAGCAGTCTATGCAAGACCGCAGCACTGACCGAGCTTCATCTGCAACAATGTTGGACATAGAGCGAAGGAATGTTGGGTCTTTAAACGAATGACAGTAGCGGATCGATGGGAAGCAGTGAATCGGTTGAATCTGTGCAAAACCTGCTTGGCAAAGCACGGCATGAAGCAGTGCAAATCCAATTTGTCGTGCAGAGATGCAGGGTGCACCGACCGACACCACACCCTTCTGCATCCGACACCCGAGAGTGCGCCGGTCGTTCAAGCGCAGTGCCATGCGCATGGATTGACAGTGAAGGAAATCTTGTTTCGTATAGTCCCTATGACGTTGCATAACGGTGGCCGCAGCGTGGACACATACGCGTTTCTCGACGAAGGATCTTCTTTGACACTTGTCGAAGCGTCGCTGGCGAAACAACTGGAGCTGAGAGGAACGAAGGAACCACTGGAAATTTGTTGGACCGGTGACGTAAAACGGAACGAAAAGTTATCCCAACGTGTCCGCTTGGAAATTTCCGCCCGTAGTGAAGACCAGCGCTATACCGTTGCAGCAGCCCATACCATCCAAAGGCTAAGTCTCCCCAAACAAACTCTAAATCCAGATGTGCTGACTAAAGAATATGAATGCTTTCAGGATCTGCCAGCCACGCCGTACCAAGAAGCCGTGCCGCGGATATTAATTGGCTTGGAGAATGTGTCGCTGCTGAAGCCGCTGGAGATCCGTTCAGGCAAAGAAGGTAAACCGATCGCCGTACGCAGTGCTCTAGGCTGGGCAGTGTATGATCCGCATAATGTTCCAACGCAGCGCCAGTCAGCACCACCAATATGCATCATCGAGCAGCGTCTACGGGGGCCATATCCAGCATCAGCAACCAGTCGGAGAGTGCCGGTGCATCCAGGGAACCTTCGAAGCAGGAAGTGCATCCAGAAGTCAGATCCGGGCAAGCCGTTGTAAACCGCCATGCAAGTGATAACGAGGACGAGAGGTTGGAAGCCGATCGGAAGCTACAGGAATCTCTTCGTCAGTATTTTACACTCGAAGGTGGCCAAAGGGACGAGTCGACAAAACCTTCGTGGCAAAGGATGGACAGGTTCGCCGAGTCACAGTCGAGACGAACAACGGTATCTACGGCCACAAAACTTGCCGTTCTCGACGTCGATCCACAAGGCACCGATTGCTCGCTAACAGCAGGACGGAACGGTAAGTGGCGACACTTTGTTTGCCATTGGCTGGGAGAATGTTGCTACTCACACACAAGCAACACCGTCACTGTCAGCTGCACTATCAGTCAAGTGACAGCCGCGGCGGCTAATTCAGAGGCGGCCCATGTAGCAGCGTTGGAGATTAGTGTAAAGTGGGGATAAAGGGCTGGGCGAGCAGCCGGGCGTGCTCTTTTAGTCGAAGTTGCTGTGATAGCAAGAAGCCGAAAAAACCAAGATACCGATATTTTCGCTTTTTTCTCATATCACTAGCAACACCATTCCTGATTCCATAAGTACGATAGCTTTAAATTTTTCTTTTCGTAAGCTCCTCTAGCATACAATATTCCAATGAACGCCTGTTGCTTTGCTTTCGGTAGCATCCAAACTTTTTTTTAAAACACGCAATGCCTCTGATTCTGTACAATGATTCTGAACAATCTGGTTCAACATGTTTTCATCAATAATTAGCGAAAACGCACTTATTGGGCTTCTTTGCATAATATTTCTTTTTGCATAGCCCGTTCGGCCCGAAATATCTTTGAAAATAGCGTTCATTCCTTTTCTACCAGCAGATGCTCCGGATAGTTTTTCCCATATAGTTCCATCAGAAGATTTTTCCACATTTTCGATGAGTACCCCTTCTGTTTGGTCATCAGAACTTGAAAGTCTGCGCACACGACGCATTAGGGCTGGTATAATATTTTCTGATTCACTTCCTGAGCTGTATTGTTCCTTCAGATGCAGATCGCTTTCTCTTAAATTCGGTTTAGCGAAGATCACGATGTCGTCTAAATCTTTCGAAGCATCAGCTTTATCCAAATTCATGGTGTAAATCGTTTGAGGCACGAAAAAACTTCGCCAAAACAGACTTGGTTGACCAAAATCAGAGCACAGACTGAAGTTGTGGTGCTGATATGGTGCTAAACTCATATCGTAAGTATTCCCAGTTCATGTCTTATTCCTAGAAACCACGACAATGCATGCAAAATTGTAGGGAACGGAAAAAGAAGTATGTTTTTGGGGTCGTTTTTGTTTCTACCGAAACCTGTCAAAATGACTGGTCTCGGTAGAAGTGTCCGATGCATAATTTTTTTTCCGAACGCAAAGAGATTTTTTTTTCCTCTTCCACAGAAATGAACATTTCAATATTTCGAGAAAAGTCATGCATTGACTTCGTTGAAATGATTTGGAACCAAAAAGAAATTAAGCTTGCAAGGTGCCCGACCATTCTAAATGACTGGTCTGGTAGTTCTAGTGTTAACAAGGGTCTTTATGGGCTGAAACAGGCGGCAAGCTCATGGAATCAGAATATGGATGAGGAGTTAAAACGCCTGCTTGTATCGAGGTCAGAATCAAGGAAACTGGTGTAACGTGCTTGTGATAGTGGCTAAAGAAGATCCTGGAATGATCTCGTCTTTATTACGAAGGTCAATGATATCGGAGATTTTTGTTTCTTTCAAGAAAAAGGAGATTTTTTTCTGAGCCAAAGGAAGTATATAAGCGACGTGATCAAGACTGTTGGTTAAGTCGATGGGAAGATTTCCTACATTCCTCCTTTTTTTAAATAAAATAACACCATAACATTATGATCCTTTAGCAAATTATCTTTCTTACGCGTTGCCGCAAATGTGATGATTCCCACGAGTAAACTTCAATGATAATAGCTCAGTTTAGCAAGGGTTAAAAACCTTCGCCTTAAAGATATGCTGGAGTCTCACGTCACCCAGTGTTTACCACTACCACTGCGGTATTCCATTCGGCTCTAATACTTTTGAACCGGTCGGATCGCCAACTGGTTCTTAGTCCTTACTGACAAGTTTCCTCTACTGATCCATTTACTAAACAAACACAATGCCGCAAACCTGCTGTTCACCTGGTTGATACTTTTGAAACACTCGCAGATTTCTCTTCTTTTTTTTTCTTCTTAATTTAACGAAGACTTTTCTGATTATTTAGAATAGATGCATCACAGGTTTGCTACTCACATTCATCCATACACTTCGCCCAGCTTTGAACATGAAAATAAAGCACCGATTCAATCCTTTAAGTTGGAATGAAAAGTTAAACCTTCGACGCACAGCTTATATATTTTGCTTACTTTGCCGAACAAGCCGTCATAGCAGTTAAGTAACTTAAGTGTCACAAATGTGTAGGCGAGTGAAAATAATACAACTTTCACGTTTAATTTTTACTTTTAACACCTGACAAGCAACAGTCGTCCAATCACTAAATTCTCGCAACAACCCAATAAGAATCTTCTTTTTTGCATATTAAAACATTATTCGAACGTTCAGGATGGTTTTAACTTTGTAGCTCCACACAAGGATCATGCAAATATATCTTTGATTTAATGCTATAAACAGCATTTTGCGACAATGCAAGCAATGAAAGGTAATACCAGCAATCACTTAGGCTACCGAAAAAAGAACGTTTTCCTACTAGTATCAAATTAATGTTGAATGAAAGAATAAACATCTTATTACTGCTGTACGTACTGCAGAACACCATAACATTTACATAAAAAAATTAGCCGTGACTGAGATAGATGTGGGATACATTATGGGAAAACGCATAAGGGGGACATTACCTGATTCCAACACGTAAGTCAACTTGCAGGCAAGCACGTTATTGAATACTTGATTTTAGCAGTTTTAAGAGAACAACAAAACCATTAAATAAAAACGGGGCAGATTGCTGCTATTGCGGCATATTCCCAGCTGGCAAAGGCACTCACAAATCCGATGTCACGGCTGCGTTGCCTTCCCTCCCTTGATTTCCAGCCCTCGTTCGCCTGCACTTTTATATCGCTATGCAACACTGGCCATTCAAATGAGCCGAGGGATCTGTCATTTGACAGTTCCTATCAAGGTTTGTATACACTACTCAGGTTGTGACAGAGCAGTTCTGCTCGGATCCATTTTGGATTTTTTATTTTCAACCTGTTCCGTTAAAATAGCGCCGATGTTGATGTGATCTGCCAGTACGTCGTATTACAAGTTCGTTTGTCGGTATTCATAACTACGCTTCTCTTTATGTCTTCGAAACAATTTCTGTCAGCTATCATACACCTTTCACTCCCGGGCGTTTCACCGATACACAGTGTAAATTACCGCATACTTCCCGTGTGTACACGAAACGCGGCGCGTGTAAAGGTACACGGAACGCGGCGTTATCGCGCTAACACGGACACTTCTTTCGAAATTCGGTTTCACTTTCGGTCTCTTGTCCGAATTCTTTTCTAAAATTATTGTAAAACTTCTTGTTTATCGTCAACGTGAGTGTAACTCGAATGTAAACAAACCATGCCAATGTGGAATTGACCTGTCCATTTTTTCATTCATTTTTTTACTGACGACTTGCAGAAATGTTCTACGTGTCACAACCTGGGTAGTGTATACAAACCTTGGTTCCTATGTTGACGATGTTGACAAGACGCGCGCGGTGCAATACAAACGCACTTGAATCTGTAACGTCTGACCGTTATTATAAGGTTCTTATAAGTTGTCTGACATGTGTCATGACGGTGGCTGCGACCATCATCAACTGTCATACACATGACATAAAGGTGGCTGCGTCCACCACGTGGAAGACTGTCAATCGAAACGTCCGGAATAAACGTTCTTCTCTTGGTGTGCCTTGAACAGTAAAGACGTGCTTCTGACCTTCGGCTTATTGGATACTTCGGCTTCGTTTTGTCTCGCCATCCACAATTGTTCACCGTTACAAATCTATAATTTATCAGAATGTAGCGGTATGAGTTAACATCCATACACAAGGTGTTGAGAACATGGCTGTTTGTGTAAATAAGCCCGCTATAGAGTTGACATCGAAATCGAACATTTTGAGATCAATGGCAAAAGTGTTGAGTTCCATCGTAAAACTCTGTATATCACTAACTAATGTAATTGTAACTAATATTTGTGTTCCAGTTATGACAAGAGAATGATTATCACCAGGAGCTCTGAACGACGTGTGATCATAGGATTAATTGTTTGGGGACAGTTGAGTTCCTGTGATGTGAGAAGAAAGTTGGTGAGGAGACAGCTTATGCGTTATAAGCAACATTACGAGTGATAACTTCGTCTGAGGCGTGGATTACTTTAAATGAGACGAATACCAAAGCTTATGCAGTTTTTTTTCGTGATCTAGTGTTCGCAAAGATGCCTACTTTTTTTTCGTTTGCTACGTACTGTAGTAAACTCATCTATAGCATTTGGCGTTGACATTTGTTCGCAAGACTTTGAAGTCTGAGCCGACACTTGTACGCATACTCTTTCACTAACTGCTGCAAAACTTGCTTTGCATCATATACATTTGCTCTCTTTACTTTCCACCAACACTTTTAATTCCTGCTTGATGCTTTCCATACCCTTTTCTAATTCATTTTTCAACTTGCATAATCTCGCATCCAAAGCTGCTATGACTTTGTCATTCAACCTGAACTCCGATGCATTTAGGTTTTGCCTCTCCAAGAATCGCCAACCAGTTTGGCGGCAACCCTGGTCAACGGTGAAAAACTGCGATGGAATCGTCCACCACAACCACCCACAGATTCAACCGGATCAACACTTACAAGTAACACAAATAAACAAAAAAGTAATTCAGATAGCTATCACAACACACTCTAGCCAGCCGCAAAACCGCAGCATGGCAAGCGATTATACGCAGCATGGCCTTTAGAGTAAGCCCAAGATGGCTTACAGCGTAAATGCTCCAGAAGGGAGCTATACCCATAACGCCTCGCGGCAAACGGGGGGAAGATGAGGGTTGCGCACATCAGGTTTTTAAACAAGTGATAAAAATCCTGCATGCGGATAACGAGCTGCCCGTATCTTTGAAAGATTTTCCCTGATGTAAAAAAAAGCCGTCGATCCAGTGTTCCAGTCGCGACAGCAGAATTCGCAAAGATGTATCGTCAAGTGTGGGTAGCTGAAGAAGACTCCTGAATGCAGTGCATCCTGTTGCGAGAGCATCCGCGGCAACCCATACAAATGTACCGTCTACGCACAGTTACATAAAGCGAAACAACATCATCATACTTGACATGCCGAGCGCTGCAAGAAGTCGGCGAAGAGATAAGCAGTATCGATGCCTTCGCCGTCCAGCATTGCTTCTACGTGAACAACTTAGCACTAGACGCCGACACACCTGAAAAGCTACGTGCGCTATGTGACGGCGTAGAGCGTAACCTGTTACGACGCGGCATGCCATTGCGCAAATGGGCCTCCAACAATAATGAGGTGATGCGCGACATACCTCATGAGCATCGAGATATTCCAGTGGACATCGGAGACCGCCAAGCCATACGCATGCTTGGGCTAGCCTGGAGTCCGTCGGACGACTCCTTCCATTCCGTCGTGGGACTAACTAAGCGAGCATTGATATCGAAAATATCGAAACTATACGACCCGGTTAGAATTCTACAACTGACAATCATGGCGGCCAAAATGATAATGCAAGATCTATGGCGTGAAGACTTGACATGTTATGACGAAGTTTCCACACGGGTGGAGCAGGATGAGAGGATTCCCTGGATGACGAAACCTAGCGAGGATTCAATCCCCGTCTGTTCTAAACACTATACACATTTTAGCACCTAGTCGAGCTTTAAGAGGCAGGCAACTCCTAAGATCAGATTTTAGGAATAGAACCGACCCGGTTATACAAATGGTGAACGCATATAACGCTCTAGGAACCTGATTTCCACTTAACAATGAACCAACTTAAAAATAGTTTAAGACAGCTCCGTTGGCGATTCTTTTATGTTCCTTGTTGCAGTTAGTTGTTTATTTATCTATTTATTTCAACGTTCAATCATTGTTTTTGTGTGCTATTATATTATAGTTCAGATCGAAATCTCTTAATTTTTAAGCTTTCATATTTTCTGTTTTGTTATGTAGGCAATATTTGCCGGATAACCAATTTACGAATAAATAAAAACAAAAGGATGGGACGAGGACTGCAGCCGTAAAAATTATTCAAGAGTTACAGCGCTCGTGGAGTCGTGAGCAAAGGAACCTTGCATCACAACGACCGGCAGTAGCAGCAGCAGCGCTGGCAGCTAAGGCATCACTGCAGCAGCATCAGCTCACGGTTTCGGCAAGTCGTAGGCGACGACACCTTGCCGAACAATATCGTGAAGAGCAAAGACGCTAGGAAACGTTAATTACGAGGCACGGAACAAAGCCGTACACCCAACATCTTGACGGTAAACAAACGCAGGGTGGACGATACCATTGTTCACCATATTGCAGAAAGCCCAATAGGGAAACGGCAACCCGGGACCTTAACTTGAACGGCGGCGATTGGTAAACGTGAAAGATAATGAAATGCTTTTGGCCCGCGAAGATTTGTGGAACGTTGTTCAACGAGATGTTACGGTGGAACCGCATCGTACCGAAAACTGGGAGGGCGAGGGAAAAAAAGCAATGGTCACAATCATGTTGCTCCTTAGAACAATCAGCTACCGTTAGTATGCAACTCCACATTCGCGCACCACGAGAATAACGTGCTAAAGGCGTACCACCAAAAGACTACACGGTCAGTTCGAGTTTCTTTGTTAAAGAAGCTTTGCGAAACCAAGCGGTAAATGGAAACGTCGAAGAGCACATGCGTGTTTTCGACGATTTATGCGACCGTCTCGATGCCGCGTGTACAACAAGACACCAAAGCATGTACCTATGCAGCTATCCAGCTTCTCTTGACGGTCCAGTTCCGGCGCTGACCCGATGTTTTCAAATCGAAGCTTATCGACGAACACAACAGGCAGCTCGAAGGAAGAGAATATGGAAGAGAAATCAGCGAAGATTGTAAAAGCAACGCGATATGCAATATGCTCACAACTACCAAGCGATAAGGACGTAGATTTTTGTAAGATAAGCGACATGGTTGTAAGTTGCAGGAGTGCGAAAGTGGGAGAATGCACTAAGGATTAGCTTTCCGCAACTCCAATTATTGCAATACACGCAACTGTGTACCTCCAGATGGCCACTATCACATGACGACCGTGACGGTGTGATTCTTCATCACGGAAGACGGACCAAAAACCAGCGTAACGGGGTGATTCCCGAAACAAAGGAGGCTGCACCAAGCGATTCTCCACGAGTCAGAAAAGTTGGAAACGACTCCTCATCGCTCTCCTTGCCTCAGCGAGAGCCCGATGAGAGGAACTGTGTGAAGTAAAAAATGTAAAGCGCAATAGCGGCTAACGTAAGAAAATTTAAAAAAATAATAATAAAAAAAATAATAATAATAACGGCGAAACCACAACAACAAAAACAACAGTGTAGTGAAAAACCAAAAATTGTAAAAAAACAAAACAAAATAAAAACAAAAGCACAAGAAAAAAAAGTGACAGTGAATATAAGCAAAAACAATACAATCAACTATGTTTCATCGAGATTGATATAGTGAAACACGAAAAAAACAGTGACAGTGAACATAAGAAAAAAAAAATTAATTCTACAGTGTACCATTGAGAACAAAATAGTGTAATTCAGTGAAATTGTGCAACATCTCTACTCTACAACGCAACGGGAAACAGCAGCAGTGAAACAATCAACAACCAGAGACAACGCAATGGCAGAACAACAACTACGACGCGTGCACGTTTGGTCCAACTGTGCAAACAAAAAATCTACAAAAAGGTACATACAAAGAGATACACACCGAGAAATAAGTACCAAAATGACGATCCAGGAAAAGAATTAGAAAAATTGCAAAATATACTCTTATGGCTAAGGAACTCAACAAAAATATATAGAACAGCTACATATCCTACTCTCACAAAATCAGTAGAAGAAAGTTTAAAGAAATTTGAAATCAGTTTGAAAAAGAACACGAGCAAATACAATGAAGAAGACAGTATCATACTAACATTAAAAGCAAAAAATCTTAGAGATAACATATTCGAGGTGATCAGTCTCCAACAACTCAAACCGCACCACATTTCATTTAAAACCCTGGTACATTGTATAAATTCACTTCTTAGATCACATAAAAAGCAGGCACAAGAAGTGGTGGAAAGGTGCCGTGCAAACAATGCTAAACAATCGCAGAAAAGTTCTGCCCGTACGATAGTGCCATGAATGATGGCGCCTCAGCTATTATCCTTCAGGATTTGCCATATTTCGGTACTGAAGACGAGATCCACACGGAGAGGCAAAACTACGGCGAGATCATCGAAATCTGTGAGAAGCGTATCCTTATGGGTGTGCGTGTTGTTTGATGATACAAAAAATCCGATAAAAACGCAATTTGTCACCGGCGGCGAAATGAAACAGGAGATGTACCGTGGTAAAATCCAAACGTACCGTGTGTGCAGACAACGTGTCCACCACGGTGTGAAGTGTGCTTAACATCGAATCGAGAATTCATATGCGATTGAAGCAAAGCGCAATGCCCTAACCACGTCCCAACCTACCGGATTGAGATACACACAGACCCAAAAACACGCCCGTTCCTAACACGGTGAGAAGACGAGTGAAAAGAACGCACTGATATCGAACAAAGCGTAAGAGCGATTAGATCTACGGACGATTAACCGACGGTACGGTTTCGCGCTAGGTCGAACAAGTGGCACACACGCACGCGGATACTAATGCTCAACAAGCGGAAAAAACAGAAGCACATTCACCAGTAGGACATTCCATCTCGAGACGCCGAGTAGAGACGTGTTTCTTGCTTCCTCCGTGATTCTTCGAGTTTTGTCCCAAGTGTACCTTCATACCTGTGTACCGTGTATTGACGAGCCTGCGTGCTGTGCCTGGGCTTTCTGTGTGTGCGTGTTCCGCAGCGACTACGGGGAAACGCAAAAAGAAAGCCAACGACAATGAGAGTGAAAAAATGCGAAACGCGATAACTCTCTGACGTCTCTGACGGATTCTTAAGTAAGATCAATCTCCTCATCTACGGAATCCCTGGAACAAGCTTGCTTGCTGGAATGCTTGTAATTTCTTCGACTAAAGTTGAGTCAACCTCAACCCAGCAGATCTTCAGTGGCTCCGGTTGAGCCCACTAACACCGCTAAAGACATTTGCAAACACGCACAAAAGTCTTTCTCCACAATCAATGGCCATGGACAACAATTTTTTGGCCATCCGAAATTTAATTAGAAATACCGGTTTGAACGCTCAGTTTAAGACCTGTTCAATTGGCATTAAAATCTACCAAAAATCAATGATGGACCGACAAAGAAAAGAAGCCCTTCTGGTCAAGGACGACGAAAACGGTGAAATACGTTAACAAGGGCCTACCATTGTTGGATCCATCCGAAATTACGACCGAACTGAAGCTACAACTGGGAATCGAACCAATAGGAGTCTTCCCCATCGGTCGAGCTACTGCAGACAACTGCGTCTTCATCGCCAAGTTCCAAAAAGGTGACGCTAGTTTGGAATCTTTGCGGAGTGATATCAGATTCCTATGCCACGTGAAAATCCGATGGGCACCGGAACGGCCAAACCACTCCAATGTTTTCCAGTGCTATCGCTGCCTAATGTTTGGTCACAGTGCCCCATCATGCTATCTAAACCCGCGATGTTCCAAATGCGGTTTGGTCCATCTTTCCTCCATATGTGAAATTACTTGTGGTTCCTCCTGTGCGAAATGTGGCGAAAATCATCAAGCCAAAAATTCCCGGTGTCCTGAACGGGAGAGGTTTATTAAAGTTCAGCAGAAGGCTACCACGAAACCAACACCAACCTCCCGCACTTCACCATACAGCAGCTGCACTCATACAGAAGAACGGAGGACTCTCCCTCTTTCGTGCAAATCCTGAAAAATCTACAGGAATTCACACCAACAGTCACCACCACCATCGAATCACCATCACTACCTGTTAAAACCATTAGGCCCTTCAGGCAAAGGGTAACACGGAGAATGGTCCGTACTCAGCGAGTGCTGAACCTGACCGCTTAAACAGATGCGTGAGGTCAAAAGAGATAGTGCGGCGAGATAATACAAGGAAGAGAGAAAAGATCATTAAGTGAGATAAGCGAGTGAACAACGTACATCAAATCATCATTACAATCCGGGTTGCGGCAAAAAAGATACTATAACTGTAATTATTTCTTTTATCAGACTAAGATTATTATTAAATAAACTCTTTCCTTTTAGTTTGAGCTGTATTCAAACAATCACTGCTACAAAAATAGTAAATTCCCCAACAATTTCTCAAAAGTTATACACATAACCTCACTTTGAGATGGGAAGCTGCAGCAAGTGCAACGAGCCGGATGATGACCGCATGGTCGCTTGCGACGTTTGCGAATCTTGGTTTCATTTCGTCTGCGTGAACGAATCCCCCGGTGTGGAACATCGTGAGTTCCAATGCACGAAATGCACCGCAATGAGGGAGAAAAAGGGGAAAACTTCCGATGACAAATCAGTTACCGGAATTCTTCCGAACCCCTTACCTCAACCAGCGGTGTTCGAGCAATCGGCCTCCGGAGATAAAACAACGCTGACGAATAGGAAATCAAACGAAAAGGACACCAAACAAAGGTGTAACAGCATCTCGCTCTTGTCAAAGGCGTCAAAAGGCTCCACTCTTCGCCTGAAGATGGAAATGCTTCATATGGAAGAGGAGTTGGAGCTGAAGAAGAAGCAGCTGGAAGTTGAACACCAACTTGCTCAAAAACGCATCCAGCTAGAAAAGGAGATGCAGGAGAAGCAGATGGCGGAGGAGCAACATTACCAGCGACAACAGTGCCTTCTACAGGAAAAGTTTTCTCGTGACCGAAGCCAGTTAGTGGCTCAACTGGAAAGAGATAATTCGAGCGTCGACGGGGCAGCAAGTGGACGGTATCCGGACAACGTATCGGAATGCACTAGCCAAAGTAAAGTGCATGATTGGCTGGTACACCGTAGTGCTGATGGTAAAAGGTCGGCGTTTAAAGAAGATGTTGTGGAGGTCCCAGATGGAACCCGTTACCAAACGGACAAACTGAGTCTGGAACCGTCGCGCCCGATAATAGGACATTCATCTGTTCGACGACAATCGGGCAACTGCGACCAGCAATCGGTGAATTTTCTAGACGGGCCGGGGCCGACCAGAGCACAATGCGCCGCCCGACAAGTAATAGTAAAAAAGTTGCCAACATTCACTGGCAGAGTAGAAGAGTGGCCGCTATTTTACAGCAGCTACACCACATCGACAGACGCATGTGGTTTCAGCAACGTCGAAAATCTAGTTCGACTCCAAGAATGCTTGAAGGGACCTGCGCTGGAATCGGTCCGTAGTCGTTTACTTTTGCCGAATTCAGTGCCGCAGGTGATAGCAACGCTTCGCATGCTGTACGGTCGACCCGAACAGCTGATTCACGCTTTGCTCAGTAAAGTTCGCAAGGTGGATGCTCCGAAAGGTGATCGACTAGAGACTTTCGTTCCTTTCGGGATGGCGGTCCAGGAACTGTGTGATCATTTGGACGCCACTGACCTGCAGGATCACTTGGTAAATTCCACTCTCATCCAGGAACTCGTCGAAAAACTCCCAGCCGCCACGAAGCGCGAGTGGGTCCAGTATCGGAGATTAGCAGGACGTGTAACACTTCGAACTTTCGCGGATTTTATGTCCAACATCGTATCAGAGATCAGTGAGGTGGTTCTCGCATTCGAACCAAAACACACCACACCTGCCCATCAAAGGACAAAGGAAAAAGGCTTCGTTCATGCGCACAGAGAAACTGGTAGTTCGGCTGTGAGCACCCAAATCACTTGTCACGTATGCAAACAGGAGGGACATCGTGTTCGAAACTGTGAAGTTTTTCGGAGTATGACCGTTACGGAGCGACTGAAATGCCAGGAACACCACAAGTTGTGTGAACGTTGCCTGAACGCACACCAGGGCTGGTGCAAGTTTAAAATATCCTGCAACATCGGAAACTGCCGAAAAAATCACCATCCGTTGGTACATCGGAACGGCATTACAAACCCAGCTCAGAGGAGAACTGATCACCACGCTACTGAACAGCACCACGTCCATACCACCGAGCAGCGTCAAGTGATCTTCCGGATCGTACCGATCACGGTCTTTAGTAATCAACGGTCGATAACAACGTTTGCCTACTTGGACGAGGGTTCGTCTATGACCCTTATTCAAGAGGACCTAGCCGAAAAATTGAAGGCTAATGGACGATCACAACCCTTGACACTGCAGTGGACAGGAAATATCGTACGTCAAGAACGCGACTCCGTATGTTTGTCCTTGCAGGTGGCCGATGGCCCAAATGGACAACGATTGCCGTTAAATGATGCACGCACGGTTAAGAACTTGTACCTGCCGAAGCAACGTATAAACTTTAAGGAAGTGGTTGCTGAATATCCCCACCTAAAAGGAGTTTATACAGCCAAACAAGACGGAGAGGAACCAAAAATCCTAATCGGGCTTAACAACGTGCACCTGATAGCTCCTTTAGACTCCAGAATTGGGAATATCAATGAGCCAATCGCGGTGAAGTCTAAACTTGGTTGGACAATCTACGGACCTCGGGGAAACGCGCATGGAGGAGGCTTTCTAGGATATCACCGAGAGCTTACCAACCAGGAGTTACACGACGTTATGCGCGAGTATTTCGTGGCGGAAGACACGGGTGTGACGGTCCGAGAACTGCCGGAGTCAGCGGAAATTCGTCGAGCCAGAGAGATACTTAACAAAACAACAGTGCGTGTTGATGACCGGTTTGAGACCGGACTCCTCTTCAAAGAAGACGATTTCGAAATGCCGGACAGTTATCCCATGGCTCTGAAGCGGTTGGCTGGTCTCGAGCGACGATTGAAAAAGGATCCCACCCTCGAAAAGGCAGTGCGGTTAAAAATTGAAGAATACCAGGAAAAACAGTACGCTCATAAATTGACACCAGAAGAACTGACCTCGGGAAACATTAAGAGGACTTGGTATCTTCCTCTCGGCGTGGTTGTCAACCCAAAAAATCCGGGTAAGATACGACTCGTTCTGGATGCCGCGGCCCGAGTTAATGGAACGTCGCTAAATTCAGTTTTACTCCCTGGTCCGGACCTTCTGACTTCGCTGCCCGCAATAATCCAACAGTTCCGAGAACGACCGGTGGCTTTCAAGGCGGACATACGGGAAATGTTTCACCAGTATAAGATTCGGGAGGCCGACAAGCATGTATTGCGATTTCTGTTCAGAACGGATCCTTCGTCAAAACCGGATGTATATGTTATGGATGCTGCTTGCACCTTTGGGGCTGCTTGCTCACCTACCTCAGCCCAATTTGTAAAAAATTTGAACGCGTCCCAACATGCAGATCGATTCCCGGATGCAGCAAAGGCCATAATGCGTCGGCATTATGTAGACGACTACCTCGACAGCGCAGATACAGCCGACGAAGCCATTAATCGAGCGAAGCAGGTCCGGTACATTCATTCCCAAGCTGGCTTCGAGCTGCATAGTTGGGTTTCAAACAACAGAGCTGTTACTCGAGCGCTGGGCAGTCAAGAAGCCTATGAACCAGTGTCGTTGCAATCAGAAGTTGATGGGACGACAGAACGCGTTCTTGGGATTCTATGGTGCAACCGAGAGGACATCTTTTCTTTCTCCACCAATATGCGACAGGATTTACTACCGTACTTCATTGGCGATCAACGACCGACGAAGCGGATTGCCCTGCGCTGCGTGATGAGTCTTTTTGATCCACTCGGATTCCTGTCTCCCTTTACCATTCACGGCAAGATCCTTTTGCAAAATCTGTGGCGCACTGGCTGCGATTGGGATCAGCTGATCGACAACGAAAACAACACACTTTGGTCCCTATGGAGCTCGAAGCTGCCGCAGAAAATTCGTGAAAATTCCACGCTGCTATCTACAGGGTGCTAACCCGAAGGCGTACGATACGTTACAGCTCCATGTGTTCGTCGACGCCGGTGAACAGGCGTATGGCGCCGTTGCCTATTTCCGCATCGAAACCGACGATGGTCCTCGGTGCTCTTTGATAATGGCAAAAACAAAGGTGGCTCCTTTGAAGCAGATGTCCATCCCTCGCATGGAACTAATGGGCGCGGTGTTAGGAGCGAGGTTGTTAAATTCGGTTGAGGCTAATCATGAACTGAAGGTTACAAAACGAGTGCTCTGGACCGATTCGCAGAACGTGCTTTCATGGATTCGATCCGATCAACGCAAGTACAAACCCTATGTAGCCTTCAGAATCGGTGAAATTCTGCAGGAGACGAAAATCGATGAGTGGCGCTGGGTCCCATCGAAATCCAACGTAGCAGATATACTCACTAAGTGGGGCAAAGGTCCAAGCCTGGATTCTGAAGGACCCTGGTTCACAGGACCTCAGTTTCTTCAACAACCAGAGGAAATGTGGCCGGTGCAAGAGAACTTCATAGCAAATACGATAACCGAACTTCGTGCCTGCCACCTGTTCCACTCCTCGGAAGTGGATCCACCATTGATCAATGTAGGGCGTTTCTCTAAGTGGAATATACTCCTGCGAACAATCTGCAGCGTGTACAGATTCATTGCTAACTGCCGACGTCGGATTGCTGGTACGCCTATCGAGGTTATTCCAGACGCGACTGAAAAACTGAAACAATTGGTGTTACGTAACGTCGACTGCACTATTGTTCCGTTGAAGCAAGAGGAACACCAATTAGCTGAGATCTTGCTGTGGAAGATGGCCCAACGAGATTCGTTCCCTTGCGAAGTGGCCATTACCACGAAGAACCGTCAACTCACATCAGAAAATTGGATTTCGATTGACAAAAATAGCGCTATTTATAGCTGCAAGCCGTTCCTTGACGAACATGGAGTTTTGCGGATGGATGGAAGAACGAAGTTCGCGGAGTTCATCCCCTATGACGCTAGATTCCCCATCATCCTACCGAGAGACCATTCAGTCACCGATCTGCTATTGACCGAATATCATAGACGGTATGCGCACGCAAGCCGAGAGACAACATTCAACGAATTGCGACAACGTTTCTATGTTCCGAGACTGCGCAGTGGCGTAACGCGGGCGATGAAGAACTGCCAGTGGTGTAAAGTTAAAAAGAGTCGACCACACGTTCCTATGATTGCACCTGTACCTATACAACGAGTGACGCCGTTCCTGAGACCTTTTAGCTATGTGGGCCTAGACTACTTTGGCCCTATCGAGGTGACCGTAGGTCGACGTATCGAGAAAAGGTGGGTTGTGCTCTTTACGTGCCTCACAGTTCGTGCAGTGCATTTAGAGGTGGCACACAAATTGGACACGGATTCGTGCATCAAGGCCATTCGAAGATTCGTTCTGCGTAGGGGTCCACCAATTATTTTCTTCTCGGATAATGGCACAAACCTAAAGGCAGCTAACAAGGAACTCCAGGAGCAGATTCGAAGAATAGGGACAGCTTGTGGTAATGTCTTTACCAATGCCAGGACGCGTTGGAGCTTCAACCCACCATCGGCACCCCATATGGGGGGTATATGGGAACGTATGGTACGAACCGTCAAGACGACTATGGCGACGCTAAACTCGGATCACCGTATGAGCGATGAGACCTTTTTGACCGTCATTGCCGAGGCGGAAGAGATCGTCAACTGCAGACCGTTGGTGTACATGCCACAGGAGTCATCGGATGCCGAGGCACTTACGCCCAATCATTTTTTGCGAGGCGCCGTCACCGAATTAAAAGATCATTGCATTGCTCCAACGGGTCAGGCAGAAGCACTGCGGATCACTTCCCTAAGGTCTCAATATATAGCAGACGAATTGTGGAAACGCTGGTTGAAAGAGTACGTGCCCTCCTTAAACGCGAGTAGCAAGTGGCTGGAGGATTCGAAACCACTCCAACCGGGGGACCTCGTGTTCATCACGGACGACCAAAATCGCAACGGATGGGTTCGAGGACGAGTGGACGACGTCATCATCGGGAAGGACGGACGAATTAGGCACGCTGTGGTTCGTACTTCCTGTGGTCTATTCCGGCGACCTGTGGCTAAACTTGCCGTCATAGAGATTGGATCAACAGGTAAACCTGCCCCAGAAGCCGATTCTGGACAAGGTTTACGGGCCGGGGAAATGTTAAAACCATTAGGCCCTTCAGGCAAAGGGTAACACGGAGAATGGTCCGTACTCAGCGAGTGCTGAACCTGACCGCTTAAACAGATGCGTGAGGTCAAAAGAGATAGTGCGGCGAGATAATACAAGGAAGAGAGAAAAGATCATTAAGTGAGATAAGCGAGTGAACAACGTACATCAAATCATCATTACAATCCGGGTTGCGGCAAAAAAGATACTATAACTGTAATTATTTCTTTTATCAGACTAAGATTATTATTAAATAAACTCTTTCCTTTTAGTTTGAGCTGTATTCAAACAATCACTGCTACAAAAATAGTAAATTCCCCAACACTACCTGCAATACCCATTGGCGCCGCATATCCTCCTGCACCCGCAATGCAAGTCGGTACAGATCGCTCCAGAAAATCATCAGTTGCCGTCTTCAAGTCTGGCATCCCAGCTACCTGCATCCCAGAAGGCTTTATTGGTTTCATCCTCTGTAGTCGCACTTACACACACTGAGACACCCTGCGCGAGCACCAAGGACCATCTACCTGTTCACGAACCTGCAAAAATATCCGCAAAGCCGCAACCAGCATACTCCACAGCTTCACCACCACCTTCATCCGCTGCACCAGAAACCGCTTACACCCAACCAGTCCTTCTACCCAACTAGAAGAAAGCCGTACAAATCTTTTTTCAGCAGAAGAACTGGTGAATATTTCTAATAATCTTTCTTCGTTGAACAAATCTATGTCCCTGGAACGTTTATAATTCAATATGTCTGCAGAAATCCAACTGCTCACATGGAACGCCCACTTTGTGCGACAAAAACAAGTTGAGCTCGATTATTTTCTTCATTTGAATAAAAAGATGGTATAAAGATATAAATAGATTCCAGATAAAGGTTTTCGCCTAACAGGCTATAATGTTATTAGGCTGGATGATACAACCCAATCAAACGGTCTAGCCATAACCATTATAATACACAATACGCTTCAAACCCCTACCACACCCCAAAACAAGTGTTATAAAATCCTTAGCCATACAAATCCAAGTTTACTGCAGAAAATTTGCAGCGGATCATAAAAGGAAAAATGCCAGGATGGCTGTGCTGCATGAAAATGGTGTAAATGTGTGCATGATCGTTGGGCAAGCCGAAAAGGCTGGAACGTGGTTTTTCGACTCCCTGAGCTACGTCGCACATGACGAACGGCGAGTCAATTTTGGAGGATTTGGAGAAATCCAAGAAATCGATTGTTCAGTTCTCAGAAAAAACATTACACTGATTAACGTGCATCTTGTATCATCACTCGCGGGAAATCTCCTATCAGTGGGCAAACTCGCTGATTTAGGTGGTGATATCGTAGGAAGGAAAAGGTGCACGAAAATCTTGGCTATGGCTTAAAGATTCGAAAGTGTAAAGTAAATTCTGTGTGTGGACCGTGCTGCCAAGGAAAGATTTGTAGAGACTCATTTCCAAAACTTTCACAAAAAAGTAAATCTAACAAAGTTGGAGATCTTGTGCATAGTGACTTGGGAGGACCGATGGAAGTAACGACACCAAGAGGGAATCGGTATTACATGACTCTTGTAGACGATTTCAGTCGTTATTCGGTGTTATATTTGCTCAAACACAAAACGGAAGCAGTAGAAAAGGTCCAGGCATATTGCCCACTTATGGAAAATCAGTTCGGACAATACCCAAAGGTCATTAGATCTCATGGATTAGATTAACCAGCTCTGAATGAACGAATAGGCGATCGATCGTATTGAGACAAGGACACATTCCGTAAGGCAACTGTGTATTGATGGAATTTTGAGATTGAAATATTGCCCAACGGAATATATGACTGCAAATGTTTTAATAAAGCCACTTGGTGCAATTAAAAATTAGCAGTTCGCAGAATTATTGGTATTGTGTTCAAGTGGTGACAACCTGAATTGGAACTGCAATCGAAACCTTGGACATTGACTATCAGTTACAGATTGCACAATCTCGAGATGATGATATACAATTACTAAGGACAAAATTAGAATCAGGTCCTGTTCAAGGATATATATTACAGCGTTTTACAGGTCAACTTCGAAATCCAGCACCATTCTTCGTATGTCAAACCATGATTTTCATCAATGATACAAAGGAAGTTGAAATGGCAACAGCATATTTCAACTGAGCGGCATATTTCAACTTTGACGTCGTAATTCGACAACATCAGAATGAATGTAGTCAAACGTGCAACCTTTTTCAACACGATGTCATTTCGCGCAGTACCGGTACCTTTTTTTCACAGGGGTGTAAACCGGTCAAATATCAGTCAAACTGTCAAAACGAAGCGCGTATTGTACATGTATAGTGTAGATTGTGCAGCTCTCTAGTACAACGACTAATAATTAGAATCGGACAGTACAAATTGAAGGTATTTTTTTAAGTTTCGATATGTTCAGCTATTAAAATTACTCATGAGCTTGCCTTTTACCTTTTAGCAATGTCGGCAGAAGTAGCCCAAGTCGAAGAAATCTTAGATAGTAGTATGGAGATAGATGGAGAAAGTGAAGGTTTGCTCCAAGCAACTTTATTTCAAAATGTAATCGCTCAAGATTTCTAATTCTTTATTTTTAGCAATGCCGCATGCCCAAAATGACCCGAGAACAAACCGTGGAAAATTTAAGACTACGACAGATGCAGATCGCGAGAGGGTTATCGACGCGAATGCAATGGGCTACACACCCAAGCAAATAGCTGAAATGCTATCACTCAATCGGACGACAGTATACAGCATACTGAAAAACTACTTGAATACTTCGGCTTCGTTTTATCTCGCCATCCATAATTGTTCAACGCTACAATAGCAAGTGTTGGGTGGTTTGCACGATTCAAAAAGCGTGTAAACTGACGTAACATAAAAATTCACGGCGAAGCCGCAAGTGCGGATGAAAAAGCTGCTGTCTGGGTTACACGTTCTATTTTCATCGAATGGTTTAAGGAAAGTTTTGAATGATATAATATTACTGCTGGACAATGCGGAAATAATATTACTGCTGTACAATGCACCTGGGAATCTTATAGATATATAATTTTTACCACCAACAACAATTTCAATTATCCAGCCAATGGATCAGTGTGTCATGGCAGCCTTAAAATCCATTTATCTCAGACGCACTTCCGCACAGGTAATCGAAACTATTGATAGTAATTCATGCACATTGACTCAATTCTGGAAACAATTCAACATTTTACACGCTATTGAAAACATTGGCGCTGCAAGGGAGGAGCTAAAAGCAGATGCGCTGCAATGTGCTTGGAAAAAGTTTATCCTTCTTTTTTTTAATGAAGACCAAACTAGCAACTTATCTACGTTGATAGAGATTTGGGTGTATGAATGCGTGCATTGGCTCATTTGTTAGAAATAGAGGTCGATGTTCCGGAAATGGAAAGTCTTGTATATAGTGCGGGAGATCCTCTTTCGAATGAAGATCTAATTAAAAAGCAAACGTTAAAACATTTTCGATACGCAGAGATTTATTTCAAATTTCTGCAAGCGTAATGATGCTTAAGCAAATTAATTTGTCATTAAAAAATATACAGAAACGTGCGAAGAAGTTTTCCATGAGCTTATCAAGAACATAAACAGTGAAGCGATAAATTCAGGGCACGAGGACGCAATTTTACGTGTGAAGGAGGTTTTTGTAAAAAATGCGTTATAGACGGTATAAGCTATGACCTCACTAGATTGGTTAGAGCGAGCAAACCAGAATCTCCAAAAGATGCCTTTCATGCAGCACATGAGTTTACCATCGAACACGTTAGACAAAAGAATTCAGTAATAGATAAAAACTCTACGTGCTCAAGGCCGTAAGATAATCGAAACACACCTGAAAAAATGGAAGTAGACGAATCAGTGAAACAAGGAGCATCTGGAAACTTTGCAATAAGTTATTAATAAGGAAATAATTCAAAAATCAATAATAGAAACAAAGAGACGGAAGTGAAAAACACAACGCAAGCCTTGATAACAATATTGATGGTCTAAATTTTCATAAGGCTCGCATAGGAAACCACAAAACGTGAATGACTTCATTCCATACGTGTGGGGAACGGAATACGTGAGTCCGAGTAAAAGATCGGATGGATCGGATGGATCGCATGCGAATGGATTGTGAACGCAGCGGGGATCAGTCTTAAGGAGTACGTGAATCAATAAACACCGTCTTACATACGTTCCCTTGTTTACAGACACTGGAAAAGAGCTAAAACTTCTTATAGATACCGGAGCAAACAAAAACTATTTAAGTAACAAATTAGTACAGCCAGGAAAAGGTTTTAGTTCTCGTCCAGCAACAGTGCAAAATATCCACGGGTTATATCGAATAGATCGTTCTGTGATTTTTTTGTTTTGTTGTTGTTGAAAAAATCAACTTCTATGTCTTTAATTTTCACCCGTTTATTTAAGGTTTGATCGGTTATGAAAGCTTGCAGAAGCTTGGAGCGACTATTATAGCTTCTGATAATGTTATTAAACTTGGCTAACAAACTATTCAAATGAAAAAGAAATATCCTGAGGCAACCAATGTAGACCTCGAATCTAATGAATGTAAGATTGTTCCCATAAGCACGATTTTTCCTTGCAATTCTTGAAACAATCCCTGTAAACCAATTAACAATGGATTTGGTCAAGGCAAGATTGCTAGATGAGGAAACGAAAAGAAGTATCGAAACACCTAAGAAGGATGAACAATCAGAGCCCGCTGCTTTTTCAAGCCAGTACAGTGCACAACGCGATTGGCAGCAACAAAGAAAGGAAATAAAATGCTACGGGTGCAAGAGAATCGGCCACAAAGTAGGAAACTGTCCACAAAAACACCAACCCAAAAGAGGGAAACCGAAACATCGGAACACTAATTTCGATGAAAAACAAGGTGGTGCTGGCGTTTGCTTCGTTGGCGGTGATGTGGATCCCGGAACATCAGAAAAGATAACATGGATAGTTGACTCCGGTTCTTCGGAACATATAATCAACAACAAAAACCTTTTGGACAAACTAGCCCCGATGCATACCCCAATGAAAATAGCTGTAGCCAAGGAAGGAGAAATAATTGTTGCCGAACAAAGTGGTGAAGTCCAGCTAATTTCTGTGGTACGTGAAAAATCGTTTCCAGTTACCCTTAAGAACGTACTGTACATACCTAACGCCCGAGTAAACCTGCTATCCGTAAGAAAAATGGAATCAGCAGGACTTACCGTTATGTTCAAAGAAGGGAAAGTTCTTGTTAAACGAGGTGGTGAAACGATAGCGTGTGGAAATCGACGGGGAAAGCTGTACGAAGTGACATTTTCGAAAAACGTAAGTGCTACCGATTCGTGTCTTTATTCATGCGGAAAAATACCAAGAAGCTTAGAAGTATGGCATCGACGATTTGGCCATCTAAGTGCAAACGGTTTGGGGCAGCTTGTGCGAAACAATATGGTTGTAGGAATGCAGCCGAGTGCGCGACAAATTAACGGAGAATATGTTTGTGAAGCATGCGTCGCTGGTAAACTTTCTCGTAGGGAATTTGTGACAACTGAAAGAAGAAATTCCAGCAGAATATTGGAGTTAGTATATTCTGACCTTTGTGGTCCCATTACTCCAGTCGGACTTTGTGGTGAAAAATATTTCATCACATTTATAGACGACTTCAGCAAGTTTACAATAGTGTTTTTGCTGAAAACAAAAAGTGAAGTGCTCGAAAAATTCAAGGAATATGTAGCCATGGTTTCTGCAAAGTTTAGCTCGAAAATATCTCGTTTACGGTGTGATGATGGAAAAGAATATAAAAATGATCAATTCTTGAGTTTTTGTAAAAAGAAAGGGATACAGATCGAGTTCACGGTTCCATATACACCACAACAAAACGGCGTTAGTGAACGTAAGAATAGAACACTTGTAGAGATGACGCGTGCAATGATTAAAGATGCGAACCTGGACAAAAGCTTCTGGGGGCCAGGTATACAAACAGCCGCGTACATAACCAACAGAAGTCCAGCGAAGGCTTTGGATCCAAATAAGACACCTTACGAAGTGTGGAATAACCAGAAACCAAACATAGACAAGCTTAGAGTTTTTGGTGTTAAAGTGCGCGTACACATTCCCAAAGAAAACAGGCAAAAACTGGATTTCAAATCGTTGAATGGTGTATTCATTGGCTACTGTCCAAATGGATATCGGATTTGGGATCCAGTGAAAAGGCGGATTGTTGCTGCGCGCGACGTAATTTTTGTCGAAGAAAAGGAAAATATGGATATTGCTACAAATGCGCATATTGGTGATAAATCCATAAGTGATTTGATTAGTATTCCTGTTGATCCAGTGCAAAGTGAAATGAACTCGAATATACAAGTGGAAAGTGAAAACGAGGGCATTCGTGAGCTCAGTGAAGAATCTTTTGAAAGATGTTTGGATCAGACTATCCGAGAGAACAATGATTCCGAAGAAGAGAAGAATCCGCGTGCAGTGAGAAACCGCGTAGCACCATTGTGGCATGAGGACTATGATTTTACTGGTTTTGCGTTAAATGCTTCAAATTTTGTGGAAAATTTGCCAAGTACCGTAGCAGATATGCGGAAGCGTGAAGATTGGCCAAAGTGGAAAATCGCAATTGAAAAAGGAAATGGACTTGTGTGTCGGTTAAACAAATCTCTGTATGGCCTCAAGCAGTCTTCACGAGTATGGAATTTGCGATTCCATGTGTTTATAGAAAAGCTTGGATTTAAAAGAAGCTCTAGCGACAAGTGCTTGTATGTGAGCGATTCCGGTGAAAAACAGTTGTTTTTATTAATATATGTAGACGATGTTCTTGTAATTGGACAACAACTGAAACTGATCCAGATAGTGAAGAAGTGCCTATCAAGTGAATTTGAAATGAAAAATATAGGAGAAGTGAAATATTTTCTTGGTTTAAAGATTGAACGTAAGCCAGAACAACGAATCCTTCACATAAGCCAACGAGCGTATTTGGAGAAACTGCTGCAGCGATTTAATATGAAATTCATCGCATGGGTTTAGGGTTGAAAAGTCTCCAGAAATTGAGGGAGAGTGTTGGAATGGAACAATTTCCTTAGAACCGTATCAGAACATGTATATATAAACCCCGCTTGAACTACAATAAAGTTAGTCTTGGTCAGAACTCCAACCGAAACGGACGTGTTATTTCTTTTTCCTCTTTAATATTAAATTTGAATGCATGTGAGACAGACAATCCGACCATCCAAACTGCAGTGAAAGAAATAGGTTCGCCAAGCGAGATGCTATCCGATATGCTTGCACGCGCTCACTGTGATCGATGCCGAACAAAAGCTTACCGACGCACCAACGTTCTTGTGATGACGATGATGATGGTGTCGTGCATTTGATACGCGCAACTACGGCCGGAACTGGTAGGGGTGTGAGGGTTAGTTGGAGGAAGTCAGCTAAATTTTAGTCACACCTTGTTGCGGATGTGGACTGCGTCACCCGACTTTGCGCTATGGGTTGCTCGCATCTCGGCGACTGTACAAAATAAAAGTACAAAGTGAAGTGCGTCAATTGTCATGGTCATCATACAGCAAACTATCAAGGTAGCGCATCACGACCTCAACCAAAAATAAGAGTTCCACCAGGTAGAGCCTTTGCGCTACAAAAAACCACACATTCCCCTAGCTACTCCGTACCGCCGGACCAACACAAAGACTCGCCTGAGTCGCCCCCTGTAAACTACGCGAGTACGTTCGACGCACCGAAGGGTCCAATGCCAACATAAGACTTTTCCAATATGGAAAAAATAGGTATTTTCATCGAAGATGTATTCTCTCGTATGAGCGCTGTCCGCTCGAAACGAGGCCTCATAACAGTTATCATTAAGGTAACAGCAAAATATTGCTTCCAAAGTGTGTACATTAAATTCATTTAAGATCATATCATGAAATGAAAACCGCATTATTGGCAAAAAAGAAGAATTTCGCGATTATCTCTGCAAGTAAAAAATCAATAGCGCAGGCATCTGCGAAACGTTCTTAAAACCAAACATCTATTTTTCTTATCCGAAATACAGTACGTACAGATTAGATAGGTTAGATAGTGCAAAAGGAGGTGTAGTTCTTTTAATAGCCAAAAATATCCCGCACAGTCAGTCCAAATCGTTTAATTTGAGGGCTATCGAAGCAGTCGGTGTAGCCATCATTATTAACTCAAGCGGACTTGAAGTTTTTTCCGTGTGCAACCCAGGTGCAAACACAAACAATGCTGGAGTTATACAAGACATTCGCATACTCACATGTTATCGCCGCAGTAGCTACCTTATCCGTGGTGATTATAATGCACGACATAGTTTCCGGAGGCATCAGGAGTCTTTGCCAAAAAGCGAATAGTATGGGAAAAACCCTTTCCCTACTTTTTGATCCATCAGCCACTTAGCCTTACGTATATCCTAGCCGACGCAAATCGTGCCCCTTAAATTTTAGACCTGGTAATAACTAGTATTACCGATAAACGATTCACTTTTCATTCTATCAATTCGATCAGTAAAGCCTCGGCGATCCTTAGAAATCAATAAATGCATTCATCGAAGAAGATGTCCTCGCCGATTTCTTCTGTGGATTGAAAGCACCGTATTTTGGATACGCACAAGCTGCCTGTCTAAAAGAGCAGGAATTCCGATCAAGGCAAATGGTAAACTGAGACATTACCCAAAACTGTCATAATGCCAGTAACTCGGAGGTTACCCCCATTACCGCATTCTCCAAGGGAATTTCTTACTCAATTTCTATAACTGCACAGTCGCCGTAGACAACAAAACATTTGCATCAGTACAATAAACCAACAACTTAAGATAAATTCAAGGTGGATTCCCGAACCTGAAAATAACATGGATAGTGTGCAAACATCCAACATTTCAGGAATCGAAAATGACACAATTAGGAACAGAAAATTCAATTAATTAGAACATCGCCAAGAAACAATATTCACATATGAAATTAACATTTTCGATACTGAGAGGAATGTCCATCACATTTATTATAATCGCAATCATTGTACCAATTTTTGGCGCCAAAAAGAGATCAACAATCATAATCAAGCCAAAACCGTAAAGCAAAAACATGGTTACCATGGAAAGGGTGATAAGTCCGAGGACGTACTTACTTCTACTGCCGGAAGAGTTACTCCAGCGACCACCTATCTAAAATCCGGTTGAACAACTCACCAGCCCTCATCGCGACTTCGTCACCAGTCCTCATCGCGTTTGCGCGGGAGCCAACATGATCGCGCTCCCCCAGGTCATCTGAATGTACGAAACAACATCGCGATAATTCTCCCCAAGTTAGGAACTAGTCGACCCAGGCTAAGGTTAAGAAAAATTGTATGTAGAATTGTATGTATTGCAGTTTGTATCTAGAATTCAAGCGTGCAACACGCACTAGACCGTAGTGATCTAAACTCGATAGCGATCGTACGTATTTCGGGAGCTACAGACCACGACGCACAAAATCGAGTCAAGTACATACACAATTGAACTTTTGAAGTGCCTCGCCCAGAAATGGGTCGTAGGAGGCGTATTAATGGCAAAAGGCAAGCCACAGTGTCTTTAAGTGCATTTCATAATTCGGTGGATACTGGAAATTCGCCAAAAACAGGCAGACAAGACCAGAACCCGTTTGAAATCCTTCAAACAATTGATGACCAGGAGATCAAAACTGAAACTACTGCGAGATCACCTACTAAATTACCTCCACCAATTGTAGTAGCAAGTGCAAACGGAGGAGAAGTACACAAAAAATAATCGCAATCGGTGTAGTTAAATACACTACTCTCGCAACGAACAACGGTACCCTGGTACGCACCACCACGACTAACGATTTTCGAGCTGTCGTTAACCAGCTCGGAGCCACAAATACAAACTTCCACACGTACCAGTTGGATGAAGAAAAAACCACAAAGGTGGTTTTGTTAGGTTTGACCTATATGCCCATCGAGGAGGTCACGAGGATTCTGAACAACGAGAACGTCACACCTGTGATAATAAAAAAGCTAGGAATCAAACAAAAGCGGCACGACGATCAAGCTGCGTACCTCCAACACTTCAAAAAAGGAACCGTAGATATGAAACTGTTGCGTTCCATCTCAGCTCTGGAACACCAGATTTTAAAATGGCGCACTATTCGAATAGCACTTCGATTATGCAGTGTAAGAACTGTCAACGTTTCGGACACGGAGCAGACAACTGCTTTCGACCTCCGGTATGCATCAAGTGCGCTGAACCCCATGAATCCACAAACTGTCCGGTGGCAAAGACCTCCACGGACGGAATTCTTCCAAAGCACAAATTAAAATGTGATAACTGCGGAGGTAATCATACGGCGAATTATTTCGGATGCCCAGTTCGCATCAACCAAACAGCTGCTGTTAAGGAAGACCCGAAACAAACAACATCTAAGCAAGTGCCACAACTAAACAGTAATTTCCCTTTCGTGCGTCGTGCATCGTGCATCGTGCCACATGACATCAAAACGAGAAATTCTCAGTGATTTTCGTGCTTCAGGGAAACAAAACATTACAGTGGCAGACGACAGGCAGTTGAAAGTAGAAGGTTGTGGCTCTGCAGTAGTGATGATCGGTGGCAAGCAATTGCTTCTGAGAAATGTTGTGTATGTCCCCCAGCTGAAGGCTGATCTGATTTTTCTTCACGTTCAGCACCGGATTTCATTTTTTCGGAATCTCTGATTGTATCGGCATAGTTCACATATGTAATTTTATATGTATTTCATATGTATTTTTTTGACCAGCAGGTATTTCATTGTTTTTATTGATGATTACACTCGATAAACATATAAACAAATACTTTATTTCTTAAAGAAGAAATCTGAAGTAGCCGGAACGTCACGTTTTATTCCCGTATATTACATACACCACAGCAATATGGAGTCAGAGAGCGAATCAATCGAAAAATTGAGAGAAAAGTTTATCTTTATTTACAAATATGCCTAAAAGTATGTAGGGACGAGCGTTTACCAAATAAATCGAAGTCCTACTCGAGCATTGATGAGAGTGGTGACCATATACGAGGAGTGGTATGGCGGATAATTAGCACACGAGAGAACGCTCTCTCTCAGTTGTTGAAACAGAACTCGCGTTCATCGTGAAATAAGCCGGTCAGCCGGCTTCCAGATGAGCGGCCTCCTGCAGCTTTTTTGGCCCGCGTTCGGCAATCTTCGGAAAAAGGCCGCCAGGCGGGCCTGCTGGCTCGTGTGACAGCGCAGCGATACAAGAATTCTTGCAGTTGAATTATTTCACCCCTTGTTCTCGGAAATATTTCAAAAATAAAAAATGAAGAGTTGAAAATACAAAAAGAGATATCCAACCGTCGTTCTATTTCTTTTTTGAGTGTCATTTGTCCTATTTCTTTTTTGTGCGTACTTCATCGTCCAACCTCTCTTTTCTTTTTTACGCGGGGATTTCTTGTTTATGCAAACGTCAATCTTCCACCCTCCCCTCCTTTTTTTCGTGTTGGTTTTTTTTTCAGTGAACGCAACGTTCGCGTGCACATCAGATCTGTTTTGCTCTCTTTCGTTCTGCAAGTGTATATACAGTGATTAATATTGAAAATTTCTGATTCTTGAAAGTAAACATACCGCCTTGATCCTGGTCCCGATGCGCATCTGTGCAAAGTGGATTCATCCGTACCACGAGTGGAGATGTAAAACATTGTGTTCTTTTCGTTTAAAAAAGTATTTGTTTTTCAGGCAAAATGTCTTCGTTGCCGAAAGTGCATGCTTCGAACACCAAAATTCGTCCGGTGGGGCTTAAGCGCCCACCAGAAAGCCGGCCCGCATCTGCTTCGCTTCAATATGGTGGAATACCACCACCACACATATGGAGTGCAGGTCATCCTCCAACACCTAGTCCGGCCAAGAAGGTGTCGCGCCCAAGGGGAAGAACGACGCCTGTATTGCCGGTGAGCCAGGAGTTGGTGTTCTTTGATGAGCGTTCATTGGGAGAGGAGTGGGCTACGAATGCGGCACCTATAACCGAGCAGCCACGCGCATGTCCGTTTGAATTTGAAATTCTGGCCGCAACAACATCGAGCGAAGCTGTAACTAGCCAGCCTCGTCTAGCCACACCACTGCCTGAGGCATCAGGTCCTCCTTTGGAGCCCGCGGTACCAACCCCGAAAGCAACCCTGAAACGACTGCGCTTTCGCCTGGAGAATTTCAGGCGGAAGTGTTTTCGCGTATTGCTTCGCAGGACCAGGTGCTAGCAACGCTAGTGACGCAAATAAAGCTTATTTCAGCAACGCTAGTGACGCAAATAAAGCTTATTTCAGCAAAGCAGGACCGCTTGCTGAATTTGTTGGTACCGCGGGAAAATCTCCTTAAGAAGGACTCTTTCTATTTTGAGTCCCTCAGTAACATCGAGCACGATATAGCGCTTCGCTTCTCCTCAATCGGCGCGCATACGGAATCTCTGATTGTTTCGGCATAGTTGATATATGTAATTTTATATGTATTTCATATATATTGTATGTCACTATTGGTCGTACCGAAAGGTAAGACGGACATCCGACTTGTCGTTGATCTCAGAGGCCCGAACAGGAGTATTATAAGAACACCATTCAGTATGCCGACATTGGAAGAGATACTGGCAAAGCTCAATGGAGCTTCATGTTTCTCCACAATTGACCTAACCAGCGCTTTCTTTCACGTGGAATTGCACGAGGACTGCCGACATTTAACAAACTTCTTCGCAGGAAATGGAACTTACAGGTTCAAAAGACTCCCGTTCGGCCTATGTAACTCTCCGGATATCTTCCAGGAAATACTTCAAACCGTGGTTCTAGAGGGATGTTCCGGAGTCTTAAATTATCTGGATGATATATTAGTCCATGGGAGCTCTAAAGAAGGACACGACAAAAATCTGAAAGATGTCCTTCAGCGATTGCGTGAACACAACGTTCGATTAAATGACAGCAAGTGTAGGTTCGGAGCAAGTTCCGTAAAGTTCCCAGGATTCAATCTATCCAAAGATGGATGGAGAGTGGAAGAGGACAAGAGAAAAGCTATTGAGAATGCACGCAGACCCGAAACGGTATCAGAAGTTAAGAGTTTCCTCGGGCTGATGAACTTCACAGAACGGTTCATACCCAACAGGGCAGAGAAGACAAAGAGGTTAAGGTCCCTAGCAAAGTCCGACTGCTTCTATTGGACGGAAGAAGAGGAAGAAGAATTCTCCTTCTTAAAAAACGCGGCACTCAACGATATTACAAGACTCGGGTACTTCGACCACAAGGATGAAACAGAATTATTCGCGGATGCTTCCCCAATAGGACTGGGAGCGGTCCTTACCCAGTTCGATGGTACCGGTAGGCCCCGCATCATAGCGTGTGCTTCCAAAGCACTAACAGCAGCCGAGCAGCGGTACCCCCACACCCAAAAGGAAGCACTAGCGATCGTATGGAGTGTGGAAAGATTTTCATACTACTTGATTAACAAACCCTTTACAATCAGAACCGACTCTGAGGCAAACGAGTTCATTTTCGGCGGTTTACATCGTACCAGCAAACGCGCAATGACTCGGGCGGAAGCCTGGTCACTGCGCCTTATGCCTTATCAATTTACCATCAAGCGAGTCCCGGGTGTTTTCAACGAAGCGGATGCACTATCTAGATTGATCCACCGGTCTCAGTCTGATGAACCCTTCGACGAGGGTAACGAGAAACACATCTTATACTCTCTGGACGCAGGGAACATGAGCATTTCTTGGGCGGAAATTCAGACCTATTCAGAACAAGACGAGGAACTGAGTAGAGTAAGATCTTGTTGGATACAATCTCGTATGCAACGAAGCCCAATGACAGCTAATGTCATTTGTCCCGACCTTCTTTCCTCGACGACCTTTTTCTACACACATCAACCTTGTCAGAACTGTAACTGTCAGAAACAATAAAGACGTCACCTCTGCTCGATAAGCACGTTTTTCCTGTGTCCCTCTTTTCACACAACTACGTGCTGCTAACAGGTTATGGGCCCAGGACGGAGTGTGAAATAGTATTTTTTCGGTCCTGATTTGTGCTCGTGTTGACTGTATCATCCCATATCCACAATGGAAGGCCGATTCAGCATGGTGAAACTGAACAACAGCAACTACAACAGTTGGCGATTCAAGGTGGAACTTCTACTCGTCCGGGATGAGCTTTGGCGCTACGTAGATCCGGGCGTTAAGCCGGCA
Organism: Anopheles atroparvus; assembly: GCA_914969975.1. Classification (NCBI taxonomy): domain Eukaryota; kingdom Metazoa; phylum Arthropoda; class Insecta; order Diptera; family Culicidae; genus Anopheles; species Anopheles atroparvus. Next base: position 30,489,500 of record CAJZCY010000004.1, on the reverse strand, counting down.
GCAGAACCGGACGCTGTTTGGGACGCCGGTGTGGCCAAGGCTCGAGCGACAATCGGCTTGCTGATCGAAGACAACCAACACGCATTATTCCGATCTTCGAAGACAGCACGAGAGGCGTGGTTGTCACTACAAAGCCATCACCGGAAGACGACCCTAACCTCAAAGGTGTCTCTGCTGAAAAGAATATGCGACAAACGATACACGGAAGGCGACGACATGGCCGAGCACCTTTTCGCAATGGAAGAACTGTTCGACCAGCTGCTGAACGCCGGACAAGAGTTGGCAGAAAATCTCAGAGTCGCGATGATTCTGCGAAGCCTACCGAGCTCGTTCGACACGCTCACCACCGCACTGGAGACTCGCGCCGATGCGGAACTCACGATGGAGTTGGTGAAACGGAAGCTGCTGGATGAGGTCGACAAGCATCAGGAAACGAGCAAGGATTCAGTGCTCAAGGTTGGCGCTGGGTACAGACGGGAGAAGCAGAGAAAGCCGCTCCTGTGTTACCAGTGCAACAAGGCGGGTCACAAGAAGCTGGATTGTCCGGAGCTGGCACGAGCATCGGAAAGCAGCAGCAGACGTGAAAAGCCGCAAAGAAAGAAGGGCGACACCGTATCATTCGCGTTCGCGGGGGTAAGTGAAACATTCGACGAGGCAAAACCATGGGTAGTCGACTCTGGCGCATCCAGCCATACCGTTTCAGATCGAGACTGCTTTAATGAATTGCTAAGCTGCGATGTGAAATGGGTCAAGTTGGCAGATGGAAAGCGCGCGCCTGTTGAAGGCAAGGGTACCGCGAAGGTAACGCTGTGCGACGAAGGAGGACAGCCGAGACAGGTTCAGCTGAGCGATGCGCTGTACACTCCGAGCTTAACTTTGAATTTGCTGTCGGTATCATAAATAACAAAGAAAGGTGCACGAGTAACTTTCAAGGAAAACAGCTGTGAAATAACGTGCGGAAAGGCGATTGTGGCACTTGCTTGCTCAGTCAATGGACGATACGTTCTGGAGCAACCCAAGAACGCCGTTCTTGCGACTAGCAGCCACCATAATAACGCATGCGAGCACGCGTGGCATAGACGCTTCGGGCACCGGGACGATAGAGCAACAGATCGTTTGGTGAAAGAGAATCTTGCCACTGGATGCAAGGTAAATAAATGCGGCGTGAACGTTAATTGCGAGCCTTGCTTGAAGAGCAAAAGCGTGCGTACTTCATTCCCGAAGGAATCATTGTCATCGACGAGTGCCGTGATGGATCTCGTACATACAGACGTATGCGGACCGGTTGAGAATGCTTTGATTCGGCTAACAGCGAGGACGATGAATCAAATGAATCGAAAGACGAAGATGTAGTTCCCAGCCAAAGAACCAGTACTTCGCCTGTAAAACCAGGTATTGAGAAGGCGCCAAGAAGATCAGAACGTCCCACGAAAGGAATCGCTCCGAAACGCTATTCCGAAGTGACCGGAATGGTTAAGCAGGACGTAAGCGAGCCTCGATGCTACTCAGAGGCAACACAGTGCGCAGAAAAGAGAGACTGACAAAAAAAAAAGAACAAAAAGAACAAAAACAGACCACTCTGCGCACCTTACTGACTATAGCATCCAGAAAGGGCATGACAGTAAAGCACCTGGACATAAAAAGTGCATACTTGTATGCAGACCTGGACGAAGAAATATATATGAAGCAGCCTCCAGGGTTTCAGTCGGGCGATAATCTGGTATGCCGACTCAAACGAAGCATTTACGGATTGAAGCAGTCCGCGCGGGTCTGGAACAAAAAGATCGACGGCGTCTTCAAAAACATGCGGTTCCAGCCCGGCAAAGCTGATTCGTGCCTATACATTAGAGATGAGGGAGGCAAGCAGTGCTTCATCCTCATATATGTCGACGACATGGTAGTCTTCTACAACTCGGAAGGAGAGTTCTACAGCATCAGAGACGCGCTGAAGAATCAATTCAAGTTGTCCGACCTGGGAAACTTGCGTAAATTCCTTGGTGTTGTGTATGGAACTGTCAGTGCTAAAAAATGAAACAACCTGACTAGAATCGAGTTTTGTTGTTGACAGCTTAACTGTCAGTGGAGTGCTTCAGTTCACCTACTGCGCGACGCAATACACGTTCATTCCTACATTCTTACGTTACATTCTTTATATTAGTAATAAAGTGAATTAAATACAGAACATTTTGGTGTCAGAAGTGGGATTAAGACAATCGCAATCCAAAGTACGAGTCCAACATTTATTGCGATCCAGGAACGTGCTGTGATCCAGCGAAAAAAAAAAAGTGCGACTCATTGAATTGTTCGTGTGCGTGAGGGATACAAAATGGCTACCATCGACAACGAAAGCATGAAAGTGCTGTCCGCCATGATTGCGCGAGCTTTGCAATCCGCAATTGGCACCGCCGTCGGACAAGCCAAAGAAGACAACGCAGCTTCTTCCCAACCAAAAGCACCACCATTTTCCCACGAACCATTTCAACGTACCGAAGGAATGACCGTCGCCGATTACTTCGACAGACTGGAATGGGCACTTCAACTGAGTAATATTCCCAAAGAGAAATACGCCGATTACGCACGTGTGCATATGGGCTCGGAACTCAACAACGCTTTCAAGTTCCTCATTACACCGGAAAGCCCAGAGAAAATATCGTATGCCGAACTTCGTCAAATTCTACAACAGCATTTTGACCAAGCGAAAAACAAATTTGTGGAAAGCATCAAGTTTCGCAGCATTCGGCAGCAGAAAGGTGAAACGATTGCACAGTTTGTTTTGCGACTGAAACAAGGTGCAGCTTTCTGCGAATACGGTACTTTTCTAGATCGGATGCTTATCGAGCAAATGCTTCATGGGTTCGATGAACGTGCAATTTGTGATGCCATTATTGCCAAGAACCCAACGACGTTCAAAGAAGCATTTGACATCGCTGTCACAATGGAAGCGACGCATAACACAGCAAGAGAAGTAGGAACTGTGTCTCCTGTACCGGAAGCAACGCATCGGCTAGGATCCGAAAAGCCGCGCACCAAGAAGCAGCATCAGCGTCGAACAGCATCCGCTAATTGGAATCGTCAGCCTAGGAGCCCTCCGATAGATCGTTCACCGAATAGTGCATACCAGCGTACCACACAACGGACGAATTTCTGCAAAGAACGACATTTACGAAGCCAATGTAAATTTCGTAACGCCAGATGTAACAACTGTAACCGGAAGGGTCATATCGCAAAGGTATGTCGATCACAACGAAAATCGTCATCAAATTCTCAGGTTAAGTCACAGCTAACCTCGGACATCGACGTGGTTCAATCGCTATACAACATCCACAATATTCTGTCCGTTAATAAGACAATGATAGACGTACATATCAATGGCTACCCCCTGAAGATGGAATTGGACACCGGAGCACCATGTGGCATAATCAGCGAAGTGACGCTACGGAAGGTCCTGCCGAATTTTTCGCTGCAGTCATCTGATCGCCAATTCTCGAGCTACACTGGTCATCGCATTAACTGCATCGGTCGCCTGGCCGTTCAAGTATCTGTTGCGGACACTACAAAAAACCTTTTTTTGTATGTAGTAGCGGGAAAATATGATTCTTTATTCGGGCGTGAATGGATAGCAAATTTCGTGGAACGGATCAACTTCCATGAATTGTTCAGCACAGCAACTACAGTGAACACACTTTCGAGCGTTGAACCATCGCCAGAGCAAACAGCGCAACTATCGCAACTTCTAAAAAATTTCGATAGTATCTTCAGCGATGTTCCAGGTATGCTCACAGGTCCATCAGCAAGGGTACACCTAAAACCAGATGCCACTCCAGTCTTTGCGCGAGCGCGTGATGTACCACTTGCTCTACGCGAACGCTACGCTGCGGAAATAGATAGAAAACATGCGTACGGACTCTATGAGAAAGTGGATTTTTCAGAGTGGGCATCTCCTACCCACATCGTGATCAAGAAAAATGGAGGTATTCGAATAACAGGTAATTATAAACCAACTGTTAATCCCAAGATGGTCATCGACGAACACCCAATACCTCGGATCGAAGATATATTCAACAAGATGAAGGGCGCAGCGCTGTTTTGTCATCTAGACGTAACAGACGCCTACACGCATCTTCCTATTGACGAAGAATTCCGACACGTTTTGACGTTGAACACATCAACGCATGGACTGATCCGTCCCAAGAGAGCGGTGTACGGAGCTGCTAACATACCAGCTATTTGGCAACGACGTATGGAAGCAATCCTGCAAGGCTTGACCAACGTGGTCAGTTTCTTTGATGACGTAATAGTGTTCGCTAAGAACTTCGAAGAAATGCTCTCAGCCCTTAACGCGACATTGGAACGGATGCAGCAAAACGGTCTTCGCCTCAATCGGTCCAAATGCATATTTGCTGCAACATCGCTGGAATGTTTGGGTCACCGTATCGACCGGCATGGCCTTCACAAATCCGATCAGCACATCGCAGCTATACGTGATGCACCAAAGCCGACGACACCAGAAGAACTTCAACTGTTTTTGGGTAAGGCAACATATTATTCGTCATTCATCCCTAATCTCTCTTGTAGAGCACGACCTCTTCGAGACATGTTGCTTTCCAATTCTTTTATGTGGACAAAAGAAGCAGACAAGGCGTACCAGGACATCAAACTTGCGCTAATATCACCACAAGTGCTAATGCCGTACGATCCATCCTTACCGCTGATTCTCGCAACAGATGCCAGTAAAACGGGACTTGGCGCTGTTCTCTCACACAGGTTGAGCAATGGATCAGAGCGACCAATCGCGTATGCCAGTTGTACGATGTCGCAAACCGAACAACGATATCCGATGATCGACAAGGAAGCTCTTGCGATAGTATGGGCAGTGAAAAAGTTTTTCAATTACCTATACGCGCGTAAATTCACCCTCATCACAGATCATAAACCCCTCACTCAAATTCTACATCCAGAAAAATCATTACCAACATTGTGCATTAGCAGAATGGCCAATTACGCAGACTATCTGGCCCATTTCAATTTCGAAATAGTGTACAAACCGACAAGCAAGAATACTAATGCCGATTTTTGCTCGAGAATTCCGAATGCACCAACAGATAACAGCATAAACAGAGTATTTTCAAACGAGGGAAGAAATACAGTCAGTGATGAATTCGAACAGTTCGTGTTGAAACAGGTTCAACAGCTACCAATACGTTCAGAGACCGTAGCACGCGAAACACGAAAAGATGGTCAGCTAGGGGAAATACTGCAACACCTCGAACAAGGAAAAGACCTTACTAGGCTGGGGTACAAAGCACCAGTAGCCAAATACAGCCTAGCCGCTAACTGCCTCATGTTCGAGCACCGCGTTGTAATACCACCATCTCTACGCAAAGCAATAATAGACGATTTGCATGCTGCTCACATAGGAATCGTCAAAATGAAAGGACTAGCACGTTCTTATGTTTACTGGCCAGGAATAGATGCCGAAATAGAACTAGCTGCAAAATCCTGTACAGAATGCGCTAAACAAGCCACAGCACCACCTAAATTCAACCATCACCATTGGGAGTACCCGAACGCACCATGGGAACGCATTCACATTGACTATGCGGGTCCTGTGGCAGGTGTAATGCTCCTAGTTGTTGTCGATGCATACAGCAAATGGTTGGAAGTGAAAGTAACCAGTTCTACGACAACAAATGCGACGATTAACCTGCTGGATGAGTTATTTGCATCTTACGGAGTACCTATTACGGTAGTTTCAGACAACGGCCCACAGTTTGCGTCTCCCGATTTCAAGTCCTACCTCAAAAATGCAGGCGTTAAATACCATAAACTGACTGCACCGTATCATCCAGCAACAAACGGCCAAGCAGAGCGGTATGTGCAAACTGTGAAGAGAGCGATAAAAGCGATGGGAACAACCAGAGACACCTTGCAGAGGAATCTGAACACCTTCTTGTCACAGTTCCGAAAAGCTCCTCACTCAGAAACTGGAGATCCACCAGCAAAGTTGTTCCTGGGCAGAAATATTCGTACGCGCATCGACCTCGTGAGACCGCATGATATTAACAAACGCATGTCACAGAAACACCAGTCAACATTCGAATCGTCCTTCCGCACATTTTTGATCGGTCAGAAAGTTTACTGCCTTTCTGGTAATCCCCGAAAGGACAAATGGATCGTAGGTGTTATCATTGCTCGTTTGGGAGATCTGCACTACAACATCCGGGCTGAAGGAAAGACTCTAAAACGCCATATTGACCAGATTCGTCTTTTCTGTGGTAACTCCAGCAGCGAGAAAACCGATCGTAATGTACCTCGTATACCACACTACTACAACAACATTGCAGCGCAGCAGCCATCAATGAACAATCATACCGATCTTAATTCGTCAGTTCAGACAAACGTATCAGATGATGAGTATGGCACTCCAATCGACAGTCCACAGCAAATGACCTCAACAGCCAACGAAGGCTCGCCGATAGCAACTCGCAGACCTCAAAGACAACGCCGACCTCCTCTACGGTTCTCTCCATCCTAGAGTAAACCAGGATCGTCTTAAAAGAGGGAGGAAATGTTGTGTATGGAACTGTCAGTGCTAAAAAATGAAACAACCTGACTAGAATCGAGTTTTGTTGTTGACAGCTTAACTGTCAGTGGAGTGCTTCAGTTCACCTACTGCGCGACGCAATACACGTTCATTCCTACATTCTTACGTTACATTCTTTATATTAGTAATAAAGTGAATTAAATACAGAACACTTGGTATCCACATAGAAAAGGCCATTGGCCATTACACCATGGACCAGGAAACATACATCGAGAAAATAATTCGCAAGTTCGGGCATGAGGACGCAAAACCCTCAAAAATCCCGATTGACCCCGGCTACATCAAACAAAAGGAGGAGAATGTTCTCGACACGAACGCATCATACCGTTCATTGGTCGGAAGTTTGTCGTATGTCGCGGTGAACACTCGGCCGGATATCTGCGTCAGCACAACGCTATTGTGCAGGAAGGTCGAAAATCCAACCAATCGCGACTGGTCAGAAGCCAAACGGGTACTGCGATATCTAAAGGGAACCAAGAACCTTCGGCTGCACTTGGGTGGCGAAGCTGGTTTGGAGTGCTTCGCAGACGCTGACTGGGCTGGAAATGAAGGAGACCGTAAATCTCGCTCGGGATTCCTCATTAAATACGGTGGAGGCCTTATTAGTTGGGGATCACGAAAGCAAACCTGTGTTGCGTTATCATCCACAGAAGCAGAGTTCGTAGCCTTATCGGTCTGCTGCCAGGAGCTGATATGGGTGAAGAAGCTATTGATCGACCTAAGAGAAGAAGACCCGGGATCCGTCGTCGTATGGGAAGACAACCAGTTGTGCATTAAGATGGTGGAGTCCGACCGTATCGACAATCGGTCGAAACACATCGATACCAAGCACGCATTTACGAAAGATCTACGCCAAATGGGTATCATCACTCTCCAGTACCTATCGACTGATCGGATGGAAGCCGACATCATGACCAAGCCTCTGGAGCGGGTCAAGCTGGAGAGACATCGAGAGGCAATCGGCGTCAAGGAGTAAAGTTGCCTTCGTTGAGGAGGAGTGTTGGATACAATCTCGTATGCAACGAAGCCCAATGACAGCTAATGTCATTTGTCCCGACCTTCTTTCCTAGACGACCTTTTTCTACACACATCAACCTTGTCAGAACTGTAACTGTCAGAAACAATAAAGACGTCACCTCTGCTCGATAAGCACGTTTTTCCTGTGTCCCTCTTTTCACACAACTACGTGCTGCTAACAGACCTGGAGTCCAACACGGTAGATGGTCCAAAGATCTTCAACGATATGAATCTGAGTCAAAAAGGTTGAAAACCCTAGGACCACTCGTATTAAAAGATGATCTAGTCGTCCTACCCATTGATCTTCGCAGAAGGGCACTGGAAGCTGCACACCGCGGGCACTTAGGGTACGGAGCAACAAAACGGATTCTACGTGAATTTTTTTGGTGGCCCAATATGTCAAAGGAAGCTGATAGCTTCGTAAACAATTGTGAAACGTGCATCGCAATATCACGGAAGAATCCGCCAATACCACTGTCCAGCCGCGAGTTGCCAGACGGACCATGGGAAATTATGCAAATCGATTTTCTATCGTTACAGGGTTGTGGAACGGGGGAATTTATCCTGAGCGTCGATACATACTCACGGTACCTGCAGATTCTGGAAGTACGGAGCACAGACGCGAAAAGCACTAATTCGGCTTTGTGCAAAATGTTTGCTGTCTGGGGCCTCCCCCTTATTTTGCAAAGCGACAATGGACCACCTTTTCAGAGCTCTGAATTTACAGCATACTGGGAGACAAAAGGAGTGAAAGTGCGTAAATATATTCCACTGAGTGCGCAGTCCAACGGAGCCATCGAGCGACAGAACCAGGGTGTAATAAAAGCAATGGCGGCCGCAAAACTAGAAGGCAGGAACTGGAGAGCAGCCATGGACGAATATATCCATATGCACAACACGAGGAAGCATCATTCGCGGCTAGGCGTTACGCCGTTCGAGCTCCTCGTGGGTTGGCGCTATCGAGGAACCTTTCCGTCCCTATGGAAAACCGACCGCAATTTGGATCGCGATGCCGTGCGTGAGGATGATTCAGCGGCGAAACTGGTATCCAAAAATTTTGCCGACAAGCATCGCGGAGCAAAGGAGAGTAACATGACCGCCGGCGACGTAGTAGTGGTAGCAACCTCACGGCGAACAAAACTCGATCCATTGTTTTCCCAGGAGGAGTTTACAGTACTTACTAGAGAAGGCGCGAAGGTAGTTATTATGAGTGACACAGGAGTGAAACTGGTTAGGAGCGTCAACGATGTTAAGCGGAAAACGGACTCCGAACCCAACGCATTATCAACTTACTCATCGGAACCAGTAGGAGGAGACCAGTCAGTTTCACCGCCGCCACCGACGCGTGCTAGAGAAACGGGCGCCGAAAGTCAGGACAGACCGAAAAGAAACGTGCAGTTGCCAGAGAAATTTAAGGATTCGGTACTATATTAGATTACCATGTTAGATATTACTTTATTAGTCTCAGAGAGATTTAACGTTCACCTGTATATAAGATCGTTACACATAGGTAACGGGATGTTTTATGTAAAAAAAAAAAAAAAAAAAAAAAAAAAAAAAAAAAAAAAAAAGTGTAGGAAAGAGGAAAGATGTAGGGATCGAGAGGTACGTGAGAGAAAAAGAGGAAAGGCAAATGAAACAACCATAAGCGGGCAAGTGCGATTTTGAATTTAAAATGAGGCGAATTTGGGAGGGCGAGAGAGAAACGAGGAAAAGAGACGGTGAGAACAGCACAGGGCGAAAAGCGATCGATGCGCTCGGAACGCGTGTCATGCGCAGTCTTGTAGTTGAGCTTATGCGAAATAGACACGAATATCAGTCGAAGTTGTTAAAATAAAAAAGAAGAGGAAGTAATGACCAGGAATCACGACAGTACCTACAAGGGTTTGATTAAAAAATATGATTCAGCAAAGCCGCCGATAATGCTAATGCAGACACCCTTTCACGCCTGCCTTTAGACAAGCAGGACACTACGCAATTGTTCGAGGAAAGCGATACGATTGAAATGAACCAGATCGAAAACCTTCCACTGTCAGTGCAAGAGCTAAGTCAAGCAACAGCAGATGACAACATAGTGAAAACTCTCATACAAGGCATCAAGTACGGCAAGAAAGTGCCAAGCGAATACAGATTCGGTATCGATCAAGAAGAGTTCACAGTACAACAAGGTTGCTTACTACGCGGTGTAAGAGTTTACGTTCCTGCCACATTGAGAACGCGTGTGCTCCAGGAACTACACTCTACTCATTTTGGTGTGACAAGAACAAAATCCCTAGCGAGAGGTTACTGCTGGTGGCCCGGTATCGACAACGCTATTGAGACAATGATCAAGAATTGTGCGGACTGCCAGTCTACAAGACCTGAGCCATCAAAAGTACCACTACATTGTTGGGAAACACCTACGGCACCGTTCCAAAGAGTCCACGTGGATTATGCTGGGCCCTTCATGGACACCTACTTCTTTATCTTGGTTGACGCATTCAGTAACTGGCCTGAAATTCGAATTTGCAAATCTATTACTGCAGAACAAACGGTACAGATGTGTCGCGAGACATTCAGCAACCATGGAATACCGTCAGTTTTGGTCAGCGATCACGGAAGACAATTTACATCCGAGGTGTTTGAACGGTTTTTGAAGATGAACGGAATTGTCCATAAGATGGGAGCACCATACCACCCAGCTACTAATGGGCAAGCGGAACGATATGTGCAGACGTTCAAACAAAAACTGAAGGCGCTGAAATGTTCCATGTCAGAGTTGCATCTCAGCCTATGCAACATACTAATTACCTATCGCAAAATGATTCACCCTTCTACAGGTAAAACACCTTCGCAGCTAATTTACGGTCGCCAGATAAAGTCTCGAATCGATCTTATGCTGCCATCGAGTGAAAGAGTACAAGGAGGATATCCAACCTCAAGGCAATTTTCGGATGGCGATCGTGTAAGAGCCCGAGACTACCTATCAGCGGACAAATGGAAATTTGGGCGAGTGATGGAGAAGATCGGGAAATTGCGGTATCTAGTGCGGCTGGATGATGGAAGAGTGTGGGAACGGCACACCAATCAAATCGTAGGAGTGGGGGACGATCTTCCTGATTCCAACAACGATGCTACCGAGGTACACCCTACAGGATGTCAGGATGCAACAAGCTTGAGACGTTCAAAAAGGTTGCAAGGAAGATAAATCGGAAGGGAATAGGGAGAACGTTTTGTTCAGCTTGCAAGGGGAGAGATGTTATATATACACCTTGGGAAAAGACAGCTGTCATCACAGATAGGTGGAAGTGACAGCTACGAGATGTCAAAAAGGGGAGCAATAAAGAAAACGCATGGAATGCGCACTCACATTCTGACCAGCGAAGCGAGTGGGTATTTTTCCTAATCCGAAAGTTACAACATATGACTTCACTGTCAAAGCTGCCAAAGTACAAGAATGCCTCGGAATGTAGAGGGTCAAGCCATAACAGGAGGTTATAACTAGTTGTAAGGCAGAGAGTAATTTCAGGTTTTCCAGAACTAAAAAGCTGGAAAATCAGTAATCAACCAAAAAAAGTCTTAGCTAAAACATGGGTGCAGGAAGAACAAAATGGAAACATGGACTTGGATAATCAAGTGCGATTTTAAGGGATTGCCGAGACCTCCGTCTGAGGAAACTGGAAGTCACCAGACCGTCATGGGGCAACACAAAATATAAATACTACTCGTCCGAAACTGGAACAGTATTAGTCCGGATGATCATGACCAAACCAGTGCCCCCAGCACTTGCCGAATTGGGGTGCATGGGTGTAGAGAATAGAAGGAAGGAGGGTTCACGAGAGTTAGAAATTTGAGATATGAAAATAGAAATAAGAACATACCGAGAGCGATAAAATCGTAACCACAGCGGGAGAGGTTTGATCCGGAGAGAGGATCGTCTAGGAGAATGGTGCGATCAGAAAGGAACGTACAGAATACAAGACAGGAGGATTGAAGGGTGTAAGAAAATCGAGGCGGGAGAGGTTTGATGGTTTGAGAGGCACCAAACCAATCAAAGCATTGGTTCATGCTAGGAAAATTTCCTAGGTTGTACAATTAATTTTTTTCTTTTTTTCCAACCCTTTTTGGTTTTTCATTTGGAAGGTGTTGTATTACAAATTAGCTATATTTTAAAATTATTTGCTTTCCTCTTTGGCTCATTTGGGAGACGAATTGCATCTCAAAATTCGAATGAAGCCAGCAAGATGTTAAGTCACACATTTTATAACAATATTGAGCTAATAGAATATTTTTGATCTCAATTTATCAGTAAACAAGAAGCAGAAGTCGTGCCCAACACAGTAAGCCACGTTTATTGGTTCCCAGAACGGTTACTGCCACCGCAATGTTCGCCGAAAAAGACACCTGCCTGCCCCATTTTACTTGAGTTTCCCATTTTCGGTGCTTCACGAACAAAACGGCTAATTACTCCGTAAGTTTACGAAATTATTCTATTATTGGATTCACAGAAATTATTGTATTCTTGGTGTTAAACAACGGTTGAAAAATTTTGGGCAGTTCTGTAAAGACGAACCAGGTCTGATAACAATTTTTGCTGGGCACAATGCATATAGCGTCATAGAGGGCAGTAACATGCCTTGGCTAATGATGGTAATTCTACACAATCAAATTTCAGATACATTGACGATTTGAACAATTTGTTTCAGGCTATCAAGGTTGATTATTGTTCAAGCAGGATTTTATTGTTATGTTAAAATTGTATTGTTAAAACAAGGATTGCATATTTATGCACTTCAAGGAGCCTTTAAAAAGGCACAAATGATAAATTAGCAGAGTCAATATGAAACCTTTTGAAATTATCGCAGACATTATTTGTGTGATGCATATGCTTAGGAGCAGAAGTTTCAAAATACGATAAAACCAACCATCCTGTCATTCGAATAACGTAAAAATATGACTTACCACATTGAGTTTTGAGGGCACCTATTCTCAGTAATAGCTTTGCCGGACAGTCGTTATTCTATGACGCGACAAGCTGTTTTTTCCCTGCTAGCTGTATACACAAATAGCACGATACTCGGAAACACCGCACTAAACCAAACAGGTTATGTTACTTTTCTGGGATTTTTTTCGAGAGTTACAACAACGGTGTTTACCTTTGATTGAATTAGGTCATTGATTCGTCATATTAAAAACTTTAAAAAACGACGATGAGTTGCGAGTCGTGGTATCCTTTTCGATTCGCATCCCTCGATGACATCTTCAGTCCACTGCAGCCGTTTACTTCATCGTTCACTGTTACCTGTATAAAACGGGGTTTTTACATGAGATTTCAATGGTTATTATTACACAAAGGACAATATGAAGTGCTTGCAAGACATACCCAAGGCAATTGGCGATCAAGTGGTGGATATTGTTCGTAGTCACCGTCGAGTGGTTTGATGATTATTCTATTCCGTGATATCCGTTTTTCCATACTGCTCACAATGTACCGCATCACGTCCTGGGAGCTTTTAACATCACAATTAAGGCAAATATAAAAACCCTATCTTGCAAACACAGCAAAAATATGTCTTACCCCTGTGAGCTTCGAGGAAACCTAACCTGCATGTTGGCTGGGTTTGAAAAAGTGGTTTTTCTAACTCAAACGTAGTCCGGGCGTTTTCTAACTGATTTGTTTTTTTTTCTTTTTCATCCAGCAGTACTTATTCTATGTCCGCTAAAGAGCTAAATGAAAAGAAACAGGACGATGTATTCAATGTTCCGCACTGTCTTATTAACACTTTGACGGCCGCGCGTTGCGCATAGTTTACTTTGCTAACAAAACACAACAAATTATCAACAAATAATGCAAAAGCGAACGCGCTGTATTGTATGAAGCTCTACCAACATAAAATATTTGTTCATCACACCACAGTGGTGTGATCGGCTGTCAACCGATATTTCTGCCATCACACCACAGTGGTGTGATCGGCCGCCAAAGTGTTAATTTTCTTCAGCAATTTTTCTTAAAACCTGAAACAAGAGTGCTTACCTCGATTCGAACGATAGCCCATAATGGTATTTTCGCTCCAGAATACACAGACCTTGACTGACGACTACGTGCTGAAGTAGACCATGCGTCCTTTTGTACTTGCCTGATCCGGCGTCGTTTGAAGTCCACTGCAACCATTTTCTTCATTGTTCACTGTTGTCTGTAGAAAACATTCGTTTGCTATAATTTGCAACATTTTAAATAACAAAAAAGGAAAATATGAAATGCCTACAAGACATACCATAAGCATACGACGGTTTGCCGACCAGTTGAAAGCATTCGTGGTATTCTTTCCAAACTGCTCACAAGCAGTACCCCGCAAGTGTTCGTAGTATTCTTTCCGAATTGATCCCAACATGCTCCGCATCAATTGTTGTTGTACCCGCGACACTCAGTTACTTCTGTAGTCCACTGCCGCCATCATCGTTTATCTGTAGAAAACATTCGATTACAAGAATTTGCTACAGTTTTAATAAGAAATAAGGAAAATATAAAATACCTACAAGACATACCATAAGCCTATGACGGTTTGCTGATCAGTTGAAAGTGTTCGTGATATTCTTTCCGAATTGCTCACAACATACCCCGCAAGTGTTCGTGGTATTATTTTCGAATTGTTCACAACTTGCCCCGCATCAATCGCTGTAGTACCCGCGTCGCTCAGCAACTTCTGTTGTCCACTGCCGCCGTCATCGTTCATCCATAGAAAACATCCGTTTACAAGAAACTTTGATTTAATTTACACATGGCACAATATGAAATGCATGCATACCTGAAATAGCGCATACCGTACGAACATTACCAGAGCAAAATACGCAGTTTAGATTCCTTCCACAATCGCATCTTTTGCCAGAAATTTTAGCACTTTGTAGACACTTTTGAGAATTTTCGTTTCACATTCGGTTCCAGGAAATATTCTTCTCTTTAGTACGTTACTTACAAAATCTAACTTCGATGCCGACTTTTCTGCATTCCAATTGTAGTGTAATTACTCGCAGCACAAATTGAAAGCGCTCGTTTCTTTGCCGGGTTTGTAAGCCATGCTGTCTACAGAATGACAACTTGTGCCGCGTTCCCATTCAAGCAACCAAACCTTCGCAACTCAAGTTGCGCGTTGGTTGCAAGCCTGTGAACGACCCAATTTCCACAAAAGTGGAAATATGACGAGAGTATCGATGTGCTATCGAAGTTTTCTGTTTGACAGGCCGTTTGACCATGCTGTAAGTCAGAAGTTCAGCCAGACATATACCCAAGGGACACATATCGAGGACGGCTAAATCTTCGATAGGGTAAGTGCGGGGGTTTTGGCCAGTGCATGTAATTTAGGCCCTAATCGAAAGGACATTTATTATCACACTGATTTCAAGTAAAAATGGCCGCTAACCTTTTTTATACTGTTAACATTGACTTATTCTAGTTGAATGTCCAGTTTGAGAGCGATTGTATCAATATTTTTCGAGAAAGTCACTTTTTCGACCCATCATGCTGTAAGCTGATAGTTAGACCTATATCGAAATCTAAGCAACCACTGCGTACAAAACTTGGAAGTAATGTTTTTCTTAAAGCGCGTATACACATTGAAACATTCTGTGAAACATTCGGCTGAAACGTTTTTTTGACATTCGACTTGAGGGGAAAGTATAACAGTAGAACAGTTTCGAGCCCGGTTTGACATGTTTTGGAACAGGATTATGTTTAACGAATTTCCACAAAACAAAATCTTAATTCGAAACATTTACATTTGGTTTGTTTATTTCATACGAAATTATACTTGATTTCGATGTCAATAATTATGAGTGCAATTAAAACAATTTTTTCTTAACAGAAACACAACTGATTCGGCTAAAATAATATATTTTGGGCCAAATAGTTTTTGGGTTTTGTTTTCCGGCTCTCCACATTGAAACAAAAATGAGGGGAAAAATTGATAAACCAGGTGTCAAATTAGATGTCAAAATTATGTTTCAGCCGAATGTTTCACAGAATGTTTCAATGTGTATACGCGCTTTTAAAATTTGAGTGTTTTTAAGAATTATCAAACGTTATTTGAATTTTTTTAGCTTGAAAAATAGTTTTATTTTCGATGCACATAGTGGCAAAAATAGATGCAAGGAAATCTGATTTGGAACTTACGGCAAATTGCTATGACTTAGGCTGGTGTCATTGCTCCGTCGGACACTTTTTAAATCGGACGATATGTCAAATTTTATATGGGATTTGAATCAATTTTTTTTGATTAAATCGGCCGATTTTTATCGGCCGATTTTGCCATATGTCAAATCCCATACAAAAATTTGACATATCGTCCGATTTAAAAAGTGTCCGACGGAGCAATGACACCGGCCTTAGTGAAGAAATTGCGGCTGTACATATGTATTATATTCATTTTGAAACAATATTAAGAATAACTATCGTCATTCAAAAATGTAATGCCAGGCAATAACGAAGTCACCAATATCCGAAAAATCTGATAATGCTGTAAGTATGACCGCTGTGAGACTAACTGACAGCAAATATGTCATGGATGCCGCCCAACCTCCGCAAAAGTGGAAATACGACGAGAGTATCGATGAGCTATCGAAGTTTTCTATTTGACAGGCCGTTTGACAATGCTGTATGTCGGAAGAGCGCTAGACATATATGTGGTAGTGCGCCATATTCTTCCGCACCCCACCGCCATCATTGATTGATGTCATCAGTTTGTTGACCAACATATGTGAAAGATATTTCACGATAATATCATTCGATCATATTTCTCATCGTAAGTTGAAAAAAACTCTGCTAAGGATTGGTTCTTTTGTAATTCAAAGCATTTATTTCTTGTTTTTCGTTCCCCCGACCAGCGACAACACCAAAGTACTCACCAAGATCAACAATCTTCAAATCTTTGTTTCGCGTTCCTCGGAGCACCGCAGTTTCTATTTCGTTCTGTGCCTCCGGAAAAACTAAAACATTGGAAAATAAACTTCATTCATTGTTTGCACCGTTTTCAATCACTGAAAACACACTTTTAAAGGACCTACTGTGCTTGATCCTGCCTCTTCCCCATCGACTAGCACGTTTGTAAAAACTACCAGTTTTTCTCAAACGTTTCATATGATCCATATTAGCAAGCACCAAATTATTGATTCAATTTATTGATCGAGATATAATGTTTGATGGCGGTGTTGTGCGAACAAAAATGGCGCACCAACATATACATGCCTTGCACCGGCACCCAGCATTCTGTGCTGTCAAACGTCCTGTCAATAAAAAAATCCTCGATAAAAGTGGAATTACGATGAGAGTATCGATGTGCTATCGAAGATTTTGCCGTCCTCGATAGGTGTCCCTTGGGCGTGACCCAACCTCCGCAAAAGTGGAAATACGACGAGAGTATCAATGAGCTATCGAAGTTTTCTATCTGACAGGCCGTTTGACAATGCTGTATGTCAGAAGAGCAGCTAGACATATATGTGGTAGTGCGCCATATTCTTCCGCACCCCACCGCCATCATTGATAGATGTCATCAGTTGTTGACAAACATATGTGGAAGATATTTCACGATAATATCATTCAATCATATTTCTCAGCGTAAGTTGAAAAAACTCTGCTAAGGATTGGTCCTTTTGTAATTCAAAGCATTTATTTCTTGTTTACGTTCCCCCGACCAGCGACAACCAAAGTGCTCACCAAGATCAACCAATCTTCAAATCTTTGTTTCGCGTTCCCCCGTAGCACCGCAGTTGCTATTTCGTTCTGTGCCTTTGAAAAAACTAAAACATTGGAAAATAAACTTCATTCATTGTTTGCACCGTTTTGATAAACTGAAAACACACTTTTAAAGGAGCGATCATTTACCTACTCTGCTTGATTCTGCCTCTTCCTCATCGACTGGATCCGAAACCATGTACTTTTCAGCACGTTTATAAAACTACCAGTTTTTCTCAAACTTTCAAATGATCCATATTATGGCCAGCACCAAATTATTGTTTCAATTTATTGACCGAGAAATAATGTTTGTGTCTTCCACAAAGGTTTGTCAACAACTGGGGGGGCACTAACACATATATGCCTTGCACAGGCACCCAGCTTTCAGTGCTGTCAAACGTCCTGTCAATCAAAAAAATCCTCGGTAAAAGTGACAATACGATGAGTATCGATGTGCTATCGAAGATTTTGCCGTCCTCGATTTGTGGCCCTTGGGAAGGATCGATCCTATTTTGCGTGCAACCAACATGGCCACCACCGTCAAATCTGGATGTGTTAGTATGGCAATGAAAGAAAAGTTGTTTGTTTTCTACAAGATTTTTGTCAACAAAACTTGTTTGAAAACGTTTTTTGGTTGGTTGGTTTCGGAATTCTTTTCCAAAGCCTTGTTCATTCATGTTGGAGTTGAATTTAATTGTGTTTTTACACATTGAAACATTCTGTGAAACATTCGGCTGAAACGTTTTATTGACATTCGATTTCACGGGACAATATAACAATAGAACAGCCTCGGGCCCGGTTTGACATGTTTTGGAACAAGATTATGTTTAATGAATTTCCACAAATCAAAACCTTAATTCGAAATATTTACAATCTTTTTGTTTATTTCATGCGAAATTATACTGGACTTCGATTTCAATAATTATGCGTGCAATTAAATACAATTTTTCTTAAAGGAAACACATTTCATTCGGCTAAAATGATATATTTAGGGTAAAATAGTTTTTGGGTTTGTTTTCCACCGGTTAGGCTGGTACCAGGGACTGGCCTAAGGGACACGTGTCCCTGCTCCGTCGCTCGCGATTTCATCGCGCGTGCTGTCAAAATTTTGTATGGGATTTGACACGCGACGCGCGATGGAATCAAAATTTTTTGATCCCATCGCGCGTCGCGTTTCAAATCCCATACAAAATTTTGACAGCACGCGCGTTGAAATCGCGAGCGACGGAGCAGGGACACCAGCCTTAACATTGAAACAAAAATGAGGGGATAAATTGATAAACCAGGCGTCAAATAAGTTGGCAAAATTATGTTTCAAAGAATGTTTCAAAGAATGTTTCAATGTGGAAACACACTTTAACAAACCTGGGCAACTACATGCTTTTAAAGTGTGTTCCCATTGACGCGTTTAGTTGCCCAGGTTTGTTAAATAATCCTGCAACCGGCAATGGGAACCGTTCACGTTAGTTGCTTAATTTTCGTACTCACACATCTACACATTGACTGTTTGACACACAGTAAAAAAAGGCTGTGACAAAATAAAACCAAGGAACCGGTATTACCAAAATACGTTTTCAAACAAGTCTTGTTGACAAAAATCTTGTTGACAACAAACAATTGTTTTTCATTACCATACTTAAAGACGGTCAAGCGGCTAGACCGTCTTTGGCCATACTCACACATCCAGAATTGACAGTGGCGGCCATGTTGGTTGCACGCAAAATAGGATAGATCCTATTTTGCGTGCAACCAAGATGGTCGCCACTCGCATAAAAAATAAACTATGACTAAATGTCAAAATTTCAGAGCCAATTTCGGACAAAATTTTGATAGGTTTACAACGCGCTTTTATATAGGCATCGCGCCAAAAATTAGCAGCAGCTTCGAAATATCACTTGGTTCGACCTTTGTTTGAAGTTTGATATTATTTAGCCTTGCATTTTGAACCTTGGTACATTTTATTGAACCATTTAAACCTGACCACATAAACAAAAATCGGGAAAATGGATATTTATGATTGATCATGCTTCTGCCCTTGGCTTGTATTTGACGCTAACTTATCGGGTATGGCAATTGATCGAGTACGACAGGATGCCTCCATGATGGATTCTGCAGGATGGATACTAACGAGTTAGCCATCGGCAATGCACATACAAGAGATGCTCTGCCATCGGATTGGATCATTCAGCTCGAGTTCACGTTTTTAGGGAAGTTGTTCTTGATTCGCCCATTGTGGCAATTGAGCTATTCATGACTTAAGCTGTCTTTATTTTTCCATAAAAGCTAACATGGGATCCTCCTCACGTCGTCGTTTTAACATGTACGCTTCTATTTCTTCCTCTGTCGGAGCCTTTACGTCGTACATACTGTTGTACGGTCTTTTCCTTTCATCTTGCTTCAATAATTCCTCAGCACGTTTTTGACTCAACTCTTCTACTTCCATAGCTAGCTGCAGCTTATCCTTCCCATTCGACTGCTTCTCCTGCAATTTCTTTTCCTCTCGTTGCTGTCGCTTTTTTTCCTTCTTGCGTTTCTTTTTTGATTTCTTTGATGTTCCGCCCCTGCGATCCGATTCATCAAGATCCGACTCACTTCCACTATCATTGCCTAGAGATGGCACTGTTGTAAGCTGTTCTGTGTCTTCTTTTGCTGCTGAAACGTTTTCTTGAGTAGCGGTCGATCTTGTGGTGCTATCGGTTGTTGTGAATGAGTTTTCCGGCTCACAAGATTCAACAACATTGATTACACCTTTGCCGCTATCTCCGACGCAGTAGGAGTTTTTTATCATCGATTCGCAACATTTGTAACCCCAGCAACCATTTTTCCAGAGAGATCCCCAAACCGTTGTATGATTGTTAATGTAAACATCTTCTTCATAGCGAGACCGAATAATTGGTTTATCTTGTCCTTTGATAATTTTCCCCTGCCTGGAATATTCCACGTAATTTTCTGTCTGTGCCAACAGCAGCGCCTTCGGTGGAACCGCGAGATGCTCCTCTCCTCCGTACTGCTCCAAGACCTTGTTCTTTACCTCATCCTTGAACTGCGATTTCTTCTTATCGTACTCTTTTTGAAGCAGTTCCAGCTTGGTCGGTTCTGCCAACACATGCACATCCACACCTTTCCCGTACGCTTCCCAAGCAAACAATTGCGCTTGGGCGTGTTTTTTTATGTCACCCGAAAAGCGCACAAAATTTTCCCCAGCGAATTCGGTTTCCTCTGGATTCAGATTCGGCGTGGGGTTGTCCCTCATGGAACGCGTCTTCGGATCGTAGTAGGCCGAATTGGGGTCAAGATTGCGGAGATATTTTGCCGTATCCTCACGAATTCGTAAATTGCGCACCGTGATGCGCTGCTTCGAGTCCACTTTGGTGCCGGGCATGTCTACTTCATCCACGTATTTATCTTCATCGCTTTCTCCTTCCTCTTCGGCAAGATCCGGATTTTCTTTGAGCTTCTGCGCACGAAGCTCCCGTTTTGCTTGTTCGATCTTGAGATATTCTTCCACGATTTCCCGATGGTTCGCTGGATCGTAACCGGCCCATCGATCCCGCTTTCCGTCGTAATCGCTCACAATCTTAGGCTGAAGAAACTCATCGTGCGCTATCTGCGTTGCTGAATATTTAGCACCAACCTTCCGTGGTCTTTCCATGCAATCGACCCGCTTGTGTGTCATAGCCCCACAGTTTTCACAGGCACCTTTACGATACTTGGTCACTACTTTGGAGGTATCTACACCGCGCTTGTACCACTCGTCAATTCCAGAACAGTGCGCTTTGGGGTCATCCTGCGGACGCTGATGCTTTAATGTAGGTCCTGCAGTGTTGTAGTACCACGGAGCAGACGATATGTATTGGGGTATATGTGGATTGATGTCCCTTCCTTCCTCATCGACGGCAGCAGGTGCAGTTCCGGCCTTACGAGCTTCCTCAAGCTCCTTTGCTTTACGCCAATCTTCTCGAGATTTTTTCTTGGGTTCCTCGTCCTCAGATGCTTTATCATGCAACAGCACGGATAATGGTACGCGCGAAGCTGAATTGGCCATAGTTTGTTACCTAGTTTTGGTGATTAATTTAAATGAAAGCTGAAGCAAAACAGCGTTACACTTAGTTACAGGTATAAATGAAACTATTTATCACTTACTAGCAGGTTGTTGAAAGAGAAGAAAAGGAAAAAAATCCATGCATCGAATGATGTTGTTTGATGACGATGTTATGTTATTTGAACAACGTTATTTAATCGGTAGGTGCTCTCATTCAATGCATTTTGACAGACCAGCATTTACACAGTTGTCTCGTTTGACGTCAGTTGTGCTACACTGGCTGCTAGGTTGTGCTAAATCATTAGTTGTACTAAACCGTCAATTGAAAAGCAATTTTTGAATAATTTTCAAATAAACGTTTTCCAAATTTGTTGTTCTAGAACAATCCAACAAAATGACCAACGCCGAATAATTAATAAACTTTTTTTTTTCGACTGACGAGAAATTGCCGATTCCGAAATTACCCCGATTGTCCTAACCCAATTCCCACAAAATTGGAAATACGAGGATCAGCTACCCAGTGGACACAAATCGAGGACGGCAAAGTCTTCGATAGCTCATCGATACTGTCACCCCAGCCACCCAAACGGCGCGGAGGTGATTGCACGGCGGTTGGTAATGTTGAACTGTACTCGAGAAAAATGGAATAGGCACAGAGAACGATGTTTGCTTGTCGACAGCCAGAACGCAACTGACTTACTCATTCCTTTATTCCTCTCACTTCACACACGCTTCACACATACGTACAAACGTTGAACCCGTCAACATTGCTCATCAACGTTTGTCTTAACTTCACATAATTTCAGAAAGTTCATCATTTTGAAATGCTTCAATGGTCCTAATGGTTTTGTGAAAATATCTGCCTTCATGTTCTCACTCTTATAATATTTTCAAGTAATTTCCTTATTTTTAATTAAATCTTGTATGAAAAAAGTTTTGTGTCGATATGTTTTGTTTTTCTAGTAGTTCTTCCAGTTTCTCCTAATGCTAAGCAAGATTGGTTATCTCCAAAAACTGTGACAGGCGTTTCAAAACATTTGCCTATTTCTGTCAAAAGTCTTTTTGACCAGATTATCTCCTGGCAAGTTTCTCCAAAGGCTATATTCAGCTTCCATAGATGTGAGCAGAGGCGGATCTTCCTATGAGCGGACTGACCGGCCGCTTGGGGCCCCGAGCTCAAGGGGTATTAGTATATAGGAGATAGGAGAAGAGATTAGTGTTCTTTCGACAAGACAGTGTCAGCAGCAACGACTGATATTTTACTTTCGACAGATTTTATGAAAGATTTTTGGCACACTTGATATTGCTTTATCATTTTCATTATCAAAGCTTTAAAAAAAGAGAAACAAACACAAAATGTTCAATTGTTTAGCTTCTTTTGCTCTGTTCTTTCGTATGTGCATGAAGCGTCTGGCCAAATTTCGTACGAACCGCTTGGTAAACGAAAATCACGAAACGATCCGAGCCGCTCAACGTGTTAATTGATTATGTCTTAATTTGACAAAGTCCTAGGTGCATCGAGACCAAGGTGTACGGGCGCAAAGCGCGGGTTGACTTATACATTAAGTATTACTTAGGCTTCGAAATGTAAACTTTAATAAAGCACATTAAATTATTTTAAGAATTGATGTGGAGTTAGCAATGTTTGTCGCGATCGTGTATTTCGGATTGTTGGGATATCGAAGTTTTTCCTTATCAGTGTATTTTTGGTCGTCATCTGTAGCACATCGTTGTGAACATTGACTGATGGGACGGTCTAGAGGGCCCCAGATTATCCCACCGCTTGGGGCCCCGGAATGGATTGATCCGCCTCTGGATGTGAGAGCCACACAGTTTTGGCGACGGCTGGTCCAACTAATTGGGGATCCTGCAAAAAAGATAATAAAACCAGATGTAGATTTTCTAGACTATGAATCTCCTGCCCTGTCTGCGTCAGCATATGCTTCGAGTCCCTTGTCCTCATCTTTCCCCAACCTCAAAACATAAGCTTTTGCTCCCTTTAAATATCGAACGATTTGTTTTGCAGCCACCCAAAGTTTTTCACAAGCATCATTGAATCTTCGTCCTAGTATTCCTACACTTGCTGCAATATCTGGTCTTGTACAATTTGCTATGAACATTAGTGAACCAACTATGCTTCTATATTCTGTATTGTTCACCAATTGTGTTGTGTTATGATTATCTCGATAAAAACCTGGGAGTGTTCGTAGTATTGACATTTTCTAAGCCTAATTTTGTAACCAAGCTTTCTATATTGTTTTACGAGCTTATGATAAAAGTATTATCTTCATTTCGTGATACTTCCATTCCTAGAAACCACTTTACATCGCCAAGCCATTTTACTTCGAAATGTTTCTTTAATTCATTATATATCTCTTCTATCAGACTTTCGTTTTTGCTTGCTACCAGTATGTCGTCGACATAATTAACGAGAAAAACTTTGATACTATTTAGGATTTTCTTCGTATCCTAGTGATTGTTTCATGTATATTTCTTCTTCTATGTCGCCATGTAGGTATGCTGTTTTGATATCTAGTTGTTTTACTTTTAAATTGTAATTTCCTGCTAGGGACAATAATGTTCTCACAGTGGTATACTTTGTTACTGGTGCATACGTTTCTTCGTAGTCTATACCGTATTTCTGATTAAAGCCTTGAGCTACGAATCTTGGTTTGAACCTTTTGTTTTAATCTTCCTCATTCTTTTTAAATTTTAAAGCTCATGGACAGCTTAAAACTCTTTTTCCGGGAGGAAGCTCAGTCAAATTCCATGTGCCATTTTTTATGTGCAAATTAATATCCTCGCCCATGGTTATTTTCCATTGATTGGCATTATCTGATCTCATGAATTCTTCTATTGAATTAAGCTCATTTTTGTGTTTATAATTTGTGTCCGCTAAACCTACCGCAAAATCTTTTAAATATGACGGAAGTTTATAACGAGTTGCTCTAACACTTGGCCAAAACGTTTATGCCACAAGTGTTTGCACGAATTATCATGTGATACTTGATTTGCATG
Organism: Anopheles atroparvus; assembly: GCA_914969975.1. Classification (NCBI taxonomy): domain Eukaryota; kingdom Metazoa; phylum Arthropoda; class Insecta; order Diptera; family Culicidae; genus Anopheles; species Anopheles atroparvus. The sequence continues at coordinate 30,465,116 of CAJZCY010000004.1, read as the reverse complement.
TTCATTAGGATGCTGTACATAAAGGATATTGGCTAGTTTTCCTCACATTACTATTTTTTCATCCTTTGCAATCGTGCAACTATCATTAACAAAATACACTTTGTAACCATCTTGAAACAACTTTGGCACCGACAAAAGATTACTATTTAACGCAGGCACGTATAACACATTGTTCACGATAACATTTGCAGTTGTGTCTACTCCAATTACGTAGCACTGTCCACACCCTTTTGATCTTATTATTTTCCCGTCAGCCAATGAAATCTCTATCGCATCTTCCATGCTATGCCACTGCATAGAGATAAAGTAACACAAATCTTTACTCATGTGACTGGTAGCACCACTGTCTATTACCCACCTTTCTCCGAAATCAGTAGGTGAAAGATTTGCATGCTCACGGTTTGCATTTCTATTCTGTTTCCACTTAAAACAGTCGCGACGATAGTGCCCCGGTTTGTGACAATAGTAGCACACTGGCACTTCCTTTTCCTAGGTAGATTGTTGCACCTTAAGAGCTTTGTCGTTTTCTGTTATTTCCCCTTCCACAAGCTCCTGCCTGCGACGGTATTCTTCACGCAGTTTATTCATTGCATACTCCGATGTTAGTTCTTTATCCGGTGAAGTTACCGTCCTTTGGCTGACGGCCTCAGTTCCTAGAATTAGAGTTATTTCTTACCTTGTTTTCTGTCACCAATCAGAAATGGCTTCCTAATCGTGGCCAAACACGATTCCTTGTTGGACGAGTAGACTGTTCTTCCCCAGTGGACGACGCGTAAAGGAAACAGACAAGAAGTTCTTCCTTCGAGTGTTGCTAACAGACCACCCTTGGTTTATTACAACCAAGTAGGGTAAGGTGAGGCAATACGCACCCCTTAAGCAAGAAAAAATATTTTTCGCAATCCATTCAGGCAAAAAATCTAAATTTAGCGCAGTTCGATTCCTTAACATCTTTTCTATCAACTAAAAATGCCAAAAGTAATATCAAAACTATCGATTTTTAGTTAGATAAGGTTTTTGAAGACCCTTCTTTTTTTATGCGCCTTTGACAATGTGGAGCAAAATGGCCCGAACGGTGGGGCAGAATGCACCGATGTAAACATGGGGCAATACGCTCTCCGGCTGGGAATATAATTCACAGTTTTCTCGAATACTTTCAAGCGACCGCACAAAAGAATTATTGACAGTATCAACCTAGCTTCGATCAGCTTCTTTTTTTTAACTAAGGTTTCAAAAACCATTGAGCACTCGCTTGCATCGCTGCTTCAACTCGAACGCTCTCTCCAATATTTTTAATAATCTTCTCCTATACATTATAATACAAACTGTCGTCGTTTGTCGTCGTTTGTCGTCGTTAAGCGTATCACGTTCAAAACGTTGTCGTAAGCGAGAAATCGCTGAGTCTGTACCAATACATTAGATAGAGCGGGACAACACATGAGCGCGTTTGAAGTCAGACAGCGATGCAAGCGAGTGCGAGGTTCGTCATCGTAGTTATACCAACACATTGGAGTAAGCGAGAAATCACTTGATCTGTACCAACCCAGGGAAGAACTCTCGAACTCTCGTTCCCGGATTTTTGAATTTTTCATCGTTTCGGTTGCAAATGCAATTTTACATTTGATCACCAATTTGATTCATGGAACGAAAATTGTTCCGTTATCCCGTGTTCCGCTCCTGTTGTAGGAACTCCGTTACAATTAATCTGAGTTTAGGAGAGGGGTGTAAGGTGCATGATTTTTTTATTGTGTCTCTTAGCTCCTTTAAACAAAACTTGACGCGTTTTAAACTATGTGTAAAATAGTAAAATAAAAAAAAAACAAATAACGAAATGTAGAGCAAAGGCAGGACACAGCAGATGAAAGACGCGAGCGCGGCGCTTGGCGTCAACAGTACCACTAACAACGGAAACGGACTAAATCCCCTAGGAGCATGCTGGCGATTGGGCCAGGCGGCACACTGCAACGAAGCCAGGAGACCTCTGCGCCAAATGTTCCCGTGGGCCCCTCTTCCAATTACCAAGAGACATGGCCCGCGTCCACGCATTGTGCTAGGACACCACGGTGTCCAGGTTTCCCCAACATATTTGTATCCAGTTACTCGCTTGGCAATAAGCGAGTGGGCAGCTTCTTGGCCGGGCGTGTATGCTTCCGTCGTCTCGGCGGGTTGCATTATGGACATTCACAAAAATTCACAGGAATGTCAAAAACATCAGCTCCGGAATCTGACGACGAAAACACTGTTCCTAACGCATGAAGCCTAATCAACTAAAGCTTTGCCGGGCTTAATTGAATAAATCCTAATCGGTTTGATTTAAAAAATAATTTTCTGTGTTAAGTAAATTAAAGTGTCACATGAATTATATCGGGCCAAGTAGCTGGCCTACTAAAAACTAGTTATTATTCTTGTAGTCCTCCTATGTGCCTAGGCTCTGCGCTGTTAATTTAGTCTTGGTACCTCTTCAGCTTTTTGTTGTGTATCCTCTCTAGTCTATTCCCGTTTTTGATAACCGACGTCTGATTGCTCGGCACATCTATCACGACGTACGGACCTCTCCATGTACTCTGCAATTTCTGCCCTACTCCCATGGGGTTCGCTTGGACAAGCACCTTATCTCCCCACATTGGCTGCCAAGGTGTCGTACCTTTATCATATATCTCCTTACGTTTTTCTTTGGACATTACCAAATTTTCTCTAGCTACTTCGTGTATATGTTTGAGCAGTTTCCTCATTTCCAATGCGTAATCGTGGTAATTTTCTTCGGCCAACGTGCCCTTGTACATGGATGCCTGAATCCGTGGCTCTCTTCCATACATTAACTCGAACGGTGTGTATCCCGTTGACGAGTTTACTGTCGTATTGTATTCGAAACAAAATTCGCGGATCTCCTCCCACAAATTGTCTCAGGTAAATTTTAAATTCCCTTTTCGCTCTTTCCACCAGGTTTGCCTATGGTTGGTACGCGCTCATGTTGATTTTCTTAATCTTTAAATCTTGCACACGCTCTTCATTACCTGCCCCATAAAATTCGTGCCCTGGCCCGTGACTAATTATTCTGCCACTCCGAATTAACAGATAACATTTTCTACAAATGTTTTCGCTACCGTGACGGCTTCTTGATTCTCCATAGCGGCCAATATTTAATAACGTGTCAAATCGTTTTGTTTTACCAGCCCACCCCGGAGGCCAAATAAGGGGAAATTGAGTGGATTTCTCACGCATACACTCTCACAAGTTGTGGATTTATCTGTGGCTTTAACGTGGTCCACAACATTTTCTATTAGCATAAAATCGCTCAGTTCATTCGACGGGTTCATCCGATCGCCCACGGCGAATGCCCCTCAAGAGCACAAAAAATTTTTCCTTCCCTCTCTCGCCTGTGCCTTGCTCGCCCCTTCTTGCCTGCTCCGTCTCATCGCCTCGGTCCCCCGCTCGCTACTCGCTCTCTTCGTATGCGCCGCCCCATCTTCTCTTCGTTCGCTTCTCCGTCGCTTGTTGTCTGTGTCTGCGTTCGGTGCGTAGCCAGTTCGTTTGCTGCGGCCCGTGTATTAGCATCAGCTGGTTCGGACTCGGATGTTTGTGCGCGTTTCTCTTCCATCGCCTCGGCTGAGCTGCATGCTTCTGCTGTTGTCTGCGCCCCTGGTACTGGACTTGTATCGCCTCCTCTGCTTGATCGATCCGCGGCACGGCGTTGATTTTTAGGTTATGCTCGTTCTTGATGGACTTGGGATTTGATAAGTTGGTACAAATTCCGTACGGCCACGAAGGTCCGCATATGCGCGCGCGTGTGTAGAGCCTTTTAATCGGGGCTGGTTTGCACACCGCGCAACGGCAACCGGGTCCTCCATTCTCCCTCCTCATGACCTACTCCATCGAGATTTCCCGCCTGCCAAGTTCTGCCGGGTAGCGTTGTCGTTCAAGAGACTCTTTAAATTTGAATTCGCATGTCGCGCTGTCGGTTGAACCGGAGGCAGCTCTGGCACTGGGAGCGTTGCACCGCCAGTTATAAAAAACAAACTGTATATCATCGGTATGGGAAATATTTTTTTCTATTAGTTTTGAATTTTATTGACATTCCTACATTAGGTAAAACGTATCGTCTTTCCCATTCAAAATGTGCAAAATGTGCATTGAATTTCATGCAACGGTCATCGAACAGTTTTGAACCGATTAAAACCGTTTCAATAAACGATCAACGGTTTAATCTAACCGATTATAGCCGGTTCATTGAACGATCATCTATGATAGATCTTTTTCAACCCACCAAAACAGAGTTGATGATTCTTTCATTCGTGCGTTTAATTCATTTATATTTTAGAGCTTTATTTGATTAATATTTTTGCTGCAAAACAAGTAACAGAAAAGTCGTGGGGCTTTCTAGATGTACGGTAACAGATGTTTCCTTTTCAGAAGCATCTTTGGCCCTGGGCATAATAATCCATACGTGCATGATTATGATACACGGACATGAGGACAAATTTACGGTTTTCATGACAATGGGCGGACAAATGTTCTTACAATAGTATTATGTAAGCAATAGAATAATGCATTAAAAAGCTCATGGCTGTGGCAATTTTGTTTGTGACCATACCGGAAAGAAAACGAAGGTCAAAGTGGAGTAAAACTATGTTTCTCAAGCGTAGCAAGCTTTCACATACAAATATGATGGAAGAGCTAAGGTTGGAGCCGACTGATTGGTTGAATTTTGATCGTATGGATGAAAATTCATACCTTTGGCTATTGAAAAAAATCAAATGAAATGACTGCAAAACCTCTTGGTAGAACCCCTTTTCGTGATTACACGAGCAGACATCATTTTTATGTCAAACATCCTGCCAAAGCCTATTTTGACAGTAAAAGTCTGGGCAAAGATGACAGATAAAATCCTTGTGTAATAAGGGCATAACTGGTCCTTTTATATCTTCCATCTCTGCTCGACCGCTGCTCGCTTGTGTGCATTCAACAACTGCTAGAACCGGCGGCAGTTGATGTTGAAACTTATCAAACTTATGGCCTTGTGAATGTTGAGTCTCACACTTAGGTGTGTTTGCTCTGATTTTCTTAAAATCCTATTACTTTGTGTGTGTCAGATAACTGGCCCTATAAAATCCATTTGCTAAATTTAGCAAATAATTTAACAATCGAACCTAACAAGAATTATTCAATTAAACGTGCCCGTTACATAGCCGCCCGTTAAAGCTATGGTTCAAGAGGCTTAATCCAACCGAGATGATTACAATTAACCGACTAGATACGAACATTGTCGTTTCGAGACGAGATTTTCCGTTCACTTCCCGTCGGTCACAGCGGACTGACAGTGGCCGAAGCATCGTTCTTTCTTTGCAGAACGCTTATTGGCCCTCCAGTGTAGGTCCACGCACAAAAGGGTTCGTCCTGCGCAACTGGATCGGGTGTAAATATCATGCGGCGTGAACGCAACTTCTCACAGAATTTGCTTGGCGAGTAATGTGTTAAAATAAACTATTGAACATCCAGCAGCGAAGGGCTTAAATGCATAAATAATTATTGGCTTTGTTGTTATCATCAATAACAGTTTGCGAGTAACATGGAACAGCTGGTAGTCAGATTACCCTTGTAACCTCAACAACATCGACCCAGCTTAGCACGTCTATCGGAAGTGTGTAGAACTTCCCAGCTACGTAGAACTTCCCAGCAAGAACTTCGCCCTCGCGTAAAATTTCACTTTGAATCGATCTTTGAAATATTCGTATGCAAGTTATCGCCGACGTTGTCCGGGGCGATTAAAAAAAAAGATTTTATTGGACCTCTCCAGTTGGAGTTTAGAACAAGACTGAACTTAGTCGCTATTTCTTGATTCTATGTAGCGGCAATCCTGTCCTATCGTGATCGTATGTTTACCTTATTTCTAGAATGTTCTCAAACGCTATATGTTCTTTCTAAAATATTGATTTTATCCGCGATCGACGCTTTCTGCATTGTTGCGATTTCAGCATATTTGGGGTGGTTGTTGGCGTATTCAGCATATTGATGCGATGCCGTCATCTCCGGCTGGGGTGACTTTCTTCGTATGCTCGCTCCAAAGGTGGTGATCGCGTCGTCAGCATAAACTGTGCCCTATGTTGCGGTTGTTTATGTTGATGTGTTACGATTAGCATGCGCGAGCCGTGCGCGGGCCGTAACTTACATACATCATGGTTTTATTGATGCATTTTTAAAAGAAAAGTTGTGCAATTTTACTGTTCGATCCATACGATTAGAAAATAACTCGACAATATGTATGAAGTGTTATCATCGTATGGAAATAATTCCATGTGCTGCATGGAAATCGCCCGCTTTTATGCAAGTGGTATTACTTGACAAAAATAAACTCATCAATTTACGAAAGGTGTAAAGCCTTTGCTAGAAGCGTGGTTCATATTTAAAATAATCGAAGAAAATTATCTGAACCTGCGCCAGCTCCCCCTTGGTAATGTCCATCGGAGAAGCGCACGCCTATGAAATCTTCGTACCAAGCTATGTGCATGGAGAGATTTCTGCCTTTAACATATTTAGCAGGCCAAACCCAAGCAGAAGAACATGTGCATGACAATTATCCCAATGTTGTTGAAAACTTTAAAGAAATCAAAGCAGAACGTTTTCTGAGCCGCTTGCGCTAGCTCCCCATTTTTTATACCAGTCGCGCAGCAGACAACGCGAGCAACTGACGATGGATTGCGAATGCGCGGAGTCAGAGGCGACGAAGCTGTGACTGTGTACCGTGTGTGTGCGCAAGTGCAAATTTCAGCCACGAACTCTCGAGAGCGCGCTCGCTCCCGCCGGCATTGACCGAACGAGAAAAAGAAAAAAGAAAAAAAAGTCGTGCATTCTCACCGATACTCTAGCGCGACAGAGAGGTTTAATGACGAAGCGGGATGCAAATATTTTTCAAGCGGCAACACGCGAGTGATCCGTGTACAGATAGGCAATACATACAAAGATCGAGTGACTTTGTGAGATTTCAACCCAATTTGGCCATATGGGCATATTTGTTTCCTTGGTTTGTTTCCGGCAAAACTACGATATCCATGAACAATTTTTCGAATGGTTCGGATGCGGTTGTTGTGAGTTTCATAGGGATCCGGTTGTACTTGCAGATTTTATTCTTCTGGAAGGAATCGCATTTGCGCACATAATCCTCTATGTCTCGTCTCATGTTCTGCCAATGGTAAATTGCAGCGATCCTCTTCCGCATGCGTTTTGCTCCTACATGCCCTCCTAATGGTGCGTCATGGAATTCCCTCAATAATCCAGGCACCTCTTCTTTCGCGACCTCAATGCGCTCGAAGCTGGCATTGTACATAGTGATTTTTCTCCGATGTCGCTCCCACAAAAACTGGATCATTTTCATTATCTCGAACTGTCTAATCTTGCGAAACGAGATTACTTGAACGTCCAAAATGGGCTCATTCTGTTCGGGTTTATTCCTTCATGCACTAGTACAATCTCACGAAAAACATTCTTGCGTTTACCACTGAGTTCCTTTTAATTCCATTATTATTCTCACGATTTTCTCGCTAGGAAGGATTCCTACATTGTCTTTCGTGTTATCTTTCAACCCGTGTGGTAACTCACACAATTTGCTGAGATCGCTATGCGCAGATCGACTATTTAAAATCGCGATCTTTACAGCCTCTGCCTTGACCTTTAACGTTTTCTGAAACGTGATGCTTCGGACATCAATGCTCCGTTTTCCTGATTCTGTTTAAATTCTTCATACGTGTTATGAATGTCATCGTCATCCTCTTCTTCATCCCTTAAACACGTAGGGTCCAGATTCATCAGATATGAAACAAAATCTTTCGTTCCCAAATCATCTGTTTTCTCCCGTTGTGTCGGGTTAGTTTTTTCGTCGTTGCGTAATTGCCATGCGTTCTCCGTTCCGTCCGCTTCCTTAGGCTCATTGCCCTGGGCTTGTTTACCTGCGCCCTCATGGTCAGCATTATTTGTCCCCGTGCCGGTTGCTTATTTCTGATGTGATTTGCCGGTCGCAACAGGTGCATTGGCCTGGGCCTTGTCGTCCGCGCTTCCTATGTCAGCATTTGTTGTTTTCATCGGCGCAACGCCAATGTTGTCCAGCAATTTTTGCTGACGCCGTGTTGTTACAGCGATACGCTAAGGTTGCTTGGTTGTCGGCTGCTCGGTGGCTTCCCGCCCCAAGTCATTGGAGGGTTCAAACCGAGACAAAAAATCTGCCACCACGTTCTCTTTCCCCTGCTTGTATCGGATTTCACATGCAATACCTTGCATGCGCAACCTAAGTCGCGTCAAAATTGGGGATGTTTGTTTCAACCGCCAACCGCCTGAAGTAATTATATGCCCAAACAATGGCAAGTAATTCCTTGTCTATGGTATGACACCGTTCTCGCCCCTACCAACGCCCTGCTGGCGTAGGCTATCGGCTGATCTATGGTTTCCTCGTTGGAAAGTACCACACCGATTGCATATTTGCTGGCGTTCGTTGTTAGCACGAAAGGGTCGTTATAATTTGGTCTTACCAGCAGTGGTGCACTCACAAGAGCCGTCCTCAATTGTTGGAAGACCGCGTCACATGCCGGTGACCAGTCGGGGGTTCATTCATGGGTTTGCGCGTCATCGCGATGTTAGGAAACAATTTCCCGTAAAAATTGACCATTCCCAGGAACGATCGTACCCCCTTAAATTTATTGGGTGGTTTCATGTTCTCTATGGCGCTTACGGCACTTTTCAATGGCCTTACGTCTTGTTTGTCGATGAGGTGTCCCAAGTATTGGATTTCCTCCTTCAAAATCTGGCATTTCTTTGGTTCGAGTTTCAACGAATGTTTTTGGAGACCAACCAGTACTTTGCGGAAATGTTCGTTGTGTTCCGCTATGGTGCGACCGTATATCACAATATCTTCCAAATACACAACTGCTCTCACTCCTTCGATCTCGTACAAGACGCTGTTCATCAGTCTCTGAAATGTAGACGGACTGTTCTTCAATCCCATTGGCATGCGGGTGTGCTCATAATACCCGTGGAAAAAGTTTACCCGTACATAATACCCGTTTTCGGTGCATCTCTCGGATGTATGGGAACTTGATAGAATCCAAGGTTTTAAAATATTTGCTATCCCCTAGTGTGTCCAAGATTTCTTTTATTAGGGTTATCGGAAACACAAAGGGTTTTGTTGCAAGATTGAGCTCGCGATAATCCACCACGATGCGATACCGTCGAGTAACATCGGCGTCTGGTTTCTTCGGTATGCACAACACTGGTGCATTCCAAGCGCTCTTACTCGGTCTTACGATTCCCTGCTTCAGCATTTCGTCAATCTGTTCCTTCAAATGAGGCTTCGTTGCCTCTGGATATCTCTACTGGCGCTTATTATGGGGCACATCCCAACTTCCCGAGCTCATGGTCTCTCGGTTTGCTTTTCAAGCACTATCCGTTTCCGAGAAGTGAGCCACAATGTCTGTCGAAATTCATGCGTTTCGAGCACACCATAAAAAAGTCACCGCCCAACCGTTCATAAAAATGATCAGGGGAGGGGGGGAGGGGAGGGGGTACTTTGTATGATTTATGGCCTTTGCTTTTGTTTTCCGTCTACCGTTTTTTCTACATGTGTTTTTGGTGCCCCCTCGTAGTCTGGGCCTGCCGGTCGGTGGTGTCTGGTCTGTTTGGTGATTATCGCCTTTTGCCTGTGGTTTGCCCTCGTTCTACCCGTACCCCCTTGAATGCCTATACTTTTGGGTCAGTTGCTCTGAGCTATTTTTAGACTCTAGTTAATTATCGGATTGAAGTTTTAGTGCTTGCTAAGCTGCTGGCTTTTTAGCCGTGAAAAGTTTTTGAAATTGCCCTTTCGTTTTACACGCGAGGCCATACGAGGCCTGTCTCCACGTGGAGTCAAAAACGGTGTATGAATCCGATGGGAATAGCAGAGTATCGCTCGTGGCTCTTGGTTGAAGCTACGCATGCGTGATGGAATGTGTGGCCGTAGTTATACGATGGGACCTTTACGGTACCATAAATCTGCACAGGCAGATTTAAACATTGGCTGCCATGGTTTTTCCTACATGTTTGAAATTTGGCTTGCTACTATTACCTCATATTGTTTCAAGGGCAACTGTGGCTGGAAAACATGATGTTTAAAGCGACGTCATAATGCAATATTTTTGTATTGCTAGCAACGGTTTGCGTTGATCGATCACGAGATAAATCAGCGCGTGAACAAAACACATGTTGAACATACGGAAGAACGGTAACGGGCATGAGGAAAAAAACTCCATACGATCGAGGGGACGAGTGGGTCAAAATCTATGAAAAGCAATTAAAACCAAGTTGTGCGGCACTCCACAGCACGGCACGCCACTACAAAGAATAAAGCAGCACTGAAAGCTGGGTGCCGGTGCAAGGCATATATGTGTTAGTGACCAACCCCCCACCCTGCCCCCCCCCCCCCCCACAGTTGTTGACAAACATTTGTGGAAGACACAAAAATTATTTCTCGGTCAATAAATTGAATCAATAATTTGGTGCTCGCAATGATATGGATCATATGAAAAGTTTGAGAAAAACTAGTAGTTTTTATAAACGTGCTGAAAAGTACAGTCGGTATCCGACTTACGCGGATAATGGGGACCAGAGAAATCCGCTTATCTCGAATTTCCGCGTATCTCGATTATTGCTTGACACATAGTTTATACTAGAAATTAAGAGATCCAGTTCTTGTGTACATGTATCATAGCATATTCAAAAAAATTCTTTGTCCGTTAATATGAATGCAATGCAAGCGTATTGAAACAACATAATTTGCAATAAACGAAAAAAACAGCGTAAGTTATGCAAATGTGTAATTTACATATTTATTCGTATGGTTGGAACATCTCAGGAACATTCGCTATTCATATTTCGTTAATGTTTGTGACATTTGACAAGTCTACTGTCAAATTTTGAAAACCGCGTATCTCCGAATCCGCGTATGTCAAGTACCGCGTATGTCGGATATCGACTGTACATGGTTTCGGATGCAGTCGATGAGGAAGAGGCAGGATCAAGCAGAGTAGGTGTAAATTTTGAACTTGCATTGACGTGTGCGAAGGTACACGCAACGCGGCGTTATCGCGCTAACGCGGACACTCACCTTTGGAAATTCGGTATCTCAGTTCGGTCGTTCGCTAATTACGTTTCCAGTACGGAGCGGGTCGTGCACAGAGTGCATTAATCGTCATCCGGAGGGAATTGTTAGAAGGCGAATTACCGTCGTGAGCAGGTGATTCTGAAGGTTTCCTTCTAATCGGACGGAGTAGGTCTCGCGCTGAGCGCGATCGCAAATCTCCGGTGGATTTGGAAGGTAACGGACAGAAAGTCCTTACCGACAAGCTCGGAATTCTTATGTCCTTGATCGGACGGAGCAGGTCTTACGCTTAAGCGCAATTGCAATTCTCCGGTGGATCGCGGAACAGTCAGAATCCTTGCTCAGCGAGAGAAACGAGGCTGAAATTCAACTACGATCGGGCGGAGTAGTTCAAGCGCTGGCGCTATCCCGGTTCTCCGATGGATCAAGAAAAACACAAAACACCGTTCTCTTAGATTTCCAAATTACGAGTGACCTTTTATTTATCGTTTTTCGATATTTTATACCTAAATTCTATCCTTATCTCCTACCAAGAGAGAACGAGATAGAAGATCTCGTTCTCGTTCAACGCAATTGTAAACATAAGCATATGTTTCCATATTGCGAGAACAAGCAATCTTTAAGGATCGTGCATCCTTCGCTAGCTTATCTAGCGCGGGTGTTTGTTTAGGACCGCGTGTTCGAGAACATTTTTGATCGTCCCTTCGTGGGATCGTTACAATGTTTGCGCGTTCGTCCTTATCCTGCCTATTCCCATATCTATGTTTCGCCGGATCGTCGCGACGGGTTTATCGGTTCGGATCTTTTATTACACTGCATCCTGCTTCGTGGGTGATCGTTAGAACCTTTCCTAACTTGCGCGACCTTTTCCTAGCGCGTTGTTTATATTATCCACGATCTTTGCCTATTGCAATGTGACGTTTACATAAACATGCGGGTGATTGTAATCGTTCCCGCGTCTTTCCATTTATCATTCCGTTTGCCCTAATTTCCTGTCGCCGTTGAGAAACGGTTATTCAAATTCAAGGTTTAAACATTTTAATTTAACGAGACTTACTCGTCCCGTTCATAACAGTAGGTAAGTAATTGCTGCTTAAAAAGTGTGTTTTCAGTTAATCAAAACGGTGCAAACAATGAATGAAGTTTATATTCCAATGTTTAAGTTTTTCCAGAGGCACTGAACGAAATAGAAACTGCGGTGCTACGGGGAAACACGAAACAAAGATTGGAAGTTTTCTGGATCTTGGTGAGCACTTTGGTGTTGTAGCTGGTCGGGGGAACGTAACAAGAAATAAATGCCTTGAATTACAAAAGGACCATTCCTTATCAGAGTTCTTTTTTCAACTTACGCTGAGAAATATGATCGAATGATATTATTGTGAGATATTTTCCACAAATGTTTGTCAACAACTGATCAGAACAATCAAAGATGGCGATGGGGTGTGGAAGAATATGGCGCACTAACGCATGTATGTCTAGCTGCTCCTCTGACTTTCAGCATTGGCAAACGGCCTGTCAAACAAAAAACTTCGATAGCACATCGATACCCTCGTCGTATTTCCACTTTTGCGGAGGTTTTGTATTTTTGTTCCTGCGCAGCTAAAGCCGTGCAACCCACGTTCACACGCGTGCAACCAACGCGCAACTTGAGTTGCGGAGGTTTGGTTGCTTGAATGGGAACGCGGCTTATGTCAGGCAAATTTAAAAAACATTTTCGATAGACCTCATCTACAGTGGTTTTGATTTCGCGGCCTTGCATTTGACAGCAAGATGTCAAGATGGTTTGCCGGCTGTATCATGCTGCGCGATCTTTCCACGAAAATAATTGAGAAGGTTTCTGGATAAGCGGAATGTTTTAATAAAATGCTCATTGTAGCAGGCTTTGAAAGTGTGATTAATCATCATGATAAAAGATGTGCATGTTTTCAGCAAAATGAAGACTAACGTAAAGAAAACTAGATTTACCGCAATGGTCACCACAGTTACAAGCAATCCATTATCGGTAACCGCAGCAGTTTGGTGCAGAACGGCAGTATGGATACGCGTGAACATATCTCCCGAAAATTGCATCGCAAACGTGAACTGTTCGAACAGGCCTTTAGAATGCTTGCTTTCGTAGCATCTTAACAGAACGGATCTTCAAGGTGAGACATTTTACTACCATTGTATCCTTTCATGCAACAGGTCGCTTTCGTAACCTATTTTTATTGCGTTTTTTTTACTTCGAATTTGAAATTCATTTCGTTTGTAGTGGGTTTGTGTAGCCGATGCGATGCGTCACTGTTTGTCTTGATTGAATTATTTATTTCAGCATAACTCGTTTGTTTTGGTAATACGGACATCATAATTCTCCTGAGCCGAGCAGAGATCAGTTTATAATCCAGGAATGCGTAACATATGCGAGTTACGAACAACTTCATGAAGCGGATTAGTGGTTCAATCATCCGTTAACACGTCTCTGTCGTCATAGATTATAAAGGTAAATATTATTCCAATTTCCTTCAGACGGTATGAATAATTGGTGGCGAACCTCACAACCATCAACGAGGGCTGCCAAAATTGCCTTTCTGGCGCTGTCGGCTGTCGAAACGATTAGTAATTCGTGATGTTTGTTTCAACGTTTTTTCTTTATATCTCAGCTAAACAGGAATTGTTTGATACACCAGCGCGGCGAAGAACGGCGTCTTGGTAATGTTGTGTGTAATGAAGCCTCTGAAACATTCTTTTGCATACCACCTGAACTGTTTGCATGAATTTTTACGATCGATTTCTAAGTTTGAGAACCTGACGAGCTACATCAGTGGGCCGGCCTTTTTGAACAATCGATGCTTTGTCTATCAATCTCAATTAAGGTAAGCATTGTACTGTCGCACATTTTTAAAACTGGACATTCCTCTTTCAACTTGTTTGATTTATTTATTTCAGCATAACGCGTTTCTTTTGTTAACATGCATATCATAATGCTTCTGAGCCAAATAGAGTCAACGAATGTATGAAATCAGTTGTAATCCAGAAATGCAAAACACACCCGGTTTTCGAACCACAACATGAATCGGATCTGCTATCTCATCCATTAAATCATATCTTTCGCCAATGGTAAATATCATTGCAACATGAAGCATCCGGCTTGCATACTAGAGATTCGTTTTCGTCTAATATTGCAATGTTTTTTCTTCTATATTTTCTCCAGCAGCTTACAGGTGCAAATTATTCGTGTATTTATCATCAACAACTTAGAACGCGAAACATAATTGCTTAATCGAGCTTCACGAGAGGGTTTTATTGAACAATCGATACTTTGCTTTTACCAATCTCAATTTAGGTAAGTACTGTACTGTCGCTTTACACTGGAAATTTCTCGTTTAACATGTTTGATTTTTTTATTACAACATAACGCTTTCGTATTGTTAGCGCAGGTGCAATAATTCACCAGTGTTCAACAAAATTACCGTAGATCTGCACTCATTGGCAATCCCAGAACGCATTTCACAGTACTGTGTGTTCAAATTGCTGAAATTGGTGAAATCACCGTCTTAGTTCGAAGAGGTAAAATTTGCAACTTACCTACTACAAAAAGCATTATTTACATCTACCATCTCAATGGTTTGTTTCTATATCTTTACCTTTACTCCAGCCAAATGAAGTTGTTTTAACGATTGGCGGTGCTAAAGGAGTTGTTGTGGAGCTGTTGGAAATTGAAAAACAAAATTGTTTCATCGATTCATCTATGTATGGCAGATCAAACAACGAATAGCATAAAGGTATGTGGTTTAATATGAAACTTAGTTTTTTTTATTGTTGGCAGAAAACATTAAAATGTTGTTTATTTCAGCACGCCAGCTTTTATAAGAACAACGGTGATATCTGCAGTGAAACAAAAAGAAAGAAAAAAACATGGAAATACAGGGTGAGTCATATTTCCACATAATTCGAACATTGGGATGGTGACATTCAGATTTGCTTTTGATGCCATACCATTTAATGTTGTCAAACTCACAACTCAATTTTGCAAGATTTTTCCCGGCTGTGATCCTGTACTGTACTTTATTTATTTCCCGTTCCATCAGATGCATTGAGGAAGAAATTCCTCCGCATCCATTTTTGGCTGCCACATCACTAATGTCTCGTGTGCAGTTTGCTGGTTCTCATTCGAAAGTGGCAGGCGATGGTTCAATGTATATCGTATATCTAACAATAGACTTATTCTAGCTTATGAGTGTATCTCGTAACCATGGGGCATTTCCTCCCCTTGGTTACCCAGGCCTTATCCCGGGCGCACTCGGATGATTGGCGTTTTATTGCCAGTGGTTTTATCGCTGCCCGGATTCGTCCTTGACCGCGAGCTTCTGTTTCCAACTCTCCTGCTTGGGGAGTTTGGTCTGCCGTAAATGTGCTGTAGCTAGGACGGACATATACACTACTACAATTGGATTTGGGAATAAAAAGGAGGAGAGGGAATAGAGGAAGAGGAAAGGAAGATTACAGGGTGAGTCCGCTCTCCGTAGCGATGCGGGATATAGCGCGGAGGTAATCAATGTCGCCAGCCGCCAAGGGGGGACTAGGCGCGAATAGGGACAGCCGGATGCCTTCCCAAAGCCACAACTGCGCCGATCAGAGCAGATCGCCCGGCTTCGTATTCCACGCAGGCCCACAGAAAGTGGTCCATACCGTGGAATCCAAAGCCACAACCACATATCTTCGACTGAGCCAGATCTATACGGTGCAGGTGCGCGACTAACGCAAAGTGGTTGTAGCGCAACTTGCACATCATTCGGATGAACGCACGGTTCTCCGTCAGTCCGCTGAACCATGGGCGCAAGGATACTTGTGGGGTGATCGAAAAGAGGAACCGGCCAAGTTCGTCCGTCTCCCACATCTGCTGCCAGCGAGATAAGCAGAGTTGCTGTGGGAGGTGGAGAAACTAGTGTTGGGGGGTAGGTCGGTTGTACAGGGTGCCTTCTACAACCCCTTTTTTCGCCAACGCATCCGCTGTCTCGTTCCCGGGTATCCTGCAATGAGCCGGGATCCAGCTAAGCGAGATGCGGAACTCTATCAAATAATGAACATAATATTTCTAGTATAATATTTGCAAAAACGTTGTTACTACTTATAGATTTGACACTTTACAGTGCCTCTATTGCGCTCAGGCTCTCCCGGAGCTTTCGTGATTATTTTAGCAAGCGCACAAAAGATTGCGGCTAGTTCTGCAATAAATATACTGCATGGTTTCTCTAATTTGTAGAACGCTTCCGAGGAGTTGTTGAAATAAGCGCATCCTGTGCCATGCGAGGATGAGGATACATTCATATAGAATTGCGCGTTTGCGTCCAGGTGGGCATACTTCTCTTCGAAGATGGCAGGGATAGTCGATTCCCTCAGGTCTGTAGCGATAAGAACTATAATTTGTCTAAAGGAGGTGTTGGATGTCAAGATTGAATCGTAGGTCCGGTAAAGCCACGTGGTCGAAACGAGGTATGCTGTCTGCGAAGATGTGTAGCGAGACAAATCACGGAAAGTTTGCATTGTTCGAAGTTCCTCTCAAGGGCAAAGTCTGGGCAGATCTTACTAGCGAACGGTTTCAGCCAATCAGCTGTGTGGTTTTCGCTTTCATTGGCCGAGTAGTATGCTCTCATACTCTTTGCTTTTTTCCATAGCGATCTGATAGATGTGGCCGGATCCAGAGAATTAACGTAGGTTCGCCAATGTCCTCTTTTTTTGCTTTGCAAAGGTTTTTGCACTTTTTCACCATAGCTTTATACTTTTCTTATAGAGCCAGCACTGTCCCACAAAGGAATAGGAGGCCGTTTAAAGGACCTAACTTGGTTCGTGCGTCCCTTAGCGCGCACTCGGTTATGCATCTAGAAAAGTTGGAGAATTCTTCCGAGGGAGATACAACTTCCTTTTCTAGAGAGAGCCAAGCATTCACCAGCTCAGTATATTTTTACCAGTCAATTTTAATAGTGGGGTCCCCTTTGAACGTGGTCTTAGCAGGGGAACCTTTTCCTCCTTCAAGGATTGAGATTAGGATTGAAAGATGATCACTGTCTAGCGGGTCCGGGATATCCTTCCATTTATGCTTTGCATCATTGATGCCGAACACAGTGATAGGTCTAATGCGCTTGGCCTTGTCATTGGTATTTGGATTTTAGGTGCCTCTCCCGTATTCAGTATTCTAAAACCCTGCTTGTCACAAAAATCATAAATGGTGCGGGCCAAGGCGGCTTCCGTGTTCCCTCCCCATTCATTACCGCTAGAGTTAAAATCACCTAGAATGCAAGCTGACCTGGGAAGTATGCTGGCTTTGTTATGTTTTGCCTCTGGAGGAATATAGACAGATGCAATGGCTATCTTGAGGTCTCCTATTTTGGCCCTTACGGCTACTGTCTCAATAAGTCCCTGGCTTTGAATTTGGCTTTGGGAGAAACTGTAGCTCGAATTTATTCCAATCAAAACTCCTCCACCCCGTGAAGAACAATCTCGACGAATAATGTTGTAGCCCGCGACTCTCAAGTTTGAGTCGGGCGTTAGTCACGTTTCGTATAGGACGAATACATCGCAGTGATGCTCTTCAACCAGGGCCTTGAAGAGGTCTATTTTTGATAATAGATTCCTGCAGTTCCACTGAATTATTCTAGCGTACTTAGACATCTATCCGCACCATCATGCTCATGCCAGGCCACTGGGTCAGCCACTGTTTTATCATACCCCTTAGGACGGGCAAGAGGCACTTTATCAGTCCTGCTAGGGGTTGTGGTAGATTGAGTGAGTCCAGCAGGGATTGGAGAATACCTGTTAGGGGTGGGAGGGAATCGTTGTGTGTGGAACTTGATATATTGCGGGAGGAGCGGACATTGTTTTTAGGAGGGGATATGTTGAGGGAGGGCTCTGGAATGCTGGAATGCGGGAAACCCGGGATTTGGGCGGACTGGCAGGCGCGGTTTCCCGCACATGTTTTCTCGCGTTATTTTGAATCCTTTTTCGTTTGGCGTTTTGTTTGATGATCATTCTTTTCTCTTTCTGGTACAGCTGTGGAACACTTCTTGTTATTCTGTTAGCGCGTACCGTGGGAACCGTGTGGTTCACTTCACTACCATGAACATTTTCCAGAATTTCGACAACTCCATGTAAATTTAGTAAATAAACCGTGGGAGGTTACATTTTTAATATACTGGCAGGAATCCATCGCAATAGCTCCTTAAAGTGATTCCTATAAAATACTTTTTCACCCTACTTATACGTAGATTAAAACTTACTTCCTTTCTTAACATTTCGATTAATTTCCTCTCGACTATTATGTACATGGGTTTGTTTCATTGGTTTTCTGACCGAATCTGCTATCGTGGAATGTTTTACGTCGTATTGCGTTTTAGGCCTATATGATAATACGTTACTTGCTGGGGTTACTTTTGTTACCGTATGTGGAGTTTTTCTATAATTTATAAGGAACTTGTTTATCTTTATAACTAATGACAATGGCTTACATTTTTCATCCAATAGAAATTTACTCAATACTTCTTTGACTCACATCAATGTACTTTGTATATGCGTCTACGATTATCAACAACGTACGCGACTCAAAATATAATAAATCAACGTGTATCCTTTCAAAGGGCTGTTCTTCTTTTGCCAAGTAGTATTAACTATTTCTCTCTTAACTGGTTGGCGTGCTTGACATACATCACATGCTTGTACAAATTCTCTTATATCCTTGTCCAACTTCCGCCACCACAAATGTTGTCTTATACAGTGAGCGCCAGTGAGAGTTGCCAACTGTGGTGCACTTGTATTTGGGTTTTTCTTTATTTCTCGCACAATAAACCGCTCATCTTGATAGGACAACGCTGCAGCACGACCGCTTCGTTTTTTTTATTTTCAAAAGTTCTTGTGGTTCCAAAACGGTCAATCACCGATTGAATGGTGGATCGAGGCCTTCCCACAATAAAGGCTTTCTCGTACGAGGACTTGCACTGATTATGTAGGCGCACGATCAGCTTTCTCTCTTCAGAACTCGTTTCTTTACCTTTCCGACCCATATCGCGTTAGATGATCAACTCTAAGTGCGATTAAAATGGCCAAACGCTTACTATGATGACAATCACGTCAACGGTAAGCTAAAATGCTCTCTCATTGAGCAAATTTGAGGTCAGGTACATTCTACGGTGGATTTTGTTTCAACTAGACGAATACTTTTTGTGCATATGTCGAGTGAATTGTTTTGGTTTATGAATTTTAGTTCTTTCAATATTATATTTTTTTGATTTTTTTTGAAACGTAAGTATAGATTGTCCTCTCTGCTATCCGATTTGGTCATTGGTTATTTTTTCCAGTGCTTACCAAGCTCGGAATTCGGATTTTTCTAAGTAATTGTCAGCTAGACGAATACTTTATGCGCTCTGAGCATTTACAGCAAAACCTATGTCCGGTCTAGTTCCTTGTGATAAGTACTGCAGGCCGCCTATCAGTTCCCGGTAAGGAACCTGTTGCATCTGTTTGCGCTCTTCTTCAGTCTTAGGACACATTTCCTTGGACAGTTTCTGGCCTGGATCCGCTGGAGTAAGAACAGGGTGCACTCAGCTACACCGAATCGCATCAATAATTCATTTATGTTCAGTTCTTGATCTAACATAACTACACCATCTGCTCTGGTCACTTGTATTCCAAGAACTTTGTTCGCGAGACCTAAATCATTCATTTTAAATCTCTTGGTCAACTGATTTTTTAAGTTCTTTTCCCAGCTCTCATTATTCGAGAAGATTACAGGCTTTGCTAGCAAACTTTAGCTCGAAAGCAGGTGATTATGTCTCTAAAGCACTTGGTTTTGAATTAGCTCATCAACTGTTGTCTCTAAGGCATGTGGTATTGAAATAGCTCATCGAATTCCGCCTCTAACGCATCTCATTCGGTCTCTAAGTCATCTCATTTGGTCTCAAGCCGAAAACCAAGGAATAGACAAAATGATTGTGGTTATGCTACATTATAAATATCCAACAACAATAAAAATTAATTATTTGCTTGCTTTAAAGCTATTCTTATGTATTTTTGACGATTTTCTGTGTAATTTTTGTTATGTGCTTGCATACGTGTATACCAGGCCGTGTGTAGGACGGCCAGGCCGTATGGCTTATTTCCATCAATTCATATTATTTACAAACTTACATTACATTAACTCTAAGTTTACAAACTATTTACTGATACTACTGCTATGTGATAGCAGATATTATCGCATACATATTAATGGTAGAAGTAGAAATTCTCTGTAATTCTAACAAATTCATGGTTCCTTAAAGTTTAAAATACTATTTACATAAACTTAATGCTAAAGAATGTACATATATGTACATTAGAAAACATCAATCAATGATAATTTCTTCATTTTGACAGCGTGGAAGATAGTTATACAAATTTCTAAAATAATTTTCACAATCTGTCCTGGTGATCATACCACTTCCATTTTCAATCAAAGATATGAGTGTTTCCTCATTCTCTGGATTTCCTCTTTTTACAATATTCTTCCATTTGCTAAACATATTTTCGATAGGATTCAAAAAGGGAGAATATGGAGGAAGAAATATAATTCTAAACCCATCCTGCGATTCTAGCAATTCCTTCACCTGGCCGAATGATGGAATCTAACATTATCCATAACTAAAACTCCAGAAGTTATATCTTTTTCTCTTAATGTAATGAATAATTCCTCCAAAAAAGTTACAAATGTATCCGTGTTGAAAGGAAAAGGTTGCGATGAATAGGTCAAAATTTCATGTTTGTTCATCGCGCAGCAAATTGAAATATTTCTGGATCTTATATAAGGAACTCTCTGCACTGCTGGTCTTCCTATCAGAGCCCTTCCGTATCCTACACGCATAGATACGTTGAAACCAACTTCATCAATAAAAATTATGTTGGCCTCAGACACACTTGCAAGACAAGCCATAAATTCCAATGCATATGTTTTTCTTATACTAAGTGTAGAGCTACAATTACGCCTTTCAGGTATTTTTGATGTCCTTTTAAAAGAAAAATTAAAATTTTTAATAGCTCTGTTTATAGTTGACGTACTCACAACTAAATTACATTCCGCCTCGAGTTTAGCTTTCATTTCTTTAAGGGACAAACAGCAATCCTCATCTAACCATTGCTTAATTTTATCTTGCGCAAACTCATCCACCTTAGGTTTTTGATGATTTGTGCGTTGTTCCTTTACCGCATTTCCGGTCTCCCTATACTTCTTCAAAATTCCGTTTACTGTAGTACGTTTTATATTTAAAATTTTTGCTATCTCTATTGGCAGTTTTCCACTGTTGTGCAAAATACATACCCTCTCCCTATCTGCGTTAGAAGTAATGTTATTTTTGCGATGCGTTGTTGAGGTGCTAGCCATGGTTCGTTATTCTAAGAATTTCTGCTGTTGTAGACCGAAGCGTCCCAAAGGCTGTCGTAAAAAGGCGTCAATCATGAATGTTACCTTAAGTCTTGCTGTTTTTAGTATGGTAACTTTACCTTTTCCAATTTCCAATGCTACAGGTTACTCTATTGAAGAATTTTTGTATTTTCCTGGGCGAATTTTGAAGTTATAGTTGTAGAAGTAATTTGTAAAACGGCAAAACAAGTAAACGAAGTGACAGCAAAGAGACCGGCAATCAATCAATGACAATTGTCAAGTCAATCAATCAATGCCACTTGACAGCTGAGCAAGTGCGTTTATACCACCAGGGTAAACTCCACCATGCTGCCTTCTCAGTTGATACACGTATGCAAGCACATAACAAAAATTACACAGAAAATCGTCAAAAATACATAAGAATAGCTTTAAAGCAAGCAAATAATTAATTTTTATTGTTGTTGGATATTTATAATGTAGCATATGTAGAAAGGGTTCACAAAGTAATAATTTTCACAAAGCAACTACACGCGTCTTTCCAGCTTGTGCGTCAATCTTCGAATGACGGTTATCTGTCAGTTTATTCCCAAGGTAGTTACAACTATCGCGCAATGACGTTTATAATCTAAACTTAAGCTAGGTTTATACGTGCATGTTTACAGCTCGGCCGTTCCTGACTACAAATTGCCCTCAATTTCACTATTCTCCAAATTCTGGTTGGGAATTGTATGGTACAGGTTCCACTTCAGAGCTACTCCAAAGCCTTAGCTTATCTGACTCTAAAATATTGTCGTATGGTATTTGGGTTTGCTTGAAACCGTTGACATCACGTATTACATATCGATCGTTAAGGAGCTTTTTGTAAACGATATACGGGCCCTTGTATTTCGGTAGGAGCTTCTTGTTAGTATTAACGGAGTGATCTGTATAACGAATTGCTACAAGATCTCCTTCCTCAAACTTTTCTGCTGGGCGATGTGTTTTGCTAAACTGCTTTGCGTTAACCATTTGCGATTTAATTATATTTTGAGAAGCTATGTTACGACACTCGGTTAAACCTATACTATTTTCCTGTTTTCCGTCTAAGTACTCTGTTATTTCGTCTATTGCTGTTCCTCGTTGTTCTATTCCAAATAGCAAAACTGATGGAAGTTGTTGTGTCGAACTATGTACAGAGTTATTCAAAGCATATTCTACTATTTGTAATTTACTGTACCAGTCGCTGTGGTCTAGGGGATCGGAAATTTTGCTAAGAATTGGTTTGATAACTCGATTGACTCGCTCCACCTGTCCATTTGCTTGAGGAGATGCAACTGCATTTAGTACATGAATTATATTACGGTTATTAAGAAAACTTGTGAACTCTTTAGATGTAAAACAGGTGGCCTGGTCACTTATTAACCGTCTAGGGCGACTGTAGTAAGCAAAGTACTGATTCAGTGCATTACAAACTTCTCGACTGCTGGTAGAAGATGTAGGGTATAGTTTAGTAAACTTTGTGAATGCGTCTATAACGACCAACAAATACTTTTTCTTTGATTTTAAAGAAGGAAGAGGCCCAAGATGGTCGATGTGCAAGGTATCGAACGGTACGGGATTCTTTGAAATACTGTGAAGGTTACGCATATTTTTGCGAGCGGGTGCTGAATACACAATGCATTTCAAACAGTTTCTGATAAAATTGTCCACCCGGTTCCGCATTGCAGGGAACCAAAAATGTCTACTGATTTTTGTGCAACATTTATCTACCCCTAAATGCCCTATCTTTTCATGCACATTCCGTATAACATTGTTGATCATTCGTTTCGGTACTAACAATAAAAGTTTTCCTGCAGACGGTTCACGATATACTACACCATCGTGAATTGCAAACCCTTCGGACAAACCATTTTCCAGTTCTTCTTTTATCTTGATTATCTCAGGATCACTTGTTTGAGCAATTTGCAACTGATAATCAATATCCAATTCACTCACAGCACCAGCCATTGATACGCGACTAAGAGCATCTGCGTGACTCATGGTACTTCCTGGGCGATATTGAATGCTATAGTCATAGTTTTCCAAAAAAAGAGCCCATCTCGCGATCTTAGCAGAGCAGTTTCGGTTCTTGAGAGTTTCAACTAGCGAATTACAATCGGTTACAATAATTATGTGAAGGCCGTGTACGTAATGATGAAAGCGTTTAAGGGCATAAATCACCGACAATGTCTCCAATTCATAGCTGTGAAGATGAGATTCAGACGAAGATGTTGTTTTCGAAAAATATGCTATGGGATGAAATTTATCATCATCCTGCTTCTGCAATAGCACTGACCCAAAACCTGACGAGCTAGCGTCACAGTGGAGTTGTGTTTCGCGTTTGGGGTCGAAAATAGCTAGTATTGGAGAATTTAGGAGTTTTGTCTTTAATTCTTGAAAAGCATTCATACAATCATCATCAAACTGGAAGGGTGTTTTTTCCTTCAGCAAATTGCTCAATGGTTTGGCAATTCTCGAAAAAGATGGTACAAATCGCCGGAAATATGAGAAGAGACCTAAACAACGCTGAACTTCTTTAGCATTTCTGGGAACTGGATAATTAAGTATTGCTTGAAGATGGTGATCACTCGGATGAATACCGTTGGCATTTACATGGTAACCGAGATAGTCAAGGTCACTGTAGCCAAACTTGCATTTATCCAGCCTTAACTCCAACCCATTCTTGCGCAATGTTTTTAATACCGCACTGAGTGTTTGAACATGGTCTTCAAAGTTTTCACTACCAACAATTATGTCATCTAGATAGACAACAAGTTTTCCCTGCTCTATAAATTCGCGCAGCACCGAATTAATAAATCTTTGAAATTGGGATGGTGCATTTCTTAAGCCAAATGGCATTTTTGTATATTCATATTGGCCATCAGGAGTTACAAAGGCTGTGTATGGAATTGATTTTTCATTCATTGCTATCTGATGAAATCCGCTCTTTAAATCCATCAGGCTAAAAATCCGCTTATTGCTGAGATGCTCAATGCATGTATCTATCAGTGGCAATGGATAATTATCGCGTACAGTAATTTTGTTCAACGGCCTGTAATCTATACACATGCGCACTTCTCCATTCTTTTTCCGCACAAGAACGATAGCGGACGCGTATGGTGAATTGCTAGGCCGAACGATGTTTTTTTTCAAAAGATCATGCACAATCGTCTTCACTTGATTACGCTCGGAAAATGACAATCGTCTTGGCTTACAAAATATGGGCGATTCACTCGTTAAGTTGATACTCATTGAATGGTCTGGGTTAGCTTTTACTTCACACGTGAACTCTAAATAATCCTTCTGAATTACACAATTCAATTGAAGTGATTGCTCAAAATTAAGATTAGAACCTACATCAAAATGATTTTCGGTGGCACTGATTTCAATTGCACAAAGTTCAGAAAATGCAGCTGATAATACTCTAGCATCAGATCCTATTGCAGTAGTATTTTTGTTCGTCAAATCAGTCGAATTATTTTTCATTAGATCTAGCGTAAGTAGGCGTCTTTCAATATTTGATTGTAATGCAACTTTATTTGTAGTCCGTATTTTCAAAAGTTCATTGATAGAATAAGCACATCGCTTGTAACAAAGATTAACCTTCAGTTTTTCCAACAAATCCCGACCGATGATCATCGGCCATGCCGTTTGATTAGATGGGATGATAATGAACGAATGCTGAACAAATGAGCGGCGAAAGCGAATCAAACATTCTACTTGTCCGAGTGTCGTTAGTCTTCCATTTCCTAGTCCGCGGTATTCTGATAGTTTTGGGTGGTACTCAATTCTGGGGACTATTTGTTCACTAATAAAACTCCTGGGGCTACCCGTATCAAAAAGAGAATACACATTTGAGAATGCAGAGCTCACGTGATTGTTAGATAAAATTGCCACACTTACATTTTGCATTGGGTGGACTTCGTTTGTTGGCTGAAGCTCGTAGTGCGACGTAACCTCTCCCTGTTGAACTGCCGCTGAAGTAGATGGGGCACGTTGAGGGCAATCGCGAATTACATGTCCTGTCTTGTGGCACAAGAAGCACGATCCTGGTGGACGTCTGGGTTGTCGACAATCCTGCTGATGATGCCCGTAACGCGCACAGTTGTAGCATTTTACTGTAGTATCAGATCGGGCAGTATTTGGTGCTGCTATTGTTTGCTTCATTTGACGGGGCCGAATAAATTCGTATCGTTGTAGCGCAGCTCGTAGCTCGTTCATACTATTGGTCGCAAATCGGATTGCAGCGGCATTAGTAGGATCTCCGATTCCATCAAGAATAATAGAAGTGAGTTCTTGTTCCGGAATCACTGCTCTTGTTGCGATGTTTTCCATTTCCATTATATATCGTGTTGTTGTCTCGTTCGGAAGCAATTTACGTTGTCGGAGTTGACGATATACACTTTCGGTCGGTGGTTTTGAAGAAAAATTAATCAGCAGTTTCTGTTTCAGTTCCTCATAATCGGTATGGATAGATGATTTAATCAACATTGCGGCGGTTCCTTCGAGCAATCGGCGTGTAACTATTATTTTTTGTACGTCGTCAATTTGCAGCATGTGAAATGTTTGTTCTAGTTGGCCGACCCACATATTAACATCTTCTCCGTTATCACCGTTAAATTTATCCATTAAACCTTCCACATAGGCAATAACTTCGGATAGTGGAAGCAGCTTTTGGTTAGCTTCACCAATACTTGCGCATTCAACACGGTTTTCTCGCAATGGTTTCGGATTCACCGATGCAACAGAGTTGCTATCCTCGCTGGTCGCCATTTTGCGCGTCGTTTCGGTGTTGATGAGCACTCCGCAAACTGGTTTGACATGCTCCTTTTGTGTCGCTTCACTCACTCTTTTGGGCACGATGAAACATGTCTTATGATCAGGCATTGCGGCCATTTTGTACGGCGGCTTGGTATTGGTGCTTACCCCAGCAACTGCATCGCCGTATTCTCCTTGTATTGGATCATGCTTTCCTTTGGGAATGATTAAACTTTCCTCGAGCTCGATCATTCCAAGCACATTACACGATGGCTCGCCATGATTGTCGATTTCGTGAACTGCTTCAAGAGGCATATTTTGCACTGGCGTCTCCTGCTCGCACACAATCGAACACGATTGCTCAAAGAGCCGTCGGATTTGTGCTAATGTGGCGGTTGCGGGTACATTGACTTCGGCATGTTCAAGCATGCACAGCATTTCGTCCTTTGTAGGCATGACGATGGCTAACGTATCCCACTTCTGAGTTGTAGAAAGGGTTCACAAAGTAATAATTTTCACAAAGCAACTACACGCGTCTTTCCAGCTTGTGCGTCAATCTTCGAATGACGGTTATCTGTCAGTTTATTCCCAAGGTAGTTACAACTATCGCGCAATGACGTTTATAATCTAAACTTAAGCTAGGTTTATACGTGCATGTTTACACATAACCACAATCATTTTGTCTATTCCTTGGTTTTCTGTTTGAGACCAACTGAGATGACTTAGAGACCGAATGAGATGACTTAGAGACCGAATGAGATGCGTTAGAGGCGGAATCCGATGAGCTATTTCAAGACCACATGCCTTAGAGGCAACAGTTGATGAGTTATTTCAATCGGCGGTGGGTTAAAGCTGAACATAGGTGGCAAAGCCTGTAATAAATCGTCTACATACACTCCTACAATCAGCACACTTCTTCTATCTTCTTCAATTTACACACTTTATGTGGTGCTTCTGGATTCATAAACCCTTCTGGCTGGTCCATGTATATTTCCTCTTCTCCCAGGTCTCCTTGTAGAAATGCTGTCACTGCATCCATCTGCAGTATCTTCAAATCCAAGCCAAGCACATTAGATATCGCACGGTAGCCAATTGAACAACAGGTGCGTAGGTCTCGTTGTAATCCACGCCTTTGACTTGCAAGAAACCTTTTATGACAAACCTGGCTTTGAATCTCTCCACCGAGCCATCTGCATTGGTTTTCACTGTATACACCCACTTTGATCGTAAGGGTTTTCGATGAGCAGGCAAACTCGTCAAGTCCCATGTTCGATTTTCCAATAAGGCATCATACTCTGATGTCATAGCATCTCTCCAGCGACTGCTATCTTCACAGGAAATAGCCTCTTGGTACGTTATCGGTTCATTAAACATCGCTGGAACCACGATACAGGATTCATCATATTTCTGCATCGTATCTGAAATTTGTGAAGGGTCCCGGTACTTGCCTGGGATAATGCTGTTGAAAATGGAATTCACCAAGACTGACTTCAGTAGATGATTCTCCAAACTCAGAAGCTCGATTCGTTGTACACTCGTCCACAAATATTACATCCCGACTAACGATAACCTTCTTAGTCTTTGAGTTATAAACTCGATACGCCTTGGAACTGCTACTGTATCCCATGAAAATGCCAGAATCTGATTTGGAATCCCATTTCTGCCTTCTATCCTTCGGCACATGGCACATCACCTTTGCTCCAAATATTCTAAGATGGGCAAAATTCGGTCTTCTACCAGTAAACGCTTCGTGAGGTGTCATTCGCAATCCCATAGTGGGTGATCGGTTGATCACATACGATGCTGTGGCAACTGCTTCAGCCCAAAATCGCTTTGGCAGATTGGCATCACACAGTATACGCCTTTTCTACAATCATCCGGTTCAAACGTTCCGCTGATTGGCGTCAAAGCACTCCCTCCGGCTCGACGTCACGTACTGCTAATTTCACCGTAGGTCGCTCTAATTCCTTTCCCTTCGCCGTGGTGACCATCGTGTGACGTACCAAACCGTCTCGCGATGGAATAGCCTTCCGTATCCTTCTTAGGGGCCAGCAGCTTCGTGGAAGGTTCTCATCGATGATCAGCATCAGATCTTCTTCTCGCAGTGTTGGTGCCGGTTCGAACCACTCATTTCTCCTGGTTAGCGTTGGTAGGTAGCCCTTTATCTAATATCGCCATAGCTCGTTAGAGTAGATTTGGGCCGCCCTCCAGTTCTGCTGCAGCGTTTTTGAGTCGCCGTTGTTCACCAGCGGCTTGACGCCGTTTGAGGACCCTACAAGAAAATGGTTCGGTGTAAGCGATCCCGGTTCTTCGCAATCATCCGGCACGTGCGTCAGGGGTCTCAGCCTCCACAGCCTCACAGCCTCCAATACCGCATCAGTGGGATTCCTCCTGGTAAGAATTCGATCCAGCTTTTAACTGACCGGATCATTCACTCCTAGGCTCCTCTAAAGTGCGGCGCTGCAGGTAGATTAAACCGCCAACTCATATCCAGTGGGTCGAACTCTTCGGCCATCTCAAGACGGGCCTCGGCCTGCGACTCTATTAGCATCCGTTTTGCACCCAAGAAATTAGTCCCTTGATCCGATACGATCTGGATTAGGTTGCCAGGCCGTACTATAAACTTGCGGATGGCCATGTTGCCGTCGCTTGCCGAAAGCGATCGCACAACCTCGACGTGAATGGCTCCCACCGTCAAGCCCGTGGAGAGAACGCCCTAGCGTTTCTCGATCCTCCTTCCATTTGCCCCTGTGATTGGACCGAAACAGTCAACACCTGTGTACAAGTAAGGACGTACAAAGGCGGCGAGCCGATCGACGGTTAGCTCGCACATTATTGTCGGGCACGGCTGGTTTTCGCGACGTCTGCATGCCATGCACTGTTTACACACCGCACCGCAGCATACCGTTCTCAGGGCGGGAATGTCGTACCGCTAGCGTGGCTTTTTCATGACTGTCTCGTGATTGCCGTGCAGATTTCGACGGTGCATGTCGTCCACGAGGAGGTCCGTAACCCAATGCACCTTCGGTAGGATGACGGATCGTTTGGTGAAATCATCGACGTGGTTGCACCGATCGATCCGACCACTCATCCTTATGAGTCCGTTCTCATCTATGAAGGGTTTCTACAACACACTGCTTTTCGGGAGTCGGTTCGGGCGTCCTCTCGCCCTGAGCCTGAAGGGCGATGAACTCTGCTTGAAAAGCCTATATCTGCACTTCTCTGAGGATGACTCGTTACGTGAGGATTAATTCCTCCTGTTTTAGCGGGCCTACTGTTTATGAAATTCTGGACGATACGTGCTACATACGCTACCGCTCGGACGAGTCGCTTCCACTTGGAGAAACGAAATTCACGCGCACGGGAGAGGTCGAATGATTAATATTGATCGTCACAGGTTTTGGCCGCATCCCCTCGGATGTCAGGATCCTACTGGGAATTGCGCTCGGCCACTCAGACGACGGTCTCTGCAGAAACTCAGGCCCGGCGAACCAGCGGTCCGAAAGTAAACGGCGACTCAGGTTCACCCACTGCGTACCCGGGCAACACGGAGTGAATTTCTCACTATGGAGTTCATTTGGTCCGATCTTGGCGCGTTGATAGTCATTTTGTCCGGGAGATCGGACCCAATGAACGCCCTGAACGGACCGCATGAATTCAATTTATCCAGTAGGGGAAACACAAAAAAAAGTAGTAGTGGTGCGGCCAAAAATCAAATCTCCTTCTACGCACACACTACCACCGAGGCCGTCTAGCCGATCGGCTGTTCGGCTTTCTCCTTCTGCTCGGATTTTCTTCCCCGACTCCTGTTCTATAGTCAGTCCGTCGCCTCGTCAGTCGATTGTCGCTGCTCAAGGAGGAAGGTTATGTCCACCGTTCCACCAGCGTCAGTCGATTGCCAACAATGCTGGACGGATGCAGAAACTTTACATGTACAAAGTTCTAACTATCCTAACCCAGACTTGATCCCGGACTTTTCTAGTTTGTGCGCAGACACGATAGATTGAAGCTATCGGTCTTGACATAAAAAAGGGCTTCAATACGAACCGGGTTCTGTACACCTCAGAACTGGGCCGTCCTTCCATTGGTTCGATTCTTCCACTCCCTTTCGTACATTTTGGCTATGTCGTGATCGACTGCTTCGCCAGCAGCTTGTGCTAAAAATAGATTTTGGCATTGCGCTGACTGGAAGGGGAAACTGTTCCGCGTCGCAGAGGCCAACACGTACGTACCAATACGTAAGTTCGAGCAGGCAGAGCGTAGCGTAAATTGTCGTGGTAGGCAAAGCATGGTAAATTATTCCAGTGCGCGCTGCACGGAGCATCTGCTGGACAGTGTAGAATCTTTTTTCGTCGGTGAAATTTGTTTTCAAACGCGCGCGCAGATATTTTAAATCCGCGGCTCGTTGATTTGATAAGATGATGAAATGCATTTTGATTAAAGGAAATTTGTATAACGATGATGATTTATGTGGAGATAGGTTTTTTTTTTAGTCATAACTTTAAAAGATGAGCTGAAGGAGTGATGAAATTTGTCCGTCGGTCTATCGCACCATAACCAATCTTAAGATGGAAACCGTACCAACAAAAATTATTAAAAATTGTGCTTTATGGAGCTTAGACGTTTCTGACATAAAAACAGCAAACTTACGGGGAAAACGAGAAGTAAATTATAAATTAATATACTCCTGTTTGTTTACGAATTGGATAAAAACTTGCCCGTGATAAGTTGACATTAAAAAATCGTTCAAGGGTAAGGAAGGGGCAAGGGTTATAGTATTAAGTTTATCTTTGCCTACCAAACTCTGGCAATTCACCATAAAAATCAAATACAATATTGTATGCTTCTAGCATTGGGATTTTCAATCAATCAATTATTTGACGATTAAGGACATCTAATTTGTCTAAAAGAATCAGAATCGTGCCTTCATTCCGTATTTTATATTTTTATAGTAAGAATGAAGAACACTTGGCAAATGTTTACCGGTGTTTTTAAGGTGAAAGAAGGTGGCGCCCTTTACTTTGCAAACCGAGGGTGACACACGAAAAACATATGTTAAATTAAGTGTCAACTACATAACAAAAATGGTTGAATGATGCATTGTTGGGTAATTCAAGAAGGCTTACACATTTTAAGCTAGCGTTAAAAAAAAAGTTAAGTTATTTTACTAAATGCCCAATTATGACCAATAATGGTTTTCTACCAGCTTTGATCGTTTTTCCTCTTCCGTTCCTTTTCCTTTAAATTGGCCTTTTCAAATAAAAATGTTTTGAGTCGAATACTTGTTTGGACTTACTGCACATTTTTGAATTTTGAATCAGACTTATAGCAAACAGTTAATGTGACGATTAATTCCAAGCTTTATCTATAACAAACACCACATTTGGTTCTTTTAACTAAAAACGTTGCCATACGTTCAGAATACTTCGTCGCATCGATCTTGGAACGGCCAACCATTTAAACAAAGCCTGCACATGGTATGGCGAAAGAAAACGATACGCAGACGATGGACGATGACGTGCGATAGCGGCAAACCAACGCTGACGAAATGCACAAATAAAAAAACACTGCCGGCAGGCAGAACGCGTTCACGCTGAATCGCGTGGATTAAGGGTGCGAAAGAAAGAAGCGATGAAACAGCACGAGAACGAAACGCTCCGACCGAGCGCGCGTTCATCATCGGACCGTCCCTCGCTCGCCCGCCACTGATCTTTTTACTTCAGTTTCCCCGCTGATCCACATTTCGCATCCTTCTCACGCAGTGAGACGGCTCGCCGTTTTTTTTATATGGAGTTCAGCCGAGAGAAATGAACTCGGTGTTGCCCGGGTACCCTCGTCCGCAACGTTCAATTTTATCGGGATCCACCGCCATTGGTCTTGTACAGTTGTCTCCAAGATTTCGGCGACCCGATGCGCCACGTACACCGAATACCTGCAATAATCTGAATTCAACCATCATATTACGTCGGTTGAGTCGCTCCAGAAGATACGTTCGCCAATGTTCAGCAATGCAAATCAAAACATGAGTAATCGTTGAGTTTTGCAGGAGGCTTCCTAGATCGATCGCTGCGTCGCGAACGTTCTTGTGTAGAATCGGAAACGCAGCCTCATCAGTGTCGATATTGCTTGGCCTTACCGATGATCTTTGCACAGATTCTTGTTGGTTGTCCGCATGATCTTGCATGAAAGTTGAGACGAAATTTCCAAGAAACTCACCACGATAAGTGCTTGCATCCGGATCGTTGTTATCTTTGACAGATCCGCCTCTGATTGAAAAGACGGTACTGCTTGCAAAGAAGCTAGTAGAGTTTGCTCAAACGACGGGTACGGTTGATCAAACGACAGTAAATGTTGATCAAGCGACAATATATGTTGAGCAAACGACAAACTATATTGATCAAACGACGGTAGAAACTGCGAACGGCTGTAAGTAACTTTACTCCGAGAATCCTTACCTCTCTTTTCCTTCGGGTTGTGGCTGTACGCTTTGCTCTCGATGATTCGGAATCGTGATACGTCCGGCCTATGCCCGTACCACAGTTCATACGGAGTCTTGTTAGATTTCAGTGCTGCCGTGGGACTCCTATTGATGATATGCACGGCCGCCAATACACCCTCATTCCACGTGTTTCGGTTCAGGTTGGAGTCAGCTATCATCGCTCTGGCTTTGTCGAGGATAGTACAATTGAATCGTTCGCTCGTTCCGTATTTTTAGGGAGTATATGGTACAGTACATTCCATTTGTATACCTTTTACACGACAAAACTTGGTAAATCTCTTTCTGACATATTCTCTTCCATTGTAACAACGTAAACGACTAATGCTGCTGTCGAAATGTGCTTCTGCCATAGCCACATATGTTTGAAAATGCTCCAATACCTCGCTTTTCTGACTCATGAAATAAACCGCACAAAAGTGGGTGAATGTAACGAAGTAACGTTTACCATTCCATGAATTTGGAGTCATGTAGTCACAAACATCACTACGCACAAGCTCAAGAGGTTGTCACGCACGCTTGCCTTCCAAGCAAGGTTCACATATAACACCTTTTATGATCACAGCTTCTTTCTTTATAGACAATCCTCTCACCATGCCTTCACGAACAAATTTCAATAACCCGTTTTTTACGATGTGTCCATACCTTTTATGCCATAGTTCGTTGTCATTTATTGTCTTCTGCGAGACCCGCGCTTCATGTTTTTCTTGTCTGATGACCTCAACATCTAGCACATACAAACGATCTGACTGGCTTCCGGTACATAGCCTTTGTCCATTTCGTTGAATAACCGCACAATTCTTGTCGAAGACCACTCCCATGCCAATTTGGCCTTTTCGATTAATCGAAAACAGATTGTACTTGGAGTTCAGGACGTACAGTACATTTTCCACTACGTATTTTACCCGACGATCATCGAGATCGGCTAATATATCCACTTTTCCTTTGTAATGGCTGTGTAACACCTCGTCAGATGCCACCGTTATCATAATAGGGTGTTCCAGTGGTTTGATGTTTCGAAGGAATTCTGCAGAATTTATTATGTGGTCGGATGCACCAGAATCCATAATCCATTTGAAGTTTTTGCCATCGCACTCTGTTTCGTTTCTCTTGGACACATTTGCACTACACATGAACGTGACGGAGGACTCGGTGACGTGTGCCTTAACGTTTTTTCCATTTGCAAGCTTTGTCCATTTCGGCGAAAAACGTCGTTGTACATCAGGGCAATCGACTCGCTTATGTCCAAACTTTTGACAGTTAAATTAATTCAACTTTGATTTTGTGCCTTTACCTGCGAAGGCCATGGGTTGCACGTTTCCGCTCGCTTCCTCATTATTCTTCCGCTTCAAGCTTTCGCTTAGCAGGCGTGCTTTAACAAAGCCCAGCGTTTCCAGAACGGTCACCAAGATAGAAACGAACGGGGATGTTGATAGAAAACAACCAAGTTTTCTTGTAGTTTGAAGCCAGCCGCTTTCAAGTCCCGCACCATCCGTTCAAACTCGAGTAGGTGTACATGAAGAGAACTGGACTCCACAAAGCATCGCCCCACCTCCACAGGAACCGCTGACTGTGGACGTCCAATTCTGCGTTGGCGATCTGCTGGAACATCTTCTTGATGTCCGCCGCCAGGGCCACTTTATATTCGCGGAAACGGTAGAGTCCAAATTCGTTTTATTCCACAAAACTAACGTGAGTTCTTACCAAAAAGTGATGACGCAATGAGAATGAAAACGCTAGTGAAAACGGTCACAAAGATCACAAAGAACACGTCTTTTCACCTCAACGGCGGCTTTTGAACTGCCGAGTATCTGTCATTTTATTAATAAGGTGACTATATCTAAGATACAGCATGAAGCTTGAGGTATATACATAGTTGACAATATTTTACAGCTCGGCCTTTCCTGACTACAAAATTGTCCCTAATTTTAAATTTTGCCTTCACTTTTCGTCTCACATAATGGATGCTGCCTCCGAAGTGCTCCATTTTCTCAACTTATCTGATTCCAAAATATTATCGTACGGTATTTCAGTCTGCTGATAACCATCAACGTCACGGACTATATCTATCGTTATGGAGTTTTTTGTGAATTATATATGGGCCCTTAAATGTAGGAATTAATTTCTTGTTTGTATTAACTGTGTTGTCAGTGTGGTTTATTGCTACAAGATCTCCTACTTCAAACTCCTCCGCCGGAACATGTTTTTTTGTGAATTGCTTGTGATTCGTTATCTGTGATTTAATATATATTGTCTGACGTGACATCACGATCATTTATCTAAATCAATGCTTATGTTGTGCTTTTCGTCAAGAAACTCGGTCAACTCATCAACCATAACACCTCTCTGTTCTAAGCTAAACAACAATACATAGGGAAGTTGCTTGGTGGAGGAATGTACTGAATTGTTCAGCGCATATTCGACTTCATGCAACTTCGTACTCCAATCAGTATGGTCAGGTGGGTCAGAAATTTTGCTTAATATTGGTTTTATAACCCGATTCACTCGCTCTACCTGTCCATTTGCCTGCGGTGATGCAACTGCTGTGATACTGTGTATTATGTTGCGCTTGTCTAGAAAATCTTTAAATTCTTTAGAAGTGAAGCATGTAGCCTGATCACTAATTAATCGCCTAGGGCGACTGTAGTAAGCAAAATATTGCTTCAATGCGTGACAGAATTCCCGACTGCTAGTAGATGATGTTGGATATTTTTACGTTTTATACTTTTGCATAAAAACGATTGATTTATTTCTAAGACTTTTACAATACAAATTAATATGACGGCGTGTGTGCGACCTCCTGCGACCGTCCCGGTGCGCGGTTGGGAAGAGAGAGAGCGAGCCCGGAGAATGATCTCGAGCGCACCACGGCACGGACGCTCCACATCGAAAAGCCCAGTCAACCAAGACAGGGTTGAGTGGAGCGTTACGCGCGCCCAAGGTGCATACACAACAACTCCCCCTTTTAAGTCAGCCGATACGCGGTGAACCTACGAGGCAGTCTTCTATTCCTAGAAGAACGCCGTGGTTGTAGCGGCTGCTGGTAGTTGTCGTTCACTGTGACAGAAGGTGGATGTCGTGCCTCTTGCTGCGGTGGCGCTGCTGGCGATGCTGATGATTCGACCTCTGGTTGGGATGTAGCCGAAGACTCCGATGTTCCAGGTTGGTGGGATGTCTGTCGTGTCCCGGACAAGTTCCACGCATCCAGCAATACGTGAAGTGGAAGTTGATCCCAATTCTGCTCCGCATGATCCGAAGAAGCCGCAGTGCGTCGACGCAGCTGATCCACGTGCCGACGAAGCTTCCTCTGGTTTCCGGTGACGACCTCGAACATAACACGTCCGATGCTGCGGACGATTCTCCCAGCAATCCAACTCCAAGAGTTCCTCCGGTACACCTTGGCATAAACCGGATCGCCCGGATGCCATTTAAGAGAACCGTTCCCTGCCGTAGACTCGGGTGATGCTGCAGGTCGCAGCAAATGATGAATGGTCCTGATTTCCCGGCCCAACATTGCCTCAGCTGGAGTACGCTGTTCCAGGACTGCATTTGGTGTGGATCTGTAAGTATGAAGGAACAGATCCAAAGCCTCTTCGAGTGACGAGGCTTCTACTCGAATCTTCTTTAAGGCACGCTTTAGAGTATCGACAAACTGCTCGGCTTGGCCATTCGATTGCGGGTGGAACGGCGCGGTTGTGATATGCTGAATACCGTTGCTGCTACAGAATTCCTTGAAAGCCCCGCTAGCGAACTGCGTGCCATTGTCGCTGACCAGTGTAACCGGTGGTCCGAATCTTGAAAATATTCCTCGCAAAATACTTATCGTTGAAGACGCTGTGATACTTCCAGTTTTTATGATTTCGGGCCACTTGGAGAATGCATCGATTACGACCAGGAAATATGCTCTATCGACTGGTCCCGCGTAATCGATGTGAACCCTGTGCCAAGGTTCAGATGGTATGGGCCAACGCGATGATGTCTCTACTGGTGGAGATTTAGCTGCATCTTGGCATGCCTCACATGCAGCAACTCGATCGGCAATGTCTCCGTCTAATGATGGCCAGTATACGAAACTGCGTGCGATTGCCTTCATCCTCTGGATGCCCGGATGTCCTCGATGTAGTTGAGTAAGGCATCTTTTCTGTAGCGATGTAGGGATCACCACCCTCTCCCCGAAAAGAATGCAGCCATCCACGGTTGTTAGTGCTTCCCTCCTGTTGTAGAATCGAGCCAAATCTGCGCCGTACGTGATATTATTTGGCCAGCCATTCGTGATGTAGCGATAAACGTCACGCAACAGGGTATCGTTTCTCGTAGCCGTTGTGACTTCTCTAAAATTGATTGGAAAAGCGTTTAATGAATGAACGACTACGGAACTAATGGCTTCCTCTAGCTTTATACTCGCAATCATGTACTCAGGCTCCGGCTTCGCGTGCTTGCTGATAAGGCGCGATAATAGATCTGCATTGCCGAATTTATCTGTTGGTGTATATTCGATTTCAAAATCATAAAGCTGCAGCGTTAATGCGAACCTTTGGAGCCGGTTTGCCGTATACACGGGTATTCCCTTTTCCGAACCGAAAATTCGCAACAAAGGCTTATGGTCCGTTTGGAGCTTGAAGTGTCGTCCGTACAGCATTTTATGGAAACGCGTAACTGCGAAGATGATGGCGAGTCCCTCGCGATCTATTTGACTGTATTTGGCTTCGGCTTTAGTTAAAGCTCGTGACGCGTGCTGTACGACTTTTGTTGATCCATCTGCGAATTTGTGGCTAAAAGTCGCACCTAGGCCTACGGATGATGCGTCCGCGGCGACTATTATTTCGGCTCTTGGGTCATAATGCGTTAAAAGTAGTCCCGATGTTAAAATACTTTTAAATTTGTTGAAAGCATCCTCGCATTGTTTTGTCCATACAAACTGGGGTTCGCTCTTTAATAAATTGTCCAGGGGATATCTTAAATCTCGCATTCTCGGAACAAATTTACCGTAGTAGTTTATGGCGCCTAAGAATGAGAAAACCTCGCTGACGTTGCATGGTGTTGGCAAACTCACGATGGCGTCGATTTTCTTGGGTTTGGCTTGAGACCTCTAAAATTAATGATGTGTCCGAGGTATTCAATCTGATGCATTTTGAAGGCACACTTATCTGCCCGAATTGTAAATCCAAAATCCTTTATACGTTGCAGTAGTTTGTGTAAAATTTCGTCGTGTTCTTCTTCTGTTTTTCCTCCGACTACCACGTCATCCATATAGCCAGATGTGTCACGCAGCCCGGGAAGCATCGTGTCTATAATCTATTGAAATGCAGCTGGCGCGATCTTTATACCGGGAGGCAAACGATTGTAATGAAATAAGCCGCGATGTGTATTTATTATCAGAAGCGTTCTATAACGCTCTTCGATCTCGACTTGCAAAAATGCGTCAGACAAATCTATTTTACTGAACAATATGCAGTGGGCTAATTTGGCGAAAATGTCGTCTGGCAGTGGTAGTGGATACTCATGTGGTTGTAGTGCGGCATTCAGTCCGGTGGAGTAATCACCGCAGATACGGATGTGACCACTGCTTTTACGTACAACCACGATTGGAGTCGCCCAGTCAGCGTAATCTACTGGCGTAATAACTTTCAATTTCTCCAATCTTTCGAGTTCTTCGTCTACTATGGCCTGCATTGCATATGCAACGGGCCGCCTAGGGCGAAAAACCGGTCGACAGTTTTCTTTAAGCTGCAATCTGATTTGCGCTTTCTTGCACAGCCCTGTACCGTTAAAAACCTCCGGAAAACTATCCTGCAACTTTTTCAAAATGTGCGTATTTGACGAAATTTTAGCGCAAAATATATCCATAGGAACGGAGCCAAGTTCAAACAAGTCTACTAAATCCGCTCCCAATAAAAGTAGATCGACCTGGGCCACGCGGATGATCGCTGGCTTCGTAGTGTTGCGTATTGTGACTTCCATTTTAAATTCGCCCAATAATTCAAGTTGCTCGTTTGATGCTGTTTTTGCACACACTGTAGGCCTAATCAATGGCGGTTTTCCTAAAGTTGCCTTCCATTGATAATAGCTTCGACAAACTTGCGATTGGTTTGTACACTGCACACTCTAACGGTTTTTGTAGAAGACTGTGGCGGTATTGTCTCCGCCGTGCGTGGTACTTTTGTGAGCGGCAGCGTTCCTCACAATGACCTATCTTACCGCATTTTTGACACTTATGCTAGCGTGCGGACAATCTTTCACCAAATGTCGACCACCGCAGCGCCAACAAGCGCTGGGTGGCTTTATATTGTTGGCTGGCCGATCATCGCGACTGCCTCAGCGGGGACGTTGTCCTTTCGTGCGAATCTTCTGCTCGTGATGCCGACCGCCATTTTGTAATGCGAACACACGTTCTCCTGCTTCCCCGACGATCATTGCATTATCTAGCTTTAAATTTGCGATACGATTGCACTCCGCGGAAAGTTGCTCAAGCGTTACATCTTCTCGTTCTTCTATGCGAGTGAGTAGCCTTAATCGGAAATCTTTGTCCGTTTCCTCCTTGTGTCCGCACACAAAAACTAGACACTTCAATTGTTCTTCGCTCATCTGATTGAGTTTGAAGTCAACGCACGCTCTATTGACTCGGCAAGCGTACGCCAAAAAATCCTCTGTGCGAGATTTCAAAAGCTGCATACACTTGTAGCGCTTGCTCAAAAGCGATTCTGCCTTCCCAAAAATTGATTTTAACTTTTCCACTGTAGTCGCCAGCGTAAAATCACGGGGATAACGGGGAAGAATAAAACTTACATACCGATCGTGTTCTATTGACCCCAGCTTGCGCATGAGCAATCTCACCTTCGCTGCATCGTCGATCCTGGTAGCGTCCCTGGTGAATAGGTCTTCATATCGTGAATACCATTGTTCGAACGTTACCCCAGCGTCGGCCTCGAAGTGGAACTCGGTGATGTTACCAGCCAACGAATCGATTATTTGTTCCGGATTGTAGGGCATCGGCTGGTGCTGCTCCTGTGGCTGTGGTGGCATTTGCGGGTAGGGGGCTGGATGCTGCTGGTTCAGCATTAATTTTGTTATTAACTGCTGCTGCTGCTGCTGCATTTGCTGTTGCAGAATTTGCACGATCTGAAGCAATGGAGGGTCTCCATTCGGGCACGCGGTCGACAGCGATGGCGGATTGGAGCTTGGTGACACCTGCGGGAGCGATGGCGGATGCTGGCTTAGCGTCGCTTGGGCACTCGGTGGCTGATCTGTCGTTGGAGCGTTTGGAACCTCGGCGGGCTGCGATAAACGGCGATGCTCCTCTTCCATGTCCAAGTCTGCAGGACTTGAATCTCTACGGCGTCTTTTGCTCGTCGGCGGAAGTTTTGCACACGCGCTTATTCACTTTCACGCACAAAAATCTTTGGTATCTTTTTTTCCTCGTCGCCACTTTTACGTTTTGTACTTTTGCATAAAAACGATTGATTTATTTCTAAGACTTTTACAATACAAATTAATATGACGGCGTGTGTGCGACCAGCTGCGACCGTCCCGGTGCGCGGTTGGGAAGAGAGAGGGCGAGCCCGGAGAATGATATCGAGCGCACCACGGCACGGACGCTCCACATCGAAAAGCCCAGTCAACCAAGACAGGGTTGAGTGGAGCGTTACGCGCGCCCAAGGTGCATACACAACAGATATAATTTAGCAAATTTTGTAAACGCGTTTATGACGACTAGTAGGTACTTTTTCTTTGATTTAAGAGAAGGTAGGGGTCCAAGATGGTCTATGTGTAAAGTGTCGAATGATACAGGACTTTTTGATATACTATAAAGGTTTCGCTTATTTGTCCGTGCGGGCGCTGAATAGACAATACACTTAAGGCAATTTTTGATGGAATTATCAACTCGATAACGCATTGCTGGGAACCAATAGTGCCTTATTATTTTAGTACAGCACTTATCAACGCCCAAATGACCATTTTTTTCGTGCACGTTACGTATAACGTTGTTTCGGTTTTGTTGTATTCTTACGTGTAATTTATTTCCTAGTTTGTGGTGTGTAGTGGTGCGTGCGTTCGCCTTGGCTGTCGCTGGTCAAAAGGGCCGAACAACCATGCTGCCTCCCGCTCGTGTCATCCCGCTGGTGACGTATGAGCGGGAGGTCCGTTTACTTGACGGGGGGTTGACTATCTCCTGCGATCAAATACCACGTAAGATCCTGATCTGATGAAACCCTATTCTTGGTAATTTGACTTGAGTCGCCGCGAGCGCGTAGTTGATTAGTGTGAGCTCTAATGAGCTTTCCTCCATCTAGTAGTTCATTGTACAATACGGTTCCTACTCGCTTGATCACAAGACCTGCTAACCACGTTAGTTTTCCTGCCTTAAAAGTGCTAGCTTAGACCTTTTGATTCTTCTCAAAAACCCTCTTCTTAGCGCCATGATGCCTATTGAATTGGTCTTCCATACGACGGTTTCTGTTTTGTTCGCAAGTCGTGTGTGTTGAAGGTTTGAGCAAGTCCAGGGTTGTCCTATGCCTCCTCCCCAATAAAATTTCTGCAGGTGAGAGTCCATTAGGAGCTGATTTGTTTGGCGTTGATCTGTAAACAGACAAAAAGGTTTGTAGTACTCTAGATACAGACTTGGTTTCTGGCAAAATTTTCCTTAACCCTCTCTTAAGTGTGTCCACGAAGCGTTCAGCTTGTCCATTGCACTGTGGATGGTACGGGCTGGTTTTCAAGTTGATAATGCCAGAAGCATCGCAGAATTCCTTAAACTCATTGCTTGTGAATTGTGTACCATTGTCTGTTACAATGGTTTCTGGCAATCCAAATCGCGCGAATGTTTCATACAGCAAATCCAGTGTCGCTGTCGTTGAAATAGATGACGTGCGGATGATTTCAGGCCATTTGCTGTATGAGTCGATGATTACAAGAAAATATGACCCTTCGAAAGGACCCGCATAGTCTAAGTGTATGCGCTGCCATGGGTTGCTGGGTAGCGGCCAAGATGATAAAAGCATTTTCGTCGGTGCCTTCGCTACTGCTGCGCACTCCCTGCAAGCGGACACGAAATTTGAAACTTCTCGATCCACTCCAGGCCAGTAAACATAGCTTCGCATTATCGACTTCATCCGCTCCTGACCAGGGTGACCTTTATGCAGTTCCTTGAGCCCTGATGCTTGGTATTGTTTTGGAATGACTATGCGGTCACCTAGCATGAGACACTCTCGGACAATCGAGAATCCTTCCTTACGCTCGTAAAAAGGACGGAGCTCTGAACTCACTTTCTTTGCGTTATTTGGCCATCCAGTTCGCACATTTTGTATGACTTCTTGTAGTAACGTGTCCTTGGATGTGGCCGCTTAAATGTGTTTGAAGCTGAGTACTGGTAATGCTGTGCAAACTGCTGACACGTTTGCAAAAATTTCTTCCTCTAACTGTACTGCTGCTATGACGTAGTCTTCTTCTGTTTTCGCACGCGGATTTATAAGACGAGACAACATATCGGCGTAACCAAAATCTTGCGTAGAAACGTGCGTGATGTCGAAATCATATGATTGCAGTATTAATGCCCAACGTTGAAGGCGATTAGTTATATGGACAGGAATGCCCTTCTTCGAGCCGAAAACTGCGACTAAAGGCTTATGGTCGGTTTGAAGGGTGAACTTTCTCCCGTAGATGAAACGATGAAATTTCGTTACTGCGAAAATCAGTGCTAGCGCTTCTTTTTCTACCTGTCCAAAGCGTTGTTCTGCAGACGTCAATGTTCTTGAAGCGTGGCACACCACCTTAATGGAACCATCTGTATAACGATGCATGATACACGCTCCTATTCCTTGGCTGGATGCATCAGCAGCCGTAAGCGCATCGAGCAGTAAGTTAAACTTGTTATATTTGAACGTCTTATTATCATAGCACCCCAAAACTTTTAAATGTGTTGCCGGAATTCCTTTATTTTGTTTTTTAATCAAATCGATTACTTCTTGGTCACCATATTTTTCAGTCATTCCTATTATCCGCATCTTTTTCATGGGCATAGCTGTAGTGTATTTCTTTCCAATGCGAGATGTTATGGCTTGTCTTATTTTATCCCGTTCCTCATCGCTCTCAAGTTGAACGATGATTTGCCCATCTCTTCCATTTCTCAAGCTTGTTATTTTGTGTTCTTCTGGGTTCAAGTTCGCACGCAAATCTGACCTAGTTTCCTCGCAAGTTTGCTTGACACAAGGCACACTTCACTCTTAAATTTATTCTTATAATTGGTCTCCGTTATTATCTCATTTCCAGCTTCCTTCACCAAAGCAGGAGAAAAATCTGACCTATTCTCATCAATCTCCCTAGTATTCGTTCTTTTTCTTTTGCTACGTACTGTCGTAAACTCATCTAGAGCATTTGGCGTTGACATTTGTTCGTTAGACTTTGAAGTCTGAGCCGACACTTGTACGCATACTCTTTCACTAACTGCTGTCAAACTTGCTTTGCATCGTACACATTTGCTCTCTTTACTCTCCACCAACACTTTTAATTCCTGCTTGATGCTTTCCATACCCTTTTCGAATTCATCTTTCAACTTGCATAATCCAGCCTCCAAAGCTGCTATGACCTTGTCATCCGACCTGAACTCCGATCCATTTTGCTTGTCATCCGACCTGAACTCCGATCCATTTTGCTTGTCATCCGACCTGAACTCCGATCCATCTTGCTTCTGCCTCTCCAAGCAAAGCTCACACACAAAGCCTAGATACGGGCAATCGCCAACCATTTTGGCGGCAAGCTTGGTCAACGGTGAACAGATGCGATGGAATCGTCCACCACAACCACCCACACATTCAACCGGATCATCACTTACTAGTATATGGCTAGAGCACTTCTTGCACTCCATCACCATCGGTATTGAGCCAAGGGCTCAATGACCGTCTACTGATGACAAATACTAGCGCCTTTCCGAAGTATACGTTAAACTAACCAAACGAAACGAGTCACCATACAAAAACACAAACTAAAAACCTAATAAATTAACACAAAAGTAACTCAGATAGTTATCACAACACACTCTAGCCAGCCGCACATCTTTAGAAACCTAAATAACCAAGACTATGCGACAAAGCTTGGTCATTTACATTAAAATTTCACTAATTATTGGGAGCAACTAAAAACACCGTCTTGCGTTGACCAACACCAACACCATTCTTCAGTAGTGCATCTAGCGGACGTCTCAATTGATGCATGCTGCTAACGAATTTCCCATAAAAATTTATAGCACCTAAAAAAGATCGAAGCGTAGAGAGATCGTGAGGGGGTGTCAATTCACAAATAGCTGCCGTTTTCATTGGATCGGTACGAATTCCTTGATGGTTAACGATGAAACCGAGATAGCGAATTTTCGATGCGAAAAATGAGCATTTGTTGAAACGTAGTGTGAATCCCTAATCTTGAATTCGCTCGAGCGTTTTTAACAGTCTGAACTGATGTTCCTCGGCATTCCTTCCATGCACCAGTACA
Source organism: Anopheles atroparvus (assembly GCA_914969975.1). Taxonomy (NCBI): domain Eukaryota; kingdom Metazoa; phylum Arthropoda; class Insecta; order Diptera; family Culicidae; genus Anopheles; species Anopheles atroparvus. The sequence goes on along the minus strand of CAJZCY010000004.1, from coordinate 30,420,869 downwards.
TCATCAAGGTAGGTTTCAACTCCTTCCAACCTTGCTAACATAGAATCCACAATCTTCTGGAATGTTCCGGGGGCTGATTTGACGCCTGGTGGTAAACGGTTGAACACGTAAAGTCCACGATGTGTGTTTACCGTGAGCAGTCTTTTTGATGTTTCTTCTACCGGAACTTGCAAGTAGGCATCAGAGAGATCGATGTGTGAGAATACAGTGCTGCCCGAAAGTTTTGCAAAGATCTCCTCCGGCAGTGGTAACGCATGTTGGTTCATCTCAAACCTGTAGAGTAATCTGCACAAACCCGTATTTTCGAAGACTGGCCGTGTAAAGCTTTCTTTCGGACGGCTAAGATGGGTGCGGCCCAGTCCGAAAATTCCACTGTAGATATAACACCCATATTCTCCAATCGTTGCAGCTATGCCTCAATTTCCTATAGAGCAGCAAAAGGGACTGGCCTTTTACTACGGCAAATTGGCTGAACATTTGCCTTTAAGTATAGCTTTGCTTTAGCCTTAGTGCAGCAACCGAGAGTGTTTGCGAAATGAGATGGATACTTTGTTTGCAGCTCCTGAGCTTCGCTGACTGCACTAATACTATTACACACAGCTTGAAGAGGCATTTGCCATAAGTTGAACAAATCTATCAGATCTAAACCCAAAAGATTAAGGTTTTCAACTTTTGTGATGAATAATGTGCACATACGTTTTGTTCCATTTAGGATGACGTCACATTCGATCTGCGCGTGAAGTGGTAGTGGCTGTCCTGAAGCAGTCCGAGCTTTTAGAGTCGGCTTTTTTGTTGGTGGACTTCCAATCCGTTTCCAATTGTCTTCCGTGATAACGGAGATGTCAGAAGCATAATCTAACTGGATTTTCACTTCCACGTTATTTATCATTACGTTGATAAATTTTCGTCTGTATTCGAAGTCTTTCCTTTTCTTCGTTTGCCCGGGTTTGATTGCACACACTGGCAAAACCCTTCTTTGTGACCAATGTGATCGCACTCTTTGCATCGGTGATCGAGATAAGGACACTCACGAACAAAGTGCACACACTTCCAACACGGCGTTCTCGGTTTTCTATGCGCACAGCCCTTTTGTTCGTTTTGCGACGGCGAGAACGCTCCTCTCGGTGCTTCGGGTTTTTTCTTTGCAAAGCGAGATTGTTGCACCACGTTCACTGCTGATTCGCTGGTATTTTTTCCACTAACGCCACATCACGTCGAAGGTTTGAAATTCTGCGACACTCGGTAATGAGATGTTCTAGAGTAGTTGTTTTGCTTGCTTCGAGCTTCGCGAGCAGAGCTTTCCTTATTTCGGCGTCTTGAGCCTCGTTTAGACCGCACACAAATATAAGGCACTTAAATTCGTCCACCGAGCAGCTCCCGATTCCAAACTCTTCACATTGCCGGTTTACCAGCCCCGCGTAATCGGTGTAATCTTGATTGCTTCTTTTTTTCATTGCGAGACAGTTGTACCTTTTCGAAAACAATGATGTTTGAGAACTAAAAAGTTTTCTCAATTTCAATACTGTGTCCTCGAAATTTACATCACGTGGCGCTAGCGGCAAAATATAATTTGAATACTGCTGAAAAGCATCATTACTCAGTTTTCGCAGTAACAGACGCGTTTTTGCAGCGTTATCTAAGCTTTCAGCGTCCAAAGTAAATATGTCCTCGTACCGATTGTACCACATGTCGAATGTGTAGCGTTTATCAGAGCTAGGAACAAAGTCGGTTATTGACTTTAGCAGCGTTTCGATTCGAGTACCCCGCTGTACAAAATCGTGGCGTGACGCTACACTTTTCGGCTTCTCCTCGGTTTGTTCTCGTTGAGAACAAGCCGAGAAGAAGCCGAGAAGTGTAGCGCGCCTCGACGCGTTGCACGCAGGGGTTTTAAGCGGTTCAAAATTTTTCACCGGTTCCCTCGCTCCGGGGTTCCCACAACCCGGGCGATATTTCGGTCGCTTGGATGACCTGTGTCATCCATACAAATAAAAACACAAAACAATTACTAAATTTGGTTTCACTAGTTTATTTATGGTGAAAACGAACATCAAAACAACAATCACTCTGAACCATTCACTTTGCTCGTCGGGAGCTGCACTTTTTAATGCCAGGAACCGCAGTAGATCAGCCAGATGGAGATGACGTCATGCTTCGCTGTCGTGAAAGAAAAGCTTCAAAAACGTTAATAGTTCGTTGCTACTTACCCTTTTTTGTTCCTTGGACACTATTAGACACCATTTGGCGTAATTTAACACTGCATATATGTGAGAACGAAATAGAAAAAGAGTAGAGAGCGTGCGAATGGGGAGAGAGAGATATAAAAAGAGAAGTATAAAAGGCCGAGAACACGGGCGGAACAGACAGTCGTGATCAGAACTTGTACGAACATACCGAAATAAACGAATTGTACACTTCATTCCTTACATTTGGGGGCTCGTCCGGGATCGGTGATTGATTTCATGCATTTCGTACCCTGTATATGGTGAAATAGGATCGCTAATCGTGCAGTTTTCGAGGATTGAAGTGATGAGGTACTAAGTGCTGATCGGGACTCAAAACGAATAGGCTTCTCTGAGTGAGAAAGCATCCACGCTAAGTGCGATATAAAACCGCTGAGTGCGAAACGCTGAGTGCGAAACGTTAAGTGCGTAAAGCTGAGTGCGCAGAGCTAAGTGCGTAAAGTGCGTAAGTGTCTGAAGAAAAACGCTGTAAGGTGTGACAATGACGGAGGAAGAGCGGATAGTGGAATTGGTAGAGCAGTTCACCCGAAGCGGATTATTAAAGTAGTGCCAAGAAAGGGGGTTACCCACTACGGGAACCAAAGAGGAAATGGCCAGGCTAATCGTAGCAAATGAAGAGATACAATCGGAGCACGATGTTACGGTGCTGGAGAATGATGTATCTGAAGACCAACAGGGTGCAGCAGCCATACCCAAACTTGAACCGTTGATAGTCGGCGAAAAATCATCCCCATACTTTTTCCGGGATGTAGAAGAAGGCATAGAGGAATACAACGCGGATGGTTCCAGAGACATTACAGCCTGGTTTAGAGAGTTTGAAGATATTTCGAACTTAGCGCGTTGGTCTGATGAGCACAAATTTATTATGTGTCGAAAGAAACTAACCGGTGTGGCCAAAAGTTTTCTTGCTACATTGCGAGGAGTTATCACTTATGCAGCACTGAAACGAGCATTATTGGCCGAATTCGCAACAGTGGTACGAGCAAGTGATGTGTATCGGCAGTTGGCTTCGAGGAAGAAAAAGAAGGACGAATCGGCGCTTGAATTTATTTACTGCATGCAAAAACTCGCGCAGTCCATCGACATCGAAGAAGAAGACCTGTGCGAATTCATCGTGGACGGGTTCTCGTCCGATGAAACAACAAGAGCGATTTTGTACGAGGCAACCACAATTTCGCAACTTAAGAGAAAAATAGTGCTGAGAGAACGAGCAGATACAAAATCGGAGGTGGACAAGAAAAAACGGCCTCTGGTCGAGCAAACGAATAAGCACCAAAGAGTCACACCAAATACGCGGAATACCAAGTGTTATAATTGTGGCCAGCTAGGGCATGTGGCCACCAGCTGCCTAGAAAAAAAAGGGGCACAAAATGTTACAGCTGTGGTGTGTACGGACACAAAGCAAGCGAGTGCATGAAGAAACAAGCAGGCACGGCAGCTACAAATTTGGTGACAAATAGCGACGATAACGTGGTAATTATCAAATTTGGTGATTGTCTTCTTCACGCTTTGTTTGATAGTGGCAGCGGATACAATATAATTTCCAACAAAGCATTCCAGAGAATCGGTGCTCCACCTGTAGAAAACACGATCATGACGTTCAACGGCTTTGGTGGTACCCGCACAAAAGCGATCGGACGATTTTTTGCGGATGTGTGTGTATGTGCCGTACCATACAAGAACATGCCTTTCTTCGTTGTACCGGATGGTACCATGGCGTACGACGCTTTATTAGGGAGAGAGTCCCTGCAGTTCTTCAGCGTCGAAGTGACAAAGGATGCCGTAAAATTGATACCCCGTAGTAACGAGAAGGAGCAGGTAGCAGAAAGCAACGTGTTTCTAGCTGAAGTTTTCCCGATTTCCACCGATCTGGGAATAATAGTGCCGAGTGATTATGAACAACAAATTATTGCGATGATCGACAAGTATGGCAACGAACAACAACCACCTAAGGAATCACCGATTACAATGAAAATCGTCACCAACGAAGGGGCCGTGCCGTTCCGGCAGACGCCGAGGCGTTTCTCTCCACCGGAGAACGAAGTCGTCGAACAACAGATAGAACAATGGTTGGAGCAGGGGGTGATACAGAAATCGTCGTCCGATTTTGCTAGCAGAGTGGTGATTGTGAAGAAAAAGAACGGCAAATATCGATTGTGCGTTGATTATAGGAAACTTAACTCGATGGTATTAAAAGATGGATTTCCTATCCCATTAATTGAAGAAGTATTAGAAAAGTTACAAAGAGCTAGGTATTTCACAGTAATGGATTTGACAAACGGGTTTTTCCATGTTCCCATAGAAGAGAGTAGTAGAAAATACACCGCGTTTGCTACAAAAACGGGTTTATACGAATTTAAGAGAGCGCCATTTGGCTTTTGTAACTCTCCTGCGGTTTTCATAAGATTCGTAAATACTATTTTTCAATTATTAATTAACCAAAATACGTTAGATGTGTATATGGACGATATTGTCATCCATGGCGTAACTCCAGAGGAATGTTTAGAAAAAATGGAAGTTGTGTTTGGTAAAATAAAGGAATACGGACTTAAAGTGAACTGGGAGAAATGTGCATTCTTGCAACGTTCTATTGTTTTCTTAGGGCATCGCGTGGAAGAGGGAACAATCTCACCAGGTGAAGAAAAGATAAGAGCTGTTAAGAATTTCAAGCCACCACAAAATGTTAAAGCGGTCCAAGCCTTCTTAGGATTAACGGGTTTCTTTCGTAAATTTATTAAAAGCTATGCCATAATTGCCCGGCCATTGACAAACCTGCTAAAGAAAAATGTAGAGCTTAACATGGGGCAGTTAGAAATGGAAGCTTTCCGGAAGTTAAAACAAATGTTGATCAAAGAACCGATTCTTAGATTGTATGATCGCGATGCAGAAACGGAAGTACACACAGATGCGTCGAAATATGGATTCGGTGCAGTGTTGTTGCAAAAATTCGAAGGGAAATTCTATCCAATTTGGTTTTGGAGTAAGAAGACCACACCAGGAGAATCGAAGCAGCACAGCTATATTTTAGAAGCAAAGGCAATCTATCTGGCAGTCAAAAAATGGCGCCATTACCTTTTGGGGATTAAATTCAGAATAGTTACTGATTGCATAGCTTTCAAACAAACGATCAAAAAGGAAGACACACCGAGAGAAGTAACACAATGGGTAATGTTCTTACAGGATTTTGACTATGAGGTAGAACATAGACCCGGAGAAAGATTGCGTCACGTAGACTGCTTAAGTAGGTATCCGGAACAAAACGTGTTGGTAATTTCTGAAGTTACGGCAAAAATTCATAACCAACAGTTGAAAGATGAGTCGTTGAAAGCCATTATAGAAATATTAAAAGAAAGGCCCTACGAGTGCTACAAGATGAAAGGAAACCTCCTTTATAAAACAGTGGAAGGAAGCGACTTACTGGTAATCCCGAAAAGCATGGAGAGGCAGATTATTGTAGATGCACATAATGTAGGTCACTTTGGTCATGCAAAAACTATGCATAACGTCAAACAATTATATTTTATACCACATCTAGAGCATAAAATTAAACAAATTATAGAAAGTTGTGTGAAGTGCATCATGCACAACAGAAAACTTGGAAAAAGAGAAGGTTTATTGCATCAAATCGATAAAGGAAATAGTCCTTTACGAACAATACACTTAGACCATATAGGGCCAATGCCACGGCAAAGCAATATAAGTATATTTTGACAGTCGTAGATGCGTTCTCAAAATTTGTCTGGCTGTACCCAACAAAATCGACAGGCACAGAGGAAGTAATTTTAAGGCTGAACAGTTGGACAGAGATCTTTGGTAACCCTGAGAGAATTATTACCGATCGCGGTAGCGCGTTCACTTCGAACAATTTTGTGGATTATTTAAAAGATCGACAGATTGAACATATCATAAATACTACAGGAGTCCCAAGAGGCAATGGGCAAGTTGAAATTGTGAACAAGGTAGTGTTGTCCACTTTGGCTAAATTAAGCTCTGACGAACCATCTAGATGGTACAAGTCAGTAGGATTAGTTCAGCGAGCGATTAATTCAACCGTTCATAGTACCACAAAACGGACGCCGTTTTATGCGATGTTCGGTGTTACAATGCGAAAGGGAGATAACGAGCAATTACAAAATATAATTAACGAAGAACTCTATGAACGATTCGAGACCGATAGAGCAGAATTACGGAGGAGTATTAGAGAGGAAATTGAAAGAGCTCAAATAATGCAAAAACGAAACTATGATAAAACAAGGAAAGTAGCTGCTGCGTATAAGTTAGGTGATTTGGTAGCTATAAAACGTACCCAGTTCATAGCTGGAAGAAAATTAGCACATGCATATTTGGGACCTTATGAAGTAATAGGAGCAAATCGAAATGATCGCTACAAGGTAAAAAGGGCAGCTTGTTGTGAAGGACCTAATATAACTGTTAGTAGCGCGGACAATATGAAATTATGGTGCTATGCGGACCTTAATGAAGAATCCCTTGAGGACAATGGGTTGTCAGGACAGGCCGATTGTGAGAACGAAATAGAAAAAGAGTAGAGAGCGTGCGAATGGGGAGAGAGAGATATAAAAAGAGAAGTATAAAAGGCCGAGAACACGGGCGGAACAGACAGTCGTGATCAGAACTTGTACGAACATACCGAAATAAACGAATTGTACACTTCATTCCTTACATATATGTAAATTACACTGTTTCGGAATGAAACCACGCCACCCACTTCCAACATCAAAACAAAACTGAGCTGTCAAACTACCGTATCGTGCGAGAGTCCGGCCCAACCGGTTACTTCGATGGACCAGCGAAATCGGCTAAGTCCCAGGAGAGGGAGAACGAACATGAATTGACAGAACCATTCGCGCTAGTGCAAATGTGATAGCACTATGATACAAGCGGGTTGGGTTGCAAGACCACTCGCAAGTATAGGCTCGAGGGGGGGAGCATCAGAGAAAAACTGGTGGAAACGGGGTGAAGGCATGCAACTTTGGCAGCAGGGTATCCGTCGTCGATACTTTTTCCGTGGTAGCTTTCGAAAATTTGGACATAAAGTCCATGAAGAGTTTTTGAAACTCTGCGTCCATACTCGTCGCCAAAATGTTGTATTCTTACGTGTAATTTATTTCCTAGTTTGTGGTGTGTAGTGGTGCGTGCGTTCGCCTTGGCTGTCGCTGGTCAAACAACCATGCTGCCTCCCGCTCGTGTCATCCCGCTGGTGACGTATGAGCGGGAGGTCCGTTTACAGTATGGACTCTAATGATTCAGCATCCAACAGGTTTGTTTCGGTACCACCAGCTGAAATTTATCGGCAGATGATTGGCGATATACAATGCCTTCCTGAACGATAAAGCCTTCCAGAAAACCACCTTCAAGTTCTGCCTTGATTTTAATTATTTCGGGGTCACGGGATTGTGCAATTTGTAATTGGTAATCAACAACAAATTCGTTGACAGCACATGCCATTGATACACGGCTAAGAGCATCTGCTTGACCCATTGTGTTTCCTGGGCGATATTGCATAGAATAATCATAGTTTTTAGGAAGAGGGCCCATCTTGCAATCTTTGCTGAACAGTTCCGGGGTTCTTCAAAGTCTGCGAATTACAATCTGTTACAATTTTAATGTGCAGACCATGGACATAATGATGGAAGCGCTTTAGAGCGTTTATTACGGAAAGAGTTTCCAACTCGTAGCTATGGAGATTGGCTTCAGAAGACGATGCAGTTTTTCAAAAGTATGCTACGGGGTGAAATTTTCCATCCTCCTGCAAGAGTCTCTGACATGGTAAAGTCGGTCATTTTTCCTTAGGCCCGTGTGGAAGGTCTGGTATCGTCCCATATGGAAAGTTACCACTTGTCCGTGTTTCATACCTCGGATGTCACAAACCTACTAAAATCCACATTTTCGGTAAGTCCTTTTGCAAGAGTACTGACCCGAACCCAATTGAACTAGCGTCGCAATGTAATTCTGTTTCGCGTGTTGGGTCGAAGATGGCCAATACGGGAGAATTCAATAATTTTTCTTTAATTCATTGAAAGCATTAATGCATATTTCGTCAAATTGGAAAGGTGTATTCCCCGTCAGTAAATAACTCAAAGCTTAGGCTATCTTAGAGAAAGAGGGTACAAATCGCCAAAAGTATGAGAAAAGCCCAAGGAAACGCTGAACTTCCTTAGTACTGTGGGGTAATGGATAATTGAGTATGGCCTTTAGATAATGACTACTGGGATGAATACCTTTATAATGTACATGGTAACCAAGATAGTCCAGATCCCAATGGCCATTTGCATTTGTCTAGCCTGAGCTGAAGACCATTCTTTCGTGGTGTTTTTAATACTGCTGTTAGTGTTTGAACGTGATCGTCGAAGTTTTCACTAGCCACTTTTATGTCATCCGAAAACACAGCAACTTTTTCTGTTTGAGGTTTTCACGTACGCTCTTTGCTTAGAAAAAGTCTAGCTGCACGAGTGACACGTCGCTACCTGTATCGACCATTGGATTCTTAACGCAAATGCGACGGGCACGGTTGGGTACTCGTTTTTGATAACGTTTTTCAAGCTGGGAGGGGAACATTTGGGCAGCGCGGTGAAATGTGCCCAACTTCTTCGCATTTGAAACACTTGGGTACGTTTCTGTACTGGCGTGTTTGATCTTGCATCGGACAGTCTTTTGCCCGCTGGCCCATTCCACTGCACTTGAAAAACTTCGACCCATCGTTTTTCATCAGACAATTGACGAGTTGATGCTCTGAACTCCCGCAATTTTAGTAATTCTTTTTCATCGTTCTACTTCCTCCTCTTTCACAGGAATTGCTCCCTTTATTATCGACGCGTTCCATGAGTTGCAGCTTTTGCTTTACCGGATGTTCTTAGCTTCGTACAAGAACATTCGCTTCCCTTGGTCCTCCGTTATTCCATCTACGGTATACTCGCATATGCTTTGCTCATCCATATCCACGCATTTTGCGGTCTTCCGTAGACTGCAGATGTATTCTTGGGCAGTTTCATCTTTCTTCTTTCTTCGCTCCGTCAATCTGCGATGTACGTAGGATGCACGCACCATCGTACCAAAGCAATACCACCTTAATATCTCGGTATGACACGCTACCGCGAAGCGTAGCGCCATTAAAAACCCGGGCCGCCCCTACAATCTTCTTACGACATATTATTTGCTTTTCCTCCTTGTTCCAGGCCGCCATGGTTGCGATATCCTCAAAATTGTCTAACCAAATCCTAATGACGTCGTCACGATCTGCTTCGTACGGATCGATCCCGTCTTAGACATCACGGAACGAATAAACTCCATGAATTTCATTTTTCACGCCGACGTTGAAGCGTCCTCGACGTGGCGCGCTTTCTGTTTTTGTGCATTCACGAAATCTGCCGTCTGGTCAAGCTTTGCCTATTGCTCGTCGTACTCTACGATGCGCGCGGCCGTTCATCTTCGTCTCCTGCTGTCGGCACGTCACATTCCTCGCATTTTCTACCAAATTCCAATTCCAAATTCCACCAATGCAGCGATTTGCTCTCTGTTGCTCATTATTATTGTCCGCCTTTTCATATTTTAACTTCACAACTTTTCCACTTTTTCTACTTTTCAACTTTTTTAAATTTTCCAACTTTTTAAACTTTTTCAACTTTTTCAACTTTTCTACAATTTTACAATTTTTTCACTCTGATCCAACTCATGGACACCATGTAGTTAAGGAATCGACTTTATTATCCGGACGAACGAGAGGCATAGACGATGTCATTGATGAATATTGAAAACAGCAACGGTCCCAAAATGCTATCTTGCGGGACACCAGACAAGTTACAAAACGTGTCAGACAAACATGATCCTATTTTAACACTGATTTGACGTTGCTGCAGGTAGCTACCGAACCAATGGACAACATTAATATGGACACCATATTTTAACAATTTATAATAATATATCTTGTTTGCCTTTCGGCACTACTAAAGGTGGAGAGCAAAATGATATATCCATGTCACTAGTAACCTTATCTATAATATCAAATTCTAATAGGTACTGCAATCTGTTTTCAACATCCGCTCTAAATGCTGGAGGTAAATACTTTTCTTGATGGTTGCAGACTCCTGTCATAGCTAAGTAATACAGGGAACGTTGGGACATCTGTTTGTTGGGACGCACATTTCTCCCGTAGATGCATCCAATTTCATCCCTTTTGAATCTAAAGTTGCAACCTGCAGTCCAAGTTGTAACACAAAAGTGCTCTAGCTCCAGGAACCACATTCAATTTGTCGAGCAAGCGCGGGTGGTCTGGTTTTATTACCAATTCATCCAAGAAAGAAACCATGACCCGTATGGGCTGAGTGGTTACGTATGATTAACGGTTTGTTCGTCCCTTTCTTCATGGCGTAGATTGGGTGAGCTGTAAGTTCATTCATTAGCCGATGGAAAACGCAGTCTTCAATAGTCTTTTTCTCAGCTCCTGAATCTATCAAAAATCTAACCCTCAAGCTACCGTTCCTATAATTGAACCAGCGTTTTCCATATCCCGCAGATCCCATGACACTTACGAATACTTCGATCCTATCATATGATGTACTGTTAAATCATGCTGTAGCATGATCAATAATATCAAAAGCGAGATCCTTCAGTTATGCATTAGTCTTCAAATTAAAGATTTGGCGGTCGATGGTTCTAACTGGTCCGTGTATGTTTCTGAAGATTGTTTTGTCCACGTTGCTTTCTGGTAGTGTTGGTGTAATGTTAATGTGTCCGTCCATTTCAGCCGTAAGTGCTTCAGTTTTACGTTTTTTGGCAATGTAGCCTCCTCTCGTTCTATCTCACGTTTCGTTCTATGAGATGTACATGCTTTCTGGATGTGGCCCATTGTTTGACAGAAATGACAGAGCTTGTCGATCACGAATCAGTTGTTTGGGGGATATCCCGTACTTGTGCAACGCCAACAAGGTTTGGTCATGAAAAAACTTGGCCCGTTGGTACGACGAAATCCTCCTCGATTCTGCGGAAAACGTCCGCAGAACCCGTCCTCGAACGTCAACTGTTGATCTACGCTGCGTCGAAGGTACCTAGGAAACTGCCATGACACTCGTAATTTTTTTCCTTGGAATGATTCTTACTCCTCCTCAGCCTGCCTTTCAATTTCCGTACCACGTAACCTGTCCATTAGCTCCTGTAAGGCGCTTCCTTTACGGGCAGGCTTTCTAGCAACGTCTCACACAAGTTGATCATTCACGTACCCGCAAAGATCAGCTACTCCTGTTACACGTCGGACTTACCTCAGATCCGATTCACCCGCGCCTTTGAGGTATGGAGCGCAGCTGTTGTCGTTGAAACAGGATATAGTGTCGTGAACCAAAGTATTAAGTACGTATTAAAAACGTAAAGTATTAAACCGACGATATGCGTTCGACTAAGGATGGGAAATGGCATGCTGAATGTACCGTCAAGCTGTATCTGTCAAGTAGTGTATCTAACTACTTGGAACCGGCTTTCATCTTAAAAATGTTGCATTTTACTGCCTTTCCTTTGATTCACGGCAACGCCATTGCAAAAATTCCACCAAAATGTCACACCATCGTTCGAGGGTGATTTTATCGATTTCTTCTTCTCCTTCCGTAGGCTTACATTCGTCAATCTGGAGCGTAGTGAATGACAATGAAGATGACATCGAAGGCTCTGCAATGCGTACCGCTGATTTTCTAACCTGAGAATGATTTTTGATAGGTGCATCGCACTTATTAGGATCATCCTCTATCAACCATGCTAAACTTTTATTTTTATTATAGGTAGTTTAAACGAACTTGCGCTTCATTTTAATTCAAACTTGATAATTATTCGCAATAAAACTGGCTAGGCTTGTCAAGCGATCCGAATGCGACTATTCTTTGTCCAATTAACGAAAATTGACGGAACTAGTACTAATGCACAAGTAACACCCCATCACTACAATGAATGTGCCTCGGCCAACAAAACCAACCTGATCACTCACTCTATTCAACAAAACCAACATGATCACTCACTCTAAATCCGATGCTTGTGTTGGTTATAACGAGAAAGCCTGTTCTCCTTGTTGATAGCCATTCACAAATATTGATTCGGGCAGAAGTGTACTACTTTACTTTCACATTATCTCATGAAGGAATTTGCTTTAAAAGTATTCCCAGCGACATCTGAGCCATTGACGACTAACTGAGCCATTGTAGTGACCGGGGGAGGAAATTCGCATTTCGGATCACTTCAAAAAGGCACACTCCCACTTTATTATTATTTAATATGTGTTCCAGCTGACAGTTCATACTCAACTGATCATTTAGTTCCCTACAACGGTTATTGCTTGTGCATGTCTCGCTATTCATACAAGCCATCTAACATCTTTTTTTCTTTCACTCTTTGTTATGTTCGGTGGCTTCGGGTATAAGGTGGCCAGTTTACTCAACATCAGTTTCTATGCCGGAACACAACTGTCGATTTAGTTTTTATGTTAAAACAACACTTAACATTTATTACATGTTAAAACGAGGACCGAGACGTGCGGCATGCGTCGCCGGCACTTCCGTCCGTGGCTGATGCTGAACCCGAAAAAAGGGCCGAGATAAATACCCTAGAGATCGCAATGCTGCGAGGAACCCAGAGTGCCCGGTCGTTCGACGCAGTCCGCGTAAACAAAATCTCCCCCTTTAGGATAGCAGATACCCGTCGAACTTTCGCTTACGCGAACTTAAATCTTTTAATCATAGAAGAGCGGTGAACTAGATTTATCGGCTGTGCTTCCGAACGATCATCTGTCTGCCGTTGCTCTGCAGCCGGGGAAGACATCGTCTGCTCTGGTATCGACGGGTTCGGGAGCTTCGAAGATAATGTTAACGGCGATGACGATGATGTTGGTGGTTCTGCTGATACCCACAGCGCAGACGATGGTGATGACAGTGACGTAAATGTTGAGGAAGACGATGCCGTAGATGATGACGTAGACGTTGACGAAGACGATGACGTAGATGATGACGTAGACAAATGACAAGAATCGGGCAAGACAGCCAATGGTAGACGATTAGATGTCACTTCCGTTGTCCGACGATCGCCATCGATAACTCTCCGACGTAGCTGATTTATGTGACTTCTTACCACACGGCGACCCTAGATTTTGACGATATTCATAACGTTCCCATTCCTCTTAACAACGACTGCCGGAATCCAGCTCCCCGCATTTCGCTTATATACCTTCACAAATACTGGATCGTTTGGCTTAAAACATAAAACGGGCATAAGCCGTTTCAACTGCTTCATGCTGAGGTTTCGTGGGCGGGCGTAGTAACTCAAAACTTGTTCTTAGCGTTCTACCAAACATTATCTCTGCTGGTGTTTTATGATCTTCTAGCTGTTCGTTTGGGGTTGTAGGGTAAGCAAGCAAAAATATATCTTGCCTTATGCAATGTAGTGCCTCCATGCTTGATTTTCACCAGAGCTCTTTTGAATGTATCCACAAAACGCTCGGCCTGCCCATTCGACTGAGGGTGGAAAGCCGCAGTGTGTGTGTTCAACACCATTCGCCGTGCAAAACTCTCTGAAAATCTCGCTGGTGAATTGGGTCCCCTTATCCATTACCAGGGTGGTTGGATTTCCAAACCTCGCGAATAAACCCCGTAGAATTGATACCGTTGCTGTTGTTGTGATGCTTGTTGTTCTCACAATCTCCGGCCATTTTGAACAAGCATCCACTACTTATAGGAAATAATCCCCAGCAATGGGATCAGTGTAGTTAACGTGCACCCTCTCCCACGGCAAAGATGGTTCTGCCCAGGGGATCGGATTCTCGTGCGGTGGTGACTTGGCCGCAGCGGCGCGTGGTGAACAGGTACCTACACGTTCTGCTATATCTCGTCCATTAAAGATCAATATACGTAACTGCGGGCAAGTATGTACTTGTAGATTTGATTTAATACTCTGTCGGCCTGGGTGCTGGTTACTACCTCTTGGAAATTTAAAGGGATAGAGCGTAATGAGTTGGTAGCAATTGATCTGATATCCTTTTCCAGCTCGATACTTGCTACAAGGTAATTCTCCTCCGGCTTAATTTGCTTTCTGATGAGCCGTGACAGTAAGTCCGCGTTTCCGAAGTGATCGGTACGGATGTACTCGATGTCGGAATCATATAATTGCAAAACTAGAGCAAAACGCTGCAATCTATTAGCGGTATAAATCTTGCTTCTGTTTCTGTGAGCGCCCGTGATGCGAGCTGAACCACTTTAACTTCACCACATCGGAATTTGTGACTAATCGTGGCTCCCAATTCAACCGATGATGCATCCGCTGAAATTATGATGTCTGCTTCTGGGTCATAATGAGTTAATAGAAGATCTGAGGAGAGAATCTTCTTAAACTTATTGAAGCTTTCTGTGCATTCCTTCGTCCATTTAAATGTCTAGCCCTGTTTCAGGAGGCTATCCAAAGGGGTATGTGGGTATGTTTCACACAATATATTTTTATTTGTCACCTTCACTATCACAAAAGATATTTTCACAGTCGAGAATAGTCGCGTTACGTAAGACGTCAGAAACGAAAGATGAAAAAAAGGGGGAGATCAAATGCCGCTCGTGCTTAAATAGTTTTTTCGTGAGACCCCGGCGTGGGTTCTCACAGAAACGCACGGAAATTACCGGTAGGGAAACGCAACGATGTTACCGGTACGTACCGGTATGGTACCGTACAAACGCACGATAAGTTACTTGCGTACGCACGATACAATTTAAATCCTTCGTTGGCGCAAGGATGCCGCTACATATATGTGACGGCGCTGTGTAACACTCGGGCCGGCATTAATTGCGACTGGCTTGTGCTTTGCAGGTTTTGGCTGCGAGTCAGAACCCTTTGACTTTTGCCGGCCGGGGCGCAGGGCGGCGGAGGGGATCGCCTCGGCGTGGCGACAATACCCTGGTCAGGGGGAGCGGTAGTGCGGGGTGGAGAAGATGAGCGTGAGCCAGTGTGTGCAAGTGTACGATTGAGGCTGGCTGATGAGGAAGAACCAGAGTGTGGCAGTTTGCGATTATGGCTGTTCTCACAGTGGCGATCGGCGTTGAGAGTGAGAGGCGCCGCGGATGCTCGAAACGGGGACTCACGTAGCTCCGGGGCACAAAAGCGAGATTCCTGGCGGGGAGCGAAAGTGAACTCTCTCACGCGCACGCCGACTGGCCATGAATCCGAACGGAGAGCCTTCTCACCGCAGGATTCTGGGATCCTCACCTTGAAGGATAGGGCGCGGCGCTATGAGGGATCTACACCTCTGCCCAGGAGGAAGAAGGCAAGCACGTCCTCAGTGACAAGCCGCCGGCTCACGGATGCAGTTACCTGCTCGACAGTGATGGTGTTCGCGAGCCCCATGATGTGCAGCCAGAAGCGTTGTGGACTGCGATCTTGCGTGGCTACCAGGTTAGGCGATGCCGCGTTCGTGCCGGTGATCACTACGTGCTCCGGTGCAGGCGTACGGCGTAGTGTGTCAGCATAGGTGAACTGCCGGTGGGACTGTGCGACTGGTGAAGTGCGATCGGCGTGACTGGCAGCGACAATTTTGTTTCCCATATCCCTCTGAGATTGTGCAGAGTCCCTATGTGGTCAAATAAAATGCCGGGCTCCGTAATAGGCGTGATTTTTAGTGCAGTTATTGCGGTTGAGACAAGTAGTATTAGCACCCAGGCACCCATGTTGTTGGCCGTATCTTCTTCCTCTTGGCCTGGGTGGTTTTTTCCCTTAGTTCTTGCGCCTTCGCCTTGATTTTTTCTGCGTCAATACTTCTTTTGATTCCCCACGTCTGGTTTTGTTTGTCACGTATGGTGTTGACTGGTTTACCTACTGGTTTTTCTTCTTCTGGTGTTCCTAATTTCAAAACAGCCAGCTTTATAGTGGGCTTATGGTACTCTGTCGCCGCTACTCTTATTGCCACTGATCTCACCTGACCTCACCTTGAAGAGGTCTTGTAGGGTCGGTCCAATTTTCACGTTTTGCTATTTTTGGCAAATATTCGGTGATCCAGCGTTCTCAATAACGGCGCGATATGGATTGAGCTATCTTCCAGCTGTGTCTGTCAACTAGCTCATCCGAGGAAGTCGGCTCCGCTTCTCCGGAACACCCTATCAAAAAGTGGAATGGTGTCAATGCCTCGTCGTCTTCTTTACTGATCGGTATGTGAGTCAGTGGTCTGTTGTTTATAATGTATTCTATTGCTGTTAGTATTGCTCTCAACGTGGCTTCTTTGTAACTCTGACTCTTACTGTCCGTGTACACAATGCGAACTCGCTGCGAACTCTTCGTGCGAACTATATGGAGATGACAAGTTCGCTAGTTCGATGTGTGTAAATGAGTTCGCTCGTCCCCTGCTTCTTATTCTTTCTAACTTTATCTGACATATTATGTCAAGAACGCGCCAAAAACCGTTAACTGTATGGTAAAAATTATTGTTTGTACTTACATTTTAACAAATATTAAGCACAAAATGATAACTTTACTTTTCATACACCAAACCACACCATACAATGAAAACAATTGATGTTTGTTTACAAAAAGCATGTGGTTCAAAATGAGCTGTCAAAAGTTCGCAGCGAGTTCGCAGCTCAAGTTCCATCGCTTGCGGGAATGGAGTTCGCACGAAGAGTTCGCAGCGAGTTCGCAACGTGTAAACGGACAGTTAGGAAGGAGACTTTTCACTTCTCTCACAATTCTTTTCCAGGCTCCCCCAAAGTGCGGTGGGTTGAAGTTCCATTTGATGCCTTCTATCGCGCTTTGTTCGATCAATCTTTTTATCTGGTTGCTTGCGCCCACAAAATTGGTACCATTGTCACTGTAAATTTCAGAGATCTTTCCTCTTCTGTGTTGCATCGCGCGCAGACACATCAGGAAGGTTTCTATTAACTCGGTGATTTTATGTCGCTTCGGAAGGATAATGATTTTATTTGTATCCTCCGGCAAGTAATGTACCTCGCCCAGGCGACTTCTCACGCGTAGTACGCCGCCATACCTCATGGGTTGAGTGCCTTGATGGTGCTGTGTTTTGGTACGGGTTTGTTTAACATCAAATTGGTTACTTCCTCTTCAAATGATTCCCACTGTGCCTTTCTTATAAGTAATGTTTCTGCTCTTCCCCATGTTTTGCAGTCTAATAGCGGCGTGAACGTGTCTCGTTTAGCTTCATGCTGTAGTTTTTTTTAAATAGTTCAGCCAAATTGCTAACGCCTTATTTAAACGTATCCGAGAGGAACACCACTCAATGGAAATAGCGTCTCAGTCGGTTTTTTGAATGTGTTTATAACATGTACCGGTTTTATATCTTCCTACGTTATAAACGATTGCGGCTTCCGAAGGATAATTTCTTGCCTCAGGAAGGCCGGGCCGTCGAACCATAATGATGGTCCTCTTTTTTCTTTCGTTGCTTCATCAGCTGGGTTCCTGACGCAACCCATTGCCACTGCTCCTTGTTGCTAGTTTCTAGGATTTCACCTATTCTGACGGCTGTAAATTGTTTATATTTTCGTGCTTCGCTGTTAATCCACCCGAGCACGGTGGTGGAGTCGGTCCAAAAGTATGAGTCATCGATTTTAATTCTTAATTCCCTCTTAGTAGCTTCCGTCAGCCTGATTACTAGAACGGCGGCCTGAAGTTCGAGCCGGGGAATGGATAGCGGCTTTTTTGGGGCTACTCTTGATTTTGCGCATATGACATTGATGTCGATACCGTGTTGGTGAATGGTACGCAGGTATATTATTGTTGCAAATGCCTTTTCTGAGGCATCGACAAAAGTGTGCTGCTCTCTACGGCAATCTCCTCTTGCCTTCGAATACGGTCTGGTGATTTTTAGTTGATCTACACCTTTGATCCTTGCCAACCACTTTTCCCATTGGCTTTGCAGGTCGACTGGAAGTTTATCATCCCAGTCCATCTCGGATCTCCACAGGTCCTGCATGAGAATTTTAGCCTGGGTGGTGTAATGAGCGACTAACCCCAAAGGGTCGTAAATTTTCCTGATGGTTGATAGGACCATTCTTTTGGTAATATCTTCTGCGTTGATCTCTGGTAGCTTTAGTGCGTACCTAAACTCATCGAATTTTCTATCCCATATCAAGCCAAGTACTTTCTCTGAGGTTTGGCACCTTGTTCCAATATTCAGAAATGTGTTTTCCGAAAGCCTTTACTTGTGAATATTACTTTCGCATTCGTTGCTGTTGGTGATGAAATTTCTGAGGAAAAAGTTGGCTTTATCGTGGATTTCACACACTTCCCGGACAGTCCGTACGGCCGCTTCAAGATCCGGGAAACTGTCCAGGTAATCGTCCACGTAGTGATTTCGCACTATCGCTTCCACGGCCTCTGGGTATTTAGACTTAAACAGTGCCGCGTTTTGATTTTTAACATATTGGGCACATGCTGGGGAGCACGTGGCCCCAAACGTCATGACTTGCATGACGTATACTTGGGGTACCATATCAGGTGAACCCCTAAACAAAAATCTCTGTGCGTATTGATCCTCCTGGCGTATTTTAATTTCTTGAAACATTTCTTTAATCTCACCTGTGCAACCAATTGGGTGTTCGCCAAAACTCGCGCCTCATTGAGGCCAGTGTCATAGGCGGCCCGCTGTGCAGCATTCTACGATGATAGTCTTCAGCAACCAGCTTCGTCAGGTGCGCGCCATCCGGTAGCAGTATTGGATATTTCACCGAGTAAGGTACGTCTACCGCGGCCAGGCGACCACCGATCCGTAGTAGTCCATCAGCATCCAAAAATGGTCGCAATCCTCTCAGCTTAGAGTTTGTTGGTGGAGCTCGATTGGCTGAAATCTCCTTGATTTCTTGGACAAAATCATCTTGCTGCAGTTTGCCGATTATCTTCTTTTCTGCTTCTATGATTTCCTTTACGATTAGGACAGCTTTTCCACCTTCTTGCTTCTATTGGCACCATCGACTGAACCTGAGACAAAATGCCATCATTCTCAAATACTTCCAGTAGCAGGAGTAGTTTGTTGCCATGGTAGCCGGTGCTTTGTCGATGACAGCTACTGCGATTGAAGATTTCCGTCGTTCCAATAGATCCTCCGCGATTGCACGGTTGCTCTTCATCCTGTCTTAGCCACGCTGGCTAATGGAACCAGTTATCAGCTTTCAGCAGATCTTGTGGCAATGCTCCCTTGGATACTATATCCGTCGGATTATCGACGCCTTTCACATGTAGCCATCGATGCCGGGTCAATGCTTCTTGTATCATTGACACCCTGTTGGCCACGTATGTGGCCCAAGTGTATGACGGCGTTCGACGTAGCACAATGGTGTAGCACAATGGCTGAACCCGTCATGAAGATGATGTCCATGTCTTCTATTTTAAGCGCCTTGCTAACAGTCTTCCACAATTTTGCTGCCATGATTGATGCACAAAGCTCCAACCTCGTTAGACTTATCTTCTTTACTAGGTTTAACGATGAAACTCAAAACGTTTGCCATTGTTCTAAACATGTTCGATTTCGATGTCAACTCTATAGCGGGCGTAATCACACACACAGCCATGTTCTCAACACCTTGTGTTTGGATGTCAACTCATACCGCTTCTTTATGATAAACTCAAATTTAGGTGGGATTGTTTTCGTTAAAAAAACGATTTAAAGCAGATGCTTTAAATTTTGGGAGATATCATTATGTAATGCCCAAAAGAACAGAAGCACGATGTTTTTGTTTTAGAATTCATAATTCATTCATTCATTTGTACATTTGTAAATTCACAGTTAACATAGTTCACAGTTCAAAAAGTACTCACAGCTAGCACAGTACGCAAACTCCCAGCTCAACAAACTCACAGATTGTGTTACAGTCCATGCCTATAAATAATTAATATTTGGTACACTTGTTAGTCAGTTATAGCCTCTTCTGCTAAACAACGGTTCAAATATCCCCACATGTTCCTTATATACCCTTCGCAATCCTCCGGTGCTATTAGATTAGCCCCATTGTCAATCGCTTGAAATAGCTCGGCCTCATTATTTGGATTAGTCCGTTTAGTAAATTTTTTCCATTTACTAAAAAGAGTCTCAATGGGGTTGAGAAAAGAAGAATAAGGCGGGAGATACAACAATTCACAACCGTTTTCCGTGATCAATCCTTCACTTCCTGGCATTTATGAAACGCGACATTATCCATGACCATCAAAAACCGGACCATGTCGCGTGATTCCATATTGTGTTTTAGTTCCCTAATGAATTCAAAACATTTTACCCGCTCAATGGCACTGCCGATTCGAAGATAGTGTATAATGCCTGCTCTGGACATGGCACAAACTACTGATATGTTTCTGGTTCTGAGCTGAGGAACAACTGCTGCGGCTGGTTTACCAACCCGTGATCGGCCCGCCGAAGTTCTCATCGACACGTTGAATCCCACTTCGTCAATAAAAACAATTGCAGTGTCACTCTAGCAAGATGAAAGGCCCATGAAATATTGAGTATACTCTTTTCGCGCAGAAATGTTACATTCTACATTTCGTCATTCTGGAATTCTTTGCAGCCGTTTAAACGAATAGTAAAATCCCACAATTCCACGCGATATGGTTATTAAAGAAACCTTAACTCCATGGACTTCCTCCACCTTTTCGACAATTGCTTTCAGGGTTAGTGTGCAATCCACATCTATCAAGAGTTTAATGAACTCTACTGCATCACTAGAAAGCTTTTTCGGTTTGTTGCCACCTCTTTTCGCAACTTCTTCTTCTCATGTGGCTCTTACTTTGCGTAAGATAGAATACACCGTAGGGCGTTTGATATTCAACGTAACCGCAATATCTGCCGCTCTCATTCCAATGTTGTATGCGGAAATCACGCTCTTTCTACCTTCGTTACTAGTAGTGACGAGTTTTCGGCGGAAGACGCGCGGTGTTTCTTATTCGCTACTGCTTGACATTGCTAAAACATGAAATGCAATTATCATTACATTTGTGTACATGTTAATTAAACGTAAACTTCTTAAATTACTTCTTTCATCAATCGATACTGTTGCAGCTCCGCATTGAACTTTTTTACCGCGGCTGTTTTCAATCCAAAACAATCGCACTTAAATTTAACGTTTATCAGAAAGAAGCGGTATGAGTTGATATGCACACACAAGTTGTTGCGAACATGGCTGTGTGTGTAAGTAAGCTCGCTATAGAGTTGACATTGAAATCGAACATGTTGAGAACAATGGCACACGTTTTGAGTTCCATCGTAAAACCCAGTGTGGGTGCCAGCTTAGATTTTGCTGCCAAAATTTCCACCCTACGCGGCAATCCTTGTCGATTGTTTTGGCATACATCACTGCCCCGAATGCTGCCTTCGATGCATCAGCGAAGCAGTGCAGTGAGTCGATACTGATTCTCTTACGCTGGCGAATCGTGGAATCTTCAGTTGGGCTAACAACGGCAGACTGGCATGGAATGTGTTCCAGCCTTTGGTTGTATCGGGTGGTAGAGGCTCGTCCCAGTCCAAGCCGCCTATCCACAGCTGCTGCATTTTTATTTTCGCCCAGACGGTGATAGGCGCCACTAGCCCCAACGGATCGAAGAGTTTTGCTGTTATGGAATAAAAACGCCTTTTCGTTAAGGGCTCGGAGAGATCAGAAACGTCAGCCTCTACAAACAATTGGTCCGAAGCTGTCTGCCAAGCGATTCCCAGTGTCCTGATATGACCATCTTTGTCAAGCTGTATAACATGATTTTTCGCAGGATCAACGGCCGCTACCTTTTCCAACACCTTTGTCGAATTCGAATTCCACTTTTGCAGATGGAATCCTTCTTTCCTAAGTAAATTCTGGAGATCTTCCTGCAGACGAACAGCTTCCTCCTCCGTTTGCGCTCCGCCGATGTAATCGTCCACATAGAAGTCTTCTGACAAAGCCCGTTTTGCCCTTGGATATGCCGCACCTTCGTCTTCCGCCAACTGATGCAGCACTCGCGTTGCCAAGAAAGAAGATGGCCTCAGCCCGAAGGTAACTCGTTGCAGCTCGAAGGTCTCCAAAGGAACCGATGCTGAAGCCCTCCATAAGATGCGTTGCAATGGTTTGTGATCCGGATGCACCTTTACTTGCAGATACATCTTTTCGATGTCCGCAACTAAGGCAATAGGGTACATTCGGAATCTCATCAGCAGCTACATTAACGAATCTTGTATGACTGGCCCAGTGAGTAGCACATCATTGAGCGAATAATTCGTCGACGTTTTTGATGAGCCGTCAAACACTCGGCGAACTTTCGTGCTCGTGCTGGATTCCTTGACAACTGGATGATGAGGAAGGTAACAAATCTGCTCTTGTCTTTCTCGCTGCTCTCCATCCAGTACCTTTCTTAGAAAGCCACGCTGAACGTAATCCTCTATCACTGCCGTATACTCTGCCCTTAGGGCCGGATTCCTATTGAAACGTCGTTCGACTTGCAAAAATCTCCTTTCTGCAGCGTGTCTTGATTCCGCCAGTAGCTGTTGGCCTCCTTCTTTGAACGGTAGTTTCACTTGATATCTGCCGTCCTCGTTGCGTGAGTGATGTTGTGTGAACTGGTCTTCACAATCTTCTTCTTCTTGGGATCGCTTCGTCACTTCAGGAATTTCTTCAAGTGTCCAGAATCTTTCAATCTGCTTTTCCAGCAACTTGCAGGATTCGACATGCAGGGCGGTTTGGTGTTCGGGATGTCCTTCTACGACGCACGGAACTTTCCCTGACGCCACCCAGCCAAATACCGAATTGATGAAAACTGGTAGGTTGCCTGTTGCCTTTCGCAGCTGCACATTGTTGCCGTCACTAGCAGTTAAGAAATCTGCGTAGAACTCCGATCCCAACAGCATGTCGATATTTCCTCTCACGTCGAATGTTGGGTCAGCCAATGCAAATCCTGCGTTCAGCTCGGATTTATTGATTCTCAAGTTGGCCGATGGCTGCGGCCCCATTATCTTTGGTATTCCAGCAAATTCCACCCTTTGCTCGTAATCCGTCGTTCTGGATCGAATAATCGCCTCGACGCTTGATGTGATGTGGATGTGGAGGATGTGGAAGCGCCGACGTAGATCCTCGGTGATGATGTTCACTTGCGCTCCGCTGTCGCGAAGCCCTCGCGATAATCCATCTTCCCGGTGCATCTCTAACGAACACTAACGCCGTACACAACAAGACGTGGGTTTTCGCAGGATCTTGGTTGCTATGGATGTTTGGAGTAACACTTGCCACCTGATTTTGCTCTCGGAATGATGACTCTTCACGCTTCGGCGTGTCACTGTGAAGCAGCGAATGATGTTTTTTGGAGCAAGCTCGGCAGCGTCCGTTCGACCGGCACTCTCGGGACAAGTGCCCTCGTGTCAAACAGTTCATGCACAATTTCTTCTGCTTCACTACTTGCTCGCGATGCACTGTGCTCAACTCACTGAACGCCGGACAATTTGAAATGAAATGCGGCCCGTCGCAGTAACCACACTTCCTCGCCGGAGTCTCAGCGGAAACGCCAGCCACCAAGCGCCGATGCGGTGGTTGTCTTCCAGAAGTTAGTCTTCCTGCTGTTGTAGCATCTAGAATCCTTGTTTGAGACTGCAGGAACTGGATCAGATCTTCTGTTTCAGATCGGTCCTCCTGCTCGACGTGTGTCTCCCAGAGCCGTCGCGTAGTGTCGTCGAGCTTTGACACCAGTAGCTCAGTGAGAAGAACACCCCACCTTGAAGTGTCCTCGCCCAGTTGATCCAACAGCTTCGTGTGTCGATCGAACGCGTCGATAAGATTGTGGATCCCTTCCTTAGTCATGGTGGCCATGCGTGGCCATTGAAGCAGCTCGTTCACATGCCGCTTCTTTTGCACGTAGAAAGCGGGGCATATCTTTTCACAAGTGCCTCGAACGCCACACTGTAACTAGAGCCGCTTACTGGAAATGCCTCTACCACCTTGAGGGTTTCTCCTTTTAGAAACGTTTTGAGGTAACACAGCTTCTCAATGGCAGCGATGTCTTCGTTACTATGTACCAAGGCTACATACATGTCATGGAATTGATGCCATGTATCGTATCTTCCGTCGAAAGCCGGAATAGTAAGTTGCGGCAGTCGAACACCACCTGTCGGTTGTCTCGGCACGTGCTCCACCAGCATGCGCCCCAGTTGATCATCTGCATGTTTGCGTTCCGTTTTCAACTTCATCAGCAGCCTTGCCTTGGCCTCAAAATATCTTTCGTCGAAGTTATCCTTCTGCCGTCGGTTATCCAGCCGACTCTCTTCGGCGTCGTTGAGGATGATTTCATCGTGCTGCTGCTGGAACGTTTCACGTAGTTCTTGCAGAGCTATCAGCCTCACCTCGATCACCGCCGGTTCCACGCCATCGTCTATCTCCCTCAGATATCTCTCAATGGCTTCCAAGGATTCAAACACATCCTGTCGCATCCGAAGAGCCTTCAGTAATGAAGCTTTCGTCATCATGCGATCCGAAGGTTCACTCACACACTAATGGATAATGTCTTTCCACGATCGCCTCACTCACACAAACTCAACACTACTGCACTACACTGCTACACCGTTGTCCTGTATCCTGGTCACGGCACCATTTGTTTAGGATGAGGGCCTAAACTACCACGATGTGCAGGCAACGCCTTATATATGTGTTGGTGTGAAGGATCGCCCCCATGTGCGCTGTTTCAAATGGTGTTGGTTTCTTCCTCTTTCCTCTTTCACCCAAAAACAGGACCTGTGGCTTCATCGGTGTTAGTAGAACTTCAAAGTTGACCGCGAAGTTTTAAGGAACTCATATTTAAGGAAATTTTTCTGTTTTGCTTAAACTTTATCTTCGCCTGACTACCGTTCTGAACACCCAATCTCTCAAAAAACCCTCTCAGAATGTTAAACGTTGCTTCGTTTATCCTTGTAGTTTGTACTATTTGCGGCCATTTTGAACAAGAATCTACCATTAGCAGGTAGTAACATCCATCGATTGGCCCTGCATTGTCGACATGCACTCTCTGCCTCGGTGCAGTTGCAAGCAATGGGAGTACTGTGTGGTGGGAATTTTGGTGCTGCTGCGCACTGAGGGCACGACCTCACAAATTCAGCAATATTGACGTCCAAGCAAGGCAAATATACATGTAAAAGGGCAACACGGACACAAACGAGATAGAGTTTTGAGAATATTACTTTATTCTACTGAACTGGCGAATAGCTATGCGCAATTTTCTGAACTGTCCCGTTTTTCTGCAACCACTGCGTTCCTTTTAAACCCTTCACGCGTCTTCCTTTCTCTCTTACCCATTCTACTGCTGTCGTTATGGCCTGGTTGCCAGAACATTCGACTGTACATTCGGTCCTACTGATATGACTTCCGTCTCGGGAGTGCTAATCTACTTCCTGTTCTTCACTCTCCCAAAGCGTAAAGCGGTTTGCCCATGTTGTTCCTTGCGCCCACGGTTTAATATTGTCCCCACTAGTTGCGGCAACGTCTGGACCTTCACTTGCGGCAACCTTCCTACTTTATATCGACCATTTCTATTAACCTGTGCAGTTTCGTTTTAAAAACTCGCTCGATAGATTATTGTTTGCCACAAACAATGGCCCCTATTCTATACGATAAGCTGCATCAACCAACACAGCTTGTGGATCGATATGTGTTCATTTGTGGATGAACTTGTACTCCGAGCTATCCTATACAGCTAACATAACCGATCGGTTCGATGGTCGCTACGTCATCCGTCTGATGCATACTGTTGGCAAAATTTCGATCAATAGCGCTGTCGACCAACTGTTTCGATTTTTTTTGCACCGTATCGATTGTTTCGTTGGCAACTGCCTCGGACCTGTTGAAAGAGAGTCGATAGCGAGAGGTTCATTTTGGCGGTGTGCTATTTTTTATTACTCACATTTTCTATGCATTATACAGATCGAACTTTTTTAACCCCTTTTTTAATTTAAAAAATAAATAAAATTTTATTAAGATCATAATAATTCTAATAAAAAATGGATCTTTTTATCTTCAAAGCGAGTCGTTTATTTTTATAGCGAGCGCTGAACGTTTGTTCTATGAAACCATTCTGAATTGCTCTGGTCCACGAGTTGTTGTGGATTGCTGGTGTTTCCTTCGTTGTGTGATGATTTGAACTGTTGCAATTTGCTCTTCGGCCACCTGCTTTTATACCTGTTTCTTCCCAGTAAAGTGGGATTGTAAATTACTACCCTAAATCGTGAGTGCAACTTAGCATCCTGGGATGCTCACATGTATGTTAATGCTAAAAAAGCGATTGACACAAATAACAAGTTAAAGATTAAACAAACGTCTCGCAGCACTTTTCTCTTCCTTTGACATGTCCATGCTTACAAAATGTTTTAGCTCACGTTGTATGATTCGTAGCGTTTGGTTGGACACCTTCGAAAATGTAGATTGTCCAATCGGTATGGTGAAATCGTTACCGACGCCGCACTGATACGAGCCCTGAGCAAGAAACTTCAGGGTAGCCGCCAATTGGTGCAGTGCTGTCAGGCCCCGGGAGTGTTTTGGGCCTATAGTTCGGGCGATTTTGTCGTGTATTTCCATAAATAAAAATTTATTTATCCGAAAGTTGGCAACAAATCTAAAAGTTCAACTAAACCAATGATGAACATTTTTATAAAGATGCATGTGCTTCGTTTCACGGGCACCTGCCATTTGACTTGCACTTTACTCACACTTCGTCCGGCATCGTTAGCTTATCAAGCTTATGCCGCAACTGCCTACGGTGTATGTCTAAATTGAGAACATCTTCACTTTCACCTTCGGATAAAAACAATAACGAGTTCATATTGAAATTTACACGCTTGAAAGGCTTAAATTCACACTCTATGAATGTTATGACTGAGGCAAACGTACAGAATGAAAAATCTTTGGTGTTTGTTTTGGTCAAGCCGGCTTGAAAACACAACAGGCCTGTTTTGAAAATGACATTTCGTACGGATGACAACTACTCGTATTCTCGACACCTCCTTTCATACCAACAGTAGATGGTTCTGTCGGTCGACCCATTTGTATCAACCAACTTCTATATGACAGAATGGATGGAATAGGCGCCAATGTACGTTTTATAGCGACTAGATCGTCCATTTAAACCATTTTATTGTATCTTCCGCGGAAAGCTTGGCTGGACTGGCAGAACTGTCCTATTTAACCTTTCTGCTTGCCCATTGCCTCGGGGCACACCGGTTGTGCTAACTATATGCTCTATTCCCTTGCCTCTGGAGTACTGTGCAAAAAGTGTTGAGTTAAAGGCGGCTCCTCTGTCACTCACTATGAGTAGCTTTGCGCAGTGGCGATATCGTAACCAATGAGGTAAAACTGAGGTGCGATGCGCTAGTTGAAAACTAGCTCATTCACTGTGTGTTCCGGGTTACCGAGAACAGCTGACCGATTTTCTATTTTCTGAATCGTTTCTTGAGCATTTGTTTTTTTTTTTTTTGGGTACAACCATACAAATTTAGAAAACCAATCCACCATAGTGAGTATTGAACTCTTTCCCAGTCTTCCCAGCATCCTTGGTCCTTCATGATCTACGTGCAATTTTTGCGGCGGTCTGTCTCCTTTTGCGAATGGATTCAGATATCCCTCTTTTATCCCACTCTTTTTGCATGGTTTGCAATTTTCTATAACTTGCTTAACTGTTGTGTTCTGTTCTTGTTCCTTCGGTTTCCAGTGGACTGTATATTTGGGGGTTTCTTTCCTTTTGAGCGGCGGAGTAATAATTTCGCGAGCGACACGTCTGTTTTGCTCAGTTACTACTCTTGCTACTACTTTATTTCATTTTCTAGCCGTTCTTCTCTTTGGATCGTGCGTGCCCCCCTACAGCACTGGACGCTGCGAGTAAAAGTCGTCCAGCGCGGTAGGTGGCTTGCTCGAACCCGGCATCTACTGTCAACGCCACTTTCCAATGCGCAACTAGCGCAACAGTTCTGTTATTATACATTTCTCAATATCCGGCAATCGGTGAATGGATCTGCTGCATCGTTCAATGTTATTTCCATTTTTACCGGACACTCTTTATTTCCTGGTTGACCATCACTGCTGTTCTACCAAATTCTTTCCAGCATTCCTCTAAGCGTATTTTTATATTTTCGGTGCATCTGATAGATATCATTCTCTTCCTCGATATTGTGCATCAATTTGTCGGCTTCATCGGAGGTTTTCGGTTATATAGAAATCCCGTGGTTTCTGATGTTATATTGCACCGAATTTAGGAAGTCCTCTTCAATAATCATGTTCGCACTTATTGCGTATAAGATACCACAATAAGTCGAAATTTCAAAACATTCTCCATCCATCATTATTGGGACCTGTGTTTATTTGAATCCCTTCTGCGGGAGATCATCTGGTCCCCTCGTCGTTTGCTCCGAGTTTAGTAGCACTTTGAATCTTGAAAGTAATTCCTCGAAAATGTCAGTTCTTATCAGCAACACTTCACTTTCCGTGGTGATTAACGCTGGAAACTCGTTGCCCTCACACGACACATGTTAATCGGTAATTTTCTTTTGCTGGTTCCTTCTGCGTCGACACCGGTAAGCTAAGCGCAAACGTGACGAACTTGTTCGCGCATTTTGACAACCATGCATTTTCCTTTGTTCTTTCCGAAATGACATTCAGCTGGGCTAGAAACAAGTTGCTATCGTTTTCAACCCCTGCTTTGCTTGTACGTTCAGTTGACGTATTGGAGTTATCTTTGGTTAGTTCGTCGCGTTTATAGTACTCACGACTGAGTTTTCCATCATATTATTTTTATCAACAATTTGTGCAGGCAAAATGGAGCTAAATCAACTTGTGACAGCTTTGGTCGCTGAAGTGACTTCAAGGATTTTTTTTATGATTTCGACACAACAAAAACGTTAAATTTAAATAAAAACTAATTACCTGTCTCTTTACTCATCTCTGTAAACTCTACAACCGTATCGTATAAACTAGGTAGTTCTCGATTTGACAGCGATGTTCGTGCCTGTATCCCGCATACATCGGGAAACACGGGAAACATGGCGTACACTGTTATTTTGCCCAAAAAGTGTCCTGTCAAAATGTTTGCGCGAACAAGTTCGTCACGTTTGCGCCTTGCTGTACACTCCACCGCAAAGCTGTGTCCATAATTCTACGTCTGATGTCCAATACGAACACATTTGAAACATGACACCGTATTGTTCGCTGGTGTAACACTCCTTTGCGCGGTACCCAAACTCGTTCAAACAGAAACATCTCAGTTCGCTTTTATTTGATGGACAGCTTTGAGATTCGTGCCCGACGTCGCCACAGTTATAACAAAAACGTTTTTACGTGCTCACCGTTGTTCGCGTAAATTCGCCTCCGCCTCGGTTCGAAGTGCCACCCCTTTGCTTCATTTTCTCACTGGCGGCTCTCTCAAACTATCTGATGTTTCCTTCAAATCGGTAACGTTTACTGAGGCGTACAACAAGGCACGTTGCTGGTTATCTTCCGTGAATCCGTCTGCTATATACTCTATCAGACTAGCTTCTTCCAAATTAATTTTTTAGGCCAATTCTTGCATGGAGTAGATAAACTCCAAGGCCGACTCATCTTTTTCGTTCACTGGTACGCATTATTTTTTCAAAGTCACCCAACAGTGCATGTTGCAGACTTTTGCTCGTCGTTATGCCCCGCAGTGTTCCAAAGAAACAGCAAGCTTCTTGCGGCACATAATAGACTTCAGCTCGTCAGACAAACCAAAACAAACGCACCTGAATCTAACATTTATCACAATGAAGCGGTATGAGTTGAAATCCACACACATTGTGTTGAGAACATGGCTGTGTGTGTAAGTAAGCCCGCTATAGAGTTGACATCGAAATCGAACATGTTGAGATCAATGGCAAAAATTTTGCGTTCCATCCTAAAACTCTGCATAAATGCACGAAATTTTTATTTTATTGGCTGACTTTCATTCTATATTTCTTGAAATACGGCAAAGCGTAACTTGCTGGCCGGGCGTGTTGCGAACTAGTTTCGCTTGGAGATCAGGAACAAGAGAGCGATTTACAGCCCTATTGCCGTGCACGCATGTTCGAGAAAGCTCACATAATTCGTCAGTTTCGTATTGCCACACGTTTTTGACTGCCGTTCGCAGATTCACGAGAGCTTACGAATCGACGAATGCATTTGACTGGAGCTTTTCTTCGAACGTCACGGCAAAATCCGCATTGTAGTGCCAGAATGGAGAGGGCCATTTGAGGATTTTGCTGCCGACAGTCTGTACTGTCGGAAGGCTTCATGCGGTAATATGAATTGAAGAAATTTCACATGATTTTTGTAAATTTACTTATTGATAACTACATTATTGATGTTATTAACGTTATAATAATTATTATGTTCGTTTTACAAGTACGTAAATGTAAAAATTAAAAAAAAACTTAAAAATCATAATGAGGGGCTTTTTCATGAATGTGAGGAGTTTAGAAAAAAGGAAAATACTCTTACAAACGGTCGTCGGTTTTCTTGGTTGCTTTTTTCACTTTGCTGTTCGGCTTCCGTTCCTTCACTTCTCTCGAGTCGCCTGCGCGCGCCGGTTATATAGTCCTCGTGGGGCACTCACTGACGTTCGCAGCCGCTCATAGCCGCCACCCACACACGGCCTTTCCTGTCTTGATCCTTCCGCCCCGGAGGATCTCGCTGCTACCTTGTCCTACACTCGGAAGGGCTTCATGTGTGATGCCGCCGTTGTTGTCATCTTCGGGCCCTCGCCGCTGATCTTGGCCACTTCGTATCGGTCGTGGGGTCGGACGCCAGTCACCTTATATGGGC
The DNA here is from genome assembly GCA_914969975.1 of Anopheles atroparvus. Lineage (NCBI taxonomy): Eukaryota > Metazoa > Arthropoda > Insecta > Diptera > Culicidae > Anopheles > Anopheles atroparvus. Next base: position 30,389,866 of record CAJZCY010000004.1, on the reverse strand, counting down.
CTAGATAATCGGCCGCGTACTTCCTTCCGGGACAAAACTGTGTCCTTTTTATCGCCACCAGATCTCCCTTCTGGTACGCCGGTGCCATCCGAGCCCGTAGATCGTACGACTTCCTTTGCTCTCCCTGTGCCTTGGCGATGGAAGCCCTAGTGCTCGCTTGAACACCTTCACGCTGATCGTAGTACTGAGCGACCTTTATCTCCTCCATTAACTCGCTCAAACGCAAGTCTCCCTCATGTTTCATCGGTACTCCGAACATGGCTTCAAACGGAGTCATTCCGATGCTTTGGTGAAGACTCGCATTGATCCATCTCTGGATGTTAGCAACATGTTTGTACCACTTCGCAGGATCATCGACGCTAGCCTTCTTCAGCATACTCAATATAACCTGAATCACCCTCTCGACCTGCCCGTTTCCACGTGGAACTCCGGTAGTTACTGCGATGTGTTCAATATTCCGATCCGCACAGTATTCCCTGAAGTCATTGGATGTGAACGCCGCGCCTTTGTCACTCACTATTCGTCTCGGATTTCCAAACACTTCACTATGTGCCGTTAGTCGCTGGATAACCTCACATGAATTCGTTGTCTTTGTTGGGTATACCCAAGTGTATTTGGTAAACGCATCCACGACGACGCATACGTACTTGTACTTTTTCTCAGTGATATCCATCGGACCTACATGATCGACATGATACGTGTCTAGCGGGACATCTCCCTTGACGATCGGGTTTAGCAGTCCCTCGGTCTTTCCTCTCTTTCTTTCGGCCAAAATACACTTCACACAACACTCGATGACCTGCTTGATCTTCTCACTCAGGTTAGTTATGTAAAATTCGCGTTGAATCACATCTTCCAATTTACGAGCACCGAGATGTCCGTTGTCGTGTGCCCTTTTGATGATTTCTTTCTGGAGATCCGACGGCACTACGATCAGTTCCCGACCTTGTACAACTTTCATCACCAACCCATCACACTCAACATAATTCTCGTATTTCTGCGTCTTCAAGAGTTCTGCTATGGCCTTCACCCGTTCGTCCTGTTTCTGAGATCTTCTAAGGGCCTCAATCATTGGGTCCCGTGTTATCATCATGACCGGTGCCCTACTTAACGCGTCCACATGTCTCATAGAAGACCCCGCCCGATGCACTACCTCGTATTCGTATTCTTCCAACATCAACGCCCATCTCGCGATTCTAGCCGACATCGGGTTAGCTCTAAAAGTGTGTTGAAAAGCTGAACAATCCGTTATTATCTTGAACTTTATGCCGAGAAGATATACCCGAAATTTCTCTACTGCCCGAACCACGGCCAATACTTCCAAATGATACGCACTATAGTTTTTCTCCGCGCTTGTTGTCTGTTGACTCATGAAAGCCACCGGATGAAATTCGTTATCATCGCTCTTTTGCACCAAAGCTGCACCGTATCCGCATTTAGAAGCGTCAGTATGTAGCTCCGTTTCCCCCTTTTCATCGTATATCTTCAGTACAGGGTCAGACGTTAGACACTCTTTCAACTGTCCGAAGCTCCTTTGTTGCGTTTGTCCGAACTCGTACACTTCCCCCTTTCGCAGCAGGTTTGTCAGCGGCTTTGCAATCATCGCGTACCCGGCAATGAATTTCCGAAAATAGCTGGTAAGCCCCAAAAAACGCTGCAGTTCTTTAGCATTTTTGGGTTGGGGGAAATATTGAACCGCCCGTATCTTTCTTGGAGATATGCGATGTTGGAGCCGCAACGAGGGTAGCAAAGATAAAAAACAAAAAAAAAACTATTTTGCCAATCGCCGAATGTATATTTCTTCCTCAATTGTTCTACGCTTCGCGTGCGATCAAAATTTAGTCCTTTTTCTCTTCTGCACTCGATCCACTCCCGTTTGCGACTAACTAGAGATCGTTATCTCTTGCCTCGGGCTCTCCTCGCCGCACGGTTGGCAGCGCCGAACTCTCCACACACAGCCACAGCTCACCGCTCTGCTGCATGGGCGCGTGCCACAGAGTGTCCCGAACATTCCCCGGCCCGTAACTTTATCCCGGAGTTCCTGCGGGGCAGGGTTACCCTCAAACAACATGAGATGGACACTGGCCAGGTGGCAGCAGCTCCATCGTTGCCAGCTTCGCGGCCGCCCTTCTAAACCGGCCGGTTCTGGTGCGTACCCAAGCCTGCCGGACTCGCCCGTCCCCAGACGGGATAAGCTCCTCAATCACGCCTCGGGTCCAGCATTTTCGCCTGTCCCCTTCGACAACGAACACCAGGTCTCCTACCTGCAGAGGCCTGGTTTCGCCGAACCACTTCGTTCTGGGGTTTAGATGGGGAATGTATTCCTTTATCCAGCGCTCCCAAAGGGCTCGGCCAAGTTGCTGTGAGCGCTGATAGGTGTCCCGTAGAGCCACATCCAGGGGCGGCGTAGGTAGGGTTCCGCACGGTTGTCTTGGTGAAACACCCCTTAAGAAGTGGTTGGGGGTCAAAGCTTCGGCTTCCTCGGAGTGCTGTGAAAAATAGGTAAGAGGTCGTGAGTTAACGATGTCCTCGGCCTCCACCATGGCCGTTTGAAGGATCTCATCTGTCAGCTGCCTTCCGTCGTCTAGGACCGCAAGCAGCTCTTTCACGGATCGCACGAGGCGTTCCCAAACGCCACCCATGTGAGGTGCCGCAGGAGGGTTGAACGTCCATTTAGTCCTGGCGTTCGTCATCTGGTCCGCACAGTCCTCACCGATATCCTGAACGACATTTTTCATCTCCTGGTAGGCTCCCCGCAGGTTCGTTCCGTTGTCTGAAAAGAACTCACAGGGCCAGCCTCGTCGGCTGATGAACCGGTGAATCGCCATCAGGCACGATTGCGTTGTAAGTCCATGTGCCGTCTCCAGGTGAATCGCTCTTGTCACCATGCAGGTGAACAGTGCGATCCAGCGTTTTTCTGTCCTGCGGCCAACCGTTACAGAGAACGGGCCTAGATAGTCGACCCCGACGTAGCTAAATGGCCGAAGGTACGGCGTGAGCCTCTGTTCCAGCAGCGGCGCCATTCTTGGAACCTGAGGGCGGCAACGATATACCTTACACCAGACACAAAGCGACGACACTCTCCTAACTACCGCGTCGACGTGCGGTATGTAGTACAGCTGTCTCAACTCGTTCTTCACTGCTTCACGGTAGCCATGTCCACACTTTTCGTGGTGGTGCTGTACAATCATCCTTGTAATCCTATGGTCGTCTGGAAGAATTACTGGGAACCTCAGATCAAATGGCAAGAATGCTGCGCGTTCGACACGACCTTCCATTCGTACTAGTCCCTTTTCATCAACCAGCGGTGTAAGTTTGTACAGCGGGCTGGACTTTTCGATAGCTATCCACTGATTTGACGGACGATCCCGGTTTTTCTTCAAGATCTTCAGCTCATCGGGGAAACTCTCCGCTTGCGCCATCTTAAGCAAAATCTGTTCAGCTTTCTCATATTCACTTTGCAGCAAAGGCGTTCGAACCATCTTGACCGGTCTCGATTTCAACGCCTTCCTTTGAATGTCTGTTGCTCGGAGTGTTGTAATCGGTAGTCCCTGAGCCTTCCGCTGGCAGTTTGTCGCGAAGCGAAATACACAGGCTAGCGTCCGAACCAGCACCGTCCACTTCGAGATCCTGTGTACGTCCACAACTGCTTCTTGCACCGACACCTCATGTAGCAGCAGATGGGCGCGCAACTCTTCGGTCGTGTTCGCTGGTGGCAATTCTTTTACTGGCCACTTCTCCTCGCGATTATAAAGAAAGGCAGGCCCACAAATCCACGTGCTGTTGGGCTGCATATCAGGTTCTTTGCCCCACTTTGTCAAAAGGTCAGCCACGTTTAATCTGGTGGGCACCCATCGCCAGTCCGTTATCTTCGTCATGCTCATGATTTCGCCGATCCGAAACCCTACGAACTGTTTGTATCGGCGCTGATCAGAGCGTATCCAGGAAAGCACCACGCTAGCGTCGAGCCAGTAGACCACCTTCTCAATCTTAAAGCTGTGACTTTCAATGATAGTGTGTGCCAGTCGTGCTCCGAGAACAGCAGCAAGAAGCTCCAGACGCGGGATCGACAGCTGCTTTAGCGGGGCTACCTTGGATCGACTCATAACCAGCGAGCACTGCACTTCTCCTCGTATTTCTGCTCGAAAATAGGCTACACAACCGTAGCCAGTCTCACTGGCGTCTGCAAATACGTGTAGCTGTATATCCTTCACTTCGTCCAGCTGGGCAACTCCAAAGTAGCTACGAGGCAGCTTGATTGACTCGATGCTGCGCATCATTGATATCCAACGCTGCCATTTTTTAAAGGACCTCTCATCGATTTTTGTATCCCAATCACAGCCAGTGCGCCAGAGATCTTGCATAAGCATCTTTCCACACGCAGTGATTGGAGTGAGGAATCCCATAGGGTCAAACTGTGCCATCAAGAAACTGAGTACTTTTCGCTTTGTTGGGTACTCTTGCTCATCGAGAACGTTCTGGAATTCTGTCTTCCATTCAGCCGCGAAACAGAATACGTCCTCAGCCGGTCTCCAGACGATACCCAGGATGCATTCGTACTCCGTGTCTTTGTCTCGGGAGAAGTGGACTGTCCCGTTTGCGCTGCCCTCGCCAAGAGCCTCTAGAAATTTTGGCGAATTTGACACCCAGTTTCTTATATGAAATCCGCCTCGGGAATGGATATATCTTACTTCCTGGGCTCTCTGTATCGCCTGCTCAACGGTGTCCACGCTGTCGTAGTAGTCGTCCACGTAGTGCTTCTCTATGATTGCTGCCGAGGCCTCCGGGAATTCTTCCGCAAACTCTCTCGCCACAAGGTTTTTCACGAACTGCGCGGAATACGGAGAGCAGGTGGCACCGAAAGTAGCCACGTCCATGACATACACTTGTGGTACTCCTGTGTCGTTGGTCCCGAAGAGAAAACGAAGCGCCTGCTTATCTGGGTCTCGAACCTTCAGCTGATGAAACATTTCTTGGATGTCCCCTCCGAACGCCACCGGACCCTCGCGGAACCCGCACACGACCCGTGGGAGCGGCACTAGCATGTCCGGTCCTTTCAATAGCTCTGTATTCAGCGAAACCCCTTTAACTGAAGCCGCGGCGTCCCATACTAGGCGCACTTTTCCGGGCTTCTTCGAGTTAATCACCACATTCATTGGCAGATACCACGTCGCTGACTTGGGCGTTTCCTCGAGTTCCGCAGCAGTTATTTTATGCGTGTAGCCCTTCAGCTGGTATTCTTCAATCTGCTGGCACACGTTCTGCTTTAGACTTGGATCCCTTTCCAGCTTTCGTTCGAGGGACTTCATCCTGCGCAACGCCATTGGGTAGCTATCCGGAAAATTCCGTTCGTCCTTTCGCCACGTTAGTCCGGTTTCGAAGCGATCACCAACTCTTTTCGTCGTAGCTTCGAGGATCTGCCTTGCGCGCTTTTCTTCGGCCGGTTCTGGCATGGCAAACGTCAGCGTTGTTGCTTCTTCCATAGCGTATTGCTCCCGAATCGCGTCGTGCAGCGCCTGGTTGCTCACGGCAATGGTGGTGTGGAGGTTTAGAAACGTATGAATAGTCGGCTTACGTTTATATGGACCGTAAATCGTCCATCCTAGTCTCGATCTTACTGCAACCGGATCGCTTATATCTCCAACCCGCGATTCTAGCGGTGCGAACAGGTGCAGGTTGTCGAGGCCGAGCAGGATCGTTGGCGACCCTGTGCTGTCTTCCGCCTTTATGCCGGCCAAATGTTGGTACCGCTTCACTACCTCGGTGCATCGCACGTTCTGCTTCGGCAGCTGCAACTCCGACACAGTTCTTGTGTTGAGAAGGGGGAACTTCTCCCGTGAGCCCTTCGCGGATATCTCAAGTTCCACTTTTCTGGAACCGTTTTCAAACCGATTGATATTGCCCGTCCAAGAAACTATGAGGGGCTCTAAAATGCCCTCGGCTCTCAGTCTTTGAGTCACCCTGTCCTCCACGAGTGTAGCAGAAGAACCTTCGTCGAGAAGAGCCACCGTATCGAATTGATGGTTCCCTGCGTAGAGTGTGACCCGCATCGTACGGAAAATCACCGAACATTCTGCCGCGGCGTCGCTCTCCGTTTTCTGCAGCTGAACCGATTCTTCCACGCGATGAAGCATTGGATGGTGGTTTCCACGGCAATTTCCGAACGTACACCGAATTTTTGAAGGGCAGCGCCCGACGCTGTGTTTGTTAAGGCAAAGTTCGCACAGCTTCTGCCTGTCAACCTCTCTCAGCCGGTCTGCAACGTTCATCTGCTTGAATACGTGGCAGAACTTGACGAAGTGTCCCGTACGTTTGCAGATCCAGCACGCCTTGTTGTTTTCCACTGTACGATGTTCCTCATTCCAATTTCGCCCCGATTCATGTACGTGGACGAACTCCCTTTTTTGTTGCCTTTCCTTTCCGGACCGCATAGGTCCGTATGTCTGCCAGGCCGTGAAGTCCGCCACCTCCGACACATCAGCTGCGATATTGTTAATAAATTTCGTGAACGTCTTCAGAGGGCTATCCACACTGTTGCGTTTAAATCTCACCCACTCCAATTTATAACTGGGAGGCAGCCTGTCCATGAGCTCTTCCACTAATAGAGGGTTGCTCAAGTGGTCGTTCAGGTGGGCAGCCTCGAGGTGATCACACAACTGTTTCACCGCGAGCCCAAAATGAAGGAAGGTTTCCAGACGATCCACTCGCGGTGCCGGTGCGCTCCTCACTTTTGTTAACAGCGCCTTGAGCAGCTTCTCCGGTCTACCGAACAGGTTTCGCAGGTCCTGCATCACATCCGGCACAGAATCTGGCAGAATAAGCCGACTTCTCACGGCTTCCAATGCATCTCCTTGCAAGCAGTCCTGCAGCCGTTTCAGGTTCTCCAGATTCGAGAAACCGCACGCTTCCGTCGTCGTCTCGAAACTGCTCAGGAACATCGGCCATACTTCGGGTTCTCCGCAAAACTTTGGCAAACTCGATGATATCGCCTTCCGTGCTGCTAACTGGTCACTTGTGACCCTTCCGACGCGACGCCCCGACCCGTAGTCGTCTTCGGTTTTCTTCGGAAGTGCACGTGTAGAATTTCCTCCATTTTGAAAACCAGCACTGCGATCCTTCCATCCATTATCCAGAATACCACCGATGGCCCCCTCTCGCTCTTCTCGTCTCTTTCTTTCCTGCTCTTCCACTTCTCGCTGGAATAGCAACTCTTGTTCCCGCATTTCTTGTTCCTGCTGCAACTGTTGCTTGAACAAAGCCTTTTTTCTGTCCAAACGCTTCCTCCGTTCGTCTAGCTGGGCCTCAAACGCCTCCCTCTCTTTCTCTTCCTCGTCGGACAGCGGCTCCACCGTATCCGCGACGGAACCATAGGGACTGGAGCCCGAGTGAGACGACTGGTCCTTAGACGAAGGTTGGCCAGTATTCTGCGGAACTTTCAACACTCGCCCAGACAGTGCACATTTCGGACATTTCCATTCCGCAGTATACACGGTGTCGTCGACCCTGGCACACGAGAAATGAGCCCATAGCTCGCATTTCTGACACTGCACCCAGTTAATGTCACCCGAATCCTTCTCTGTCTTACTGCAGAACAGGCACTTATCCGAAGGTGCCATTTTGTTTCACTGAAGTCCACGTTTTTCAACTAGATTTTGTTGCAAACTAAATACACTAAATTTTGATTTTGTTGGAGCCGCAACGAGGGTAGCAAAGATAAAAAACAAAAAAAAACTATTTTGCCAATCGCCGAATGTATATTTCTTCCTCAATTGTTCTACGCTTCGCGTGCGATCAAAATTTAGTCCTTTTTCTCTTCTGCACTCGATCCACTCCCGTTTGCGACTAACTAGAGATCGTTATCTCTTGCCTCGGGCTCTCCTCGCCGCACGGTTGGCAGCGCCGAACTCTCCACACACAGCCACAGCTCACCGCTCTGCTGCATGGGCGCGTGCCACAGAGTGTCCCGAACATGCGATATGTTCCGTTACTGATCGTATATCCGAGGTACTCTACCTCTGGTTTCAGGAATTGTGATTTCTGCCAATTGAATTGTATACCGCTTTCGCTGGCGATTTTCAGTAATTCCTTCAATGTTTTCAAGTTTGTTTCTTCGTCATTCGTTGGAACTATCAAATCATCGACATAAATCAAAACACGTTTAGTTTTGATCAACTCACGGAACACGTTTGCCACAAATCGGCTGAAGTTAGCCGGGCTGTTCGACAGACCGAACGGAGTCCTTAGAAATTCGTATTGTCCGGCGTGAGTGACGAAACCGGTGTACCTTTGACTCGACTTTTCAACAGGTACGTGGAAAAACGAATTCTTTAGATCGAGTGTCGTGAATACCCTGGCCGATTTTAACTGGTCGATTTGATCTTCTATGTTCCTCATCGGAAAACAGTTCTTCACCATTTTTCGATTCAATTCCCTGTAATCGACACATACCCGGAAAGATCCATCCTTCTTTCTCGCCAGTGTGACTGGGCTTGCGAAGTCACTTTCGCTTTCCTTGATGATCCCCTTTTCCAACAACTCACTGATCGTTGCCTCCAACACCGCTTTTTCTCTGGGAGCGAATCTTCTTGGAATCGATCGTACTGGAGTTTCGTCGTACAGTATAATTTTTGTCTCTACTTCGCTTTTCACATCCGTCCTAGGAGTATACTCCTTTATCATTTGTCGCACATGGGTGGTGTACTGTGGTGCTATGTCAAGTTCGTTCGAATCTACCGTTATTTCGTTGACCCAATATTCCTCGTTTAGTAACACCTCGCCGTCTTCTCGTGGTGGTACATCGTGTGGCTTGAATTCCAAGCTCCGCCCGGTTATCACTACGTCGAAGCATTGTAAAGACTCCCTGCCCAGCAACACGTCGTACTTCATGCTTCCGTTCGGCACGATGAACCCAGGGACTGGACCACGCGGTTTTTCATTAAACTTTTCAAGAGTTTTTTACCTCTAAATACGCTTGAAAAGTCCGCCGAATTTCATGCCTTTCGGCGCATGGTCGGCCCCTCCCACTTTATTCGAGGGGGCGTCAGTGTGGTAGTGCAAAAAAAAAATCCCCATCCACTTTCGCCCGTCTGCACCTGCACTTGCGCTGCCCATGTCTGCACCATTCCTATTGTATTGTCTTGTCGACTGCCTGCCTGCGCTGTGGTGTCGTTCGAGGGGTCGGGGACTTTGTATGATTTATGGCCTTTGCTTAATGTTTTCCGTGTATCGTTTTTTCTACATGTGTTCTTGGTGCCCCCTCGCCGGTCGGTGGTGTCTGGTCTGTTTGGTGATTATCGCTTTTTGCCTGTGGTTTGCCGTCGTTCTACCCGTACCCCCTTGAATGCCTATACTTTTGGGTCAGTTGCTCTGAGCTATTTTTAGACTCTAGTAAATTATCGGATTGAAGTTTTAGCGCTTGCTAAGCCGCTGGCTCTTGAGCCGTGAAAAGTTTTTGAAATTGCCCTGTCGCTTTACACGCGAGGCCATACGAGGCCTGTCTCCGCGCGGTGTCAAAAACGGTGTATGATTCCGATGGGAATCGCAGAGTACCGCTCTTGACTCTTGGTTGAAGCTACGCATGCGTGATGGATGTGCGACCGTAGCTATACGGTGGGTCCGTTACGGTACCATAAATCTGCGCGGGCAGATTAAACCATTGGCTGCCATAGTTTGTCTTGCATGCTTCAAATTTGGTTTGCTAAAGGTGCCTCATATTGTTTCAAGGGCAACCGTGTTTGGAAAACATGATATTTAAAGCACCGTCAAATGCAATATTTTGGTATTGTTAGCACCGGATCGATCACGCGATAAATCAGCGCGTGGATAAAACACATGTTAAACATACGGAAGAACGGTAACGGGCATGAAGAAAAAAAAAACGCACTGGTCGCACTGAAGGGGCAAAGCAAAATGTGCAAATATCGATAACAATAAATCCGAGTGGCTCGATAGCGCGGCAGCATCAAGTACGAGTAAAAAAACTCCATACGATCGAGGGGACGAGTGGGTCAAAATCTAAGAAAAGCAATTAAAACCAAATTGTGCTGCACCCCACAGTACTGCACGCCAGTACAAAGAACAAATCATTTAAATACCCGCGGCTGGTGTTCGACGATATCGGACACAAAGCACATGTAGAAAAAACGAAAGACAGCCCGGACCGTGGAGTACAGCACGGCACGCAAAAATTTTATGGTTCTTGAGAAACGATAACGCATTCAAAACCCGGCCGGGCACCAAGACCCCTCCAAATGAGGGAAGCACGGACGACAATACAAAAGAAAGACGCCCGGCTACGCGTAGCACAGAAGGGGGCGGTGTTCGGAAGACCGGAGGATTTTTCGAGCGTCAATCATTTGCGGGTGTGCGAGCGAAGCGATATACATGTGCGAGCGAGCAACAGCGGTTGTGGGTTGGAACTGCAGCAAAAGCAAAAACAGCTCACAGGGGGTTATAACGATTGTAAGCGAGACGGCATACGGAACAGAGCGAGAGGCAAGTATGGAACGCTCGAAAAATTTTCCCCGGGAAGAAGGCCAATTCTCCATACTGGTGACCGTTTATCTTCACCCTCCGTTGAATCTTGCCTTTAGCTGCGGTCTGCTTCGCCCCGAAGCCGTTAAAACACATTGTTGTGCCCGATACTTTGGGAGCACCAATGCGACTGTGGGCATTCTGCGTAATCAAATTATATTGACTACCAGTGTCAAACAAAGAGTACAACGCCACACCGTCGATTTCGGTTTGTACGGTTTCCACGTTACTGGCGTCTATGGTATTGGTTTCTCCGCAGTTTCTTTTCGGACAATTCTTCGCTACATGTCCAAACATGTTGCACTCATAACACCTCGGTCCTCTTGGTTTAAGCTCACATTCTCTCGCACGGTGACTGGTGTTACCACAATTGTAGCAACCGTCAGTGCGTGAATCGTACCTCACCCGATTTTCTTCACCACCCTTTTTCGCACCGATCCGATATTCGGGCTTCACTTCCTTTGTCGTACGCTGTGGGAGTGTATTGTTTCGTTCTTTTCCTAGCTTTTGTTCTGCTCGTTCCATCAACGCTAGCTGTGCTTTAAGCTCCCCGATATTATTCGCCGAGTAAAGAAACGCTCTTGTTTTGGGTTCTTTCACTGCGCCGTCAACCACATACTCGATTAAGCTGGCCTCGTCTAGTTCGATGCCTGATGCGATCTTTTGCATCGTGTAAACGTAGTCGAGCATTGTCTCGTCCCTCCGCTTCTCTCTTGCTGCTAGCTTCCTATGCACATCACTCGCCTTGATCGACCCACCGAACTCGTGAAACAATCTCTCCCGCAATTCGCCGTACCTCGTCACGTCTCGCAGTGTGCCCAGGAAATTGCGCGCCGTTCCCACCAACTTTCGGCGACACATGATGTACCGCTGTGCCGGTGACCAACGCGCCATTTCCGCCATCTCCTCAAACTGCTCGAACCACACGCGCACATCTTCTTCGGTGCCTCCGCCGTATGATTCCAGCGAGCCTTCAATGTCACGCAATGAGCATGAATAGTTCTCTTGCGCTTTCACTTCCTCTCGCCTCCATGTCGGTCTGGCTCCCGAACTTTCCCCAGCGTCCTCGTACAAACTAGCGTCATGTGCTTGCTCCTGCACTTGTGCCTGTGTTTCGTCGTATTGTACGATACGTACAGCCAGTTCCTCCTTCTTCCCCGTCGTGGCTAAGTTACGGGTCGCGCACTTCTTACCCAGTCCCGGAAGAGTATAGTCCGCCACCAATGCCGAAATGGCCTCTGACGTTGTAAGGTCATTCATTCTCGCTACTGTTCCACTTCTTTCACAACACTACACCGTTCTATCGCCTTCAAGATACTCGATGCACGTCGCTTTGTTGCAATCGAGGTCTGCTTTTTTCCCGCGAGAAAACAGTGTTCTTCCAGGCTACCTACTCAATTCGTGCCCTTTTTGCTGCGATTGAGATCTGCCTACGGTCCTCACTACACAACGTCTTAGCTCATCCCGGACGAGCCCCCATGTAAGAAGTTTAAAAAAAAGGAAGATACTCTTACAAACGGTCGTCGGTTTTCTTGGTTGCTTTATTCACTTGGTTGCACTCACTAACGTTCGCAACCGCTCATAGCCGCCACCCACACATCCATGCTGTGGGAAAGTAGCCAAGTTTTAGGCAGCCGTTGAAGATCAGGCTTAGCAGGATGATTGTTTTTTTTGGTCAGTTCTTCAACGAAGCGTTGTTTATATTATCATACCCTGTAGATTTTTTAATTCTGAATTTCTTCAACGTAGCAAAGCTTCGCACTTATCAGCAGCGCTAATCAGAAGACGCCCGTCTTTTTTAAGCGCGGGAATACTATTATGATTTTGTTTAACAATTTTGACAAACTTCCAAAGTCTTTTGTAATTGTCGCCCGTAGTATTCATTGCTTCGAGATTTTTAGACCATGCCAAGTTTCTCGCTTCAGATATTTGGTTTTCGATTTTTGTTTTTAGAAATTTGTAATAGTATTTAAAAGAAGTGTTCTGGCTCTGCCTTTGACTTTTTTTCCTATAGATGTTCCTGATTTTTATAAGTGACAAAATGTCGGCAGGTAACGTCAAATTGTATCTACCAGCAGCTATTTTAGGGACCGCTAAGTTATGAGCAGATGTTATCAGGGAGGAAATCGATTCAATCATGGCATCAATCTGCGAGGGTTCGTTGATATTGTCTAGTGATGTGTATTTGAGATTGATCCGGGAGTTGATGTAGTTTCTAAAGTTATGCCAAGTTTGCATTCCTGTAGTCATAGATTTCATCAACCACAGGAATACGAGAATAATCCTGGGATACCGAGAAAATTACTGGGAGATGATCAGAAGTGAAATTATTTATGGCTTTAAGTTCGGAGATGCCGATGTTGTTGTTAGAAAGAGTTATATCTAGAGTTGAAGGGTTTCTTGTAGGATCAGCAGGAAAGTAAGTTGGGGTATTGGGGTAGGATATAATGAATTGGCCTTTTTGTAGCTCCTCGAATAATCTCTTACCGGCAGAGTTAGCAGACATGCAGTTCCATAACCTATGCCGGGCGTTTAAATCTCCACAAACTAGGAAGTTGTTCTTGCGTGACGTTAATTTGCGAATGTCGTGTTTAAAGTCTACTACTTGTGAGTTTGCACCAGGATTATAGGCTGCGATTATAGAAAGGGGGCCTTTTGCCGTGTTCACTTGGATGCCTAAGGTTTCGATAACTTTAAAATTTAGGTCATTCATTATTGTGAATTTAATAGAACGCTTAATCAGAAAAACAATTCCTCCTTTAGGACCACTTATCCTATCTAGTCGAATACTAGTATAGTTTGCAATGCTAAACTTATTTGTTGGTTTGAGAAATGTTTCTACAACTGCAACTATGTCGAAATCATTACTACTCAAATAATTTGCTAACTCGACTTTTTTTTTGGAGATGCCGTTTGCATTCCAGTAGAGAATTTTCAGTTCGGCCGCTAACAGATTCATTTTGAAAAGCAGAATGTGCTGACCACTTGAACGATAGCGGTGATTTGTTCTTCTTTTGTTCTGCATTCACGCAGCTTGCGGAACACTTCTGCGACGATGTTAGTAAGCTCTGCTGGACCGAATAGGTCGGCTGCGGCTTGTTGGGATGGTATCCAGGCCGTGGGCGGGGGAGCGGGGACGACAGGTGTAGTTGGACTAATATTATGAAGCAGAGGGAAGCCTACTCCGTTCATATTAAACTCTTTCGTCTTCAGCTGTGTTGGTGCTTTAGGCTGGAGCTTCGGCCGGTTCGGACAGCCAGAAAAATTAGCCGGGTGATTGCCTGCGCAATTAGCACATTTAAGTTTGTGTGCCGGGATTAATCCATTGTCTGCGGAGGCTCGGGACAGAGGGCAGTTGCTGGACAGATGTTTGCCTGCGCATTTGATACATGTTTCTTGGTGATTGCAGTTAGCTGCACCATGTCCGAATGCTTGGCATTTTCTGCACTGCATTGGCCCAGATTTAGCAGAGTAATAGCTCCACTGCACTTTGCAATGAGCATTCGCATGTAGTCCTTTCAGTGTGCTCACTTTTATAGAGCCTTTCGGGTAATGGAGCAGATATGTGGCCTGCTCGTCGTATCGCTTCTTGGCGATACCAAGCTTCTTTATCGAGGAAGGTTTAAACCCCTCCGCCTTAAGCAAATCTGCAAGCTCGGATACTTGCATGTCGAACAATCCCCTCAGCACTATTTTGGTAGTGCGATCCTCCTCAAGCTGGGAAGTGTGGAATTCCGTATTTTTTGTTTGTAGGAAATTTACCACTTTTTTAAAATCTCCGGCATTCATGGTATTTACTAGGATACCATCTTTGACCACCTTTGTAGTATAATTGACCACTTTCGCGGCAATTACTTTTTTGTGCACTTCGGCCACCGAGTTGCACGAGATTTTTATTGGCGGAATACGCTCAGTCTTCCGATTTGCTTTAGTAGAGGATTTACCGCTTACAGACTCGTGGTCCATTTGGTGTTCGGTGGCATCGTCCGTGAGCACCGCAAATTGGTTCGGTGATATGATGGTGTCAGCCAGCGTGTTGGCGTTGTGGATGGCGTGGACAGGGATCGTGTGACCCTTTTGTTTGGAGATCGTTTTTCCCCGTACCATCCTAACTGGTCGGGCATTAGTATGCGTGTCGGTTTTAGGTTTCACTTTGTTCGTATCGCGTTACCAGAGACAGAAGGCACAGACGTCTGTTCGCACTGGACTCTGGCAGAGAACCGACCTTTTACACAGATCTTCTTGGCAAAATCTTTATTTGCGTATAAACCTGTATATATATAAACTTTGACGTTTTTCAATACTGTAGATCAGGTTTGTTTGAAGGAAGCAATATTTGCAAGTACAACAACCTTGCTGTAGATCTACGATATGAATACACAGTTGATCATCATATGAATTTTGTAAAATTAACAACAAAACCAAAGGAAATATCAATTTTTTTTAAATTTTTAATACGTGTGTTATAAACGCTTTGCTTCCGTTGCGTTTGCAACAGGTACTCTGTTGTTGATGTATGCTTTTTCAAGCATTGTCGATAGTTTTTCGACTTCATCTGCAAAGGTACTGAAATTTCCCTTCTGTTTGGTATTATTCAGCTTTATGATTACAGTTTGCGGCTCCGTTTTGATAGAAAATTTTTCGGTAAGCCGTTGGATGATTTCGTCTATAGTGCCAGGAGTTGTTGTGGAAAGTTCACTGGCCTTTCCCTCAAGTTTAGGTAGTATAACTTGTATAACTATCTCTTGGTTAACTTCAGTGACTAGAGCACTGCAAACCTTCAAAGCCCTTACAATGTTGGTATGCTTATTGTTATTTCCATCATAGCTGGGTACTAGATTGGTCACAACGTTGAGTTTTTCTGTGATATTTGCCATTTTTCTGTGTTTTTTATGTGATCCAAGAAGTGAAATTATACAATGTACCAGGGTTTTAAATGAAATGTGGTGCGGTTTGAGTTGTTGGAAGCTGATCACCTCGAATATGTTATCTCTAAGATTTTTTGCTTTTAATGTTAGTATGATATTGTCTTCTTCATTGTATTTGCTTGTATTCTTTTTCAAATTAATTTCAAATTTCTTTAAACTTTCTTCTACCGATTTTGTGAGAGTGGAATATGTAGCTGTTCTATTTTTTTTGGAATTCCTTAGCCTTAGGAGGATGTTTTTCAAGTTTTTTAATTCTTTTTCTGGATCGAACATTTAATTTGGGTTATTTTTTTACTTTTTCCTTGGTGGGTATCTCTTATAGCTATATATGTACCTTTTTGCAGATTTTTTTTGCAAAGTTGGACCAAACCTTCACGCGTCGTAGTTGTTGTTCTGCCACCGTTTTGTCTCTGGTTGTTTCGCTGCTGATGTGTTTGACATTCCCGTTGCGTTGAAGAGTAGAGAGGTGGAACAATTTCACTGAATTCCACTATATTGTTCTCGATGGTACACTGCTGATTTAATTTATGTTTTCTTATTTTCACTGTCGCGGTTTTTTTTTTTTTTTGTTTCACTATGTTAATCTCGAAGATACATTGCTGATAGTATTTTTTTCACTGTCTTTGTTGTTTTTTTTTGTGTTTCACTATATTAATCTCGAGGATACATTGCTCATTGTATTGTTTTTCAACTTTTTAACTGTCACTGTTTTTTATTCTTGATTCAATTTTTGGTTCTGTACTACACTGTTGTTTTTGTTGTTGTTGTTTATCCCTTTATTTTACCGCTAATGTCTTTTTTTTTGTTTTTCGTTAGCCACTTCTGCGTTTTACATTTTTTACTTCACACAGTTCAACTACAGGCACGGCGAGCGATGAGGAGCTGCTTCCATCTTTTCTGACTCGTGGTGGATCGCTTGGATCAGCCTTCCTTGATTAGGGAATCACCCTGTTCCGCTGGTTTTCTAGTCCGTCTTCCGTGATGAAGAATCACACCGTCACGGTCGCCATGTGATATGATGCGATATGTGCCTGAGAATCCGGGTAGGTTAATTTTTACTTGGGTCTTCAAAAAGACCGGAAACCTTCGTACGAAGCTTCCTTCAAAATGTTGACTTGCTACAATTTTGTCGGTCTTGCCTTAGAGCCTGTTAGTGTCGCACAATTGCTACCAAGAAGGACTTCTGTGCGATTAACAAGCAGACGTACCGGGAAATATAACTCTATGAGTTGGCTTTCCTTGTTGGCAAGTGCCAGACCATTTTATTTCACTCCAACCACCCTCTACGTGTACATGTTATCTTAGCGATGCCTAACGACCATGTGGTTCCTCCATATTTCTTTTAGTTTATCCGCCATTGCTTACTAGATGTCATAAGTGTTTAATCTGTGCATTACTTTATGTTTACTTATTTTAACCGATAGATAGCGCTTGTGTGAAACATTTGAAATATTTCACACAACCACCCGTGGCGTCCTGTGATGGCAGCTCAAAGTCCCAGTCTAAGCGTTCCCGCCTTGCTTCAGCAACCAAAGCTGTTGCATGAATAGCTAGGCTACTGTGATAGTTGGTCCCAAAAATTCGAGAGGGTCGAAGATCTTTGCAATGTAGGACATTGCTATCCTTCTTGTTCATATTGGTACTGTAGTTGGTAGATCGATCCGAAACTGAAGCAAGTCGAGGGCTGGCTCCCATATAAGTCCAAGAGTGGATACGCATTGCGCGTCTCGTAACTCGTAGATCGCTACGTCTTCTGGTGGAATTCGAGAGATTATTTCAGGTATGTTAGATGCCCACTTTTACTACTGCATGATGCGGAAGACAGTAATGCGGAACTGAGTCATCAACTGAGGGTTTGCTAAGTTTTTCATATGCCCTAATCTCTCATAATCCCTCATAAATTGGATATGTGCTTCCTTCATTTGCGGGTTGCAATTCAGCCGACGTTTCATTCCCGCGAGCCGGCGATCGGCAATCTCCTTGGAAGCTATTAAAAGTATCTTGGCATTCGAGTTGAACGGTATAGCAATAACATACCTTCCAGCACCGTTCCGATTCGTCGTGGAAACGTAACTTTCTCACAAAGATGCTCCTCGGCCGGAAACGCTGACTCGTTGGGAAGGGTTTCAAATTCCCAGAATCGGTTCAGGATCGCTGCCAGGGGGGTGTCTGATGTAGCAACATGGCAAATCCAGGAAGCCTCCTTTGCAACTTGGACAGTGTTTCCCGCGACAACCTAATCGAAGGGAGTCTCGACCAGCCACGGACGTCCCTTGCCAAGCGATCGTTTCTTTCCGGAATGAATTTCTCAGAACGCATCTCCCCCGATTATGATGTCTATCTTGTTTGGGATGTAGAACGATGGATCCGCCAATATTGCATCTGCAGGCATCCTCAAAGAAGACACGTCAGTGGGAGTCGTTGGGATGTCCGCCGATGGGTTGTTTAATTTCAGGAATTCCATTTGAGTTGCGTACGGTTGTATCTTCGACTGGACGGTTTCCACAATCGAACCGTTCACCAGCTCCGACGCCATGCCGATGCCAGAGATAGAAACGTAGATCTTAGAACGAGAGGCGCGTTAATTGTAGCGCGAACGCTTGCGAGATAAAGTTGGCCATCGTGTCGAGTCCGGAGTCGAGAAGCGCTCTTGCCTCGTGCCTTGTGCCATAGTCATCGATGAAATGTAGTACCGCTGTCTCGAGGAATACCGTTTCATCTTCCGAGTTTACTCCCATCCATATCGTCGAAGCAATGTCTAGCGATCCGACTTGCAGCTCTTCGCTAGATGCGTAATGCTAAGGCAATTCCAGTAACAATGTTTCTTTGCCTCGATGTCGCATCGCTGCTCGACCGATTCTTGCCGTTGAATACTGGACAAATGGGGAGCGAGTGATTTTCACTGCACTGCAACAAACACCTTGGTAAATATAGATAAATAACTGTGAAAAATATCAGGAATTGCTGGTGTTTAGTTTCATTTCTTGCTGACATTTCTACCCCGGGCATTGGGTATCCCGTTGCACAGGGGAAAAGCAGTAGTTTTCTAATATTTTGTTGAGTGAACTAGGCAAGCTTATAGGGCGGTAGCTACTTGGTAAAGTAGGATCTTTTGATGGTTTGATGATTGGGATTATTTTGCTGGTTTTCCATGATTTTGGGAAGTTGCTGTTGTTGAGACTCTTGAAGAAAGTGGATTTTGGTCGGACGAAATGAAACAGCAACTGCGTTTCATGAGGATAAGCCAAACACGTGTATTCTCGTCAAAGTTCAAAGTTGGTATTTAGTAACAGGTGTAATAAAACTGAAATGTGAATGTCATACGTTTGACATTCACGCTGTCAAAAGCTAACCGCACAATGGGCTAATCAAATGTCACACACTGAACAGAGGACTCAAAGCAGATATTGTTACTCAACAGAGACAGTCATTAAAAATATGACTTAAGTGTTTTATGGTGTTGAAATTTAAGTGCTTGAGAAGTAAATTAAAAATGACATCCTTCCCAGGAGCCTTAAAATTTTTGAGATTCTTAATTGTGTTTCAGACTTCAGTGTACGTTAAGACAGGGATATTTGTTGGTATGGTTCTAATTTTGTGAAGTGAGGAACGAACTTGCATTTAATAGGGGCTAGGATTTATGGCTGTAAGAGTGTAAGAGCTGTATATATGTAAAATGAAGGTAAGCGAGCTTGGTTTGAAGAGAGAAAAGTCTTTATTTCGTTTCGTTTCACAGGCGACTGGAGCGTTCCACTGCTACTTGACGACTAGCCCCCTCGTTGCTGTCACCTGCCTTTTCATTTACTTTCGTCATGCCTTTCTACATTCGGCCTTTCCTGACCGACCTCGATCCTCGATATCCCAATCCTTAAACTTTATTTTGCTCTTATTCTTCCTCATCTGATGAATCCAGCTCTGCAGTTTCTGTGTACGCCCATAAGTTAATGTTATCAGCGCTCGTTGAAGTAACCAAAGGCCCTACGCCGTCTGCTGCCATTTTAACCTTGTATCTACCGTTCCGGTTTACTTTCACGATTTGATACGGCCCTAAGAATTCATTGGCTATCTTTTTTCCAGCCACAAATTGTGTTCTCTTAACTGCTACTAGATCTCCCACTGAATACCCTACATGCGGCTTCCTTTTCTTATCAAATTCCTTCTTATAGCTAAGCTGTGCTTCTTCAATAGCTTTGCTAGCATCTTGCCGCATTTCCTGTCTATTTTGCTCAAATTCCTCGTATTGCTTCTGTTGGCGTAAATCTCCCAGCATCTGATCACTTAGATCCTTCATTCGTACCCCAAACATCAGCTCAAAAGGCGTTTTCCCCGTGGTCGCATGTATGTGCGCATTAATCGCCCGCTGAACTCTTGGCACCTCCTTAAACCATTTATTGTGGTTCGGCTGAAAGCTTGGCTGGCATGTTGAGCAGTGTACGATTGACGCGTTCCGCTTGCCCGTTACCCCTAGGCACTCCGGTTGTGCACACGACGTGTTCGATACCGTTGGTCTTCGCATAATCCGCAAATGCATGCGCCGTGAATGCTGTTCCTCTATCCGTATTCCGAATTGCCGAAAATTGTCGTCCAACCATCGATTTTCCGCACGAACTCCTCAGCACTCGTAGTCTTAGTGGGGTACAGCCAAACGAACTTACTGAACCCATCCACCATTGTTAGGATGTTGCGATACTGTTTAGATGTTGCATTCATAGGACCCACGTGATCTAAGTGTAGCGTATGCAGTAGTTTGTCGCCTTTTCCTATGGGATAGAGATACCCTTCCTTATGGCCCAACTTTTTATTATAAAGTATGCACTTCACACAATTTTCAATGGCCTGCCTCACTTTTTGTTCCACTTGGGGGATCCAATACTGTTGTGCCAAAGCGTGGATTGTTTTTTGACCGCCAAAACGTCCGTTGTTATGGTGCTCTAAAATCACTTGCTTTTGCATGCTGCGCGGGACCACTATCAAGTCATGACCGTCTTTAGAATAATATAGTACTCCGCCTTTCTTATGGTATGCTCCATAAGGCCCCTTTTCTAGAATTTCACAAACAGCTTTCATCATTTCATCCTTTTTTTTTTTTTTGCTGTTTCTGATACGTGCCGTAACTTCAGATGTTACCATCATCACTCGTAAAGGATATCGGCTGAGACAATCTACGTTTCCAAGTCTCGTTTCGGGTCGATGCTCCACTTCAAAAGTGAAATCTTGAAGGTACATCACCCACGGCAGCACTTCACTAAGCACTTCAGTCTTTTTTAGGGACAACCCATTTTCTGCCGCTGTTGCCAAAACACTCTTCGTCTTTTCCAAACACTCCTTGTTCGTTTTTCATGGATGACAATCCCGGGGACTCGACCACGCCGTTTTTCGTTGAATTTTTCCAATACTTTTCGCCTCTAAAAACCCTCGAAAAATTCGACGAAATTCATGGCTTTCGAGGGTGCAGTCTCGAGATCTGCCCACTTTTTTCGAGGGTGCGTCAGTGTGGTAGTGCAAAAAAAAAATTCCCATCCACTTTCGCCCGTCTGCACCTGCACTTGCGCTGCCCCTGTCTGCACCATTCCTATTGTATTGTCTTGTCGACTGCCTGCCTGCCCTGTGGTGTCGTTCGAGGGGTCGGGGACTTTGTATGATTTATGGCCTTTGCTTATGTTTTCCGTGTATCGTTTTTTCTACATGTGTTCTTGGTGCCCCCTCGCCGGTCCGTGGTGTCTGGTCTGTTTGGTGATTATCGCCTTTTGCCTGTGGTTTGCCCTCGTTCTACCCGTACCCCCTTGAATGCCTATACTTTTGGGTCAGTTGCTCTGAGCTATTTTTAGACTCTAGTGAATTATCGGATTGAAGTTTTAGCGCTTGCTAAGGCGCTGGCTCTTTAGCCGTGAAAAGTTTTTGAAATTGCCCTGTCGCTTTACACGCGAGGCCATACGAGGCCTGTCTCCACGCGGTGTCAAAAACGGTATATGAATCCGATGGGAATCGCAGAGTACCGCTCTTGACTCTTGGTTGAAGCTACGCATGCGTGATGGATGTGTGACCGTAGCTATACGGTGGGACCTTATAGACCGTAGACGCTAAAGGTGCCTCATATTGTTTCAAGGGCAACCGTGTTTAGAAAACATGATATTTAAAGCACCGTCATAATGCAATATTTTGGCATTGTTAGCACCGGTTTGCGTTGATCGATCACGCGATAAATCAGCGTGTGGACAAAACACATGTTGAACATACGGAAGAACGGTAACGGGCATGAAGAAAAAAAAGTTGCACTGAAGGGGCAAAGCAAAATGTGCAAATATCGATAACAATAAATCCGAGTGGCTCGATAGCGCGGCAGCATCAAGTACGAGTAAAAAAAACTCCATACGATCGAGGGGACGAGTGGGTCAAAATCTAAGAAAATCAATTAAAACCAAATTGTGCGGCACCCCAGAGCACGGCACGCAAGTACAAAGAATAAAGCATTTAAATACCCGCCCGGTCCCTGACGATAGATCGGACACCAACAACAGGCAGAAAAAACGCAAGCAGCTCGGACCGTGGAGTACAGCACGCACGGCTCGCAAAATAAAATTTTATGGTTCTTAAGAAACGATAACGCATTCAAATGCCCGGCCGATCACCAAGCCCCCTCGTATTGAGGGAAGCAGCACGGACGGCAATACAAAAGAGAGACCGTCCCGGCTGTAGCACAGAAGGGGGCGGTATTCGTAAGACCCGTGGACTTTTCGAGGGTCAATCATTTGCGGGTGTGCGAGCGAAGCGATATACGAGTGCGAGCGAGCAACAGCGATTGTGGGTTGGAACTGCAGCAAAACCAAAAACAACTCCCAGGGGGTTATAACGATTGTAAGCGAGACGGCATACGGAACAGAGCGAGAGGCAAGTATGAAACGCTCGAGAGTTTCTCCCTGGGATGTCATCCATGCACAAATCCAGCTGATTGGCTGCTATTAACTTCCGAAACACATAGCATACGTATCGTATAAACACGGCCGGGGAATTGCAAAACCCGAAAGGTGCATGGTTGAACTCAAACAGTCCACTTTGAGTTGCAAATGCCGTATACTTCTTAGGTTTCTCCTTCATTGGAACTTGGAAAAAAACCGTTCTCTAGATCCATTACCGTGAACCACCTAGCTTCTTGAAATTTCTCGAGAACTTCTTCCGTTATCGGAACTGGAAAACCGTCTTTCAGCACCCCTGCATTAAATTTTCGATAGTCAACGCAGACACGATTTGTCGCGTCTTTCTTTTTCACGACCACCACCCCAACGGGGAAATTTCGGGCGTTTCATACTTACCTCTCGCTCTGTTCCGTATGCCGTCTCGCTTACAGTCGTTATAACCCCCTGTGAGCTGTTTTTGCTTTTGCTGCAGTTCCAACCCACAATCGCTGCTGCTCGCTCGCACATGTATATCGCTTCGCTCGCACACCCGCAAATGATTGACGCTCGAAAAATCCTCCGGTCTTCCGAACACCGCCCCCTTCTGTGCTACGCGTAGCCGGGCGTCTTTCTTTTGTATTGTCGTCCGTGCTTCCCTCATTTGGAGGGGTCTTGGTGCCCGGCCGGGTTTTGAATGCGTTATCGTTTCTCAAGAACCATAAAATTTTGCGTGCCGTGCTGTACTCCACGGTCCGGGCTGTCTTTCGTTTTTTCTACATGTGCTTGGTGTCCGATATCGTCGAACACCAGACGCGGGTACCCAGCTGGCCTCGATTGAGTGCCATTTGAAAAATTGAGCAGCCCGGAGAAAACTCCATACAAAAAAAACCAGCTGTCGCGGACTTAGCCGATTTTTGCGATGCCACTCTCGAACTTAGCCGTCCGCAGATGCCGCGATAGCGGCGGAGACCCATCGCTCCTGAACTTAGCCAAATTTTTCGATGCCGCTCTCGAACTTAGCCGGCCGCAGATGCCGCGATAGCAACGGAGCGCCATTTTTATGCGATCGAATGCGCGTGACGATGTGCGTGTGGATGTGTTTGCGCTTTCGCACACCGAATCTCGCACGCAGAGTGATTTTGACATATCGATGTAAACAAAGCAGCACGGTAAGTTCGCTTAAGTTTTTTGCCGATAATTACATGTTATTTTTACATTTCAGATGCTACAAAGTAAGATTTCACAATATCAAACTACAATCAACCATTCAACGTACGGTGCGAGCCAGTGTGACAAGACGAACTAATCGAAGCATCCATATCGAGGCGATGGATCCTTGGCAGGGAAATGTAAGCAATTAGGTAAGTTATGCAGTGAAGTGGTTTTATTTAAAAAAGTGCCTATATAATTTTTAATGGCTGCAATTTGTGGGTCTTAAGAACAGCAGTAAGCACTAGTGTGGCTTTGTTCCAGTGCTAGTGTTGTAATAGTGTTGTGTTTGCGGAGCCAATTCAAAAGTTCGAGTACGGCCCCCGATGTTGGATAACAAATTGAAGAATTGTGTAGAAGAATTGTTATGATTCCATAACTGTAGTGCTGTGTTTCTAATGATGTACTGTTCTGTTCTTTACAGCTTATCAGCCGGACTGTACTGTGTGACCGATTGTCGAAATATCACACCAAAATGATGAATATGCGGCTCCAGGTGGATGGTTGGACCATGGTGCACCTGATCGTCGAACGATCATCATCATCATCGTCATCATCATGATGACGATCATCATAGCGGATAGACGGCCAGAGCAGATGGTAAGCTATTTCTTGTATTTACTATCATAGTAGTAAGGATCTTACCCCTAAGCTTGGCTTAATAACTTTTAAAGCATCAATTTGCCAACACTTTGCTTTCATTTAATGGCTCAACAGTTTTCATTATAAAAATTAAGTCCGTGAAATTTATGTTGAATAACATTAAAATAGTGTTATCGTATGAAAAGATTAATGAACAAATCGTGAATATCCGATAAAACATGTAATTTCGTGTATCAACTGTGTTTAGTTGATATAGTAAATAATCAATAACAACTCTGCTATCGTTAACCTCCAATATCAACTCTGCTATCGTTAACCTCCAATATAAACTCTGCTATCGTTAACCTCCAATATCAACTCAATGACGATTTTTGCAGATAAATATGTATTTTTCCAATTTTTTTTCTTTTTTTCATTACAGATTTACCACTGGATGCCGGAGATTTGTTTAATTCAACTGTAAGCAACCAAAAAACCGGTAAATAAATAAAATAAAAACAAGTAATTTTTGTGCAGCGTGTTTATTTCAAGCCAGGCGTCGGAGTGAAAGAAAAAATTTAAATGCCCGCGTGAGAAGTAACTCAAGGCCCTGGGGCTCTCGCGCGCTCACCACTGAAATAGCCCGCGATCCCGCTGCTATCGCGGGGAATTATCGCTGCCAGCTATAAGATGCCAACAACCCGCTATAAGCCGCCCAACTCGAGTTTATAGCATTGAAATGGCGGGTTGGGTATTTAAATGCTTTGTTCTTTGTACTGGCGTGCCGTACTGTGGGGTGCAGCACAATTTGGTTTTCATTGCTTTTCTTAGATTTTGACCCACTCGTCCCCTCGATCGTATGGAGTTTTTTTTACTCGTAATTGATGCTGCCGCGCTATCGAGCCACTCGGATTTATTTTTATCGATATTTGCACATTTTGCTTTGCCCCTTCAGTGCGACCGTTCTTCTCTTTTTTTCCTCATGCCCGTTACCGTTCTTCCGTATGTTCAACATTTGTTTTGTTAACGCGCTGATTTATCGAGTGATCGATCAACGCAAACCGGCGCTAGCAATACAAAAATATTGCATTATGACGGCGCTTTAAATATCATGTTTTCCAAACACGGTTGCCCTTGAAACAATTTGAGGTAATAGTAGCAAGCCAAATTTCAAGCATGTAGGAAAAACCATGGCAGCCAATGTTTTAATCTGCCTGTGCAGATTTATGGTACCGTAAAGGTCCCATCGTATAGCTACGGTCAAACATCCCATCACGCATGCATAGCTTCAACCAAGAGCCACGAGCGATACTCTGCTATTCCCATCGGATTCAAACACCGTTTTTGACGCCTTAGCAAGCGCTAGAACTAAACTTCGATAATTCACTAGAGTTTAAAAATAACCTCAGGGGTAGAACGGGTAGAACGAGGGTAAACCATAGGTAAAAGGCGATAATCACCAAACTGACCAGACACCACCACCGATCGGCAGGCCCAGACTACGAGGGGGCACCAAGACCACATGTAGAAAAAACGATACATGGAAAACATAAGCAAAGGCCATAAATCATACAAACTCCCCGGCCCCTCGAACGACACCACAGCGCAGACAGGCAGTCGACAAGACAATACAATAGGAACGGTGCAGACAGGGGCAGCTCAAGTGCAGGTGCAGACGGGCGAAAATGGATGGGGATTTTTTTTTGCACTACCACACTGACGCCCCCTCGAAAAAAGTGGGAGGGGCCCGCCATACGCCGAAAGGCATGAAATTCGGCGGACTTTTCAAGCATATTTAGAGGTAAAAAACTCTTGAAAAGTTTAATGAAAAAACCGCGTGGTCCAGTCCCTGGGACCCTGCTTGCCAATTCTGACGTCGAAGCACGCACAATGCCTTTTTGCAACCACTCTTCGACCTATTCGTTCACAGCCTTTTCCTCGGAATAAGCCATTCGACGTGTTGGGTGTCTGAACGGGTCTGATAATAGTTCGTCGGGAATATTTTTCATTTCTGTGGGACCAGACTCAAACTGCTTTGTTTGGTTCGGTTGGTACTTTGATACCATGTCAGTCACTTCCCCCTGAAATTCTATCGGTACCACAATTTCGTCTTTTTCACATACGAAGACCTCGCTAATCGGCTCATCGTCTGTTCTGTTGCGTGGGGACAATTCTACGCCGTGGTTTGTCACCTTAGCATCCATATAGCACCACGCTTCTCTTCCTATAACTGCGTCGTAGCACATGCTATTGTGGGGGACTATATAGAATTGTAAATCTTCGTACACACGCTGATCGATGCTCACTGGCGTTGATATTCTCCCCAATGCCGGTGTTGTGCACACGAAGATTAACCTCGGAGCACTCCTCGAGACAGGCGTATTGAACACCGACTTGAGGGCAATGTTGGAGAATTCCAAGAGTAGTCAACTATTTGGGTTTTCATCAACTACTGATTTATTGGTTCAATTTTCGATTCTTATATAGTAATTCTGATTGACAAATTTTCCTTAGTCGACATAATTGCTTACATGTATGTGTCCGTGTTGGTCACCGCTGTCGGCGACTTTTTACCAGCATGTGCATATTTCCTACATTTGTATGCGCCGTTGTCGGCGTGCCAAGCATTGCTTGGTTTTGCTGCGTACATGCGTTTTGCTTACTAGCGTTTATTTTGGATTCTTTCCGTCAGCGACATCCCCGCCCCCGTAATTCCTCGCAGAGGGGTTACAATTCGTGTTCTTCAGTGGGCCTAAACGGTGGTGGGTCTAACGTATGGCTCGCTCTTTCTTTCATCCTGATAGCTAAGTATGCCGCTATAATTGCAACACAAATTGTGCCAATAATGCATGTTATAATTATCTTAAGCGTTACATTATCTCCTTTTTCCACTTCTTTTCTCTCTTCTTTTGCTTTGTCGGATAGATCTTCACGTGACGGTTTGAAATACGTTCTGAACTTTTCAAACTTTCCCTTGAATGTTGGGAGTATTTCACGTGTTCTTGTTTGAAATTTGCAGTCCTGGGACAGATTTATCTCAACAACGAAATCTACTTTCTGCGCTTCCGTGACCGGGTCGAATTGATATTTTTTGTTTCTTGTTTTTACTGTTGGCTGTAAGATCAGCGGCTCTTTCTTTGATTGCCTTTATATCTAAGCTTCGCTTCTTCCCCCAACGCGGGTTGTGCAAATTTTCGGTATTATGTTTCACTGCGTGATCGGCGGTTTTGGTATAGTTAGTTCCTTTGAAGCTAATATGTTTTTCTGCTGGTAGAAAGCACTTATCGCCCCGAACCTCTAGTACCGCTAGTTTCACGGTGGGCTTGGTAATCTCACTCTTTCCTACTTTAATGCGCGCTGAGCGCGTTTGTACATCTTTTCCCTTGAATACCTCGCAAATTATGCCCTTGATCCACCTTCCCTTTCGTTGCTCGTCTGGGAAGGTAACAACGTCACCTATGGCCAATGGCTTGGCTGGGTCTTTCCACTTTTCCCGCTTGAAGAGTTTTGGAAGATACTCTGTTATCCACCGTTTCCAATATTCCTGCACAATTGCTTGCACCTTTTTCCAGTCAGATCTGGTTGCTTCAGCTTTCGTGATGTCTGAAATGTTTGGTTCAGCTTCCCCTGAACAGCCTAACAAGAAATGAGCAGGTGTTAAAGGCTCGTCATCTTCTCTATTCAATGGGATATGCGTTAGAGGCCTGTTATTAGTCAGAAATTCTATCTCTGTCAAGACGGCTCTAAGCACGTCCTCCCTATAACTGTCGGCGATCGGAAGAAGACTTTTTATTTCGGCTACCATTCTTTCCCACGAGCCACCAAAGTGGGGTGCGCCTGGAGGATTGAATATCCAATTGATGCTCTCGGAGGCGCATCTTTCTTGAAGTCGTCGAATTTCATTATCAGCACCTACGAAATTGGTGCCGTTATCGCTATATAGCGAGGACACTTTTCCTCTTCTATGCTGCATATTTTTAAGGCAGCGTATGAATGCGTCGGAACTAAGATCAGACGCAATTTCGATGTGGATGGCTCTGGTCGTAAGACACGTAAATACCACGCCCCACCTTTTCTCTGATCGTCTTCCAATTGTCACTAATAAAGGACCAAAATAATCAACTCCTGTATGAGTGAATGGTTTCTGATACACAGCGGTTCTACACTCTGGCAAGTCTGCCATCATTGGTGGTGTCGGTTTAGCTCTTTTTATTTTACAAAACTGGCATTTCATTACGACATGTTTCAAAGCTGCTCGTATATCGATTATCCAGTATTTTTGACGTAGAGCTGCTAATACAGATTCTGTCTTTTGATGGATATATCTTTGATGGTATCTGGCCAAAATTAAGTTAGTTACGTGGTGCCCTTTAGGGAGGATGATGGGATTTTTTGTATCGTACCTCAAGAAGGCTACGTTTTCTAATCTACCCTTTGATCTCATTATTCCTTCGTCTCCCAGTATTGGGCAAAGACCGCGAATCGAGCTATTGTTGCTAATCGGGGTCTGTAATGAAAGCTGTGTCATTTCCGTGGTATAATGTTCCCACTGGGTTTTCTTCAGAAGAAGAACTTCTGCATTGTTTAGGTCATCGGTAGTGATCGTTGCACTAAAGTTCGATCCTGTTGCTTTCGCTCTTAGCCATTCAATATATTTCATACCTATTGCTAATGCTCGTTTGAGCTTGTTCCAGTCGGAGCACCAGTCAACGTTAATGACGCTCCAGTCTTTTCTTTCTAGCGTCTTTACTGTGTGCACTGGTCTTATTTCCTCAAATTTTACTTCATTTTTTGCCATTCTTTGTGACGCTCTTTCGAGCTGTTTTGGCACTTTATTGGGAGCAGGTTTAACCTCAAACTCCTCGGTCGAAAAGTAACCGCACATAACTTGCTTCCTTGCTTTTTCTTCTTCTTCCTTTTTTTCCATGATTGTAAATAAGTTACAGTCATCCCTTTTTGCGTCACTTCCTCCAAATATTACCCACCCAAGTCGGGTTTCTTGAGCAATCGGCTCATATTCTTCACCCTCGCGGAAGTCAAATCCATGCGCAAGGTAAGAATGCGGCAATCCAAGTAAAACTGTGGGGTTTGCATTTTTATATCCCGCAAATTTCAGCCCGCGTAAGTGCTTGTACTTCTTTTTAAGTTCCTTACTGTCAACTGTTTGCAGCGGAAGATCAAGTTCCTTCACGCTTCGTAGACCCTTTACGTCGAAAACGCGTTTATTTGTGCCCTCGAGTTTCAGGTGAATCGTTTGGCTATTTGATTCTTCCTGAACGTTTCCGTTAGTCCACGACAAAGTTAGTGGTTTTTTTGGCCCGGTGATATTCAATTTTTCCCTTACGCTATCTAAAATTAGACTGGTAGAAGAACCGGGATCGATGAAAGCGTATGTGTGCTCTGTTTTACCGTTGCCTCGTAGGCTTACAGGGATAATTTGATAGAACAGCTGATGCCTGCCGTGGTGGTGATTCACTCTGCGCGGAGCCTCTCGCGCTTGCCACTCGGCGGTTTCATTCCTGTGCAGGGCGGTGTTATGTTTTTTCCCACACCCGTATACCCTGCATTGTGGGGGTAGCCGACAATTTTGTGCGTTGTGATTTTTAAGTGCACAGCAATTAATACAAATGTTGTTTTGTGACAGTGTGCGCAATTTCTCACCGACTGTCTTGCCATTTAAATATTTGCAATGCAGCGTGTCATGGGGAAGACCGCATAGCATGCATTTTTTTCCTCGTTGGTTGATTCTGCCCTGTACGTGATGCGGATTCACGTGCTGGGTACTACCTTTGAACCCTCCTTCGTTCGCTACCAATAGCGTTGCTAAATCTTCTGTTGGTTTTAACCACTCCGCAAATTTTATAAGTGTCTTTGGTTTTGCCTCTTCCAAAAGGGAATCGGATAACCATTTGTTCCTCAATTCGACCGGCAGCCTAGCAACAAGATCTTTCAAGAGTCTCTGATCGTTGAGATACTCTCCCTGATTGAGCATCGTCATGTTATCTATCAGATCGTGGAGGGCATTTGAAAATCTAATAAATGATGCCGGGTTTTCTAAGGACGGATTTTTCACGGCCAGTAGTTCGTTCAACAACGAAGTGTAAATGTTGTCCGTGTTTCCGTATAATCTTTCAAGGCGTTCAATAATTTTCCCTACATTATCTGGGTTTAGCATCAGTCCGCTGACTGAGCGTAGCGCATCCCCCTTTAAGTATTTTTGGAGCCTGTTCAAGTTCTCCAAATCCGAAAAGTTACCTTCGCGTGTGGTTTTCTCGTAAATGCTTTTAAATCGAGGCCACATGTTGTAATTACCGTTAAACTCTGGAAGCTCGGAAAGGGTCGTTTTGTCGTTCTTTAGCGACCATGAATCTATCATTTGTTTAATACTCTCCGTTAAAAGCTTTACGTCCTCGGTTGCAGATGGCATTTGACAATATCTCTCCGATTCATTTAGAAGGCTCATATTGGCCTGTTCTTGTTGTCTCTTAATTTCGTCTTGGAGCTTCCCTAGCTCTTCTTCTATTTTAAGTTTCTGTTCCCTTTCTTTTTTCTCTTTTTCTGACCTATCTTGAAGCAACTTCTGCGTTTGCTGAAGCGCTTCCCTGCTTTCATTTTTCTCAGTTTCTATCAATTTACACTTAGGGCAAACATAGTTCTTAGGAATTACTCTCAAGCTTAGGCACGCTTGATGGAGAAATCTATCGCATTCTATGCAGTGAACCATTTTCCCTGTGCTATCAGCCTGCGTGCATATCTTACAATTCCCGTTGGGATTGTGCTTAAAAACGAACTCCATATTACTTACGATTCGTTACACTGCTAGAAATGGTGACCTTGCCTTGATGACGTCACTCGCTGCTCTTCGTTGACCACCGCCGGGAGCTGGCGTCTCGCGCCGGCCCTTGAGCTGATGAGTTTCGACCGTCCGTCGATTCCGATGCCGTCAGCTTGCGCGCTCTCTTCCTCGCTGCTGACGCTGCTACCTGCTTCCTCACTCGCTGTCCTGGAGTTGCTGGGCACGCACCTCGTCGCACACACTGCTGGTAAACTTGCTGATCTGGCACTGATTTCTGGCTACTCGTTGGCTTCACTGTTAATGTTTCGGCGGAATGTTTTTTACACGTTTTGCGTTATATCGCCGTGTATTTTTGTCAGACGCCGTTTCTGACCACTGTTTTTTACCGTTCGCGCTCACTTTGTCGCACTAAAATTCCGTCTCTTTTACGCACTTCTAACTGATGCACTTGTGGAGCGTTGCACTATATTTTGGCTGGTGCGCGGAGTTACCACCTACCACCTGCTTCGGCTGTCGCGATCGTCCGTCGATCCGAAAGGGTCAGGCTGGGGTGATCGTCCGCGGCTTCCAAACTTCCGTTCTGCTTGCCTTGCAGAGTTGATCAGGCCGAGCTTGCGCGCTCCGACCTTGCCTTCCTCGCCTTCCACCGCCGGGAGCTGGCGTCTTGCGCCGGCCCTTGAGCTGGTGTGCGTCTATCTCCAATATCACGCCGGGAGCTTGCGCGCTCCGGCTCTGCTTTCCTCGCTTCTCACCGCCGGGAGCTGACGTCTTGCGCCAACCCTTGAGCTGGTGTGCGTTGGGCGTTTCCGATATCGGCTGGGCAACCGTCCGTTACCTGCGACCGTCCGTCGCTCCTCAACCGTTGTTCGATGGAACGCTGGGCTGGTGGTGCACACGAGGGTTAACCTCGGAGCGGTTAGCCGTGTTGTGAACACACGAAGATTTACCTCGGAGTTCTTGCGTTCTTTCTCGATGCGGCTTGTGGTGCACACGAGGATTCACCTCGGAGCGGTACTTGCCGTGTTGCAAACACACGAGGATTCACCTCGGAGTTCTGGTGCGACGCACACGAAGATTAACCTCGGAGCGGGGCGCAATGTATAGGAATTCTCCGTTGTGAGGGGTTAAGTCCTCTCTGGAGCCACCATTTGTTGTGCACACGAAGATTAACCTCGGAGCACTCCTCGAGACAGGCGTATTGAACACCGACTTGAGGGCAATGTTGGAGAATTCCAAGAGTAGTCAACTATTTGGGTTTTCATCAACTACTGATTTATTGGTTCAATTTTCGATTCTTATATAGTAATTCTGATTGACAAATTTTCCTTAGTCGACATAATTGCTTACATGTATGTGTCCGTGTTGGTCACCGCTGTCGGCGACTTTTTACCAGCATGTGCATATTTCCTACATTTGTATGCGCCGTTGTCGGCGTGCCAAGCATTGCTTGGTTTTGCTGCGTACATGCGTTTTGCTTACTAGCGTTTATTTTGGATTCTTTCCGTCAGCGACAGCCGGTGTTCTTTTTCCTCCGAACCCGTTGAAGCACATATCGATTGGCTTCACCTCCCGGTTTCCTAGACCTTGAATTGCTTCTTCAGATAGCAAATTGTACTGGCTACCCGTATCGAATAAAGTTTTCCACTTTCTTCCTCCAATTCTCATGTCGATCGTTCCTCCTTTGTCGCAGACGATCAAGGTGTTGCTGGAATTAGTTGGATTTTCACAACATTCTCTGGCACTATGTCCCGGCCTTTTGCAAACAAAGCACAGTGGTCCAACCGCCTGGTTTGGGCAGTTTTTTGCGAAATGCCCTGTTTTGCTACAGTTACGGGATTTCATGCTCATTGTTGGCCCTTGTAGCAAAATCTGCACCCTTGGCAGCGGAATGATTATTTGTGCGCTGTTCTTGACTTGCGTACCTTTCAACACTTATCTTCGCCTTGTTCTCCGGAACTTCTAAATACTCGGCCACCTCGGCGGCTTCATCGGACACGGTCTGTAGATAGCATGAAAAGGTAGAAACGATTGGATCTTTCCTATCTCGTTTGAACCTCACCCACTCACGCCGGTAGCTGGAAGGCAGTCTTTCTACATGCTCTTCCACTAGCATCGGGTTGTTCAGGTGCTCGTGGAGATCGCTGGCAACAAGATGATCCCTTAGTTGCTTAACTTTCTCTCCGAATACAATGAAAGTTTCCAGATGATCTTCGTCTGGTTTCGGGGCTTCCCTTATCTGCTGCAGGAGCGTTTTGAGCAGGCGTCCTGGCTGGCCGAACAAGTTTTTTAAATCCTGCATGATATCTGGCACAGATTGCGGGAAAACTAGTCGCCCTCTCACTGCTTCAAGCGCCTCGCGCTTAAATATATTATAGAGAGTGTAGTTTGGTCTATGGACATGTTTGAACTTTTAAATTCAATCGTTGGAACAGTGGTAGCTTCCACAGATGCTATGGCTTGTGTAAGTACCTCTAGAGTTCGATCGATATCATCTTTGGTTTACAGACATGAGCCAATGTTAATGTTGTTCTCCACTAGCTTTTCGAAATTTACCCAATCTGCATTTTTGAAATCTTTTTTAACGACTGGTTCTTTGATTTGAAGAGAGTCTGTGATTGATGCTTGTACGGGTAGGTGATCGGAGGACAGAGTGGTTAAAGTTTTCGGGAGGCTAATATTGACTAAATTAGACAAGAAAAAATCTAACACGGATGGTCTGCTTCGTGCTGTGACAAAGGTAGGAGAAAGTGATGAATAGATATTTAAGTGGCCGTCTTGAAGAGCTTGATATAGTATCCTGCCGTTGCATTTATTTTTTGGGTTATTCCATGCTTGATGTTTAGCATTGAGATCTCCTGCGATTATAAACGTGGGAAAATGATGGATTTCAACTTGTTTTTGCCGCACAGAGCTGGCGTTCCATGTGAGCAGTTGGATTTCAGCAGACATATTGTTTAATACACGTTTCAAGGACATGGATTTGTTCTACCTTCGACTTACAAGAGGTATGGGCGGGTAATAGATTATCAAAAATATTAATCAGTTCTCCTGCAGTAAAAAGATTTTTCCTACGGTCCGGAGAGTCCTACGGTCGTCTATATGAGTTTGTTGATTTCCGCCACAGTTCGCGCAGAAGAAACCACAAGTTACTTCACAAATACAAGCAAGTTACTTCACAATAAACAAGTTACTTCACAAATAGAGGGGAGATGGGCCAAACCGTATTTGGAACATCGCGGGTTAAGATGGTATGACGAGGCACCATGGCCAAACATTAGGTGGCGATGGCAATGGGTGACATTGGAGTGGTTTGGCCGTTCCGGTTCCCATCGGATTTTCACGTCTATATTCCCTGTTCTAAAATAGTTTTTCAGTATGCTGTAAACTGGCGTCCGATTTAGTGATAGCATTTCAGCTATTTGCTTGGGTGTGTAGCCCATTGCATTTGCGTCGATAACCCTCTCGCGATCTGCGTCTGTCGTAGTCTTAAATTTTCCACGGTTTGTTCTCGGGTCGTTTTCGGCATGCTTAAGAAATATCTTCAATTTGTACTGTCCAATTCGAATTATTTGTCGTTGTACTAGAGAGCTGCACAATCTACACTATACAAGGACAATACGCACTTAGTTTTTATTTTTTGACTGATATTTACCGGTTTACACCCCGGTGAAAATAACTACCGGCACTGCGTGAAATGATATCGTGTTGAAAAAGGTTGCCCATTTGACTACATTCATTCTGATGTTGTTGTGAAAGGTTGCCCATTTGACTACATTCATTCTGATGTTGTTGATGAAGAAACACGAAAGGCTATCCGCCGCCTCAAGAACAACAAGTCGCCACGGACGGGACAACAGCCGAACTGATCAAAAACGGAGGCGCTAATCTAGATAACGAAATTCATCGACTGATATCTGAGGTATGGGATAGCGAATCGATGCCTTGTGATTGGAATCTTGGCATCATCTACCCCATATACAAAAAGGGAGATAAGTTAGACTGCAGTAACTACAGGGGTATTACGGTGTTGAATACCGCCTACAAAATATTCTCCCTCGTTCTTCAAGAACGAATTGACCCATACGCTGAAGAAAGTAGGAAACTATCATAGAGGATTCCGAAGGGGGAGATCAACCACTGACCAGATCTTCACCATGCGGCAAGTCTTGGCGAAGATGGCAGAGTATCAACAAAACACTTTCCATCTCCTCAATGACTTTAAAGCCGCATAAGATAGCATAGCCAGGGTAAAACTGTATCAAGCCATGAGCTCATTTGGAATCCCGGCTAAATTAATCAGACTTATAAGAATGACCATGACCAACGTCACATGTCAGGTGAAGGTGGATGGAAAACTCTCAAGTTCCTTTGCTACCACCAAGGGACTGCGCCAAGGGGATGGGCTTGCTTGCATACTTTTCAATCTAGCGCTAGAGAGGGCCATCCGAGACTCGGAGGTGGAAACTTCGGGGACCATCTTCTATAAGTCTATCCAGATCCTGGCATACGCTGATGATATTGACATTATTGGTAGAAGACTCTCCTATGTAGCAGAAGCATACCAAAGGATCGAGCAGGCGGCGAATAACCTCGGACTGCAGATTAACGAGGGAAAAACCAAGATGTTGGTGGCACCATCAGCGGCCCTGCCCACAATTGCCGAAAGCTTACGCGGGGGTGACGTACAAGTAGGTGAACCCACCTTTGAAGTCGTCCAAAATTTCACCTATCTTGGATCAAAGGTCAGCACCGACAACAACATTGAAGTTGAAATTCGCGATAGGGCGCTGGCAGCCAACCGGTCATATTACAGTCTGAGAAAACTCTTCCACTCACGATACCTGTCAAGACAGCCGAAGCTGGGACTATACCGGACATAAATAGTACCAGTACTCACATACGCCTCCGAGACATGGACTCTGTTCAAATCTGACGAAACCCTCTTAGCCGTGTTCGAGAGGAAGATGCTCAGTAGGATTTTTGGCCCCGTATGTGAGAAGGGACAATGGAAGAGCCGATATAATGACGAGCTCTACGAGCTGTACGGAGACATCACTGTCTTGCAGCGAATTAGACTCGCCAGGCTCCGGTGGGCTGGCCATGTCATGCGAACGGCACCGGACGACCCAGCCCGTAAAGTCCTTTTAGGCTGTCCCCAAGGACAGGGGAGGCGTGGTAGGCCTAAATTGAGGTGGAAGGATGGCGTAGACGAAGCCGCCAGAAAAGCCGGGATACGGAATGGGACCAATGTGGCGAGCGATCGTGAGCGGTTTTGGATGGAGCTTCGTCAGGCCAAGACCGCCCAGCGGTTGTAGCGCCACTTATGTATGTATTCTGATGTTGTTGAATTATGACGTCAAAGTTGAAATATGCCGCTCAGTTGAAAAATGATGTTGCCTTTCAACTTCCTTTGTATCATTCACGCAAATCATTGTTTGACATACGAAAAAAGATTTCGAAGTTGACCTGTAAAACGCTGTATTGTTTTGAAAATGATTTCGTTCGGTGTAAATGAAGTTGATGAATGCACTGAGTTGTTGTACAGTGTAACGGATACTTTTATCATTGACTTTGTTCCCATGTGTTTGAATTTATGCTTGTTGCTATTGAATATTTCTATAACGGTAGAGTGCGCTCTTTCGATCTGACCGTTTGATTCGGATGAGGATGCAAACGCTAATGCGGATCCTGCTTGTGAAATAAAGTTTCTCCTAAGTTAAAGATTGAATTGAATGGTACGTTGTTTCGTGATCAGTGACTATCACTTTTGGGATACCGAACGTGATGAAAAATTTGGTTAAGGCTTTTTTTTTTTTTAAGGAAGGACACCCAATTCCATTCATTTAAATTCGTCAATCGGAGAATCTCTCCTACTCGGAATCCGACATACTGCTTGTACCTTTGGTGATCGGAGCGGATCCATGATAGTACAATGCTCGCATCAACCCAGAAGTAAGTCCGATCTATGCGGAAGCTGTGGGTCTCTTTCACTGACTTCGCTATTCTGGCGGCCAGGACTGCAGCGCACAGTTCCAGACGAGGGATCAAAACAGGTTTTACTGGTGCCACCTTCGATCGACTCATCACAAGTGAACATATGATCTTTCCTCGCACCTTCGCTTTGAAATATGCTACACTTCCATATGCGATTTCGCTAGCGTCAGCAAATACGTGTGGCTGAATCTCTTCGATTTCATCACTTCTCGCGTCACCGCAGTAACTCCGTCTCAATTCCATGCTCCTGATGGTGTGGAACATATTTTTCCTTTGTCGCCATTTCTCAAAAGACTGCGGATCGATCTTCTCGTCCCAATCACATCCGGTTCTCCACAAATCCTTAACAACATCTTTCCCCGCACTGTTAAGGGCGAAAAATATCCAGCTGGATCAAATAGTGACATGGTGACACTGAGGACCGTTTTTTTTGTTGTTGTATGGATCTCTTCCTTTTCACTTTCTGTGATCTCATGGATATACTCTTTTTGTATGTAGCTATCCAGCATTTCACAGACCCTTTCCTGCAAGTTTGGGTTTTTGCTGAGATTTTTACATAAGGTTTTTATTCTGCTTTCTGTCATCTGATAGGTGGCCGGAAAGTTGTTCACATCTTCCTTCCACAGCAGGCCAGTCTCGAATCTATCCCCAATTCTTTTGGTGGTATTCTTAAGTATATCCATGTCCCTTTTATTTTCATCAGATTCTGGTATGGGCTGGGATGCTGCACTGGTATCATCCATAAGGAATTGTTCTTTTATTAACTCATGTAAGTGTTGGTTGTATATTTCAGTGTGGTGGATGCTTAAATACGCAGAAACCGATCTTTTTGGTCTTTCGGGCCCGTATACCGTCCAACCTAAGCGTGATCGTACTGCTATCGGTTCATCTGGTCGGCCTATCTTCGATTCTATTGGTGCAACTATGGAAATATTATCTAGTCCTATTACAAGAGTAGGCTGGGTGTGACCATAACCCGTAAATGGTATGTCAGCCAGATGATGATACTTGCCCTTTAGTTCTGCTGCTATGATTTGCTGCTGCGGCAGAGCCAGTTGGGGCACGGTGCGTACGTTTTCCAAGAAAGCCTTATTGCGACATTCCGTCCTTGTGATCTTTAACGAAACAATTTTTGAATTGTTTTCAGTTCTACTCATGTCATTCGTCCAGTTAACAATCAGTGGTTCAGGTTGTCCTTCCCGACCTAGGACTTTGGCCATAGATTCACAAAGTAAAGTGACGGAGGAGCCTTCGTCAATAAATGCCAGAGTTTTTACTTGCTTTTTGTTTCCATGAAGAATGACAGGCATCATTCTAAACAGGACCGATGTTTTGGAAGACTCGTGATTATGATTATAAATCTCACCTGTTCTTGGTTCTTCTGCTCGGTGCAACAAGGGATGGTCTTCTTGTTGGCAACCATTCACGTTGCATTTCGATTTGCTGAAGCATGGCTTCGTTCCGTGTGCCGTTATGCATCGTGGACAAAATGCTTTCTTTACTAGTTCTTTCATTCTTTCGGCCGATGTCATTACCAAGAACTTTTGGCATTTTTTAACGAAGTGTCCCTCACGCTTGCACACGAAGCAAGCTTTGTTACTTATCTCGTTGTGTACTAAACGCTTGCTGTTACTTGTTGCGATATTTCCGCAATCCCAGAAATGAATTCAGCAAATACTTCCAAGGAAGGACCAGCCCGGAATTCATGCCACTTCATCTGGTGTTCCGGTGGTAGTTTCTCAACTAGCTCCTGCACCAACATTGGGTTTCCTAAGTGTTCCCCCATGTTGCTCGCCTTCATATGGTTACGCAGTTGCTTTACGCGTATGCCAAAGTTAACGAAAGTTGTTAAGTTTGAAATGTTCGGCGAAATCGTTTGGGGTACTCCTCTGAGAAGGTTGTTCAAGATTCTCTCTGGTTGGCCGAATAACTTTCTTAGATCTTCAATCACGGTTGGTACAGCCTCTGGCACAACAAGTGAAATTTTCACTGCGTGAAGTGCCTCGCCTTGCAGGCTTTGTTTCAACCTTTCGAGGTTTTCTAGGTTGGTGAACGCGCACGCTTTTTTGTTGAAATATTTCGTTGCTAAAATATTTCAACAATTCGCACTGCCGGCATCACTGGCCGAGGGTCACCCGTGAGTGACCTCATATGTTATAAAAGGACGAGAGCGCGTCCAAAATGGCCTTTTCCCCCGCCAGATTAAGAGAAGAATAAACACTAATTTTGTGATTCTCGGCAAGCCCGAGTATCGACGAAATTGCTTTCTTTTTCGTACGTTACATTTGTAACAGTAGTTTGCTCGAAACTACTAATGAAAATAGGCCAATTTTCTGGATCTCCATTGAATTTCGGCAGAAGTCTGGACACGACTTTTCGTGCTGCTAATTGTTCTGCTGTTAGCACGAACCCATAATCGCTCGCACTGCTTCCTGGTTTTGCCGAACAACTCGATCTGGAACTGTGTGTGTGTGTGTTAGTGAGGATACCTGGTGCAATTATATGTTTGTTTGCTCCTGAATCGATTAAATTTTTCAAACCCTGTTTCGTTTTCGAGTGTTTTAGTTTCAAATTAGGTAGGTAGTTTAAGCTGGATTGTGTTTTGCTGAGACCACATGAAAATTTAGGTCCAATTCATCATCGGATTAATTGTCTGATTTTGGTTTTCCCCACTCTTCATCCTCGGGTGTTATTTTGTGATTATTGATAGCATTTTTGTAAGTCGGCTTCTGGTTGTTGTTGTTGAAATGAGTTTCTTGGTCTCTGTGGAGACACTCCAACTTGGGATAAAACACCGTAAATCGTTTGGTTATCCATCAACAAAAGAACGTTTTATTTTATGTCTTGTTTACAGCCCAATAAACCGTGCTGCCAACTTCGAATAATTCTGACCAAAGTAACTATATTAGTTGAGGCTCACCCATTTCCAACAGTTGTTGCATCCATCGCTTCGGAATCGTTCCGTTCGTGCTGCTTGTTTTCTGGCCTAAATGGTTTATTAGCTTGATTATAATTGGATCGGTGATGTTGAGGTGTTTCGGTAGTTTTGAAATCGGGTTTTCTCTGTTTATGATACTCTCTAGTTGGAGATGCCGTGCTTCGCGCTGTCTTTTCTTTTGATTTAAACTTACACAGGAATGCGTATGCGTCCTTTGTGTCTTTGGGTCTGGCTGCTTGAACGTAGCCAAAGTGTGGCTCGCTTAATCCTGAAATAAAGGCTGCCAGGGCATCTTCTTCGGGAATATATATGTATGTGTACACAATTTGCATCTATGAAAACCAAAACAAAGCGTAAACGCGTTTAGCCGTTGTGCAAAAATGGGCTATCAAAGTTTAAACCTGAACAAGCCATGTGTGAACCCATCAAGCCAAATGTCGTATTCATCAGCATAAACACACAATCGAACACCAGATATTTAAACCTCATTAACATAAAAGTCAGATTCGAGGCCGGTTTGTTTTGGTTTTCATAGATGCAAATTGTGTACACATACATATATATTCAACCATTTGAGCTTCAGTAGTAATCAAACATTATTCAATTTCCATAACAGTCATGAAATAATAATTGATTAATCTATTGATGCACAGCGTGGACGTTAAATATGTGTAAACAGTAACTTTTTTTTTTAATGCTTGAATATACAGGTTTTTTCAATGGATAGGATAAGCGTAAACGCGTTTAGCCAATGTGCAAAAATGGGCTATCAAAGTTGAAACCTGAACAAGCCATGTGTGAACCCATCAAGCCAAATGTCGTATTCATCAGCATAAACACACAATCGAACACCAGATATTTAAACCTCATTAACATGAAAGTCAAATTCGAGGCCGGTTTGTTTTGGTTTTCATAGATGCAAATTGTGCACACATACATGTATATTCTACCATTTGAGCTTCAGTAGTAATCAAACATTAATCAATTTCCATAAAAGTTATTAAATAATACAGGTTTTTTCAATGGATAGGATAAGCGTAAACGCGTTTAGCCGATGTGCAAAAATGGGCTATCAAAGTTGAAACCTGAACAAGCCATGTGTGAACCCATCAAGCCAAATGTCGTATTCATCAGCATAAACACACAATCGAACACCAGATATTTAAACCTCATTAACATAAGTCAGATTCGACGCCGGTTTGTTTTGGTTTTCATAGATGCAAATTGTGTACACATACATATATATTCAACCATTTGAAAAAAAGTAACTGTTTACACATATTTAACGTCCACGCTGTGCATCAATAGATTAATCAATTATTATTTAATAACTGTTATGGAAATTGAATAATGTTTGATTACTACTGAAATGGTTGAACTGGATATTCAAATGGTTGAATATATAATTATGATGCCGACGCCAGGGTTGAGGTTTTAAAAAAACTTTATTTCTTTTGCCTAACTAGCGTCATGCTCATTTGAGCCCTAATTCAGAACTGCCTAGCTAATTTCCTCCAGAATGTACCGCGGTTCTCGCATCGATGTTGCAAGGTGCTGACGATGCGTCTGCTACGTCGAAGTCACATTCCGTTGCTCTGCTTCTGCTGCGGCTGGTGGCGATGCGTTCTCATGTTTCCCGCTTGACCGATGGATGCACGTGGCTGCTGACGTAGCAGGTTGTCCGGTGTGTTCCACATAACTCCTCCGGGGGGTGGAAAAGCGTGGCCTCACGCGTCGTTTTTCCTTGGCAAGATTTCTGCGATGGCTCTTACTTTTCTCTGGTAGAATACAACTGCAAAAAATGCCAAAGCTACTGTGAGGATGAGAGAACATGAAATACCTCCTAAGAGACTGAAATTCCAGTGGCTGTTGAATTTCTTCAAGTAGGCGTGATGCAGCTCGATCCGATTGATGAAGTTCGCTTGATCTTGCAACTCTGTTGGTTGTAGATTTACTGTTGTTTTCGATACGGCTCCCCAGAATGGCTCTGTTTTGTCGATGGTAGTTGTAGACTGGAATGACAGATTTTGTATGTTTACCGTGCATTGGGTGAATCTGATTAGGTAATTTCCAGTGATTATTTTCTCGTCTGGGCCGCAATTGAATTTCAGGGACTCATTTTTAGCGTTATTGATGAGGAGTGTGCCTTCTGCTATGGTATTGATAACTGTACTGTTTGTACTTTTGGTTTTGCAACTGCTTTTCTTGCCTTCGAGTAGATTCGAGATGCAATCGTCTTCGTATTGTCTGATGTTGCCGGGGCGTTGGATGTACTCATCTGGTGTCGTCGAAGTGAAGATTCCTCGTTTACCTTTTATAACGAGTGCTGGATATTGCGATATTATTGAATCGTTCACGTTCAATGGGTGTATCTGGAGTAAATCGTACACTTCTTTCTCGAGTTGTGGTACTTGAAGGATGTAGAGAAGCGTGTCGTCGCTAACTGCTATTTTCGGCTTTACTAGTTGCAAGGCTTCATCGGGAAGATTTACGTTTATGCCCTGGTCTTCGAGTACCATTCTGATCGAATTTATCTCATGCGAGGATAACAATTTGTTGCTGGCAATTGACACTCTTGACCAAATGATTGTTTCTTGGATTTCTTCTAAAACGTGGTTTATGACGTCGATATTAATTAAAAGGGTAATTGCTTCGAGTTCGTCGAGAAGTTTGTTGTTGGTTTCCCCTATGACTGCATTTACAGCGTTTGTGAGCGCGCTTAACCTTTTGTCGAGTTGCGTATTAACTTTCACTTGCTGGTTGTTACTGTCGATCAAATCGTTCATCGTTTTGTTGATGAGGCTTAAATCTTCTGCATCCGGACTGCCGCTGATCCATTTCCACATTGTTCCGATCGCTTCTATGCTTCTAGCTTTCCTGGTTTCCCTAGGTTTGATTTGCATAAAGTTTGAATACAATAGTCTAGTTTTCATTCGGATAAGGTCTTTCAATGGATTCTCAATTTTTTCGTATGCTAAGCTAACTAGTGAATTTACTGTTTTCTCTAGGGTAGTAAGGTTGATGGGATGTATCATGTTAATATTTCCGTTCTGTACTCTTCTCGTACCTAACTTTAACGAAAGTAGCGGTTGGTCGCTCAAAAAAGTTATTTGTAATTCCGGTTTAGGTTGAGTTATCTTTTTGAATGGTGGTTGAGGTGATATAATGCCGTCTTCTGCTGAATGAGTTTCGTGCGCGTTTATCATGGTAACAAGTGTGAGAAATATTGCTGTCGTCATCTGCAATGAGATTGAAACTTGAGTCAACACTTATTCCTTTTAATTTTTCCTTTGTGCCTTTTGATGTTTTTCATCGTTTTGAATGTTTTTTCTCTGACTTCTTGAATTCTGACTGGCTTGGCTCGCGGGTCTAATTTCTTGCGTATATTTGGTTTAAT
The DNA here is from genome assembly GCA_914969975.1 of Anopheles atroparvus. NCBI lineage: Eukaryota > Metazoa > Arthropoda > Insecta > Diptera > Culicidae > Anopheles > Anopheles atroparvus. The sequence continues at coordinate 30,346,596 of CAJZCY010000004.1, read as the reverse complement.
GAACACTTCGTCGTTTTCTTTTAATTCCGGGGGGTCTTCTCTAGATTCGTTGCGTTTAAGCTGTGCTAATCTGGCATTTTCAAGGTTAGCCTTTATTTTTGCAAAAAGATCTTCTGTATTTTGCCTGTGTTCATTACATCCGTTAAATATGATTTCGTTCGGTGTGTACTTTGTAGCGGAGTGTACCGAATTATTGTACAAGGAAACTGATAATAGCATTTTCTCAATGGTGCTCATGTCGGTAAATTTACTTTTGTTTGTGTTAAATATTTCAATTATTGTTGAGTGAGTTTTTTCCACCTGTCCGTTACTCTCGGAGCACGAAACGTATGAAAGTTCAATATTTAAATTATCTAGGTAATTTTTTAACTGCAAAGATCTGAAAGTGGTTTCGTGATCAGTAATTATTTGAGACGGTGTGTTATACGTTGCGAAATATTGTGCTAAGGCATTCTTCACGTCTGTGATATTTTTTGTTGCCATTGGGATAAGTTGTAAATGTTTTGAAAATGAATCGACTAGTGATAGGAAATTGCATTTATCTATTTGGAAGATGTCCATGTGAACTCTGTCAAAGGGTCTGTTAGTGGTCGGTCTAGGAGACAATTTGATATTATAGGGCTTCCTTTCGTATTTATGGGTGTTACATACCTTGCATAGGTGGGTTATTGCTTTGATTTTGTTAGTCATTTTGGGAAAGAAATAGCTTCTCCGTAATTGATGTTCAACTTCGGTGATGCCTCTGTGTGCGCGTTCGTGTTCTTTGGAAACTATCCTGTCTTGTCTTTCTTGGTTGGTAACGTCTTCTACCTGTAGTTGAGTTAGTACGAAATGTCCACGTTGGTTAAAATGTTGTCTGTACACGGATTGTATTAGTTGAATTAGATTCTCGGGGGCCATTATAGCAGTTTGTTTGCCATTATGGTATCTTTTGAACGAGTCCATTATTGTTAGTTCGTCATGATACGGTTTACAGATTATGGTTCTGTTAAAACCTGGGAAAGGAGCTTCTGTTATGTCAGTTGTTATGCGGGATGTTCTGAATATTATTTGGTTACGGTAGTAGTTAATTGGTCTTTCAGAAAAATGGATGTAATAGTCATCCGATGTATCTGCTGAATGGATGGTTTGGGAATCGGAATTGGGGTTGTTAGGGGAATTATCAGGAGAAGGGTTATTTTCATCTTGTCCTCCTGAAACGAAAAGAGATTCTTCCAGATTAACTGTAATGTTCTCCTCCGTGTTTTCCTTTTTGTGTGGTTGATTTTCGATTCCTGTGAAAGACAGATTTTTATTAGTATTTGAATCGGATGAACTGTTTACTTTTCTGCTGAGCGCATCAGCTACAACATTCGCTTTTCCTTCCTTATACTGGATATCGTAGTCGAAATTTTCCAGTTCTAGTCTCCATCTCAGAATCTTCGAGTTCTTTGTGGATGTTTTGATGAAGGTGAGCGGTTTGTGATCCGTTATAAGTGTGAACTTGTTTCCATAAAGGTACGGCTTGTATTTCTGAACTGCCCAGATAATTGCTAAAGCCTCCTTTTCGGTTGTCGAGTAGTTCGACTCTGTTTCATTAAGCGTTCTGCTGCCGAATGCAATCGGTCTTTCTTTACCATCTTGCATTTGGGATAGTACAGCGCCAAGTGCATAGTTGCTTGCGTCTGTCGTTAAAATAAACGGCAATTTAAAATCGGGGTATATGAGTATCTGATCTGATGAAATGATTTTCTTTAGTTCTTCGAATGATGTCCTGTATTCCTCCTGATTGAAATTTACTGTTGCGTCTTTCTTTAGACATTTTGAAAGGGGTTTGGTTAGTTTCGCGTAGTCCCTAATGAATCTACGGTAATACCCTTTGAGACCTAAAAATTGTTTTATTTCTTTCTGGGTTGTGGGTAGTCTCCAGTCAAGAATTTTTGCTATTTTATCGGGGTTTGGTTTTATGCCTTCGGGGGTGATAGTGTGTCCTAAGAACTCCGTTTCTCGCTTTAAAAATTCGCATTTATCGAGCTGAATTTTTAGGTTGAAATCAGATAGTCTTTGTAAAACGGTATCTAGGTTATCGAGGTGTGTTTTCAAATTTTTGCCAACGACGATTATGTCGTCAAGATATACGAAACAAATGTTTCCTATAAGTCCTGACAAAACGCTATTCATCGCCCGTTGGAATGCCGCGGGTGCGTTTTTTAGTCCGAAGGGCATTCTTGCAAATTCAAAATGCCCTTGGGTTGTTGAGAATGCAGTTTTCATACGATCTTTCGGGTCCATCTCTATTTGGTGGAAGCCCGATTTGAGATCCAAAGTTGTGAAGTAAGAAGATTTCCCGAGGTTATCAAGGATTTCTTCGATTTGGGGTATAGGATATTTATCCTCTATAGTTTTTTCATTTAATTTTCGGTAGTCTATGACGACTCTGATTTTACGTTTACCAGAAGCATCTGTTTTTTTTGGTACAACCCAAACTGGTGAGGAGTAGGGGCTGGTGGAGTGAGCAATTATTCCATTGTCCAGTAGTTCCATAATTTGTTCTTCTACGTCTTGTTTCAAATGGTGTGGGTATCTATAACACTTTGTGAATGTAGGCTTTTCATCGGTTGTTATAACCCTGTGTTTAACTACGTTTGTGGCAGTAAGTTTTTCATTAGTTTTTAAAAGTACTGTTTGATTTTTCAGAATCAGCTTTATTAAGTGAATTTTTTCATGCTCAGATAAATGGTCCAGGCGGATTAGTTTTCGAATATCCTTTTCTGTTAGGGTTTGTCCTTTGCTTATCGGAATGGGCGTAATTGTTTCGAAGTTGTTTATTTTCAGATTAATTTTTTTGTTAAGCATTTTGGGGGGGTTGGGTTTTGTACTTTTCACCACGAATGTAGTTTTCGTGCCGGTTGCTGTATACAAACCTGGTTGGACCGTGACTCCTTCATAGATTTGGGTCGGTTCGTATACTGTCCAATCTCCTTTCTCATCTGTTGGGAGGGTGACGTAATGTTGGTAGGTTTTCTTGCTTGGAAAATATTTTTCGAACGAAAAGTTCACTCCGGAGATTTCAATTGTACCTCTCTTGAAATTTATTATTGAATTGTTTTCAGCTAAAAATTGAGACCCTATTAATCCGTCAAAAAATTTATGAAAATGAATTTCGTAGTATTTCTGTACAGGAACGTCCTTTCCTAAAAAATTTTGTTTTCCTTTTCCTAACATTGGTCTTGATCCCATTAGGTTGGAAATTGCAACGCCTTTAATTTCTTCTGATTTTTGTAAGATTCCTGGTTTTATGAGATTTTTGTTAGCGCCTGTATCTATTAAAAGTTTGAGTCCTTTTTTGGTGCAAAGGTATGGGAGAAAATCATATTTTTTTCTGGATTTCAAATGCCTTCTTTGTCTTTGTTCGCTATGCAAAAATTTCCTTCAGCTAGTTCTTCTTCATCTTCGCTACCTTCATCCTCAGTTTCGGCCTCATTATTGTTGTACTGTTTCCTGATGTGGCTGAGCTTGGTTCGAAGTGAGGGGTCGATGTCCATTGGTTCTGGTGCATCATTCTGTTTTGAAAATTTCCTTACCGAGTTCGCTCTATTTGGTTTTTGTGGCTCAAATTTGGCTTTTTCCTCGTTTTGGAATTTTCGCTGATTGTTGAGGAGCTGTTTTTTCGGTCCCCTCTCGTGAGCGATTGCGTTTAATTCTTGTGCCTTGTATTTGCACAAGAATGCATACGCATCCTCGATATCTTTGGGTCTAGCTGCTTGAGCGTGCCCAAAGTATGGTGCGCGTAGCCCGGCAATGAATGCTGCTAGGGCATCCTCGTCGATGAACGAGTTAATCGCGTCCCAATGTGCAAGATACTTCGCGTTCTGTTTCGCTAGAGTTTTAATATTCTGCACAATTTCTTTCGATGTTTGATAGTAATGATGGATGTTCATACTATCTGTCATTCTGTTCTGCCACATTTGGCACTTATAGGTTGATAGTTCTTGCCTATCACCTAGTGAAGAAATCAAAATTTCCTTCACTTGGTCAAAATCCTGTGGGTTTCCTGCCAGACAGAGGATGTCTTTGGCTTTTCCACTGATTTTGTTGGTTACTGCTGTCACGTATGTGCAGTATAAATCGTGGGGAACTTTCCCTTTGAAAAGGTTCAGCGTATTTTCAGCTGTATTTAGCCATGCTGATAGCTGTTTCCTGTTACCTTCAAATGGCTGTAGAGATTTAATTGGATCGGGGATTCTATAATAATCTCCAATCGGTATGTCTCTAGGAGAGGAATGAGATGATGCAAGGGTTTGGTATTGCCCTTGAAGCGCATTGATAGCTGCCATCATTTCACCCAGTTTTCCTGCAAGCTCTTCCATGTTGTCACTGTCTTCTAACTCGGAGAGTGTCGGAAGATTGCGGAGTTTGTTAAACTTTTCACTTCTGTTCATACGTGTCGACCTGCTATTATTTTTCCGGAACGCTTCTGGATCTCAGATTAGCAAATTTGTGGGCACAGCGTATGCAATTTTCAGAAAGAAAATTGTTTTGTTCGGAACCGTCTATCTGGTAGTGCGGTTCAGAATTTTCCAATTACGTCTATCTGGTAGTGCGTAACGGATACCTCTACGTCTATCTGGTAGTGCGTATGAGGGTGTGTGGTGAATGAGAAGAGAAAAAAAAAATCCTCTTTTTTTTCACAACACAACACGTGACACTTTTTTGACTTTTTTTTTTTTTCCCACTTTCGCACTCTCACTTACAAAAGTAAAAAAAAAAGGAAATAAAAGGTTATCACTTACAGTCGGGTGTGGTCACGGTTCGTGCCAACTTCGCCAGGTTCCTGGGTGGTCTGTGTGCGGGGGATCCTCAACTCCTCGGCGGAAGAATTTCCTTTGGTGCTCCGGATGCTTTCGCGGGATCGCTTTGGTGAAGATTTTCACTTTAATCACCTTTCCACTGTTTTACTTTCACACAAAACACTTGGCACTCCGCACGGCTGCGCCAATTATGATGCCGACGCCAGGGTTGAGGTTTTAAAAAAACTTTATTTCTTTTGCCTAACTAGCGTCATGCTCATTTGAGCCCTAATTCAGAACTGCCTAGCTAATTTCCTCCAGAATGTACCGCGGTTCTCGCATCGATGTTGCAAGGTGCTGACGATGCGTCTGCTACGTCGAAGTCACATTCCGTTGCTCTGCTTCTGCTGCGGCTGGTGGCGATGCGTTCTCATGTTTCCCGCTTGACCGATGGATGCACGTGGCTGCTGACGTAGCAGGTTGTCCGGTGTGTTCCACATAACTATATATATGTATGTGTACACAATTTGCATGTATGAAAACCAAAACAAACCGGCCTCGAATCTGACTTTCATGTTAATGAGGTTTAAATATCTGGTGTTCGATTGTGTGTTTATGCTGATGAATACGACATTTGGCTTGATGGGTTCACACATGGCTTGTTCAGGTTTCAACTTTGATAGCCCATTTTTGCACATTGGCTAAACGCGTTTACGCTTATCCTATCCATTGAAAAAACCTGTATTGTGTACATGCTTCCCTTCTCTGCAGTGCAGCTGTCTATTATTTCTTTGAATAAATCACTTCCTAATAACTTCCTATCGCTGTCTACAATCGCCTGTTTCCTTGGAACTCCCGACTGGTTCCTACCCTGCGTTCTGCGTTTGCTTTTTGAATGGCTATTTTCGCTAATGTGTTTCTTGTTAAACAATATGCACTGCAGGCAGTTATTAACAATCTGCCTAACTTTCTGCACTAAATGAGGGATGTACCATTTCTGCTTGACATCGTGTAACGTTTTGTTAACAGCAAAGTGACCATTACCATGATATGATGACACCACCCTTCAATGTGTATCCCTCATACGATCCTTGTTGCGAATAACAGGCCTCCGTTCACTTGGTACTTTGTACATAGAGCCACGATTTGCACTAAGAACACCTTCACTACGTTAACAAACGAATACGATAGTAAACAAGCACGCAGCTGTCATTAGTGAATTATGTGTATTATGGCAAGTTAATATACAATTTATGGCATTTGAATTTATACGAGTCTCCCGAGGTATTTCAGGAAAAAATATATGTACAGTCGGTATCCGACTTACGCGGATAATGGGGACCAGAGAAATCCGCGTATCTCGAGTTTCCGCGTATCTCGAATATTGCTTGACACATTGTTTATACTAGGAATTAAGAGATCCAGTTCTTGTGTACATGTATCATAGAATATTCAAAAAATTTCTTTGTCCGTTAATATGAATGCAATGCTAGCGTATTGAAACAACATAATTTGCAATAAACGAAATAAACAGCGTAAGTTATGCAAATGTGTTATTTACATATTAATTCGTATGGTTGGAACCAAGGTCCAATTAAGAGGAGGTCGGTGCATTCAGTGTATTTTGACAAATTGCCGTGGGAAAAAATCTTTTGGACCAACCTGTCAAATGTTGATGTTAACGTCGCACGAATATCACTTATTTTTCTTGTATTTATTCACGAGCTATAAAAAAGCGGAACAACTCGCCAAACTACATCGGCATGGCTAACCAGCAAAACCTTGATGCAAAATTTCTCGTCTCAACACTTTAAAACGTATGTTTAAAACTTTGTTTGTAAACACCTTTGGACCAACCTGTCAAAATAACAAAACCAACAAAAACCACCTTTGCGGTAACCTGGTTATTTCAAGTATCCTTGGGTTGGAACTTCTCAGGTATATTCGCTATTCATATTTCACTCATGTTTGTGACATTTTAAAAGTCTACTGTCAAATTTTGAAAACCGCTTATCTCCGAATCCGCGTATGTCGAGTACCGCGTATGTCGGATATCGACTGTACCTCGAACTCGGCGTAATAGAATATTAGAATTAAACGCGATGGCTGCGGTCGGCATTGTTCAACGGCCATCGTTTAAAAAGACGCCCGAACGGGAGCTGATAAATAGAGACTGGAAGAAGCGTTCGTGCTCTTTTTCCACTCGTACGCGGCCGAAGACCGTTTGAAAACGCGCCCAACTGTTCCGCTGAATAAAGTTTAGAAAGCTAAATCGAGTATAGTGTTGGCGTGGATCGCCGCTTTCTGTTCTTGTCGGGATCTGGTGCGTTCTATAATCTTCACGCCGCGAGTGGAGTTGCGTTTGCAACAATCCTTTTGAGATCAACGCAACAATGGGTAGCAGCGTCTCATCTTGTCGTTGAGCCCTCTTAATACGGCAGCAATATTCATCACTTCACAAGGGTAATGGCTCAAACAATCGACGTGCTGCAATTTGGTTCCTGATCGGTGTTCAACCCTAAAAGTAAAGTCTTGCAAAAACATTATCCAGGCTGCTACTTCCCGAGGAACTTCTTCCTTCTTTTGGAGGGTTTGCTTGAATGCGATGCCGTCTGTCACCAACTTAAATTGGATGTCCAAGAGGTAACGCCGGAATCTCTTCATTGCCAGAAATATCGCCTTTGCCTCCAGAATGTAGCTATGTTGCTTAGCTTCAACCTCAGTAGCCTTTTCAGCACTTCCTCAATCACGGGGATGGGGAACCCATCTTTTGGAACCTTTGTGTTCAGTCGTCTAAAATTCACACACACTCGGTTCGTTCCATCCTTTGTCTTTACGACTACCACGCGACTAGCGAAATTTGAAGTCGAGGGACGCACAGTGCCTTCAAACAGCCATTGCTACTTGCCTATCCACAGCTTCTTCTTCAGAGTATGCTAGGCGAACGGGTGAATGCCTTAATAAATGGCTGAATGTGTTCGTCGGGCACAATTTCTAATTTTACTGTAATATCCTCCGGGTGATTGTCATTGTGAACTACTTTGTAATTTTCAATATACTGGTTTACTTTCTCATGATACTTTTCAGGAACCGTTATTTCTATGACTTTGTCCACTTCAAAATCATTCGCCAAAAGAACGCTCTCAACGTGGGTTTTCGGGCTTTTACGAGAAGCCGTTAGTCGTCTATGGACGTCGCCAGAGCGTACAATCCTTCCAAACTCATTCATTATCTTCGCTCGTAATTCCTGGTATGATGTCAAATGCTTTTCCATTATGAGGAAACTCTTCGCAAAGCCCAACATTTTCCGTCGGCACATGATGAAAATTTGGTCTTGCGACCAAAGTGCCATTTTGGCGACACTCTCGAAGTCGCCAAACCATGCTCTGATACCCCTGGTGAGGTCGTTGCCATAAGGCTCAATTCCGTCTTCTACATCGCGAAATTAATATGGCTGCATGAACGATGTGAGGAATACTGCCTTTGTTGACGCATTTTATGCAACTGACGCTCCCTCGGCATCTAGGTATCCAGTGACGTTCGCGGCGTACGGATTGAGGTTTTGCTCGAAAACCGCGTCTGACTCTATGATCCGTTTCGCCAAATCCTCCTTGGTACCGAATGTCTCCAAACCAGCCATTTCACACTTGCGTGCGAGTATAACACATTTAAATTCTGTTCCGTCGGGGTACGGACTCTTGGTGCGCCCCTACGTTGTGTTTTATTTTTTCTTTTTAGCCGCCTTCTGGGTTTACGCTGGATGGTGTTTGCGTATGTGCCCGTTGCGAAATATAAGCTGGAACAGCAGCGCCCTCAGGTGTCGGTTGACAGACCAGCACGGATGCGGAGAAGAAGCGCCTCCTGGCGTCGGCTGGGCGTGATGTTGGTGAGTCACCCTTCACAGCTTCGTTGACGCTCGGCTGTGCTCGGCTGTGCTCGGCTACGCTAGTGACGGTGATGCCTTACCTCTCGCTCTGTACGTACTGCTTAGGCGGTGGACTGCCCCTCTCGTTCACGCTGCGCGGTGGAGTCTGCTGGAGTCGATGATCTGCTTCTCTCGCTCACGCTGCGCGGTATAGTAGGCTTCTGCTGCTGCACTAATTCCTTTCAATCACCGAATCACGCGGGAGTGGGGTGAATTCGGGAACGAATGAAAGTTCTGAAAAGAACTATTGTTCGCGGAGCTGCTGCTTGTCTGGTGGTCTTCCTTCCTTCCTTCTTGAGTGGGGGTTCAGGTGCAAGAGAGCGAACTCGCGGAAATTTGCGCCTTTTATAGTCGCGCGGGGTGATTAATTCGCAAATAATCCGCGATTAATCGGAGGCGCTATCTGCAGGACTATAAAAGGGCGGTATCATGCGTAGCGGGTAGCAGATGATGGTGAAACTGCAGCAACGCCGCACGCATTCACCTTTCGACCACGACGATGGTAGTTGGTCGAACATACCGGCCCCCCTTGAAAAATCTAATTTTTCGAAATTAGACGCATTCAAGTGGGCAGATTTTGCATACTGCCCTCTTTGTAATCCCCGTTGGAGTTTTCAGAGTGGCTACTCGGACTACGCCATCTGGTCCAGGGTGCAAAGAGATTACACGGGCGAGTGGCCATCGCGCAGGATTAAGCTGGTCATCTTTCATTATAACAATTTCACCCTCGGCTATTGGGCGAGCTTGTCTATTGGCGTGATGTTGGATGTTCAGGGTTTTAAGGTACTCGTTCCTCCAGCGATGCCAGAATTCCTGCGAGTGTCTTTGCAGCCTTTGGTACTGGTCGAGCCGGTTGGTTGGTACATGCTGCAGGTCAGCTTCAGGTAGTGGTTGTAGTGCTCCTTTCACTAGGAAATGTGCTGGAGTGAGCACTGATAGGTCGTTGGGGTCGTCGGATAGAGGCATCAGTGGACGAGAATTCATGCAACCCTCTATTTTGGTAAGTACAGTCGATAGTTCTTCGTACGAGAGCAACGAAGAACCGAGTTGGCGAATCAGGTGGGTTTTCGCAACTTTGACCGCTGCCTCCCACAATCCTCCGAAGTTCGGTGCACGTGGTGGTATGAGGTGCCATTCTATGTCTTCCTTGGTAAGGTGCTTGGCGATTTTGTCTTTATCGCCTTTCAGCATTTTGTAGACGTTACGCAGTTCATTCTTGGCTCCGATGAAATTTGTTCCATTGTCTGAATAAATATGCTGGGGCTTATTTTTCCTCCAAATGAAACGGTCCAAGGCCATCAGGAACGCTTGTGTACTAAGGTCGGAGACTAGCTCCAAGTGCACTGCCTTAGTACTCATGCAAATGAAGACACAGATATAACATTTGCGTGATGCTGCTTTGCGGTGCACTGCCTTGAGGTATACAGGTCCACAATAGTCAACACCAGTGCAGGAGAAAACTTCGTTGGCGGTGACACGAGAAATCGGTAGTTGACCCATGGGTTGCTGAATAGGCACAGGATTAGCCTTAACGCAGTCGACACAATTGCGCAGTGCGCTGCGTACTGCTCTCTTTCCGTTTATGGGCCAAAACTCGTCACGGATGACGGACAATGTCAGCGATAATCCGCCATGAACCATCCGCAAATGGTGATGTAGGATTACCAGGCGAGTGAACGGGTGAAATCCGGGAATTACAAGTTGATGTTTCACGTCGTATGGAGCTTCGGAGCGTTGTAGTCGACCACCAACTCGTATTAATCCATCTTCATCTAAGAATGGATTCAGCAACCGGAGTGAAGAATTCTTGCTGACGAACTTGTTGTTCTTTAGTTGAGCTATTTCCTTGGCAAAACATTCGGCTTGAACTAGCTTCACTAGCGCCCTTTTCGTTCGTTGCAGCTCATCTACGTGTAGGTATGCATCGCAATTTCAGTTGGCACGATTGCGAGCGTTGCTGCAGAAGCGGAAACAAAATCCGATTACTCTCAGCAGAGTCTGGTAAGATGAATATTTGGTGAAGATGTCGTTGGGCTCCGTTGCCTGCATAAGTAAAACGACATCTTTTTTCACTTCTAACTCTTCATCAGTTAGATTGGGGCAATCAGGAGATGAAATAGGCCACGACGATTTTTCTTCTCGAAGCCATGATGGACCATATTTCCATACTTCGTTATGGACAAATATGTCGGCTGGGATTCCACGGGATATCAAATCAGCAGGGTTTTGCTTTCCGGAAACGTGATGCCAGTTGGAACCGTGGGTTGCACTCTGAATTTTGTCGACACGGTTAGCGACATACGTTTTCCATGTTCTTGGAGGGGCGTTGATCCATTGCAGAGTTACAGTCGAATCAGACCAAAAATAGGTATTGTTGAAAGGCATATCCAACGCACTAGTAACCTTTTGGAAGAGTCGGGAGGCAAGCAAAGCAGCGCAAAGCTCAAGTCGAGGAATTGTTACTGGTTTTAACGGAACTACTTTTGACTTTGCTGCAAGCAGGCTCACTTGGGTGACTCCGTTGGGATCGGTGGAACGGATGTATATGCATGCACCAAGCGCGGATTCTGATGCATCTGCAAAACAGTGTAACTCAACCTGATGATATCCGGGTGTAAAAGCAAAACGTTCTATCTTGAAGGTCGAAAGATATTCCAATTTCTGGCAGAATTCGATCCATTTGTTCTGCAGCTTTTCGGGAACATCATCATCCCAGCCAAGTGTCAACAGCCAAAGATTCTGCATTAAAATCTTTGCTGTGATAATGACAGGGGCGATCAGTCCTAGAGGGTCGTACAGCTGTGCAATGGACGATAGGATGTTTCGCTTCGTCGATTGCTCTTGTTTGTTGTTCATGGATGCGGAAAATCGTAGGATGTCGGATTCTGGTTCCCACGTTATTCCTAGGGCTTTTACACTCTCGTGTGGTTCGAACTGCATTGGTGTTCTGGTACCTAACAGGTCCGTTGGTATCCCTTCCATTACTTCCAATGAATTTGAGCACCATTTTCGCATGCTAAATCCACCTTTGGCAAGTAATTCGGTCAGTTCCTCACGCAACTGCTTCGTCGATTCTGTGGTATCTGCCCCAGCTAGAAGATCATCGACGTAGATGTTTTTTCGTACTGCTTCAGATGCTCTTGGGTAAAGGTCACCCTCATCTTCCGTTAATTGCACTAGGGTTCGCGTCGCAAGAAACGAAGATGGAGCCAATCCATAGGTAACAGTACTCAGTTCGTAGGTTTGAATTGGCTCGGACTCATCGAAGCGCCACAAAATTCTCTGCAATGGTCGATCAGAAGGATGCATGCTGACTTGCCGGTACATTTTCTCGATGTCGCCTACCAGAGCGGTCTGAAATTTGCGGAAGCGGATAACCTGGGCGAGCAGTTCGTCCTGCACTACCGGCCCAATGAGCAGGGTGTCGTTCAGCGATTTCCCAGAGCTGGTTTTTGCAGAGCCGTCGAAAACAACTCGCACTTTGGTGGTGGTACTCGATGATTTAATAACTGGGTGGTGCGGAAGGTAGTATGCACCGTGATCGGATGAATTGCTGGGAATAGCAGTCATATGGCCAAGCTGCACATACTCTCGCATGAAGTTATGGTAGTGCTCCTTCAGCTCTGGATCCTTTGCCAATCGTTTTTCGAGCAGATGAAAACGACGAGTGGCAGCCGCCTTGGAATCCCCTAGCATTTCCTCATGCTCTGGATGCTTCGGCATTCGAACGACGTATCTTCCTGATGAGTCACGGGATACGGTACGCTGGTAAAAACTTTCACAAACACTTTCCTCACTAGTCAGCATGTCGTCTTGAATTTCCTCAACGCTCCAAAACCGTTGGAGGAGCTCGTCGACGTTGGGAGCGATGGCTGCGGTGTGGCATCGAACGGTTACCGGTGGATCAATATTCGGCATTGATCCTGCCACAATCCAGCCGAAGACACTTTCCACTAACACATTTCCTACTTCTGGAAGAGGATGGCGTCCTTCCATTAGTAGGGAGTAAAAATGCTCCGCGCCAATTATTAGGTCGATTTGGCCGGAGGTGCTGAACTCGGGATCCGCGAGAGGATAGCCTGGTGGTATACGCCAATGATCGACCGGGATAGAATTGGTTGGCGTTTCGCCGGCTACTTTTCTAAGCACGAGGAAAGTGATGCTGCGCTCGAAACTGGATGTTCTCGACTGTACTACAGTTGTCACTATATGCTTGGCGGTAGTGGCTGTTTTATCTATGCCGGTGATGGCGACGTTGGTTCGTTGGCGAGGAAGTCGGAGTAGCTGGCACAGTCGCTCACTCATGGCATTGGGTTGGGAGCCATTGTCCAATAATGCTCTTGCCAAGTGATCTTTGCCATAGGCGTCGCGTACTTTTATAACAACTGTGGACAGCAAAATATTCTGGGTAATATTCGCTTGAGCAGCGGTTGCCATCATCGTTGTGGGTGGTGTGTTTGCAGCAGCGGGATGCGTTTCAGGATCAGGATGCAGCATGGAGTGATGTCGTTTTCCGCACTGTCGGCAGCAATACTTCGAAGGGCATTCACGTGTGAAGTGAGCACTTCCAAAGCAGTTGAAGCAGAGCTTGCCTTCCTTAACGATTTCGGTCCGGGCAATCGAGTTAAGGTTGGCGAAGCGTGAACATCGTATCAGCTGATGGCGCTGGTCTTTGCAGACAGGGCACCTTGGCAGTTCCTTAGGAGAAGACACAGCAGGATGTGCACTCATTTTCGGTGGTGCTGGTCTTTTGCTGGCCTGGGAACCTTTGGAGCAGGCGGCCGTTTCCTTAGGTGCCGATCCTTTCGACAAGGCGAGCGCTTCCAACACACGGGCTCGGCGCTGCAGAAACACAAGCATATCGGCGAATCTGGGTTCTTGGTCGCCTTGTGCTTCTTCCCATGCGGCCAAAGAAGCGTCGTCCAACTTGGATCCCAGCAGCTCGATGAGAAATATGGAGCAGTTCTCTTGCACGTTTTCTCCCAATTGCTGGAGAAGTTGGGAATGTCGCTGGAAGCTGTCCACGATGGCTTGTAATGCCTCAACACTGGAGTTTGGCATTTTTGGAATGTTAAGCAGCTCTCGCACGTGCTTCTTTTTTAGGAGAGGTTTGTTGGAGTAGCGTCCCAACAAAGTGTTCCAGGCTACCTTGTAGTTGGCTGCGGTCAGCGCTATTGGTTGTATAAGGCTAGCTGGTTCTCCTTTCAGGGCTGCCCTCAGGTAGTGGAATTTCTGCACATCGGAAATTTCAGCCGAATTGTGGATCATTGACTGGAAAGTGTCGTGGAATGTGATCCAGTCGCTGTAGTTTCCGGTGAATTCCGGCAAGGCGATGGTGGGAAGCTTTACTGTGGAAACAGAAGCTTGGGCTTTGACTTCAACTTTCGGAGTTTCGGGCATTAAGTGATGTAACTGCGAACTCAGTTGAAGGTACAGCTCCTCAGTAGATGCTCGAAGCTTGAGGTTCTCGGCATCTTCCTCTGGGGTTTCAGACAGCTCCTCTAAGGCATCCTGCGCTGTTTCAAAAACCAGCCAGGTTTTTTCCAGGTGATCTAGTCTTGCTTCGACTAGATGCTGTTGTTCCTCGTTGTACTCGACGACGAAGACACGGGTCCGCTCTAGGAAGTTAAGGGCATTCTGCCGCTTTAACTGTCGGGAACGCTTGGATGGGGCCATGGTTTTTGCTCACTGCACTGTATTCGGAAAGTTTTCACAACGTCACTCACTGGATGGGATGCTTCGCAGGTGTTATCGTTCCGGAGATGAGGAGATCACGATGGAATCAACTCGGAAACTGGAACTGGAGTGGAACGATAACGGAAGCGGGTCGGCGTGTGGATGGCTCTGGATGGATCGGTATCCTGGTCACGGCACCAAATGTTCCGTCGGGGTACGGACTCTTGGTGCGCCCCTACGTTGTGTTTTATTTTTTCTTTTTAGCCGCCTTCTGGGTTTACGCTGGATGGTGTTTGCGTATGTGCCCGTTGCGAAATATAAGCTGGAACAGCAGCGCCCTCAGGTGTCGGTTGACAGACCAGCACGGATGCGGAGAAGAAGCGCCTCCTGGCGTCGGCTGGGCGTGATGTTGGTGAGTCACCCTTCACAGCTTCGTTGACGCTCGGCTGTGCTCGGCTGTGCTCGGCTACGCTAGTGACGGTGATGCCTTACCTCTCGCTCTGTACGTACTGCTTAGGCGGTGGACTGCCCCTCTCGTTCACGCTGCGCGGTGGAGTCTGCTGGAGTCGATGATCTGCTTCTCTCGCTCACGCTGCGCGGTATAGTAGGCTTCTGCTGCTGCACTAATTCCTTTCAATCACCGAATCACGCGGGAGTGGGGTGAATTCGGGAACGAATGAAAGTTCTGAAAAGAACTATTTTATATTTTATATTTTTTTATATTTTATTAATCCAAATTGTTTGCCGCTAGGGTTAAACAATGCTTAAATACTATGTACATAATAATAATTAACGGAATAGGAAATCAGGGGAGGAGCGAAGGAGTGAGCGGAAGTGGGACAAAGGACGATTGTAGTCAAACAGGTCGTACGAGCTGTTGAAAGCGGAAAACGCACGAAGAAACGGGTCGTTAGATCCAAAACGCGACTGGCGGGATGGGATATACAAGGGGGGTCTGACACGAAGGTGACGCGAAGGAGCATAGAAAGGGACAGAGGATAACAGATCAGGAACATCAAGGTCATGGGAGAGGAGGCTAGCAATAAAGCAAGCTCTGAGATGGGAATGCCGAACTTCTATAGCATCGAGCTCCAGAAGCTGGCAGCGGATAGGGTATGATGGGACTTCCACGTGGTATCCAACAAGGAAACGTCTAACCGTTACCCGAGTAAACTTGCGCTGAACACCCTCCAGCCTGGCCATCGCAACGGAACCTGGAGGTGACCAGATAACGGCGGCGTAATCCAGAGAGGATCGAACCCAGCAGCAGTAGAGCGCTCTGAGGCAACGAGGGTCTTTGATTTCGGACGAAAGTCTAACAATAAGCCCCAAAGTTTTGTTAGCCTTTTTTACGACATAATCAACATGTAGGTTAAAATTGAGTGCCTCATCCAGCCATACTCCCAAGTCTTTTACAGAGGTTACTCGACTAATGGGGGTACCGCATAGAGAGTAAGTATATGGAAACTTGCAGGATCTACCAAACGAGATAGCACAACATTTATCAGGGCAGAGAAGGAGACCATTGGCATTACACCACAAGGAAAAGGAGTCGAGGAATTTTTGCAGCGCACAACAGTCACGATACGATGACACAGGAAGGAATATTTTGAGGTCATCCGCGTAGAGCAGGCAACCGTCACGTGGAAGGATAAGAGTACAGTCATTAACAAAAAGAACAAATAAAAGAGGACTAAGAACGCTACCTTGAGGTACGCCAGACGAGCCTAAAAAGGGTTCGGAGTAACTATCCAGAACTTTGACTTTGTATGATCGACCATATAAGTAGGACACAAACCAGGAAAGCAGGTGACCACCCAATCCAAGCTTTTCCAATTTGGCCACTAACAGGTCAAGGGGTACGCTATCAAAGGCCGCCTTAAAATCCGTATAGATAACATCGGTTTGGTGGCCGGAAACCATGTTACTGAAGGTAGAGGAAATTAAACACATAAGGTTAGAGGAAGTGGAACGTTTGGGGATAAAACCATGTTGGTTGGGAGATAGATGACTAACGATAACAGGAAGAATAGAAGAGTGGATGATGGATTCAAGGACTTTGGATAGGGAGCAAAGGATCGAGATACCACGATAATTCGAGCATACTGAGCGATCCTTTTTTTATGGATAGGGATTAACCAAGCAGACTTCCAAATGGTTGGGAACGAGCCTTCAAGGATGGATCGGGTAAATAAACGTAACAGAAGAGGAGCAAACAGAGAAGGACATTTTTTTAGGATCGACGAGGGAATTCCGTCAGGGCCAGGTGAGAAGGACATTTTTAACTTCGACAAAGATAGAAGCACTGCAGGGATATCAATGGGAACATGGTTTAAAGTAAAGACATTACTGGGGGTGAAAGAAAGACCATCAGCCAGAGGCACTCCACGGCTACCGGGGGCGACAAACATGCTGGAGAAGTGTTCAGCAAAAAGGCAACACTTTTCATGTGGAGTGGAGGCGGATTTATCATTGAAGGATAGGATAGGAGGGATGCCATTTTGCTTTCGACGCGAATTAGAGAAGCGCCAGAAAGATCTAGAGTCATTTGTGAATCGGTCCTGCAACCTGATAACGTATGATGCATACCGCCATCGATTATAGTTCCGATAAGTGCAGGAAGCGAATTTGTAAACACGTAAAGCGATGAGATTGTTGCGATCTCGATGGTACCCACGAAGCGCCCGCTTCTTCTCCGCCTTCAGCAGTCGCAGGGTCCTGTTTGACCACGGTGGATTAGGAGGTGGATAGAGGGAGGGGCAACATAAAGGAAAAATAGACTTAAGCTTATTGTTAAACATTGAAACGGCAATGTCGACGGATACAGCATCTTCTATAAACGACCAGTTTAAATTGGTAACTTCTGCGGTGAGTCTAGCGTAATTGATTTTTTTAAAGTTGAAACCGGACGAGGGGAGGATGCGACGCGGGTTTCCAATTAAAGACAGAACGGGCAGCGAGTCAGGAACGGTGATTTCAAGGGCTGGATGGTAATCATCGAGAGGCAGGATTGGACAGGGGACGGCCCGAACACAAGAGCACGCCTCAGCGGCAGTATGATTAGCAAATATAAGGTCAAGTTGGCGACCGCGGTAATTGGTCACTCCGGATAACTGTGCCAATCCGTTGAATATCATACCATCAACGAGGGAGCCGCATCCTGGCGGTGAACAACTTGGGGTGAAGTGCAGCGGTAATGTGGTAGCGGCATTCCATGCAATCGAAGGTTTATTGAAATCTCCGAACAGTAGCAACCGGTCAATGGGCTTCATGCGTTCGGAGATTTCACTCACACTCTCGTGGAGATTTTCGAAAACATGATCAGATGAGCTACGATCGGGTGGGATATAGATCGCACCGATGACGAGAGAACAGCTGTGCAGTTTAATGCAGACCCATACAAGCTCAAGCGATGCACAAGAATGCTGAATTAGAGATGAATCGAGAGCGGCTGCACAAGCAATAAGTACACCACCGCCACGAGAGTGTGGGCTGTTGACTGGGTTGCGGTCACAGCGATGGATGATGAAGTTGGCACAGGTAAATAAAGATGAAGGTATCGAATCGTCCAGCCACGATTCAGTGAGTATCAGTACGTCAAAATCAGTTTCTGATAGTGCGAGTCTGAGTGTGTCGAGTTTAGTGCGTAAACCTCTCACGTTTTGGTAGTAGATGTTAAGTTCGAAATGAGATACGGAAGATTGATGATCGCTAAAAATGCAAATTTTGCTGGTCGGAGGCTGTCGTGGACGGTAACGGCGATGTGATGAAGTTCTCCTGGCAGTTTGACGTAAGCGGCGCGGTTAAGCGATTCGGGTTGGTTGTTGTAGAGAGATTGGAGAGGTGCAAGTTATTGTGGTTGTGGAGTCGAGTTCGGAATACAAACTCGTGCAATACAGTTCCACAGGGCCAAGTATCGGGGCACAGCGCTTTTTCACGAAAAGTGGACGGAATTCCCACTTTAAATGAAGAGAAGCGGCGCTTAGGTTGATCAGGATCGCGCGAGGACAGCCGGAACACATCGATGTCATTAGAGCCAACATGCTCACTAATAAAGGCCTTCATCTGATCATCAGTGACATCAGGATGCACTCGAGTGAAGAAGAGCCAAGCCATTGAGGTAGGTGGTGCCACGAAGCGGATCGCGTTCGATGGAGTGTTCGTATTCGTGCCCTCGACGAACGGAGTAGGTGGTGTCTGAACCGGTGCTGGCAGGATAGGTGTTGGTGTGTTACGCTGAGCGGTAGGACGGAGATCCCTGGACACGACAGGCTTAGACGGCGGGCCGGCACGTGTGCGTGGGCGTGCAGCATTGGCATTCGAATCAATGTTTAAAGCAGTGGTTGTGGTAACAGGTGCAAGCAGGATTGGTGTTGGTGAGTAACGTTGAGCGGTAGGACGGAGATCCTTGGACACGACAGGCTCAGACGGCAGGCCAGCGAGTGTGCGTGCAGCATTGGTGGAACAGTGCTTGTGGTAACAGGGATTCGACGATCAAGTTCGGAGCGGAACTCATTTACCAACTCAACTTTTAATTTGCTCAGCAATTCGGTCAAGGCCGAGACACAATCAGCCTTCAATCCTCGACATTTCTCGCATGTCCAGCTGAGGCCTCGATTGCGTGTCAGCTCCTTGACGCACGTACCGGCAAGTTTCAAACATTCCGGGTGAAACACAGCTTGGCAGGCGGAAAAAGGCCAATTTCCACTGCAAGCCACCGGATCCTTTGGGACAGCCAACGCACACAAATGGCATCTGGTGTCCATGATGAAGTGAGAGAATGAGCTCAGCGTTTTGGGTCAGAGAGCAAACGTTCGGGATCCCGGGGTCGATGACACAAGCAAGTGATGGCGCCGAAACAGGTGATCGCCAGAAATTCAGTGCACTAAACGTAATAAAACTCGCTCGAACGGGTGCAGCGACTGCGACCGAAACGGTAGTAGGGCGCGGCGCGAACTTGCGGAACACGAGATAGGATTTTTTCAGTATCAAGGTGCACGAAATCACGCACGATAGGAAAAGTAGGCAAGAGCGATAAAAGCACGTCCGAACTACAGCTGAGTGTGTTGATGTGTGTTCGCGGAGCTGCTGCTTGTCTGGTGGTCTTCCTTCCTTCCTTCTTGAGTGGCGGTTCAGGTGCAAGAGAGCGAACTCGCGGAAATTTGCGCCTTTTATAGTCGCGCGGGGTGATTAATTCGCAAATAATCCGCGATTAATCGGAGGCGCTATCTGCAGGACTATAAAAGGGCGGTATCATGCGTAGCGGGTAGCAGATGATGGTAAAACTGCAGCAACGCCGCACGCATTCACCTTTCGACCACGACGATGGTAGTTGGTCGAACAAATTCCTCTACCTAACGATCCATCCATCCATTGAAGGCACCACTAGTTTTGTTTTTTTTAAATATATATTTAAGTGACACAGCACTACCACACGACCAAGAGCACGCTTCCACAATTTCCTGAACACAGCACAGACTTGCGCACACAGCACAGACTTACGCACACAGCACTAACTGGAAGTAACCAGACGCAAACGGCTTCTTCCGTGCACCGTATTGTGTCCAATCCCACTTCTGACACCAAATGTGAAGTGGGTACAGGTTTTGGACGAATAGAAAAGACAAAACGGCTCTGGAGAGGGAAACTAGCATTATTTTCGTAACGACACTTGGCGACTGTTGGCTCTCGACTGACCGTCTCCCACCTTCGCGCCAGTCTCTTATACCCATTTTTCGCTCCTTTACTTTTATATTGTCGAAGTCTGTTGATTTCTTAGATTTTCAATACTTTATAATTTTTTTAATGTCTGATGGTTTTATAAGTTCTGATGGTAAACAATCAGATTCTGAGCCTACCTGGCAAAAGCTGTTAAGGGTGGTGTTAACTTTGGAATCCATTTTGCTTGAAGAGTGAAATGTAATTTTATGCTCGTTTTGGAAATGTGTTTTAAGCGCTTCACATTTTTCTTGGGAAGAGAGCAAAAAGTTACCATTCTCATTCAAGGCTTGTATAGTTTTCGGCTGGTTTTTCATAACTTCTACAAATTTCCACATTTTGCAGGTGTTGTTGTTTTGTGGATTGTTCATAGTTATTAAATTATTAGACCAAGCTGCGTTACGTAGACTGCTCAACTTTTCTTCAACAACAACTTTAAGCCTATCCTAAATGAGCTTGAAGTCTGAATTGCGAATATTCCTTTGCCACTTCTTCCTGCGTACGTTTCGTATTTTTATCAAGGAAATGATGTCCTCAGTTAAGCTGATGTTATACTTTCTTGGTGTTTTACGTGGGACTGCTTTGTCATGTGCTATGATAATTGCTGATTTTAGTTTTTCATATCATTTTATCAATTTTTGCTGCGGAAATAATTTTGCTAAGATCTGTTGGCATGGAGTTTAAAGAATTATTTAAATGGGCCTGTTGAAAAGTTTCAACAGCAACTGCCCGACGGTTCTAGCAGTTCCCGAGGGCGCACGATCGAGCAGCGGTCGAGCACACGAGCAGCGTTCGGAAAAGTGATAAAATAGCTATCCGCGCCATCGTATTCGTGCTACGGTTCATTATAGTTCATTTCAACACTCCTCCTCATGAATACGGTATAGAAGTTTTCATTATTTCACTTATCCTAGTCCTTCTGATAATGTCTGCATCTTTTGCGCTCCTAACGGTTTTATGAGTATGTCCGCTAACATTTCATCCGAAGCACAATAACGCAGTTTAATAATGTTCTTATTACATAAATCTCTAGTGTAATGGTATTTGGTGTCGATATGTTTCGACTTTCTTTTTTCGTGATCCAAAGAGGTGAAACTAATGCAACTTCTATTGTCTTCAAAAATGGTAGTAGTTTCCAACGGTTCTAGATCCATTTCCTTCAGTAGTCTACGCAACCATACTACCTGTTGCCCTGCCTCGGATAAAGCAATATATTCCGCTCCCATGGTAGACATAGCTACCCATGTTTGTTTCCTACTTGTCCAGCTTATGGTGCCTCCTCCTAAACGGTATAAATATCCGCTACAGGATTTTCTATCACTAGTGTCTCCTGCCCAATCAGCATCGCAATATCCCACTAGTTCAAGTTGGATTCCAGGGCTTCCTAACTTTAATGCATAATCGATGGTACATAGCAGATATCGCACCACCCTTTTTGCTTCTACCCAATCCGCTTGTGTTGGATTGCTTACGCATCTACTTAAGATCCCTCCCAACTTCCCTAGCACGTGGTCTTTCGGTTTGCTTTTCAAGCACTATCCGTTTCCGAGAAGTGAGCCGCAATGTCTGTCGAAATTCATGCGTTTCGACATGGGCGCTATCCCCGCCCATAAAAAAGTCACCGTCCACCCGTTCAAAAAAATGATCAGGGGGGTAGGGGAGGGGGTAATTGGTATGATTTATGGCTTTTGCTTTTGTTTTCCGTGTATCGTTTTTTCTACATGTGTTCTTGGTTCCCCCTCGTAGTCTGTGCCTGCCGGTGGTGTCTGGTCTGTTTCTCGTTCTCTGTTCCCTCGTTCTACCCGCACCCCCTTGATTGCCTATACTTTTGGTCAGTTGCTCTGAGCTATTTTTAGACTCTAGTAAATTATCGGATTGAAGTTTTAGCGCTTGCTAAGCTGCTGGCTCTTTAGCCGTGAAAAGTTTTTGAAATTGCCCTGTCGCTTTACACGCGAGGCCATAGGAGGCCTGTCTCCGCGTGGAGTCAAAAACGGTGTATGAATCCGATGGGAATAGCACAGTATCGCTCGTGGCTCTTGGTTGAAGCTACGCATGCGTGATCGAATTTTTGAACGTAGCTATACGATGGGACCTTTACGGTACCATAAATCTGCACAGGCAGATTAAAACATAGGCTGCCATGGTTTTTCCTACATGCTTGAAATTTGGCGCTACTATTACCTCATTTTGTTTCAAGGGCAACCGTGGCTGGAAAACATGATATTTAAAGCGCCGTCATAATGCAATATTTTTGTATTGCTAGCGCCGGTTTGCGTTGATCGATCACTCGATATATCAGCGCGTGAACAACACAAATGTTGAACATACGGAAGAACGGTAACGGGCGTGAGGAAAAAAACTCCATACGATCGAGGGGACGAATGGGTCAAAATCTATGAAAAGCAATTAAAACCAAGTTGGAAGGCACTCCACAGCACGGCACGCCAGTAGAAATAATAAAGCATTTAAATACCCGCTGCTAGTGTTCGACGATATCGGACACCAAGAACATGCACGCAGAAAAAACGAAAGACAGCCCGGACCGTGGAGTATAGCACGGCACGCAAAAATAAAATTTAATGGTTCTTAAGAAACGATAATGCATTCAAATGCCCGGACGGGCACCAAGACCCAGTACCATGCATAGAACCCCTCGAAGCAGCACTGACGACGATACAAAAGAAAGACCGTGCCTGAGCCGGGGCGTGCGTTCGTAGCGCGGCACACTTTTCGACCATCAATCACTTGCGGGTGTGTGAGCGAAGCGATATACATGTGCGAGCGAGCAACAACGAGCCGGGGCGTGCGTTCGAAGCGCGGCACACTTTTCGACCATCAATACCTTGCGGGTGTGTGAGCGAAGCGATATACATGTGCGAGCGAGCAACAACGAGCCGGGGCGTGCGTTCGAAGCGCGGCACACTTTTCGACCATCAATACCTTGCGGGTGTGGGAGCGAAGCGATAAACATGTGCGAGCGAGCAACAGCGATTGTGGGTTGGAACTGCTGCGAAAGCAAAAACAACTCACAGGGGGTTATAACGGTCGTAAGCGAGACGGCATACGGAACAAAGCGAGAGGCAAGTATGAAACGTCCGAAATTCCCCCGTTGGGCTGTTACCGCGGCTATATCTGGACGCGTATACGTTGCTAAATACAACAGGCTACCTATCAACTTATGAAATTCGTCATTACTGTCCATTACTTTGCTCTTTAATCGATTGTTAAAGTAATTTGTGTCCATGGGAAACTTAGACCTTTTCCCATCATCTAATCCGAATCTTGACGCTACTGTTCTTATGAAGCTGTCCTGTTTCAAACTATAAAACCCGTCCTCACTTCTTAATACACGCATTCCCAAAAACCAATTGATATCTCCTAATGATGAAACGTTTAACGTTTTTCTGATGGCCATAACAACATCTGTGATCAATTCAATTGCTCGCTAGTCGCTGTGATGATCATGTCATCTACGTATATAAGTAAATACAATATTTCATTCTCCTTTTTCATCTTAAACAGGCATGTGTCCGCTTGACATTGCTCGAAACCAATTTCTTTTAATATGCCTGATATGGTTTGGTACCATACCCTAGCTGCTTGTTTAAGTCCGTACATACTTTTCTTCAGGCGACACACTAGCTTTTCTTTGCATGGTTTGATGAATCCCTGTGGTTGATACATGTAAATCGTTTGATCTAGCACACCATATAAATAAGCAGTTTTGATATCTAAATGCTTCACGTGAAGCTTCTTATGGCGTGCTACTGTTAACAAAACTCTTAGTGTGCTTTGATTCGCTACCAGTGCAGACACTTCGTCATAGTCGTACCCCTTTCGTTGGCCAAACCCTTGTGCCACCAGTCTTGCCTTGTACCTTTCCACCTTTCCGTTTGCGTCCAATTTCTTCTTAAACACCCACTTGCAGCCGATGATGTTGCTGTTGGGAGGAGGATGCGTCAGCTCCCAAGTGCTGTTCATCTCCAAAGAACGCAGCTCGTCGTTGATCGCTTCTTCCCATTTATCGCTTTCCTCGGATGCGATCGCCTCGTTGTATGACGCTGGTTCGTCTAGGCTTGTCGTTACTAAACCTAAAAAATAATCATTCAGTTTAGATGGCGGTTTGCCTCTCGTAGCTCTTTTTGATGAAAATTCTTGCTGCAACGTTCATCCTCTTCGGCTGTATCGTAGGACTCCTCCTGTACATCGACCGTTTATTCTTCTTCTCCTTTATCGATGTCAATCTCATTTCGGTTGGAACCAATTTCGATCACTACTTCATTAGCCAGTATAACGCATTCTGTTTGTTTCATCGCATTTTCGTTGAAAACTACATCTCGGCTAATCACCACCCGGTCCGTGTCTGTGTCCACAAGTCTATATGCCTTTTGTTGTTTACAGTAACCGATGAACCTTAACCGCTTTGCCTTAGGATCCAGCTTGCCTCGCTTTTCTTTCGGTATTTGGGCCCATGCCTTATTATTCCTTCTTTCCTGAAGAACTCTTGCAGCGTTTTCCCGGTATACTCTCCACCATTGTCTGACCTTATTGCTTTGGGAGCTTTATTGAATTGAGTTTTACACAATGCCACGAAGTTGCAAATGACTTGTTCTACGTCCGATTTTTTCTTTATGAGAAATACGAATGCCATCCTCGAGTGGTCATCGATGAAAGGAATGAAATAACGGAATCCACTGGGTGTATGTGGAAATGGACCACAGACATCGGTTTGAACGATGTCCAGTATCTGTTCACTCACACTACCCGACGTTTTAAACGGTGACCGAATCATTTTTCCTTCCACGCAACTTGTGCAAATGTTGTTAACTCCACATTCTACCAGCTTCGAATTGTCTTTGAATAACTGTTTTATGATTTGAGTATCTCTGTGTCCCAACCTTCTATGCCACAGACGTTGACAGTTATTATTTTCAATTTTATTCACCATTGCCTTCTCACCGCAACAAAGTTTGTACAGGTCCCCGTGTTTGTTGGCAACAGCAATAACATCTTTTTGATTTGTTATTCGGCAGTCGTTTTCATCAAAGTTCACTTTAATGCCTTTCTTCACTAGGCTACTAACGAAAATCAGACTGCTTGCCAATTTTGGAACATACAACACATCATTCATGTCTATTACGGTTTGGTCACCTTGGTGGTTCAAGCAAACAATTTTACCGTTTCCAATTCCTTGAATTTCCACTTTCCCACCGTCAGCCAATGTCACGAACATGTTCTTGTGATTCTTGATCGTTTCAACTGTTCACAATCCAAGCGCACGCTCCTGCTGTTTCTCCGCTGTCTGTTTCACCGTTTGCGACGTTTGCCGAATCGTTCTTTGGAATTCCGCTACGGCTCAATAGACTGCAATTCCGCTTAATGTGGCCAGCCTTACCACAATGGAAGCACTTCTTACTTGTTCCACTGAATTTCTTCTTCTGTTCGGTGTACTTTCTGGCAGCAACAGCAAAAACTTTATTGTCTTGTGCACTTGCACGCTCCCTTCGTTTTTCCGCCTCAGCCATAAGTCGGCTCTTCACCAAATCCAGACTGAGATTATTGGTGGAAATCTGCTCTAAAGCTGTCGTTAACGGATCGTACGATTCAGGCAATGAGCAAAGCAGCATGGCAACCTGCCATTTTCTGGGAATCGGCTCACCCAGATCCGCAATTTGTTGCAAAATGTTGGAGAACATTTGCAAATGGCTCTCCATGTCTCTCCCTTCTGCTAATTCTAGGCGCGTTAGCCTTTTTAGCAGGTACACCTCGGATCCGGCCTCGTTATAGCGTTTCAATGCTTCCCACGCTTCTTTCGCCGACGCCGTATCACGCACTAAGCCAACCTGGCTATCGTCGACGCACAGCCCTATCGTTGCGCGTGCTCGCGCATCTTTCTGTGCCCATTGCGGCGTCACTGGTTCCGGCTTTGTATCACTGATCACAATCCACAGCTCTTCGCGCTGGAGAAGCATCTCCATTTTAAATTTCCATGTCTGGAAATTTTGGTTGTTTAGTTTGGGCACTGTGAATCGCTCCATCTCTACTGGGCCCATAACCTGTTAGCAGAGAACAAACTTATTGTCGCACGATCGGATCGAGTATAAACGAGGAGACGCCACTTTGAAAGTTGAACGAGGAGAGCACTCAACATTTATTTGTCCGTTCCTTTTATAGCTATCCGCGCCATCGTATTCATGGTACGGTTCATTTCTACGGTTCGTTATAGTTAATTTCTACAACGAAAAGCATCTACAGGAAAGTATGTAGGAGAATCCGGAAAGCATATGGCAACTTGTCCTTTTTCAATTTCCTCTTTTCTAGTCCTTTTTCAATCCGTTTGATTTGATGGAACACAGTTCCAAAATCTGTGGCGAGTGTTTAAATCGCCGTATTATTATTTAGTTTAAATTATTCCGTATCTAAGTGAGTTTTTGTATTTCACTGATAAAAATCTTAACATTTGTATTTGATTCTGGGTGGTAGTCAGCATTTATAGAAACTGGGTTTGTTTCTGACTTGAATTTCAATTCCAATTGATTCTATTACTTTTAAATTGAATGAGGGGAGTATATGAAACTGAATATGGTTTTTTTTATCTTTATCATTAAACCACCTTTAGGAACTGTTGTTCGTGTGGAAAACACGTCTGAACGGGTAAGATGTTATGTATCGAATGACGCTTTATTGGCCCGCCCTGTCTTGCGTCAAACGCGGTTGTAAACGTAGCACGGGTTCTCAACATCACAGTTCGATGTAATCTTTGGATAGAATAATTGGGAATAGCAAATCTCACCCCTGGTTTAAAGAATGTTTCATTGATGGTCATAATATCTATACTGTGCTTGACTAAGTAATTGGACAATTCGATTTTTTTTGTTGGAGATGCTGTATGCATTCCTGACCAAAACATTCATCACGTCGGTTAAAGCCATCACGGATAGCAATATTTTTGAACAATTTTAAAGATGACCACTTGGTCTTCTTTGGTGGAACAGTTTTTAGGCAAAAAATCTCACTGATAATTGGAGCCTATTCTTCCGAAGAAAAAAGTTCGTTTGGCCTGTTCGAACACACATTTGCAAATGAGGCTATCTGTTGCCCTCGAGTGCGGAATGGGTTTGTGTCCACGAAAAGATTGGTGGGATTAAAAGAGGATGTAGGATTGGGGAAGGTAGAAGGGTAGTCTCTGTCTGAAAAGGAGACCTGTCTTCGTGTTAGTGTTCTCACTTTCTGATCACTTTTTGCTTTTATTTGAGATTTGCGCTTCTCGCACCCGGAGAAATGAGCGGTGTGGTTTGAACACTTCAATTTGTGCGTTGCTATGATCCCATCTGTCGCAAGCTTGGCTGCCGGGCAGCTGGATGATGGATGATTGTCTGAGCACTTGATACACTTTGCCGGACGGTAGCAGTTGGACGCGCCGTGACCAAAACGGTGGCAGTTTTTGCTCTGCATTGTTTGCGATCTATTTGATAGGATGAAAAACAGTAACATCAGACAATAAAAGGCAGACAGTTAGTTGAAGTTAAGGTGCGGTACGAATAATACTTTGCTGATCTTAGGGTTAATCGTCCACTGTTCATAGTCACCTGTCCTCTTACAATGTCTTCTGTCACGCCGTTCATGCCTGCAGTGCTTTTAGCGCTACTAATGATAACGGGAGTTGGTAGCTTAACAATCGAAGAGAACATTGTTTCATCGTGTATCATGTGCCAACTGGCCCCGGAGTCAAGTACCCACTCCAATGTTCTGCTCTCTCCATTGCTCCGCGCACTTTAGCTCGCCAAAGCTATCTCCCGATTATCAACCACTGCTGTTTGTGCACGAACCTGTTGCTCTTTTCTCGCTTTGGGACATTCTGCTTTCTTGTGCCCAAACGCACCGCATACAAAACATTTTGGAGGATGTCGTCGGTTTCGGATCAGATTTCGGATGTCGTTGATGATACGTCTTACCGCCTTGGAGTTTGGAATAGAAGAGAGCGTTTATTCAAACTTGTCATGCTATTGTTCAGGCGCATAGCTCATCGAATGAGTTATGCGAGTCTTGTTTATGCTCGAATGTCGAGAGTGGATAAGTTCACCCGTCGAGCGAAGTCGTGTGGCGCTATCAAGGCGAAGTCGTATGGCGAGGAGGCGCCACAACATTTTCTTGGAAATTTTGGTTTTCCATATGCTTTATTCGTTTTTGTCACCATAACCATATTATCGCTCCCACTCATTGTGTCGGCATTTCTTCCCGATCGCTTTCTCTCCTCCGCTAGCTAAAGGGCCTCTACAACGTCCAACCTTATTTGATCGTCCTTAAGATTTTGCATGGCCGTTGTAACTACATCGAACGAACTCGGCAGCGAAATGAAAAGCTGACTCACTTGATCAAGTTCCGTTACCGTTGCCCCGGCTTCCTTCAGTTTTCTAATGAGTTCGTCGAATTTCCTGAAATGATCGACCAGCGCAGTTCCTTCTTCCATGCGCAACAATGCAAGTGTTCTCCGGATATATGTTTGTGAAGCAAAGCCCTTTTTAGAAAACGTGTTGGCCAGTGATTCCCACATCGCCTTGGCAGTCCGTTTGTCTCGAACATACTCCAAGTGGCTATCCGCGATGTACGATACGAGCAACGCCTTTGCTTTGTCATCCTTTTCCACGAAATCTCTTTGAACTTCCGCGCTCGCCATCGCCTCTGGAGGATTAGCTGACAGAATCGCCTTCACTCCATGTGCTGCAAGGTGAGTTTTGACCTATAATTTCCCTGTGTCGAAACCTTCTCCCGAAAACTGCACAATGCTAGCCTTTTGGGCACTACTGGTCATTTTCGCTTTTTCCAAACTTGCCGATTCTCACAATGCTTCTGATTCCGATTTCGTGTATCCCTGCCTACGCTGCTGGGCCCATAAGCTGATGAAAATGTAGCTTCTTTCAGAGGTTTTTCAAAGGATTACACACGACGCGTTCTCTGCTCTAGCGCTTTTATTCATACACTGTGCATGTTCTAATTCCGGAAGCACATGCCTTCATATAGTTTGATACATTTCATACTGTCACCAATGACAGCCCACGTCGACTTCTCCAATCCCATGTAGCAACTGCTAATGTCCATACTACATTCTTCAGATAGAGATGGTAACATCGTTGCAACCACAACAGAATAGTATCGCCAATTTACGATTTGGTGATCTATTGCTCTTATCAATCGTAACACTTTCATGTCCACTGTACCTTTGTGGAAGTGCAATAGGTACGTGGCCTGTTCGTCGTATTTCTTTTTGTGGATGGATAGGTTTTTATTTCCCCTGGTATTACATTTTCCTCTTTCAAAATAACCGCTAGCTCTTCTGTTGGCATATCAATAATTCCCGAAAGCACAACTTTCACTGTTTTGTCTTCATCCAGTTGGTACGTGTGGAAGACAACCTTAACACTTTACAAGTGGTACAAAAGTTGTTTGAAGTCATTATTTGATTTTGTTCGCACTTCAATTCCATTGCGAGTAACAGATGATGTGTACTTCACAACATCAGCCTTAATAATTGTTTTATGCAGATCACTAATATTGCTGCTTGCCACGACTAAAGTGGTGGAGGTTTTTGAGCGATTAGGCTCAGCTTTAATAGCTTCCATCTCAAGATCGTCTACTTGAGCCAGTAACTCGAACGGATTCTGGTTCATTTTTCTGCCAGCTTTCGATGGATTGCCCGTGCTATCCGTGCATCGTTGTGTGAAATACATTAAGAGGAAGCGGGGCACTCCTCTTGCCACCTGTACTCTTAGTACGGCGCATTGCAGGGCGCTTGCTAGGTAGAGAGCACTATACTACTGTGTCCGAAAAATAAAGTGACTGCGTTTTTTTCTTAAACGGTTTTTTTATTAGGCCAAATGAAGGTCGTCACCTTCGAAATAATTCCCTTCCGATGCAACTCGAACGGATTCTGGTTCATTTTTCTGCCAGCTTTCAATGGATTGCCCGTGCTAATGTCCGGCTGGTGCCATATCTGGCGAATACGGCGGTTGCGGAACAATATGGGTGCCAGTTGTTGCGAATATTCCCTCAAAATGATGGCTGTATGGAGGGCGTATTATCGTGGTGAAAAACCAGCTGTTGTTTTTCCACAAATCCGGCCGCTTTCGCGGGATGGAGGTCCGTAACCGCCGCATTACGCTTATATAGTACTCTTTGTTCACCGTCTGGCCCTTCGGAAGAAATTCCTTGTGAACCACCCCACGGTAATCAAAGAATACCGTCAGCATCACCTTGATTTTTGAGCAGGGAACGGTACTCGCTGGACTGGTCCGTTGTTTCCGGGTCGTATGCGTAAATCCACGTTTCGTCGCCAGTTATAATCGATTTCAGCTTTCCAGCGTAGTCTGCCAGCATCGTTTTGTTGACTTCGACGCGATTCCGCTTTTCGAGTAGGTTCAGGCATTTCGGCACCGAGCGAGACCTCACCCGCTTCAACCCAAAAACATCTTTCAGGATGGTGTTGACCAAGGCTTTGGAAATCCCAACACTTTCCGAAAGGTCTCGTATCGTCAACCGACGATTGTTGATCACCAAATCCTTGATTTGGACGACGTGGGCCTCGTCGGTTGAGGTGGATCCCCGGGCGGTCCTCGTATTCGACCTTCTCACGGCCATTCTTGAAATCACTGTACCATTTGTTCACATTTTTCTGCGACATGTCTTCGTGTCCCGGCCGTTGCTGCCTCTGCCGACGTCAGTGTCATCCGGTTGCATCCTCGTGTCCCGGACTTCCGCTTTTGCTATGTCTAGTGGTGCCGGTGTCGTCGGGTTGCATCCGCCGCTACGCACGTCTGCATGCGGCTGTCTGCATGCGATTGCCGTATCGTTGTAGAATCGCCATCATCAGCAGATTCTTTAACGTAACGTGTATACTTCTGTATTCTTCTACGTGTATTCTTCATCGAATGCGCCTTGTAGATATGCGGTTACAGCATCCATTTGATCTATCTGCAAGCCTCGCTGCGCTGCCAGTGTAATTAACATTCGTGTGGTTCCATACCTGACTACTGGTGAAAATGTTTCACCGTAATCTATGCCATACTTTTGGCTGCACCCTTTTGCTACCAAACGAGCCTTTTGCCTGGTGACTTCACCGTTTTCTGCCCCTTTTCTCTTGAAAACCCATTTCGTTTTCAACGGCTTTCTACAAGCAGGAAGATCACCCAATGACCAAGTATTGTTCTTCTCAAAAGACACCATCCATTGCCCGTATCCATTTATGGCCATCATGCCCGCGTATGGCTTCCTTCCGTGTTATTGGATCGTCGGCCTGGCAATCTCGCGCATAATACGAAATAAAGTCCTTTCGTACTGCTGGATGAGAAGTTCTCTTTGAGCGACCTGGCATAGTTCTTACTGAGTCGGCATCATCTGAAGATTCTTCGCCAGCGTCAGTTACAGCATCCTCGTAATCATCTTCATCTGCTGTTCCAATGGAAGTCTCCTCAGTTTCTACCTTTCTTGGCCCAGGTACCCCAACTGACGTCGGTGTATCTACACCATGTTCATCGTCATTGTTGGTTACAAACTGATGGTGTTCATTTTTTGACTCTCCTGAGTGTAAATCTGCAGCGCTGGACAACAATTTTGCATCTCCACTCGTGCAAACCCTACCGCTGGTCCGATCAAAGAATCTTAAGATCTTTTCGGTTCCTTCAAAACCAATAAACTTCATTTTCACTGCCTTCGGGCTCCACTTCGTTCTCTTTACTTTCGGGACATGAACCATGGTATTTTGCCCGAAAACTCTCAACAAAGAGAGATCGAATTTTCTCCGTTGTTCCATTGTCTGAGCGTATCCGCTTAATTTTCTTCCTTGTCTGGTTCTCATGTTCTACTTTGAATTTGTTGAACACCTCAACCAAGTCCGATTTTACTTTTAAAAATGAAACGAAAACTTTCCTCGAAAAGACATCCAAAAGAACGGAAAAATATTTTGACTCTCTTGGTCTCTTGAATAACGCTAAGATTCTTGATGTTTTGATATTGACATTTTTCTGTTTGCGCGAGACACGTGGCTTCTTAGCCTCCGCACAACTAATGCAATTTATGATGTCATCTCTGGTCCCGATGCAGTTCACACCGCTGTCCGTATTCTGGACCATCTTCAGTCCACTGTAGCTCAGAAGACCAAGCTTGCGGTGCCATTTCATAAGCTCGCTATCTCTGGCGATCATGCACTTTACTTTATCAGCTTGTATTTTGAAAACTGTTGACGTTAATTTTGATTGATTTCAATGCGATTGCCCGAACGTGAAATGCAGTCGAGGGAAAACAAGTTAGTCTGTAGTTCAGGCACGCACAATACGTTTTCCAATAAAAGAGTCTCGCCAGCCACATTCATTTCGACTGTTCCCGTGTACTTAGCATGCAGCTGTCTGTCGTCCGCTACGACCACTGTGATTCCCACTACTTCTTTTCTGGAGAAGTTCAGGAATGGGCGTCATATGGCGTGACGCGCCGCTGTCGAGGTACCAATCATTATGTTTTATGTTCTTGACTTACGAGTCTTTATTTCGCGTCTTCCTTGTACCAGCGTTCACATTAGACTGAAATAATGACACGGGTCGCCTTCGATCTCACCCACACCACTATCCCTATGGCAATGCAACGCTGTCCCTGTTGTTCTCCTACATGCCTGATTGCTATCTTATAACACATTATTACCTCGTTCTCCGAACACGGCAGTGAACGCTGTAGCGAATTTTGCTTCTGCTTTTTTCCTCTTTGGGCTTTTACGGTTTTCTCTGAAATTTTTGCCACTGCGCTTTGTGGATTGGTTTTTGTAATGCCCCATCTGGCCACAATTGAAGCACTTTGTCCAGCTAAGATCTCGGCCTGCCTTGGCCTCGCCGCGACACTTTGCTGCTTCTCTCCGTGGTCTGCTGTAAAATTCCTCTTCGTGGTGCTGGAGTGGCGTCAACTCCAGGCCACTATGTTCTCCTCGAACATTATGCCGACCTCTGTGCATCGCCTCCATGCCTCCATCATTATTCCTATGTATTCGTCGTTGTTATCACAGTTTTCCCGATAAGTCTGTGAAAGCGCCATTACTGCTTGCAGATGCAAGCCCTGGCCTGATACTGCGAAAGTTTTTCTTAGACTTTCCCATATCTCTAACGGTGAGTCATCCTTTCCAAATGATGTGTGATATGTAATCTAATTCCAACCTAACTTCTTTATGCCTTATTTGTTTCACTTATTCATTTATCGGTAATATACACAACTTCGCAACTGGCCTTTTAACCCTATCATTGTTCTAGGTGTGAATCATCGCCACACGCACAATTCCATCCTTTCCTGGATAAACTTCTTTTATGGCCTTGTTCTGCAGTATCGCACGGACTGCCGACAGATCTTCCTCAACAACGATCGTGCACCAAAAATCCAGAAACGCTGTCTTATCGCTGTCACAGTTAGCTGCGTGCCGGCATGCAGCATTCTCAGATGGTAATAGTTCGCTAATAGTGTGGCTAACTGATGGTCCTTAGCGAGAACGTATGGATGCTTCGTGGTAGAACTGAGGGATGAATTTGCTAATCGCCCTCGCATACGAATAAGCCCGTGGTCGTCCAGAATCACGTTCAACGAAAACAATGCTGTTCTTCGTGGTAGATGTCGTTTTTGTTGTAACAGCTTCACCTCTTCAGGAAAACTGTCATGTTGCGCAATCCGACAAACTTCCTCTTCTGCTTTCTTTAGTTCGTCTGTTGTTAGCATCGTTGCCCATAGTCGGTGTTCAGAGTCATCTTCGTTGTCCGCATCCGCAATCGTTGGAGATATCGAAGAACGTATCCCATCACTCTTTGCAATTTTTTTAACGATGAAAATCACGAAAATAATAAGCTACTGAAGCTCTCTTCAGTCTCTGAAGAGACTAGTGCCACCATTTCCTTCTCTTCGTCTGTAATTTCAATGCGGTCGCTTGACATGACAGGCCAACATTCCTCACTGAGTTGTAACCAAGACGGCCCTGACCACCAAAGCGTATTAGTAACGAACCGCGCGGGTTCGCATCCTCTCGACACCAAATCAGCAGGGTTTTAAACACCAGGAACGTGACGCCATATGCACCATTCCGTCAAGGATTGGATTTTTGCCGTGCGGTTTGCCACAAACGTCTTCCAAAGATAGTGTGGCGATTGGATCCAATGCCAGACAGTCCTCGAATCTGTCCAGAGAAAACAGGGTGCATCTGTCAAACGCGCCTTCCTCGTGAAGCTCCATAAACGACTACCCAATACTGCTGCACACAACTCCAACTTAGCAATTGACAATTGCTTCGCCAATGGTCAGCCTTGGAATGTTGATGTTTTCCAACAGATACAAGTTTTTCACCAAATCCAGCCATTCACCTTGCATTCCTCCTGGTAACTCCTTGTCCCAGGGCCAAGTTCTTCCATTAACATCCTTCAGCATCCATATCCGTTGTAGAAATATCTTTGCCAACATTTTCACAGGATCCATTATCCCGAACAGATCATATATTCTGGCTATAACGCTTGTAACATTAAGTTTCGTCCTTCTACCGTGGCTATGTCTTCTTCAGATATGGTTTATCTGCAGCAAAGCAGCAGCTTTGTTCGAGGCCCATTTCCGTAGCTTGAATCCAGCCCCAGCCAGCAGTTCAACCAATTGTCTACGAATCACTTCAGCCCTTTTGGTTGACTTAGCTCCTGAGATGAGATCATAAACGTAGAAATCATTGAACCACGCCATTGCTTCCGGAAATTCACTCTTGCTGTCTTCGAATGCTCTCCTTAAGGTCCCCACAGCTAGATATGGAGCACACGCAGTGCCATATGTTACATTATTCAACCTATATGTTCCGATGGGTTCTGATTCACTGGAGCGCCAGAGAATAAGTTGCACCCTTCTATCATCTTCCTCGGCTAACACCTGCCGATACACCTTTTCTACATCGGCTACCATGGCAACCTTGTGTAATCGGAAACGTAGTAAGATGGACACAATGTCTGCCTGCAACTGTGGCCCCGTTAGCAAAACCTCGTTCAGCGACCTTCCACGGTTGTTTCTCAAAATTCGGCACCTTAGGGAGTTGGACTATGTATCTCCCTTCACCGCAAACAATCCAGCCCAGTTTAGTTTGTAATAGATTGGGAAGATGATTCGCTAATGTAATTCGGCCTTGCTCTAATAGTTCTCCGAAAACTTCTGCACCGATTAGTAAGTCAATTCGTTCCGTCTTGAAAAAATATGGAGCGGCTAGGGCCGCTTCTGTCGGAATATTCCATTTGCTGACGTCACTATATCGACTGGGGAAGTCTGCCGTTACTCTCGGGAGAACAAGAAAATTGAGCGTCGTCTGATAGTCTGACACACGAGACTTAATCTGGACCGAAACCATACCATTCGCAAATACTGACACTGATCCGATTCCAGAGAGTGGTTTGAGAATTGACTTCTTACGCAGTTCCAATTGTTGTGTCAGTCTTTCAGAGATAAAATTGGATTGTGATCCTTGATCGATCAATGCTCTAGAAGGATGTTCCACCCCTTGTTCGTTTCGTACCAATACGAGAGCTGTCGAGAGCCAAACCAAGTTAGTTCATTTTAGTTTCGTCATGCGTAGCTGCATTAATGTTGATGTCTTCGTTCACGGACTGATTCGACAATTGATGTTGTTGCAACGCATCCTGCTGCTATTTACATAACATTGTGTGATGTCTTCCGTTGCCCTGGCTGCATCTCATGGACGACTTGCAGAATCTGATGCGATGATTTTCTTTCAAGCAGCTAAAACAAAGGCCTTCCTTGTTCACCACTTCCTCTCTCTCAGCTACACTTTATTTCCCAAAGGCCACACAATTCGTCAACTGATAATGATCATTGCCAACAGGACACACCTTGCTTGGCAACGGATTAGATTGGGCAGCACATGCTCCGTATCATGTCATCATGTCATTAATGTTGACACCTCGTAACGCCTTGCATTCTACCTCTTGCCACTTGCTGCTCTTGGGGCATGAATCGTCCTCGCTGATTAGTGGATCTAGTGGCTGCTTTTGTTTCGATCACATTCAACTGGTGCAGGGCAGTGCTGCTCAAGATCCTGATCCTTTTCTCGCAAAACTCCAACAGTTTGTCATATGTATCACTCGACTGCTCCGCGGAAAATTGTTCCCAAGCCATTAGTGTATTCCTTTCGAGCTTATACATTACCAGACTTGTACGTGGTGTATTCCAATGCTTGGTTGGTTCTTCCAGTAGTTCCATGATTTGAACCAAACGTCTCGTCTCATTGACTACCCGCTAGGCGAACTTGCATGCAAAACGTCCTCACTTTGTGTCACCCAGGCCTCGGGCCCCCGTAGTCATACAAGTGCTCGAACTTGCATGCGAATCCCCTAATTTTGTGTCACCCGGCCTCGGTCCATACAAAATTGAGGAGATTTTTGTATGGCGCTGAGGAGATTTGAGGAGATTTCCAAACAGGCCCGTGAGGTTGTGTGAGTGAGAAT
The DNA here is from genome assembly GCA_914969975.1 of Anopheles atroparvus. Lineage (NCBI taxonomy): Eukaryota > Metazoa > Arthropoda > Insecta > Diptera > Culicidae > Anopheles > Anopheles atroparvus. Next base: position 30,310,006 of record CAJZCY010000004.1, on the reverse strand, counting down.
ACACAGGCAGTGGCGTATGCATGTATTGGTGAGATACCACGGCTTGTATATGTAGTTGTGATATATGCAGTTTCTTTCCGCTAGCGAAGCAAAATCCAATTGTTACATTTCAATTCCGAAGAATTCAACCAAGTTTATTTTTCAATATTATATGTATTTATATGTATATCAACACGAGATTGTAGGCTTACTGCCTTTCACTGCACCGATACGGTGTTGCTGGTAACCGCCGACGCTGCTTCCACGAAACATGCACTTTTCACGACGCCTTGCCTCACGTCGAACTGTTGATCACTACAGTGATCTGAAGTTTTCTTTGTCCACCGAAAGTACTTGTCCGGAACCGTGGGCTTTGAACCACCCAATTAAACAGTACTCTGCTGACGAGGGCGTCCGCTCCGATGAGAAATTCTGGGTCACACTTGATGAATGCTAAGCACGCACGCGTTCTACATGCTCCATGTTTTTCTTAAGACTGGCGCTGTCAAAACCGCGGCTGTGCGTAGACCGCTCTGTACAGACACGGCCAGCTACGTTTATATCGCTACCGGGTTTGATCGAGTAGGCCGTTGAAACTCAGGAGAGCAAGACAGACTGCACCAGCTCATGGGTCAAAAAGAGATGGCAAGCATGAAATCTCGTTTACAAGTTCAAGGTGTGGGCGAGGTGGGGTCGTGGGCTTGAGGATCCTGTATGAAAGTGCTCGAAATGACTACGGGGGCCTGTGGCAAGTGAGGACGTTTTTGTATGGGATGAGGACGATTGAGGACGTTCGAGCAGTCGAAAAATCGGGCAAATGTGGTTGTGTGAGTGAGGCTACACAGGCAGCTTCGTATGCATGTATTGGTGAGGTATCACGGCTTGTATATGTAGTTGTGAAATATGCAGTTTCTTTCGACAAGCAAAGTAAAATCCATTTTTTTTTCATTCAATTCCGAAGAATTTTGACTTTGAACTTTGAGAATTGTAGGCTTTCTGCCTTTCACTGCACCGATACGGCGTTGCTGGTGACCGTCGACGCTGCTTCCACGAAACTTCCGCTCTTCAGGACGCCTTGCCACACGTCGAACTGTTGATCACTACAGTGACCTGAAGTTTTCTTTTTCCACTTGTTCAGAATCATGCGCTTTGAACCACCTAATTAAACAGTACACCGCTGACGAGGGCGTTCGCTCCGATGAGTATTTTCTGGTCAAACTTGATGAATGATGAGAACACACGCGTTCTACATGTTCCGTGTTTTTCTTAAGACTGGCGCTGTCAGATACGCGGCTGTGCGTAGACCGCTCTGTGCAGACAAGGCCGGTTACGTTTATATCGCTAACGGGTTGGATCGAGTAGGCCGTTGAAACTAAGGAGAGCAAGACAGACTGCACCAGCTCATGGGTCAACAAGAGATAGCAAGCATTAAATCTCGTTTACAAGTTCAAAAAGTAGGCGAGGTGGGGTCGTGGGCTTGAGGATCTTGTTTGAAAGTGCTCGAAATCGCCTAGCGGGTATTCTGGTAAGCTCGACGGCAGTTGTGGCGTTCATCGGCTCTAGATGGACCAAGGCCTTGAAATATTCTCGTTTCAGCAGCTTGTCGTCATCGTACCGGTTCAACAGCACCTGCCACGTAGGAGTATAGCTCTTATCATACAAAGGTACATGCTCAAACTGCAACGCGGCATTCTCCTTCAGCGACGATAGTAAATATTGCAGCTTCATAACGTCCGATAACTCCAACAAATCGTGTACTAAAGACGTGAATCTGTCTTTAAACGTCACACACTGCGTGATTTCACCATCAAACGACGGTAGTTCCAACTTTGGTAATCGCATTTTTACTGCACTGTACGTAGTATTCGCCATTGTACTATTTGCTTGTGGTCGTCCATATTCTTGTTGACCTTGATAATCTAGTAGAAACCCTCTAACCTTGTGGTATTTCTTAAAGAACTCCATTCTATCACTACGCAATTTAACATCGTCTACTTCATCATCTTCAAACAACAGTCTTTCTCTTGCGTTTTCATTTACCTTTTTCGTTTCTTCTAATGCAGTAAGCTGACTCGTTATTTCTGCGCGATTTTTTTCTGGTTCGAAATTGTCCACAAACTCCACATACTCTTCGATCCACGCCAAACGATCGTTATAAACCTTGCTTAATCGTTTCAATATGTTAGGCTTCATTGTTATGAAATCAAATTATTACACAAACAGTTTTAGTTGCTGGCCCTGACGACGCTTGGGCACAATTCAATACAATCGAAGCTTTCTACGCACTTGTAACCACTATCGCCGTTTGCACGCACACATAATTTTAGACGCTTACTGTTCAATGACCTTAGGTGCGATGGCTGAAAACGACGCTAACGTATCCTTTCGCGCGCAACTCACTGTAGTACGAAATGGCTGACCGAACCGACGCTAACTTGTCCTTACGCGTTGACTCAAACCGACGATGCACAAATCGTCCGTTACGTTGATAAATCGTTCACAGTCCAGATCACGACGCTTACACAAGCTGACAGTACGCGCGTTTCACTGTATAGCTTTAGCTTTGTTCCTCTCAAACACGCGCGGATAAATTTTCATCGCAATAAAATTGTCTTTCACACACGTATCGTACAGATCCCATACACGAGCGCTTATCACGGATGTTGTAGCGTAACTATAAACTATAAACTATGCTATAAACTATGTTTCCTTATTGCCTACTGATAGGCGCAATTCCCAACAACTAGTAAGCATATGGGGACTGTGACTGCTATAACTACTCCAGCTTCATAACTCACACTGCAGAATGCGCTTACAATCCTTATGGCGGAATTTCGCTGCACATGTTCCAGGTTTCGGGTTGCATATTTTTGCGTCACCGCGCTGCTCCATGCCGGTGCGGCTTATCGCATTACTGACGTTGCGACGCTCGCCAGCATCCTGCGCTTGGTGCTACAGGGTTCCTTGTGATTTTGCATAAGGGCTGTCACTGCCTGGACCATTCGCATGGCTTTTGCAGACATATTCGCCGTGTGTTTTTGCCATGAAATGCAGTCCTGGAATATACTGTAGCAAGGTACTGAATTTCACTTGTTGCCCATTTGTAGTCGCCATTTGGTGTTCTTATGACAGCTCGTCAGTGACTGTCGCGTAACGAGTTCATCTCCACGAACTCCGTTTTATGATATCCACTGTTCCACTGTCACGATCCACTGTTCAGCCTCTATGACGCATAATGACCACAAGCCAGCCTCTATCTTGGTTGGGGCCGATACGGTCAGAGCTATGTCGTCCACAAAGCTGGCGACATAGAGGCTATAGATGATACTGGCGTAGGATGGTAGCTCAATCGAAAGCAATCCATCATACATAACGTTCCACAGGGTGGAACCAAGTACCGACCCTTGTGGAACTCCCGCTGACACCTTACGATAAACTGCAACCACATAAGTTAGTAACGCACTCACGGGTTTAGAGGCTTTAAAAAATTATTTCTATTTTATTAACAACTCTTAGTTAAACTCGTGAACGCGGGATGCGATCCTACTCGGTACGGGTTTCACGCCGGTCCGTCTCGGTGTCTGGAGAATGCAGGAAAGAACCGATGATTGAGCGGGCTGCGATGTTTTTAAGCTGCGTCGTCCGATGGCGATCACTGTTTACTTCTGGCAGCGATCATGATTCGAGCATGATTCGGTCAACGATGGTTGGTGACACATTTTATGATGCGTTGCAGAAAATGTGCTCTCGGCTCGGATGTTGATATTTATGTTATATTGCGCTCGCTCGGTGCTCGGTGTTGCGGGTTGTGCTAACTCCTCTCCTCTTAAATAACTGTGTCCTCAAAGTTTGTTTATGGTATGAAACGATGCTGGTTGGTGGGCATACGTTTTCGCTTTCTCAAGCAGTTCAATCTTGGGTGGCATTTTTATAATTATGTTCCGCTTTCGGTTTGTTGATATGATGCAGAGCATAACAATTATGAGACGCACCAAGAGCGTGATTCCAGTCGGAGAACCAAACAAATTGATTTTCCATGAAAATGAATTGTTCTGCAGACTAATCGTTTTCAATCGATCTCTGTGTTCTAGCGTGAGATTGTGTAAATATTCGACTGGTGGTTCGTCTATGACGTCAGTTTCGACTGCTATTATTCCCAATGTTGAATGGTACGGTTTTGCTGGGACTATGGTTTCAAAATTGGTGAATTCTTCTCCATTGATGTATATGCTGCATTTGCTGAATTGAATTAAGTATGAGCCTTGAAGCAGTTGGTTTACATTACTGCAATTTGAGGAGATTTCTGCTATTGCGTTGTTTATAAGAATGTTTGTTTCATCAATTCTCTTGATGATTCCGTTTGTGTAAACCTTTTCAAATGTGCAGTCTGAATGATTTCCTTGAATGATTATTTGTACACATTCCGATGTTGGTTGAATATTTATACTTTCACAAGTATACAGATCTTGTTGGTTTTGATTGCATGGTTGTGATAATTCGTAAATGTGGGTTTGGTTTCTGATGAAATAATTTTGCTTCAAGATGATTCGTTTGCTGTTGTTGATTATGGAGTCTACATAATTGTATTCATAAATATCTTTTGAACTTTGCGGAAACTTTAACATGTAGATTACATGCGTGGTATTCATTGTTACTTGAGCACTTGATTTTGCTAACATTTCTTCTGGTGATGTCACCGAAATGTTGTGGTCTGCAAGAAATTTCATCATTTCCTTAAGTTCTTAAAGGGATAAAATCTTACTGCTTGGTATGCCATGCTTTGCTAATAGAATATCTTCTTCAAGATTTTCAAGATGATTTTGCAAAGAATCGAGATTTGATATTATGATAAGATGTTGATAAGATGTTGATGTTGAGATGTCTCAATAGATCTTTGCTTAAATCTTTCAAACTGGAGTTTGAGGACGTCGTTTATGATTGTTGTTAGATCTTGTAGTCGTTGGTTTATACCTTCATTGATGAGTACTTGTTGATTATTTTGCAGGATCAACGAATTGAGTGTTGAATTTATAATGCGTAGATCTTCGGCATCTGGATTTCCAGCGATCCATTTCCATGCTGTACCAATCGCATCCCATCGCTTTTGTCGTACTACTTGCGGTTTAATTTTACGATATGTTTCATATAATGTTTGTAGCTTAATACGAATTATGCTATATAATGGTCCTAAGTCGATATTTTGGGACAAATCTGCATAATTATTTTCAATTATGTTTGTCTGCGAGAAAATCAACTGCGTTAATCGAAAATATAACTTGTGCTCCGTTCCGATTCTGAATTGCTACTACTCTTTATCTTTATTTCAATTGTCTCATCTGCTTAGCTGCTACCCATACCCGTGCGTGTTACTACAAAGTTCGGTTTATCGTACGCTTAGTTCAATACTTAACATGCCGCCCCCCGTGGAAAGTTTCCTTTCTACTCCTATGAAATTGTGAGATACGCATGACCCTAGCTATTTTTCCTCTTGGACCGGTAAGATACATATTTTGGATATGGCTCGACGATACACTCCTTCCTTCGTTTGAACCTCTACGACACGTATATTGCCATCATTGCCTTTAAATATTTGGGTTATTCTTCCAACTGCCCATTTCAAAGGTGGAAGATTGTCTTCCTTAAGCAGCACCAACGTTCCGACATCGATGTTACTTGTCTGTCTCGTCCATTTAGTTCGAGGATGAAGTCCAGATAGGTAGTCTGTTTTCCACTGTTTCCAGATTCGACGGACAAACTCTTGGATTTTCTGAAAACGATCCAGACGATTAAGATTGATGTTTTCATAGGACGGTTCCGGCGTGGCCACCAGACTGCGGTGGATTAGGAAATGTCCCGGGGTAAGAGCTTTCAGATCTTCAGGGTCTGTTGATAACTGCGTAAGTGGCCGGGAATTCAAACAGGCCTCGATTTGAATCAACAAAGTCTCGAGGTCTTCCTTTAGAAGGATGGTTGCTCCAATTGTACACTTGAGATGCTTTTTTAGACTTTTTATGGCCGCTTCCCATAATCCTCCAAAATTTGGTGAGCGTGGGGGAATGAATTTGAATTCAATTCCTTCGTTAGTACAATGATTTGTAATGGCATCTTGCGCTTGTTGTGTTTTGAAGAGTTCGTACAGTTCTTTAAGCACGCGAGCCGCTCCTCGAAAGTTTTTGGCGTTGTCGCATTCTATTACTGCTGGCCTTCCTCGTCGAGCCACGAAGCGCTTGAGGGCTGCAAGGAACGCCTGGGTAGATAAGTCCGCTACTAACTCCACGTGCACTGCCTTGGTTACCAGACATATGAAGACTGCAACGTAGCCTTTAATCGGGGTAGACTTGCGAGGCGCGAAACGATACCAGAATGGTCCACATAGATCGACTCCAGTATTCAAGAAGGGGTAGGTTGGTGTGACCCTTTCTGGCGGTAGGTCCCCCATGAGCTGTTCCATACACGTAGGTTTGTTTCGGTAGCACTTTACACAGCTATGTACTACCTTTCGAGCTAGATTGCGAGCCCGAAGTGGCCAGAATTTTTCACGAACTAGTGCTAGAAGCAGTTGAGGACCTGCGTGTAGAAATTGTCGATGGTATGCATTCATGACGAGTAAGGTAAGAGGATGGTTGGGATCCAATATGATTGGATGTTTGCGGTTATACGAAACTGGCGCGTTCCGAAGTCTACCTCCGATACATATGATACCATCCACTAATATGGGCGCAAGCGATTTCATCTTCGAATTTACCTTAACTTGACCATCTTTCAGACTCTCTATTTCTTCTCCGAATGTTTCCGATTGTGCTAACCGAACCAGTACCTTGGTTGCCTGATGTAGTTCAGAGAGCGTCAGGAATCCCTTTCGTCTTTGGTATCGGTTCGTTCCTTGGCTGTTATAACGGAAACGGAGCATATACGCTACTAATCGCACTAAGGCTGGATACGACGATCGAAGCATGAACACAGAACTTGTGCCCTTAGATTTAACAGCAGATACTACGACCCGTTCTTCCAATTGCTCCGCCGTGAATCTTGCATTTGGGATTGCCGATCGTGATGCCCATTGAATTTGCTGACTCAACCATTTTGGCCCATGCCACCACATCTCACTGCTCTTGAGTTCGCTAGGTGACATCCCTCGAGATATGATATCTGCTGGATTTTCTTCTCCTGGCACATGATGCCACTGCGTTTTATCGGTAATGTGTTGGATTTCCGAAACCCTGTTTGCCACGAAGGGTTTCCATTGGGAAGGATTACCAGCGATCCAGTGCAATACAATTGTCGAATCTACCCAGAATACACTCTTCATTTCGCGTTTGGTGCTTAACTTTACCTTCTGCCACAGATGACATAGTAATAAAGCTCCTGACAGCTCTAGTCTTGGTAAAGTCACTCTCTTTTGCTTTTTTTCCGTTTTCTATTGGTGCAACTCTCGACTTTGCACATAGTAGCTCTACTGAGATTCGTCCGTCTGCGGTGATAGTACGTATATAAATACAAGCACCGTATGCCTTTTCAGATGCGTCGCTAAAGCCATGCACTTCTACGATATCCGCTTCTTCCGCCACTACTCGACGTGGTACAGCGATATCCTTTATGTCTATTAAGCTTCGCTTAAAGAGCATCCATTTCTCTCGTAGCTCCGCCTCAAGTGGTTCATCCCAGTTGACACCTCTTTCCCAAAGAACTTGCCAGAAACATTTAGCTATAATGATTATTGGACCAATCAGTCCCAAAGGATCATATAAACGAGCTGCATCTGATACCACAGTTCGCTTAGTGATTTGATCATCCTTATTCCAGTTGGGAATACTGAAGGTAAGTATGTCTTGCGCAGGAGTCCATTTAAGTCCAAGTGTTTTAATAGACTTGTGGGGATCGATCAAAAGTTCCGAGCCCATTTCCCGAAGGTCAGGCGGAAGTGTGTTCAGTATCTGCGCCGAATTAGAAGCCCACTTTCTCAGATGGAACCCAGCAGCATGCAGTAGATCAGATAATTCTCTGCACAGAAGTCTTCCTTGATTCACCGTGTCCACACCGCTTATCAAATCATCCATGTAAAAATCCGAAGACAAAATCTTTGAAGCTACCGGATGCGATAGACTGGCCTCGTTGGCAAGTGCCTGAAGACATTTTGTCGCTAGGTATGGAGCAGACGAGGTTCCATATGTCACTGTCTTTAGTTGCAATGCCCGAATTCCACTTGCTTCGTCTCCCCAAAGAATGCGTTGGAGAGGGCGGTCGGCATCTCTTATCCATATTTGTCTATACATCTTCTCAATATCCGCCGTCAATGCGTATCTCGGGAAGCGAAAACGCATTACGATGCTGATCAGGTCATCTTGAATGACAGGGCCAACTAATAAAGTCTCGTTTAACGAAACTCCAGAATCTGTCGCACAAGAGGCATCAAAAACAACCCTTAGCTTGGTCGTAAGGCTGTCTGGTTTAACAATGCAATGATGTGGCATATAATACGTAGGCAAGTCGTGTAACGGTTCGGTGTCGATTTCCTCCATATGACCTAGCCTTAAGTATTCATCTAAAAACTCTTTATATTGCATTTGTAATTCCGGATTGGCTTTCAGGCGACGATTCAGCGAATGGAGTCGTCGCTTCGCTATTTCGTACGAGCTGCCTAACTTCTTTATCTCTTCTTCTTGCTTTGGTAATGCTACTACAAACTTTCCATCCAATCCGCGGGTAGTTGTACTTTCGAAGATCGCTTCGCATTGAGATTCTTCGGGGGAAAATATGTTCGATGACTGACACGCTTCAAGTTCCCAAAATTTGCCAAGTTGCTCGTCTAAAGATTCTGCTATGCACGTAATATTGACAAGACTTCTTGGTACGCCACTTCTTTCTATTAAAGCCTTTCCAGACACTACCCAACCTAGTAATGTTTCTTGTAACATCAAGCTACTATCTCCCGAACGCAGTCTCACTAAACCATCTAACAATATTTCGTTATACACTTCCCTACCGAGTAGCATATCGATCGCTCCCACCTCTCCACATGTCGGGTCGGCCAGCCTAATATTCGGTGGTAATTCCCATTGTTGCTTGTCAACCTTAGAGGCCGGAAGGTTCCACATTATCTCCGGCAGTACGTGCAACCTTAAAGGAAATTGAACATTAGTGCACTGGGACTGAATCATTACATTTACCGAATGTGATGAGGTCTGGTTGCTTTTTCCCACTGCTCCAATCGACAGGTGATCCCGTTGCCTTGGTGCTCGTAATCCTTGCACTACTCGTTCAGTTATGAGGTTAATTTGCGCACCGCCATCCAGTAATGCTCGTGCTATCATCTTGTTGCCATTCGAGGTGATGATGGTCACCAGAACGGTTGGGAGCAATACAGTCGTTAACGGCTCTGGACGGTTCTCAAACGGTGTAAGCATGACGTTGTTGGCAGGTTCGATATTGGGTGCCACCGACGATCTCGTTGCATCACTTGGCGTAGTTGTTTCTGGAACCCTGGCGTCAGGAGATGGCTGGTGTTCACTCGGCGATCTGTGCAGCATAGTGTGATGCTTCAACTTGCACACACGGCACGCACTGGAAGTACAATCCCTCACGCGGTGGTCTGACGCCAAGCAGTTTATGCAGAGTCCTTTCTCCTTTACCATATCGTATCGTTGATTTACTGGCAGGTTTCGAAACGTGTGACACTTAAAGGCAGAGTGGATTTCTTGTTTGCAGAACAGGCATTTCTTTTCGATTACGTTCACTGATGCACACGTTGGCTTCCATTTAGGTCGACCATTGCTAGTGTGTGCGTGAGACGGGATCTCCTTTGATGAGCCACGTGGCAATGCCTGTAGCACCAAAGCGTGCTCTCTTAGAAATTTCACCAGTTCGTCATATCTCGCTACTTCGATGCTTCTATGATGAGTTTCCCATTCCTTTCGTGTAGCGGGATCTAATTTATCGCATAACATGTGCGCTAACAGCACGCTCCAGCCCTTTGTAGAAATGTCCAGCTTTTCCACCATTTTGATGGTCCGCTCGAATCCATCGATCAAGATGGTGAGCGTCTCGTAACTTTCCCGTTTTGCCGGCAAAATGGCGAATAAGTCGTCTAGATAACGCCGTACTAACACCTTCTTGTTCTCGTAGCGATTTTTCAGCAACGCCCACGCCACACTATAATTAGCCGCTGTCGTTTCCACTGCATCGATCAACTGCGCTGCTTCCTTGGATACCACGCGTTTCAGATAAATTAATTTATCCACATCGGATAATTTCGGATGTCCGTCGATCATACTGATAAACGCGTCCCGAAACGTAGGCCATGTTTCCCAAGCGCCGGTGAAATGAGGAAGTGGAATCTCCGGTAAACGCACTTTCGAGCTAGGGTTCGACACACCTGATTCCTGCGTTTTTGGGCTACCCGCACACAGCTCTGCTTCGCGCCTTTTTAACACCACCGATACTTCGAAGCGACGCTGGTCAAACTCTTCGTACTGCTTCTCTTCTTCCTCCCATTGCACAGCATCCAACGTCTCCAATAACGATGCGTGCTTTGTCTCGTAAGCGGACACTATTGTCTTTAGCTGCTCTGTACACTCTTGCACGTACGAATAATCAGCATCAGCGGCTCGGATAGCGTTCAGCAGCGAATCTAATCTACGCATTAAATGAGACTGACACCGTTTCACTGCACCGATCATCGAGATCGATTCTTTTGGACTCGATGTTGCTTGCATTCCGGTAAATGTAGAAATTTCCGGATTCGACATTTCACCTTTAAACTTGTTTGTTTGACTTAAAACGGATACAAATTACCAGTATACGCAAAGATCCGGTTCGAAGGACCAAATTTTATGTCTGCGAGAAAATCAACTGCGTTAATCGAAAATATAACTTGCGCTCCGATCCGATTCTGAATTGCTACTACTCTTTATCTTTATTTCAATTGTCTCATCTGCTTAGCTGCTACCCATACCCGTGCGTGTTACTACAAAGTTCGGTTTATCGTACGCTTAGTTCAATACTTAACAATGTTTTCAGTTTGTGTTATATCAAATGGGTGTACAATTCTTAAATATCCTGATTTGATTTGAGCTCTTCCGAGAGAAACTATGGCAAGTGGATTCTTTGTCAAATCGTAAATAACAAAGTTGGTGTGAACTAACGACGACAGGCAGAGTATTAATCTGAAATGGAAAAAGGACCCAGTTCTTATCAATTACGTTTCCTTAGATTTACTTTATGAATTTTACGATTATTTGAATCGATTACATATGTTGGAAAGTTCTCCTTTATTTTTATTATATGATACCTACTTTCACGTTTATTATTAGATATATTTTTTTCAAATGCATAAGTATCTGGATCAAAATCTTGATAAGTTTTAGTTGCTATCTTTGCTTCACGTTGCTGGAACAAGTTAGCTATTTTTTATCATTTGCATCTCTTTGTCTGACCCTTTCTTCAAATGTTAAATTTTCTGAATTTTCCCCAATAAAAATATTTTTGGGTGTGTTATTGATGAAACTGTGAATCGAATTGTTATACTTATAAGCTGCTTTCTGCATGAGCGATTTAACTGTAATATCTGGTTTTAGTGCTTTTATGCATCTAGCAATTTCACGGATCGTTGAATGGCATCTCTCTATTTGTCCATTCGTTTCAGATCTGTTGACAGGAGTTTTAAAAAAATTTATTCCTAGATTCAAAATGGCTTGTTCGATAATATTTGAAACAAAACTACTTTCATTGTCCATTATGATTTGTGCTGGTAAATCCCAGTCATACAATAGTTGTTAAAGAACATCTTTAATGTCTGCTATAGATTTTGATTTAATGGGTCTGATTTTTAAATATTTTGAGAATTTATCTAACGATGAGATAAATAAGTTATTGGCATTACACGCAAATATGTCAATATGAATTATTTCTCCTGGGTATTTTGGTGTTGGTGTGTTTGTATCTAAAAATTTTTTTGGTTTCCTTTCATATTTTTCTATTTTGCAAATGTCACAAGTTTTTACAAAGTTTCTTATGGTCTTTGTCATTCCGGGAAAGTAATATTTTTTTAGGAATTGCAAGGAATTTTCTTGAGCATTACGATGTGCAAAATTGTGTATTTCTTTGATTTTTTGTAGCTGTTCTTCCTCTGAAGCGATATCTTCTACTATTTTTTTGTGAATATCTTGCTTTTAGAATTTTTGGATTGAACATAATTCTAAATATTTCTTGAATTTTTCCCATGGTATGTTCATCACATAATATACCATTTCTGACGGCAGGATTTAAAACGTTCTTTAATTTTTCTGTTAAGAATTCATTGGAAAAGAATGATTCACAAAATACGTGTCGATGGTATCCGGGGAAAGGATTGGTGTATGCATATGAGGAATTGGTATTGATGCGGAAAATTAGTTGGTTGCGAAAGACGTTAACAGGTGCTTCGGTAGATAGAATGAAAGAATTGTCATCATCTTCTGCAGAATGTTGTGTTGGTGTTAATGAATTAATTTGTACTCGAGATAATGCATCGGCTACAACATTAGCTTTACCTGGTTTGTAATGAAGTTCATAGTCATGTTCTTCTAGAAAAGCCTTCCATCTTTTTAGTTTTGCATTGTTATTTTTTGGAGATAGTGTGAATGTTAATGGGAGGTGATCAGTAATTTTTTTTAGTTTTGCATCCTAGAGCCCATACTACTGCTAGCATTTCCTTTTCGTTGGTAGCGTGGTTTTCTTCAGTCCTTGAAAGAGTCCTAGAAATAAAGGTTATTGGGCGTTCTCCATCCTGATTCTGCTGAGATAAGACTGCTCCCAGTGCTTTATCTGAAGCATCTGTGGTTAAAATAAAAGGTTTTTCAAAGTCTGGAAATGTTAAATCATCATTTGAACATAAAATGTTTTTCAAATATTGAAAATATTTTTTTGCTGATTCATCTAGTGTAATCGGGAAATTTTTAGATTGATTTTTAGGAATTTGGCGATGGCCATCCTCTCCTCTTAGAAGTTTCGTAAGGGGTTTTGCAAGGCTTGCGTAATTCTTTACGAAACGTCTATAGTATCCAGAGAGTCCTAAAAATTATCTTAAATCTTTAAGGTTTTTTGGTTCGGGATATTTTTGAACACATTCAACCTTTTTTAAATTTGGCTTGAGACCTTCCGCAGATACGATAAATCCGAGAAATTCAACTTCTGTTTTGATGAATTCAGACTTATCTGGTTGGATTTTAAAATTAGCTTCTTTTAATGTTTGTATTATTGTTTTTAAATTTCGCATGTGTTCTTCGAATGTATTTCCAAAAATGATAATGTCATCAATGTAGACATGACATATCTTTCCGATATGGTCTCTCAGAATATCATCCATCACTCTTTGGAAGACAGATGGTGCATTTTTGAGTCCAAAAGGCATTCTTATAAATTCAAATTTTCCATTATTCTAGAAAAGGCAGTTTTTTCTATGTCTTTTTCATTCATTGGAATTTGGTGAAAACCTGACGCTAGGTCAAGGGTGGTGAAGTATTTATTCGAACCTAAATTCGCTAAGACAGTAGAGGTGTCGGGTATTTGATATCTGTCACTGATTGTTTTTGAATTGATTTTTCTATAATCGATCACAAGTCGATATTTTTTTTCATTAAAAGCATCCATTTTTTTTTAACAATCCATACTGGAGAATTGTATGGAGATCTCGAAGGTCTAATAATTCCGTCGGATAATAATTTTGTAATTTGTTTATTGACTTCATTTTCTAAAGCTTGAGGATAAGGATAGGTTTTACTATAAACCGGAATTATCTGTTGTTCTTATTTCTGCTTTTACCTTTGTGGTAAATGGAAGTTTTTTATCTGGAGGATGCAAAATATCTTGAAATTCTGTAAGGATTTTTTTTAACTAATGTTTGTGATAGGCTTGGAGATGATCGTCTCTTACTTTTATTTGATTAACTTGCTGTAGTTTATATTGTAAAATAGTTATTGTGAATTTGTTGTCAATAATTAATTTTTCATTTTTTGCTTTTATTTCTTTTAAAGTTTCATGTCCAATTATAGCATCAAATGATTTTAAGTCTTCTAGATGGAATAATTGTATCATGGTGTTAGAGTATGGTTTAAATAATCTGGCTTTTGAGAATTTATTAATTTCGATATCTCCTCCAACCGAAGAGATAAAAAATGGTTTCTCTACGTCATGGGAAATTTTTGCAAAGCGTGGATGAATGAAATTTTTGTTGGATCCTGTATCGATCAGCATTTTCAATGGTTGTTCTACATTACCATAATATAGAAAGTAAGGTAATGTAGAATTTATTCTAAAAAATTTAATTCACATTCTTCAAGCTCTTCTGTTTCATCATCATGTTGTTTGTCATGATTTTTCATGTAACGTTCGTATGAGGACATTTCAGAGTCATCATACTCCTTCAAACTTTCTTCGTTATAATCTGAGTATTCCACTGGGTTACCTTGATTTTTTTGAATGGTTTCGACATTAAAGACTAGTTGTCTTTTTAGTGGTGGTCGATTGTTTCGGGAGGAGCCTGGTCGGTTCCCATAATTAATTTGTCTAGACCTTATGGATTGATCTACATCCATGGGTTCTGGATCTTGTTGTTTAAAAGGATTTTTGGGTGGTAAACCTGTTGGTTTAAAATTTTGAAAATTGTTGTTATAGTTTGGTCGCATTCCAAAAGGCTTTTGCATTGGTGCAAAATGTCGATTAACGAATGGTTTTGGTGGTAGAGGGGGTCTGTTAAATGCATTCCGTGGAGGATGCGGTACTTGTGGGATAAAATTTCTGGGCGCTGTTGGCACTGGCATCGTTCTTGGTTTGGTAAGCATTTTTCTACATTCAATATTTTGGAATGAGATACAGTAGCTATAAGCTGCTGCTAGAGATGATGGTTCATAATTTCTTATGAATTTGTATACATCTCCATCTAGTCCTCGGATAAATGAATCAACCGCTTCTTTATTATATGTTTCTATTAATGCCTTCGATGCTTCTGGATGACTGAAACGGTCATCCTTTTTGATTTGGTTTGCTATTTGCGACATTAGACGATTCACTTCGTCGTAATATACTTCAAGAGTGCATCCGCGTTGTTGCACGTTCACTAGTTGGAAATCTAATGTTTCCAAATCATGTTCTACCCATAATATTATAACCCAATTAATGCCCACGTTTGAGGCTACTAGGGAATCATTTGCTTCCCCTCGAATTTTTCTAAGAATGAATCTACATATCATATGATATTTGTTTTGTGATTCCACTGTATTCCGTACTGATGTTGGTATAGTTTAACCAAATTATCAACATCGCTTATCCAGCTGTTCAATTCGCTGGGATCTCTCGAAAAGATCGGCTTCTTTCACGAGGTCGGGAATCTTTTCAAATGTGTCCGGATTGACGGCACTTCCGTCCGGTTTTGTAAAGTACAAAGGAGGATCATTATAGTCCTCAGACACTGTCGTGACATTTTGAAAGAGAAATTGTTTAATGCCTGGATAAGGTTTTCCAGTTTTAATTCACTTGTTTTTTATAAGTGTGTATTTCACTATTCACTGTAGTTATTTTTAATATTTTCTCTTCTCTTTACTTACATGTATTTTCCAAACATTTTGTGGGTATGCCACAAAACTGCTGGATACGTGTCGTCCTGCTTGGAATCCTTTAACAGTCGCGGTCAGGAACGTTTCGATTCGGGATGCGATCCTACTCGGTACGGGTTTCACGCCGGTCCGTCTCGGTGTCTGGAGAATGCAGGAAAGAACCGATGATTGAGCGGGCTGCGATGTTTTATAGCTGCGTCGTCCGATGGCGATCGATGTTTACTTCTGGCAGCGATCATGATTCGAGCATGATTCGGTCGACGATGGTTGGTGACACATTTTATGCTGCGTTGCAGAAAATGTGCTCTCGGCTCGGATGTTGATATTTATGTTATATTGCGCTCGCTCGGTGCTCGGTGTTGCGGGTTGTGCTAACTCATATGTGTGATATGTTACCCATCGATCACTGAAATAGCTCCCCATCAGCCGAAAGAGACATGATGGGATCTCTTTGCTTTGCAGCACTGTAGCAATTGATCTTCAGCTAGCAGAGTTAAACGCATTCTTTACGGCTAATGCGACTACCATGCAGCATCGGTTATTTTCCAATGCGTAGATCTACCTCGTTTGAAGCCGTACTGCAGCGGTGAGAGGCGGTTCTTCGTCTCCTGGTGATGTGTGTTGAATCGTGGCGATGAAGTTGGGCTATTGGTATTTTCCGGAGCATAGTATATTTGTACATCTTTCGGCATATCCGTTGTAATCTTCAATGCAGGAGGCGTGACGCTAGATGGGGTACATACGATCTCATTGTTTTGGTTGTTTTTGTTGTCTGGAACATAGTAGCATATCTGGTCCATGTGTCGCTGTGTAAACTTTGTTTACATGTAAACTAGTACATAACGTGATCGAGGGACGGTGACAGGTGACGGTGATCGAGGTAGAGGTGGCAACCGACAGGCGATAGGAGTCGGAGTTAGATTGCGGAGTTAGCGAGAACGATTGTTCCAACGGGATGAGCGGCAGGAAGAGATAAAGGAAGGCGCCGCGGACAGAAAGGGATTCAGTTGGAAAAAGCGTTCTTTTGCATTTTTAATTTGGAACCTTCGTGATACAATAAAGAAAGTTGCAAGTAATTGCACCAAACCAACGCAACATTTTCCAACAATCCATTTTGGCATTCCCCGATAGCGTGTAAACTGTTTGTCCTGGCACGAACGTCCGGAAAGATGGTTGAAATGCTGATAGTTGTTTCTCCATAATGTTTGTTCTGGTATCTTGCGGTCTGACTAGGTCTATTTTATCTGTGTCCTTATGTTACGACCCAAGAACAATTTGGCCGGCGATTCTCATGTTTCACTATGTTGAATTTTTCGAAACTGTTATAAGAATATGTTTAGGTTGCTCTGTAAATTCTCATTTGATTGTCCCTTCGCCTTTAGGCCATTTTTTACCGTTTGTACATAGCGTTCGGCTTGCCCGTTGGTTGCCTGGTGCTATGGTGCTGATAGTTTATGGTTCTTCCCACCCCTTCCCTGCAGGAAATCTTTAAATTCGGTTGCTGTGAATTGCGGATCGTTATCTGAGACTATTGTTACTGGTATCCCGTATGCAGCAAATAACCCGTCCAGAATTTTGATAGTTGATGTTGCGGTCATAGATGATGTGGGCTTCACTTCCATCCATTTACTATATGCGTCTACGATGATTAGTAGCATTGACCCCGCTACAGGACCAGCGTAGTCAATATGGATACGCTCCCACGGGGCACTTGGGTATGCCCAATGATGACTATTGTATTTAGGGGGCGTTGGTCCGTGCCGTGCGCATTCCGTACATGATTTGGCTAAGTGTTCGATGTCTGAGTCTATTCCTCGCCAATAGACGTAAGACCCAGCCAAACCTTTCATTCTCACGATTCCAAAATGAGCAACGTGTAGGTCGTTAAGGATCGCTTTTTGTAGAATTTCAGGGCCACGCGGTGTTCGAAAAGAAGACATCCTGCTACTATTGTGTATTTTGATTCAGGGGCTTTGCAGCCTGCTCGTGCAAGGTCATTTCACAGTTTGAGATGTTGTAGAATCTTGCCCAGGTGAGAGTCTTTTCTCGTTTCCCTTTCTATTACGTTAGCTCGCACTGGCAGTTGTTGTATTTGAAGGTATGCCAGTTGCTCGAGGTCATCGTCAATATCGCTCCTGTTGGAAATATGGTTACAGTTGGATTGCGTTGCTTCGTTAGGAATTCAGGAGCAGTAGTCAGCGTTGTTGTGCAGTTGTGTAGGTTTGTAGATGATTTCGAAGTTAAAATGCGCGAGATAGTCAGCGTAAATTGCCATTCTACTGATGCATAATGTGGGGAGTGACTTTTCTGGATAAAATATTTGTGTGAGAGGTTCATGGTCAGTTACCACGGTGAATTTGCGTGCGTATAGGTAATGAAAAAATTTATTTACAGCCCAAACGATGGCGAGAGCCTCTTTATCGATTTGAGGGTACTGTCGTCCGTTTTGGACATGATTCAGCTGGCGTAGGCTATAGGTCTTTCGGTTCCATTTGCCAATCAATGAGATAGTACGGCTCCCAGTCCCACTTTGCTTGCGTCTGTAGCTTAAATGACTGGTAGCGTCGGATTGTACGGCATCAAGACTTGCGATGATATGAGTGTGTTTAAAAAAAATCCTGGTAAGCTTTGTCGGCGTCTGTGTTCCATTCAAACGTTTCAGCAGTCAATAAGTTGTGTAGGTTGTGTGCTTTAGTGGAGAGATCTGGAATGAACAAATTGTAGTAAGTGGCTTTGCCCAGAAAGCGTTGCAACTCCTCTGGTGTTCTCGGTCGGGGTGCGTCGCGAATTGCCTCAATGTGTTTATCTGATTTATGAAGTCCATGCTGGTCGATTCGATGGCCCAGACACTCTAAGGATGATACTGCGAAAACGCATTTTGAACGGTTGAGTCGGAGACCGTTTTTATTCAGCCTGTCTAATGTAGCTCGCAAGGCTTCAATTAGGTTTCAAAATTATTTGCCGCTACAATTGTATCGTCAAAGAAATTTAATACGTTGCTCAAGCTTTGGAGAACACTTTCCATCCGTCTTTGCCAAATTGCGGGAATATTAGCAGCACCATACACTGCCCTTGTGGGTCTAATTAGGCCATGTGCGACGGTGTTCAGGGTGAGAACATATTTAGTATGCATCTGTAATGCCCAGATGGCAAAACAGAGTAGCTCCCTTCAGCTTTCGAAACATCTCTTCTACTTTTGGAATCGGGTGTTCATCTATGATCATCCGTGCGTTTACTGTTGGTTTGTAATTACCCGTGATCCTGATATTCCCATTCTTTTTGACAACAACATGTGTCGGAGAAGCCCATTTTGAATAATCGACCATTTCATAAAAACCTGATGAGATATTTTTTTTCAATTTCTGCGGCATAACGATCCCGGAAAGACAATGGGACATCTCTCGCTTTGGAATAAATCGGGGAAGCGTCGGGTTTCAAATGTGCTTTTGCCGGTGGGCCTGATAATTTCCCCGGGACGTCACCGAATGTGTTTCGAAAGGTAGCTAATAGATTTTCCAGTTCAGTTTGTTGGCTAGCAGTCATGGAGTCGGTAGAGAATACTAAGTGGATCCAATTGTCAGGGGTAAACATCCGATTTATTTCAATTTCGTTGATGAAGTGCGGAATCCATTCTTGACCCAAGAGCGAGTCGGTTGCTCCGGATACCACATATATGTTTAATTTCCGTTGTGTAGACCCGATGGATACATTAACTGGCAACCGCCCCAAACAAGTTATGTGGTGCCCAGTGTAACTAGCAAATTTTCTGTCCGCTGATCGTAGTGTAAAATTCGGTTGAATTTGTCTGCGCGTAAATTCTGATACTATTCCACACGGGGCTCCGGTATCGAGTTCCATTTTTAAAGGTTTTCCGTTGATGTTTACGTGAATGATTTTCTTTTGTAGTAGGTTACGATCACATACCTGATTCAGTGTTTGTACGGTGTCCATTTTAGTTGCTGGGTCTTCTGTTGCTGTTACTTGACTGGTAGTGGGGTTATGGAAATTTCTGCGAACTGGCATACTCTAGCAACGTGTCCCATTTTCTTACACTTGTTGCATTTGGCTTCTCTGATTTGGCACTGATTACGCATTTGAGATTCTCTACACTCATTGCAAAAACCACGTGTTCCGTATACTGGCTCCCGTTCTGAGAAACCTGGTTGTTGCCTATGTTGGTTGGATGGGTAGGTGTTTTTCCTTGTTTTAGGTTTTTCTCATCCCAATTTTTTTAATTTTTCCTCACTCATGTTTCTATTGGTGCCCTAACGTTTATTTCTTTCTTTGTATTCTGCGATGTTTCCAATGTGAGTACTGTGTCATACGCCTCCTTGAACGTTTTTGGGTCTTTTGCGATGATATTATCACAGAAATGCCGTGCCTCCAATCTATGTAAGAATTGCTTGACGAGCATGCGATCTAAGAATTCTCCGTATTCGCAGTACGCGGCACTCTGCTTTAGACGCAGTGCATATTGCACAATAGACTCATTTCTCTTCTGGATGGTTTGCCGGAATTTAATGCTCTCCACGAATTTATTTCTGGTGCGGTCGAAGTGGTTGCTCAGAGTTGCGCGTAGGTTGGCGAATGAAATTTCAGTCTGGTCCCCGGGGTTTACCAGGAATCCAGTGCATTGTTCAGCTCAGCCCTCATGTAGACGCGCGCGTATTCTCCATGCTGCTCTGACGGTATTTTGCTCAACTCTAACGCCCATTGAAATCGGTCAAAGTATTCGGATACAGGTGTACGATCCGCAGACCGATATTCGTTAACAGCAAATGGGGGAATTCTTCGTGCTGAATTACGATGTTTTTTCTCCTGCTCGTTCGAAACCTCAGCGACAATTTGCTGGGTTAGGTTTCCAATCGATTTCTTTAGAGCTTCAGCAATCATTGTAGGTAATGACGTCATCAATTCTTCAGAACGAGCTGCCATTGTGATTTTCGTGGTTTCTCAGGGCAATTCTGAGACTTGCGGAACTAGGTCGTATTCACTTAGGATGAATCTCACTTCTGACACCAAATATTTATATGTAATTCATTCTTTGAAATAATCTGTATGTAATTTGCTCTTTATTGTCTGCATTTAAGAATGACCGCTCACGATGGTAGTTTAGCACAGAATGCCGTTCTATGCCTCGACGAGCTGTCAAACGGCCGTGATGTCAGGCCGTCCGGTGTGTGCTGTCAGTCAGTCCGTGCTGCCAGCTAGGGCTGCACTTAAATTGCTGCCGTTACATACAGGGCGTTCGGGATAATTTTGACAGTCATCAACGGAGAAAGAAAAAAAAATTATGGCAAAATTAATCATCGGGGAAATTTTTTTTTGTTTTAGAAATAGTAGCTTACGATGTATTTTATTCATTTTATTCAAAATATCCGCCCTCGGCTTCTATTACGGCCTCCACCCGTCTCCGGAACCGGGAACAAGCCCTGGCGACAGTTTCGCGGGGTAGGGCCGCGAAAACGGACCTGATTTTCGCCATCAGCTCCGCCTTGGTGTTGCTGGAGGTTCTGTTAGTGTCCCGTTCCACCGCGCCCCACACGAAATAATCCATCGGATTAAGTTCCGGGGAGCTGGGAGGCCACACATTCGGCGCGGTGAAGTCGTTGAAATTGGCCGCCAACCACTTTATCGTTTTGGAAGCTCTTCTCTGTCATCAACTGACCTCTTCCGCGCTTGTAAGAGAAGTACCGGAGGTCGTCATTCAGGGCCATTTTCATCGTGGATGGTGCCACCCCCATCTCACGTGCCAACGGCCGAATTCCGATCCCCGGATTTTCCATCACGCGCTTCTGGAGGTCAGCCAGGAAAGCGGCGATCCGCACGCAATCCCGCCGCTGAGAATGTGGTTTTCGTGCTGCCACCGCTTCGTCGTCGTCGCTGTTTTCTCCCAGCTCACTCCGGATCGCCTTCACCGTGTTCAGCGAACACTGCACGCACTGCATGATGTCGCGGTTGTCGCGTCCGGCGTGAATCATCATGATGCATGTAATCCGCTTCCACAATGTACTCTTTTTTGGCATTTTTTTATCACGGGATGTTTTTGCTGCTTGTTTCGTACACTTTTAGCTGTCGAATGACGTATTGCTTGTTTTCCTATGCCAACTCGATCACGAGTTATAAACAAAAATGTAACTGTCAAAATTATCCCGAACGCCCTGTATATAACAGTACTGACCTAAGAATTCCTGTTTATTAGTGGGATTCAAGCTATAGACTTTGTTAATACGATCTATTAATCCGAAATCTATGCAGATTTTAAGCCCGATCAATGGTTGCACGACGACGACACATCTTGCCAAAGTGACCAATACCACCACACATGAAGCATTCCCACTTGATATTGTTGTACTACATCACCCCGTTTCTTCTCGTTTTTCCCCAATACTCCCCCCCTCCAGCCTATACTTGCTAGTGATCTTGCAACCTCATTCGCTTGTATCATAGTGCCATCGCATTTGCACATGGGCGAACAAGTCCGTCACATCATTTTTGTTCTCCCTCTTCTGGGACTTAGCCGGTTTTGCTGATCCATCAAAGCAACCGGTTGGGCCGGACTCACATCGCTCGGTAGTTTGACAGCGCAGTTTTGTTTTGATGTTGGAAGTGATCGGCGTGGTTTCATTCAGAAACAGTTTAATTTGCATATATTCAGTGTAAAATTACTTCGAAATGTGTCCAACAGTGTCCAAGCAACAAGGAAAGGTAAGTAACAACGAAATATTAATGTTCTTGATTCCTTTCTTCCCCGACAGCGAAGCATGAAGTCATCATCATCCAGTGATATACTGCAGCAAGAAAAAGTTCATCACCCGACGAGCAATGTGAAGTGTTATGAGTGGTTGCTGTTTTTATGTTTGGTTTTAATATAAATAAACTAGTTCAATCGAATTTAGTGAATATTTGGTGTTTTTATTTGTATGGATGGCACAGGTCATCCATGCGACCGAAATATCGCCCGGGTTGTGGGAACCCCGGAGCGAGGGAACCGGTTGAACCGGTGAATAAATTTGAACCGCTTGAAAACCCAAGCCTGCAACGTGTCGCGTCGCGTCAAAAAAAATTGCCGTATTAATGACTGCTAAGGACGCGTTAATACGGTGTTAATAAGGCAAAATATGTAGCAGCGTCGCGCTGATAGCTTGATTAATTTGTGCATCTCTGTGAAATGTTCTTCGTTGTTTTTCTTTTGCATGTCGATCACGATGTTTGCAATATTTGTTACTTGTTTTAGACGATTTTTTATACCTTCATTGATCATTATTTGACGATTATTTGGCGTTATTATGGAGTTCAGAGTCTCGTTGATTATGCGTAAGTCATCAGCATCTGGGGTGCCTGCGATCCATTTCAGTGTGGTGCCTATGCTGTCCCAGCGTTTTACTCGATTTTTAAATGGTTTTAGTTTTTGGAATGTTTCGTTTTAACTTTCTTGCTTTTAGTTGTATCAAACTTGCCAATGGATATTTCACTAATTGATTTTGAACATCTGATAGTAATCTATTAATAGTTTCTTCGATTTCTCCTATGTTGATGGGGTGTATTGCTCTAACATATCCAATTTTTATCTTAGCTCTGCCTAAGGGTATGATTGCCATGGGATGATTTGTCATGTCGTGTATATTAAAGTTGGCTTGTGCAATATGTAATGCACAGATGGCAATTCTGCAACGATACAAATTTTCGTTTATATAAGTTTTTTCTTCGATTAACCTTATGGATTTTTCTTCCATTAGAATCGATAACACGTGTCGCGTGATTCTCTTTTACTTTAATTATGTTATAGCGACAATCGCGCTTATTGTTCGTTTTCTTTCTCTCGTACGCATATTGATCCTTTTCATAGTTTTCGTATTCTTTTTCTTTAATGTTTTTATCTTTTTTCTCATATAATCTCGTTACTTTTTCGTTATTCTTGTCTTTTATCATCGCTCTTTCTCTGAGCGGAATTTCTTCACTTATCTCGCCTATATAAATGTTTCTCGGAGTGTCTTTTATAAATGAATGTATTGAATGTTATACTTATAAACCGCTTGTTGCCTAAGTGTATTAATGCTCATTTCTGGATTCAATGATCTCGTACATCTAGCAATTTCTCTTAATGTAGAATGGCATCTTTCGATCTGGCCATTTGTCTCTGAATGATTTACATGCGTTTTGAAAATTTGTACACCTAAGTTTAAAATAGAGTTTTCCACGACGTTCGATACAAATGTGCATTCGTTGTCTATGACAATTTGTGCGGGTAAGTCCCATTCCAATATGAATTGTAACAAAACTTCTTCAATGTCTGCTATTGACTTTGATTTGATAGCTTTTACTTTCACATACTTCGAGAATTTGTCTATCGAGGATATGAACAAATTGTTTGCATTGTAAGCAAATATATCTATATGAATGATTTCTCCGGGATACTTAGGAGAAGGTGTCCTAACTTGTATAAATTCTTGCGGTCTTCTTTCGTATTTTTCAATTTTACAAATTTCACAATTTGTTTGTTACAATTTTCTAAAGTTCATTATCGCTTTTCTCATTCCAGGAAAATAGATTTTTTTTATAAACTGTAATGAATTTTCTCTCGCATTTCTATGTGCGAAGTTATGTATTGTTTTGATCTCTTCGATTTGCTTTTCTTCGTCACAAATATCTTGAACTTGAATTTGAGAAAATCTGGCTCTGACAGTTCTCGGGTTATACAGGTTTTTATAAACTTCTTGTATTAGTGCCATGGGTTTTTCGTCTGTATATATACCATTTAAGACGTTTGGCGTAATGAATCTTTTTAATTTATCTTGAATACATTCTTTACTGTAACTTGGTTCGATAAAAGTATGTCTCTTGAAGTTTGGAAAAGGAACAGTTAGTTGGTATGATGAATTAGTTCCAATTTTGAAAATTAGTTGGGTTTTAAAAACGTTAATGGGTGCTTGGGTAGAAGGTATGAAGGAATTGTCATCTTCTTCAGCTGAATGCTGTGTTTGGGTTAGTGAATTAATTTGGATTCGGGATAGGGCGTCTGGGGAGGAGTTCATAGTCGTGTTCCTCTATGAATGCCTTCCATCTCTTCAGCTTTGCATTGTTGTTTCTCAGTGACAAAGCAAATGTGAGTGCCTGGTGGTCCGTTTAAATTTTTATCTTTGCTCCATGTATGAAATTCCTAAGTGTTTGGAGTGCTCAAACAATTGCGAGCATCTCTTTCTCATTTGTGGCGTAGTGTTCTTCTGTTATAGAAAGAGTTCGAGTGATAAATGTCAATGGTCGTTGTCCATCATGAAATTGTTGAGATAGTACTGCTCCTAGAGCCTTGTCCGATGCATCTGTCGTTAGCTCGAACGGCTTTTGGTAATCTGGAAAAGCTAAAACATCATTATATGATAATATGTCTTTTAATGTTTTAAATGCATTCTTTGCATCTTGATTGAATTTTACGGGAAAATGTTTTGATTCGTTTTTTGAAATTTGGCGATAGCCATCCTCCCCTCTTAGGAGTTTCGTGATGGGTTTTGCTAGCTCTGCATAATTTTTAATGAATTTTCTGTAATATCCAGATAGTCCTAAGAATTGTCTCAATTCTTTGAGGTTTTGCGGTTCTGGGAATTGTTTTATTGCTTCGACTTTTTTAATATTTGGTTTCAGTCCTTCACTCGATACAATAAATCCGAGGAATTCTACTTCAGTTTTAATAAATTCTGATTTATCTGGCTGTATTTTTAAATTCACTGTTCTGAGTGTTTGTAACACGGGTTTTTAAATTTTCCAAGTTTTCTTCCACTGTTTTACCAAAAATGATAATATCGTCGATGTATGCATGACATATTTTGCCAATGTGTTCCCTTAGGGTGTCATCCATGACGCGTTGAAAAATTGATGGTGCATTTTCTAGACCAAATGGCATACGTACAAATTCGTATTTGCCGTTGTTGACGGAAAATGCAGTTTTTTCGACATCTTTTTCACACATTCGTACTTGATGGAAGCCTGAGGCTAAGTCAAGTGTTGTAAAATACTCGTTCGAACCTAAATTTGCAAGTACTGTAATTGGGTCTGGTATAGGATATATAATTATGCGTGTCCGAAAGGGGCACAAGAAAAGACGTGCGATTCCGTAGCTTGTCTAAATCATAATGCTTTATTTTCTAAATCTCACCTAGCGGTTAGCGGATTTCAGCTTGGCTTGCCTAGAAACGCGGGTTCTGCGAAAGCGATCTTATTACTGTCTATTACTGTGTGTACTGTAGCGCGACAACCGGGTTCTGTAGAAAGTGTTTTGTTACCGTTTGACGCGGCAACAAATGAAAATGTTGTGACTGTGAGAAGTTGGATGATGATGTTTACGACGTCTGCATGTAGCCGGGAAGGATGGTATGACGACGGTGTCGGCTGTCTGTCCGTACCTGGTTGGCAATGCACGTGATACGACGGTGTTGGCTGTCTGTCTGGACAGGTGCTGATGTTAGCCAAATGCTTAGGTAGCGTAATTTGGCCGGGGGAGGAAAGGGTTGTCTTCGTGCGACTTCGTGCTGGCTGAGGCAAACATGGCTGTGTAACTATATATCGGTGATAGTTTGTGTGTTGAGTTTTCGGTAATCAACTACGAGTCTGTATTTGTTCTCATTGGTGGCATCCATCAATCACCGACTGACTTTTATTTCCAGCTGTCGTTTGACAGCTATGACAACTTTTCTCCCCTTTACAAAGAATTATTTATGGGTTCTTAAACAATGTTTAAACTTAACGTAATTTAGCTGGTAATGTTCTTATTCTTATAGATCTTCGCAATGTATTCTCTCTTACTTCGTGATTCTCTGTGGACGAGTTCTTACCATGGTCATCATTTGGTCATACCACTGCACTATCCGTGCTTTTTCGTTCTTCTACTGCTGTTTCTGGGCATGTCAATATTGTTTCGAATTGATTTTTTTCGGGTCCTGGCCTTAATTGATTTACATGTCTTTTCCAAATTCTTCCATCATCTAATACGACTTCATAATGTAATTTACCAATTTTACTTTTAATTGAACCGAATTCCCATCCCTCTTTGTTCTGTACGAAATTTCTTGCAGCTACTCTATCTTGTGGGTTGAATGATCTTTTTGTAGGATTTTCCTCATACGTGGAGTTCTCTTTTTCCTTAGGCGGTAACATAACATCTATACGAGATCTGATCTGCCTTCCTAACATTTAAATTGATGGACTCTCTCCCGTAGATGGATGCACCGTTTTTCTATATATCATAAGTATATTTTGCAGTTGCTTAGATATTTCAGAAGTCTTGCAATTCAAAGCCTTAATCTTTTCTTTAATTGCCTGTATATATCTTTCAGCCTGCCCATTTGTTGCCGGATGATATGGCGCTCCCATTTTATGGACAATCCCATTTGCTTTTAAAAATGATTGAAAACTTTCAGATGTAAATTGTGTTCCTCTATCTGTTACTAATGTGGATGGCAAACCAAATGTAGAGAAAATTTCTCTCATTTTTTCTATTGTTGTTTTAGTGTTCATATCTTTAGTTATTTTTACCTCAGGCCACTTACTAAACGCATCCACTAAAATGAGGAAATAGCATCCTTGAAACGGCCCTGCATAATCCGCATGAACTCTATGAAATGGCACTGTTGGTCTTTCCCAGATATGCGTTGAAATTTTTGGTGGATCTTTTCTAACTTTCGCACATTCGATGCATTGTTTAGATAATTTTTCTATATCTTCATCTATTTTATGCCACCAACAATATGCTCTGGCCATTGATTTCATTCTACAAATTCCAAAATGTCCTGTATGCAATTCTTGTAATACTTTTGTTCTTAAGGAAGGTGGTACGTATGCCCTTGACCCTCTCATCAAACATCCGCTTTGTAAAGTGAATTCTTCCTGACCTATTCCAAAACGATTTCCCTTTTCTACTGTTCTGCCAGTCCTTAAACCTTCCATGAGTATTTGTACCGTGTCGTCTTTTTCGGTACATTCCTTCAAATCTTTCAAAGTCACTGGTAATGTTTCTATCTAATTAATTTCAATTTCATCTATTTCTTTGCTTGTTGATTCATTTCTATTGTTTGAAAGTGGAAGTCGTGACATCGCGTCCGCATTTGCATGATCTTGAGAAGGTCTATGTCTGATTTCGAAGTCGAAAGATTGTAAGAACACTGCGTAGTGTTGCATTCGTAATGCCGATAACGTAGGAAGGCCTTTGTTTGGTGAGAATATTTGTGATACTGGTTTGTTATCAGTTTCTAATATGAACTTTCTTCCGTACAAGTATCTACAATATTTTTTTACTCCAAATATCATGGCGTACGCTTCCTTATCCACTTGAGTATATTTTTGTTGTGTGCTTGAGAGTATTTGGGATGCATATTGTATCGGACGTTCTTTCTTGTCAGGCATGATATGGCTAAGAACAGCACCTACTCCATACGGTGAAGCATCTACAGCTAATATTAATGGAAGGGTACTATCGTAGTGTACCAATACTCTCTCAGACTGTATTTCTGACTTTACCCAGTTAAAGGCCTTTTCACACTTTGTATTCCACTTAAAATTTGTCTTGTTTTTTAGTAGGTTGTTAATTGGATACATGTAAGTACTTAAGTTCGGCAAAAATCTTCCATAATAGTTCACTCGTCCCATAAAAGCACGCACTTGATCCTGATCTTTTGGCCTGGGCATCTTCTGTATGGCTTCTATTTTTGATTCCATCTTATGTATTCCTTGTTTGTCGATTTCATACCCGCAGTATTCTATACTATCTGCAAAAAAGAAACATTTTTTTACATTTATTCTTATGTTGTTTTCGCCAAATATTTTTAAAACTTCAATTAGTCTTTGCATATGTATTTCGTCGTTGGATCCTGTTATTTTTACGTCATCTAGAAAAACAGACACTCCAGGTATGTCTTGTAGTATTGAACTGATTTGCCTTTGAAAGATAGCTGGTGCCCAAGCCACCCCATACATCAATCTGTTAGGTTTGAACAGTCCCATATGCGTATTTAATGTTAGGACTTTGTGGATGGACTTTCATTTGCAAGTAGGCTTGAGCTAGATCTAGCTTCGTAAAAAAATTTCCACCAGCCATGTTTGCAAACAGCTCTTCTATTGTAGGTAATGGGTGTTCATCTACTCACAAATGTTTATTCATCGTTAGTTTGTAGTCACCACATAGCCTTATTTTATTCCCTGTTTTCTTAACTGGAACAATAGGAGTGGCCCATTCACTTTGATTTACTTTTGTCCGTATTCCTTGTTGTACTAGCTTATTAATTTCTGTTTCTACTAGTTCCTTTAACGCGAAAGGTAAGGTTCGTGATTTAAGAAAAACTGGTCTAGAGTTCTGTTTTAAAACAAGTGAAGCTTGCATATTTGTTATTCTCCCTACTGTTTCTTCAAATAATCTTGAACATTTTTCCATTAGCTTTTCTTTCACTACTTCCGATTGTGTGCCGATTGATTTCACTAGTACCTTTCGGGTGAGTAAAATTTCATTCCAATTCAACTTTAAAGACTGCATCTACTCTCGTCCCAATAAAGGGCGTCTATTAGAATTTACAACAAATAATCTGAGTTTTGTTTTTGTGTTTCCTATTCCTACTTCGATCAAAATGGATCCGTATAATTCAATTTCCTTTCCACAATGACTGCTTAATATTATTTTTGACGGCAACAGTAAATAATCTTTAAACCACTTAAGTTTATCTTGAAGGTTGATAATTGAAACTGGGGATCCCGTATCTATTTCGAATTTAATCACTTGTTTGTTCACTGGTAAGTCCAAAAATATGTTTGGTGCATCTACAGAATCTTCTCTTTTTTTAATCTTTTTATGTTACTCACTACAACTGTATTTACCTCTTCTACTTCTTCCTCGCTGTCGTGAATTTCCTCGACGACATTAACCTTTTCCTTCGTGTTGTTTCGACACACACGCTGCAGATGTCCAACCTTTTTGCACTTCAAACAAGTTGTAGTGGCATGTCTGCACATGTTTGCCATGTGCACATCACTACCACATCTATAGCATTTCAGCGCTGCTGGCTTGTAGTTCTTTTGTTTTACCTCCGGCTTCCGAGATTTTTCTACGAACTTCACTTCGGCTGCGGCTGCTTCATTTCTCACAATGCCGATTCCTTGTTGCGTTGCTTCCATAGCTGATGCCAATGTGGTTGCCTTTTCCCATGTAAGCTCCTTCTCTTCCAGCAGCCTGGTTTGCATGGCTTTGTTTTGCAATCCGAAGAGAAATTGGTTTCTTAACGCCTTGTTCAGGTATTCGGCGAACCCATAAAATCTTGCTTCTTTCTGGAGCACTTTGACGTATTCCGCGACCGTTTCACCTTCTTGCTGTTTTCGTTGCCAAAATTTGAATAATTCTACCATTTCCAATGGTCTGGGTTCGTAGTGGGAAGTTAATTTATCCACTACTTCCTGGTAGGTCAATTCTTCCGGTTATTTGGGTAAGGCTAAATCACACAGGGTGATGTAGCATTCCATACCCATGTAATGCAAGAGCACTGGTTTCTTTTTCTCCGCCGGCAAATCCATCATCTCCATTGCTGTCTCCAACCGTTTTACCCATCTCTTCCATGTTAACACTTCTTTGTTAAATGGTTAGTTGTTGAAATTTTGAGTCAGATTACTCATTTTGTTGAACTTTTCCCCTACGGGTAGACTTGCACAAACACTGTTTTCCTTTTTTTTTCCTCTTCCATGAACAGGTTCAGACTCGTCGCCAACTGTTGTATTTCGGAACAAGAGGAAACTACACGTGTGTTCTGTTTGTGCTTCAATCACCGGCTGACTTTTATTTCCAGCTGTCATTTGACAGCTATGACACCATCATTTAAAAGTTTTTCTATCTGCTTATTAACCTCTCTTTTTAATGCTTGGGGGTATGGGAATGTTTTGCTGTAAATGATGATGATGAGTCCCACCTCTTACCCCAACATAGGTTTGAGAATGGCGAAAGTATCTTAGTGATATTAAAAAAAAAAACAATGTCATTCAAGTCGAAGTGGTGGTATTGTTGCGCCTCTATCCAGAACCCACTAATCACCTCTGTTCCTTCACACACATCACAGGGGTGTCCAGCCATTTTCACTAGGGGAAAACGCATACAGAACCACTCTCCGGAATGCAAGCGTAAAATCTACCTTTCTTTTCGTGTAGCCGGTGTCCCTTCGCGCCATTTGATCGGTGCGGGGTAACCACTTCCGAGAAGGGTTTGAGATTACGTTGTCAGTAAAATACCCGGTCACATCAGAAAAATCATCAATGGATGTAGTTGACGTACCATTTACTAGACAGCACGAGTATAATCAATATGGGCCCCTTCCTTAGTGCATTCAATTGTCCACTTTTACGCGCGCGTGTCTCAAAAATATGCTGTCTCATACATTTTTTTTTAAATCTAATTTCTCTTTATGCAAAATTCTCATCATCATCAAGTGAGCTTCTGATGACGAATGCAGTTTATACACAGAATAAAACTATTCACACTACAACATGAAAGTTACACAAACACATAACAAATTCTATTTTATTGTCTCCTTGACGAAAGAAGCACACCTACGTTTGAACTCCCACACGTTGTTGGCCCCGACTATTTCTCTCGGCAATGAATTATAGAACTGAATTCCTTTCACAAATAAAGAGTTCCTGGCAATTGCTGACATATAGTTTGGCGTACGTGGCTCTTTAGCCCTGCGCGTAAAGTGTTGGTGAACATCAGAGCCTCGAATTATTCTGTCACCCAGGTAACTCGGCAATGAGCCTTTCAACAGTTTAAAAAGGAATATCATAGTACGATATACTATCAGCTGCTCTACTGACATCCATTGTAGAACATCCAGCATCACAACCAAAGGTGTATATCGACTACAACACAGCACTAATCTCATGACCGTGTTCTGAAGCCGTTGTAACCTCTTCCTTTGTGTCTGGCTTCCGAGAAATAGAATCGAGGCGCAAAACTCAAAATGCGGTGCGATGATCGATTTGTAGAGATGGACTTTCCCAAAAAAGTTCAGGTCTCTTCCAATCCTACACATCACTCCAATTTTCTTTGCAACTTTTGCGATGACTCCATCAATGTGGGCTTTAAAATTAAGTCTTTCGTCTAATGTTACCCCCAAATACTTGACCTGAGGGACTCTATCGATAGGTTCCTTATCGATTACGATAGACAGCTGGCTAAATCTCTCCCTCGTAGAAATCACCATAAAACATGTTTTCTTCACGTTTAGGGCAAGCTTCCTATATTTCAACCAGCCGTCCAATGCAATCAGATCGATGTTCATTAGATTCTCTGCCTCTTTGACGTCTTTTCTAGAAATAAATATGACTGTGTCATCCGCAAACAGATTTATTTCACAAGATCGTAAGACCTGTTTTATGTCATTGATATACATTATAAACAAAATTGGTCCAAGAACACTTCCTTGTGGAACCCCAAGGGTGTTTTCGGTTGATTCTGAAACAGAATTTCTAAAAACAGTAATCCTTGAACCAATTGAGTTCTACCCCTCCAATACCGAATCGTTCAAGGGTTTGTAACAATAAAGAAATGATCAGAAATGATGAGAAAGTCGCCTTTGATGACGATGACGATGACGATGACGATATAAATCCGGGCACCCCTCTATTGTACTCCATGCATCCCATAATACATTTTGAGGCAACACCCACTTTGACAGGCTCCTTTGCTCAGCTGCGACTGTGCGTGAGGTGTTATCCGGGACTCGCGCTCGCATCTGGTTGATATGCGCACGTGTCTTCGTACTGTTTTGTAGCACCACTTCGTACAGAACGTTGCCGATGGATATGCTTATCATTCCTGGCACCCAACCCCAATTGTTTCGGCGATATATTTTAACGTAGATGAGGTCGTTGATCTTAAATTTCCTTCTTTGAGTCCGGGCGTCTTCTACTCCAGCATTCAAAATTGCTGGTGGGCGCAGCAGCTCCATACACGTTCGAATCCTCCGATTAAACATAACTTCTGCTGGTGATTTTGGCGCCAACAACTTACTTGGCGTACTTCTGTATGTAAGTAGGAAAGTTTCTACAGCTTCCGATAAGGTGCTTCCTCCCTCTTCAATCTTCTTAAGCAAGGACATGACAAATCTATGTGAGCTTCCTCATCGGGTCCTCCAACCAAGATGTCATCCAAATAAACAGCGACCCCGTGCAAACCTGCCAACATTGCCTCCATCATTTGCTGGAAAACTCCTGGCGCTGTTTTTAGTCCTGGCGGCAAGCTGTTGTATGCGTAGAGTCCTCTGTGAGTATTCACACTCAACAAATTTCGGCAAGATCCCTCGACCTCTACCAGCAGGAAGGCTTCCGACAGGTTGATCTGACTGAAGATCGTGCATTTTGCCAAACTAGCAAATATATCTTGCGGGAGTGGAAGCGGATATTGGTGAGGCTACAACCTGTCATTCAATCCAGTGTAGTAATCTCCACATAGACGTATTGCTCCGCTCGCTTTTCGCACTACTACATAGGCGAACCCCACTCAGAGAAGTCTACCTTCGTAATTATTCCCTCCTTTTCAAGCCTAACGAGCTCATCATAAACTACCTGGTACATTGCGTAGGCAACTGGCCGCTTTGGTCGGAACACCGGCGTTGCTTTTCCTTAAGCTTCAACTGAACCTTTACTGTAGTGCAACATCCAAGCTATCTTGAGAATAATGTGGGTTACAACGCTTTCAAACGCGAACTGCACGGCTCATCCAAGCATACATGACGGCAAATCGAATTCAACGGTACATCCCACAGATTGAATATATCCATAGCATCTCTTCCAAACAATGACAATTCCGTAGCTGCTACTCGGATTATGCACTTTTCGCATCTTTCCCTGACGGTCATTAAACCTTCGATCTCTCCTATCAGATGCAACATTTCACCAGATGCCGTTTTCGATCTGACGGTTTGTCTAATTGTTCCCATAGCTTTTTTGAAATGATGCTTGTGTCTGCGTCTGTGTCTTGCGTCATTTTTACTGGTGTACTATTAATATCGACATCTAGGTACCCTCGTTCGTTACTAACTGCATCGACCGTTACGGTTTTGATATCGTGAGTTTGCTTAGTCTTGTTTAACCATTTAGACGCATTGTTGCAAAAACCTAATTGTTATACCATTGTTGTACCTAATTATAAGTTTTGTTTAGCCCACGTGGCTTTTTAATTCTATTAATTAAAAAAAATCCTTTTTTATGTCCATATTTTCCACACTGCCTGCATTTGTGGCTCTTTTGCGTGCATCTTTTGGCCAGATGAAGGGCACTTCTCCACATAAAAAAACATAACACATTGCTCTTCCCTTTTGGACGATATAGCTTCCTACAACTCTTCCATCTCGGTTTCAGACCTTGAGATTCATCATACGAGATTGCATTGATTTTGAGGTCCCCTTCAATCATCAATGTGTCGTGCTTCAAGTTAACTAGTTTCTGGCATATCTCAGTTAAATGCGTTAAGGTCGTATCATCACGTTCTTCCAAACGACAGAGTAATCTAACGCGAACTTCCGCGTCACAGACGAATAACAAACAATTCAATGTCTCCTCACTGAGGCCAGCCAACTCCGCTTCAACGGTAGCATTGTTAACCCTACATGCAAATGTGACATAATCTTCGGCGCTAGCTTTCTGCAACTGTAAGCATTTGAAGCTTCTACTAACATCGGATTCTTTCGTTCCAAACAACAATTTGAACTTTGACACCGTATCACTAACTTAAAATCACTTGGTTTTTGCGCTGAAACGTAGCAGGCATAACGTTCATGCTCGACATTTCCCAGTTTTCGCAATAATAGTCGCACCTTCGCGTCATCAGTTAGTTTCGCGGTATCTTTCTCAAACATATCCACATAGCGGTTAAACCATGCCGTAAACGTTATCCGATCGTCCGGGTCGTAACGAAAATCCGTTATGCTTTTCGCTAGCGATTTTATAATAATTTCCACTCCAGTTGTTTTGCGAATATGCATACCCGACATGAACTGGGTGAGGAAACGTTCCTGTTGTTTCATAAAAGCTTCCTGCTGCTGATGTAAGATAGCCTGCTGATGTCTAAACATCTCGTGAATCCACGCTGTGCTAAGATCCGACGCCGGGACGCTCGATTGCTGCTGGTCATCATGGCCGCTACGCGATGGCTGTTGTTCTCTGTTCAGGTAATTCATTTTTGCACACGTCGCTCTTGTTGATTCGCTTTTTCTCAAATGCACGTTACCACTTTTGTCCTCGTCGAATTTTTTGTTTTTTTCACCTCGTCGCCACTGTTGTGTTCTGTATTATACGTCCGTCCACTACAGCGGCACCAAGGGAAGAGAGTGAGCCGTCCCTTTGCCTGACCCGATGACTCTTAATCAAGGTGACTAGATCCCTGGTTACCCGATTAGTCCCATTTAAAGCAGGGATCACAGTTGCTTCTCCCAACACAATTTAACTACAAACTTGGCAATTTGTTAAACCTTTGAAAATGATAACGTTGAGGAATGGTATGACTGTAGAGGTAACTCATTTTCACTTGCCTCAACTTCCCGACTGAGAGGAAGTTGGTTGAAATTCTGGGCACAAATTAAACGTTGTTGATTTCGATTCTGATGGTGTCACCTGACCCGTATATGCCGTACACTATGCCTTTACCTTCACCGCATATCTATTTTCCTTTAACCGTCGGCCATGGTTATAAATCGAACTCTCAATTCTTCGAACAAGCTGAAAAAATGCTTATTATTTGTCATAGGCGTACTAGCGCCGCTGTCAATGACCCAGCTGTTCGGTTTCTCTTTCGCCATCGTGGTAAAAGCGACACCTCGCGATTCACCTTGCGCAGCTTTAGCCTTGCCTGAACCGCTTGCTGCGCCACTACCAGATTGGTCTTCCATTTTCTTCGCAGCCAGCAACTTTCGGCAGTTCTGTTTAAAATGGCCAGGTTTCTTGCAATAATTGCGTGTGCGCGATCCTCCCGCTGAACTGTTAAACGGCTTGCTTTCAGTAGAACGCACCGGCTTTTCCGCTTTTGATGATGCGCCATCCCTTTCCAGTTGGCAATTATACTCGTCCACAAGTTTTGATTTGATACTTTCCATCGAAATATCATCCTTCGAACGACTGTCCAATGCTGTTACTAAACCGTCGTACGTAGCTGGTAAGCTGCACAACAGCATGCACACTTTAGTGTCTTTGTCCAAAGTCGTCCCTGCGGCTTCGAGACGATCGAACAAATCATCAAAAACGCGCAAGTGATCCTCAAGGTTACCGTTTGTTGCAAGCTTTGTTGCGCACAGCTTCTTCAAAAGCGAAACCCGCACCGATCGCGTCGTTTTCTGGTGGTACTTCTTTGTTGAATCACTCAAAATTAATCGCGTGTGTCTTGTCTGAGAGCCACAATCGTACTGTCATTTTATTAATCCAGTTGTCAAACTACAGATGTCAAGGTACTTACAACTAAGGTGGTTCTTTGTATGTACATATTTCAACACCCCTGCTCAAAGTATCATCCTTTCAATCCTATCTTATCCGATAATCGTTTGAATTCTGATGCTGGTAGTCCTTTAGTCATAATGTCTGCTAATTGTGACTTTCATGGAACGTATGTAGCTTTAATACGACCTATCTGAATTTGCTCTTGAATATAACTGTATTTAATGTATATATGCTTCATACGCTTGCTCTCAACTTTTCCTCCTGCTAGGTGCAAACAAGATTGATTATCTTCGTATATTGTTACAGCTCCAGAAATATTTACACCTAAATCTTTCAGGATTCTTCTTAGTCAGACTGCTTCAGTCGTTGCTGTTCAAAATGCTATTCACGACCGTGACATCGCACTCGCTCCTACTTTGCTACTCCCCGTTCGCCTTTTCGCTTCGCCTTTTATATCTAGAGGGGAACTCAGCTAGTCCGTTCCCCTATTCTAGTTCCTATTCCCACACGGCCTTCCTGACGTGGCATCCGGCTCGGATGTTCACTGTTTAATAATTCAGATAACCGTGGTTCTCTCATCATGCCCATGGCTTTACGCAATCACACGCTGTTGTCGTCATCCGTGGACCGTCGGCCTCGCTGTCGATTTTGGATACTTCAATCCTACCATTATCCATTACCTGGCTTACTTGATAAGGTCCGTAATAACGTGTCTTAAACTTTTTCCTTGCTCCTAACTGTGTCACGGGTATAGCGACAAGATCTCCAACTTTATAAATTCTTCCGCGTTTCCTACGCAAATTATACCCTCGTCGGTTCTCTTCCTGCAGAACTTTTATGTTATCTCTGGCACGCCTGCGTAACTCTTCTCGATCGTCTTGGAACATACGTTTGAATTCGTTTTCTAATACATATAACATACATATAATCATATAACCAACCAATATTTGCCAAATCGTGTTAATCGCCTGTTGGACCCTGTTGACATGTTTGTACCATTCCTTTGGACGATCCACAGACATCTTGGTGACGATGGGGATGATCACACGTTGTACTCGTTCAACCTGACCGTTCCCTCTCGGCACACCAGTAACGATCTTGTGTATTTCGATATCATTATCATTGCAATACCGGGCAAACGTCTCCGAAGTAAACGCCGTGCCCCTATCACAAATAATTCTTCTGGGATTCCCGAATGTATTAGAGATTATCTGGAGCTTTTTTATCACTTCCTCGCTTGTGGTAGATTTCGTTGGGAACAACCACACAAACTTACTAAAAGCATCGATTACTGTGAGTATATAATTATACGATTTTCTGGTGGACGGTATCGGCCCAAGGTGGTCGATGTGGAAAGTGTCTAATGGCACTTCCCCTTTTGGGATCGGATATAACTCTCCTTCCTTTATTCCTCGTTTCCTCTCTCCAACAATACATCTGATGCAAGCGGCGATGCATCGTTCTGTTTTATCATCCATATTGGGGATAAAATATTCTGCGACCAATCTCTCTTTGGTTTTGCGCACACCAAAATGGCCTTGCTCATGCGCGCTTCGTATTATTTCGTTCTCCATATCATCCGGCACACATAATCTATTTGCCCCGGCTCCTCCCTTGTATAGTACCACATTTCTTAGCGCATAATCTTCGACTTCCTCACCGTTGCTAATTCTTTCAACTATCGCTTTCAATCTTTCATCGTTCAATTGCTCAAGCGCAATGCGTTCATTCAACCCCGCAGAAATCCTCATCACTCGGACCCTCGAAAGTGCATCGACGTGCTTCATTTTGTCAGTTGCTTGGTGCTCTACTTCAAAGTCGAACTCGGCCAATGCCACTATCCAACGGCTTACCCGAGCATTGGGTACTTTCTTCACCATGGCTTGCTTAAATGATATGCAATCAGTAATCACTCTGAATTTGTGGCCCAACAAATAATGACGAAACCTCTTAACTGATAGGTGCAATACTTTCTTGAGCAACTCGACCCCTTCCTCCTCGTTCTTCGACGGAATTATTAAATCATCCACGTATGCGAGCACAATCTCTGCGTTAATCAGCCGCCTCAATGCGTTGGTTAAAAACCTCCCAAATGCGTTTTCACTTGTACAGAGACCAAACGGTGCACGAATTAATTCGTATTGTCCTTCGTATGTAACGAATGCCGTGTATGGTCTACTATTTTCAGTAACGGGGACATGAAAATAAGAATTTTCAAGATCAAGCGTTGTATATACCCGTGCTTCACTCAATTTTTTTTATAAAAATCGTTTATTTGTACATGTAATTGTGGTCTTGTGCGGGTTTTTAAACTAGTATTTTGTACATTTGAATTGACTTATATTATAGCACTAAGGCACACGCGAGGACATTGAGATCAATCGCACTATCGTTGTTGCCAACGATGTGGATGATGTAATTGGCAAAAATACGAAGTACAACAGATCGCTTTCCAGCACTAACTCCATTTAGGACAGGAAAACGTAGACATGGAAACGAACAAGGGCACCCCGGAGCTTCATTCCGTAGGTAACGCAGCAGCAGGTCCCAGGCCACGGTTACCCTCGGGCAAAGTGTAAACTTATGCTCCAGGGTGTCTTCTGCAGGACATGACAAACACGCAGGGTTGGGTACTCGCCCCATTATGTGCAGCAGCTCTCCATGCGCAATTTTTGCATTTGCTAATAAATAGAGCATCGAACGCTGTTCTGATGGGAGTCTACTGGTAAGTATGTTTCGCCATACTTTCTTCCAGTTGACTCCTGGAGATTCTCGGGACACTTTGGCATCTGGAAGGCGGTTAACGAGCAGCCGCTTTAGGGACCGGGATGATGGAGCATCTTTGAAACCTGGGGCATACGCTAGCTGCTGTAGTAAAATCCTCAGGCAGGGGTAGGTGGTAGGTACAGTTGCCAGGTCCGGCGGATTTCCAGCGCACAGGACGAATTGCGTCCCCCATTATCAGGCAGCATATGTCAGTGACATACCTATTTGTCAGCAACGCTTGCGCCGTTACTGCTGGTATCTGAAGTCCCAATCCTCCACGCAGCGGAGATAAGGCCATTTGTGTTAGCGGAACGCGAGTTATAGGATGGCTACCTGCCACCGCCGCCACCCTTCACCGACTACGCGACACGGCTCCAGACGCCCGGGATATTCCAGCACGGGTAATAATGGACAAACCCATGCTACAACCATCCCGCCTACTAAACTACCGGCACCATGCATCAGGCAGCAATGGTATAAACCCATGTGGCAGCATCCCGTCTACAGGACTACCTGAGATGCACCCGGCACCTAGGAGACAGTGGTAGTTAGGCATGACCGTTAAAACCCATTAAACGGCAACCGTGTACCCGATCATTCCTTTACCCTCGGTACCCGATTCCCGATAGAATGTAAGATATAAATAAGACTCATAATGTAATAGACATCACTCTCAGCACACCAGTCAAGAATATACGTCGTAAGACACTGAACCCGAACTACTGGTCGTGATACTTCTCACCCCGAATTCGAGGATCGTTAACTGGCGCCCGAATAGGTCAGACTTTCGGTTTGTGAAAAAGAAGCAGTGAACAGTGAAAGTAAAAGTTAAAGTTATACTGTTCTTCGTCACCGCTTCCTGCACTTCAACGGCTACGTCGAGAAGGACTCCGAGGACCCCTAGTAGCAGCAGCAAACGGGACCACTCCAACGTGTCGGCAGCTTCGCACCAAGTCTACGAGGTCAGCTGGCTCATGTTGATCATCATCTGGATGCTGTGAGTCACTTAAGATAAGATAATCCGAAATAGTTTAGGCCAAACGCAACGCTAAAAACGCAACAAATTTTAAGTTCACATTTGTATGAAAACAAGCCGCTATTTAAGGCACGAAATTTTTAATTCACGTAGAATGAATAGCGACACGCCCATGACGAGAAGCGAGTTTCTGGAAACCGGAAGAGTGCCTGAATTCGTTCAGAGCATCCCATCATTTGATGGAACTGGTAACGTAATTATTTGGGTATGTCAGGTTGAAGAAGTGATGAAAATTTTTTCGCGATTGGAAAAGAGTTCAATCGAATATAAGGTTTTAACTAGATCAGTTGCTAGGAAAATTGTTGGAGAGGCGGCAAGGCTTTTGGGCACCAGCGCCGTTCTGAGCGACTGGGAAACAATCAAAACAAATCTGCTTCTCCACTATAAGGATAGGAGAAGTTTGGAAATTTTATGCCGGGATCTACAAATAATACATCGTTTTAAGAATG
This sequence comes from Anopheles atroparvus, assembly GCA_914969975.1. NCBI lineage: Eukaryota > Metazoa > Arthropoda > Insecta > Diptera > Culicidae > Anopheles > Anopheles atroparvus. The sequence goes on along the minus strand of CAJZCY010000004.1, from coordinate 30,269,744 downwards.
AATCCATGCATGGCTTCTTCGTAAGGATTCACGAAGTTTACGAAGCAATCCGGATTCTATTGCAAACAGATACAGCATATGCCGTTTCTGGAGCACATTTGCTACCACTTTACGAGGATCAAGCAATAATGGCATTGTGTAAGGGTCTTGATGCAACATTTTTTAATAATTTTCTTTTAAATAATGATAAACCAAAGAGCTTGGCTGATGCATTCCAAAGGTGCTGTGTTTATGAAGCTCACTGCGTTAAACCTAACCAGGTAGCACACAGCCACAGTTACCAAAACAATTTGGAACCACCTCAGCATTACCCTCAAAATAATTTTCGAAGAGGACAATCAAGGCAAGGTCGGTTTCCTCAAAATAGGAATAATGGAAATAATACTCATGCACATCCTGGAAATTTTTCGAATCAAGGATACGATTTTCCTCATAATAATCTGGCACAGAATAGAAACAATAATCTGATGCCTAACAGTAACACAGGCCATGGAAATTACCAACCCTCTCGAAATTTGCAATACCCGGAGCCAATGGAAGTGGATCCGTCCTTAAGAACAAATTTTACAAACCAACCGGATCGGAAAAGAGCCAGGCCTCCTTCCTCCCAGCAAAGATTGACGTATCCGATAGATTTAGGATCTAATTCCGGCCCAGCAACAAAGCCCGAGGCTGGCAATGATTGGCAATATCAGCCACAACGGTCAAATATGGAACCAACAAAGCCTGAAACATATAACCAGGGATATAGTGAAACACATTTTTTAGACCGATCCGCAAAGTGGTAAAACCATTCCTCCCATATATCATTTTGCGGACAGCGTCGGGAGAATTTCCTTTTTTGATAGATAGTGGATCAAACATAAATATGATATCTTCAGAATTTGCATTTCGAGCTAGAAATATAAAACCATACGAATTTGTTATGGATAGTATTAAAAGTGCCAATGGTAAATTTAATGTAAGAGCAGCCATAGATTATGCATTTTTTGAGCCAAAATCAATGACGAAATTTCAGTTTTTGGTGAAGGATTTTCACCCATTTTTTTGCGGCATCATTGGAACAGATATTTTAAAAACGCTGAACGCTACCATCTGCTTTTCAGCTAATACACTAACGATTATAACCGATCAGGGTAAACCTTTTTCAATACCCTTCAAATCATATGCTGCCCAAGAAGATAGCAATCTGATAGAGTTCCGTTTAGATCATTTGAACATCAAGGCAAAGCAGGTACTGAATGAGGTATTGCAAAAAAATAAAAATGTTTTTTATGAGCCAAATGAAAAATTAACGTGTGCCACGAATGTTGAATGTTCTATCAACACATATGATAATGTACCTGTGTATCAAAAATTTTACCCACAAAAGGCAGAGTACACGGAAGAAATAAATAGACAAGTAAAGGCACTTTTGGATAATGGAATAATACGGCCTTCGAGATCGGCATGGTCGTCTCCCATTTTAATAGTCGACAAAAAAGCAGATGCGTCAGGAGAAAAGAAATTTAGGATGGTCGTGGATTATAAAAAGTTAAATGATAAGACAATCAGCGACAAATACCCAATACCTCCAATAAATTATGTCCTGGAGCAACTCAATGGGCAAAAGTATTTTTCAACCCTAGATCTTGCCTCAGGATTTCATCAAATAAAAATGAAAGAGGAAGATATTGAAAAAACAGCGTTTTCCGTCAACCACGGCAAATATGAGTTTCTGAGAATGCCGTTTGGATTCAAGAACTCACCCGCTATTTTTCAACGGGTAATTGACGATGTTCTTCGTGAATATATTGGAAAAATTTGCTATATCTACATGGATGATGTGATTGTATTTAGCAAAACGATTGAGGAGCACATGCAAAACCTTGAAACAATTCTTGCTACATTAAATGCTGCCAACTTGAAAATTCAATTGGACAAGTCCGAATTCTTGCATGAAGAAGTCGAATATCTTGGGCACATTATTGGAAAAGATGGCGTAAAGCCAAATCCTAAGAAAGTAGAAAGAATCAGGGATTATCCTCAACCGTCCACTCTCGAGGAATTAAGGAAGTTTTTAGGATTAGCAAACTATTATAGAAGGTTCATCAAGGATTTTTCGAAGCAGGTTAAACCATTAACAAATATATTACGGGGCGAAAGCAAGTCATCGAAAAAGAAGAAGATAACACTAACTCTAGAACAACTGGAATGTTTTAAGAAAATTAAAACTATTCTCACGTCGTCTGATGTTTTGACTCACCCGGATTATACTAAACCATTTATACTGACCACAGATGCATCGAATTATGCTCTTGGTGCAGTGTTGTCACAAGGTGAGATCGGGAAGGATAAACCAATTCATTTTGCATCTCGCACTCTTACTGAGACAGAAGAATCATACTCAGTTCCAGAGAAAGAAATGTTAGCCATAGTTTGGGCAATCAAGTCTCTACGAAACTATTTGTATGGAGCAAAATTTAAGATTCTGACAGATCACATGCCACTGATATATAATCTATCGGAGAAAAATTGTAATTCAAAGTTAAAAAGATGGAAAGCTTTCTTGGAAGAACATGATTATGAAATAATATACAAGCCAGGGAAGACAAATGTTGTAGCGGACGCCTTAAGTCGAGCAGTATATTCAATGACTGCTACACAACATTCTGCAGAAGAGAGCGACACTTTTTTTATTCCTTCAACAGAGGCACCTTTGAATGCCTTTAGACACCAAATTATCTTAAAAGAAGGGAAAAATAATGTGGAAATATCGCACCCATTCCCAAATTTTAAAAGAATATCAGTTAAAATTGAAAACACAGATGAACAAAATATCCTTAGCATGTTAAAAGAACATTTTGATCCAACAAAATTGAATGGATTGTTCACTTCAGAATCTTTAATGGGTAAGATACAAGAAGTATACAAGAAAAACTTCAGCCAACAAAATATTTTGAAGATACGATTTACCCAAAGAATATTAGAGGATGTTGAATCTGGTACAAGACAGATGGATATTATAAACGATGAACATAATAAAGCTCATCGCGGATTGGAGGAAAATAAAGCAAAAATTTTGAGGAAATTTTATTTTCCCGAAATCACTGGTAAAGTGAAACAGTTTATAAAGAACTGCCGTTTATGTAATGAATGCAAATACGATAGAAATCCTTCAAAACAACCTATACAGAAAACCCCATTACCCAAGGAACCTTTAGAAATCATGCACATAGACATTCTTTTCTTAGAGAATCACTACTTCCTCACATGCATTGATAAATTTTCGAAGTATGCTCAGGCAAGGAAAATTGAGTCCAGAGCCACAGTGGATATCATTCCCGCTTTGAAGGACATGATACTGAAGATAAAACCACCCAAGATGTTGGTAATGGACGGAGAAAAATCATTTAGCTCCGGGGAAATGACGAACCTGTTAAACGTTTACAACATAGAATCTTACATAACAGCAACAGGCAGAAGTGAAATGAATGGTATAGTTGAGAGATTCCATTCAACCCTCTTGGAAATTTATCGAATCACGAAATCCGAGAATCCAGGCATAACTACGATCGAAATCATGGAGCTAGCGTTATTCAAATATAATGATTCAATTCATTCCTGCACGAAATTTACGCCATTTGAAGTAATTACACCATCAAGTAATACACCTAAAATATTAGAAAAAGTTTTGGAGAATATCAAGAGGAAACAAGAAAAAGATGTGGAATATCATAATAGAGACAAAAAAGAATTGATTATACCAGAGCAAGCGGCGGCTTACGTAAAGACGAAAAGGAGATTAAAACATGCGAAACCGTATAAGAAAATAGATATTGAAAAAATAAATAGAGCCACAGTAACAACGAAGCAAGGAGGAAGAGTACATAAGAATGATATTAAAATTAAAAATGTTTAATTGTACTTCGCAGGTTCCTGCCTGGTGGCAACGGACAGAATATAAGTATAGCGAGTTTAGACAATGTACCGTTGATAGCGTTTGATAGAGGTGAAGCAAGAATCGAAGTAGGAAACAATTATTATATTCATCACTTCAATGTGTCTGGTATTCAACGTGAAATAAAGATATTGGCTATGGAATTTAGTTCCCTCGTTGAAACACAGTTCACAACAGTCATTGAAGAGGAATTTACGAACGCTTACGAAATGTTAAAAAACACGTTCCCTATACGAAGAACTAAAAGATGGGAAACACTAGGCACGGTATGGAAGTTTATAGCAGGTACACCTGATGCGAACGATTTAAGGTTAATTAATTCTTCAATCAATGAACTCATAGAAAATAACAATGCACAAGTTAAAATCAATAGCGATCTTTCGCAGCAGCTAACAGATACTTTAGATCGTATTCGAGTCACGTTGAGAACTACTAGAGATACCTCAATCGAATTTTTTTCACTAAATATTTTGTTAAATTTAAAAATGCTATCGGAAAAATTAAGTGTTATTACAGATAGCATTGTTTTAGCGAAGTTAGGAGTAACAAATCCGCGTATCTTGAATAGAAAAGAAATGGATATGATTGTAAGCGACGTGCGAAAACAAAATCTAACTATACATACTACAACTGAAGCGCTTTCATATACACACACGAAGATCGCCACGGATAATAATGAAATTTTGTTTATAATCAGCAGCCCGAAGTTAAGCATTGAACCGTACAAAAAAATTCAAGTCTATGCGGTTATGAATAGAGATAAGAAAATACAAGTTCCACACTCCCTTTACCTATCCTCCGATACCAAAGCATTCACGGTTTCAACATTAGAAAAAACGATCTATAGGATGGAAGATTTAGAGGAAGACAACTCGTCATGTGTGCCAAAAATAATCTTCGGTGGGCATCCAGCATGTAATTACTTCGTGGATACGGCAGAAGAAGAGGTTATCAACATGGATGCAACGCACATCCTTATCAATTCGGCTGCGGATTTCATACTGGACTCTACATGTGGAATCAGAAAGAGAAACCTAACCGGATCGTTTCTCGTCTCATACACGTCGTGTGACGTCTACTACAATGAAGAGCGAATTTCATCGAATCGTACGGAGTTCCCGGGATCGCCATTGAACCTGCCAATCTACGGCATACACATCGAATCACAGGGAAAAATGTTAAACCTGAGCCTAGAACATCTTCATTCCCTTCACCTGGAGTTACGCAGCGAGATGAAGCAGATACGCTTGGAGACAGACAGCATCACATGGGCGTCATGGTCACTCCCAAGCCTAATAGGTACGCCACTTCTGTGCATCATCGTCATGTCAGTATGCTACCTGATATGGATGCGGAACAACAGGAAAACCGAATTGATCGTCAATACTCAGCAAGTACAGCCAACATCGTCAGCGTCCAGCGGATTCACGGGCTCATCCTACCAGCCACCGACAATGATGGAACTTTTTCGTACGGAGCCTCAAATTTTAGAGGGGGGCAAGTTATAGGATGGCTACCTGCCACCGCCGCCACCCTTCACCGACTACGCGACACGGCTCCAGACGCCCGGGATATTCCAGCACGGGTAATAATGGACAAACCCATGCTACAACCATCCCGCCTACTAAACTACCGGCACCATGCATCAGGCAGCAATGGTATAAACCCATGTGGCAGCATCCCGTCTACAGGACTACCTGAGATGCACCCGGCACCTAGGAGACAGTGGTAGTTAGGCATGACCGTTAAAACCCATTAAACGGCAACCGTGTACCCGATCATTCCTTTACCCTCGGTACCCGATTCCCGATAGAATGTAAGATATAAATAAGACTCATAATGTAATAGACATCACTCTCAGCACACCAGTCAAGAATATACGTCGTAAGACACTGAACCCGAACTACTGGTCGTGATACTTCTCACCCCGAATTCGAGGATCGTTAACTCGCGCAATCCCCCAGCGCCGCTCCAGAGCAGGGAACCAACCAGATTAGACACCTTTTGTATGTCCTTTGCTCGGGCGCCACATACCGAAGCAACGTACCATAGTTTCGGCAACAAGAAGGTGTTCAGAAGAACAACCCTTTGTACCAAATTAAGGTGTCTCACCCGATGAAGCCAGATCAGGTGACGGAAGCGCTGGATCACTGTGTCCCAGTTGTGTGTCATTGCTTCGCGGATGTTGTTGGAAAACAGAATACCGAGGAGTCGGAGCCTCTCCTCGGTTCGAAGCCACGGGACAGTGATTGTATTGGTTGTGCACCCAATATCCAGTGCGCTGCCACGATAATTTCTTTACCTTTCTTGTATCTTACTTCAAAATCTAATCCCTGTAGCTTTAGCCTCAACCTAGTCAAAGTAGGTGACGTCTCTTTTAATCTCCAAAGCGATACTAAAGGCCTGTGATCAGAATATACCACGAACTGTTGCCCAAATATGTATGGCCGAAAATACTTAACAGCCCAAACGATCGCAAGCAATTCTTTCTCGATTGCGTGATATTTCCTTTCTGCTCCTATCAATGACCTGCTTGCATATGCAATTGGTTGATCGTCATTTGAATCATTCGACAGCACCGCGCCGATCGCATAATCGCTAGCATCAGTGGTGAGGATGAATGTATCGTTAAAATTAGGTCTGACCAGGAGTGGTTCAGAGCATAAAGCTGTTCTTAAGTCCCTAAACGCCAAAGGCGTGTGCTTTGTCCAAATGAAACTGACATCTTTTTTCAATAACGTGTTTAGTGGTTCTCTCCTATGAGAAACGTTTTTTATAAATTTCGCGTAAAAGTTTATTGTTCCTAAAAATGACCTCACCTGTTTCACGTTGGTTGGTCGTTCCAAATCCATGATGACCTTGATATTATCCTTTGTTGGCTTTATTCCGGTTTGTCAATTACGTGCCCTAAGTACACGATTTCTTCCTGAAACAAGCGACATTTAGCTGGTTCGAATTTCAAATTATGACTTTTTAAGCCATTTAAAACTTTTAATAGGTTTTCATTGTGTTCCTCTATTGTCTTACCATACACAATGATATCGTCAAGATAAACCTTGGCCTTGACATCTCCGAGCTCATACAAAATTGTGTTCATTAACCTTTGAAAGGTTGACGGGCTATTTTTGAGACTCATAGGCATGCGCGTAAACTCGTAGTGTCCTGTGGGTGTCGAGAATGCAGTTTTGGCAGCATCTCGTGGGTTAATCGGGACTTGGTAGAAACCCGATTTGAGATCCAATGTCGAAAAGTAGCGACTGCCCAAAATCGCTTAGCAGATCTTCTATCTGTGGGATCGGGTATACGAAAGGCTTCGTTACCGTATTCAGCGCTCTAAAGTCTACTACCATTCTATGACGTGCTTTCCCATTTGCGTCCGGCTTCTTTGCGACGCATAAAACGGGAGCGTTCCAAGGGCTTTTGCTTTGTTTTATTATACCTTGGCCCAACAAATCGTCAACTTGTTGCTGTATTTTATCCTTCATTATTGCTGGGAATCTGTATTGTTTTTTATAGATGGGTATGTTTGTGGAGGTTTCAATTTCGTGTACTATGGCTCCGGTATATGTCAATTGGTCTCCCTCAAGAAAAAATAGTTCTCGGTATTTTTCCAATATTGCCAATAGTTTACCGCGATGTCCATCTGAAACGTGATTGACATCGATTTTCTCGGTAAGCTTCTTTAATCGTTGGGGTCCCGTTACGGGTTTGCCTGAATGCGTTTCAAACGTGTCAGGGCTGCCATGTCTCCCGTTCAAATTTAAGGAACATACATTGAATGTACCCTCGTTTTTGTCGAGTGGGGTTTTACCCAATTGACAATCTTGCAATAAATTGCAAGCATCCTGTCCTCCATTCAATTCCTACCCATTGACCACTGGTGTAGTGGTTCTTCTTTATTGACGGATTGGTGGATGGTCTCATGGCTGTCGTATTTATTTAAGGGCATTGTTGGCGGTCCCGGAACATGTCGCTCCGAATGATTTAAGTTAGGGTCGGTCATAGTTTTTGGTTTCATCAATTTTATGTGACTGAAATGAGGGCCAACACCCAATGTGAATTCCCTAAGAAATTCAGCTCCAATGACGCTGGGGAGGCAGAGTTCATTGACGATATGAAATTTAACGCCGTATGTAGAACTTCCTACAATCAGTTCTACCTTGATTGACCCCAGCGTTTCTGTCAACGTACCGTTGAATGCTGACAAAGTAGTTTTTTCGTTGTGGTTAATTTGGCTTACACCGAGCTCCTTCGCTGTGTTGCAACTTATCACGTTATAGCAAGCACCAGTGTCGATTTTGTAATTCAATTCTCTGCACCGAGGTGCCACGGTAAGAATTGATGAAAAAAATTTAGAGTTTTCAGCAAAATTAATCGTTAAAATGTCGTGTGCTGTCCGCTCCACGCTCGCGCAACTTAACCCATGTTCACTTGGGAGGTTTGGGGGTATGGGTTCCTTCCGACCCTCCGTGCCTAGTTTTTTGATCTCCGGGGAAAATTTTTTCTGATTCTCAGCGATGAATCGTGTTGTGGTGATTGCCAAGTCGTGCTGTCTCGTGTTGGTTGCCAACTCATGTTATTCCGTGGTGAGGGGTTGTAGCTGGTGGAGGGTTGCTGCTGGTCTCTCACGTAACCTGAGCTCCAACCGGTCCTATCATTCTGACCAGCTGGTGGGTTCCCGTTCGCCCTTAGCGACTGTTGACCAAAATGCGCTGAATCGTTTCTATGGGTTGGCTGCTCGGGTGGCCAATACCCTGTGCTGTTATGCAACGGCTGTCCAAAAGAAAAAGTTGCGGCGTTGCTAAAACCGCTCCTTCCAGCTCTATTTCCAAATGATCGTAAAGGTTTCGGGAGTCTACGTTCCATCTGACGTATCTGTCCCGTCTCCGTACACTCCTCCCCCAAAACCTCTAAAAGCTCCACAAAGTTGAGGCTCTTATGTGACCTTGCTATGTTGCGCAGGGCATTGTTACGCAAACCTGCTAAAAAATGTAGTCGGAGATTCCTTTGCGCGTAGGAATCTTCCGCTGCCTCGGGATCGTGGTTCAAAATTTCCTCTCGCAGATCCAATGCACGTTCTGCGTAGGATTTAAAGTCCTCGTCGAACCTCTGTTGCAGCGTCTCAACCTTGGAGAAAACTTCCTCTAATTTGATTCCTTCGCCGAAACATGTTATGAGATTCTTCTTTACCTCTTCCCATGTTTCGGCATACACCCTTTTGAATTTCTTTGCTGCCGGCCCCTTTAGCTTCATCATGATCACTTGCAGCAGTTGCTCATGAAGCTCCCCTTCCGGTATTTGTATTGCAAAATATTCCACTTGGAAAAGGAAACCGTCCAGTTCTGCAGCTACCCCGCGATACTCCGGGATGCACTGGACGGCCATCTTCATGGGAAATTCGTAAACCATTGTGGGCTTGATTGTTGAATTTAAAACTTTATCAAGATCCCGGCTTTGGTTTAAATATTCCGTTTTAAGTGTACGTAGGTGGCTACGATAAACGTTGGAGTCTAGCAACTTGCTTGAAGGCTCTTCAATAAAAGTAGAAGAGAATTGCTGCCCCGAACGCAAGGTTGGGTGCTCTTCAACCCGTTTATCAAGGTTTCCTTCTGAGTTGACTTTGATTGACCTGCTTCTAAGGGAGAATACACGATCACTCATTCCCTCAGTCAACTGGCAAAAAAAAAAAAAAATGATAATGTAGAAAACGAATTTTCTACCTACAACTTAAACCATTTCGATTTGCCAAATTTGAGAAGCTTGCTCTTCCTCCTTCAGGGGCCAACCGGAGTCCACCGTCGGATACCCTCTCAGGTCTTCCAATGGAGCGGATGGCAGGATTTAGTAGCAATAACGTTGAAATTCCGCCAAAGTGCGAAATTTCACTTCTCTAAAACGATTTCGGATTGTCTTATCTACTATACTTACCTTTAGATCACGCTATGGTAATCTATTATCCTGCAGAGTATCCCACTGCTGTCACCAGATGTAGCGGGGCGGGGATGGTACGACGATAGTTTTCGGCCTCTCTGCAGGCAGGCAAGGAGTCGGGAGGTTCTTTATAGTTCACCAGTTTATTTCCCACTTTCTTCGGCACCGTGTGTCCAGCCCTACAACACCTCGTTTGGACCCACGGCGCCGTTCTTAATACTACATCGGGCTCGCTCCCCCCGAACCCGATCGTCTCACTCTAACGTACCCGGCGTATGGGGCGATCGTATGATCGCCATAAACTGCAGTGTAATCGAATCGATCTTTCGAGTCATACGATTGCCCCTTCACCCCGGCTACCTCGCGGACTCAGCGGTTTGGCCGCTACACCTTGTAACTGCCTTCGTAGTCTTTCATCCATACTGGTGGTCGCCTTTCTCTGATATTCTTTGTCTCGTTACCATTAGTTTGAAGTTCTTCATCCCCTGCTGAAGTTACAGAATCATCACCCGAAAAATATTCTGATTCACTAGCATACGATTCATTATTAAGTTGCAGTTCTTCCTTATCCTTTTTCAAATTTTCTTGATCTGTTTCTTGAAACTTCTTTTTTCCGATTAGATCTATCATGATGTCGTTTTCAGTATCCCGTGATTGTTCTTTTATATCACTGTGCGTATCATTCACTTCCAAATATGCGCATGTTTGAAACGTCTGGTTTTTTATCATACCATTCCTCGTATGGGGTTGCATATCTATCCAGGGCTCGATTAGCGCTTCGGTTAATTTGATAATAATTTTGGCATGTTTTTGTAAATTAGCATAGCACGCACTTTTTCTACAATCTTTCGGTTGAGTCGCTCACTCACACCGTTTTGCTGTGGTGTATATGGTACGGATGGTTGTAATATTATACCTTTACAGCGTTTTACAGGTCAACTTCGAAATCCAGCACCATTCTTCGTATTTTTAAAATATGTAATATAACATATTGTAAAAATATTTTAAACAACAGGAGATATTTTTACATATTGTCTCCTTTTAGATTCGTTATTTCACTCTCAATCAGACCAGATTACAATGTACAAAAAACAGAACATGCAAAATGGGCGCCTTGTTTTGGAATTTTTAAAGGTTTAGACCCCGGGATGGTAAAAAGAAACAGCAGTATATTTTTACCCCTGTGAAAAAAGTTACCGACACTGCGCGAAATGACGTCGTGTTGAAAAAGGTTGCCCATTTGACTACATTCATTCTGATGTTGTTGAATTATAACGTCAAAGTTGAAATATGCCGCTCAGTTGAAATATGCTGTTGGCATTTCAACTTCCTTTGTATCATTGACGAAAATCATTGTTTGACATACGAAGAATGGTGCTGGATTTCGAAGTTGACCTGTAAAACGCTGTATGTTGGCAAAACAATTTAAACGCAGTGTTTATATACTCTGTACCATTATCACAATTCATTTTTTAGATCCTTGTGCCGAAATGTCCTGTACACATTGCTTCGTACTCTTTAAAGCGATCCAAGACTTCACTTTTAAATTTGAGTAGGAACACAACAGACAGATGGGTGAAGTCATCGGTGAAAGTTAGAAAATAACTGTTTCCATCCCATGTCTGTCGTGTAATTGGTCTACAAACATCGCTGTGAATTACTTCAATAGGTCTGCTCGCACGTTTTTCTTTCCGACATTTAAATGGTTTACGAGGTTCTTTCCCAAGTACACACGCCTTACAAAGTTTTTCAATATCATCCTTTAGTTTATTATTTATAATGTCTATTCTGTCGACCATTAGTTTGGATATTAGCAGCTCTAAGTTTCTCGGACCAATGTGTCCGAATCTATGGTGCCACAATTCGAAGCTATTTATAACTGCTGTACTTTCAATTCATTGTTTTCAAAAATCACTTTAAGTCCTTGTGCGTCCAGTTTCTGCAGTGACATCAAATTGATTGAAAGCTCCGGAACGAAAAATACATCTTTTATTTCAAGCTTGGTGTGCTGTCTGATTGTCTGGAATTTTGCTCTGCAGCATGTAGCAATTTAGCTTAATGTGGCCAGGTTTCTTACAATGGTTGCAAAATATTGTTCTTTTGTCCAGCATTTGTGTTTTTAATGCTCTTTCCATGTAACTGTATGTGCTGTCGCGTTCCGCTAGCCTATTGTACTCATCCACTATTCTTGATTTTACGGATTGTATGGAAATGATATTTTCCGGAACATTGTCTAATGCCGTTACCAAGCCATCGAAAGATGGTGGCAAACATCTGAGAAGCATGCAGGTTTTTAGCTCTTCGTCGAGCATCCTGAAGTATCCAATTTTCGAACAATTCTTCGAACTGCTTGATGTGCTCGACAACATCCCCATTTGAAAAATTCGTGGAACAGAGTCGTTTGAGAAACGGCACACGCATCGATCGCGTCGTCTGCTCATGATGCGCCTTTAGTGTATCTGTAGAGACGTGTCCTCTCGTTCGTGGTTCAATCCGGAATCCCCTGTCTATTCTCGAACTCCTATTCCATGGCTGCCAACCGTTGCTTCTGACTTTCAGCAACCCAATTCACAAATCCCAAGGTGACTACAACCATCTCTCTATACGCGCACAAGGTTTCGAGCGTTTTGTGAATAGGAAACTTAACGCCTTACAGTCCGTGTATATGTCGAATGGTCTTCCTAACAGATAATATTGAAACAGTTCTACACCCCAGACAATTGCCAGCGCTTCCTTCTCTGTCTGGCAATAGCGGCGCTCCTTATTAGTTAAAGCTTTGGCCTCCGGCCACGTCGAGCTGAACGAGCATGGCACCTTAACCGTGTGGACTAGCATCTCTGATAACTGCGGTTCTATCTTCAACTCGATAGAAACCATGATTATTAATTTTTCCCATTGTGGTGCCCGGAATGTGAGAATACCTTGAATTTTATTTCTTGCTAGCTTAATTCCCTCTTGGCCTAGACTGTGTCCTAAAAATTCAAGTTGGGATACACGCAGCTGAAAATTTTCCCAATTTAACTCGATCCCACGGTTTTTGAATCGATTCAGCACTGTGATGTCTTCCAGGTGCCTGAGAATCCAGGAGGTTATTTTTATGAATGGGTCTTTAAAAAGACCGGAAACCTTCGACTGAAGTTTCCTACAAAAATGTTGACTTGCCACATTTTTTGTCGATCTTGCCTTAACGCCTGTTACTGTCGCACAGTTGCTACCTAGAAGGACTTCTGTGCAATTAACAAGCCGACGTACCGTGAAATATAACTCTACGAATAGGCTTTCCTTGTTGGCAAGTGCCAGACCAGTTGATTTCACTCCAACCACCCTCTACGTATACATGTTTTATTAGCGATGCTTAACAACCACGTGGTTCCTCTATATTTCTTTTAGTTTTTCCGCTATTGCTAACTAGATGTCACAAGTGTTTAAATTCCCCCGCTGCGCATTACTTTGTGTTTACGTAGCTATCCGATAGATGGCGCTAATGTGAAACATTTGAAATGTTTCACAGCACTTTTTCCAACCGTCTATAGTGTACTTGTATTCCGTTGCCTTCGATGAGCACATCGTCAAGGTGCCAAACTGTTCCTTCGAAGGACCCGATAACGTTTCATCCATTGCATTTTGAAATAGTTCCGGACCTGTTACCAATCCTTATGGCAGACGTTTAAACCTGTATAACCCACGTCGAGTTATGAACGTTGTCACGTCCCGCGAATCCTCATCCAATTCAATCTGCAGGAACGCTTCCTTTATGTCGAGTCTACTCCACATGTAGCAAATCTTAAATGAAAAACGGTCGTGGGTTTTAAGGTCGCTTTTTTCGAAAATGATCTTTCGGCGCGCTTTAAAACGTGTTTCACTCACGTCTGACTTTTTGCTACTAACTTGCTCGTTATCTCGGTGAGCAGTTGCAATCGTGACCCGTTGACCGCGAGTACTTTGACCCCGTTGGGCCAATTGCAATTTGATCGTTTAGGGTTCCCAATTCCTTATCTTACTGAGTTCCCATCCTGGGTTCGTTATAATCTCATCCTGGGTTCGTGTTGTCTTTTTTCCCCTGGGCCCCGCTACCTCTCTTTAAACAATGGGTTTATTCTCATATTCGATCACCAAACCCCCACCCATCACCAGCATGCCCGCGAGGGATTATCTAACGATGGGCCCTAATACGCTCCTGTGTGCTAATCACGTTGCGCCACACTCTCTAACCGCCCGATCGTTCAGCCTCCGAGGCTGCCGCGAGCTCGTCCGGCGATAACCCGCCGTCTTCGAACGCATCAGCACCGAACAATGCGTGGAGGTAGTCCGTGCAGACAACGTCCTCCCCATTGAGGATTCTCCGGCTCGCTCTGTATCGTCGTTGTCGAATCCGGTTTCGCCGCAAAACTTCTTCCCGCTCTGCAATCTCGTCCTCCGTCAGTGGCCGCCCATCCGAATGTCTAGGTGGCGAACGCGACTGATGCAGCAACCATTCCATCGTTTACCCTAGAGGACCGCTCAATGTACCACTCCTGCTGGAGTGTTACAGTAATGCGACGAGCGGCCTCGCAAACGTTACTCCAGTGCTGCCGACTGCTCAACATATATTCCACGATGTTATCAGGCGTAACCTGCACCGTCTCGTCTTCGCCCAGTAGCTCTCTTCGCACGTCGGCAAACTGGGGGCAGTCGAAAAAAGCGTGCTCGGCTGTTTCAGCTACTCCCGGACATCGAGCACAGTCAGATGTTGGTGATATGTGCATTGCGTGAAGATAATCGTGGAAGAACCCGTGGCCTGACGGGTTGAATGTCATTTCCCCATGCCGTCTAGCCTTCCACGATGCGATTTCCGGGATTAGCCTGTGCGTCCATCTGGTAAACCGACTAGTCGGCTCCAGCTCGTCCCAGGCCGCCTGCCACTGAGCAATGGTGTTGACGCGCTCGTAAACCTGCTGCCTCGTTGTCGTTGCCTGTTGTCGTCGTTGGTAGCGCCTGGCGTCTTGCGTGGCGGCCGATCAGGAGGCAGATCGGCACTACACTGGCCAGCACCGTTGCCACCTCGTAGCGCACCGTGACGAAGGTTCGCGCTACAGGTCTCGCGTAAGTGCGCTGTACCCGGGTCAGCATTCTGCTGCACGCCTTAAGATTAACAGCTTCGTGCCAGATCGGGGCCGCGTATCGGAGTGTGGAGTCTACTACCGACGCGAGCAGTCTCCGTTTCGTGCACTTGGGGCCACTGTGGTTGCGCAGCACATATGAGGGCCCCGCTACCTGTCATTAGCATTCGTAAACATTGTTTATTTGCCAACACCACAACTTCCCACGTCCTAATTTTGCCAAATAATAATCAACTGACGGCATTGGATGATGTGTCATGTTTGACGTTGTCACACCTTCGTTTCACTTCAATTTATGACTCCTATTTACATACTTTAACACTCCTTCTCAGCGTCAATACACTTTAATCCAATTGATTTCTGGAGTTGTTGTAGTTTCTCTCCTCCTAACGGCTTTGTTAACATATCAGCCTATCTGTTGGACATTATTTTAATTCAATAATTCCTTCCTTTACCAAGTCCTTTACAAAGTTGTACTTTGTATCTATGTGCTTCGCCTTATTGGTTATTCTATCAGTTGTTGCGAGGGCAATACAATTTTTATTGTCCTCAAAGATTACCATAAGTTCGCTCGGTGGTTCAGACAAATCCTTTGTCAGCTTTCTGACCCATAGTAGTTCTTGGAAACATTCTGCTAATGCTACATACTCTGCCTCGCTGCTGGACAAAGCTACTGTCGTTTGCTACCTACAGGTCCATCCGATAAGGCCACCACCTGGCTTGAACGTAAATCCGGTGTTGGACTTGCGATCACGAGTACCTCCAGCCCAGTCCGTATCTACGAAGCATTCGAACCTATCTTGCTTTTCGGTTCCTAAGTGTAACTCGTAGTTCGCTGTACCCTTAAGATACCGTAGCACTCGTTTGCATGCTTTCCAGTCTGCCATGGTAGCTGATGTTACACGCCTACCTACAATCGATGTTGCAATCGAAATATCTGGTCTCGTGTTTATGGCGATGTATAACAAAGCTCCTATAAGACTCTGAAATTGTGTTTTATCCACGAGAGTCTCTCCATCCTCCTCCTTTTGTTTTATAAAGCCGCTGTCCATTGGGCTCTTTGATACCTTACTATCATTCATTCCAAATCTAATAAGCAATTTGATACGATTGCTGGCTGAGAATATAATGATTTTTTTCTTTTCTGACCTGAATTCCCAAAAAATACTTTACGTCTCCTAATTCGACAACCTTGAATTCCTTACTCAGCGTTTCTACAATAGATTCATATTCGATAAGTGTTTGGCATGCAATCACTATATAATCAACATAAATGAGAACGTACACTGAATCACGAATGTACAGACACTGATCTGCACTCGATCTAGCTAAACCTATTTTTCTGAGTTTCTTATCGATTTGCTGGTTCCTTACGCGAGTTGCTTGTTTCAGACAGTACAAGCTTTTTCTTAGTCTCCATACAGTATTAGGTTCTCCATTGCTGTAGCCAACAGGCTGGCGCATGTAGATTTCCTCCTCCAACTTGCCGTACAGATACGCGGTTTTAATGTCCAGGTGACGCACTATTAGATCTCTTTTGCTAGCAAGTGTAAAAACAGTACGGAAAGTTAACTGTTTCACCACTGGGGCAAACACCTCATGGTAGTCGCTCCCGTAATTTTGGAAAAATCCTTGGGCTACAAGTCGCGCTTTGTGGCGTACGACTTTCCCACTTTCATCAACTTTGCGCTTTTATACCCATGTATTGTGTGTTGCAGCCGGTTGCACGGCGGTTGTCTGGCAACTGTGTCAACTCTCATGTATTGTTCTCTCTTAACGAAGACATCTCTTCTGTCATTGCCAAATGCCACTTTTCACTCTCGGGACTCGCCATGGCTTCGGCATAGTTCCTTGGTTCGCCGACCACTGCTGCAGAAAGACCAATCGCTTCCCTGAACCTCTCCGGAGGAACTTCAATGTACGGTCTAACAGAGCGGCGTTATCCTTCTGGAGCATCTTCCGGCTGCACATTTACCGGAACAGCTACCATCTCCTCATGAGCCAAAACTGCCTCTAGCTCCTCCTGAATCGGACCTGCCTCCAGCTCCTGAGGCAAAGTATCGCCAAATCCTAGGTCGTCATCAAATCCGAAATATTCATCATCCGAATCGACATCTAGCGCGGGACGGTTCATAAATTGCACTAATATCTCTTCTTCAGCTGGACAGCTTCAGTGTCTTGAACCTTTGTTGATTTCGGGTGTTTCTTCTTTGATGTCACTTTTACTTTTAGCATCGGCTTCACTTGTCTTGACTTTTTTGAACTCGTAGTCAAGCTCTACGAACCGCCGGCTTATAACAACTTTGTCAGTACGCGTGTTAAGCAGGCGATATGTCTTATGTTCTGTAGAGTAACCGATAAAAGTAAGTTTTTCAGCTTTGCTCTCAAACTTTTTTCCGCTCAGAGCATGTGCCGTTCAGAGACTCCGTTTTGTTGTGGTGCGTACCCAGCGGTGTACTCTGGTTTAATCCTGCTCGTCATACAATTTTAGAATACTTTTGATTGTATATTCGCATCCTCTGTCGGAACGTATGGTCGTTTTCGCGCAATGTTTTAACTTGCTCTCTCCCTTTTTTCTTGTCGTTACTTTTCTGCCTCAAGAACTGATCATACCATCGTGGTTCCAACGTTACCAATGGAACGCGGTCGTGGTCTTTCAGATTCTTGAACACACCTTGCAGTGCCGGTCCTCCGAAATGCAAAAGCTTTGCTTTCTTCTCCAATTGCTTCGTGACGTTATAAACTGCGAAGGAGCATTTCAACGATTCCTTCCACATCTTCCATTCTCTGGCCAGTTTACCAGTTTCGATTTGATAACACTTAAACTCTGGAATTTGTCGTGTGTCTTGCATCTAAAACGAAGCAAACACAGAAAAATAAATATATATATAAATTATAATATCTTCTTTATTTCACTATGGAGACCCGACTGAAATCGATTGCTCACGCGTTCCGTACCTGTACCGCGACGGAACGAGAGACAGTTCTTTACACGACTACATTGCATTGCGTATACTTATATCCAACAAGTATACGAATACTAACTAACCTTAATATTAATCCTAAACTATAATAATTCATTAACTATCCTAACCTATATACGTGTACATATATAATTATGTGGATTCAAACATCCAACTTTATTTAACTATCTTAACCTACTGTTCCGTTCTTTACTGGTTGAGTTCTGGTACAAGACTGCCCTGCTGACCGACCCACTCGGTTAACTGTCCTAACCTGCTCCTATTCCATTCACGCTCGCTAGCTCCTATTACACGTGGCGTTCTTTCCCACGCTCACGTTGGAATCTGCTGATGTCGCGTCTTCGCCATGCGATGCCGTGTTTGGAGTCTGGCTGGGTCACTGTCATAACTATATATGTAGGAATAACAATATAACAACGTTCGACTCTTTCTCGCGATTGCCGTTATTCCTTTTCATTCACTATCCTCCCGCCGACCCACGACTCCTTTTTATACGTCTAGTCCGATGAGTCCGGGCCCGTCGTTCCGTTCCGGACCTCTAGGCATGGCTCCGGCCCGATACCCATCCTAAACGGTCCTGCCTGTCGTCACATCCGGCCCGGATGTGTCCATGGTTTCACAGCGGAGCACGCCGTGATCGTCTGCAATGTTGAACTTTGAACGAAATACACCAGCGTGTTGTTCTTAATTGCTGATACACAAACGACTGACACTGAGCCGAGCGCTCGCCGTGCTTTTATTCGATCAAAGCACAATACACATGGAAGGTGTACCCTTGTCACCATCGGCGGTTTGACATAAGATTGACACTCCTCCTGTCATTTGACGCTTGTTTGAACAGTACATTCATGCCAACATACATATTTCAACACTCCTCCTCATGAATATAATGTTCATTCCGTTACTAACTTGCTTATACTGAGTCTTATCGAGAGTTCTTTAATCTTTTGTGCCCCTACTATTGTCAACAAAAGCCTTAATGTGCACTGCTTTGCTACAGGTGCAGTAACTTCTTCGTAATCAAATCCTTTCCTTTGCCCGAAACCTTGCGCTACAAGTCTTGGCTTATATCGATCAACCTTTCCATTCGCGTCCAACTTTTTCTTAAAAACCCATTTACATCCGATTATGTTGCTGTTCTCCGGTGGATACGTTAGCTCCCACGTGTTGTTAGCTTCCAGGGATTGGAACTCATCGTCGATAGCCTCCATCCATCTGTCCTTTTCGACGGATGTTATGGCTTCGTTGTATGACGCTGGCTCATCCATACTTGCAATTTAGCTGGTGGTTTACCTCTTGTCGATCGCTGTGTTAATGGATCGGCAACCGGCTGGTCTTGGTCTTCTGAGCCCGATGAATAATGCTCGTTTTCTTCCGCTGTATCAACATTCTCCTCCTGCACGTTGATCGGGTTGCTTTCTTCATCGACATCATCATGTTTGTATCGATCAGGATCAACGTCGAGTGTAATTTCATCAACAGGAACACTATCACTTTGCTCGAGTTAAGTTTCGGACGAATAATGATTTGAGGCTAACTCGTCGATTGCCGATTACAGAATGATGGTTTATTGTTACTACAATTTTAAAGAATGGTTGAAGGAAGGGAGGGAAGGGAGTGTGCCGAACTGCAACGTCGTTCGAATTGCATCGATATGCTATTTCGGCCGGATAGCAATTTAGTTGCTTACTGAATAAATACTACCGGGGCATATAGATGTGGTTGGAAACAGCGACCATCAATGTTGCTGACGCGATAATGTCGTTGACTCTTAACTTGCCCCCTCTTAGCCTTGAGGCTCCTTTCGAAAGATATCATTTGTCGTTGGTGCAAGGTAGTACGACTGTTCTAGATTTGGGTCAACTGTTGTTGCGGATGCATGCTGCTGTGCAGGCAAATTTGGTTGTGCGGCGACCTCGATCTTAACTGTGTGTTTTCGCTTCAAACATACGTATATGATTATTAGTACGGTCATTGATACTGGAGCGATGATCGTCAATGGTATTTACCATTTCCATGTCCATGTGAAACTGTTGTTTTCGAGTCTTATCAAGTTCATCTCTTTTCGCAAGCTATTGTGAAGAGTATTAAGGTGGTCCAAACTTAAATTGAGTATCTGCCTTTTGTGGCTGATATCTACGCCGAAGAGTGGGAGATTAACTATTGAACATGGTAGCTCGGTAACGTTGGATGATATTTTCTTGCCATTCTTTAAGATATTGCAAGCCGTGTAGATAATAAAAAATGATCCGGTCAAGATTCTTTCTTTGACTCCGCATGTGGTTTCCAAAGTGAAGTTGACTCTGGCGTGGATTAGTATATGGTTCATATCCAAACATATTGTTTCGTCCGCTGCTGGGTTTGAAATAACGTCACATTCAGCTTTTTCGCCATTCAATATTGCTGGAACACAGGCTGGTCAGCTGGTTGCACCTCTTCTGCATGGTATATGTACTTTTCCAATGAGGTAACGGTATAAATGTCGTGTTGATGTGAAAGGAAATAGGGTAATGGGACATGAACTTTCTTATTTTTAATTGTTAAAGGATAAACCTGTATCTTTTTGAAAACTTCTGATCTTAATTGCGGAGAAGAAATAAGAAGAATAAGCTCGTGGTTTCTAACTGCAACTTTGGTATTTGTATACGACAAGCCTTCTATTGCTGTGTGGATGGGAATCTCGTTTAGCTTTAGGGCTGTAATGATCAGGTCTATCTCACTTTGACTTAATAGGCGTATATTCGTAACTCCTAGCATAGATAACATTATGCTTTCGATTATGATTTTATGTTTTTCCGATAGGTACTCTAAATTCATAAAAATATTAATGGAGTGTAGTTCCATTGTAGACGTATTGAAGATTCGAATGGCCTTTTTAACTGTTTCTAAACTATCCTTCAAGTGCGTAGCCATATCATTATTAATACTAACTTTGTGCGTTATTGTTCCTAATAAGTTCGTTTATAGATGAGTTTATTAATTTAAGATCATTAGCATCCGGACTTCCTGCAATAAATTTCCAAATGGTTCCAATAGCATTCCATCGTTTTTTTCGACTTGGTTTAATAGTCTTGAGCATTCCTATCACGTGTTTAAATTCTGCTGATATAATTGATGTGTACTGTGTTTCTTCTACATTTTTGAACTCTGCGAAAAGTAAGTCAATTTCATTTTGCAGATCCAATATATTAAAATGGAGAATATAATAGTTATTTCTGCTAATTATCCTCGCGATACCCCTATCAAATGCTAAAATGGGTGTATTATCCATATTGTACATATAACGACATATTCTGTGCAATCACTATAGGAAGCCATCTGTAATACAATATAGTGTAAATTAGTTTTTACTTTCACATAATTCTGATGGATTCTTTTTCCGTTCGTACAAGTAACTGTAGTTCTATCCACCTTTTCGATATCAATTTTTTAAAAGGTTTAACTTGTCTTAATCTACGTTTTGTTTTAACGAAAACCTGTGCTGAATCCGATATAGGCTTGTCCATATGTTTCTTATTGAAGTGTCTTAAATCGTTCTCTTGTTTCTTGCATAAATTTTTGAATGCTTGGCAAATAATCGAAGAGCTTTTTTCTGAAGGTTTTACAACTTCCATCGGGGTGAATCTAGTAACTGAATGTATAGAATTATTATGTTTGTTTACCGTAAGATCAACCTAGTTAAACAATATATTTTTTGGGTTGTCTGTTTTAGTTATTCTGTTCTAAGAATATTGTTATTCATTTCTAAGAATGTTGAGTGAAACCTTTCAATGATCCCATTTATTTTGCTGCGTCCGGTAGGAGTCACGTAGGTTGTGACCTCATATGTGTTGAAAAATTCTGCAATTTCACCCGAGTTGAATGATTTCTCTCCGTCCATGACAATAATTTCAGGAGGTTTGTGTTTAAGTACAATTTCCTTCAGTGCTGGTAACACATCAACGGTTGCTCTCGATTCTATTTTCTTGATTGGAGTAAATTTAGAAAATTTATCCACACATGTTACAAAATAACCTTTTTCTAGGAAAAGGATATCGATGTGCGATATTTGAAACGGTCCTTTTGGTAATGGTGTTTCTTGAATTGGCTTTTTGATCGGCCTTCTGTTGTATTTGCATTCATTGCAAATCAAACAAGTTTTGACAAAGCTTCTTACCATAGCTGTCATTTTTGGAAAGTAATATTTTCTTATGATTTTCTGTTTATTCTCTTCGACTCCCCTGTGCTCTGTTGTGTTCCTTACATATGATATCCATTTGTTGTGAAAGGGATTCTATATCCTCAAGAATTTTTTGAGTGAATCGTATCTTTAGTATGTTTTGTCTACCGAATTTTTTCTATAAACTTCCTGAATTTTACCCATCAATGATTCGTTTGTGTACAACCCATTCAACTTAGAAGGATCGAAATGAGTTTTTAGAATCTTCAATAAATGTTCGTCGCTGACGTCATCTATTGAAATATATAATTATGTGTCGAGGGCGAAGAATTAAGTTTAAAAAAAAAACAATATTCTTTATTGCTAATGAGGCACGTCCTCTTCTCTTGAGTTCTAACCTAAAACTGATTAATCCTTACTTGGCTTTGCCTAACTGTCCCTAGCTGTGAGTGTGCGCGAACTGCTGATTCGGCGTCTGGTGCAGCCCGTGGGAACCGGTGGTGTGCGTCTCGGTGGTTCTGCTGAGTCGGCGTCTTCTGCTTGCTCGTGGGAACCGGTGACAATTTCCTGTGTTCTTGCCTGTCGCCCAAGGAACTTATAAGAATTTCCTTGATTTGAATAAAATCAGTGGGGTTTCCGGCAGTACAAAGGATGTCTTTTGCCTTTCCTGTGATTTTATTTGACACTGCGGTCGTGTACATCCTGAAAACTTCTACTGCAACTTTGTCCTTAAAGAGGTTTAATGTGTCCTCGGCAGTGTTGATCCAGGATGTTAGTTGTTTTTTTGTTTCCTTCAAAAGTCGGTAAAGACTTTATCGGATCGGGGATTCTGAATTAATCGCCGAATGCGACGGGATTTATTCCACTTGATTGAGGCTGAGTGTTCAGATCCTCATATTTTGATTGGAGCGAATTTATCGCAACCATCATTTCGGTTAGTTTCTACGTAATCTCCTCCATTTCTTCTTCGGAGTCTGATATTGAGATTCGTCGATAATTATCAAAACGCGAAGTTCTATTCATTCACTTCTAGTGATGAAACCTTCTTAGTTATGATGTTCTTTTGAGCTTTTTTTTTCTTTTGGGTTCCACAACGTCTATCTCGTCCGTAATAGGTAATAGGTCCGTCTTCGTCCGTAATAGGTGCTTTGTCGTCGCAAATATTGCAGGCGGTTTTTTTCGCGTACATTTTATCTCCACTTTTAGCTATCAGATGGATATTTGTCTCTATTGTAGATCGGTTGATGTTAACCGTTTCTATACCAAGTAAGTCATAGACGTCTTGCGCGAGCTTGGGGGTTTTGACCAAGATGATGATGGTTTGGTTTCCGAATGTAACACTGCTGCTCAAGTGTTGAAGGACTTCGTCTAGTACGCTGATCTGTAGTCCCTACTGTCTAAGCGGACTGCTAAAACAAATAGTATTTTTCTTGCGTGGAAAGGATGTTTTTGTTAACAAGGTTAAGCTTAGCAAAGGCTATCTGTTCCTCGTTATCTTCTAAAACATCGTAAATGTGATCTGTATTGAAGATCAGGTTTATGAATTCTATGTTTAACTTATTTCTATTCGCCTTTTTACTGTACTCGGTTATCTGATGGTTGATTTGCTTGAGTGTACAGTAATATTATTCATCCTTTCTTTCAATAAACTATTGATTCTGATTTGTTTGGTTCTGTTTGGTAATTAATTAATGGTTTGGCCTTTCTCTTTGATTTCTAAATTATCGCTATCAGGATTTCCTGCAATGTAATTAATGGCGGATCCTAACATTTTGATAAGTGCCCTTTTTGATCTTCTTGGAAGTAAATTGTCCAACTTTTCCCTGGCTTTCCTTATCTTATCATTTAAGGTAGTTTGAATATGATAGGATTCTCCGTATTGGCGATAAAGTTGATCTATAACTTCTATCTTTTCTTGAATATCTTCTAACCTAATTCAGTGAATCATACGTTCGTAACCTATTCTAAGTCTAGCTGATCCTAACTTAATGGCAACTTTTCAATTACTGTTGTTGATCTCTTTATACGAGTTTGCATGAACAAAAATGTTGAATGGAAGTAATCGGAAATAGAATTAAACAGGTTTTTAAATACGGTTCTTATGAATTTTGACATTATTTGTGTCTTTAAATGTTTGTAGGTTGTCATCCTTTACTTTGTAAATCCGGTATGGATCTTTATCTTTTGTTTATCTTTGTGAATTTTTGACAATTAAGGTATCTCCTTCATTGAGTTTAATGGGTTCTACGTTGTTTTTATTTTTGTCTTCGTAGTTGGCTTTGAGTTTATTTAATTCAATTTTTACTGCGGATTGAAGTTTTTTTGGATTTTTCTTGGATTTCTTCAACATTTGTGGTACTCGAATTGTTGAAAATTAATTCCCTTGGTTTTGCTTTAATAGCTGAATGGAAACTATTGTTGTAAATGTCAATGACAATATTATCGTGTTCTATCAGGGAAAGATGATTGAATTTTGCTCTAGTTGTTCGGTATATTTCAATTAATGATGAATGAAAACGTTCAAAGATATCGTTTGAAATTGAACTGCTTGCAAAGTGCCATTCTATATCGAGGTCATTTAAAAATCCGATGAAGTCGATAGACCTGAAAGACGGTTCTTCATGTGTACGGATTGATCATGTGTACTGTGGTTTTGAATCGGTGTCCGTTACTACGATGCTGGCTTTCAAGAGGTGTGTCCTAGCTGGTGGCAACTAAAGCACGACCCCTGCGGGCGTTTCGGAAGAGGGCAGCTCTACACCATGTGCCCAAAGTCAGAGCAGTTGTAGCATCGTGCGGGTGAACGGTCTTGTTGTCCCAGCTTTTCTTTTGATGCATTAACGGTTGAGTTCCACATTGAAGCATTAGCGGCTGGTTTTCTTACAGCTGATTGTTCGCGAACATGGATGGATTCGTAATTTTGCAGAAATGGCTGAAGTTCGCCAAATGAACTGGCAGCGAACTTGATCACCGATGTGTTGGTTGGGTCACCGAGACCCTTCACTATGAGGCCCACCAGTTCGTCTTCTGGTATGGGAGTACCTTCGGCTATGTTCCGCATATCTAGGGCGTATTTTACAACTGTTTCTGTCGGCAACAAGCGGCGACGTCGCAGCTGTAGGAGCACTGACTCTACGGAGGTTGTGCGGTGGAAGGCTTCCGTCAGTAGGGCCTTCAGTGGAGCGTACGCAAATAGGCCAGATGATTTAGCTAGCTCCGAAGCTGTTCCCTTTAGAAGCCTACGCGTTGCGACCAGTTTATACGTATCGTCAAATCGAAGCAGCTCGAAATCTTCTTCTAGCTGCCCGAACCACGTTTTCACACTTTCGGCGTCGTCTCCTGAAAAGGGAGCTATCAGCCCTTCGATGAGGCCGATTTCGTTGATACTTATCGCACCTTGCGTTTTCATGTCGTTAACTTCCTTTTTCAAACATAGAAGCTGTTTTTCCAGCGTCAAACGCTGTATCTCTGCTTCAATCGCCGGAGCGTCGGTTTTGGCACGCGGCTAATCGTGTATGTCACGTGGTTCCTCCGACGCCCTAACCTCTGTTTTATTCGTGGTCTGCTGATATAGCTACTTTATCTGCATGAAAGTGGCGGTCGAGGGCACTTCTACTTGCGCCTGTTCCAGGACACACAGCATCTCGTCTTTTAAAGGCGTTGTAGTCATCCCACTTCTGAAGATGTAAACTTGATAGAAAACACACTTTTTAACTTAAGAACGGAAGATCGTAATAACGGAAAGAACAGAAGACCGACTCGGTTAGCGGTTCGACCTCAAGTGACAGTTTTATTCTGAACGCTTGACAACGCTGTCATCGGATAAATCATAGGTATATACATAAGTGACGCTCGCAGTCAAAGTGCTTACAACAGCGCACCTAGATGCTTACAGGTGTTAACAATTACTTAGATCATCGAATTTGCCGATATAGCCCCAAGATGACTTCTCTCCAACGAAGAGGAGGTCTTGGCTCATCTCGATAATTGTAACAATGGAACCATTAATATGAGGGGCTACACTGACTCTCTGAATCGAAAACTTTTCTTTGGAAACTAGAGGTATTTTAAAGGTTATATTGATTCGAAAATTTGTCATTAATTTAAATTCGAAATAAACCAGTTTTACCAAAAATGGATCAATAAAAGCGTTTTCTAGTTTCGGAAAATCAGTGTTCTCTGGGAACTCCAAGTTTGATAGTCCTGACAACTTATTACTTAAATCCAAACCTAAAAAATCGACTACTGCTTTATCTTAATGTTGGATTTCATCTAGAAATGTTTGTATGGCCCTGTTGACTTGAAGTAATTGATACGAAAGTTGGATTTGGTGTTTTATTCTTTGGATTAGAATTGTATTCTCTGTAATATTTTGTTGTGCTGTTTTCATTTGATTGATTACAGCAACCACTTCCTCATCTACGGTCGTTGCTGTATTATTTATGAATGAGTACATCCCATCTAGTAAGGAGACTTGGTGCTCTATTGTGTTCCTAAGTTCATTCTCATTATGCCTCACTTTGTCAAGGTTAACACGGATGTGGACTCTGTCTTCCGAGTCCATGTCATTCCAAAACCGCAAGGATCGTTTAGTTAATATTCTACCAAAAAATGACTTTATAAAGATTTGATCCTGATCCAATTTTTCAAGTAAAAACCTATTCAGGCCTCTTTGGTGATTACACAGATCGATGTCAATGTAAGATTTGATTATGGAGCAAATTGTTTCTCTACGGTCTACTATGTCCTTCATTAAATCCTGATCCAGGTCGGTGATGTTCACAACAACTGGAAATCTAAAAAGGTTATTGGATACCCACGCGTCGCCTAGGTATTCCACGTATACCTCCGATGCTCCATCCTCTTCCGGCTTCAACGGCATACTGAAGCAGACTACCATGGTTATCAGGGCGATGCATGTCTTGGCCCAATTGATTTTAATTTTGTTTCTCTTCCTTGTATCTGGTGTGTGAGCCTAAAATTGTAGTTAAATGAAATTCACCAAGGTCAGTTAATATTATTTATCGTGGTATTTTACCAGTCGGTTAACGTGAACTTTCTCAAGCTTCTTCCCATTCCTAATAACACAAGTTTGCTCGCTTGGTATATCCGTTACTTCGTAGGGTCCTCTCCATATGGTCTGCAATTTTTGACCCGTACCCGTAAGATTATTCTTCACAAGAACAAAGTCGCCCCACATCGGATTCCAAGTGTTTGCTTTTTGGTCGTAAGTGATTTTCCTTTTTTCTTTAGACAGGACAAGGTTGCGTTTGGCCAAAAGATGTAGTTCGCTTAGTCGTAGTTTCAATTCGCGGCAGTAACTTTCATAGTTATTTTTATCTAGGTTGCTATTGTAGATGAACGTTGGCAATCTTACCTTCCTACCGAACATCAGTTCGTATGGTGTATACCCCGTGGATAAGTTTATAGTTGTGTTGTATTGGAAACTGGAATAGGGCAATAATTGATCCCAGATCTGCTGGTTTCCACCAATGAACTGTCTGAGATATGTTTTAAGCTCCCTATTGACTCTCTCTACTAGGTTCGCCTGTGGCTGATATGCCGATGTATTTATCTTTTTAATTTTAATTAATTTGCATACATTTTTGAAAACCTGGCTCATGAAATTAGTGCCTTGGTCTGTTACTATTTCTAATGGTGCCCCGAA
This sequence comes from Anopheles atroparvus, assembly GCA_914969975.1. Taxonomy (NCBI): domain Eukaryota; kingdom Metazoa; phylum Arthropoda; class Insecta; order Diptera; family Culicidae; genus Anopheles; species Anopheles atroparvus. The sequence continues at coordinate 30,241,963 of CAJZCY010000004.1, read as the reverse complement.
ATTACAAATGAAGCCTTCAACAAATGTTTTTGCTACAGTTGTTGCTTCTTGGTTTATCATTGGCAACACAGTTAAATAGCGAGTTATATCGTCTTGAATAACCAACCCGTACTTATTACACTGTTCTGATTCCGGAAGAATTACGATTTCTATGAAAACTTTGAACATCGGTTCTGAAGAAGTTGTGGTTATTTTCTGTGGGATTCTATTTGATCTTCTGATTTTATTTTTTTGACAAGAATCGCAATGTTTGACATAGTTGTCTATGTCAATACGCATGTTCTTCCAGAAGAATAGTTCCTCTATGCGCTTCCACATTCTCTTGAATCTACGTGTCCACCTAGTGGAATGTCAAGGAACTCTTTTAGAACCCTTTGTACCTCCTCCTTATTGAGTTTGATACGGTCGTCACTTTTTCCGGGATTGAAGTTTGTGAATTTGCTTTTATCTATCTGTTGCTTACTTTTTCTATTTTGTCCCTGTTCTTCGTTAATTTCGTCTATAATATCTATATTCCTAAGGTCATCCCAACGATTGACGTCATCTTTTCCCTTGCCTTTTTTATCTACAACCTTAGTGGCCTCCGCTTTTTGGTACAGTTTAGTTGTTTGCTGTCTTGTTACAGCCATCGCCTTATTGGCTTCGACGTTATTATTATTTTCCCCATCATTGGGTAATCGGGACAAGAAGTCCGCGACTACGTTTTCTTTTCCTTTCTTATACCTTATGTCGCAGTCTAAGCCTTGCAATTTCAATCTTAACCTAGTGAGTGCTGCAGAACTTTCCTTTAGTCTCCAAATGGAACTAGAGGCCTATGGTCAGTGTAGACTATGAATTGCTGACCGTAAATATAGTGTCGGAATTGTTCTACAGCCCATACGATTGCAAGCAATTCTTTTTCTATTGCATGATACCTCCTTTCGGCTTTTTCAAACGCCCTGCTCCCATAAGCGATTGGCCGATCCATCTGCGACTCGTTTGAGAGTACTGCACCGATCGCATAATTGTTTGCATCGGTATTGATTACAAAGGTATCATTATAATTTGGTCGCACGAGGAGAGGCTCCGAGGTGAGGCAATTTCTCAGGTCCTCAAAAGCAGCGTCACATTTGGCTGTCCAGTTGAATTCTGCATTCTTTCTCAACAATGCATTCAACGGTTCTCTTCTATCTGCCACATTTGGAATAAACTTAGCGTAAAAGTTTATTGTTCCCAGAAAGGAGCTCACTTTAGTAATATTTTTGGGGCGTTTCATTTTTAAAATATCCGCGATGTGGTTTCGTTGGTTTGATACCATCTTTACTTACAACGTGGGACAAATAAACGATTTCTTCCTTAAGCAGTTTGCATTTACCTGGTTCCAATTTCAAATTATGCGACCGCAGACCGTTAAAAACTTTTACAAGGTTTGAATTATGCTCCTTTATTGTTCTTCCTGAGATGATTGTCATCCAGATAAACCTTTGCCCTAACGTCTTCCAGTTCGCACAGGACGGTGTTCATGAGTTTTTGAAAGGTTGATGGACTATTTCTTATCCCCATAGGCATACGTGTGAATTCGAAATGCCCAGCTGGAGTAGAAAATGCAGTTTTAACGGCGTCTCTTGGGTGGATAGGAACTTGGTAGAACCCGGATTTAAGATCGAGGGTGGAAAAATAACGACAGTCCTCGAAATCGTTCAGTAGGTCATCTATCATTGGTAAAGGGTTTTGTGATAGAATTTAACGCTTTGAAATCCACCACCATTCGGTACCCTATTTTACCGTTACTATCCGGTTTCTTCTTGACACATATGACGGGAGCGTTCCACGGACTTTTGCTGGGTTTTATGATTCCCTGAGCAAGCAGCTCTTTGACCTGTTCTGAAACTATTGCTTTTGTTTTTACCGGAAATCTATAATGATGAGTCGAGGCTCGATGAGGTCTTTATTCCGTGGCGGTCCGCACAAAAAGAGAGCTATTCTCCCGGTTGCATCTCGTACATCGCTTCTCCTGCGAGTCACACCTTTGCACACATGCGTTTACATTACGTATTCCTCTTCTATGGTGCGGAGTGCTGGTGTGCCCTTTCCTTGGCATATAACTCCTCCGGGGGTAAGATTCGAGACGCCCTCGTCTGACGGTTGCATGAACAGCTATGATGCTCATCATTACCTTTTTGTTTTTTAACATATCATTTTTTCGTAAACGTTATAATAGATCATCTTAATACTAGCCCTATCTAATCCCTAATCATTACCGCTTCGATATAGGAAGAAGGAAGATAAGTTTGTTGGTACACTTTCAAGATTTTACAAAAATAAAGTCTGAAAATATGATTAATTTCAATTGGTGAAGTATGACAAACGGAATTACATTTCTAACAGATACAACATGTGCTTAACTTTAGAGTTATTACAAAAAGGTCATTCAATTCTCAAGCTTTTGATGCGCTTTATCTTACTCTTATGTCTTTTTACTCCTCTAGCATTCTTAAACGTTTTTTCTTTAACATTTTTAGCTTTAGTTTTGATCGCTCGTGGTTGAGTTTTTGTCCTGATGTTCGGAACTACGAATACGTCTGCGGATTCCGGTATAGAGGGTGGAGATGTTTTTTTGCTATTTTGGTTCAGTTGTCGTTTAACCGCATTCTCTAAATTGTGTTTTGCATCAGAAAAGAGTTGGTTTGATGTTTCTAAAATCCGTGATGGATTATCTTGATTTGTTTGGTTGAATGTTAGTTCATTTGGAGTGAACTTAGTCGCAGAATGAATTGTATCATTGTATAACGCTACTGCTATTCTTATCATGGATTTTACATCATAGCTTTCATATTTGATTTTGTTTGTATTGTAATACGAGTGGATACTCATATCGTCACTTTGCTTATTTGACCAAAGCTGGGCTTTATATGTGGCTAGTTCTTGGCGATCACCAAAAGTTTCTATCAAAACTTTTTTCACCTCATTGAAATCTAAAGGATTTCCTGCTAGACATAACGCGTCTTTGGCGTTACCAGTAATTTTATTTAGTATTGACTGAACGTAAATATCGTACACCTGTCTGCTCACTAAACTTTCGAAAATACTAAGCGTATTTTCTACCACTATTATCCACGACTGTAACTGTTTACGGTTTCCATCATACGGAGGGATCGATTTAATTGGATCAGGGATCCGAAAAACATCACCAGTAACTGGAGTAGACTGAACAGGCATTGTTAAGGTGTTTTGAGAACACGTGTTTTCAGGGTTCGTCAACCTGTGCAGTGTATTTTCATACGATTCCTGTTTTGCAGATATTTGTTGAATATTCTCATTTAAAATGTTTATCTGTGACATTAATTGAGACAAAACCTTATTCATCGTTTGTGTTTGCGATTGCGATTCGTCGAGAGACATCGTTCCTAGCTTAATATCAAGATTTGCTATCGGAATATGCGCTAAACTACCGGAATCAATAGAGTCGACACTGTCACTGTATTCGCTATCACTTACGGGGTCACGCCTTGCTGACAATATATTGTACAGGTCGCTCATACAAACGCACACGCAACGAAAGAGAGAAAAGAAAAAAAATCACACAGGCCGTCTATCTAGTAGTGCGGGTTTGTGTGTAGGTTTTGCGTCTATCTAGTAGTGCGCTCAATCTGTATCGTACTCGGAGTACTTTGTACTTTACCCTTTTGATTATTTGAGGTTAGCTCAAAACGTGCTCATGTGGGACCGATTTTATCCGGAAGATAAAGAAAAAAAACCGAGAGCACAGAAACCGTCTATCTGGTAGTGCGGAACTGTATAGAGTTTTCGTCTATGTGGTAGTGCGATAACTCCTGTTGGGTTGCGAAATCACTAAATACACCGATTTCGCGTCTATCTGGTAGTGCGCAAAAAAATCCTGCTGAATAGTGGAATCACTTCCCTAGTTGTGAGCATGTGGTTGTAGGACGGCGGCACCGCAAATCGCCCGAACTTTGAAGATCGTCCAGGGATGGATTCTTTCACTATTTCAAAATAGCGATTCACCGGGTACACTTATCTAAAAGTTTCTTCTTACGCTATTTCGCGAACGAGAAATCCTTTATCTGCACTGTTTTATCCTACCTACTCACAACTACCGGCTGCGCCAATAATGAGTCGAGGCTCGATGAGGTCTTTATTCCGTGGCGGTCCGCACAAAAAGAGAGCTATTCTCCCGGTTGCATCTCGTACATCGCTTCTCCTGCGAGTCACACCTTTGCACACATGCGTTTACATTACGTATTCCTCTTCTATGGTGCGGAGTGCTGGTGTGCCCTTTCCTTGGCATATAACTCTATATTGTTTTTTTATAAATTGTAACATTGGAAGAAGTTTCAATTTCATGAACTGCCGCCTCGGTGAATGTCAGTTTATTAAAAATGTGCTGGCGTACTCTTCCAAAATTGCATGTAGTGTGTTTTTATCCTCTTGACGCACATGGCTGGTGTCAATTTTCTCGGTCAGTGCCTTCAAGCGCTCTGTGCCATTGCGTAACTCCAGAACATCACAGTCATCATGTTTGCCTGCCGGTGCAGGTGCAGGTAGCAACACCGGCTCTTCCGCATCACCCTTTCCCGCAAAGCTTAAATCGGCAACATGAGCGAAATCTGACTGCACCGATTTTTCTGTGCGTTGGATAGTCGGTTCGTTCGCTGTGTTTGATAATTTCAAAAACTTAAAATTTGGTTCAACGCTAAGCGTGAATCAAAAATTCTCAAAAATTCTGCACCTATTATACTAGGGACGCTCAAGGACTCAACGATATAAAATGTTGTTTTAAAAATAAGTTTCCCTATCACCAGCTAGACATCAATGATGTCAAGTGATTCGGTTTTCGTCGCATTGAATCCTCATATTACTAGACTATTTTTTCATGAAATTTAAAAACGCCAATGGTCCCTGCGGTGTGTCGACTCATTATATTACAGCATGCACCAGAGCCGATCACGTAACCCAATTTCTTACCGTGTGCAGCTCGGGTAAGATTCGCTGTTCTAAACAGGTGGTCATCGGCATACTCTAATTCTATGGTTTCCGCATACGACACCGAATCTTGCAGGCCGGGGGTTCCTTCGCCCTTGCGTTGTGGAACCCCATCTACAAGTTGTTTTGGTTCCGATTGTGAGCCGAGCCGTTAGGCACGTTACTCCTATATCGCGGATTTGGTTGGTTTGTATGGTTCTCGTTCCTTTCTTGCACGCCCCAATCTTGCTGTCCGACCCCTTGAGGTGAGTGACACCAAGTTGGTTGGCTCCATGCCGGGTCCCAAGCCCGATGGTTTTCGTACGGCTCCGATGGCCGATACGCTGTGTTGGCGAACCCCTGTAGGTTAATGCCCCATGATGCGTTTGGTGCACTTTGTTGCCATGCGTTACTTGGATAATTTGCATGCATTGTACTGCTAAAATTCGGTTGGGAAAAATTTGCCGAATTATTATTCCATCTTTTGCAATATTTTGTCTGCCGGAGGAGTTGTTCGGTTTATGCGTGGATTGTGAGTTTGGAGGTCTTAGCGCACCACCCCAAACTCTTTCTTCCACACTCGCAATAATGTCCATTTGGGCTCCTCGACTATCGAGAAATTCCAACAATTCGTTCAAAGGCATAGAGGCTTTGGTTGCTGCCAAGGTTTTTAGAATCTGGTCTTTTAACCCAGCCAAAAAATGAACGCGTAAATTGCGCTTTGCATACGACTGCTCTGTCATATTGTTCCCAGTGTACCTTCCCATATTGAGTTTTAACTCTAAAACTCTTTCCTTATAACTGGTGAAACTCTCTTGCGCACCTTGTCGCAAGGTTTCAACCTGCTCGAAAAGGTCTTCTAATTGGACCTTTTCCCCAAAAACCAGAACAAGGTTGGATTTTACATCCTCCCATACCTCCGCGTAAACTGTGAATTCGTATTTCCTGAACTAACTAAAAATGCAGTTTTCTCAATGTATTCTTCGGATAGTTGGATCTGATGGAATCCAGAAACTAAATCCACAGTTGGAAAGCAACATGCTCTTCCAAGTTTGTCTAGAATGTCCGTTATTACCGGAATGGGATATTAATCATTGATCGTGTTTTCGTTTAACTTCTTTCAAGTCGAAATTTATTTTTCCCGGATGCGTCTGTTTTCTTTGGGACTAGCCATACAGGTGACGTATAAGGAGAGATGGATTCTTTTATTCGACCGTCGTGTAGCATTTACGCACTTAAGTTTGTGCTTCTTTTCAAAAATTTGAGGGTATCTATAAGATTTTGTGTGTATTGGTATGTTATCTACTGTTCGAATATTGTGCTTGATTTTGTGTGTGAATGTTAGTTTCGCGTTTTCATCATAAAGAATCTCTCGGCTTTCGCTGATGATTTTTGTAAGCGCGAGTTTTTCTTCCTCGTTCATGTGATCATTTCTAATATTCATGTCAAAAGGTATGTTTTTCGAAGGTTTTATGCTTTGGAGTATATTACATTAACTTGCTTCAAAATTGATTTCGTTCACATTTATTTCGAGTGATTTTTTTTGTGAATTTTTTCTGATTGCTCTGATTCTGTCGTTCGCTTAAGTTTCCATTTCTGTTGAGGAGGCCTCAGTTGACATTTCCTCCTCGGAATTGGTTGCAGACGTTGCACCCATCTTTAAACTCTTGGACTCCGTGGAATCCGAACTGTGGACTCAGACGGAGTGCTCCGCTTGCTTTTATCCTTCTCCTTCCTCCTCTTCGCGTTGGCACTCATGCAGTGCCGAAGATCACTAGGTATCACTGGTTCACATGTAGAAAAATCACGACTTTCGTACACACGAACGAACGTAACCGAACTGATCGAGTGTACGAACTGAAGTGTCGGGCGATTTACTCAGCGCAGCACCAGTAGAGTACTCACTATAACGCTCGTAATGAAATGAGCCAGTGCTTATTGGCGACTGACAGTTCTAGCTAGCTTAGAGTGGAACTGTACAACAGTCCACTTTGTATACAATCCTGACTGTGATGTGTCACGCACCACAACACATATAATTATGATGTCGACGCCAGGGTTGAAGTTGGTTGAATACTTTGTTTTCTACCTAGCTAACGTCGTTCTCATTAGAGTCCTAAATCAGAACTGCCGTCACCGCTCCCAACACTGGTTCTACGTAACTCCTCCGAGGGTGGAAAAGCATGGCCTTACGCGTCGTTTTTTTCTGTGAGGATGAGAGAACATGAAATACCTTCTAGGAGACTGAAATTCCAGTGGCAGTTGAATTTCTTCAAGTAGGCGTGATGCAACTCAATCCGATTGATGAAGTTCGCTTGATCGTGCAAATCTGTTGGTTGTAGCGTTACTGTGGTGTGGAATGGCTGAAAACTTCTTCAAAAAGTTGGTTCCAAGCAGTCCGGGTATGTGCGATGGTAGTCCTGATAAAATATGAAATCTTATTGGAAATGTGTTGGATTGGTAGGTTATTGTTGTGTCTATGTACCCAAGGGTTTGAGTTTTTCCGTTTATGCCTCGGACATTTAATATTATTGATCTATTGATGGGAACATTATTGGGAATACAAGTTTGATTTAAAACACAGCACGAAACTCCACTGTCAATAACTAAGTTGATTGGATTTTCAAAGATTATAAATGAACCATTGATAGTACCGTAATTATCAATATTAACGAAAAAGAAAGAAGAAATAACAAGAAATACAACGACGACACACCTGGTTAACCAACACCCTTCCCTTTATCGGCCAAAACTCATATCTCAGCCTACTAAGCGTTGTAGTAGGCCCCCCATGCAACGCCATCAAGTGATACGCCTCCGCCACCAACTTCGCAAAATGGCACTGGTTCGGTATCACTAACGGATGCTTCTGGGCGTACTCCGCATTTATTTGCCGCAAACGACCACCAACACGCAATAATCCTTCAGAGTCCAGAAACGGTTGCAGCTTTCTTAGCTTGGACCCTTTCGGGAGTGGTCTGCTTCGGGACAGCTCCTTTACTTCCACTGGAAAGTGCTTCCGCTGAAGCCCTTTCGTTATCGCCTTCCTCGCTTGCTCCAATTCTTTAGCTGTCAGGAAATCATGGTCTGTCTTATCACGTCTTCCTCGACACTTCTCCATAAAACGCAAGCAATACGCTGCCACACGCAATGTCTTCCAATAACACGAAAATTTTTCAAATAGCAAGAACTCTTCTGTCACTGGATTGTTTTCAAGATTGTTTACTAGAGCGGTTAAGTTTTTCTTCATTTCCAACACTGTCTCATCCGGTGTCTCTATCTCGCAATTGCCAGCCCAGTGAGCTTCGTCTTGTTTTAGAAACTCCGGTCCATTAAACCACGCGCTTGACTCCTTCAACTCTCTTGGTGTCGCTCCTCTAGAGATGATGTCCGCTTATCCGATTATTATTGAACACACTGTTCTTCTCGTCCAACACTCGGCCTCGGTGGAGATGCTCGTTTGAATTTTTTTTTTAATAAAATATAGTTTATTAGTACAAAAAGGAGGTCTTATAATCTAATTCAGTTTTGATGCAGACAATGTTCGTGACGGTAACAGTATGCACGGTAAGGACGTATATATTAGACATCTATGGCGCAGACATACACACGGTGAGGACATCTACATCAATCACAGCATCGTTGTTGCCAAGGATGTGGATGATGTAGTTTGAAAAAACACTTAAAATTGCACTGCGTTTGCTTGTTCTAGTTCGGTTAAGAGCAGGCCGGTGCAGGTCCTCAAAACTTAAATTTGACCCTGGAGCAATTTGTCTAAGGTGTTGCTGCATGCAGGCCCACGCTAGCGACACGCGTGGGCATGCAGCAAATTTGTGCTCCAGGGTCTCGACGGCGGGACAGAACGAGCAACATGGTGTGGGGATCCTTCCCATTCGGAAGAGGAGGTCAGCATGCGCGATCTTCCCATTCACCAGCAGGAAGAGCGTGGACCGTTGGTTAGAGTTTAGTGTCCTGGATCCTATGTTTCTCCAAGCTCTTCTCCATAGGATCCTAGGAGAGGCATGGACCACCCTCGGATCCGGAAGGTTGATTGTTGCGGTATACCGAAGAGTGCGTGTTGTGGAGTGGTGTCGCTGCTTTGCCGGTATGTAGGCCATGTGCCGGATGACGCTGCGCAGACATGGGTTGGTGGTTGGAATGGATCCGATATCTGGCGGGTTTCCGGCGTTGGCTACATGCAGGCGACTGGTCGTGAGGCATTCCTGCTCTGCGATGTAACGGTTTGTTAGAAGCGCCTGGGTGGTGATGGTGGGGATGTGCAGGTTAAGTCCACCACGGCTTCGTGATAACGCCATCTGCAGGAGGGGTATGCGTATCCCATTGGATCCGTTCCACAGCAGAGATCCAATCATGTGAGAGACCTTCGCGATGTCCAGTCGGCGGGGGCTGCAGACCGACGCGATGAACCACAGCCTTGGGAGCAGGAAGGTGTTTAGCAGCAACACCTTCTGGGCCAGGTTCAGGTCTCTCACACGATGAAGCCAGACCAACTGCCGGAACTTCTGGATCACCACGTCCCAATTGTGCGCCATGGCCTCGCGGATATTGTTCGAGAACAATATCCCGAGGAGCCGGAGACGCTCCTCGGTGCGTAGCCATGGGACGTGGATCCTCGTTGCTGGTGTGATGTGCCCAATGTCGATCGCTACGGTTTTGCCTACGTTCAGCCTTGCCCCCGAGCATAAGCCAAACGCTTCAATCGCTTCTTTCACCCGCCCGATTTTGGAAAGGGATGCAGTCACCACTAAGAAATCGTCGGCATATGCGTTGATCAAGTCATCCTAATCGCTGCAGATGCTTTCAAGCTCAGTGATGAGGGGATGTAGGTAGATGACAAACAGGTGCATGGATAGGGGATCGCCCTGTCTGACGGAACGTTGGATAGGAAAGGAAGAGGAAAGCTGTCCATTCACCAACAAACGGGAGGAGGACCGCTCTCCAATTGACCTGAGAAGCCCCACCAACCCGGGATTAAAACCCAAGGAGGTCATGGTCGTCCACAGGAAGTCTCTGTCGACGCGATCAAAGGCCTGCGAGAGGTCGAAGGACACGAGCTTGCCACTTTTCTTCCTCCTCTTCAAGTCCAGAATTCTCTCCTTAACCGAGAGAACAGCTTCGAAAATATTGTGAGCTTTGTTGCTACACTTTTGCGCTGCGGAAATCATCTGCCACTTGTCGATAATATTTTCGACTCGTAGCTTCAGAATTCGCGACAGCAGCTTATAATCTGTGTTAAGGGGAGAAATCGGACCGAAAGAGGGTATTGCACTCCCAGTTCCCTTCTTTCTCACCAGCACTATGACGCCGTCGACAAAACCTCGAGGAAATTCCCCACGAAGGGCCTCGTTGAGGACGTACCCGTAGAACTCCCTGGGAATTCCATCCGGGCCGGGTGACTTCCGAGGTGCCGATTTTTTTATTGCATCGAAGATCTCACTTATAGTGATGTCCTGGTACCGGCCGGTACTTCAACCTTAGCATAATAAACGTACACAGCCCGCACCTTGGAAGCACCGATGACGAGAAGGACGACTTCTATACGCAGCTAGAACGAGAGTACGAACGCTGCCCAAAACATGATGTGAGGATCGTCATCGGGGACTTGAATGCTCAGGTCGGGCGGGAGGAGGCATACAAACCTACAATAGGGCAGTTCAGCGCTCACCAGCTGACAAACGACAACGGTCTGCGGCTTGTCAACTTTGCCTCCTCCAAGCGCATGGTAATACGCAGCACCTTCTTCCAGCACGAACCTCGATTCAGCTACACCTGGCGATCACCGCAAGCAACATACTCCCAAATAGACCACGTTCTGATCGACGGACGGCACTTCTCGGACATCATCGACGTCAAAACATACAGAGGCGCAAACGTCGATTCGGACCATTTCCTGGTTATGGTGAAAATGCGCCAAAAACTCTCCGTAGCCAACACACTACGGAACAAACCTACCCCAAGGTACAACATGGATCGGCTGAAGCAAGCTGAAGTGGCAAATAGCTACGCGGCAGCTGTGGGGACAGCACTGCCGACTGATGAGGCAACACAACCGCTGCCTCTTAACGACCACTGGCGCTTAGTGGAGAAAGCCATCAGCAGCTCAGCCGACAATATGATTGGCTTCGTAGAGCGTAACCAGAGGAAGGAATGGTTCGATGATGAGTGCAGACGAGCACTCGCCAAGAAGAACGCAGCACGCGCCCGCATGATCCAGCATGAGACCCGGCAGAACGTGGAACTCTACAAGGCACTGAGGAAGCAGCAAACCCGACTCTTCCAAGACAAGAAGCGCCAGCTTGAGGAGTCGGGAGAACAGGAACTGGAGCAGCTGTTTCATACAAGGGACACTCGTAAGTTCTACAGAGGGCTGAACACGGCACGAAGCGGTTACACCCCAAAGACCGAAATGTGCCGTGGGGAAGATGGCAGCATTCTGACGGACGAACGAGAGGTGATTGCCAGGTGGAAGCGCTACTACGACGGACACCTGAACGGAGCGCAAGCAGGAGACCGGGGAGACGGTGTAGAGGACCACATCAGCAGAGTGGTGGGCGATGAGGTGCCCCCGCCATCGGTAGAGGAAGTCACCGGGGCCGTCAAACAGCTGAAACTCAACAAGTCAGCTGGCAGCGACGGTCTTGGCGCCGAGCTCTTCAAGATGGGCCAGGAGAGGCTTGCCATCTGCATGCACCAGCTGATTGTGAAGATCTGGGAACAGGAAGAACTACCAGACGAGTGGAAGATGGGAGTGATCCACCCCGTCTACAAAAAGGGCGACAGGTTGGACTGTGCGAACTTCCGGGCGATCACAGTTCTGAATGCCGCCTACAAGATCCTATCCCGAATACTCTACTGCCGGCTCTCCCCCCTAGCCAGTATTTCGTCGGAAGCTACCAAGCTGGTTTCGTTGGAGGGAAATCAACAACCGACCAAATCTTCACTCTCAGGCAGATCCTCCAGAAATGCCGAGAGCACCGAATCCCCACGCACCACCTATTCATCGACTTCAAAGCGGCCTACGATACCATAGATCGGACCGAACTATGGAAAACCATGCAGCAGTACGGATTCCCCGGAAAACTGATACGACTGTTAAGGGCCACAATGGATAGGGTGCAGTGCAGGGTGAGAATATCGAGCATGTTGTCGGATCCGTTCGAGTCTCATCGGGGGTTACGGCAAGGCGACGGGCTCTCCTGCCTGCTATTCAACATCGCTCTGGAGGGTGTCATTCGGAGCGCGGGCTTCGACCATCGGGGCACGATTTTCACACGGTCAGTTCAGCTTCTTGGCTACGCGGATGACATCGACATCATTGGACGGTCGACTGCGACGGTGTCCGATGCATATACCCGATTAAAACGCGCAGCTGCGGGAATTGGACTGGAGATCAATGCGTCAAAGACTAAGTACCTACTCGCCGGTGGCTCCGACCGTGACAGAGCAAGACTGGGAGCTAGCGTACGAATCAACAACGATGAGCTCGAGGTAGTTGAGGAGTTTGCCTATCTTGGGTCTCTTATAACATCGGACAACAACATCAGTTCGGAGATCCGAAGACGCATTGTTCAAGGAAGTCGTGCCTACCATGGGCTCCATAAGCTCCTAAGGTCCAGACGACTTCGCCAACGCACGAAGTGCACCATATACCGCACATTGATACGGCCGGTAGTCCTCTATGGGCATGAGTCCTGGACGCTGCTCACGGAGGATGCCAACGCACTCGGCATTTTCGAACGTCGTGTGCTCCGGACTATCTTTGGTGGCGTATACGTGCAGGACGGGTGGAGGAGAAGGATGAACCACGAGCTGGCTGAGCTGTTTGGCGAGCCGGATATCCTAACGGTGGCGAAAGCCGGAAGGATCCGCTGGTTGGGGCATGTCATGAGGATGCCGGACTCATGCCCCACCAAGAAGACACTCGTCAGCGACCCGCTCGGCACGAGACGCAGAGGAGCTCAGCGAGCCCGTTGGCTGGACCAGGTGGAGCAGGACCTGCGGAACATCGGATGTGACCGGGGATGGAGAGCGGCAACCACGAACCGAGCGACCTGGAAAACGATTGGTGACCAGGCCATGTCAGCACGACGTGCTCAACTATGAGCGGGCCAGATAAGAAGAAGAAGAAGTGATGTCCGCCATGCAACCATTGTTGGTATCACAGTCCTCTGGAATAACCCGTCTGGAGGTGAAAGCGTCATGTATTTCTGTATTTTGTACGTTGTCGGCCGAGTATAAGTCTTTGTACTGTGTGTACAAATACTCGGCGATCTCCTCCTCTAAGGCAAGAGTCGTTCCATCGTCAGTCTGTATTTTGACAATGTTGGTACGTCTCCTCCTCCGTTCACCCAGCTAGAAGGTGGAAACTCTTTCACCATCGACAAGGGTCTCATTTATCCTAGTGAAGTGTTGGGAAAAACGTCTCTGTAGGGAGAGCATTTTTCCCTTCACCAGGTTAATGGTCGCCAACTCGTCTGGGTGATTCAGATATCGATCATATGAGGTTTTAAGTTGCGCATAGAGTATACCCTGATGCAGACGGAAATCTCTGTACTTTTCGTTGGTTTTCCAACGAAAGAACGACTTTATCCTGGGCTTGGCGCATTCGACCCACCATGTCATCCAGGAACCGTAGTTCTTCCGTTGGCGTGTCCAACTGCTCCATCTGCACTGGAGTTCCTTCAGCACCTCATCAGATAAAATGTGAGGGCGAAGTTGCCAGTATCCATTTCCTCGCGGAACTGGGAGAGACGAAAGGCTGATCCGCACCGTCAGTGCCTTGTGGTCAGAGAAGGAGATCAGATGCATGTCGGTTGTTCGGAGTTGTGTCTGTATGCTTGCAGACACGTAGCAGCGAGCGATGCGTGAGCCCGAACCACGTGTGATGTAGGAAAACTCAACATCGTTTCCTCTGAGAGTCTCCCAACTATCACACAGACCTATGTTATTTACGGCATTTTGCAGAGCAAGACTGTAGTTTCCGCCACCCGTCGCATCTTTCGATTTCAACACACAGTTGAAATCTCCTGCTAGAACGACGGCTTCCCGTGCATTCCGCAGGTAGAAAGGCAACGTTTGGCCGAAGAAAACCTCCCGCTCCGCTCTGTGCTGTCCTCCCGAAGGAGCGTAAACATTGCATAGGGTGGCAGTATTCTCAAGCCGGACGCAGATTAGACGCGAGTCTAAACTGCGCTCGACTTGAGAAAATAACAACTGATCGTTCATCGGATCCCAAGCTACTCCCAACGCTTTGGTGCAGTCGGAGTATCCCAATGGAATAACTGGACTATCCGTTTCAATATTATCTGATGTAACGCCCATCCGCAAATCAGATACATTCGAGCACCACTTCTTCAATACGAACCCTCCTCTCGCTAGAGGTTGTACCAAATCTTGCTGCAATGAGCGGGCCGCCTGTTCCGATTCAGCACATCCAATATAGTCGTCCACATAAAAATCCCGCTTTAAAACTTCCGCTGCCTTTTCAAACTCTTTACCTTCATCTTCCGCCAGTTGATGCAACACTCTTGTGGCTTAGAAAGATGAAGATGTGAAACCAAAAGTTAGTCGTTGCAGCTCGTATGTGTTCACGGATGAGTTAGCATCACTCCGCCACAGCATTCGTTGATATCGGGTATCATCGGGATGCACCCGGATCTGCAGATACATCTTTTCCACGTCCGCCAGGAGTGCCACCCGGTGTGTGCGGAAACGAAGTACCAAATCAAATAGGGAGTCCTGTATGACCGGACCTGTTAGAAGCAGACCGTTGAGCGATTGGCCATTGGTCGTTCTAGCTGAGGCATCAAAAACTGGACGTATTTTCGTACTGCTGCTGCCAGGTTTAATGACCGGATGGTGTGGCAAATAGTATCCAGGTTTCGCTTCCACTTCCCCGTCTGATACCTCCTTTAAAATTCCTTTTTGTTGATACTCCAGGATTACTGCCTCGTATCCTTTCCTCAACTCTCTGTCCCGCGCCAAACGCCATTCTAGTTGCCCAAATCTCTTACACGCCGCTTCTCTTGAGTCTCCTAGATGGGGCTCCTCTGCCCTTTTGAAAGGAAGCTTAACCACATACCGTCCTTCTCGATCACGAAAGTGATGTTGAATAAAATGCCTTTCGCAATCCTCCTCCTGTTGCGTCCGCCGAGATGTCTCTGGTATTTCCTCGACTTGCCAGAAACGCTCTTTCACCTCAGTTAGGCAATTCGGGTTTGCTATCATCACCTTTTCCCACGCTCGTTGCGTCCTTGCATCCAATTTCAATACAATAATTTGCGGGAGCAAAATTCCCCACTGCGCGGGGTTTTCATCGAGTTGTGCTAACATTTTCAAGTGCGTTTCGCAACAACTGATAGGCACCTGGAACGCTTCCTTCGTGGGGGCCTTTATTCGCGGGGACAGTATTAGCTCGTTTACGTGTCGTTTCTTCCGGAGGTATTCGTTATCAAAACGCTCCACTAACGCTTCCCATGCCGCCACTTCCCTTTTCACACGCAGAGAAATTTTGCACAACTTTCAATGCCTCGTCTCGTAAAAAACTGCGAAGGTAATATCCCTTCTCTGTATTGGAGAGATCACTATTCTCATGAATTAGCTCCCGATACAGGTCCCGGAACGGGGCCCATGCCGCGTACTCGCCACCAAATGCGGGAATTGCAAGCTTTGGCAATTGCACGCGCTTGGGAGAATTTTTCTCCGCTTCTCCTCCTTCTAACCTCTCCGCTACGGTGTAGTACAGATTCTCTGCTTCCTCGCAGAGCCTTTCTTCTACGTCTTCCGCATCGATGATAGCGCTTTGGTAGCGCCACCATATGTCGTCTAGCGCCTTTTTTCGCACTATCATTGCCGCTCCCGACAGCCCGCCTGCGGTGGTTTTCTCCAGCCGCCGCATGGAGCTTATCAGCTGCTTCATCTCCTTCGCTGCTCTCTCGCCTCCTCTGGATGATTTCGGCACCGCTTGCGCCGTCGCCGCTTGCACTTGCACGGCTTGCTCCGGCCTCGTTGTGGTGTCCTCGTCGAACCCGTAAAACTTTCCACTGTCCGCGTCGCTTTCCATGTTCACTTGCTTTGTAACTCCCAAAAATCCTGGTCACGGCACCAATGTAGCGAATTAACACGTGTAGTGTATTCTTTTGTATCTCCCACTTCGCCCAGTATTTTCCCTACGTTGTGTGTTAGTTCTTTTCTCGGTCGCTGATACTAATTAACTGAGCGGAAATGCTCTCTCTCTCTCTCTCTCATCGTTCTAACGCAAACTTAAAAAAACGTTAACTTACAAACGCATAGTGCCTAACGCTAATTTATGCTCTATGTTTATGCCTACTTATACTATACTTCAATCGCAACAAACCCATTTAAAGGAACGTGAGTGTAATTTGACAGCCAGAATCGAACGAAAAATTTTCGTTCCAAGTCCGTGCTGTACCCGAGTATCGGGAAGGTTTACGTTTATGCCCTGGTCTGTCTGAGTACCATTCTGATCGAATTTATCACATGCGAGGATAACAATTTGTTGCTGGCAATTGATGCTCTTGACCAAATGATTGTGTCCTGAATTTCTTCTAAACGTGGTTTATGACGTCGATGTTAATTAAAAGGGTAATTGCTTCGAGTTCGCCGAGAATTTTTTTGTTGGTTTCTCTCTGACTGTATTTACAGCGTTTGTGAGCGCGCTTAACCTTTTGTCGAGTTGCGTATTAACTTTCACTTGCTGATTGCTACTGTCGATCAAATCGTTCATCGTTTTGTTGATGAGGCTTAAATTTTCTGCATTCGGACTGCCGCTGATCCATTTCTTCATTGTTCCGATTGCTTCTATGCTTCTAGCTTTCCTGGTTGATGCCTGCTGGTGCGTTTCCTCTCGTATCGTCGACGCAGATCAGCTGTTATAACGGTGAACATCATGTTGCCAATTTCTCCGATTATTGTGCCCGATATCCACTTCCATCCGTTGCGGTAGTATCGTTTGACGTAAACCAGATCCGATGGATGAAATCTCCTGATTTCGGTTGAAGAGACTGGACTCTCGTATGATGTTGTCCGAGGGTGCAGTAAATCCAACGTAGCTCTAACGTACGAATTATCTCAGGCCACTTAGTGTGTGAGTCGACTACTACGAGAAAGTAATCACCTTCTAGTGGACCAGCATAGTCCACGTGTATGCGTTGTCAAGGAGCTGTTGCTGTAGACCAGTATGAACTCACTTGCGAGGTGATTTTGCAACTAACTGACATGCGCTGCATGTTCTGACCCACTCCTCAATGTCACTGTGACCCACTCCTCAATGACGGCCAATAAACGTAACTTCGTGCCAGTGACTTTATGCGCTGCATACCCGGATGACCATGATGTATCTGAATCAAGCAACGTTTCTGAAGCGATTCTGGAACAACCACCCTTTCTCCGAATAGAATGCATCTGTCCACGATTGATAAGTCATCTCCTGGCATGAAAACGGGAGAGTTCGCCTGTAAAAGTGGTGTTGTTTGGCCATCCGCTTTGCATGTATTTTTTTATCTTTCTTAATATGTTGTCTGAATCGGTTGTTCTTGATAATTCAGCAAAACTAAGAAGTATCAATTCGAATGCTTGGGCTACTATAGCTTTGATGTCCGCTTCTAAATCGATCGACGCAATTACACAATCTTCGTCGGGTGTGTTTTGATGACTCATGAGGCGGGAAAGTATATCTGCGTTTCCAAAATCTTCGGTTCGTACGTATTCGATAGTAAAATCGTAGGACAGCAAAATCAGGGCGAATCGTTGAAGGTGATTTGCTGTGAAGGTAGGTATACCTTTCTTGGAACCGAATAAGAGCGTGCGATGATCAGTTTGCAAATAAAACCGTCTTTCGAAGATCATTTTATGAAACTTGTTAACGGCAAAAATTATTGCCAGACCCTCTCTATCTATTTGGCTGTAACGCTGCTCCACCGATGTTAAAGCTCTTGAAGCGTGCTGTACTTCCCGCATAGTACCGTCTGTGTAAAGGGGACTTATCGTTGCACCAATTCCCACTGAAGAAGTATCAAATGATACTAGGATTTTTTGCTTCGGATCGTAGTGGCTTAGCAATATCTCGGACGTTAAAATTTGCTTGAAACCGACGAAAGCTGTTTGGCACTCTGTATTCCAAAGGGACGGTGCATTTGACTTCAATAAATTATCGAACGGATAACGTAGTTTCCGCATATTGGGGACCAATTTGCCATAGTAGTTTGCGGCTCCCAAGAAGGACCGTACGCACGTAATGTCTGTTGGTGCTGAGAGCTTTTTTATCGCTTCTATCATGGCTGGATCGGGTCGTAAGCCGCGACTGTCGATCACGTGTCCAAGATATTTTATCTGTTGCTGTTTAAAGGAGCATTCATCAGCACGAATCGTAAAGCCGTAGTGTTCAATTCGTCGCAGAACATCTAACAAATTCTTGTCATGCTCCTGTTCAGTTCTCCCTCCAACGATGATGACGTCGAGATAGCCTGATACATCGTTGAGGCCAATAATCATTATATCTATAAGTTGCTGAAAGACGGCGGGCGCAACTTTAGTACCGGGAGGTAGACGGATATAAGAGTAGAGACCTCGTTGAGTGTTAATTGTCGAGGCTCTATTTCGACATGTAAGAAGGCATCTGTTAAATCGATTTTGCTAAAGTATTTGCAGTTAGCCAGTTTTGAGAATATGTCTTAGGGGACCGGTAACGGGTGATCGATAATCGAATAATCACCACACAACCTTATTTGTCCGTTGGCCTTTTTTACAACAACTACCGGAGCTGCCCATTCCGAATATCGAACCGGCGAAATTATTCCTAAACTTTGTAGCCGGTCTAGCTCACGGTTTACTGTCTCTTGCATGGCATACGCTACGGGTCGTTTAGGTCTAAATACTGGCCTAACGTCCTCTTTCAAGGTTAATGTGATGCTAGCCTTCTTACAGAGCTCTATTCCTTCGAATGCACTCGAAAATTTACGCTTCCATTGTTCCAGTGTCGACGCGGTTCCCTCAATATGGCAGCAAAAAGTGTCTATAGGAACTGACCATAAATCAAATAAGTCGACAAGATCAACGCCAAGTAGTCGAAGATTTGCAGTTCCACAAAAGCAAATTGACGCTTCCTTGGTGTGATTGCCTACGGCTGCGTCCTGCTCCAACACTAGTGAATTTAATGCTTTCTCTAGGGTAGTTAGGTTGATGGGATTTATCATGTTAATATTTCCGTTCTGTACTCTTCTGGTACCTGTCTTTAATGAAAGTAGCGGTTAGTCGCTCAAGAAAGTTATTTGTAATTCTGGTTTTGGTTGAGTTATTTTTTCGAATGGTGGCTGAGGTAACATAATGTTGTCTTCTGCTGAATGAATTACGTCCGCGTTTATCATGGTAACAAGTAACAAATTATTTGAGACGGTGTGTTATTTGGAAGGTGTCCATGTGAACTCTGTCAAAGGGTCTGTTAGTGGTCGGTCTAGGAGACAATTTGATATTATAGGGCTTCTTTTCGTATTTATGGGTGTTAAATACCTTACATAGGTGAGTTATTGCTTTGGATTTGGTAGACATTTTGGGAAAGAAATAGCTTCTCCGTAATTGATGTTCAACTTCGGTGATGCCTCTGTGTGCGCGTTCCTGTTCTTTGGAACTATCCTGTCTTGTCTTTCTTGGTTGGTAACGTCTTCTACCTGAAGTTGTATTAGCACGAAGAGTCCTCGTTGGTTACAATGTTGGCTGTATACGGATTGCATTAGATGGATAAGATTTTCGGCGGCCATTATAGCAGTTTGTTTGCCATTATGGTATCTTTTGAACGAGCCCATTATTGTTAGTTCGTCATGATTCGGTTTACAGATTATGATTCTGTTAAAACCTGGGAAAGCAGTTTCCGTTATGTCAGTTGTTATTTCGAATGTTCTGAATATTATTTTGTTACGGTTAATTGGTCTTACAGAAAAATGGATGTAATAGTCATCCGATGTATCTGCTGAATGGATGGTTTGGGAATCGGAATTGGGGTTGTTAGGGGAATTATCAGGAGATGGAGAGAATTTCATCTTGTCTCCCTGAAACGCGAACAGATTCTTCCAGGTTAACTGTAATTTCATTTCATTCATTTCATTTATTTGGTACAATTGTTTGCCGCAGGGGTTTTACAATATAATACTTAACTTAAAAGGTTAAAGGGTAAGGGAGAGGATATGGGATCTGAATTGGGAGAAGGAAATGTGGTAGTCAAATAGACCGCTCACAGCATTGAAGGCCGAAAGTGACCGAAGCAACGGATCATTCTGGCCAAAACGTGTCCGAGGAGTTCTCCTCCGTGTTTTCCTTTTTGTGTGGTTGATTTTCAATTCCTGTGAAAGATCAATTTTTATTAGTATTTGAATTGGATGAATTGTTTAATTTTAGGCTGAGCGTATCAGCTACAACATTCGCTTTTCCTTCCTTATACTGGATATCGTAGTCGACATTTTCCAGTTCTAGTCTCCATCTCAGAATATGGTGAGCGGTTTGCGGTTGCGGTTTTGAGCAGATGATGGTGAGCGGTTTGTGATCTGTTATTAGTATGAACTTGTTTCCGTAAATGTACGGCTGGTATTTCTGAATTGCCCAGATAATTGCTAAAGCTTTCTTTTCGGTTGTCGAGTAATTCGACTCTGTTTCATTAAGCGTTCCGCTGCTGAATGCAATCGGTCTTTCTTTACCGTCTTGCATTTGCGATAGTACGGCGCCAAGTGCATAGTTGCTTACATCTGTCGTTAAAATAAACGGCAATTTAAAATCGGGGTGTATTAGTATTTGATCTGATGAAATGATTAGTTAATGCAAGGCGGTGACGATTTTGATTTTTTTTAAACTTAATTTTATTAAACCATTCTAGTCGCAACCTGCACGGTTGAGCTCTTCTTCGGAACTAACTGTTGGCGTGGCTTCCCACGATCAGCGGTGGTGCGTCGTCACGGGCTCGTCCACGTGACGGATGGTCCTATGTTGTCTGGGGTGCGCGCGTGTGGCTGCAGAATGCGCGCTGGCGAAGTGGCCTATGCTGCGTCGGCGGTTTGCTAACAAGCTGGGTGTTAACTCCTCCCCTCTTGAGTGACTTTGTCCTCAAAGCTTCGCTGCGGCGTGGAACGAGGCTGGCTTGCTGATGTAGGTTTCTGCTCGATTTTCATCCTTTGTGTTGGTCATCGGAATGTTGACTTTGACTCTTGTACTCCGTGTTCGCAAAAGTAAGCAAATGATTGCTGCGCATGTTATAATTGTTATCGTCGTACCTCCGATTCCAAACATGTTGACTTTCCATGTAAGGGAGTTATTTTTCAAGTTTATGTTTTGCAATTTTTCTCGATGTTGAAGTGTTAGGTTTTTTATATGTTCTATTGAAGGCTCGTCTATTAATTCAATTTCCTTGACTGCTACTCCAATCGTTGCGTAGTATGGATTTTCGGGGATGAGAACCTCTGTGTTGGAGTAGAGTTCTCCTTTGACAATAATATTACATTTTTTAAATTAGACAAGGAAAGATCCATTGAGTATGTGGTTTGTATTACTGCAGTTCGACGTTATATCAATGGCATTGTTGATTAAGATATTTACTGGATTTATGCGTTTAATAATTCCTTTCGCATAAACTTTTTCGTAGAAGCAATTTGCCTGTTTTGCTCGCACTAATTGCTGCACGCATGTGCTCGACATTTCAAGTTCGTTATCATCACAAAAATAATGGTGCTCCGGATGCTTAAACTTTTAATCACCTTTCCACAATTTTTCTTTTACACAAAACATTTGACAATCCGGCTGCGCCAATTATGATGTCGACGCAAGGGTATCGAAGTAACATTCCATTGTTCTTGTTGGTTTTTCTCTCTGAGGAAATAAGCTTAGGCGCGTTAACTGCGAAATCGTCTTTATTCTGACGGAGTTCATGAGCGACTGACTGACAAGCATTAACGTTCGTTTAACTGTAAAGATTGGCAGTGCTGCCAGCATTGCTTTGGATTTTAATTGGTATGGAACGTTAGCCAACAGCTCTCTTTCTGCTGCGGCTGGCGGCGATGCGTTCTCACGTTTCCCGCTTGCACATGTAATATTGCGTCCTTCACCGTCGGTTGCCGACCCAAGACTTGACAGCCTGTGTTCCTGTCCCTGACAGTTGTCTCATCTGTCACTCTCTGACATTAGTGCAGGGTTGATGCACAATGGTGAAAACCACAAGGTTAGTATACTACAGCACGACTCAGCACGGTAAAAATAATGCAAAAAAATTAGAAAAACAAAACTAAATCGACATTTTATTTCCTGGTATGGCTCGTAATTCTCAAAATCTCTTCTGATCTACAAACAAGCGCAAAGTTAATCACCTACTCTAATCGTCGATATTATGTAGAAATATACTAGCTGTATTTGTCAACCCTGGCATTCTTTCATTCTTAGCCATTTATAATGGTTTTTTTAAACTTTTGCCGTTTGATTTTTTAATGTTTGTTATAGTATCACTAATAAAAAATGAATTTTGAAACGACTGATAAATTTAAAAGCAATCAGAGTATTATTTGATACCATATTCTTTCTAACATCCGAAGTACGTTCCATCATTATATAAATTACAGGTTTAAAAGGTAAGTTGCGTCTTCTATTTATGCACAACAAATGAAAGAACGAGCAACACTTTTACTGTCTCATTTTTCAAGATGGGCCAAGGGAGGCTTGCCATCTGCATGAACCAGCTAATTATGAAGCTTTGGCTTGTAGGGACCTTCAGTACATGAGGCTTGTTTTCCGCTTCGCCAGAGATAACGGTCTACTCCAGTGATTCCTATCCCATTCCTCAAATTCCTATCTTGCCTCTAGCTACTCCATCCTATGTTGTGTTGTCTTCGTCGATCACTGTTTTTATGTTGTGTCAAATTTCAGCCGATGAAGGAGCAGTCGCTTTCGTGGACGGCACCAAATCCGCAAAAGGGGAGGCAGACTTGGCAGCAGAGAATATTTCGTTCAGCCTGATCCATTTGTTGTTTAGTTGCAGTACAGTCCAACCATGAGCGAAAAAATCGCCACCGGAGCCACATCATACCAATATTTGGCCGCACCAATAGGAAGCCACACCATACCATTCCAGAGTTCTCCATACCTCACCACACAACCGGAGACAAGATTCATTCCACAACAACTCCAACCACACCAATAACATCAGGATACACCTACAATCACCTGCAATAGCCATAACACCAACCTCAAACTTAAACGCCTCAACCACAACCGAGTACGCCCGGGATAAGGCAAAATACAAGGAGGAAATGCCTTGAGATTATTATACCTATCAGCACAGGCGGTGCTGAAAATACGGCGAATGATGATGATGATGATGATAAGTCCCACCACTTACCCCACAGGTTTGAGAAGGACGAAGGTATCTTAAGATATTAAATGTATATCACCAAACGAGAGGGGGCGTTGGGGCATTACTCTCAAGAACGTTCGCATTAAACTCTGTTCCATTCGTACAACGGTCGCCATCAATTGCACTAAGAGGTACATCTTAGATTTCCCATCTAGCAAAAGGGGACCACTTTCCGGAGTAAGGTAGGTATTTTCGTACTGTTTCCGTTTACACCGCCAGTTATCAATGGATGATAATGTGGTGAAACTAGGCAGCACTACTTAAGGGACCTGATCCTGTTCCTTGCATACAAAGGTCCCGAACAATCACCGCGGAAGATGAATCGCCGAGCCCCCCAAGGTTAACGAGGCACCACTCTCCGGAGTGTAAAAGGGTATTTTTGCTCTGTTAGAAGTTCACACCCACAGTTACCATTGGTTGATAATGTGGTGCCACCATAAAGAACCAAAAGGGACCCAACTATTGCGAGTTGATACTACTAGTTCTTTTCGTACAGCCATGTCCACCAATTGTCCTCATTAACGTGCGCGTGTCTCAAAGCTATGTAGACTCTTTCATTTAATTAAGTTAAATTAAAAAATCCCTATTCATTTTTTTTTCTTATCGTCACCATAATCAAAGACCATGTTGACAAATACAATACTACGAGCTCAGTAACTACAACATTTACATAAATACATTACAACATCCCGTCATAATTGAGAATGCCGTCATAATCAATTTAAATAAAATTTCATATGGTAGATCTGGAATCTGTTTTTGTACGTTCTTCGCAATTTTGGCTACAATTCGTTTGGTTTTGCGAAGGTTACCATTTGTATTCATTTTAAGGAAATTTTTTTCCATTTTATTTCCTTGCGTTAAAAATGCATGGGAAGGCTCAAACAAGCCTCCCACCGACAAATGTCTGACAAAGGTCGGAGGTTGGCAATAGCTATGGTCAGTAGTTATTATAAAAGTTTGGCTACCTAATTGTAAGCCTGGATAGTTGGCGTTGAATTTGTTTGCTATGAAACCCATTACGTACTGTAACCCATCGCTTTCTTGCTCCGATTGTGGAACGATGCTACTACTAACAGTACTGAGTATTTTCGACTCATCGCTCTTTTCATCAATTGCTTGACAAATATCATTTACCCTTTCCATCGTTTCGACGTCGGGAAGGGTCTGGTTGAAATCAACTGCCGAAAATACAGCAGCTGAGAAGAACGCTTCTGCCTGTTCTTCACTCTCGTAATTTTCCTCAATTTTTTGATCTGTGTGATTCTGCAGAATGGTTGGTGACTTACCAAGAATCATCAGGCGTATTCTATAAATGCAATTAAGTGGGGACGGATGATCATATACGCCCCCCAACTGGCGTAGTTGAAAAAAAAAGTTCTCCAAAACGTCCTGATTGAGCTGCAATAAAAAAAGAATTTTTCCTTTCTAGTTTACATTTATTTACCTTGTATGTGGAAATAAAGCTGCTGTTGTGTTTTCTTTTCATGTCATCATATAATAGCTGTAGAGAGGTTACATGCATAAGGGTCGATTTTTGGAAAACTTGCATGCCTGTTTTTCCTAATGCTGTCATGTTTTTCATCATATGAAACATATCGCTCAATGCCTTTACTTGGTTATCATTTCCCTTGAAGGATTTTTTAATATCCTACAATAAACGAAAAAATCAATAAACGATGCCAACTCTTCAGCATCACTGTTTTCATGAAAATACCTTTTTAACGATAAAGCAGTGGGTCTGGATAGCAGTTCTGCGGCTCTTCGAACATTTTGGCGTTCTTGAGGGCTCATAATTAAATGATTTTTTGTTATTTTGAATATTGGTGTAAATTCTGCTTCATTCCTATTTGCTACTAAGTCAAAGAGGGAGTCTGGTTTTATGTTTTTGTTGTTATACACAAGGCCTGTATCTATTAAACAGTTTCTGATAAATTTTAATAAATGTGGTGCGTCAGGAAACACATAAATATTACACTCGGTAATTGGATGTTTAAAATATAGATGAGAGTAGTCATGGGCACCTAACTCTTTCCAGCATGAAATATTTGATTGGCAATCATCGCTAACTATTGCTACTACGTTGATTTTAATCTTACTAAGGCGGTTAATAATTTCTAATAATTTTTTTTTTTGGTCATTTGTACATCAAACCCTATAAAAACAGGTTGTTTCCAATTTTTAAACAATCCTCTAGCCATCACAACTTGCATGTAGTTATGTGGTCCAAGCACTTCATCGCTGGCAGGATCATATTCTAAAATTCTATTCACTTTCATTTCGTCGAATAATAAAACTCTTTCTCGATCGCGATTCTGCAGACAATTGGTTATGTTACTTAATAATATTAATACATCATCTAGTAAACCCTGTTTTAGGTCTAAATTTCGTGCATACCTTTGAAGCGTCGAGAAAGAAGGTAAAGGATAATTCAAATCATTGGCCATATACTTATAGGACCGTATACCAAAATAACGGAGAGTAAAGAATTCACTTATTTTTAGTTTTGTCCACTTTACTCGCCTTTTTTTCTTAGTAATTAAATCGATTTGATTAGATGTTAACGTATCCTTAAGATCTTCTTTCATTTTGTTATTGGATTCTTTTTGGCCCAACGCAGAATCTTTGAACTTATCAAAATCAAATTTCAAAGTTTCTGCCTCGTGTTTGTAATTGATAGCATCTTTACAAGCATTTTCAAGTTGTTTCGATAAAACTTGATTAACCTCGAGTAATTGATGGCATTTTTCTTATTCTTTCTTAATTTCTAATTTTAATGAGCTTATTTCAGCATCTTTTTTTTAGGCAAGAGTGGCATTCACGACATTCTGATACATGTAGTTGAACGTCAGGGATATTTATTGATGATCTAATTTTTATCACGGATGGCACAGCTGTAAAAACGCAGTTAAAACATAAACAATAATTATACTAATATTGATCACACTCAAACATACTGTTACTCCATGAAGCATCGATACATTTACAACTTTTAACTTAAAACCTTAATTTGGTCTTCAAAGTTCCAACGGTTTATCATGGTAATGACGGTTGCATACGAATCCAGATAAATGGCTCGTTAATTTTCATTAATGATAAGAGGAATAAGGAGTTTTCTAATCTCAACATAAGATGCCGTACTATTCGATTCATTTTTACAATTGAAATTGTTGCTGGAATATCCAAGAAGCCAAGAGAAGAAAAGAGCAC
The DNA here is from genome assembly GCA_914969975.1 of Anopheles atroparvus. Classification (NCBI taxonomy): domain Eukaryota; kingdom Metazoa; phylum Arthropoda; class Insecta; order Diptera; family Culicidae; genus Anopheles; species Anopheles atroparvus. Next base: position 30,215,370 of record CAJZCY010000004.1, on the reverse strand, counting down.
ATCATCATACATCATACAGTTTTGACTCATGTATTTGCTGTGAAAAGGTTTGCAGCATTAAGGTAAAAGTTGTGGTTTTACGAATGTTTTCGGAAGAAGATATCCCTCATCTCATCTTGACCTCATCTTGAAATAATTACTAATAAATGTTTACATACCTGTTGGTTTAAGCCTTTTCAATGTTTTTCTGCTTTCTTTCGTCGGAGAACATATCAATTGGTAATCCTCCTTTAAAAAATGTGCCGAACAAAGAATGTTATTTTTGGAGGGCGTCCAAGCTTCTCCCCTTTTACAGAATAACACCCATTGTTGGGATAAATCACATTCGGTAGGGAATTTGTGAAAAGTTACGTCTTCTTTTTAACAAGAAAGCGGCTATTTTCGCAAAACGACGCAGCACAGACAGATGTCATGCTGCACACTTAAATTAAATGAAAAACATGATTATTTAATTTTATTAAACCAACTTTATTAACATACCGCTTAAGGTTCTAGCTCAGTAAAAGTACACTAAATTCGCCTGTATCCTGGTTTTATCAGTTGAATTTTATTTATAAGATTTATTGTACAAGATGATTCGTAAGCAATGCGTGAAAGCATTGAGCAAAACAAACTGTAGCTAGCCAGCTCATAAACGTAAACAACACCTAACCAACTGTCAAAAATATTTCCACGGTCTCTGGCTCCTTACATGGTACGACGCGACCTCCCCTTAACCGTCTTTGAGTATAGGTGCCGCTACATGATGGCCTTCTTTTTCGGCAATCTTTCACACACATCCAAGAGTGCTTGTCAAACAAAAGAAAAATGGAAAACGCTATAACAAAGATGGCAATTTTGGACGCCTTTTTTCAAGATTACTTGACAGGTTCATTGTATATGGTTATCTTGACATCATTACGAAAATAACGTTATCAGGGAACATTACGAGAGGTATCATTCAAAATAATGCTCTCATTCATAAATATACAAAATAAATAGCATGATTTGCTTTTATATAAAAATCACAAATCATATTATTATAAAATAATGCACGGCGGTCGTTTGATAGCTGAGAAAATAAGTTTATATCCCCGAGTTAATCTGTTTAATATACATGTGCACACAACAATGTGCACGGAATATCAGGGAAAAATACATAAGAATAGAAAAAAACCTTATTGAGAGCATTTTTGATTGATTTTCATAATTATTAGAATAATCAAAATAGTCGAGTTGTGTATACACATCTTGTTTTTGAAGCAATATTACAATTGTACTTGTTTATAGTAATCTCGACGGTACCATAAGTTGCCGATTTTGATTGCACTCTAGTTGCTCGTACGTTTCAGTGATTTCAACATCGCTTTGCACTTACATTTCGCTCATATTTCTTGGATTTTCGTGGAGGCTCCATTTTTAAAAACGTTTTCTTCTGGCTTCCGTTCGTGGTCCGACTTGGTTCGTGCTAATCGACCCACACTTTTAAAATCAATCGAGTTATCAACTGTGCCAAATATACATTTCAAGTAAGGTTCATGCAGAATATAGCATAGCCTCTCGTAACCTAGTTAATGTCAAACGGATGGCTGTCAACATTGCCAGCAATTCTATCCACGGACCCACGGATAGATCGTCAATTTCTTCGGCAATCTTTTTGGACGCACTCACACATTTAAAAAATCGTGTACGTATACGGTAAACGTCAACATTGCCGAGAAAGAAGGCCATCATGTAGCGGCACCTTATGGCAATGAAAAAAAAGTTGTTTGTTTTCAGCAAGATTTTTGTCATCAAGACTTGTTTGAAAACGTATTTTGGTAATACCGGTTCGTTCGTTTCGAATTTTTTTTTATTTCATGCAGGAGTTGAATTTAATGCCTAGATATGGAACGCTGGTCTACCAATCACACGATTGCATTTCTCCTGGCATTTTAGAGAGTTTTGCGTTGTAATGGCCGGCGGTAACGGTCATCATAATGAAATTTACAGTCTTTCCAACAGTCAATGTGAAGATGTCTGAGTACGAAAATTGAGCAACTAATGTGAACAGGTACCATCGCCGGTTGCAGGATTTTTTAACAAACCTGGGCGTCTACACGCGTCAATGGGAAAACACCTTTAGTGATGCTGAATACAGAGCAATTCAAAACCATGTAGAGAAATATGCTACTCTGCAGATGGTTAGAGACCGGCTAGGAAAGGAGAGTCAATAGGACCGATTATGATACACAAACGGAAAAGTCTCAAGACAAGTCACTCAAAACAAACGGAAATAAATTTGGTATTATGAAACCGTTCTTGAGACAAGACAAGTTTCGTCAAGTTTTTGTTTCGTTGAATTAGCCAAATCAATCTGTCAAAGCAATGTTTACAAAACAATCAGTGCCTAATTGTAAACACAAGTGTTAGTCGTGGATTAGTTGCTGGTTGATTTCCTGATTTGTGTTTCCTGATTTGTGGTGTTACAATGATTTTTTCATACTATGTGAGCGACGATAGCAGTGAAGAAGAAAGTCGACCAAATCTTGCAAACCAACGTCGACTCCTCCGCAGCATGTTCGACCCTATGGAGTTGAATACACAAGCGTGAGAATTCTCATCGTGACCCAATCGGCTGTTTTTGTGTTGTGTAAAATGTTGTGCAGCAATGTTCTCAAACATGTTTATTCTTTACAGATTCAAAAAAAATTTCCGCGTGTCCAAGGAAATTTTCCTGGACATACTTAAGGAAATAGAACCGAAATTTCCTCCAGTTAGGGCAAAAGGACTCACCCCACCTGTGGCCATTAGAGATTTTTTATTAGCCCTCAATTTTTTTTTAACTCCACATTTGTAGTCAAACCATACCTACGTGTGAAGCATGGAAAGAAAATTGAAATTAGAATATTAAATTTTTAGTTGTACAACAACACTCTCCCGTCTCCATGTATTAGGCGATCTGATCGGTGGGCCTAGTGGATTTAGGTTTTCTGCCATTTCGGCCCAGAAGCTATTCTGGTTTTCCTTACAACGAGCCCGAGCGATGTCGGGTCTTGTTTCCAACAGAGACACCATTTTTTCATACTACCTTTTTGCTGTTCGTATTTCTGCATGCGTGTCTTCCCTACGAATCACCAAACAAATCAACAATTACTCAATTTTACTACTTGCCAAAGTACAATACCTACATTGTAATTCGCCAGTGATGAGCGTCCTATACGAAATTGGCGGGCTTTCCGTAACAATAATCTAACGGAAAACAGTTTGACAGTTTTGTCTTTCCGTTTGTGTCAGGTAATAGGTGTTTTTGACTGTGAGCTTGGACTTTTACATTCGTTAAATTTTGTTTCTCAAATTGACAACACAAACACGCTTCATAATACGAATCGACCATTTTGGAAATTTTGTCAAGACAATTTGAGTCAGATAATAGGCCTTAATAGCCTCATGAGATAAGTAAATACCAAGCATTCAGGGGACAGCTTTTTGAAAAAAATAGACTGCTTATGAAGCAAAAAAAAAAAGATGGTGATTTCGCAGAAATTACTTCAAAGGGCATTGAAAATAGCCAACAGAAGTCACTCTCCTAGAGTCCATAGAGCTTACAGAGTTGCCGAATAACCTTTGGGGGCTTACGCCTTTCGGATCGTTTTCTGATACTCGTAGAGATAGGTCTTACTCGCTTGGTGTCCAGATGATAAGAGAGAGATTAATTTATTCTTAACTATGACAAGACCATGTCTTGTACTCAAAACAATTATGTCGCCCGTTTAGTAGTGAAGTTTGAGTGATCGAAGTGAAGCTCAAACGAGGGTTAATGCTCGTAACGCTACAAACCCGTGAGATTTTGTGTCGATGCACATGTCGTCTGCAACGAATAAGTGGAAGGCTTTAGTGATAACGGACATATATTCACGGTTTCTAGTGGCGTTTCCAATCGAAGAATTGAGAGGTAGGGTTAAAACGTCTAAGCTGGCGCGAAATCAGAGGGAGGATAATAGGAGAGGGGCGAAATCACATAGATTAAAGCCTGGAGATATGGTACTGGTTATGAGGCAGCGACGTGATAAAACGAACCGTCAGGTAAGGCGTCCATACACGAGGTGATAAATATTGCCGGAGCCGGAAGAATGCGATGAAACAGAAATTGCGCCAAGGATAGTGTATGACCGCAATATAAAACATATTAAAAGATTTGTAGAGCGTGGTTCCGATGGAAACATGTTAGGAAGAAGGTGGTAACAGGAGAAGAAGCTCATAGGGAAATGTCGTATCGAACAATTGTCTGTTCATTGTGTCAATCTAATAGATGTGCGGACAACTGAGAATGTAATGAGGCCCGTTGTTTTTCCAAGGGAAGAATGTGGCATCCGACGAAGGAATGTAACAAGACGGAATACGGTTAGCGGGCAGTCATGTGGAAGCGGATAAAGAGAACGGTTGTGTGTCATGGTAGAGCAAAAGCGTGGTGTATTATTCGGTATCCCTACTAGCCAAGGTGAATAAAAAAGGAATTCTCCATCTCGCTCTTGCACACGCAAAGTGCCTGTGCAGCGCTCGACCGATGCCGATCCGAGGCATCGAGCAGCAGCAACACACGCGCGCACGCGTCGACTGCTTCACCACCAGGGGTAGATTCAACACATTTTGCCGTTCGAACCTAGCGGATTCATTTGTATTGGTGATAATTTCGGCACGGTACTAACATTTAGAAGCGTGAAGAGAACGCCGGCAGATGAAAACATATGTTTTTGCAATGAACTGAAGTTAACTTAATTGTTCCTTGCATTCGCTGCAAGCGATGTAAAGATGGTATTTCTGTACTGTTTCTGCTGTGTAAATAGAGAATGCCTCAAGGAACGAAATGTAAAGCATTGCGCTTGTTGTGATTATTATATAGATCGTTTAAGCGGCAGTTTTCAGCTCGAGCCTCTTCGTTGGAACTTGAGCAGATTTCTGATTGCTGAAGAACTTTTCTTCTGGAGCACGGTATTTGTGCTCTTACCCAAACCGTTGTGCATCCTATTCATCGAATCAATGCATCCATAGAAATTTGGTAGCAAGTGTTTCACTTTCATTGCAAACTTGTATTCGTTCGATAAGCTAAAACTAAAACTTGGCCAACTGTTCTGCGATACGCAATGGACATGTGTTGCAGACGGTATAAGTTGGCTCTCGTTCTTTGTCCAACCGTTGAAGGACCAGAATCGTCGTTAAATTGTTCTGAAGTACTCTATTTCAGTACACATTTCTTATACATTTTAGTGGCGCTAAATTGATGTTTTTTTAAACATAGGAACAGATTTGACGGGACGGGGGCGGGATATGTGTTCTTGTGACAAAATCGGATATCGATTGCATATGTGGCATGGATGATGGGGGTTCGGGAAGAATAGCGATTGGGAAAGGGGATGTATGAAGAAGATGACACTGGTTACCTGAACAACGGTGTACGCGGACCAATGGCATGAACAGATACCGACGACAGGTGGACTGGAGGATGAAGTGCTTGGATCTATAGCGGTCGGCAAACCGCGCGAAACCTTGGCTGATAAAGATGCCACGCTGGTGTTGACTGTACGACGGAAACACGGGATGTTGCATGTGTGGGCTGAAGATTATTCTGATTAAGTTTCTGTATCATTTTGAAATTTTATTCTTCTTTCTTCTAAAAAATCGCGCCTATGACGAATCCGAAAACTTTTTAACTTCACTTTTGCATTATACCCCGCCAGATAGAGTTGATGCCAATGAAGTAATCAGATCTCCATAAACAATAGCAACATTTACTTTCTGCCTATCGCTCTGTTACCAATATTAAGTGGAAACCCAGAAAATGTAAAGATTCAAACAAGTTGCATAATAACTTCAACATCAGGAATCAGGAGTTTTTGAGTGCACAGAACACGATAAGCGAATCCCTTTTTTATTTTAAAGCGCCATTTGAATCGTTTGCGTACTGGTACTAACATGGCGTGGTATAAAAATAAAACAGTAAACTCTTGTCTTTCATATTATGACAAACCCAAATGAACGGAACACTTTTGTATTCGATTCAGAATGTTCCAAAATAATCGATTGAATCATCGTTAAAAATGTTTGATAACATTAAGATGGATTAATAATTATATCTAAAATAACGATAAATTTTTGTTTACCACGTCATGATTTTGTTGTTGTAATAAGCTCCTCGGTTCATCACAAAAATGCATATTTTGCGATCCACGCAACGCATGTATGAATGGAGCAACGAGTAAAGCAGCACCGGGTGAGCATAACATTAAATAAATTCAATCCCTTGTTAAAACATTTCCAGCAAAGCAAACTAAACCCGCGGAGAGCAGTGAGCAGAGAGAGCAGAGCAAGGTACGGCAAAGCAATAGCCGTGAGAGATTTTTTCGTTCCTTTTTTGCTCCGGTTCCCGCTGAACCACCATGTGGTGAAAATCCGGCCATGTCTTTTTAAACTTGCAAACAATCATCCTGTCAAGACTTGTTTGGGCATTCTGTCAAGAATACTGTCAGCATTCTGTTAGGATGATTGTTAACTGCTCGAATGCTAGTTGGGATCACAACCGCTACATCCGAAAGTTCTACACGCGGACAGTTTGAAAGCAGTTTAACAGTTAACAGTTTGAAAGCGCCAGTGTCGTGTGCTTCTTCCGAAGCCTACGAAGCCACCTGGCGAGTCGTCCTCGTACAGGCCACTTCACGTGACCGACACTATCGCGAAAGTGTATAGTGAATGACCTCCTGAATGACCACCTCGGATTTCGCAGTGGGGAGATCGACAGTGGGAGCAACCCGGGACCTAGTTTCGTTTGTCCTCCGCCATTATTTGTGTGAATTGTTCAGTCACCTGCCAACACAAAGTTCCTTCAAGAACTAGAAGAAATTGACCAGAATAAGAAATTGGCAAAAAAGATTAACTCATTCCATGTTTTGGATTAATTTATTTTGGAAACACACCACGAAGAAATGCTGAAAATGAAATTGTGTTCGTAATCGGCTCATTCAAACCAACAACTTACCAGTTTGCTTGTTGGGGAGTCGACATAGGCACACAGGTGATATAATAAGTAGGATGCTATCGTTTACAACATTTTTAAACTCGGTAACAATTATTTATTCGTCTTAAATGTTTGGTACAGCATGTTTGAAAGATTAAAATGAATTATTTTTGACTAAAACCGTCGGACAAAACAACGTTTATTATAAGTTGATATTGATCATACATTTCCCTGTTGTTTTTTGTTGTTGATTTTGTCCTCTTTAAACAATGGCGTAGCCCTAGCTGCCTAGCCGTATATATGCGGCAAAGTGTTCATTAACATTGATCTCAACAATTTCATGCAATTTGGGCCCTGCGTGATGATGGAAGCTTTTTGTTTTAAATTAACTGAACAACGGTATATGAACATTCTATGGGATGGATTTCTTTCGTTTTGAAAAATCAATCAATATTGAAGTCTGAAAAATTTCTACAATAATATGGCATAATATGATTTCATTTTTGTTTGGCTTTGCATTTGAAATATATGTATAACGCAAATATTTAGATTGTAGCATATCTGCTATACAGCTTCTCTAGAATATAAATACAGTGTTCTAATTTTGAGATGACCACAAAGTAACCATAGTTATCAAACACAAAGTAACACGCGACACAACGTAGCACACGCACAACCCAAATCTTGACACACTTCAAAAACCCTAATTATTGTACACTTCATATCATCAGAGCGCATACGAAAACGCTACGTCAGGAACTGATAGTCAAACATCGTTTGAGGAAAACCAGAACCAACGAAAGGGAAAACAGTCGAATAGAAAACAACAATGTCAGCGCGATGCTACGATCGCGCTCAAGTGCTATCCATAGGAAAAACTCGCACTCAAGCGAAACCCGTAGGAAACGTTTTCAATGTTATAACAACATAGCGACACCCATAGGAAGCGTTACAATGTTACGATAACATTGTGCGTACAAAACATAAGCAGGAACCGTTCGACACTTAAGAAAAGGGTCAACGCAAGAATCTAGCGCATGACGAAGCGACTCAACCAACTTCTTATGCTAAGTACGGAAATTTGAGTTATGATAACATAAACCAGATGTAAACTTTCAATTGATGTCAAGACAAAGAAGTTACCATTACAAATAAAGAAAACGGGAACGAACGTCAGTCAGTCTCCGCCAGAAATCAGGAACGGCACGTTCGTTGCCCGCAGTATACACCAACAAACCCGCGAGTGTCCTAAGTTCTCTTCTCCGCGTGTACGCAGTATACCAGTCTTCCTCGCAACAGCATCGAACCTATCACAAGATGACTGCTTAACAATAATAATAATTGTTCCATTTTCATAAACCCGTACAATCTCGAACAAATTAGAACATACGTTTACAATATATATGCGCGATTCGTTAGTGTTATGGGCGATAACGGCAACCTGGTTGTACTATCCTTGGGCTCGCAATGATGAGCGATCATCATTGAGTGATGCCGCACAGCGAGGATTGAGGAGTGCCCGAGCACGATCGATCCGATGATCACCGAGCATGATCCGACGTCTGAGGTCACGGGAGTTCGCTCTCTTGCGTATCCAACCGACGATATTTTAATATGTAATACTGTGTTATTCGTTCCGTATAAATAAAGTGTGTTAAAGTTTCAAACCACACCAGTTAGACAGGAAGATTTCTTGTATGGGTAATGATGTTGGACACAGGTTCACCTTTTTTGTGCAACGACGTCTGCGCCACACCTTTATGAACTATTCACTTCTTGTGGCTCATACATCTTACCTTTAACCCACTTTAACTGAATCGCACGTATTTTATTTCCAATGATACTGGAACAATCTAAAAGGTTGTGGGCCCAGTACCATAAAAGAGACTAACTATCAATTAGCGAAAAGGAATTTTGTGATAAAAATCGTACGCGCAAAATGAATGGGAATCGATTCAGATTCAGCTTGGCAAAACTAAAAAAACAACACCTTTAACAGTCGGGACTAGCTTTGGCACAGCATCGATCCAGGAAGTTAGTAGCGCAAGCTTCGCCCAGCAGTACCGAACCTATTACGACGAGCTGTTCGCTCCCGTGGCTAAACAGACACATCTCAGAACGCCGTTGTCAGTGGCAAACAATGCAATCGCCTCATCATTGAGTGCAGGAATACTAAAATAGCGTAAACCGTTAAGCTCGTCATCATTGGGTTGAGCCAAAAGTTGTATGCACATTTTAATTTATCAAGTGTTGTGAAGTCAGAACAATATTTTAAATAAAACGAATATTAGTGGTGAAGAAGAAAGACGCTCTAGTGCAAGTTTTAGTGTTCAGTCATCGACCGAAGCGCACCAGCTACTAAATGGTTCCGGGGAACCGTCATTTCAACATCCGCCATTCGTTAATGCCGCAATCGCCGCCGACGGAAAATTCATCGAAGATGCAAATTTTGCAACTCATGCAGCAGCAAATGGCACAGCAGCAGCATATTTTGGCCTAATTAATGCAGCAGCAAGGATCGCGCCAACATTCATTTACATCGCCCGAACAAATTTTGGATTCGCTGTGCAGCCACGTGAAGCAGTTCAAGTACGATGCCGAAGCTGGAACCACATTTGCAGCATGGTGTCGCCGATACGAAGACCTGTTCGAGAAAGACGCAGCCCGCATGAATGATGAAGCGAAAGTCCACCTTCTTATGCGCAAACTTGGAAGCCTTGAGCACGAACGGTATCTGAATTTCATTTTGCCAAAATACTCACGAGAATTTTCGTTGTCAGAAACGGTGACCAAACTCACGGACTTTTACGGCACGAAAGAGTCACTGATACACAGACGGTACAAATGTTTAAACACGTACAAAAAGGGAACCGAGGACTCCTTGGCGAATGCTTATCAAGTGAAAAAAGGTGTGTTGGACTTTGAGCTGGGAAAGCTGACAGAGGAGCAGCTCAAATGTCTCGTGTTCGTCTGCGGACTGAAGGATGATAATGAGGAAGAAGTCGGCCGAAGATGTCAAATGCGAATCGAGGATCGACCGGAAATCACGTTGGAGCAAATAACGACGGAATGCCAACGTATCATCAATTTCGATAGTGATCGAATCATAGCGAGGGTGAGACAAAGGAAAAAGTAAACGCACTGCAGTACAAAAATAATCGTTTCCAACATCATCGTCAATATACGTCAGCGAAACCCTCATCTTCTGACAATCCAAGCAATCCATGTTGGTTGTGCGGATCATTACATTGGTCTCGGGAATGCATTTATCGCTCTCATAAATGCACAAAATGTGGTGACGTGGGCCACAAGGAAGGTTTCTGCATAACGAAGACTAGTTTTCATCGCAACAACTAAAACAAGCATTTTCGTCGAAGGCAAACCAACACCAGGACAGCCACAGTAAACGTTCAAAAAGTTCAGCAGAGAAGGAATTACGTGCCACTCAGCATCAACAGTAGTCTACGACTACAGCTAGATACAGCTTCCGACATAACAGTCATCGGCAAAAGTGTGTGGAAGCAGATCGGAGCACCATCCCTCTCACCGCCATCAGTGGACGCTAAAACCGCTTCAGGAAAGATATTACCCATTGTTCAGAACGGTGGTCAGACATAGATTAAGTTTAAGAAAAATAGAAAAATCCCTTAAATATGAGTGTTTTCCAACTTCGCGGTCAACTTCGACACCCGCGAAGTTAGCAAATCTCGGTATATAAGGAGGTTCTGAGAACCGCATAAGCACCAGTTATAAAAAAAAGCATTTTGAGTCGGGAGGGGGTCGTCGCAGTGCAACAACGGAGGAGAACAGACGTACATGCGTAAATAGCCTACCCGTCCAGAACCAACTTTGTGACAACAGGCGAAACCAAGCCCACTCGTGTATCCTAACTCTTTTTACCTTCAATCTTTGCAAAAAGTGGAAAATTCCAAGTTTTTTTTTGTTCAGTGTAAAGAGTGAAGAGTAAAGCCGGGTGAGGATGGCGGATCCTCACTTAGGATGGACTAAAAAACCTCCAGCCGCAAACCGAAACGCACAAACCGTGCCGGATTGGATGAACGATAAAGGAAACTGTGGTGATGTGAAGTTTTTGTTGATGTGCCCAGCCGGCAACAATGCACTACCTCAAAACCCGTGATTAAAAAAACCGTTGAACAACATGTGGGAAAAGTTGATGGAGCATATCCTATCGACCGACACACAAAATATGTCATCAAAGTACGCAGCGAGGATCAATACAAGAAAATTCAAAAAATGAACAAACTCTGCACCGGAACACCTGTCATCATTGAACCACACCCGACCTTAAACAGCACAAAATGTGTTGTTTCCTGCCCAGCAGTGCGCGACCTCACGGAAGACGAAATCTGCACCGAACTAAAAGACCAGGACGTTTTGAGTGTTAGAAGGTTCACCATTATGAGAGAAGGAAAAGTGACCCCGACCAACACGTTAGTAGTGACGCTCAACAAAGTGACTGTGCCAGACCGACTTTATTTTGGCTACGTGACTGCGGAGACTCGCCCGTACTACCCGAGTCCGCTGAGGTGTAAAAAGTGCTTTGCCTTTGGACACACGGCCGAAAGATGCAGCTCAAGTCAAAAGTGCCACAACTGCGGAGACGACGCGCATGGAGAATGCGGTCAAAGCTCAAAGTGTGTCAACTGCGACGGAAATCACCCATCGACCAGCCGCAACTGCCCAGAGTTCAAAAAGGAACAAGCCATAATCACCCTAAAAGTTGACGAGGACCTCACATACGTCGAAGCCAGGAAGACCTACGAAGCCAGAACTGCAGCACAGGTTAGTCAAGTACAAAAACGAATTGAACAATAACAGACAAACGTGACACAGACTGACCTTATGAAAGTAAACGCCCAACTGGTGCAAATTATCGCTGAGCTTAAAGACGAAATTAAAGACTTAAAAGAACGTTTCGACAAACGAAATATAAACACAGACAACGAAACAACGTCAACAGACACCACCGACTCTGAAACTGACGAAACATCAGACGCAGAAATGAGTGTAGACGAAACGAAGAAAACTAACAACCAAGAAAACACGAAGAAAACTAACAAACGTAAATCAAAAACCTCCTCTTCGGAAGAAGATCTTTCACCCAAGCATTCCCTGAAAAAGAATGCAAAAATCCACCTAGCCTCTACCTCTCCAATTCCCTCTCCTACTTCCCCTTCCCCATCCGCCAAATCCTCCTCCCCAAAACACCATAAAAAGAAAACATAGAACCCTCCAAGCCCCCATCAGAAAGGAAACTTGTAAATTCGCTTACGATACCGTTCCATCCTCTTTCCCCTAAAAATGGCACACACAATTGCCCTACAATGGAATTTACGTAGCATAAACGCCAATTTCAATGACTTACAACTTCTAATAGCAAAACACTCCCCAATAGTCATCGCCCTACAAGAAGCCTATCCCAAAAGACATGTAAACAAAGAATATGACTGGTACTTTAAGGAAGCCCAACCACACCATCACAACGTATGTTTGGGTGTCCTCAAAGATTACCCCCACAAAGTACTGACGATAAACACCGACCTCCCCATAGTTGCCATCCAACTAAATTCCCCAATAAAAGCCACTTTCATCAGTATATACCTTCAAAACCAACACATCCCACAACTACAGACCAAACTACAAAACTTGTTAGACACAATACCAAAACCCGTAATCTTCCTTGGTGACTTCAATGGTCACCACCCTATTTGGGGTGGCAACCGAACTTCACCTCGAGGTACCTCAATACTCAATTTCTCCATAAACAATGACCTAATAGTCACAAACCCCAACAAACCGACCAGAATATCCCCCATAGATGGACATCATAGCACCCTCGATCTAACCATTATTTCCTCCCAACTGACTCAACAAATTAAAACCAACGTTGAAACAGACACATACGGCAGCGACCATTATCCTCTCACTCTCCAATTGATAGAAAATCCCCCAGAACCACAAAACAGACCAAAATACATGTACAACTTAGCAGACTGGACTAGTTACAGACAAGAAATTGACTTTTATCTACGAAACCAACAAAACTGGACACCCGAACAATTCAAAACTCTGATTCGTAACACAGCCAACTCCTTTATTCCACGCACACCTAACAATCTCAAAAAACGCCAGGTCCCCTGGTGGAACCCCGAAGTTGCCAAAGCCATAAAACTCCGCAGAAAAACTCTAAGATCCCTCCGTAGAGCCACCAAAAACAATCCTACTCCCAGCCTTGCAACAGCCTACCGGACAGCAAACACATTAGCGAAAATAGCCATTAAAAAAGCAAAAGAAGATTCGTGGAACCGTTTTGTAGAGGAGATAAACCCAGACATCACATGCAAAGAAATGTGGCGACGGGTATCTCTTCTACACGGTTCCTCCAAAAAACCCAACCATATTCTCTACCTCAACAACACGTACACAACAAATCCAACAGAAATAGCAGAAATCTTTAACGAACATTTTTACAACACATCCGCTACCCACCACTATCCCACCCCTTTTCAAAAAACCAAAATTACAGCTGAATCCCAGGTAATAACCTTCCCTACCCTAGAACACGCTCCCTACAACAAACCCTTTGGACCAGAGGAACTGACCTGGGCACTTAATAAGTGCAAGGGAAAGTCCGCTGGACCTGACGACATTAGCTACCCACTTCTCCAGAACCTACCATACACAGGTAAACAACACTCCGAACAATATACAACGACATCTGGCACACAGGTAAAATACCTACCGAATGGAAGAACAGCCTCATTGTTCCTATTCCCAAACCAGACAAAAACCCACACGACGCTACAAACTACAGACCCATATCCCTACTCAATTGCATTGGTAAAATACTGGAACGAATGGTAAACCGCAGACTGACCCAAATACTCGAAACACAAAACCGTATCAGCGACGCACAGCACGCTTTTCGTGCTGGGCGAGGAACAGAATCCTATTTCTCTTCTTTTGAATCCATAGTCCAAAACTCCTTCACAAAAAACGAATACATTTCCTGCGCTATAATAGACATATCAAAAGCATTTGACCGAACATGGAGACACGCAATACTGGACCAACTCTCTCGCTGGGGAATCGGAGGCAACCTTACCTCCTACCTCTCCGACTTCCTCACAAATCGTACTTTCCAAACCATCATACAGAACACCAGATCATCCATCAAAACCTTAGAGAATGGTGTCCCGCAAGGTGCCATTCTTTCACCTACCCTGTTTAACATCTCCACTCAAACCCTGATAAACTCTCTCCCTACCGATATCATACCGCTAATCTACGCAGACGACATACTCCTCATTGCAACTGGACCTTCCCCAAAACAAACCCAACAATCCCTACAAAAAGGACTAGACAAACTACAGCAATGGTCCCGCTTCACGGGCTACGAAATATCAGGAGAAAAAAGTAAAATCATTTGCCTAGCACCATACCACAGACGCCACTCAAAACCACTATACATAAACAAAACACGCATCCCCAACGTGACTAAAGCCAAGATCCTAGGTGTAGTAATCGACTTGTGGCGGCTGCACTAGATCGTAATCTAGATCAGATGTCGGAGACGCGCTCCGACGTTTAATGCCAACCCTGGCAAGGACCTGTCACAACAACCGCGTGGTTGTTGTGTTAGTGTAAGCGACGACGCGCGTCGCTTATATAAGGAGCTGCGCGTTCGCGCTCTCTCTCTTTCCACGCTTATCGTCGTCACAACCGCGCACGGACCGTAGCGAGCCCGTAAACGTTTACCGTCTGTACTCACCAAACGCTACAAATAAAAAACGGTGGGATTGCACCACAGTCCCCCACACTGGTGACCCCGACGTGATCGGGAGCCGCCCGATCACGCGGTGAGTATTGAGTCGGCCGTGAGGTCAAAAGTGAAAGTGCAAACGATTGCGATTCATCCAAAGCACCCGCAGAACGAGCGTCAGCGGACGCCGTACGGCGTTGTACGACAGGCAGCGCCGCGCATCCCCGCGCGTGCGCTCCCCAGTGGCCGGTTCCGTGTGTGGGTGTGTGTGCCGTTATCGACCGGGAGACGTCCCGGGAGGTAACCGGCGGCCGCCGCGTTGAATAACGAGGTTGCCAAATCCTCGCGTTGCCATTGTGTTCGTCCGCCATCGTGATTTTTTTCCTGTCTTCTCGACCGCGTGTTTTTCGTCCGCCATCGTGATTTTTTTCCTGTCGTCTCGACCGCGTGTTTTTCGTCCGCCATCGTGTAACGTCCGCCATCGCGTTTTTTGTCGTCCCGACCGCGTGTTCAACTTAACATTCGTCCGATACCGTTACGTTCCGCTTTTCTTTTTCGTTACTACCACGTGTGTCTCAACGTTGTGCGTTTCTATAAAATCACGCTCGACTATCACCGAACAAAAATCATAGCATCGGAACGCCCAACCCCTCTAACGCGTAACGTTGTTTCGTGTCGTAACGAGCACTGAAACCCTCCTTGGAACTTTGACGGCCCAACCAACCGCGAGTGTTAATCATCCTCCCCACGAGGGGAAGCGTGTAGCGATTGGTGTGAAGTTTTAGGTCCCACCTCGGACGCCGGAGGAAACAACCATGCTACCGCGCAGCCCGCCGTCATCGAGAAGAGAGCCGCCGGCCGAGCAGCCGTCGGAAATAAACATCGACGCCTCCACCAGTGCCAGCCAGCAGCCAGCGAAGGAGAGCTCCACCCCCGGACCGCAGGACGAACACATGGCCGGGCACGTCGAGACCGTGCACCAGCTGAGGCTGCCACCGCCGGAGATGGACGTGAGGGACCTAAGTTCGTACTTTTGGGCCCTCGAGCATTGGTTTGCAGCAACGGGAATAACCGCGCGCATGGATCATCGCCGCTTTCACATAGTAATGGCACAGTTGCCAGGGAAAATACTACCGGAGGTCCGCCCCCTGCTGGAACATCCGCCAGCCCTCGAACAATACGAGTTCGCTAGACGGACCCTCACAACACACTTCGAGGAGTCCCAAAGGAGCAGAATGCATCGCTTGTTATCCAGCATGGAGCTTGGAGACCGGCGGCCTTCCCAACTGTTAGCCGAGATGAGGCGAACCTCCGAAAATGCAATGTCCGAGGCCATGCTGCTGGATCTTTGGATTGGCCGGCTGCCGCCGCACGTCCAATCAGCAGTCATCGCAGCGAGAGGCGACGCGACAAACAAGACCCGTGTGGCAGACGCGGTCATGGACTGTCTGACGAGCCAGACAACCAGCGGCAGGAATTACGCAATTGAAGAGGTCCGCAGTGCAAACGAGTTTCGGCTCGAACGGGAACTCAACGACTTGCGGAGATGGCTACGCGACCGAACTGTAGTACCCCAGCGTGCCCCTACCTCCCGATCCAGCTCGCATACTCGCAACCGGACTCCTTCCAGGGAACGACAGACGGAAGGACAACGAAACTGCTATTACCATCGCAGGTTTGGAGCGGCCGCGCAGCGTTGCCAGCCGCCTTGTGGTTACCGACCACCAGCTCGGACAAGCCAAGGATCGCATCCGTCACCGCACGATGCGTGACGCCAGGCCGGAAACCTCCGTCGTCCAGTGACTTATCATTACAGATCGCCGGACCCACCGACAGTACCTCATAGACACTGGCGCGGACGTCTCCGTACTCCCGCGAACCTGTGTGACTGTCCCCCTCAAAGCATCGCCGATGCAACTCTATGCAGCAAATGGTACCGCCATCACCGTCTACGGGCAGGCACTTCATACCTTGGATCTCAACTTACGTCGTGCGTTTTTATGGAATTTCGTCATTGCCGACGTGGGTTTAGCGATCATCGGAGCCGATTTCCTGCGCCATTACGACCTGTTGGTGGACCTACGTCAGCGATGCTTAGTGGACAACAAGACCCGATTCCAAGTGGCAGGATAACCCGCAACCACTCGTGGGGAATCGATCAGGACATTCGATGCGACTAGCCAGCTTGCTGAAGGAGTTTCCGCATCTAACCACGCTACAACCGCTTGGTCTCGTCAAGAACACCGAGGTTTTTCACCGAATAGAGACCACAGGGACCAGTATTCGCCCGCACCAGACGCCTGCCACCGGATAAGTACACTGCGGCCCGCACAGAATTCGAGTCGCTCATGCGCCTAGGAATTTTCAGACCATCCAAGAGTCCTTGGGCGAGCCTGCTGCACATGGTCCGGAAAGCCGACGGCACGTGGCGTCCTTGTGGAGACTACCGTGCGCTCAATGTACAGACAGTTCCGGATAGATATTCATTGCCCTATCTCCAGGATTTTACGATCCAGCTACGGGGTAAGTCTGTTTTCTCTAAAGTGGGCTTGCAGAAAGTCTATCATCAGATACAGCTGCATCCGGACGACGTGGCGAAGACGGCCATAACGACGCCTTTTGGCCTCTTCGAATTTACCACGATGCCGTTCGGGTTAAGGAATGCAGCACAGACGTTTCAGCGCCTCATCCACAATACCCTGAGAGGACTGGACTTCGCTTTCCCATACGTTGACGACATCATAGTCGCGTCATCCAATGTAGAGGAACATAAGCAACACCTTCGCGCAGTGTTCACCCGCCTTCAAGACCATCATCTGGCAGTGAACCGGGCCAAGTGCGAATGGGCTAAAAGCGCTGAAAACTGCCTAGGTCATCGCGTTACCGCGGAGGGAAAACAACCACTTCCCGAGAAGGTCGAAGCCATCCGCACATATCCCCGTCCCACTACCGTTATGGAGCTGAAACGATTCTTTGCAATGATAAACTTCTACAGACGTTTCATACCACATGCTTTAATCCATCAAGGACCGCTGTTGGAGATGACGGTAGGTAACAAGCGAAAGGACAAGACCCCCTAGCATGGACTCAGGAAACGGCCCAAGCCTTCAACGAGTGTCGTCACCAGCTGGCTACAGCCACCATGCTCAGCCATCCCGACCAAGCAGCCGAACTTTCGCTATGGACTGACGCATCGGATTTCGCTGCTGGTGCGGCACTCCACCAACTCATTGACGGGAAAATGCAACCGTTGGGATTTTTCTCTAAAAAGTTCGATGGAGCGCAGCTGAAAAATTCAACATACGATCGCGAGCTAACAACCATTTTTCTCGCGGTGCGCCACTTTCGACATCTACTGGAGGGTCGGACCTTCCATGTGTTTACTGACCACAAGCCTCTAGTATTTGCTGTCCGTCAAACGGCAGACAGAGCCTCTCCCCGCCAAGCACGTCAGTTAGACTACATTGGCCAATTTACTACAGACATTCGCCATGTAGAGGGGAAGGATAACGTAACAGCCGACTTGCTGTCACGTATAGCACCAGGGCAGGCAGCGACCACCATGATCGACTTCGAGGCATTAGCGGAGGAGCAGACCCGAGATCCCGAGTTGGCAGATATCGTCAACGGTAAGACGCGGACGGATCTAACCCTCCAAACAGTCCCTATTCCAGGTAGTACCCGCACCATCCTTTGCGACTGCCCCGCTGGAATAATCCAACCGTACGTGACCAAGAGCTTCCGTCAGCAAGTGCTCCACGCGGTACACGACATGAATCACCCCGGCACCCGGGCAACCCGCAAGCTCGTCTCGGAACGTTACGTGTGGCTGAACATAAGACGGGATATCACCCGGTTCGTTCAGGGATGCTTGGCATGCCAGACGAATAAAATCAGCCGACACACGGTCAGCCCGCACCAAAGATACGCGCTCCCGGAAAGAAGGTTCGAGCACATCAACGTAGATATCATCGGCCCGTTCCCAGTCAGCGAGGGAAAACGGTACTGTCTTACCATCATCGACAGGTTTACTAGGTGGCCAGAAGCTCTTCCCATTCCAGATATAACGGCACCGACGGTAGCGACAGCCCTCCTCAGTGGCTGGATAGCCCGTTTCGGCGTACCGTCCTATATCACCACTGATCAGGGCCGGCAGTTTGAGTCGGCATTGTTCAACGAACTGATCCGGGCCCTCGGCACCAAGCACCTTCGGACAACAGCATATCATCCGCAAGCCAACGGATTGATAGAGAGGTGGCATCGTACCCTGAAGGCAGCGATCTGCTGCAAGGACCCAACGCGCTGGACAGAGTACCTACCCATCATCATGCTCGACCTGCGTACTACACCCAAGGAGGACATCGGAGCATCACCAGCAGAGCTCGTCTATGGGACCGGACTAAGGATACCTGCAGAATTCTTCAACAGCCCGCCGCAGACGACGCCTCACCGCAGACGACGCCCCCGCCGACAACTGAGTTCCTGAGAGCGCTTCGTGAAGCCATGGCACACCTACAACCGCCATCGACAGCCTGGCACGCCAAGACGCCCACCTTCGTGCACGCCGATCTCAGCAACTGCAGTCATGTGTTCGTAAGGACGGACCTGGTAAGGACAGCACTAACCCCGCCATACCAGGGACCCTATCCCGTCCTTTCTAGGGCCGCCAAACACTACCAGATCCTGCTCAACGGCAAGCCAACAAGGATCTCCATCGATCGATTGAAGCCCAGTTACGCGCCCGTATCAATAACGGACGCCAACCACGAGAGGCCGCCAACGTCAACACTGAGACTACCGCCTCCGACACAGACCAGCGCATCCAGATCACCGCCGACACCAATAGCCGCCCATCCAGCGAGGCGGGAAACCACTCCAGCACCAGCAACCAGTCCCCTCGGACGACCCCGTCCGATACGACCGGATACCGGAACCAGAACCCAGCGATCGCCGGACGGCAACGCGCCGCCAACCATAGTTCCACCACCGGTTTCACCAGGTCACAGAGGCGTGTGACACTGCCACTACGATACCGTTAGCGCCAACTTATGGGGGAGTGCCCATCACATCGGACCCGGTACCACGTCCAGTCATCGCCCGGCCGGTCAACGAGCATAACGGACGACATCGAGCCCCAGCGACACCGTAGCAGCAGCCCCGAGTTCCTGCAGGAATGCCGATGCAAAACCTGCCATCAGGACGGACCTGATTGCGCGGCCCCGACTGTACCATGACATCGAGCTCGACGGTAGGACCCTCAACACCATCTTTAATGAAGAACGACCAACGCAGTGCATCCACCACCACCTTTTGCCTCTCGACGGGAGTTGGCGTCGGAGTTCTCTCCTGCAACTCCCATCTTATGGGGGAGTTATGTGGCGGCTGCACTAGTAGTCTAGATCAGATGTCGGAGACGCGCTCCGACGTTTAATGCCAACCCTGGCAAGGACCTGTCACAACAACCGCGTGGTTGTTGTGTTAGTGTAAGCGACGACGCGCGTCGCTTATATAAGGAGCTGCGCGTTCGCGCTCTTTCTCTTCCCACGCTTATCGTCAAGAAAAAAAACCATCAGTCGTGTTTCAACCGTCAGGCAGTAAACACGTTTCTTCAAGTGCTCTCATTCTTAAAAGTTCGTTTTGTCTACCCAGCGTGTGCTAGTGCAAAACTCTTGTGCTACCCATTCGCGTGGTTTAAAAGTTCTGTGGACAGTGGTTTTGTGGAAAGGATAATTATTTTGTTAACGAATTGCTGACTCCCGCCCAGGATATGGCGGGCCATACACCGCCTTGGGGAGACCCTTCTCCCCAAACTAATCAACGAGGACCCCTTGCACCGGAGTGGATGGACCCAAAAGGCGAAAACGGCGAGCTGCTGTTTTTGATCCTGCAAGCACCAGAAGGACAACAACTACCGACCAACCCGTTTCTCATCAGCAAAAGTTTGACAAACTTAGTTGGAGACATGGAGCCCTGCCAACCAATGTACAAAGGTACGAAATTTTTACTTAAGACGCGATCAAAAATACAGTTCGACAAACTCAGACAGATATCGGAACTTACGGACAAAACCCCCGTTCAAATCATCGACCATCCCTATTTGAACCGTGTGCAATGTGTTATCTTTTGCCCGGAAATGACTGGACTAACGGACGAAGAAATACTGGAAAACCTTAAGGACCAAAAAGTAACAGCAGTTCGACGATTCTTCAAACGAAACAACGACACATTGACTCCGACCAACTCGTTTTTACTAACAATAGACTCTGTACTCGTACCGACCAATATCCGCATTGGACTTTTACAAGTAAAGACTCGCACTTACTATCCACGACCCCTACAATTTTTCAACTGCACCAAATTCGGACACAGCAAAACTAAATTCCCGTCGACAGCTGCAGCTTGTTCAAGCTGCAATCAGGACGCTCACGGTAATTGTAATTCCCCCCCGAAATGCCGAAACTGCAACGGAGACCATAACTCTTTGAGTCGCTCCTGTCTCCGCTTCATTGATGAACAAAACATTATCAAAATCAAAATAGACCGTGGACTCACCTTTTATTCGGAAGCATGCAAACTGTACGAAGACCAACAACAAAAATCGGTAAACAACAGACTCGACTCAACCAAGACTATCGATCCTCGTGACAAGCAAATCGCTGATCTCAGCTCCTTGGTCTCCACCCTCCAACAGCAAGTACAAATATTAACAATGAAACTGCAACAACAACAAAACAAGACCTCTGAAACCGAAAACTCTGAAGACTCTGAAGAAGAAACGTCCTCCACGACATCCTTCTCCGACTCTTCAATCTCCACCTCAGACAAAAAACAGGAACACAAACCCAAAACAACAAACAAACGCAAAAACACCAAAGCAAACTCGTCCGAAGAAGACCTCCGGGTTATTAACAATAAAACACCCAAACTTACAACCGACCAAAGCGACGCCCAAGACCCTCCCAAGACAAACACCAAAAAGAACAAAAAACGTAACGGCTAACATTCACACACCGGCTAGACCCAAAGAAACGACCCTTGCAAGCCCCAAGACGAACTCTAACGGACCTTTCTCTTGAACAAATTTTGTCAAAGTAAAACAACACTTTTGAAAAAATGGCTAACAAATTAGCGCTACAATGGAACATACGTAGCATAAACTCGAACATAAACAACCTCCAACTCTTACTAGACAAACACTCACCTATAGTAATATCATTACAAGAAGCATACCCCCGTAGATGCATAAATAACAATTATAATTGGTACTTGAATCCAACCCACCCCATCACAATGTCTGTGTTAGAAATAACAGTAGCGTGAACGTTACGCCGGCGTGAGTGAGAGTAACTCCTCACCGCGGCGAGAGAAAAGTGAGAAGCGAGAGAGAGCGTTTAGGGAGGCGCGATCATTGCCGAAGGCTGATCGGTCGACGGGACCGGGTCTAAGAAATGTAATAAAAAGGCGATGCGCGCCGAAAGGGACCTCTTTTGCTAATAAACACTAATTTGTGGCACCACGAAGTGGTCACAGTAAGCCAACAAAGTGTTTCCATGTTGCATTTGCAACAGTCTGCTTAGGAATACAAAAAGACTATCCACACAAAACGCTCAACATCAACACAGACCCCCCTGCCATAGCCGTCCAATTAAAATGCCCAATAAAAGCCACCTTTATCAGTATCTACCTTCAAAACCAGAACATTCCCCGTCTAGACTCAAAACTACAAGACCTAATAGACAAAGTTCCCAAACCGGTTGTTTTTCTTGGAGACTTCAACAGTCATCATCCCATATGGGGTGGTAGCCATATCACGCCACGTGGGAGGTTGATAGTTGATTTCTCCATCCGAAATGACCTCATAATAACCAACCCAAATAAATCTACCAGAATCTCAGCACACAACGGACACCAAAGCACACTCGACCTGGCAATACTATCTACTCTATTAACACATCAGCTTAAAACAGACGTTGAAACCGATACGTATGGCAGTGATTATTTCCCTGTCATGCTACAAATCAGAGACAATCCTACAGAATCACAAATTCGCCCCAAATACAATTACCAACACGCCGACTGGATTAGCTATCAACAAGAAATAGACTTTTGCACAACTCATCAACAATACTGGACACCAGACCAATTTACAAACCTTATTCAACAAACAGCCAATACATTCATTCCCCGTTCTTCCAACAAACATAAAAAACGACGCAACCCCTGGTGGAACGCCGACGTAGCCCAAGCTATAAAATCTCGTAGAAAAGCTCTAAGAATGCTCCGTCGAGCAACCAAAAACAACCCTCCCACAAATCCACAAATCCTTGCATTAGCAGAAACTTACCGAACAGCCAACAAACAATCTAAAACAATAATCAAACAGGCAAAATCAGACGCACAAGGACGTTTCGTTGAAGAAATAAACCCTGAAATGACCTGCACAGAAATGTGGCAACGGGTTTCTCTCCTCAATGGAACTTACAAAAAACCCAAACCAATCCTCTACGTAAACAATACGTACACAACAGACCCAGCAGCAATAGCAGAAACCTTCAACGAACATTTTTTATAAACCTCATCTACCCAACAATATTCAATCCAGTTCCAAAAAACCAAACAGACAGCTGAACGCCATGAAATTACCTTCCCTACCCAAACGGACGCACCCTACAACAAACCATTTGACGCTGCAGAACTTACCTGGGCACTTCATAAATGCAAAGGAAAGTCTGCAGGACCTGATGACATCGGCTACCCGTTACTCCAAAATCTACCTTATTCAGGAAAACTGACCCTACTATCCATATACAATGACATCTGGCAAACAGGCAACATACCTCCAAACTGGAAAAATAGTCTAATTGTTCCCATACCTAAACCAGAGTAAAACCCACACGAAACAACCAACTATCGCCCAATATCACTTTTAAATTGCATTGGGAAAATACTGGAGAGAATGGTAAATCGTCGTCTCGTACACCTCCTCGAAAGTCATAATCTTCTCAGCAACGGTCAGCACGCGTATCGTGCTGGGCGCGGTACCGAATCTTACTTTGCCTCCCTAGAAACAATAATCCAAAAATCCTTTGCAAGAAACGAACACATCTCCTGCGCAACAATAGACATCTCCAAAGCTTTTGACAGAGCATGGAGGTACCCCATTTTAGATCAGTTATCGCGCTGGGGCATCGGAGGAAATCTTGCTTCCTTCATCTCCAGCTTCCTCTCGGACCGAACATTCCAAACAATAATAGAAAGCACCCGATCATCAGTAAGACAACTAGAAAATGGCGTCCCTCAAGGCGCGATTGTTTCTCCTACACTTTTCAATATCACTACACAGGCACTCATAAACTCTCTCCCAGAAAACATCGACCCACTCATATACGCCGACGATATCCTCTTAATAGCCACCGGCTCTACGCCAAAACAAACCCAGCAATCCCTCCAGAACGGACTCAACAAACTACAACAGTGGTCCCGCTTCACGGGCTATGACATTTCCCCTGAGAAAAGTAACATTATCTGCTTCTCTCAATTTTCCGCCCGACGATCAAAACCGCTATTCATCAACAACACTAGAATTCAAAACGTCACAAAAACCAAAATACTAGGAGTAGTCATTGACTCGACCCTCAGTTTCATACCACACAGTCAATATCTTAAATCCTCCACTAAATCCAAACTTAAGCTTTTCAATTACCTTGGCAGTGGTAAAAAACGAGCTTCTCGTGAAACCCTGCTAAAGATCATGAACAATTGGCTTGTACCAAAAATACTTTTCGGCGCCGAACTCTACTCCAGAGGCGGCTCCAATATTCAAAATAAAGTTGGAAAAATATACAACCAGGCACTCAGACACATCTCAGGAGCTTTCCGCACCAGCCCCATACCCTCACTGATCTCTGAAACCGGACAACTCCCTTTTCGTCACACCTTTCTCAATAGACTTATATCCGCACAAGCACGATTAAACGAGAAAAACTTCCCAGCTCAACCCCTCACAAACAGAACGAAAATCCTCTTCAAACAAATTACCAACAAAGAACTTCCAGCAATTGAAAAGCTCAACCGACTCAAAGACAGACCATGGGACGCATCAAAACCCAACATAGACTGGACAATGAGAGACATAAAAAAAAGAACAATACAATCCTACCATTGCACAACAAAGTTTCCAGCAGCTGCTAAATGGCAAGTATAAAACATATCACCACATCTACACAGACGGTTCCGTTCAATCGTACCAAACCGGATGTGGCATATACTCGCAAACTACATCCAGCAGTTTAAAACTCAATAATAATCTAACTATTTTTTCCGCAGAAGCTCTAGCCCTCTTAATAGCAGCCGATGAGGCAACAATAGCAAACAAACGTAACATAATATTTACAGACTCCGCTAGCGCACTCCAAGCCATAGAAAAAGGTACATCAAGACATCCCTACATCCAAGCCATAGATGAACATCTAGCCTCCCGGAACATCACCCTCTGTTGGATACCTAGTCACATGGGAATCGTTGGAAATGAAGTCGCTGACCGATTGGCGAACGAAGGTCGAGCGCATCCGGACACCATCGAGACACCCCTTCCCAAGAGAGACCTTCTCAGCTGGGCCCAAAACGAAGTTCGTGCAGCCTGGGAACGCGAGTGGAAATCGCTCATCGACAACAAACTTCATAGCATCAAACCGACAACACTCCCCTGGAACGACACAATGAAGCCACGCGACCAAAGAATCCTCACCCGCATCAGAATAGGACACACCAGATTGACCCATAGCCACCTCTTCACGAAGAACAGCCCCCCACCTACATGCATCACCTGTGGATGTCAGCTAACCGTCAAGCATATTATAGTCGAATGCAGAGCTTATACTACAGCTAGACAACAATTTAACATTCCGCAAGACCTCCCATCCGCCCTCAAGAACGACCCGACAAGCGAAGACAACGTTATAAGATATTTGAAAGAAATTAAAACATACGAAAAACTTTAGACACGGAAAAGAATAAAAAGAAAACAACTGATATTTTAACAATTTACATTTAAGAAATATAGTTATGACCGTAACCCAGCCAGACTCCAAACACGACATCGCATGGCGAAGATGCGACATCAGCAGATTCCAACGTGAGCGTGGGATAGAACGCCACGTGTAATAGGAGCTAGCGAGCGTGAACGGAATAGGAGGAGGTTAGGACAGTTAACCGAGTGGGTCGGTCAGCAGGGCAGTCTTGTCCCAGAACTCAACCAGTAAAGAACTAGACAGTAAGTTAAGAGTTAATAAAGTTGGATGTTTGAATCCACATAATTGGCGCAGCCGTCCGGAGTGAATTGAGTGAGGTGTTTGCGTAAAAAGTGGAAAACTGAAAGAATAATAAACTCTCAGTGAAGAGATCCCGCTACGGCATCCAGAGCAACGAAGGAGATTATATTGTTATACAAACTCCGCCGAGGAATTGAGGATCCCCCACGTATTCACCCACCTGGAGTACCAGCACTGTCAATTCACGAACCCGCGACACGACAGCAACAGCAAAACCGTAAGTAATTTTTATTTTTTTCTAAGTTCAGTAGGATTAAAGTGCTTACGTCCTTAAGAAACACTTCTTGCGTTTCTTAAGCAGAAAAAATACTTACCACTAGATAGGAGTATTTTTTATCCTGTCATCGGGAGTACTACCAGATAGGGCCCGTGGCACTCAACATAATTAACCGTGAAGCTATAGCGCACTACCAGATAGACGCTTTAAACAACGGGTATTTAGCCTAGAGTTCTGTGTTTTTTAATGAGTAGGAAACTTGCTGAAGCCCTATTCTCAAATCGTCTTATTTCCAGTGAAGACGACTCAAGTGAGTACAGCGTAGATTTTTCTGAACAAATGGCTCACGAAAACACGAATTTTATGCAACAAGTGTCAGAGCAGCTTAATACGCTGACTCTTGCGCTAAATGCGATGAACACCAAGCAGGCGCAGTATGACGCAACGCTCGCGAGTATTGCTGCTCAGATTGGAAACCCGAGAACGCCTCATGAACAGTCCGCCGCACAAGTTTTGTCGTTGCAAGCAGAAACATCTAAGTTGCAACTTGATGCGTTCCGCATTCCGGACCCGATTAAGGGTATACCGAAATACGATGGGAACCGTAAGCAACTAAACTCATGGCTAACGATGGTTGAAAATACCTTATCAATTTTCGAACCGTTAGTGAGTGAGCAGGCTTTTTCCTTTTATGTGCAGGAAATCGCCAACAAAATTGAAGGAAAAGCGAAAGACATTTTATGCCTCGCTGGAAACCCACAAAGTTTTGGAGAAATAAAAAATGTGTTAATCAATGCTTTAGGTGACAGACAAGAATTGTCTACCTATAAGTGCCAATTGTGGGAAAACAGGATGACCGAACATCACGGCGTCCATAAATATTACCAACGAACAAAAGAAATTGTTCAAAAAATCAAAACTCTTGCCAAACAGTCCGAAATCTACAACCAACATTGGGTAGGCATCAATAAATTTATTGATGAGGATGGACTTGCCGCATTTATTGCCGGACTTAAAGAACCATATTTTGGCCACGTCCAGGCAGCGCGCCCGAAAGACATAGCAGATGCGTATGCATTTATTTGCAAATTTCAGTCTAGGGAATCTACAACTTCAACCGTTCAGAGGAAAACTGCAAGCATGGCAAAATCAGCTGACTATTCACAGCAGCAAAACCGATTTAAGCCAACACACAGCAACACATTTAACTCAAATGCTAAAAACGAAAACAGTATTCGTTCAACTCCACACACGGAAGGCTCCAAAAAGAACCATTTTGGCAATCCAAAATATGTAAAAAATATGGCTCGGGATACGCCTATGGAAGTTGACCCTTCACTTAGAAGCGGGCAAACATTTAACAACAAACAAATCAACCATGTCGAAATGCACGCAATGAGTAGCGACAACCGCAATGAAAATTTTCGGGTTACCGAAAAACAACCAAATCAAACGTAAATGGGAAGTGTGATTTCCTTCCATATCTGTTGATTTTTGACGAGTCACAAAATCGACACATTCGTATGTTAATAGACACGGGTGCAAACAAAAACATTATCGCAAACGGAATTTTAAAACAGTCACGCATTAAACAAGAATGTACAGTGAGAAACATGTTTGGTGTACATAAGGCTGATGAGATAGTAACGTGTAAACTTCTCGGACCAAACATAGAGCAACAAACATACAGCATTTTAGACTTTCATGATTATTTTGACGGAATCATTGGGTCAGAATTCATGTCTCAAACTAACACAAAGATTGATTACTTTGATGACTCTATTACTATACAGGGAATCAAAACGTATTATAAGAAATACTACCCTAACAAAAAGTATTTCAACCATACAATAACAGTAGAAACTGACAAAAATGGTGATTGGTTTGTACCGACATTTCAAAACCTTATCGAAGATACTGTAATACAACCAGGACTCTATCGATCGTCTGAAAATAAGACCACCATTAATATTATTTCTACAAACAGGCACCAATAATACCAAAGTTAGAGTTGGTAGTAAATAATTTCGAAACTATCTCTCCGATACCGATTCATGAAGGGGAACCCGCCAGTAAATCGTTAATACAGGAATTAATAAAAACGGACCATTTATCTCCACTGGAGCGAGAAATTCTTATTACAACAATTCTTAACAACCACTCTGTGCTTTTGAAAACTAATGAAAAACTGACAAGCACTAGCTTAATCAAACATAAAATCATTACAAAAGATGAAGAACCAGTTTATACCAAATCATACAGGTATCCACAACATTTGAAGTATGAAGTCGAGCAAGAGATCAAAGAAATGTTAGAAAATGGTATAATTTCGCCATCTAAAAGTCCTTACTCCTCACCCATTTGGGTCGTGCCAAAAAAAGCTGACGCTTCAGGAACGCGTAAAATAAGAGCAATAATCGACTACAGGAAATTAAACGATAAAACTGTAAACGATAAATTCCCCATTCCTGAAATTGAAGACATCCTTGCAAATTAAGGAAAATCAGAATATTTTACAACATTAGATCTCAAGGCAGGATTCCACCAAATTGAAATGGACCCCGATCACCGACAGAAAACAGCGTTCTCCTCGGCGCTAGGTCATTTTGAGTTCACTAGGATGCCTTTTGGTCTCAAAAATGCCCCAGCGACATTCCAACGAGCGATGAACAACATTCTGGCAGAGTACATTGGTACCATCTGTTACGTCTACTTGGATGACATAATTGTATTGGGAAAATGTTTAAATACTCATGCCAAAAACCTCAACAAAATTCTAAAACGGCTTTCCGATTTTAATCTAAAAATTCAATTGGACAAATGTAAATTCATGAAAAAAGAAACAGAATTTTTAGGCCATATCATTACCCAACACGGCATAAAGCCAAATCCTGACAAAATTAAGGAAATACAAAATTGGAAACTGCCAACATCAGAAAAACAAATTAAAAAGTTCTTAGGACTCTTAGGTTATTATAGGAAGTTCATTAAAGACTTCGCTAAACTTACCAAACCCATGACAAGATTTTTAAAAAAAGAGACAAGTATCAATATAAATGATCCAGAATACATAGCAGCGTTTGAAAAATGTAAGCACATTCTTATCTCAGATCCTATTCTGAGATACCCCGATTTTGCAAAACCATTTGTTTTAACAACAGACGCCTCTAATTATGCATTGGGAGCGGTTTTGTCTCAAATACATGAATCGAAAGACCACCCAATAGCTTTTGCTTCGCGTACACTAAATAAACACGAAATCAATTATTCCACAACTGAAAAGAAGCCCTTGCAATAATCTGGGCTGTGGATAAATTCAAACCTTATATTTATGGAAGTAAATTCACGCTTATTACTGATCATAAGCCTCTGATCTTCATAAAAAACTCCAACAAAAATCAGAAGATTATTCGATGGAGATTAGATTTGGAAAACTATGACTATGACGTCATTTACAAAACTGGCAAGACCAACGTGGTAGCCGATGCTTTAAGTAGAAAAGCTGATGTTAACGTGAACGAAACAATTAGACCACCATCATCGGAAGATTCACAGGTCAATAACCCTAATGAAACTGTACCAGAAACAATACACTCTGGAAACACATCCAAAGAGTATTGCGTACACTTTACCGAAAGACCCATAAATAACTTTAGGAATCAAATAATATTCCGTGAATCAAATACTAGTTCAACAAGCTCTGAAAAGATATTCCATAACTATAAAAGAACTATTATTTGCCAACAATCATTTAATAAGCAAAGCATTAGTGATGCTTTAAAGCGTTATCACAATGGAAACCAAACTGCTATCCACGCTCCAGAAAAAATATTTCAATTAATACAAGATGTCTATAAAGAACATTTTGTTGATTCGAAAATACATTTTGTGATAGCACAAAACATAGTTGAAGATATAACCGCTGAAGAAAGACAAGACCAAATCATTAAGAATGAACATGAGCGTGCCCACCGTGGTATACAAGAAGTCGAAAGGCAAATAAAAAGATCGTATTTTTTCCCTAGAATGGTGAAGAAAATTCGTAAATATACAAATGCATGTTCTATTTGTGCAAGGCATAAATAAGAAAAAAAAACAATATAATATAAAAATCTCTCCTAGACCTATCGAAAAAGCACCGTTCGATAGAGTGCACATGGATATTTTTGAAATGGACAAACATAATTACTTGTCACTAATTTGTGCATTTTCCAAACACTTGCACCTTGTAGAGATTAAAACAAGGAATATTATCGATATTCAAAAAGCTCTCTCTCAATATTTTCTAAGCTTTTGCACTCCCAAGACTATTGTTTGTGATCACGAAGCTTCATTTACAAGTCTACAGTTGAAGAGTTTTCTATCTGATCTTAACATAAAACTAGAATTTGCTTCATCATCAGAATCCAATGGTCAAATTGAAAAAACTCATTGTACAATCATCGAGATGTACAACACTAACAAGCATAAATTCTTCGACCTAGAATCTACAGAAGTAATGGCAATAGTTGTAGCCTTATACAATGACACCGTTCATTCTGCAACTTCCTACAAGCCAAAAGAAATTGTTTTCAATCAAATGAATGTTCTAGACCCAAATTATGTAGTACAAGCTGCACAGAACATTTTCATAAAGGTCCAACAGAACCTTACTAAAGCTCAAACAAACATGGTGAATCACCACAAGGGTAAAGAGCAACCCCCAAAAGTAAAAACAGACGAGAATGTCTATATAAAAAAAGGCACAAGGAAAAAATTAGATCCAAGATACAAGGAATCCAAATGCCTAAAATCAAACGATCGCACCGTTACGATCAATAGAAACGTAAAGAGAAATAAAAACAAACTTAAACGGTTAAGAAATTTGAAAGAATAAGATACTAATACTGTATTTTTCGTTCCAGGAAAGCAAGAAGGTATCAAAGAAGTCTCACGGATCAGCGGAAGAAAGGAACAGGAACTTTCGAAAAAGGAACTTAGATTTCAAAAATAATTAATCAAATGAAAACAAAATAGAAAAGAACATATTACAATTATTTTACTTTTTGTCTTCCTCTATCATTTCAGGAAAGCTGAGCACGCAGTTCATAATATTACTATTATTCCTCAAGTTTGTAGGACCCACTCAGAGTCAGAGTTTAGGGATTAAAAATCTCAACAATGATCCTATAATAATGTTAAAAGTAGGAACCTGCAAAATACAGGCAGGGTATACTAAAGTAATACATCCTATTAATATGACCGAGATAGAAATAGCAATCAATTCAATTGCAAATGTAGCATACGTTGAAAACTCAAAAATCGTAAATCCAATAACAGGTATAATGTTACATAAAGTTAGAACAGCATACAATAATCTATACAAAATCAAACCATTAGCTAGGGCCAAGAGATGGGATCTGTTAGGCACTGCATGGAAATTCATAGCAGGGAATCCAGATGCTGAAGACCTTCGAATTATAAATACAACAATGAATCGGTTGATAGATGAAAATAACTACCAATATGCAATCAACGAAAACCTCAATAAAAAAATGAAACAGCTTAGCGAGACGGTAAACCACTTGACAGAAAATTATAATATGAATCAAATGGCTCTCAACGAAATCGATACAATGGCACTGATATTGCATTTAGATATCATGAACGATGTACTACTAGATATTGATGAAACGATAACCTTGTCGAAAATGGGCAAAGCCAGCGGAAAGTTGCTTGACCTCAAGGAAATCAACAACATAATAGACTTGTTGAAGACACAAGGGTTCGAAATTCACATCCCAGAAGAAGCAATGTCTTACGTAACGCCGAAAATAGCTCGAAACAATGATGCAATTCTGTACATTTTAAGTGCAATACAATAGCAACAATACTAAGAATTTTTGCTCTCACACATAACGACACCATTATATCAGATCATCCTGTTTTTTTGATAAAAAACGGCGAGCAAACGTTTACTACGCTACACCCTGAACAATACATTCAAGTGAGCAGTTTTTTAGAAGAGTTTAAAGACAGATGCATTAACCCTCTAATCAACGGGAGACATAGGCTCTGCACTACAAGACTAGATACAACAACAGAGGCGAAACTGGTCAATGATAACCAAATTTTGATCACGAATGCAAAAGGAGATTTGCTAGAGACCAACTGCGGTCCAGATAATAGACTATTGAGAGGCAACTTTCTGTTAACGTTCTCAAACTGCACCGTGACATTCAAAAGCCAAGCGTTCACTTCTAACGAAATTTTCGTCGAACTCCAAATTATAGAAGGCGCTTTCCACAACCTGGTAATTAACAGGCAGTTACAGAAATTGCACGACATCGAACAGATTACCAACGTAACGTTAGAAAACCGAGATCGATTGAGCCACGTTTACCTACAACAGTACAACCACCCTAGTACCAAAATCATGCAACGCGGATTAAACGCGCTACATTTCCCATACAAACTGGCTCTGCTTCACCCCGTTCCTCCCATTCTTTCCATATTGCACCCCCCGCTAGCCTACAATGCGAGCGGACTTGCAACTTCACCCGCTTGTATCGTAGAGCCATCACTATCCCACACACACACATCGTTCGGTAGTTTGACAACTCAGTTTTGTTTTGATCTTGAAAGGAGTGAAAGTGGTGCTGATCAGTGAAGACTAAAACTGTGAAATATGTGTAAATTAAGTGTTTAACGGTGATAAAAATGTGTTTAAAAGTGTCCAAAGCTCAAGGAAAGGTAAGTATGAACGAAATAATAATGTTCTAGATGTTTTTTTCTTCTATAGCAGCGAAGCGGAAGAGGCATCATCCAGTGACGTCATCATCATCCGGCTGATGTGCTGCAGTTCTGGCCTCGAAAAAGTGCAATCCAAATATGAAATTCGTGTTATTGTGTTATCTATAAGTCTATTACAGTGAAATATACGTGTTTAAAACTGAAAAGTGTGTACGTGTGTTTATTTAGGTGTAGGAAATATTTCATCGACGCGTCCGCTTGATGGGAATGATGACATAATTCATCGCATGATTAAAAACATCGCATTGACGCATGACATACGTGCAACGGCGGGTAGCAGGGGAACGCGACGTTGCTGGTTTACTCCGTTCGCATCTTCCATCGGAGCTCTCTTCATAATATGAACGGAGCTCCGTTGATCGCGCAACATGGCCAAAAATGTTCCTCGGGCACAATATCTGGAAATGGTGTTTATTCGGTGGTGTGTCACTAAGCACAACATGTTTGATAGCCCTGATAGCATTTCTCTTGCTATCATACAAACGATCGCAACAACAAAGAGGAACAAGATGCGACAGAAAGCGAGGAGGTACATCATCGTCCAAGAATCGAAACCAGAGGCAGCCTGCTGTAGAGGTGGACCAGATCATCGTATAAAGTACGAGGACGTACTTTTTTTCACCCCCCGGAGGAGTTATGACCGTAACCCAGCCAGACTCCAAACACGACATCGCATGGCGAAGATGCGACATCAGCAGATTCCAACGTGAGCGTGGGATAGAACGCCACGTGTAATAGGAGCTAGCGAGCGTGAACGGAATAGGAGGAGGTTAGGACAGTTAACCGAGTGGGTCGGTCAGCAGGGCAGTCTTGTCCCAGAACTCAACCAGTAAAGAACTAGACAGTAAGTTAAGAGTTAATAAAGTTGGATGTTTGAATCCACATAATTATATGTCCCCACTTCCTTCCCGTTCCTTTCCCGACAATTTTCCCTTCAATCATCAATTTCCCAAAACATTTAACCTAGAATTAAAAAGAGACGAATGTCGCTCTTGAAGCGCAGTCTCTATAAAAAAAAATTCCCACGCTTATCGTTCGTCCTACGTCCACGTACTGTCTTCGTCCGGTTAACGTCCCCGTCCATCGTCGTCACAACCGCGCACGGACCGTAGCGAGCAACGTAAACTTTTACCATCTGTACTCACCAAATGCAACAAATAAAAAACGGCGGGATTGCACCGTGGAATCAACCGGAGTCACAGCGTTACCCTTCGCTAGCATACCTGATCTCCACCGCAGCCGCGCATCCCCCACAGATGCATAAAAGTGCTGTAGAGGTCGAGACCGTTCCTGAAGGGAACCAGTGAGAAATGCCAAATGAATAAACGTCAAAGGCGGCCGGCGTGGCATTCGCCTTCCGTGAGCTTGTACTGAACAAAAGTGCCTCGACCCCTACAGAAAAAATCAGAAGTGGGATAACGCCCGATAGCCGAAATCGTGGAAAAAGTGTTGAAGAAAAAGAAGGAAGGCTCAGCGGTATTATAAAATTGGGCAAGATACGTGGGTGCAAGAAAACGTATCTGTGGCGGACTCAACTCCTGCACCTCATGGAATAAACATGCATCGCCTGCTTCTGTGGTCATGCATTCATCGCCAACCATTCACTCCCCTTCTAGCCAAGGTGAATAAAAAATGAATTCTCCATCTCGCTCTTACACACGCACAGTGCCTGAGCAGCGCTCGACCGATGCCGATCCGAGGCATCGAGCAACAGCAACACACGCACGCACGCGTCGACTGCTTCACCACCAGGGGTAGATTCAACACAACATTTTCCCGTTCGAACCTAACGGGTACATTTGTATTCGGCACGGTACTGACATTTAGAAGCGTGAAGAGAACGCCGGCCGATGAAAACATATGTTTTTGCATCAACTGAAGTTAACTTAATTATTCCTTGCATTCGCTGTAAGCGATGTAAAGATGGTATTTCTGTACTGTTTCTGCTGTGTAAATAGAGAATGCCTCAAGGAACGAAAAGTAAAACATTACGCTTGTTGTGATTCTTATATAGATCGTTTAAGCGGCAGTTTTTGTTGAGTTCCCAATTCAAGTAACTGAACTAATTTACTTCGAATCCATACGATTGTGTGGGGTCTGTATATATAAGAGTGTTGATACCGAAATAAAGTCAGTCGCACTGAAGTTCTTGTCGAGTACACATCAATTTCCATCATATCACAACAGGTTATGGGCCCAGCAAGCATGGACAAATTAATTCTCGGAGTTCCGCGCTACAGCGGTGAAGCAAACTTTGATAATTGGTGTTTCCGCGTAAAAATGGTGCTGGACGCAGAAAGCGTGTTGCATACGCTAACCGATAATGTGCCTGACGACACAAAGTTGGTGGACAAGTTCAACCTGGCGGACAGAAAGGCAAAATGCTTGTTGGTAGGTTTCCTAGCAGATGAATGCTTGGAAACAGTGCGTGATGCCAAAACGGCAAAGGAAATGTGGACGTGTTTGAACAATGTGTATGCGAAAAAATCGGTAGTGAATAAAACGATTTTGCGAAAACAATTCGTGCGACTCAACATGCATGAAGCCACCTCCATGCGCGCTCATCTTCAACAGTTTGAAGATTTGGTACGGCAGCTACGGACGGCTGGTGCGAACTTGGTAGAGGCGGACATCGTTTCGCAATTGTTCTTAAGTCTACCAAATTCTTATGATCCGTTAATCACAGCCTTGGAAAATCTTCCCGAAGAAGATTTAACAATTGACTTTGTTAAACAACGCTTGTTAGCAGAAGAAAGTAAAAGGAGTGAACGACTTGTAGAAAGTGAAAGTGGTTCATCGGCAGCGTTCGTTGGACAAAAGGAACGGAAACGTTTTCCAGGAAAATGTCATAAGTGTGGAAAACTAGGTCATATGAAAAAGGACTGCCGAGTGTCAAATGTTAGAACAGAACGCAACAGTGAAAGAAAGGGCTATGTATGCTTCATGACGGGAACTATGGGTAAAAGAGAAACAACCACATGGATAGTGGATTCGGGTGCTTCGGAGCACATCACGAATGATAAGAAAATGTTCACAAATTTAAAAAATATGGAAGTCCCAATGAAGATTGCAGTGGCTAAAGAAGGTGAGGACATTATTGCTACCCACCGAGGAGACATAAAACAGTTGAGCTGCGAAAGTTCTGGGATAATTACTTTACAAGATGTTTTATACATACCGGAAGCAAGAGTGAACTTACTATCAGTAAGAAAAATGGAAAAATCAGGCTTAAAAGTGGTCTTCATGAGCGGCAAAGTAAAAGTGTATAAAAATTCAGAAACGATTCTGTGTGGCAAGAGGTGCGGAAAACTTTACAAGGTAGAACTATATCGAGAAAAACGAAAAGATAGTGCCTTGTTTAGTGGTAAAATTTCAAAGGAACATGATTTGTGGCATCGCCGATTCGGACACCTTGGCATGAAAAATTTGCAAACGCTCATGAAGAACAATATGGTGTTGGGGCTACCGATCAGTGCTGTTCCAGAAAAAAATGGACAAAGTATGTGAAACATGTATTGCTGCCAAGCAAACAAGGGAATCGTTTTCGGTAAGAAGTGGAAAAACATCGTCAAGAATACTTGAACTCGTGCACTCGGACGTGTGTGGCCCAATGCAGACAAAAGGAGTGGACAGAGAAAGATATTTTATGTCTTTCATCGATGATTGGAACAAATTCACAGTAATATTCCTATTAAAAACGAAGGCTTAGGCATATGATAAGTTCCGGGAATATGAAGCAACCGTCTGTGCAATCTTTGGTAAACGTATCTCTAAGCTTCGCTGTGACAACGGTGGTGAGTACAAAAGCCGAGAGTTTCAAACTTATTGCAAAGAAAGAGGTATACAGATGGAATGGACAAACCCCTATACGCCTGAACAAAACGGTACTAGCGAGCGAATGAATAGGACCATCGTTGAAAAGGCACGATCCATGTTGGAAGACAAAGGTGTCGATAAAAGATTGTGGGGTGCGGCAGTTCAAACCGCAGCTTACTTGGTGAACCGAAGTCCAAGTGCTTCTATCGAAAAGACTCCGTATGAGTTATGGAATAATCGGAAACCGACTGTGCGAAACTTGAGGGTTTTTGGAGCAGATGCTTTTGTGCACATCCCAAAACAGTTCCGTGGCAAGTTCGAAGCGAAATCGTGGAAAGGAGTATTTGTTGGATATTCTACAAACGGTTACCGGATATGGAATCCGAAGAAAAACTGCATCAGTTCGTCACGTGATGTAATATGTGTTGAGGAAACAAGTGTGATTTATCCAGAAAAGGTCGTTATGCTTCCAAATGAACTTGAGGAAAATAATGTTGTTGTGCAAGAAAGTGAATCAGAAGAAGAACAACTAGAAAACGATTCTCCAGAAACCAGCTTCAACAGTGCTAATGAGACAATAGAGAACAACAGTAAGGAATCTCTTGTTGAAGAAAATGTTCCCCGACGAGCAACAAAAACACCGAAATGGCATGAAGATTACTACACGAGCTATGCTGGTTATGCATTTAATGCATTGGATTTCATCAGTGACATCCCAAGTTCAATCAGCGAGTTGCAGAAAAAAAATGATTGGAAACAATAGCCATGGACGCTGAGATGCTATCGATGCAGAAAAACAACAGCTGGACGTTGGTAAAAACTCCCGAAAGAAGTAAAACCATATCTTGCAAGTGGGTGTTTAAAATAAAGCGAGTGAATGATAAAGATATTTATAAAGCGAGATTGGTTGCAAGGGGTTTCTCTCAGAAACCAGGAATAGATTACACTGAAACGTATTCTCCTGTAGCAAAATTAGACACGTTACGTATGGTTCTCGCTTTACCTAACGAAGAAAGATTGCATATCCATCAAATGGATGTCAAGACTGCATTTTTAAATGGAGAATTGTCAGAAGAGATATATATGATGCAACCAGAAGGATACAGAAAAGGCGAAGGATTAGTTTGTCGATTGAATCGATCAATTTATGGTCTAAAACAAGCTTCACGTGCATGGAATGAAAAATTTCATAATTTCATCTCAAATATAGGGTTCATGCGTAGTGCTAATGACATGTGTCTCTATACGCAACAAAAAGGTACAGAAAAGATTATACTTGTTCTCTATGTTGACGATATTTTGCTTGTAAGTTCTCATTGGAATTTCTAATGGATATCAAACGGAAATGTGCGGAAGAATTTGAGATGACGGATGATGGAGAAGTTAGTATGTTTTTAGGCATGAAGATAGAAAGAGAAAAAGATGCGGGTATAATGACAATAAGTCAGAAAGAATATTTCGAAAAACTGTTAAAGCGATTCAATATGACTGAATGCAAACCGATTTCAACCCCCATGGAAAACCGATTGAAGTTAAGTAAAGGTAAAGAAACAGAGATAACATCCAAACCATATCGTGAGCTCATCGGATGTCTTACTTATGCGTACTTATGCACTGTATGAGGATAACCAGTCAACTATTTGTGTAGCAGAGAATTCTAAAGATGTAAAGCGGCGTAAGCATGTTGACACGAAATATCATTTTGTTAGAGAGTTAGTACAACAAAAGCGAATAGAAATATTGTACAAGCCGTCGTCCATGCAACAAGCCGATATTATGACAAAGGGTTTAACGCCAAACCTCTTCAAAGGTTTCTGTAAAATGATAGGATTGGAGAGGGAACAAATTAGTTAGGATTCTCGAATTGTGCGGGGGTGTTGAGTTCCCAATTCAAGTAACTGAACTAATTTACTTCGAATCCATACGATTGTGTGGGGTCTGTATATATAAGAGTGTCGATACCGAAATAAAGTCAGTCGCACTGAAGTTCTTGTCGAGTACACATCAATTTCCATCATATCACAACAGTTTTCAGCTCGAGCCTCTTCGTTGGAACTTGAGCAGATTTCTGTTTGCTGAAGAACTTTTCTTCTGGAGCACGATTTTTGTGCTCTTATCCAAACCGTTGTGCATCCTTTTCATCGAATCAATGCATCCAGAGAAATTTGGTAGCAAGTGTTTCACTTTCATTGCAAACTTGTATTCGTTCGATAAGCTAAAAATAAAACTTGGCCAACTGTTCTGCGATACGCAATGGACATGTGTTGCAGACACAAGGTGGAAAGGTGCCGTGGCAAGTACGGCAAAACCATTGACGGAAAGTTCCACCCGTACGATATTGCCATGGAAGACGGCGCCTCTGATATCATCCTACAGGATCTGCCGTATTTTGTTACGGACGACGAGATTCGGAAAAAGATGCAAAAGTACGGCGAGGTAATCGAAATCTGGGAGAAGCGTCATCCAGAAGGTACCCCGCTGGTTGGTATCCTTATTGAGAATTCGATGATGATTCGAAAGAATCCGATAAACTCGCACATCATCATCGGCGGCGAAATGACCCAGGCGATGTACCGCGGTCAAATACAGACGTGCCATGTGTGTGGACAGCGTGTCCACCACGGTGTAAAGTGTGCAGAAAATCGAATTGAGAATTCGTATGCGAGTGCACTGAAGCAAAGCGCGTCGCCTCAATCACGTGGGAAAAAACCGCATCGAGACACAAACGGACCCAAAAACACGAGCGTCCCTGCCACGGTGAGGACAACAAGTGTAAAGAACGGACCGATAGCGAACAAAGCGCAAGAGCGGTTAGATCGTCTAACGAATGCGAGCGCTGCCGCTACGATCGATACGGTTTCGTATACACCAGTGGACACACACACGCACGCGGATACTACTGCTAAAAAAGCGGAGAAAGTAGTAGTAGCGGAGAAAGCAGTAGCAGCATTGGAAGCTACCACCACGAGCACAATATCGAGCGGCGAGATCGTTTTCAAAGCCCCGCTCGACATCCCGCTTCCGTCCAATATTCCCGAGGGTACCCATCCCCCCCCCCAACCCGAAGCGCCCGGCTGATGCGGACACCGAGAGCAACGCTTCTAGCTCATCGGTGACCGTGGCAGCAAAGCGCAAGCCCGGACGGCCGAAGCACACAAAGGTAGGGTAATCCTTTCCTGTTCTTCTCTTCCCTTTCCTGACCACCACCCTTTCCACATCAATTTATTTGTTTTTAAACTGCCTAGAGATGGAAAACTTATGTAACGTTAATTTTAACATTGCATCAGTTAACCTGAATGCAATTTCAAATCAAACTAAATTAGATGCACTCCTTTCCTTCATCCGAACCATGGACTTGGACATCATATTTCTCCAAGAAGTATATGCACCTGACCTGGTTATCCCAGGTTTCATTGTACTTTCTTACGTCAATGAAACCAGGAGAGGAACAGCGATCGCTTTACGTGAGCGCCCAATAATTTCTCAAGTCGAGCGCAGCTTAGACTCGCGTCTAATCTGCGTCCGGCTTGAGGATACTGCCACCCTATGCAATGTGTACGCTACCACCATCAGGAATCAGGCCTTCGGGGAGCCACCGAAGGGCAGAGTGGGAGGAATTCTTCGGGCGCACGTTGCCGTTCTACCTGCGAAATGCACGGGAACCCGTCATTTTTGCAGGAGATTTCAACTGCGTGTTGAAATCAAAGGACGCGACGGGTGTCGGAGGTTTCAGCCTTGCTTTGCAGAACGCTGTTGTTATAATCTGCTGAACTGGTAACCCGGTCTGCTGGCTGTCAACCGGGCAGGACTGGCAACCAAGCTGTCAAGGAGGGGATCGCGCCAAGGACGGGGAGCAGCAACAGTGAAGTAGGCAGTGAAGTAAGAACTGCGTGGCAGAACAGACCATGGAATAAAGACAAGTACGATTACAATAAATTGGCGACGAGAAAGTTTCGAACATCACGCTATCGAGAAGGAATCTCAGGTGCACATGGCATCTCCGCCGAAACAAGCTAGTTCTGCTATTGCGTCAGTGACCACTCGAGCCGCTGCTGCCAAGTCCGGGGGCTATCATACGGCCCATTCCTCTGCTGCCAGGCCGGCGTTCCAGGAAACGACGGTCCCTACAACTACAGACTCAAGCACCGCAAGCGAAGTTCCCGAACATTCTAGTGCTGCGCGAGATAACACTACAAAGATGTTCGCATTCGAACCGTTTAACCCTACGAATGGACATTTCCAGAGGTGGCTCGAAAGGCTGGAGATAGCCTTGAAAATATCTCGTGTTTCTAACGAAGAAAAGCGAGACTACCTTCTTCACTACATGGGAAGCGCGACATACGATGTGCTGTGCAACAAGTTGAATGGTGCTGTCCCACAAGCAAACACTTTCGAGGAAATAGTTACATTGCTAAAGGAGCATTTCAGTCCAAAGCCGCTTGAAATACTGGAAAACTATAAATTTGCAAATCGTAAACAACAAGAAGGCGAACCATTAAGCGAATATCTGATGGATTTGGAAAAATTGGCGGGGACCTGCGAGTTCGGAGACTACCGAGATAAAGCTCTGAGAAACCAATTTGTGTTTGGCATTAGAAACCGGGCCATGCAATTGCGATTGTTGGAGGTCCGAGAATTGACACTAGCGAAAGCTAAAGACATTGCGTTCGCTATGGAAGTGTCAAGCAATGGAGCAGCCGAGTTACAAGGTCATGAGTATCCAGTGAAAAAAATCATTGCAACGAACAACGAACAAAGGAAGATCAACCCAATGCAGAATCAGAAAAAGAGATGCTACCGGTGCGGAAAGGATGATCATTTGGACAACAACTGCCGGCATTCGAAAACGGTTTGCAACCACTGCAACAAAACCGGCCACCTAGCAAAGGTTTGCCGTCAAAGGATGAAGGACGCCGGGGTACATACGTTGAAGTTTAGCCCTGAATGCCCGGATGACGCATCCCTCAACGTCGTGGAGGTTTTTCATTTGAGGGCGGTGGAGAATCTGGCGGGTAAGTTGTTGCTGGAGATGGAGATTTCTAATAGGAAGCTAATTTTCGAGGTGGACACGGGGTCTCCGGTATCACTTATAAGCAAAAGGGATAGATCACAGTTTTTTGCTCACATTCTCACAATGAAAAAGAGCAATGTTAAATTAAAAAGTTACTGTGATGGCGTCATCAATGTTCTAGGGGAAATTGCAGTAAAAGCGGAAATTAATAATACGGAAACAACTTTGTCACTATACGTCACGGAATCAGAAAGGGAACCTTTGCTTGGACAGAATTGGATGAGGACCATTGATTTAGATCTGAACAGAATGCTCAAAATGTGCCAACAAGTGTCACATTGCACTATGGAAAGGCAAACCTAGGAAAAATACTAAGTAAATACTCTAAAGTTTTTCGTGACGAGATACGGAAAATAGAAGGTCTACAGGCTTCACTAGCCTTGCGCAAGGACACAAAACCGATCTTTATTAAAGCGAGGCGGGTGGCATTTGCGGTACGAGAGGCCGTAGGAAATGAGATCGACAAATTGGTCACTGAAAATGTCTTAGAGAGAGTAGATCACTCTGAGTGGGCAACGCCCATTGTTCCAGTAAAATACTTCGAAGGAAAAGTACGACTATGCGGGGACTATAAGATCACAGTCAACCCTAATCTGTTAGTGGATGAGCACCCGCTCCCTACGGTAGAGGAGTTATTTGCGAATATTGCAGGGGGAGATAAGTTTTCAAAAATAGATCTTTCACAAGCTTATCTCCAATTGGAAGTAAGTCCAGATTGCCGGGACATTATAACCTAATCGACCCACAAAGGAATATTCCGTCCTACTAGATTGATGTATGGATTGGCATCGGCGCCAGCAATCTTCCAAAGACTAATGGAACAAATTCTTCAAGGAATACCGGGAGTAACTGCATTTATTGATGATATTCGAATTACGGGGCCAAATGACGAAATCCACTTTCAAAGGTTAGAAGAAGTGTTGAAAAGATTAGAAAAATACAATTTGAGGGTGAATAAAGGGAAATGCACATTCTTCGAGAATCAGATAGTATATTGTGGCTACCTGGTAGATAAGCAGGGTATACATAAACTTGATACAAAAATTAAGGCCATTCAAGAGATGCTCGCTCCAAAAGACAAAGAGCAACTACGATCTTTCCTTGGATTGGTAAATTATTACGGCCGATTTTTTCCAAATCTAAGTACACAGATATATCCTCTAAACAACCTACTAAAGGATGAAGTTCCATTCGTCTGGGACGAGCTTTGCAATAACGCATTCGCTAAAGTTAAAGAAGAAATGCAAACAGAAAGGGTATTGGTTCACTATAACCCAACTTTACCTCTGGTTTTAGCTACGGATGCATCACCTTACGGAGTAGGTGCTGTACTTAGTCATAAATTTTCTGATGGGAGCAAGAGACCACTACAATACGCTTCTCAAACTCTAAACTTGACACAACAACGATATTCGCAAATAGATAAAGAAGCGTATGCAATAATTTTCGGAGTCCGAAAATTTTACCAATACTTGTATGGCAGAAAATTTACATTACTCACGGACAACAAACCAATAGCTCAAATATTTTCCGAAAACAAGGGGTTACCAACGATGTCGGCAATGAGAATGCAGCACTATGCAGCGTTTTTGCAAGGATTTGACTACAATATTCGACATCGAAAATCAGAGAATCACGCAAACGCAGATGCGTTTTCGAGACTGCCTTTATCGACAGTAGATGCGGAAATCAACATAGAGGAATCGGATGCAGTAGAAATTAATATCATTCAAACATTGCCTCTTACTGTGGCCGAATTGGGAAGAGCTACAGCCCTAGATCCGAATGTTGAAGAGCTGTTACAGGCTTTGAGAACAGGGAAAACGATTCAGCCAAAACACTGTTTCGGTATTGATCATAAGGAATTTGATATACAAAAGGATTGCATAATGAGAGGTAGCCGAGTGTACGTCCCACCGATGCTGAGGGGAAAGGTTTTACAGGAACTCCATTCTGCCCACTTCGGAGTGTCCAGAGTAAAATCACTAGCAAGGAGCTACTGTTGGTGGCCAAATATAGATAAGGATATAGAAACAATGGTAAACAGTTGTCAAGTTTGTCAAGAAACAAGAGCAAATCCACCTAAGGTGCCAATCCATTGCTGGGAAAAACCACAAGGCCCTTTCCAAAGAGTCCATGTCGACTACGCCGGTCCTTTCATGGGTAAATATTTTTTTATATTAGTGGACGCATTTTCAAAATGGCCGGAGGTTCGGATGGTGAATAACACGACCACAGAAACCACCATTAATGTATGTAGAGACATTTTTAGTACTTTCGGAGTCCCCATGGTTTTGGTAAGCGATAATGGCACCCAATTCACCTCAACGGA
This sequence comes from Anopheles atroparvus, assembly GCA_914969975.1. Lineage (NCBI taxonomy): Eukaryota > Metazoa > Arthropoda > Insecta > Diptera > Culicidae > Anopheles > Anopheles atroparvus. Next base: position 30,171,059 of record CAJZCY010000004.1, on the reverse strand, counting down.
ATTTGCTAGCTTCTTAGAACTAAATGGAGTGGTACATAAATTTAGCGCACCTTACCATCCTGCAACAAATGGTCAGGCTGAGAGATTTATTCAAACATTTAAAGCAAAATTAAGGGCGATAAATTGTAATGGTTCAGACATTCCAAAGGAATTAAGCAACATTTTATTGGTCTATCGGAAAACAGTACATCCAAGCACAGGATTCACGTCTTCTATACTAGTTTTTGGACGACAAAAACGCACCCGCCTCGACGTCATGATCCATCCACAGACTCGCGGAAGCCAGATATAATATTTAATACAAAAGAATTCAAAATCGGGCAAAGAGTGGCCGCGAGAGAGTACATAAAGGATAATAAATGGGAGTTTGGGATAATAAAACAGAGGTTAGGCAAGTTGCACTATTTAATAAATTTGGATGATGGACGAATTTGGAGGCGCCACGCGAATCAGATTCGCGCAGGGGGCAGCAACACCGCTAACGCTGAACAACCAAAAGATGATACCATCACTGAGGACACACCTAGCTGGGAAGCCCTCAGAGGAAACGATGTTGAGTTTTCCTACATCACACGTGGTTCGGGCTCACGTATCGATCGTTGTTAAAGCCCGTTTAAACGGTAGAAATTTTCTGTGATTGGTAACTTTCCTTAATGACAGTTGCACTGGACAAATAGTTTCCAATCGCAGTACATTCATACACGATAGCAATTATTGCTGAAATAAATAGACAGAAGCTGCTAGAAATGTCAAATGACAGTGTGTCTGTTGAGTAGTAAACAAACAGTGAAAAAGTTGGAGCAACATGAACGATTCGCTTCAATTAGCGTTAGCAATTACGCGGGTTAATGTTAACAGATTAAGAATATTAATTGAAGAACAACGTCGAATACAACGACGTCGTGTGCGTCGTATGTGGATGAGAAAATTGTTCTTAAACAGGAACCTCAGCCTGCTAAACGAGGTAGATGCTGAAGTGGACACAACTCGGCACTTTTTGCGGATGTCGAAGGAGGATTTCGATTTTTTGTTGTCTGCTATAACACCAGCAATAATAAAAACGGATCGCACGTATGATCACAATCAAAATCAATGATCCGAGCATAATGAAATAGTACAAAGAGCAATGTGCAACGGCTATTTCAAACGCTTGCCGTCGCTAACGCCGCTAGATGACGCTTGTGATGCACAGGCTGTCAAAATAAATTTCAGACTTACGACAGAATTAACCAAGCGACCTCGTAAACTGAAATTGCAGATGTGTAACTTTATGTGTTTGTTTATTTCGCGTTTAGATGAGGTCATTTTCGTGTCGTTCATCTGAAACAAGCTTTGACAGTTACGGTTCACAGAAAATTTCTACCGTTTAAACGGGCTTTTACGTGTCGGTGTGCATACAGGATCGTCTCCGGACAACCGACATGCACGTGGTCTCCTTCTCCGACCATAAGGCACTGACTGTGCGGATCAGTCTCCAGTCTCTTCCGGTCCCGCAGATGAACGGATACTGGCAACTTCGCCCACACATTTTATCTGATGAGGTCTTGGAGGAACTCGAATGCAAGTGGAGTGGTTCGATCCGAAAACGGAGGAATTACGGTTCCTGGATGCTTTGGTGGGTCGAATGCGCCAAGCCCAGGATAAAGTCATTCTTTCGTTGGAAGACCAACGAAAATTACAAAGACTTCCGTTTGCATCAGGGTATACTCCATGCTCAGCTGAGAGCCTCATATGATCGATACCTAAGTAAACCAGATGAGTTGGCGACGATTAACTTGGTGAAGGGAAGAATACTCTCCTTACAGAGGCGTTTTTCCCAGCATTTTACCAGGATAAACGAAACCCTCGTTGACGGTGAAAAAGTTTCCACCTTCCAGCTGGGAGAGCGGAGGAGGAGAAGTACCGTCATTGAGAACTTCCAGACCAACGATGGATGAACTCTCGCCTTGGAGGAGGAAATCGCCGAGCATTTGTACAATGAGAACAAAAAAACCCAACAATGAAGCCAACAATGACTGCATGGCGGAAATCACCCCTAGTGAGATCTTCGATGCAGTCAAAAAATCGGCACCTCGAACGTCACCCGGCCCGGACGGGATTCCCAGGGAGTTCTATCTCCGCGCATTCCACATTGTGGGACGGGAGCTCGGATACGTCCTCAACGAGGCCCTTCGTGGGGAATTTCCCCGAAGCTTTGTCGATGGCGTCGTAGTGCTTGTGAGAAAGAAGGGAACTGGGAGTGCAATGCCCTCTTTTCGTCCGATATCTCTCCTGAACACAGATTAAAAGCTGCTGGCGAGAATTTTGAAGCTACGGGTCGATGTGATCATCCCAAAAGCCCAAAAATGCGGCAACAAGCCGCAGAACATTTTTCAAGCTGTTCTCTCGGTTAAGGAGAGAATTCTGGATTTGAAGAGGAGGAAGAAAAGCGGCAAGCTCGTCTCCTTCGACTTCTCACAGGCGTTTGACCGCGTCGACAGAGACTTCCTGTGGAAGACCATGACCTCCTTGGGTTTTAATCCTGGGCTGGTTGGGCTTCTAAGGTCATTTGGGGAGCGGTCTTCTTCCCGTTTGCTGGTAAATGGACAGCTGTCCTCTCCCTTCCCCATCCAACGTTCCGTCAGACAAGGCGATCTTCTTTCCATGAATCTGTTTGTCCTTTACCTTCATCCCCTTATTACTGAGCTCGAAAGTATTTGCTGCGATCAGGATGACCTGATCAACGCATATGCCGACGATGTCTCAGTGATCGCTTCCTCCCCCCCTTCCAAAATCGAGCGGGTCAGAGAGGCGTTCCAGGCGTTCGGCCTGTGCTCAGGGGCCAGAATGAACGTGGGGAAGACCATCGCAATCGACATTGGACACGTCACTCCAGCAACGAGGATCCACGTCCCATGGCTACGCACCGAGGAGCGTCTCTGGCTTCTCGGGATCTTGTTCTCCAACAATATCCGCGAGGCAATGGCGCACAACTGGGACGTGGTGATCCGGAAGTTCCGGCAGTTGGTCTGGCTTCATCGTGTGAGAGACCTGAACCTGGCCCAGAAGGTATTGCTGCTTAACACCTTCCTGCTCCCCAGGCTGTGGTTTGTCGCGTCTGTCTGTGGCGCTCGGCAGCGGGACGTTGCAAAGGTCTCTCACACGATTGGATCACTGCTGTGGAACGGCTCTGGTGGCATCGGCGTACCTCTCCACCAGCTAGCGTTGCCACGGGATCGCGGTGGTTTGAATCTCCACATCCCCACTATCATGACACAAGCGCTACTTTCCAACCGGTACCTCACAGAGCAGGGATGTTTGGTGATCGGGTCTCAGTATATCGCCAACGCTGGGAACCCACCCGACACCAACTCCGTTCCGTTGTCCTACCCCTGCCTCTGCAAGGTTATCCAGCACCTGGCATACGTGCCAGAGACCCTCCGACGATCGCCATCAACACGAGGTGTGCGAGTTGCAGCAACAAACGCCCTACCGGACCCAAGGGTGGTTGGAGCATCCCCACACACGCTGTGGAGAAGAGTGTGGGGAAACATAAGCTCCAGGATGCTGACGTCTGCACAACGTTCCGCCCTCTACCTGCTGGCAAACGGGAAGATCTCGCACGCGGAGCATCTTTTCGAAACCGGCAGAGCCGACACACCAACGTGCACGTTTTGTCCCGCTGTCGAGACCCTGGAGCACAAGTTTGCAGCATGTCCCCGCGTGTCGCTGGCGTGGGACACTGTACAACAGCGGCTGCAACAAGTTGCTCCAGGGTCCCATCTTCGTTTTGTCGACCTGCACTGGCCCGCTCTAAACAGGATAAGAGCGGGCACACGCAGTGCAGTACTCTCCGTTTTTTAAAACTACATCATCCACATCATTGGAAACAATGATGTTGCGATTGATGTAGATGCCCTTTCTTGTTCTTTGTAAATTAAGTATGTAAAGTAATGCCTCTGTTTCCCGTCCAACACAATCCATTTTTTTATAAAAAAAAACCATCCAAGAGCTGCCGGGCAAGTCCATTGCACCTGACCAAAAAGAAAAATGGTACATGGAGACCTTGCGGAGATTACCGCAACTAGAACGCCATCACGACACCCGATCGTTACCCTGTGCCGCACATACAGGATGTTGGCAACATTCTTCACAAAGCACAAATATTTTCATGCATTGGCCTCCAGCGCGCTTACCACCAAATCCCAGTAGCGAAGGAGGATATCCCTAAGACGGTGATAACGGCACCTTTAGGATTGTATGAATTCAAGTTCATGACCTTCGGGCTTCGTAACGCCGGCCAGACCTTACGACACCTGCACTCGATTTTCGGCGATCTGCAATACTCCGAAAACACTGACCTACACCAAGAGCATCTGAATACAGTGTTTGCCCAATTGCGCGAACACGGGTTAGCAATAAACGCTGAAAAATGTCAGATCGGTAAATCTTCTGTTATTTTTCTGGGACACCTGATCACTCCAGAGGGCATCCAGCCCAACCCAGAAAAGGTTAAGAATATCTTAGATTTCCCAAAACCAACAATTGCGAAGCAAATGAAGAGGTTTCTCTGTACGATCAACTTTTACCGCAGATTTATTCCTCAAGCCGCAGAAAATCAAAGCATTTTGCAATCGATGATAAAAAAGAACGCAAATAACGACAACAAACCGCTCATTTGGGATGATGTAACGAACAATGCGTTCAAGAATTGCAAACAAACGCTAGCAAACGCCACGCTGTTAGCGCACCCATCGCCGAACGAAAAATTACCACTCAACGTCGATGCATAAAACCACGCCGTTTTGAGCTGTTTTGCATCAAGTCTGAGAAAATGGACCAGAACCCTTAGCCTTCTTTTCCAAAACGCTCAGCAACACCTTGAAGAATGCCAGTGCGTACGATCGCGAGCCACGCCATGTATGCTTTGGTGAAACACTTCAAGGACCTCCTCAAAGGTCGCCTTTTCCGCATTTTCACCGATCACAAACCGCTGGTTACAGCTTTTCTTCAACGACCAGAACGAGCAAACCCAACACAGCAGCGCAGACTCAGCTTCATCAGCGAATACCCAACAGATATCCGCCACGTACCCGGCGAAGAGAACGAAGTGGCAGCCATGCTGAGCCGAGTAGATATTATTAGTTCGGAAATAATTGATTATAAACAAATGGCACTAGCTCAACACACAGATAGCGAAAAAAAAAACATTTCTTCAAAAACCCACCTAAAAACACAACAGTAATTCTTAAACAAATTTGCCTGCCGGACACCAATACGATTTTATACTGGGACATATCCACACCAACAATTAGACCATTTGTTCCCGCACAGTTCAGAAAAACAATCATCGCTAAACTACACAACAATTCTCATCCTGGCGTACGAGCGACAACGCACACCGTATCCCAGCGTTTCGTATGGCCGTTAAAGATTGTAACAGTACGTCTCTTCCTGCATCGCATGCCAGAAATCGAAGGTCAACCGTCACAACAAAACACCTGTTTCACAGATCGAAACACCAGACCGACGATTCTCACACATCCACATCGATCTCATCGGACCGCTACCGCCGTCAGAAGGAAATTACTTTTGCCTGACGATGATAGATAAATTTACACGCTGGCCAGAAGTGATCCCAGTTCCCAATATGACCGCCGAAACCATCGCCAAAGCTTTGGTCGCAAACTGGATCGCGAGATTTGGCGTACCAGAGAAAATCACTACGGATCAAGGCAGACAATTCGAGTCTGACCTATTCAACTATCCGCATTACTGGGTATAAGCCACTTTCAAACATCACCTTACCACCCACAGGCCAACGGACAGATTGAGCGCGAGGTAGCAACCGAGTAAACAGCTGACATCGCCGGAGCTGACCCCAGCGGACGACGGTCGGTTTTGATGAGTCGGCAGTCGCGACGCGACGAGCGAACCCCGGCTGGAAATTAATAAACTGAATCACTTCTTTAGTGGTACTCAAATGACTCGGTCCATACTTACGAAATAAAAACCTGACAGATAAACTTTAACTGGCGCCCGAATTTCGGATCTGAACAAAACGGGAATAGTATAAAGTGACAGTGGAAAACAGCAAATCCTAATTGAGAGAAATAAAACAATTCTCTCAACGGCGGTTCAAGGAGCCACCACCACAAGCACTGAAGCAAGATCTGGGACACCGAGGGAAAAATTCCCCAATTGCTGCCTAGAAGACCGGAGTAGCTTCAAGAAGAGGAAACGGACATAGCTTCACCAGCTGCCCAGACTTCCCCCGATTTGTAGCAGACCCATCCGAGGATTGCGAGCATGTTTGTAAAATTCATGTGAGTATAAACATTTCAACCAGGTAAAGTAACTTTCGTACCAAAAGTTTAAGTGAAGCCGATTATTATAAATAGTTATATATGGTATAACTGCCATCGGAGAACGTGTGAACGTTGACTACTCTCCACACGTCTCCACAAGTTATATTGGTATAACTGCCATCGGAGAACGTGTGAACGTGGACTACTCTCCACACGGCTCCACAAATTGATCGAGATCGTCGGTGGAGAGACGGTAATCGGCCCTTTTTTATCTCGAGCGCTTGAGCAGAACAGACGTATAATAAAAGCTTGAAAGTCACGACACATTATTGGCGCAGCCGGTAGTCGTTCACAAAGAAAAAAAAACAGTGCTAGTGAGTGATAATAAAACTCATGTAGTTTGTCCGAATTTGTAGTCACTACCAGATAGAACTACACTTTCATCTTCTTGCGATTTCAAAAGTGAGGAGGATTTGTGGCAACGCCGTTTCCAGTGCAACGACAGGACCACACTATCTCTTTCCTTTTTTTTTATAATTGGATTGAGGTTAGTTCAGCACGTGTTCGTCAGCGCTCGTGTACGCACAGGTAAGCAAACTTTTGGTGTAAATTTTTTTAACAATCACGTAGTGAGCAGATAAAAAAAAAGACACCTTTGCTACCGTGCATCGGATAGATACTAAAAAGTCGGCCTATCCGCTTTCTCAATTTAACGGGTAAAACGCGTTCTTAGAGAGACGTTTTCACTGTCGTTTTGAGTTAATTTTTTTATGTGGAGAAATAGTGAACCTTTGGATTTGTGTTCAGATTCAGATTCGTTATCAAACGATTCGGGAAGTCTATCCCACGTGCCAATAAGCGTAGATATTCCCATAGATAAATTATCTTTAAAAATGGATCAAGTCCCTGCGCAAATTGAGCAGTTAACTGCAGCTATACAGAGCCTCCTTGTTGCGCAGCAGCAACAGGCACAACAGTTGGTAACAATGGATAATCGTATCCAGGCATGCAATAACTTATCCAACAGTAGCGTACCTCAGGTCACTGAACCTAGCGTCAGTATAGAGGCTTTTTACAAAATTCCGGACCCGATCAAGGCAGTCCCGATCTTTGACGGGAATAAAAAACAATTACACGCGTGGTTGAATACCGCCGAAAACGCACTAGCTATTTTTGATGGTAAAGTGCAACCTGCCGTCTTTCGTATGTACGAAGATGCCATCAATAATAAAATACAAGGTCGTGCAAAAGATGCATTGTGCTTAGAAGGTAACCCTACAGGGTTTAGCGAAAAATAGAAGAAATTTTGGATAGTTTGGGAAAATCTACGTACTTCACCACATTAGATCTAAAATCTGGTTTCCACCAGATAGAAATGGAGCCTACACATCGTGAAAAAACAGCCTTCTCTACTGCTCAAGGTCACTTTGAGTTTACGAGAATGCCGTTTGGACTGAAAAATGCTCCGGCAACGTTCCAACGCGCTATGAACAACGTTCTAGCAGGATACATAGGACATATTTGTTTTGTCTATTTAGATGACATTATTGTAATTGGTAATGATTTAACATCACATTTAAAAAATTTGGATACAGTGTTGAAACGATTAGCTTCTTTTAATTTAAAAATTCAAATAGACAAGTGTGAATTTCTCAAGAGGGAAACCGAATTTTTGGGACATTTGATAACTCAACATGGGATTAAACCTAATCCTGATAAAATTCAAAAAATCCTTGATTGGAAATTACCCTCAAATCAACACGAAATTAAACGATTTCTTGGTCTAGCTGGATACTACCGAAAATTTGTTAAAGATTATGCTAAAATAACAAGACCACTCTCTAAATGTTTGAAAAAAGGTGCAAAAGTTCTATGTGAGGAAGATGAATTTAAAAAAGCTTTCGAAGAACTGAAAACAATAATTGCTTCTGATCAAGTTCTCGCTTATCCTGACTTTGAACACCCGTTTGTACTCACTACAGACGCTAGTAATTTTGCTTTAGGAGCGGTTCTTTCTCAAATACAGGATAATTGTGAAAGGCCAATAGCATTTGCCAGTAGAACACTCACTAGCACCGAATCAAATTATCCAGCAACTGAAAAAGAGGCCTTAGCTATAATTTGGGCAGTGAAAAAATTTAAGCCTTATCTTTACGGACAGAAATTTACTTTGATAACGGACCATAAACCACTTACATTTATTAAAACATCCTTTAAGAACTCAAAAATATTGAATTGGCGATTGGAATTAGAGAATTTCGACTTCGATGTTAAATACAAAGAAGGAAAAGCCAATGTAGTAGCCGATGCATTAAGCAGAATTAACCCTCAAATGTGCAAAGAAATTAATACATCTACTATTTCAGATACCCTAGACGGCACGGATGCAGGAAGCAATAACACTGTTGCTACCATTCACTCTGCTAGTAAATCTAAAGACTATTTTGTTCATTATACTGAACGACCAGTGAACTATTATAGGAACCAGTTAATATTCAAAACAACTAGTACTTGCTCTATTACTAAACAAAATCCGTTTGTAAATTTCCAAAGAACAATCGTGTCTCAAAATATCGTGGGTTTTAAAATATTCGAGTGTATGTAGCTATCAAAAAGTTCCACTGTCTTGCTTCTGGAAAATGACGTCGAAGAAACAATCGAATTCGGACAATCCTCTGAAATATCGCCTATCGCTGTACACGAGCGATCAGGATGCCCTTCTCATCAAAACCTGGTATAGATTTGAAGAACAAGCTATCAACGTTGAAGAACGGGTTTGTTTTATGCAACATATTGTCAAAAAGGATATTCCCTCATTCATGAAAGGAAAGCGTCTTGACCGTGTGATCAGTGTCAAAGGTGAGTCGGGGGCGTTTACGCTTCCTAACTCGTTTAATTCCATTATTTTAAAGGATTCATTGTTCCAAGATGGGGGTGTAGCCAGATCTAAGGGTAACATCAAGACACTTCGGAATCTATAATACAGATAACATTAGTGAATATCTAAAAAAAATTCATAACGGTAAACAAACCGCAATATTTGCAGACGAAAATATTATTCTAATATTGCAGGAAGTATTTAGCAGTTACCATTTTACAAAGGGGCATTTTGTTGTAACAACAACAATGGTAGAAGATGTAACCGAAATAGACAAACAAAATTCCCTTATAACAAAAGAACATGATAGAGCGCATAGGGGAATCAGTGAAGTCGAAAATCAGCTAAGGAGGTCATATTTTTTTTCCATGCATGTTGAAAATGATCCGTAGTTACATTAATAGCTGTGAGATTTGTAATTGTAATAAGTATGAAAGGAAACCGTACAATATTAAGATTTCACCTAGGCCAATCACAGACAAACCACTAGATCGTGTACATATGGATATTTACATTATAAATGGATGTAGTTTTCTATCCATAATAGATTCTTTCACAAAACATTTACAAATGTTGTTTATAAAAAACAAAAATTTAGTACAGGTTCAACGTAAGCTCACAAAATATTTCTCAATATTCGGATTACCTAAGGAAATCGTTACAGATCATGAGACCACGTTTATGTCCATTCAACTCAAAAACTATCTAGCATCTTGGGGTGTTTTGCTAAAATATGCATCTTGTTCGGAATCAAACGGACAAATAGAAAAAACGCATTGTACAATAACGGAGATAACCAATTCAAACAAGTATAAATATGCAAGAGTAGATACTAAAGCGCTAACAAGACTAGCAGTTACCCTGTACAATAATACTGTTCACTCAGCAACAAAATTCACACCAAACGAGTTGTTATTCAACAACACCGACAACAGTACACCAGAAGCTATATCAAATAAAGCAATCGAGTTATTTTGTAAGGCAAAACAAAACATGCTTAAAGCATCGAACAGACAAATAGCAGGAAACGATGCAAAATGTTCTCCACCATGGTTAAATGAGAACCAAGAGGTTTTTATAACGCCTAACATTAGAACAAAAATGCAACCGCGAGCAACGAAAATTGTAGCAAAGAACATTAAGGAAAAAACGTTTGAAAACGCTAGAGGTGTGAAACGACACAAAGCGAAAATCAAAAGGATAAGATGCTAGATATTCGTTAAATTTTGAGCAAAGGAATCTGTTTGAATGTGAACCTTCTTTGAAATAGTAAATAATTTGAATTTAGAAGTGGTACTCTTAGGTGCAGGTTATTTAGGGCTAGAATTAATAACTATCATAGCGTAAGAACTATTATAACGTATTAGAAAAAATGTTGACTTTGAGCTAAATCGGACGAGGACGCCCGAGCTTCACCCCCCGGAGAAGTTATATATGGTATAACTGCCATCGGAGAACGTGTGAACGTTGACTACTCTCCACACGTCTCCACAAGTTATATTGGTATAACTGCCATCGGAGAACGTGTGAACGTGGACTACTCTCCACACGGCTCCACAAATTGATCGAGATCGTCGGTGGAGAGACGGTAATCGGCCCTTTTTTATCTCGAGCGCTTGAGCAGAACAGACGTATAATAAAAGCTTGAAAGTCACGACACATTATTGGCGCAGCCGGTAGTCGTTCACAAAGAAAAAAAAACAGTGCTAGTGAGTGATAATAAAACTCATGTAGTTTGTCCGAATTTGTAGTCACTACCAGATAGAACTACACTTTCATCTTCTTGCGATTTCAAAAGTGAGGAGGATTTGTGGCAACGCCGTTTCCAGTGCAACGACAGGACCACACTATCTCTTTCCTTTTTTTTATAATTGGATTGAGGTTAGTTCAGCACGTGTTCGTCAGCGCTCGTGTACGCACAGGTAAGCAAACTTTTGGTGTAAATTTTTTTAACAATCACGTAGTGAGCAGATAAAAAAAAAGACACCTTTGCTACCGTGCATCGGATAGATACTAAAAAGTCGGCCTATCCGCTTTCTCAATTTAACGGGTAAAACGCGTTCTTAGAGAGACGTTTTCACTGTCGTTTTGAGTTAATTTTTTTATGTGGAGAAATAGTGAACCTTTGGATTTGTGTTCAGATTCAGATTCGTTACCAAACGATTCGGGAAGTCTATCCCACGTGCCAATAAGCGTAGATATTCCCATAGATAAATTATCTTTAAAAATGGATCAAGTCCCTGCGCAAATTGAGCAGTTAACTGCAGCTATACAGAGCCTCCTTGTTGCGCAGCAGCAACAGGCACAACAGTTGGTAACAATGGATAATCGTATCCAGGCATGCAATAACTTATCCAACAGTAGCGTACCTCAGGTCACTGAACCTAGCGTCAGTATAGAGGCTTTTTACAAAATTCCGGACCCGATCAAGGCAGTCCCGATCTTTGACGGGAATAAAAAACAATTACACGCGTGGTTGAATACCGCCGAAAACGCACTAGCTATTTTTGATGGTAAAGTGCAACCTGCCGTCTTTCGTATGTACGAAGATGCCATCAATAATAAAATACAAGGTCGTGCAAAAGATGCATTGTGCTTAGAAGGTAACCCTACAGGGTTTAGCGAAAAATAGAAGAAATTTTGGATAGTTTGGGAAAATCTACGTACTTCACCACATTAGATCTAAAATCTGGTTTCCACCAGATAGAAATGGAGCCTACACATCGTGAAAAAACAGCCTTCTCTACTGCTCAAGGTCACTTTGAGTTTACGAGAATGCCGTTTGGACTGAAAAATGCTCCGGCAACGTTCCAACGCGCTATGAACAACGTTCTAGCAGGATACATAGGACATATTTGTTTTGTCTATTTAGATGACATTATTGTAATTGGTAATGATTTAACATCACATTTAAAAAATTTGGATACAGTGTTGAAACGATTAGCTTCTTTTAATTTAAAAATTCAAATAGACAAGTGTGAATTTCTCAAGAGGGAAACCGAATTTTTGGGACATTTGATAACTCAACATGGGATTAAACCTAATCCTGATAAAATTCAAAAAATCCTTGATTGGAAATTACCCTCAAATCAACACGAAATTAAACGATTTCTTGGTCTAGCTGGATACTACCGAAAATTTGTTAAAGATTATGCTAAAATAACAAGACCACTCTCTAAATGTTTGAAAAAAGGTGCAAAAGTTCTATGTGAGGAAGATGAATTTAAAAAAGCTTTCGAAGAACTGAAAACAATAATTGCTTCTGATCAAGTTCTCGCTTATCCTGACTTTGAACACCCGTTTGTACTCACTACAGACGCTAGTAATTTTGCTTTAGGAGCGGTTCTTTCTCAAATACAGGATAATTGTGAAAGGCCAATAGCATTTGCCAGTAGAACACTCACTAGCACCGAATCAAATTATCCAGCAACTGAAAAAGAGGCCTTAGCTATAATTTGGGCAGTGAAAAAATTTAAGCCTTATCTTTACGGACAGAAATTTACTTTGATAACGGACCATAAACCACTTACATTTATTAAAACATCCTTTAAGAACTCAAAAATATTGAATTGGCGATTGGAATTAGAGAATTTCGACTTCGATGTTAAATACAAAGAAGGAAAAGCCAATGTAGTAGCCGATGCATTAAGCAGAATTAACCCTCAAATGTGCAAAGAAATTAATACATCTACTATTTCAGATACCCTAGACGGCACGGATGCAGGAAGCAATAACACTGTTGCTACCATTCACTCTGCTAGTAAATCTAAAGACTATTTTGTTCATTATACTGAACGACCAGTGAACTATTATAGGAACCAGTTAATATTCAAAACAACTAGTACTTGCTCTATTACTAAACAAAATCCGTTTGTAAATTTCCAAAGAACAATCGTGTCTCAAAATATCGTGGGTTTTAAAATATTCGAGTGTATGTAGCTATCAAAAAGTTCCACTGTCTTGCTTCTGGAAAATGACGTCGAAGAAACAATCGAATTCGGACAATCCTCTGAAATATCGCCTATCGCTGTACACGAGCGATCAGGATGCCCTTCTCATCAAAACCTGGTATAGATTTGAAGAACAAGCTATCAACGTTGAAGAACGGGTTTGTTTTATGCAACATATTGTCAAAAAGGATATTCCCTCATTCATGAAAGGAAAGCGTCTTGACCGTGTGATCAGTGTCAAAGGTGAGTCGGGGGCGTTTACGCTTCCTAACTCGTTTAATTCCATTATTTTAAAGGATTCATTGTTCCAAGATGGGGGTGTAGCCAGATCTAAGGGTAACATCAAGACACTTCGGAATCTATAATACAGATAACATTAGTGAATATCTAAAAAAAATTCATAACGGTAAACAAACCGCAATATTTGCAGACGAAAATATTATTCTAATATTGCAGGAAGTATTTAGCAGTTACCATTTTACAAAGGGGCATTTTGTTGTAACAACAACAATGGTAGAAGATGTAACCGAAATAGACAAACAAAATTCCCTTATAACAAAAGAACATGATAGAGCGCATAGGGGAATCAGTGAAGTCGAAAATCAGCTAAGGAGGTCATATTTTTTTTCCATGCATGTTGAAAATGATCCGTAGTTACATTAATAGCTGTGAGATTTGTAATTGTAATAAGTATGAAAGGAAACCGTACAATATTAAGATTTCACCTAGGCCAATCACAGACAAACCACTAGATCGTGTACATATGGATATTTACATTATAAATGGATGTAGTTTTCTATCCATAATAGATTCTTTCACAAAACATTTACAAATGTTGTTTATAAAAAACAAAAATTTAGTACAGGTTCAACGTAAGCTCACAAAATATTTCTCAATATTCGGATTACCTAAGGAAATCGTTACAGATCATGAGACCACGTTTATGTCCATTCAACTCAAAAACTATCTAGCATCTTGGGGTGTTTTGCTAAAATATGCATCTTGTTCGGAATCAAACGGACAAATAGAAAAAACGCATTGTACAATAACGGAGATAACCAATTCAAACAAGTATAAATATGCAAGAGTAGATACTAAAGCGCTAACAAGACTAGCAGTTACCCTGTACAATAATACTGTTCACTCAGCAACAAAATTCACACCAAACGAGTTGTTATTCAACAACACCGACAACAGTACACCAGAAGCTATATCAAATAAAGCAATCGAGTTATTTTGTAAGGCAAAACAAAACATGCTTAAAGCATCGAACAGACAAATAGCAGGAAACGATGCAAAATGTTCTCCACCATGGTTAAATGAGAACCAAGAGGTTTTTATAACGCCTAACATTAGAACAAAAATGCAACCGCGAGCAACGAAAATTGTAGCAAAGAACATTAAGGAAAAAACGTTTGAAAACGCTAGAGGTGTGAAACGACACAAAGCGAAAATCAAAAGGATAAGATGCTAGATATTCGTTAAATTTTGAGCAAAGGAATCTGTTTGAATGTGAACCTTCTTTGAAATAGTAAATAATTTGAATTTAGAAGTGGTACTCTTAGGTGCAGGTTATTTAGGGCTAGAATTAATAACTATCATAGCGTAAGAACTATTATAACGTATTAGAAAAAATGTTGACTTTGAGCTAAATCGGACGAGGACGCCCGAGCTTCACCCCCCGGAGAAGTTATATATGGTATAACTGCCATCGGAGAACGTGTGAACGTTGACTACTCTCCACACGTCTCCACAAGTTATATTGGTATAACTGCCATCGGAGAACGTGTGAACGTGGACTACTCTCCACACGGCTCCACAAATTGATCGAGATCGTCGGTGGAGAGACGGTAATCGGCCCTTTTTTATCTCGAGCGCTTGAGCAGAACAGACGTATAATAAAAGCTTGAAAGTCACGACACATTATTGGCGCAGCCGGTAGTCGTTCACAAAGAAAAAAAAACAGTGCTAGTGAGTGATAATAAAACTCATGTAGTTTGTCCGAATTTGTAGTCACTACCAGATAGAACTACACTTTCATCTTCTTGCGATTTCAAAAGTGAGGAGGATTTGTGGCAACGCCGTTTCCAGTGCAACGACAGGACCACACTATCTCTTTCCTTTTTTTTATAATTGGATTGAGGTTAGTTCAGCACGTGTTCGTCAGCGCTCGTGTACGCACAGGTAAGCAAACTTTTGGTGTAAATTTTTTTAACAATCACGTAGTGAGCAGATAAAAAAAAAGACACCTTTGCTACCGTGCATCGGATAGATACTAAAAAGTCGGCCTATCCGCTTTCTCAATTTAACGGGTAAAACGCGTTCTTAGAGAGACGTTTTCACTGTCGTTTTGAGTTAATTTTTTTATGTGGAGAAATAGTGAACCTTTGGATTTGTGTTCAGATTCAGATTCGTTACCAAACGATTCGGGAAGTCTATCCCACGTGCCAATAAGCGTAGATATTCCCATAGATAAATTATCTTTAAAAATGGATCAAGTCCCTGCGCAAATTGAGCAGTTAACTGCAGCTATACAGAGCCTCCTTGTTGCGCAGCAGCAACAGGCACAACAGTTGGTAACAATGGATAATCGTATCCAGGCATGCAATAACTTATCCAACAGTAGCGTACCTCAGGTCACTGAACCTAGCGTCAGTATAGAGGCTTTTTACAAAATTCCGGACCCGATCAAGGCAGTCCCGATCTTTGACGGGAATAAAAAACAATTACACGCGTGGTTGAATACCGCCGAAAACGCACTAGCTATTTTTGATGGTAAAGTGCAACCTGCCGTCTTTCGTATGTACGAAGATGCCATCAATAATAAAATAAAAGGTCGTGCAAAAGATGCATTGTGCTTAGAAGGTAACCCTACAGGGTTTAGCGAAAAATAGAAGAAATTTTGGATAGTTTGGGAAAATCTACGTACTTCACCACATTAGATCCAAAATCTGGTTTCCACCAGATAGAAATGGAGCCTACACATCGTGAAAAAACAGCCTTCTCTACTGCTCAAGGTCACTTTGAGTTTACGAGAATGCCGTTTGGACTGAAAAATGCTCCGGCAACGTTCCAACGCGCTATGAACAACGTTCTAGCAGGATACATAGGACATATTTGTTTTGTCTATTTAGATGACATTATTGTAATTGGTAATGATTTAACATCACATTTAAAAAATTTGGATACAGTGTTGAAACGATTAGCTTCTTTTAATTTAAAAATTCAAATAGACAAGTGTGAATTTCTCAAGAGGGAAACCGAATTTTTGGGACATTTGATAACTCAACATGGGATTAAACCTAATCCTGATAAAATTCAAAAAATCCTTGATTGGAAATTACCCTCAAATCAACACGAAATTAAACGATTTCTTGGTCTAGCTGGATACTACCGAAAATTTGTTAAAGATTATGCTAAAATAACAAGACCACTCTCTAAATGTTTGAAAAAAGGTGCAAAAGTTCTATGTGAGGAAGATGAATTTAAAAAAGCTTTCGAAGAACTGAAAACAATAATTGCTTCTGATCAAGTTCTCGCTTATCCTGACTTTGAACACCCGTTTGTACTCACTACAGACGCTAGTAATTTTGCTTTAGGAGCGGTTCTTTCTCAAATACAGGATAATTGTGAAAGGCCAATAGCATTTGCCAGTAGAACACTCACTAGCACCGAATCAAATTATCCAGCAACTGAAAAAGAGGCCTTAGCTATAATTTGGGCAGTGAAAAAATTTAAGCCTTATCTTTACGGACAGAAATTTACTTTGATAACGGACCATAAACCACTTACATTTATTAAAACATCCTTTAAGAACTCAAAAATATTGAATTGGCGATTGGAATTAGAGAATTTCGACTTCGATGTTAAATACAAAGAAGGAAAAGCCAATGTAGTAGCCGATGCATTAAGCAGAATTAACCCTCAAATGTGCAAAGAAATTAATACATCTACTATTTCAGATACCCTAGACGGCACGGATGCAGGAAGCAATAACACTGTTGCTACCATTCACTCTGCTAGTAAATCTAAAGACTATTTTGTTCATTATACTGAACGACCAGTGAACTATTATAGGAACCAGTTAATATTCAAAACAACTAGTACTTGCTCTATTACTAAACAAAATCCGTTTGTAAATTTCCAAAGAACAATCGTGTCTCAAAATATCGTGGGTTTTAAAATATTCGAGTGTATGTAGCTATCAAAAAGTTCCACTGTCTTGCTTCTGGAAAATGACGTCGAAGAAACAATCGAATTCGGACAATCCTCTGAAATATCGCCTATCGCTGTACACGAGCGATCAGGATGCCCTTCTCATCAAAACCTGGTATAGATTTGAAGAACAAGCTATCAACGTTGAAGAACGGGTTTGTTTTATGCAACATATTGTCAAAAAGGATATTCCCTCATTCATGAAAGGAAAGCGTCTTGACCGTGTGATCAGTGTCAAAGGTGAGTCGGGGGCGTTTACGCTTCCTAACTCGTTTAATTCCATTATTTTAAAGGATTCATTGTTCCAAGATGGGGGTGTAGCCAGATCTAAGGGTAACATCAAGACACTTCGGAATCTATAATACAGATAACATTAGTGAATATCTAAAAAAAATTCATAACGGTAAACAAACCGCAATATTTGCAGACGAAAATATTATTCTAATATTGCAGGAAGTATTTAGCAGTTACCATTTTACAAAGGGGCATTTTGTTGTAACAACAACAATGGTAGAAGATGTAACCGAAATAGACAAACAAAATTCCCTTATAACAAAAGAACATGATAGAGCGCATAGGGGAATCAGTGAAGTCGAAAATCAGCTAAGGAGGTCATATTTTTTTTCCATGCATGTTGAAAATGATCCGTAGTTACATTAATAGCTGTGAGATTTGTAATTGTAATAAGTATGAAAGGAAACCGTACAATATTAAGATTTCACCTAGGCCAATCACAGACAAACCACTAGATCGTGTACATATGGATATTTACATTATAAATGGATGTAGTTTTCTATCCATAATAGATTCTTTCACAAAACATTTACAAATGTTGTTTATAAAAAACAAAAATTTAGTACAGGTTCAACGTAAGCTCACAAAATATTTCTCAATATTCGGATTACCTAAGGAAATCGTTACAGATCATGAGACCACGTTTATGTCCATTCAACTCAAAAACTATCTAGCATCTTGGGGTGTTTTGCTAAAATATGCATCTTGTTCGGAATCAAACGGACAAATAGAAAAAACGCATTGTACAATAACGGAGATAACCAATTCAAACAAGTATAAATATGCAAGAGTAGATACTAAAGCGCTAACAAGACTAGCAGTTACCCTGTACAATAATACTGTTCACTCAGCAACAAAATTCACACCAAACGAGTTGTTATTCAACAACACCGACAACAGTACACCAGAAGCTATATCAAATAAAGCAATCGAGTTATTTTGTAAGGCAAAACAAAACATGCTTAAAGCATCGAACAGACAAATAGCAGGAAACGATGCAAAATGTTCTCCACCATGGTTAAATGAGAACCAAGAGGTTTTTATAACGCCTAACATTAGAACAAAAATGCAACCGCGAGCAACGAAAATTGTAGCAAAGAACATTAAGGAAAAAACGTTTGAAAACGCTAGAGGTGTGAAACGACACAAAGCGAAAATCAAAAGGATAAGATGCTAGATATTCGTTAAATTTTGAGCAAAGGAATCTGTTTGAATGTGAACCTTCTTTGAAATAGTAAATAATTTGAATTTAGAAGTGGTACTCTTAGGTGCAGGTTATTTAGGGCTAGAATTAATAACTATCATAGCGTAAGAACTATTATAACGTATTAGAAAAAATGTTGACTTTGAGCTAAATCGGACGAGGACGCCCGAGCTTCACCCCCCGGAGAAGTTATATATGGTATAACTGCCATCGGAGAACGTGTGAACGTTGACTACTCTCCACACGTCTCCACAAGTTATATTGGTATAACTGCCATCGGAGAACGTGTGAACGTGGACTACTCTCCACACGGCTCCACAAATTGATCGAGATCGTCGGTGGAGAGACGGTAATCGGCCCTTTTTTATCTCGAGCGCTTGAGCAGAACAGACGTATAATAAAAGCTTGAAAGTCACGACACATTATTGGCGCAGCCGGTAGTCGTTCACAAAGAAAAAAAAACAGTGCTAGTGAGTGATAATAAAACTCATGTAGTTTGTCCGAATTTGTAGTCACTACCAGATAGAACTACACTTTCATCTTCTTGCGATTTCAAAAGTGAGGAGGATTTGTGGCAACGCCGTTTCCAGTGCAACGACAGGACCACACTATCTCTTTCCTTTTTTTTATAATTGGATTGAGGTTAGTTCAGCACGTGTTCGTCAGCGCTCGTGTACGCACAGGTAAGCAAACTTTTGGTGTAAATTTTTTTAACAATCACGTAGTGAGCAGATAAAAAAAAAGACACCTTTGCTACCGTGCATCGGATAGATACTAAAAAGTCGGCCTATCCGCTTTCTCAATTTAACGGGTAAAACGCGTTCTTAGAGAGACGTTTTCACTGTCGTTTTGAGTTAATTTTTTTATGTGGAGAAATAGTGAACCTTTGGATTTGTGTTCAGATTCAGATTCGTTATCAAACGATTCGGGAAGTCTATCCCACGTGCCAATAAGCGTAGATATTCCCATAGATAAATTATCTTTAAAAATGGATCAAGTCCCTGCGCAAATTGAGCAGTTAACTGCAGCTATACAGAGCCTCCTTGTTGCGCAGCAGCAACAGGCACAACAGTTGGTAACAATGGATAATCGTATCCAGGCATGCAATAACTTATCCAACAGTAGCGTACCTCAGGTCACTGAACCTAGCGTCAGTATAGAGGCTTTTTACAAAATTCCGGACCCGATCAAGGCAGTCCCGATCTTTGACGGGAATAAAAAACAATTACACGCGTGGTTGAATACCGCCGAAAACGCACTAGCTATTTTTGATGGTAAAGTGCAACCTGCCGTCTTTCGTATGTACGAAGATGCCATCAATAATAAAATACAAGGTCGTGCAAAAGATGCATTGTGCTTAGAAGGTAACCCTACAGGGTTTAGCGAAAAATAGAAGAAATTTTGGATAGTTTGGGAAAATCTACGTACTTCACCACATTAGATCTAAAATCTGGTTTCCACCAGATAGAAATGGAGCCTACACATCGTGAAAAAACAGCCTTCTCTACTGCTCAAGGTCACTTTGAGTTTACGAGAATGCCGTTTGGACTGAAAAATGCTCCGGCAACGTTCCAACGCGCTATGAACAACGTTCTAGCAGGATACATAGGACATATTTGTTTTGTCTATTTAGAT
This sequence comes from Anopheles atroparvus, assembly GCA_914969975.1. Classification (NCBI taxonomy): domain Eukaryota; kingdom Metazoa; phylum Arthropoda; class Insecta; order Diptera; family Culicidae; genus Anopheles; species Anopheles atroparvus. Next base: position 30,150,596 of record CAJZCY010000004.1, on the reverse strand, counting down.
GACATTATTGTAATTGGTAATGATTTAACATCACATTTAAAAAATTTGGATACAGTGTTGAAACGATTAGCTTCTTTTAATTTAAAAATTCAAATAGACAAGTGTGAATTTCTCAAGAGGGAAACCGAATTTTTGGGACATTTGATAACTCAACATGGGATTAAACCTAATCCTGATAAAATTCAAAAAATCCTTGATTGGAAATTACCCTCAAATCAACACGAAATTAAACGATTTCTTGGTCTAGCTGGATACTACCGAAAATTTGTTAAAGATTATGCTAAAATAACAAGACCACTCTCTAAATGTTTGAAAAAAGGTGCAAAAGTTCTATGTGAGGAAGATGAATTTAAAAAAGCTTTCGAAGAACTGAAAACAATAATTGCTTCTGATCAAGTTCTCGCTTATCCTGACTTTGAACACCCGTTTGTACTCACTACAGACGCTAGTAATTTTGCTTTAGGAGCGGTTCTTTCTCAAATACAGGATAATTGTGAAAGGCCAATAGCATTTGCCAGTAGAACACTCACTAGCACCGAATCAAATTATCCAGCAACTGAAAAAGAGGCCTTAGCTATAATTTGGGCAGTGAAAAAATTTAAGCCTTATCTTTACGGACAGAAATTTACTTTGATAACGGACCATAAACCACTTACATTTATTAAAACATCCTTTAAGAACTCAAAAATATTGAATTGGCGATTGGAATTAGAGAATTTCGACTTCGATGTTAAATACAAAGAAGGAAAAGCCAATGTAGTAGCCGATGCATTAAGCAGAATTAACCCTCAAATGTGCAAAGAAATTAATACATCTACTATTTCAGATACCCTAGACGGCACGGATGCAGGAAGCAATAACACTGTTGCTACCATTCACTCTGCTAGTAAATCTAAAGACTATTTTGTTCATTATACTGAACGACCAGTGAACTATTATAGGAACCAGTTAATATTCAAAACAACTAGTACTTGCTCTATTACTAAACAAAATCCGTTTGTAAATTTCCAAAGAACAATCGTGTCTCAAAATATCGTGGGTTTTAAAATATTCGAGTGTATGTAGCTATCAAAAAGTTCCACTGTCTTGCTTCTGGAAAATGACGTCGAAGAAACAATCGAATTCGGACAATCCTCTGAAATATCGCCTATCGCTGTACACGAGCGATCAGGATGCCCTTCTCATCAAAACCTGGTATAGATTTGAAGAACAAGCTATCAACGTTGAAGAACGGGTTTGTTTTATGCAACATATTGTCAAAAAGGATATTCCCTCATTCATGAAAGGAAAGCGTCTTGACCGTGTGATCAGTGTCAAAGGTGAGTCGGGGGCGTTTACGCTTCCTAACTCGTTTAATTCCATTATTTTAAAGGATTCATTGTTCCAAGATGGGGGTGTAGCCAGATCTAAGGGTAACATCAAGACACTTCGGAATCTATAATACAGATAACATTAGTGAATATCTAAAAAAAATTCATAACGGTAAACAAACCGCAATATTTGCAGACGAAAATATTATTCTAATATTGCAGGAAGTATTTAGCAGTTACCATTTTACAAAGGGGCATTTTGTTGTAACAACAACAATGGTAGAAGATGTAACCGAAATAGACAAACAAAATTCCCTTATAACAAAAGAACATGATAGAGCGCATAGGGGAATCAGTGAAGTCGAAAATCAGCTAAGGAGGTCATATTTTTTTTCCATGCATGTTGAAAATGATCCGTAGTTACATTAATAGCTGTGAGATTTGTAATTGTAATAAGTATGAAAGGAAACCGTACAATATTAAGATTTCACCTAGGCCAATCACAGACAAACCACTAGATCGTGTACATATGGATATTTACATTATAAATGGATGTAGTTTTCTATCCATAATAGATTCTTTCACAAAACATTTACAAATGTTGTTTATAAAAAACAAAAATTTAGTACAGGTTCAACGTAAGCTCACAAAATATTTCTCAATATTCGGATTACCTAAGGAAATCGTTACAGATCATGAGACCACGTTTATGTCCATTCAACTCAAAAACTATCTAGCATCTTGGGGTGTTTTGCTAAAATATGCATCTTGTTCGGAATCAAACGGACAAATAGAAAAAACGCATTGTACAATAACGGAGATAACCAATTCAAACAAGTATAAATATGCAAGAGTAGATACTAAAGCGCTAACAAGACTAGCAGTTACCCTGTACAATAATACTGTTCACTCAGCAACAAAATTCACACCAAACGAGTTGTTATTCAACAACACCGACAACAGTACACCAGAAGCTATATCAAATAAAGCAATCGAGTTATTTTGTAAGGCAAAACAAAACATGCTTAAAGCATCGAACAGACAAATAGCAGGAAACGATGCAAAATGTTCTCCACCATGGTTAAATGAGAACCAAGAGGTTTTTATAACGCCTAACATTAGAACAAAAATGCAACCGCGAGCAACGAAAATTGTAGCAAAGAACATTAAGGAAAAAACGTTTGAAAACGCTAGAGGTGTGAAACGACACAAAGCGAAAATCAAAAGGATAAGATGCTAGATATTCGTTAAATTTTGAGCAAAGGAATCTGTTTGAATGTGAACCTTCTTTGAAATAGTAAATAATTTGAATTTAGAAGTGGTACTCTTAGGTGCAGGTTATTTAGGGCTAGAATTAATAACTATCATAGCGTAAGAACTATTATAACGTATTAGAAAAAATGTTGACTTTGAGCTAAATCGGACGAGGACGCCCGAGCTTCACCCCCCGGAGAAGTTATATATGGTATAACTGCCATCGGAGAACGTGTGAACGTTGACTACTCTCCACACGTCTCCACAAGTTATATTGGTATAACTGCCATCGGAGAACGTGTGAACGTGGACTACTCTCCACACGGCTCCACAAATTGATCGAGATCGTCGGTGGAGAGACGGTAATCGGCCCTTTTTTATCTCGAGCGCTTGAGCAGAACAGACGTATAATAAAAGCTTGAAAGTCACGACACATTATTGGCGCAGCCGGTAGTCGTTCACAAAGAAAAAAAAACAGTGCTAGTGAGTGATAATAAAACTCATGTAGTTTGTCCGAATTTGTAGTCACTACCAGATAGAACTACACTTTCATCTTCTTGCGATTTCAAAAGTGAGGAGGATTTGTGGCAACGCCGTTTCCAGTGCAACGACAGGACCACACTATCTCTTTCCTTTTTTTTATAATTGGATTGAGGTTAGTTCAGCACGTGTTCGTCAGCGCTCGTGTACGCACAGGTAAGCAAACTTTTGGTGTAAATTTTTTTAACAATCACGTAGTGAGCAGATAAAAAAAAAGACACCTTTGCTACCGTGCATCGGATAGATACTAAAAAGTCGGCCTATCCGCTTTCTCAATTTAACGGGTAAAACGCGTTCTTAGAGAGACGTTTTCACTGTCGTTTTGAGTTAATTTTTTTATGTGGAGAAATAGTGAACCTTTGGATTTGTGTTCAGATTCAGATTCGTTATCAAACGATTCGGGAAGTCTATCCCACGTGCCAATAAGCGTAGATATTCCCATAGATAAATTATCTTTAAAAATGGATCAAGTCCCTGCGCAAATTGAGCAGTTAACTGCAGCTATACAGAGCCTCCTTGTTGCGCAGCAGCAACAGGCACAACAGTTGGTAACAATGGATAATCGTATCCAGGCATGCAATAACTTATCCAACAGTAGCGTACCTCAGGTCACTGAACCTAGCGTCAGTATAGAGGCTTTTTACAAAATTCCGGACCCGATCAAGGCAGTCCCGATCTTTGACGGGAATAAAAAACAATTACACGCGTGGTTGAATACCGCCGAAAACGCACTAGCTATTTTTGATGGTAAAGTGCAACCTGCCGTCTTTCGTATGTACGAAGATGCCATCAATAATAAAATACAAGGTCGTGCAAAAGATGCATTGTGCTTAGAAGGTAACCCTACAGGGTTTAGCGAAAAATAGAAGAAATTTTGGATAGTTTGGGAAAATCTACGTACTTCACCACATTAGATCTAAAATCTGGTTTCCACCAGATAGAAATGGAGCCTACACATCGTGAAAAAACAGCCTTCTCTACTGCTCAAGGTCACTTTGAGTTTACGAGAATGCCGTTTGGACTGAAAAATGCTCCGGCAACGTTCCAACGCGCTATGAACAACGTTCTAGCAGGATACATAGGACATATTTGTTTTGTCTATTTAGATGACATTATTGTAATTGGTAATGATTTAACATCACATTTAAAAAATTTGGATACAGTGTTGAAACGATTAGCTTCTTTTAATTTAAAAATTCAAATAGACAAGTGTGAATTTCTCAAGAGGGAAACCGAATTTTTGGGACATTTGATAACTCAACATGGGATTAAACCTAATCCTGATAAAATTCAAAAAATCCTTGATTGGAAATTACCCTCAAATCAACACGAAATTAAACGATTTCTTGGTCTAGCTGGATACTACCGAAAATTTGTTAAAGATTATGCTAAAATAACAAGACCACTCTCTAAATGTTTGAAAAAAGGTGCAAAAGTTCTATGTGAGGAAGATGAATTTAAAAAAGCTTTCGAAGAACTGAAAACAATAATTGCTTCTGATCAAGTTCTCGCTTATCCTGACTTTGAACACCCGTTTGTACTCACTACAGACGCTAGTAATTTTGCTTTAGGAGCGGTTCTTTCTCAAATACAGGATAATTGTGAAAGGCCAATAGCATTTGCCAGTAGAACACTCACTAGCACCGAATCAAATTATCCAGCAACTGAAAAAGAGGCCTTAGCTATAATTTGGGCAGTGAAAAAATTTAAGCCTTATCTTTACGGACAGAAATTTACTTTGATAACGGACCATAAACCACTTACATTTATTAAAACATCCTTTAAGAACTCAAAAATATTGAATTGGCGATTGGAATTAGAGAATTTCGACTTCGATGTTAAATACAAAGAAGGAAAAGCCAATGTAGTAGCCGATGCATTAAGCAGAATTAACCCTCAAATGTGCAAAGAAATTAATACATCTACTATTTCAGATACCCTAGACGGCACGGATGCAGGAAGCAATAACACTGTTGCTACCATTCACTCTGCTAGTAAATCTAAAGACTATTTTGTTCATTATACTGAACGACCAGTGAACTATTATAGGAACCAGTTAATATTCAAAACAACTAGTACTTGCTCTATTACTAAACAAAATCCGTTTGTAAATTTCCAAAGAACAATCGTGTCTCAAAATATCGTGGGTTTTAAAATATTCGAGTGTATGTAGCTATCAAAAAGTTCCACTGTCTTGCTTCTGGAAAATGACGTCGAAGAAACAATCGAATTCGGACAATCCTCTGAAATATCGCCTATCGCTGTACACGAGCGATCAGGATGCCCTTCTCATCAAAACCTGGTATAGATTTGAAGAACAAGCTATCAACGTTGAAGAACGGGTTTGTTTTATGCAACATATTGTCAAAAAGGATATTCCCTCATTCATGAAAGGAAAGCGTCTTGACCGTGTGATCAGTGTCAAAGGTGAGTCGGGGGCGTTTACGCTTCCTAACTCGTTTAATTCCATTATTTTAAAGGATTCATTGTTCCAAGATGGGGGTGTAGCCAGATCTAAGGGTAACATCAAGACACTTCGGAATCTATAATACAGATAACATTAGTGAATATCTAAAAAAAATTCATAACGGTAAACAAACCGCAATATTTGCAGACGAAAATATTATTCTAATATTGCAGGAAGTATTTAGCAGTTACCATTTTACAAAGGGGCATTTTGTTGTAACAACAACAATGGTAGAAGATGTAACCGAAATAGACAAACAAAATTCCCTTATAACAAAAGAACATGATAGAGCGCATAGGGGAATCAGTGAAGTCGAAAATCAGCTAAGGAGGTCATATTTTTTTTCCATGCATGTTGAAAATGATCCGTAGTTACATTAATAGCTGTGAGATTTGTAATTGTAATAAGTATGAAAGGAAACCGTACAATATTAAGATTTCACCTAGGCCAATCACAGACAAACCACTAGATCGTGTACATATGGATATTTACATTATAAATGGATGTAGTTTTCTATCCATAATAGATTCTTTCACAAAACATTTACAAATGTTGTTTATAAAAAACAAAAATTTAGTACAGGTTCAACGTAAGCTCACAAAATATTTCTCAATATTCGGATTACCTAAGGAAATCGTTACAGATCATGAGACCACGTTTATGTCCATTCAACTCAAAAACTATCTAGCATCTTGGGGTGTTTTGCTAAAATATGCATCTTGTTCGGAATCAAACGGACAAATAGAAAAAACGCATTGTACAATAACGGAGATAACCAATTCAAACAAGTATAAATATGCAAGAGTAGATACTAAAGCGCTAACAAGACTAGCAGTTACCCTGTACAATAATACTGTTCACTCAGCAACAAAATTCACACCAAACGAGTTGTTATTCAACAACACCGACAACAGTACACCAGAAGCTATATCAAATAAAGCAATCGAGTTATTTTGTAAGGCAAAACAAAACATGCTTAAAGCATCGAACAGACAAATAGCAGGAAACGATGCAAAATGTTCTCCACCATGGTTAAATGAGAACCAAGAGGTTTTTATAACGCCTAACATTAGAACAAAAATGCAACCGCGAGCAACGAAAATTGTAGCAAAGAACATTAAGGAAAAAACGTTTGAAAACGCTAGAGGTGTGAAACGACACAAAGCGAAAATCAAAAGGATAAGATGCTAGATATTCGTTAAATTTTGAGCAAAGGAATCTGTTTGAATGTGAACCTTCTTTGAAATAGTAAATAATTTGAATTTAGAAGTGGTACTCTTAGGTGCAGGTTATTTAGGGCTAGAATTAATAACTATCATAGCGTAAGAACTATTATAACGTATTAGAAAAAATGTTGACTTTGAGCTAAATCGGACGAGGACGCCCGAGCTTCACCCCCCGGAGAAGTTATATATGGTATAACTGCCATCGGAGAACGTGTGAACGTTGACTACTCTCCACACGTCTCCACAAGTTATATTGGTATAACTGCCATCGGAGAACGTGTGAACGTGGACTACTCTCCACACGGCTCCACAAATTGATCGAGATCGTCGGTGGAGAGACGGTAATCGGCCCTTTTTTATCTCGAGCGCTTGAGCAGAACAGACGTATAATAAAAGCTTGAAAGTCACGACACATTATTGGCGCAGCCGGTAGTCGTTCACAAAGAAAAAAAAACAGTGCTAGTGAGTGATAATAAAACTCATGTAGTTTGTCCGAATTTGTAGTCACTACCAGATAGAACTACACTTTCATCTTCTTGCGATTTCAAAAGTGAGGAGGATTTGTGGCAACGCCGTTTCCAGTGCAACGACAGGACCACACTATCTCTTTCCTTTTTTTTATAATTGGATTGAGGTTAGTTCAGCACGTGTTCGTCAGCGCTCGTGTACGCACAGGTAAGCAAACTTTTGGTGTAAATTTTTTTAACAATCACGTAGTGAGCAGATAAAAAAAAAGACACCTTTGCTACCGTGCATCGGATAGATACTAAAAAGTCGGCCTATCCGCTTTCTCAATTTAACGGGTAAAACGCGTTCTTAGAGAGACGTTTTCACTGTCGTTTTGAGTTAATTTTTTTATGTGGAGAAATAGTGAACCTTTGGATTTGTGTTCAGATTCAGATTCGTTATCAAACGATTCGGGAAGTCTATCCCACGTGCCAATAAGCGTAGATATTCCCATAGATAAATTATCTTTAAAAATGGATCAAGTCCCTGCGCAAATTGAGCAGTTAACTGCAGCTATACAGAGCCTCCTTGTTGCGCAGCAGCAACAGGCACAACAGTTGGTAACAATGGATAATCGTATCCAGGCATGCAATAACTTATCCAACAGTAGCGTACCTCAGGTCACTGAACCTAGCGTCAGTATAGAGGCTTTTTACAAAATTCCGGACCCGATCAAGGCAGTCCCGATCTTTGACGGGAATAAAAAACAATTACACGCGTGGTTGAATACCGCCGAAAACGCACTAGCTATTTTTGATGGTAAAGTGCAACCTGCCGTCTTTCGTATGTACGAAGATGCCATCAATAATAAAATACAAGGTCGTGCAAAAGATGCATTGTGCTTAGAAGGTAACCCTACAGGGTTTAGCGAAAAATAGAAGAAATTTTGGATAGTTTGGGAAAATCTACGTACTTCACCACATTAGATCTAAAATCTGGTTTCCACCAGATAGAAATGGAGCCTACACATCGTGAAAAAACAGCCTTCTCTACTGCTCAAGGTCACTTTGAGTTTACGAGAATGCCGTTTGGACTGAAAAATGCTCCGGCAACGTTCCAACGCGCTATGAACAACGTTCTAGCAGGATACATAGGACATATTTGTTTTGTCTATTTAGATGACATTATTGTAATTGGTAATGATTTAACATCACATTTAAAAAATTTGGATACAGTGTTGAAACGATTAGCTTCTTTTAATTTAAAAATTCAAATAGACAAGTGTGAATTTCTCAAGAGGGAAACCGAATTTTTGGGACATTTGATAACTCAACATGGGATTAAACCTAATCCTGATAAAATTCAAAAAATCCTTGATTGGAAATTACCCTCAAATCAACACGAAATTAAACGATTTCTTGGTCTAGCTGGATACTACCGAAAATTTGTTAAAGATTATGCTAAAATAACAAGACCACTCTCTAAATGTTTGAAAAAAGGTGCAAAAGTTCTATGTGAGGAAGATGAATTTAAAAAAGCTTTCGAAGAACTGAAAACAATAATTGCTTCTGATCAAGTTCTCGCTTATCCTGACTTTGAACACCCGTTTGTACTCACTACAGACGCTAGTAATTTTGCTTTAGGAGCGGTTCTTTCTCAAATACAGGATAATTGTGAAAGGCCAATAGCATTTGCCAGTAGAACACTCACTAGCACCGAATCAAATTATCCAGCAACTGAAAAAGAGGCCTTAGCTATAATTTGGGCAGTGAAAAAATTTAAGCCTTATCTTTACGGACAGAAATTTACTTTGATAACGGACCATAAACCACTTACATTTATTAAAACATCCTTTAAGAACTCAAAAATATTGAATTGGCGATTGGAATTAGAGAATTTCGACTTCGATGTTAAATACAAAGAAGGAAAAGCCAATGTAGTAGCCGATGCATTAAGCAGAATTAACCCTCAAATGTGCAAAGAAATTAATACATCTACTATTTCAGATACCCTAGACGGCACGGATGCAGGAAGCAATAACACTGTTGCTACCATTCACTCTGCTAGTAAATCTAAAGACTATTTTGTTCATTATACTGAACGACCAGTGAACTATTATAGGAACCAGTTAATATTCAAAACAACTAGTACTTGCTCTATTACTAAACAAAATCCGTTTGTAAATTTCCAAAGAACAATCGTGTCTCAAAATATCGTGGGTTTTAAAATATTCGAGTGTATGTAGCTATCAAAAAGTTCCACTGTCTTGCTTCTGGAAAATGACGTCGAAGAAACAATCGAATTCGGACAATCCTCTGAAATATCGCCTATCGCTGTACACGAGCGATCAGGATGCCCTTCTCATCAAAACCTGGTATAGATTTGAAGAACAAGCTATCAACGTTGAAGAACGGGTTTGTTTTATGCAACATATTGTCAAAAAGGATATTCCCTCATTCATGAAAGGAAAGCGTCTTGACCGTGTGATCAGTGTCAAAGGTGAGTCGGGGGCGTTTACGCTTCCTAACTCGTTTAATTCCATTATTTTAAAGGATTCATTGTTCCAAGATGGGGGTGTAGCCAGATCTAAGGGTAACATTAAGACACTTCGGAATCTATAATACAGATAACATTAGTGAATATCTAAAAAAAATTCATAACGGTAAACAAACCGCAATATTTGCAGACGAAAATATTATTCTAATATTGCAGGAAGTATTTAGCAGTTACCATTTTACAAAGGGGCATTTTGTTGTAACAACAACAATGGTAGAAGATGTAACCGAAATAGACAAACAAAATTCCCTTATAACAAAAGAACATGATAGAGCGCATAGGGGAATCAGTGAAGTCGAAAATCAGCTAAGGAGGTCATATTTTTTTTCCATGCATGTTGAAAATGATCCGTAGTTACATTAATAGCTGTGAGATTTGTAATTGTAATAAGTATGAAAGGAAACCGTACAATATTAAGATTTCACCTAGGCCAATCACAGACAAACCACTAGATCGTGTACATATGGATATTTACATTATAAATGGATGTAGTTTTCTATCCATAATAGATTCTTTCACAAAACATTTACAAATGTTGTTTATAAAAAACAAAAATTTAGTACAGGTTCAACGTAAGCTCACAAAATATTTCTCAATATTCGGATTACCTAAGGAAATCGTTACAGATCATGAGACCACGTTTATGTCCATTCAACTCAAAAACTATCTAGCATCTTGGGGTGTTTTGCTAAAATATGCATCTTGTTCGGAATCAAACGGACAAATAGAAAAAACGCATTGTACAATAACGGAGATAACCAATTCAAACAAGTATAAATATGCAAGAGTAGATACTAAAGCGCTAACAAGACTAGCAGTTACCCTGTACAATAATACTGTTCACTCAGCAACAAAATTCACACCAAACGAGTTGTTATTCAACAACACCGACAACAGTACACCAGAAGCTATATCAAATAAAGCAATCGAGTTATTTTGTAAGGCAAAACAAAACATGCTTAAAGCATCGAACAGACAAATAGCAGGAAACGATGCAAAATGTTCTCCACCATGGTTAAATGAGAACCAAGAGGTTTTTATAACGCCTAACATTAGAACAAAAATGCAACCGCGAGCAACGAAAATTGTAGCAAAGAACATTAAGGAAAAAACGTTTGAAAACGCTAGAGGTGTGAAACGACACAAAGCGAAAATCAAAAGGATAAGATGCTAGATATTCGTTAAATTTTGAGCAAAGGAATCTGTTTGAATGTGAACCTTCTTTGAAATAGTAAATAATTTGAATTTAGAAGTGGTACTCTTAGGTGCAGGTTATTTAGGGCTAGAATTAATAACTATCATAGCGTAAGAACTATTATAACGTATTAGAAAAAATGTTGACTTTGAGCTAAATCGGACGAGGACGCCCGAGCTTCACCCCCCGGAGAAGTTATATATGGTATAACTGCCATCGGAGAACGTGTGAACGTTGACTACTCTCCACACGTCTCCACAAGTTATATTGGTATAACTGCCATCGGAGAACGTGTGAACGTGGACTACTCTCCACACGGCTCCACAAATTGATCGAGATCGTCGGTGGAGAGACGGTAATCGGCCCTTTTTTATCTCGAGCGCTTGAGCAGAACAGACGTATAATAAAAGCTTGAAAGTCACGACACATTATTGGCGCAGCCGGTAGTCGTTCACAAAGAAAAAAAAACAGTGCTAGTGAGTGATAATAAAACTCATGTAGTTTGTCCGAATTTGTAGTCACTACCAGATAGAACTACACTTTCATCTTCTTGCGATTTCAAAAGTGAGGAGGATTTGTGGCAACGCCGTTTCCAGTGCAACGACAGGACCACACTATCTCTTTCCTTTTTTTTATAATTGGATTGAGGTTAGTTCAGCACGTGTTCGTCAGCGCTCGTGTACGCACAGGTAAGCAAACTTTTGGTGTAAATTTTTTTAACAATCACGTAGTGAGCAGATAAAAAAAAAGACACCTTTGCTACCGTGCATCGGATAGATACTAAAAAGTCGGCCTATCCGCTTTCTCAATTTAACGGGTAAAACGCGTTCTTAGAGAGACGTTTTCACTGTCGTTTTGAGTTAATTTTTTTATGTGGAGAAATAGTGAACCTTTGGATTTGTGTTCAGATTCAGATTCGTTATCAAACGATTCGGGAAGTCTATCCCACGTGCCAATAAGCGTAGATATTCCCATAGATAAATTATCTTTAAAAATGGATCAAGTCCCTGCGCAAATTGAGCAGTTAACTGCAGCTATACAGAGCCTCCTTGTTGCGCAGCAGCAACAGGCACAACAGTTGGTAACAATGGATAATCGTATCCAGGCATGCAATAACTTATCCAACAGTAGCGTACCTCAGGTCACTGAACCTAGCGTCAGTATAGAGGCTTTTTACAAAATTCCGGACCCGATCAAGGCAGTCCCGATCTTTGACGGGAATAAAAAACAATTACACGCGTGGTTGAATACCGCCGAAAACGCACTAGCTATTTTTGATGGTAAAGTGCAACCTGCCGTCTTTCGTATGTACGAAGATGCCATCAATAATAAAATACAAGGTCGTGCAAAAGATGCATTGTGCTTAGAAGGTAACCCTACAGGGTTTAGCGAAAAATAGAAGAAATTTTGGATAGTTTGGGAAAATCTACGTACTTCACCACATTAGATCTAAAATCTGGTTTCCACCAGATAGAAATGGAGCCTACACATCGTGAAAAAACAGCCTTCTCTACTGCTCAAGGTCACTTTGAGTTTACGAGAATGCCGTTTGGACTGAAAAATGCTCCGGCAACGTTCCAACGCGCTATGAACAACGTTCTAGCAGGATACATAGGACATATTTGTTTTGTCTATTTAGATGACATTATTGTAATTGGTAATGATTTAACATCACATTTAAAAAATTTGGATACAGTGTTGAAACGATTAGCTTCTTTTAATTTAAAAATTCAAATAGACAAGTGTGAATTTCTCAAGAGGGAAACCGAATTTTTGGGACATTTGATAACTCAACATGGGATTAAACCTAATCCTGATAAAATTCAAAAAATCCTTGATTGGAAATTACCCTCAAATCAACACGAAATTAAACGATTTCTTGGTCTAGCTGGATACTACCGAAAATTTGTTAAAGATTATGCTAAAATAACAAGACCACTCTCTAAATGTTTGAAAAAAGGTGCAAAAGTTCTATGTGAGGAAGATGAATTTAAAAAAGCTTTCGAAGAACTGAAAACAATAATTGCTTCTGATCAAGTTCTCGCTTATCCTGACTTTGAACACCCGTTTGTACTCACTACAGACGCTAGTAATTTTGCTTTAGGAGCGGTTCTTTCTCAAATACAGGATAATTGTGAAAGGCCAATAGCATTTGCCAGTAGAACACTCACTAGCACCGAATCAAATTATCCAGCAACTGAAAAAGAGGCCTTAGCTATAATTTGGGCAGTGAAAAAATTTAAGCCTTATCTTTACGGACAGAAATTTACTTTGATAACGGACCATAAACCACTTACATTTATTAAAACATCCTTTAAGAACTCAAAAATATTGAATTGGCGATTGGAATTAGAGAATTTCGACTTCGATGTTAAATACAAAGAAGGAAAAGCCAATGTAGTAGCCGATGCATTAAGCAGAATTAACCCTCAAATGTGCAAAGAAATTAATACATCTACTATTTCAGATACCCTAGACGGCACGGATGCAGGAAGCAATAACACTGTTGCTACCATTCACTCTGCTAGTAAATCTAAAGACTATTTTGTTCATTATACTGAACGACCAGTGAACTATTATAGGAACCAGTTAATATTCAAAACAACTAGTACTTGCTCTATTACTAAACAAAATCCGTTTGTAAATTTCCAAAGAACAATCGTGTCTCAAAATATCGTGGGTTTTAAAATATTCGAGTGTATGTAGCTATCAAAAAGTTCCACTGTCTTGCTTCTGGAAAATGACGTCGAAGAAACAATCGAATTCGGACAATCCTCTGAAATATCGCCTATCGCTGTACACGAGCGATCAGGATGCCCTTCTCATCAAAACCTGGTATAGATTTGAAGAACAAGCTATCAACGTTGAAGAACGGGTTTGTTTTATGCAACATATTGTCAAAAAGGATATTCCCTCATTCATGAAAGGAAAGCGTCTTGACCGTGTGATCAGTGTCAAAGGTGAGTCGGGGGCGTTTACGCTTCCTAACTCGTTTAATTCCATTATTTTAAAGGATTCATTGTTCCAAGATGGGGGTGTAGCCAGATCTAAGGGTAACATTAAGACACTTCGGAATCTATAATACAGATAACATTAGTGAATATCTAAAAAAAATTCATAACGGTAAACAAACCGCAATATTTGCAGACGAAAATATTATTCTAATATTGCAGGAAGTATTTAGCAGTTACCATTTTACAAAGGGGCATTTTGTTGTAACAACAACAATGGTAGAAGATGTAACCGAAATAGACAAACAAAATTCCCTTATAACAAAAGAACATGATAGAGCGCATAGGGGAATCAGTGAAGTCGAAAATCAGCTAAGGAGGTCATATTTTTTTTCCATGCATGTTGAAAATGATCCGTAGTTACATTAATAGCTGTGAGATTTGTAATTGTAATAAGTATGAAAGGAAACCGTACAATATTAAGATTTCACCTAGGCCAATCACAGACAAACCACTAGATCGTGTACATATGGATATTTACATTATAAATGGATGTAGTTTTCTATCCATAATAGATTCTTTCACAAAACATTTACAAATGTTGTTTATAAAAAACAAAAATTTAGTACAGGTTCAACGTAAGCTCACAAAATATTTCTCAATATTCGGATTACCTAAGGAAATCGTTACAGATCATGAGACCACGTTTATGTCCATTCAACTCAAAAACTATCTAGCATCTTGGGGTGTTTTGCTAAAATATGCATCTTGTTCGGAATCAAACGGACAAATAGAAAAAACGCATTGTACAATAACGGAGATAACCAATTCAAACAAGTATAAATATGCAAGAGTAGATACTAAAGCGCTAACAAGACTAGCAGTTACCCTGTACAATAATACTGTTCACTCAGCAACAAAATTCACACCAAACGAGTTGTTATTCAACAACACCGACAACAGTACACCAGAAGCTATATCAAATAAAGCAATCGAGTTATTTTGTAAGGCAAAACAAAACATGCTTAAAGCATCGAACAGACAAATAGCAGGAAACGATGCAAAATGTTCTCCACCATGGTTAAATGAGAACCAAGAGGTTTTTATAACGCCTAACATTAGAACAAAAATGCAACCGCGAGCAACGAAAATTGTAGCAAAGAACATTAAGGAAAAAACGTTTGAAAACGCTAGAGGTGTGAAACGACACAAAGCGAAAATCAAAAGGATAAGATGCTAGATATTCGTTAAATTTTGAGCAAAGGAATCTGTTTGAATGTGAACCTTCTTTGAAATAGTAAATAATTTGAATTTAGAAGTGGTACTCTTAGGTGCAGGTTATTTAGGGCTAGAATTAATAACTATCATAGCGTAAGAACTATTATAACGTATTAGAAAAAATGTTGACTTTGAGCTAAATCGGACGAGGACGCCCGAGCTTCACCCCCCGGAGAAGTTATATATGGTATAACTGCCATCGGAGAACGTGTGAACGTTGACTACTCTCCACACGTCTCCACAAGTTATATTGGTATAACTGCCATCGGAGAACGTGTGAACGTGGACTACTCTCCACACGGCTCCACAAATTGATCGAGATCGTCGGTGGAGAGACGGTAATCGGCCCTTTTTTATCTCGAGCGCTTGAGCAGAACAGACGTATAATAAAAGCTTGAAAGTCACGACACATTATTGGCGCAGCCGGTAGTCGTTCACAAAGAAAAAAAAACAGTGCTAGTGAGTGATAATAAAACTCATGTAGTTTGTCCGAATTTGTAGTCACTACCAGATAGAACTACACTTTCATCTTCTTGCGATTTCAAAAGTGAGGAGGATTTGTGGCAACGCCGTTTCCAGTGCAACGACAGGACCACACTATCTCTTTCCTTTTTTTTATAATTGGATTGAGGTTAGTTCAGCACGTGTTCGTCAGCGCTCGTGTACGCACAGGTAAGCAAACTTTTGGTGTAAATTTTTTTAACAATCACGTAGTGAGCAGATAAAAAAAAAGACACCTTTGCTACCGTGCATCGGATAGATACTAAAAAGTCGGCCTATCCGCTTTCTCAATTTAACGGGTAAAACGCGTTCTTAGAGAGACGTTTTCACTGTCGTTTTGAGTTAATTTTTTTATGTGGAGAAATAGTGAACCTTTGGATTTGTGTTCAGATTCAGATTCGTTATCAAACGATTCGGGAAGTCTATCCCACGTGCCAATAAGCGTAGATATTCCCATAGATAAATTATCTTTAAAAATGGATCAAGTCCCTGCGCAAATTGAGCAGTTAACTGCAGCTATACAGAGCCTCCTTGTTGCGCAGCAGCAACAGGCACAACAGTTGGTAACAATGGATAATCGTATCCAGGCATGCAATAACTTATCCAACAGTAGCGTACCTCAGGTCACTGAACCTAGCGTCAGTATAGAGGCTTTTTACAAAATTCCGGACCCGATCAAGGCAGTCCCGATCTTTGACGGGAATAAAAAACAATTACACGCGTGGTTGAATACCGCCGAAAACGCACTAGCTATTTTTGATGGTAAAGTGCAACCTGCCGTCTTTCGTATGTACGAAGATGCCATCAATAATAAAATACAAGGTCGTGCAAAAGATGCATTGTGCTTAGAAGGTAACCCTACAGGGTTTAGCGAAAAATAGAAGAAATTTTGGATAGTTTGGGAAAATCTACGTACTTCACCACATTAGATCTAAAATCTGGTTTCCACCAGATAGAAATGGAGCCTACACATCGTGAAAAAACAGCCTTCTCTACTGCTCAAGGTCACTTTGAGTTTACGAGAATGCCGTTTGGACTGAAAAATGCTCCGGCAACGTTCCAACGCGCTATGAACAACGTTCTAGCAGGATACATAGGACATATTTGTTTTGTCTATTTAGATGACATTATTGTAATTGGTAATGATTTAACATCACATTTAAAAAATTTGGATACAGTGTTGAAACGATTAGCTTCTTTTAATTTAAAAATTCAAATAGACAAGTGTGAATTTCTCAAGAGGGAAACCGAATTTTTGGGACATTTGATAACTCAACATGGGATTAAACCTAATCCTGATAAAATTCAAAAAATCCTTGATTGGAAATTACCCTCAAATCAACACGAAATTAAACGATTTCTTGGTCTAGCTGGATACTACCGAAAATTTGTTAAAGATTATGCTAAAATAACAAGACCACTCTCTAAATGTTTGAAAAAAGGTGCAAAAGTTCTATGTGAGGAAGATGAATTTAAAAAAGCTTTCGAAGAACTGAAAACAATAATTGCTTCTGATCAAGTTCTCGCTTATCCTGACTTTGAACACCCGTTTGTACTCACTACAGACGCTAGTAATTTTGCTTTAGGAGCGGTTCTTTCTCAAATACAGGATAATTGTGAAAGGCCAATAGCATTTGCCAGTAGAACACTCACTAGCACCGAATCAAATTATCCAGCAACTGAAAAAGAGGCCTTAGCTATAATTTGGGCAGTGAAAAAATTTAAGCCTTATCTTTACGGACAGAAATTTACTTTGATAACGGACCATAAACCACTTACATTTATTAAAACATCCTTTAAGAACTCAAAAATATTGAATTGGCGATTGGAATTAGAGAATTTCGACTTCGATGTTAAATACAAAGAAGGAAAAGCCAATGTAGTAGCCGATGCATTAAGCAGAATTAACCCTCAAATGTGCAAAGAAATTAATACATCTACTATTTCAGATACCCTAGACGGCACGGATGCAGGAAGCAATAACACTGTTGCTACCATTCACTCTGCTAGTAAATCTAAAGACTATTTTGTTCATTATACTGAACGACCAGTGAACTATTATAGGAACCAGTTAATATTCAAAACAACTAGTACTTGCTCTATTACTAAACAAAATCCGTTTGTAAATTTCCAAAGAACAATCGTGTCTCAAAATATCGTGGGTTTTAAAATATTCGAGTGTATGTAGCTATCAAAAAGTTCCACTGTCTTGCTTCTGGAAAATGACGTCGAAGAAACAATCGAATTCGGACAATCCTCTGAAATATCGCCTATCGCTGTACACGAGCGATCAGGATGCCCTTCTCATCAAAACCTGGTATAGATTTGAAGAACAAGCTATCAACGTTGAAGAACGGGTTTGTTTTATGCAACATATTGTCAAAAAGGATATTCCCTCATTCATGAAAGGAAAGCCTCTTGACCGTGTGATCAGTGTCAAAGGTGAGTCGGGGGCGTTTACGCTTCCTAACTCGTTTAATTCCATTATTTTAAAGGATTCATTGTTCCAAGATGGGGGTGTAGCCAGATCTAAGGGTAACATCAAGACACTTCGGAATCTATAATACAGATAACATTAGTGAATATCTAAAAAAAATTCATAACGGTAAACAAACCGCAATATTTGCAGACGAAAATATTATTCTAATATTGCAGGAAGTATTTAGCAGTTACCATTTTACAAAGGGGCATTTTGTTGTAACAACAACAATGGTAGAAGATGTAACCGAAATAGACAAACAAAATTCCCTTATAACAAAAGAACATGATAGAGCGCATAGGGGAATCAGTGAAGTCGAAAATCAGCTAAGGAGGTCATATTTTTTTTCCATGCATGTTGAAAATGATCCGTAGTTACATTAATAGCTGTGAGATTTGTAATTGTAATAAGTATGAAAGGAAACCGTACAATATTAAGATTTCACCTAGGCCAATCACAGACAAACCACTAGATCGTGTACATATGGATATTTACATTATAAATGGATGTAGTTTTCTATCCATAATAGATTCTTTCACAAAACATTTACAAATGTTGTTTATAAAAAACAAAAATTTAGTACAGGTTCAACGTAAGCTCACAAAATATTTCTCAATATTCGGATTACCTAAGGAAATCGTTACAGATCATGAGACCACGTTTATGTCCATTCAACTCAAAAACTATCTAGCATCTTGGGGTGTTTTGCTAAAATATGCATCTTGTTCGGAATCAAACGGACAAATAGAAAAAACGCATTGTACAATAACGGAGATAACCAATTCAAACAAGTATAAATATGCAAGAGTAGATACTAAAGCGCTAACAAGACTAGCAGTTACCCTGTACAATAATACTGTTCACTCAGCAACAAAATTCACACCAAACGAGTTGTTATTCAACAACACCGACAACAGTACACCAGAAGCTATATCAAATAAAGCAATCGAGTTATTTTGTAAGGCAAAACAAAACATGCTTAAAGCATCGAACAGACAAATAGCAGGAAACGATGCAAAATGTTCTCCACCATGGTTAAATGAGAACCAAGAGGTTTTTATAACGCCTAACATTAGAACAAAAATGCAACCGCGAGCAACGAAAATTGTAGCAAAGAACATTAAGGAAAAAACGTTTGAAAACGCTAGAGGTGTGAAACGACACAAAGCGAAAATCAAAAGGATAAGATGCTAGATATTCGTTAAATTTTGAGCAAAGGAATCTGTTTGAATGTGAACCTTCTTTGAAATAGTAAATAATTTGAATTTAGAAGTGGTACTCTTAGGTGCAGGTTATTTAGGGCTAGAATTAATAACTATCATAGCGTAAGAACTATTATAACGTATTAGAAAAAATGTTGACTTTGAGCTAAATCGGACGAGGACGCCCGAGCTTCACCCCCCGGAGAAGTTATATATGGTATAACTGCCATCGGAGAACGTGTGAACGTTGACTACTCTCCACACGTCTCCACAAGTTATATTGGTATAACTGCCATCGGAGAACGTGTGAACGTGGACTACTCTCCACACGGCTCCACAAATTGATCGAGATCGTCGGTGGAGAGACGGTAATCGGCCCTTTTTTATCTCGAGCGCTTGAGCAGAACAGACGTATAATAAAAGCTTGAAAGTCACGACACATTATTGGCGCAGCCGGTAGTCGTTCACAAAGAAAAAAAAACAGTGCTAGTGAGTGATAATAAAACTCATGTAGTTTGTCCGAATTTGTAGTCACTACCAGATAGAACTACACTTTCATCTTCTTGCGATTTCAAAAGTGAGGAGGATTTGTGGCAACGCCGTTTCCAGTGCAACGACAGGACCACACTATCTCTTTCCTTTTTTTTATAATTGGATTGAGGTTAGTTCAGCACGTGTTCGTCAGCGCTCGTGTACGCACAGGTAAGCAAACTTTTGGTGTAAATTTTTTTAACAATCACGTAGTGAGCAGATAAAAAAAAAGACACCTTTGCTACCGTGCATCGGATAGATACTAAAAAGTCGGCCTATCCGCTTTCTCAATTTAACGGGTAAAACGCGTTCTTAGAGAGACGTTTTCACTGTCGTTTTGAGTTAATTTTTTTATGTGGAGAAATAGTGAACCTTTGGATTTGTGTTCAGATTCAGATTCGTTATCAAACGATTCGGGAAGTCTATCCCACGTGCCAATAAGCGTAGATATTCCCATAGATAAATTATCTTTAAAAATGGATCAAGTCCCTGCGCAAATTGAGCAGTTAACTGCAGCTATACAGAGCCTCCTTGTTGCGCAGCAGCAACAGGCACAACAGTTGGTAACAATGGATAATCGTATCCAGGCATGCAATAACTTATCCAACAGTAGCGTACCTCAGGTCACTGAACCTAGCGTCAGTATAGAGGCTTTTTACAAAATTCCGGACCCGATCAAGGCAGTCCCGATCTTTGACGGGAATAAAAAACAATTACACGCGTGGTTGAATACCGCCGAAAACGCACTAGCTATTTTTGATGGTAAAGTGCAACCTGCCGTCTTTCGTATGTACGAAGATGCCATCAATAATAAAATACAAGGTCGTGCAAAAGATGCATTGTGCTTAGAAGGTAACCCTACAGGGTTTAGCGAAAAATAGAAGAAATTTTGGATAGTTTGGGAAAATCTACGTACTTCACCACATTAGATCTAAAATCTGGTTTCCACCAGATAGAAATGGAGCCTACACATCGTGAAAAAACAGCCTTCTCTACTGCTCAAGGTCACTTTGAGTTTACGAGAATGCCGTTTGGACTGAAAAATGCTCCGGCAACGTTCCAACGCGCTATGAACAACGTTCTAGCAGGATACATAGGACATATTTGTTTTGTCTATTTAGATGACATTATTGTAATTGGTAATGATTTAACATCACATTTAAAAAATTTGGATACAGTGTTGAAACGATTAGCTTCTTTTAATTTAAAAATTCAAATAGACAAGTGTGAATTTCTCAAGAGGGAAACCGAATTTTTGGGACATTTGATAACTCAACATGGGATTAAACCTAATCCTGATAAAATTCAAAAAATCCTTGATTGGAAATTACCCTCAAATCAACACGAAATTAAACGATTTCTTGGTCTAGCTGGATACTACCGAAAATTTGTTAATTATGCTAAAATAACAAGACCACTCTCTAAATGTTTGAAAAAAGGTGCAAAAGTTCTATGTGAGGAAGATGAATTTAAAAAAGCTTTCGAAGAACTGAAAACAATAATTGCTTCTGATCAAGTTCTCGCTTATCCTGACTTTGAACACCCGTTTGTACTCACTACAGACGCTAGTAATTTTGCTTTAGGAGCGGTTCTTTCTCAAATACAGGATAATTGTGAAAGGCCAATAGCATTTGCCAGTAGAACACTCACTAGCACCGAATCAAATTATCCAGCAACTGAAAAAGAGGCCTTAGCTATAATTTGGGCAGTGAAAAAATTTAAGCCTTATCTTTACGGACAGAAATTTACTTTGATAACGGACCATAAACCACTTACATTTATTAAAACATCCTTTAAGAACTCAAAAATATTGAATTGGCGATTGGAATTAGAGAATTTCGACTTCGATGTTAAATACAAAGAAGGAAAAGCCAATGTAGTAGCCGATGCATTAAGCAGAATTAACCCTCAAATGTGCAAAGAAATTAATACATCTACTATTTCAGATACCCTAGACGGCACGGATGCAGGAAGCAATAACACTGTTGCTACCATTCACTCTGCTAGTAAATCTAAAGACTATTTTGTTCATTATACTGAACGACCAGTGAACTATTATAGGAACCAGTTAATATTCAAAACAACTAGTACTTGCTCTATTACTAAACAAAATCCGTTTGTAAATTTCCAAAGAACAATCGTGTCTCAAAATATCGTGGGTTTTAAAATATTCGAGTGTATGTAGCTATCAAAAAGTTCCACTGTCTTGCTTCTGGAAAATGACGTCGAAGAAACAATCGAATTCGGACAATCCTCTGAAATATCGCCTATCGCTGTACACGAGCGATCAGGATGCCCTTCTCATCAAAACCTGGTATAGATTTGAAGAACAAGCTATCAACGTTGAAGAACGGGTTTGTTTTATGCAACATATTGTCAAAAAGGATATTCCCTCATTCATGAAAGGAAAGCGTCTTGACCGTGTGATCAGTGTCAAAGGTGAGTCGGGGGCGTTTACGCTTCCTAACTCGTTTAATTCCATTATTTTAAAGGATTCATTGTTCCAAGATGGGGGTGTAGCCAGATCTAAGGGTAACATCAAGACACTTCGGAATCTATAATACAGATAACATTAGTGAATATCTAAAAAAAATTCATAACGGTAAACAAACCGCAATATTTGCAGACGAAAATATTATTCTAATATTGCAGGAAGTATTTAGCAGTTACCATTTTACAAAGGGGCATTTTGTTGTAACAACAACAATGGTAGAAGATGTAACCGAAATAGACAAACAAAATTCCCTTATAACAAAAGAACATGATAGAGCGCATAGGGGAATCAGTGAAGTCGAAAATCAGCTAAGGAGGTCATATTTTTTTTCCATGCATGTTGAAAATGATCCGTAGTTACATTAATAGCTGTGAGATTTGTAATTGTAATAAGTATGAAAGGAAACCGTACAATATTAAGATTTCACCTAGGCCAATCACAGACAAACCACTAGATCGTGTACATATGGATATTTACATTATAAATGGATGTAGTTTTCTATCCATAATAGATTCTTTCACAAAACATTTACAAATGTTGTTTATAAAAAACAAAAATTTAGTACAGGTTCAACGTAAGCTCACAAAATATTTCTCAATATTCGGATTACCTAAGGAAATCGTTACAGATCATGAGACCACGTTTATGTCCATTCAACTCAAAAACTATCTAGCATCTTGGGGTGTTTTGCTAAAATATGCATCTTGTTCGGAATCAAACGGACAAATAGAAAAAACGCATTGTACAATAACGGAGATAACCAATTCAAACAAGTATAAATATGCAAGAGTAGATACTAAAGCGCTAACAAGACTAGCAGTTACCCTGTACAATAATACTGTTCACTCAGCAACAAAATTCACACCAAACGAGTTGTTATTCAACAACACCGACAACAGTACACCAGAAGCTATATCAAATAAAGCAATCGAGTTATTTTGTAAGGCAAAACAAAACATGCTTAAAGCATCGAACAGACAAATAGCAGGAAACGATGCAAAATGTTCTCCACCATGGTTAAATGAGAACCAAGAGGTTTTTATAACGCCTAACATTAGAACAAAAATGCAACCGCGAGCAACGAAAATTGTAGCAAAGAACATTAAGGAAAAAACGTTTGAAAACGCTAGAGGTGTGAAACGACACAAAGCGAAAATCAAAAGGATAAGATGCTAGATATTCGTTAAATTTTGAGCAAAGGAATCTGTTTGAATGTGAACCTTCTTTGAAATAGTAAATAATTTGAATTTAGAAGTGGTACTCTTAGGTGCAGGTTATTTAGGGCTAGAATTAATAACTATCATAGCGTAAGAACTATTATAACGTATTAGAAAAAATGTTGACTTTGAGCTAAATCGGACGAGGACGCCCGAGCTTCACCCCCCGGAGAAGTTATATATGGTATAACTGCCATCGGAGAACGTGTGAACGTTGACTACTCTCCACACGTCTCCACAAGTTATATTGGTATAACTGCCATCGGAGAACGTGTGAACGTGGACTACTCTCCACACGGCTCCACAAATTGATCGAGATCGTCGGTGGAGAGACGGTAATCGGCCCTTTTTTATCTCGAGCGCTTGAGCAGAACAGACGTATAATAAAAGCTTGAAAGTCACGACACATTATTGGCGCAGCCGGTAGTCGTTCACAAAGAAAAAAAAACAGTGCTAGTGAGTGATAATAAAACTCATGTAGTTTGTCCGAATTTGTAGTCACTACCAGATAGAACTACACTTTCATCTTCTTGCGATTTCAAAAGTGAGGAGGATTTGTGGCAACGCCGTTTCCAGTGCAACGACAGGACCACACTATCTCTTTCCTTTTTTTTATAATTGGATTGAGGTTAGTTCAGCACGTGTTCGTCAGCGCTCGTGTACGCACAGGTAAGCAAACTTTTGGTGTAAATTTTTTTAACAATCACGTAGTGAGCAGATAAAAAAAAAGACACCTTTGCTACCGTGCATCGGATAGATACTAAAAAGTCGGCCTATCCGCTTTCTCAATTTAACGGGTAAAACGCGTTCTTAGAGAGACGTTTTCACTGTCGTTTTGAGTTAATTTTTTTATGTGGAGAAATAGTGAACCTTTGGATTTGTGTTCAGATTCAGATTCGTTATCAAACGATTCGGGAAGTCTATCCCACGTGCCAATAAGCGTAGATATTCCCATAGATAAATTATCTTTAAAAATGGATCAAGTCCCTGCGCAAATTGAGCAGTTAACTGCAGCTATACAGAGCCTCCTTGTTGCGCAGCAGCAACAGGCACAACAGTTGGTAACAATGGATAATCGTATCCAGGCATGCAATAACTTATCCAACAGTAGCGTACCTCAGGTCACTGAACCTAGCGTCAGTATAGAGGCTTTTTACAAAATTCCGGACCCGATCAAGGCAGTCCCGATCTTTGACGGGAATAAAAAACAATTACACGCGTGGTTGAATACCGCCGAAAACGCACTAGCTATTTTTGATGGTAAAGTGCAACCTGCCGTCTTTCGTATGTACGAAGATGCCATCAATAATAAAATACAAGGTCGTGCAAAAGATGCATTGTGCTTAGAAGGTAACCCTACAGGGTTTAGCGAAAAATAGAAGAAATTTTGGATAGTTTGGGAAAATCTACGTACTTCACCACATTAGATCTAAAATCTGGTTTCCACCAGATAGAAATGGAGCCTACACATCGTGAAAAAACAGCCTTCTCTACTGCTCAAGGTCACTTTGAGTTTACGAGAATGCCGTTTGGACTGAAAAATGCTCCGGCAACGTTCCAACGCGCTATGAACAACGTTCTAGCAGGATACATAGGACATATTTGTTTTGTCTATTTAGATGACATTATTGTAATTGGTAATGATTTAACATCACATTTAAAAAATTTGGATACAGTGTTGAAACGATTAGCTTCTTTTAATTTAAAAATTCAAATAGACAAGTGTGAATTTCTCAAGAGGGAAACCGAATTTTTGGGACATTTGATAACTCAACATGGGATTAAACCTAATCCTGATAAAATTCAAAAAATCCTTGATTGGAAATTACCCTCAAATCAACACGAAATTAAACGATTTCTTGGTCTAGCTGGATACTACCGAAAATTTGTTAAAGATTATGCTAAAATAACAAGACCACTCTCTAAATGTTTGAAAAAAGGTGCAAAAGTTCTATGTGAGGAAGATGAATTTAAAAAAGCTTTCGAAGAACTGAAAACAATAATTGCTTCTGATCAAGTTCTCGCTTATCCTGACTTTGAACACCCGTTTGTACTCACTACAGACGCTAGTAATTTTGCTTTAGGAGCGGTTCTTTCTCAAATACAGGATAATTGTGAAAGGCCAATAGCATTTGCCAGTAGAACACTCACTAGCACCGAATCAAATTATCCAGCAACTGAAAAAGAGGCCTTAGCTATAATTTGGGCAGTGAAAAAATTTAAGCCTTATCTTTACGGACAGAAATTTACTTTGATAACGGACCATAAACCACTTACATTTATTAAAACATCCTTTAAGAACTCAAAAATATTGAATTGGCGATTGGAATTAGAGAATTTCGACTTCGATGTTAAATACAAAGAAGGAAAAGCCAATGTAGTAGCCGATGCATTAAGCAGAATTAACCCTCAAATGTGCAAAGAAATTAATACATCTACTATTTCAGATACCCTAGACGGCACGGATGCAGGAAGCAATAACACTGTTGCTACCATTCACTCTGCTAGTAAATCTAAAGACTATTTTGTTCATTATACTGAACGACCAGTGAACTATTATAGGAACCAGTTAATATTCAAAACAACTAGTACTTGCTCTATTACTAAACAAAATCCGTTTGTAAATTTCCAAAGAACAATCGTGTCTCAAAATATCGTGGGTTTTAAAATATTCGAGTGTATGTAGCTATCAAAAAGTTCCACTGTCTTGCTTCTGGAAAATGACGTCGAAGAAACAATCGAATTCGGACAATCCTCTGAAATATCGCCTATCGCTGTACACGAGCGATCAGGATGCCCTTCTCATCAAAACCTGGTATAGATTTGAAGAACAAGCTATCAACGTTGAAGAACGGGTTTGTTTTATGCAACATATTGTCAAAAAGGATATTCCCTCATTCATGAAAGGAAAGCGTCTTGACCGTGTGATCAGTGTCAAAGGTGAGTCGGGGGCGTTTACGCTTCCTAACTCGTTTAATTCCATTATTTTAAAGGATTCATTGTTCCAAGATGGGGGTGTAGCCAGATCTAAGGGTAACATCAAGACACTTCGGAATCTATAATACAGATAACATTAGTGAATATCTAAAAAAAATTCATAACGGTAAACAAACCGCAATATTTGCAGACGAAAATATTATTCTAATATTGCAGGAAGTATTTAGCAGTTACCATTTTACAAAGGGGCATTTTGTTGTAACAACAACAATGGTAGAAGATGTAACCGAAATAGACAAACAAAATTCCCTTATAACAAAAGAACATGATAGAGCGCATAGGGGAATCAGTGAAGTCGAAAATCAGCTAAGGAGGTCATATTTTTTTTCCATGCATGTTGAAAATGATCCGTAGTTACATTAATAGCTGTGAGATTTGTAATTGTAATAAGTATGAAAGGAAACCGTACAATATTAAGATTTCACCTAGGCCAATCACAGACAAACCACTAGATCGTGTACATATGGATATTTACATTATAAATGGATGTAGTTTTCTATCCATAATAGATTCTTTCACAAAACATTTACAAATGTTGTTTATAAAAAACAAAAATTTAGTACAGGTTCAACGTAAGCTCACAAAATATTTCTCAATATTCGGATTACCTAAGGAAATCGTTACAGATCATGAGACCACGTTTATGTCCATTCAACTCAAAAACTATCTAGCATCTTGGGGTGTTTTGCTAAAATATGCATCTTGTTCGGAATCAAACGGACAAATAGAAAAAACGCATTGTACAATAACGGAGATAACCAATTCAAACAAGTATAAATATGCAAGAGTAGATACTAAAGCGCTAACAAGACTAGCAGTTACCCTGTACAATAATACTGTTCACTCAGCAACAAAATTCACACCAAACGAGTTGTTATTCAACAACACCGACAACAGTACACCAGAAGCTATATCAAATAAAGCAATCGAGTTATTTTGTAAGGCAAAACAAAACATGCTTAAAGCATCGAACAGACAAATAGCAGGAAACGATGCAAAATGTTCTCCACCATGGTTAAATGAGAACCAAGAGGTTTTTATAACGCCTAACATTAGAACAAAAATGCAACCGCGAGCAACGAAAATTGTAGCAAAGAACATTAAGGAAAAAACGTTTGAAAACGCTAGAGGTGTGAAACGACACAAAGCGAAAATCAAAAGGATAAGATGCTAGATATTCGTTAAATTTTGAGCAAAGGAATCTGTTTGAATGTGAACCTTCTTTGAAATAGTAAATAATTTGAATTTAGAAGTGGTACTCTTAGGTGCAGGTTATTTAGGGCTAGAATTAATAACTATCATAGCGTAAGAACTATTATAACGTATTAGAAAAAATGTTGACTTTGAGCTAAATCGGACGAGGACGCCCGAGCTTCACCCCCCGGAGAAGTTATATATGGTATAACTGCCATCGGAGAACGTGTGAACGTTGACTACTCTCCACACGTCTCCACAAGTTATATTGGTATAACTGCCATCGGAGAACGTGTGAACGTGGACTACTCTCCACACGGCTCCACAAATTGATCGAGATCGTCGGTGGAGAGACGGTAATCGGCCCTTTTTTATCTCGAGCGCTTGAGCAGAACAGACGTATAATAAAAGCTTGAAAGTCACGACACATTATTGGCGCAGCCGGTAGTCGTTCACAAAGAAAAAAAAACAGTGCTAGTGAGTGATAATAAAACTCATGTAGTTTGTCCGAATTTGTAGTCACTACCAGATAGAACTACACTTTCATCTTCTTGCGATTTCAAAAGTGAGGAGGATTTGTGGCAACGCCGTTTCCAGTGCAACGACAGGACCACACTATCTCTTTCCTTTTTTTTATAATTGGATTGAGGTTAGTTCAGCACGTGTTCGTCAGCGCTCGTGTACGCACAGGTAAGCAAACTTTTGGTGTAAATTTTTTTAACAATCACGTAGTGAGCAGATAAAAAAAAAGACACCTTTGCTACCGTGCATCGGATAGATACTAAAAAGTCGGCCTATCCGCTTTCTCAATTTAACGGGTAAAACGCGTTCTTAGAGAGACGTTTTCACTGTCGTTTTGAGTTAATTTTTTTATGTGGAGAAATAGTGAACCTTTGGATTTGTGTTCAGATTCAGATTCGTTATCAAACGATTCGGGAAGTCTATCCCACGTGCCAATAAGCGTAGATATTCCCATAGATAAATTATCTTTAAAAATGGATCAAGTCCCTGCGCAAATTGAGCAGTTAACTGCAGCTATACAGAGCCTCCTTGTTGCGCAGCAGCAACAGGCACAACAGTTGGTAACAATGGATAATCGTATCCAGGCATGCAATAACTTATCCAACAGTAGCGTACCTCAGGTCACTGAACCTAGCGTCAGTATAGAGGCTTTTTACAAAATTCCGGACCCGATCAAGGCAGTCCCGATCTTTGACGGGAATAAAAAACAATTACACGCGTGGTTGAATACCGCCGAAAACGCACTAGCTATTTTTGATGGTAAAGTGCAACCTGCCGTCTTTCGTATGTACGAAGATGCCATCAATAATAAAATACAAGGTCGTGCAAAAGATGCATTGTGCTTAGAAGGTAACCCTACAGGGTTTAGCGAAAAATAGAAGAAATTTTGGATAGTTGAAAATCTACGTACTTCACCACATTAGATCTAAAATCTGGTTTCCACCAGATAGAAATGGAGCCTACACATCGTGAAAAAACAGCCTTCTCTACTGCTCAAGGTCACTTTGAGTTTACGAGAATGCCGTTTGGACTGAAAAATGCTCCGGCAACGTTCCAACGCGCTATGAACAACGTTCTAGCAGGATACATAGGACATATTTGTTTTGTCTATTTAGATGACATTATTGTAATTGGTAATGATTTAACATCACATTTAAAAAATTTGGATACAGTGTTGAAACGATTAGCTTCTTTTAATTTAAAAATTCAAATAGACAAGTGTGAATTTCTCAAGAGGGAAACCGAATTTTTGGGACATTTGATAACTCAACATGGGATTAAACCTAATCCTGATAAAATTCAAAAAATCCTTGATTGGAAATTACCCTCAAATCAACACGAAATTAAACGATTTCTTGGTCTAGCTGGATACTACCGAAAATTTGTTAAAGATTATGCTAAAATAACAAGACCACTCTCTAAATGTTTGAAAAAAGGTGCAAAAGTTCTATGTGAGGAAGATGAATTTAAAAAAGCTTTCGAAGAACTGAAAACAATAATTGCTTCTGATCAAGTTCTCGCTTATCCTGACTTTGAACACCCGTTTGTACTCACTACAGACGCTAGTAATTTTGCTTTAGGAGCGGTTCTTTCTCAAATACAGGATAATTGTGAAAGGCCAATAGCATTTGCCAGTAGAACACTCACTAGCACCGAATCAAATTATCCAGCAACTGAAAAAGAGGCCTTAGCTATAATTTGGGCAGTGAAAAAATTTAAGCCTTATCTTTACGGACAGAAATTTACTTTGATAACGGACCATAAACCACTTACATTTATTAAAACATCCTTTAAGAACTCAAAAATATTGAATTGGCGATTGGAATTAGAGAATTTCGACTTCGATGTTAAATACAAAGAAGGAAAAGCCAATGTAGTAGCCGATGCATTAAGCAGAATTAACCCTCAAATGTGCAAAGAAATTAATACATCTACTATTTCAGATACCCTAGACGGCACGGATGCAGGAAGCAATAACACTGTTGCTACCATTCACTCTGCTAGTAAATCTAAAGACTATTTTGTTCATTATACTGAACGACCAGTGAACTATTATAGGAACCAGTTAATATTCAAAACAACTAGTACTTGCTCTATTACTAAACAAAATCCGTTTGTAAATTTCCAAAGAACAATCGTGTCTCAAAATATCGTGGGTTTTAAAATATTCGAGTGTATGTAGCTATCAAAAAGTTCCACTGTCTTGCTTCTGGAAAATGACGTCGAAGAAACAATCGAATTCGGACAATCCTCTGAAATATCGCCTATCGCTGTACACGAGCGATCAGGATGCCCTTCTCATCAAAACCTGGTATAGATTTGAAGAACAAGCTATCAACGTTGAAGAACGGGTTTGTTTTATGCAACATATTGTCAAAAAGGATATTCCCTCATTCATGAAAGGAAAGCGTCTTGACCGTGTGATCAGTGTCAAAGGTGAGTCGGGGGCGTTTACGCTTCCTAACTCGTTTAATTCCATTATTTTAAAGGATTCATTGTTCCAAGATGGGGGTGTAGCCAGATCTAAGGGTAACATCAAGACACTTCGGAATCTATAATACAGATAACATTAGTGAATATCTAAAAAAAATTCATAACGGTAAACAAACCGCAATATTTGCAGACGAAAATATTATTCTAATATTGCAGGAAGTATTTAGCAGTTACCATTTTACAAAGGGGCATTTTGTTGTAACAACAACAATGGTAGAAGATGTAACCGAAATAGACAAACAAAATTCCCTTATAACAAAAGAACATGATAGAGCGCATAGGGGAATCAGTGAAGTCGAAAATCAGCTAAGGAGGTCATATTTTTTTTCCATGCATGTTGAAAATGATCCGTAGTTACATTAATAGCTGTGAGATTTGTAATTGTAATAAGTATGAAAGGAAACCGTACAATATTAAGATTTCACCTAGGCCAATCACAGACAAACCACTAGATCGTGTACATATGGATATTTACATTATAAATGGATGTAGTTTTCTATCCATAATAGATTCTTTCACAAAACATTTACAAATGTTGTTTATAAAAAACAAAAATTTAGTACAGGTTCAACGTAAGCTCACAAAATATTTCTCAATATTCGGATTACCTAAGGAAATCGTTACAGATCATGAGACCACGTTTATGTCCATTCAACTCAAAAACTATCTAGCATCTTGGGGTGTTTTGCTAAAATATGCATCTTGTTCGGAATCAAACGGACAAATAGAAAAAACGCATTGTACAATAACGGAGATAACCAATTCAAACAAGTATAAATATGCAAGAGTAGATACTAAAGCGCTAACAAGACTAGCAGTTACCCTGTACAATAATACTGTTCACTCAGCAACAAAATTCACACCAAACGAGTTGTTATTCAACAACACCGACAACAGTACACCAGAAGCTATATCAAATAAAGCAATCGAGTTATTTTGTAAGGCAAAACAAAACATGCTTAAAGCATCGAACAGACAAATAGCAGGAAACGATGCAAAATGTTCTCCACCATGGTTAAATGAGAACCAAGAGGTTTTTATAACGCCTAACATTAGAACAAAAATGCAACCGCGAGCAACGAAAATTGTAGCAAAGAACATTAAGGAAAAAACGTTTGAAAACGCTAGAGGTGTGAAACGACACAAAGCGAAAATCAAAAGGATAAGATGCTAGATATTCGTTAAATTTTGAGCAAAGGAATCTGTTTGAATGTGAACCTTCTTTGAAATAGTAAATAATTTGAATTTAGAAGTGGTACTCTTAGGTGCAGGTTATTTAGGGCTAGAATTAATAACTATCATAGCGTAAGAACTATTATAACGTATTAGAAAAAATGTTGACTTTGAGCTAAATCGGACGAGGACGCCCGAGCTTCACCCCCCGGAGAAGTTATATATGGTATAACTGCCATCGGAGAACGTGTGAACGTTGACTACTCTCCACACGTCTCCACAAGTTATATTGGTATAACTGCCATCGGAGAACGTGTGAACGTGGACTACTCTCCACACGGCTCCACAAATTGATCGAGATCGTCGGTGGAGAGACGGTAATCGGCCCTTTTTTATCTCGAGCGCTTGAGCAGAACAGACGTATAATAAAAGCTTGAAAGTCACGACACATTATTGGCGCAGCCGGTAGTCGTTCACAAAGAAAAAAAAACAGTGCTAGTGAGTGATAATAAAACTCATGTAGTTTGTCCGAATTTGTAGTCACTACCAGATAGAACTACACTTTCATCTTCTTGCGATTTCAAAAGTGAGGAGGATTTGTGGCAACGCCGTTTCCAGTGCAACGACAGGACCACACTATCTCTTTCCTTTTTTTTATAATTGGATTGAGGTTAGTTCAGCACGTGTTCGTCAGCGCTCGTGTACGCACAGGTAAGCAAACTTTTGGTGTAAATTTTTTTAACAATCACGTAGTGAGCAGATAAAAAAAAAGACACCTTTGCTACCGTGCATCGGATAGATACTAAAAAGTCGGCCTATCCGCTTTCTCAATTTAACGGGTAAAACGCGTTCTTAGAGAGACGTTTTCACTGTCGTTTTGAGTTAATTTTTTTATGTGGAGAAATAGTGAACCTTTGGATTTGTGTTCAGATTCAGATTCGTTATCAAACGATTCGGGAAGTCTATCCCACGTGCCAATAAGCGTAGATATTCCCATAGATAAATTATCTTTAAAAATGGATCAAGTCCCTGCGCAAATTGAGCAGTTAACTGCAGCTATACAGAGCCTCCTTGTTGCGCAGCAGCAACAGGCACAACAGTTGGTAACAATGGATAATCGTATCCAGGCATGCAATAACTTATCCAACAGTAGCGTACCTCAGGTCACTGAACCTAGCGTCAGTATAGAGGCTTTTTACAAAATTCCGGACCCGATCAAGGCAGTCCCGATCTTTGACGGGAATAAAAAACAATTACACGCGTGGTTGAATACCGCCGAAAACGCACTAGCTATTTTTGATGGTAAAGTGCAACCTGCCGTCTTTCGTATGTACGAAGATGCCATCAATAATAAAATACAAGGTCGTGCAAAAGATGCATTGTGCTTAGAAGGTAACCCTACAGGGTTTAGCGAAAAATAGAAGAAATTTTGGATAGTTTGGGAAAATCTACGTACTTCACCACATTAGATCTAAAATCTGGTTTCCACCAGATAGAAATGGAGCCTACACATCGTGAAAAAACAGCCTTCTCTACTGCTCAAGGTCACTTTGAGTTTACGAGAATGCCGTTTGGACTGAAAAATGCTCCGGCAACGTTCCAACGCGCTATGAACAACGTTCTAGCAGGATACATAGGACATATTTGTTTTGTCTATTTAGATGACATTATTGTAATTGGTAATGATTCAACATCACATTTAAAAAATTTGGATACAGTGTTGAAACGATTAGCTTCTTTTAATTTAAAAATTCAAATAGACAAGTGTGAATTTCTCAAGAGGGAAACCGAATTTTTGGGACATTTGATAACTCAACATGGGATTAAACCTAATCCTGATAAAATTCAAAAAATCCTTGATTGGAAATTACCCTCAAATCAACACGAAATTAAACGATTTCTTGGTCTAGCTGGATACTACCGAAAATTTGTTAAAGATTATGCTAAAATAACAAGACCACTCTCTAAATGTTTGAAAAAAGGTGCAAAAGTTCTATGTGAGGAAGATGAATTTAAAAAAGCTTTCGAAGAACTGAAAACAATAATTGCTTCTGATCAAGTTCTCGCTTATCCTGACTTTGAACACCCGTTTGTACTCACTACAGACGCTAGTAATTTTGCTTTAGGAGCGGTTCTTTCTCAAATACAGGATAATTGTGAAAGGCCAATAGCATTTGCCAGTAGAACACTCACTAGCACCGAATCAAATTATCCAGCAACTGAAAAAGAGGCCTTAGCTATAATTTGGGCAGTGAAAAAATTTAAGCCTTATCTTTACGGACAGAAATTTACTTTGATAACGGACCATAAACCACTTACATTTATTAAAACATCCTTTAAGAACTCAAAAATATTGAATTGGCGATTGGAATTAGAGAATTTCGACTTCGATGTTAAATACAAAGAAGGAAAAGCCAATGTAGTAGCCGATGCATTAAGCAGAATTAACCCTCAAATGTGCAAAGAAATTAATACATCTACTATTTCAGATACCCTAGACGGCACGGATGCAGGAAGCAATAACACTGTTGCTACCATTCACTCTGCTAGTAAATCTAAAGACTATTTTGTTCATTATACTGAACGACCAGTGAACTATTATAGGAACCAGTTAATATTCAAAACAACTAGTACTTGCTCTATTACTAAACAAAATCCGTTTGTAAATTTCCAAAGAACAATCGTGTCTCAAAATATCGTGGGTTTTAAAATATTCGAGTGTATGTAGCTATCAAAAAGTTCCACTGTCTTGCTTCTGGAAAATGACGTCGAAGAAACAATCGAATTCGGACAATCCTCTGAAATATCGCCTATCGCTGTACACGAGCGATCAGGATGCCCTTCTCATCAAAACCTGGTATAGATTTGAAGAACAAGCTATCAACGTTGAAGAACGGGTTTGTTTTATGCAACATATTGTCAAAAAGGATATTCCCTCATTCATGAAAGGAAAGCGTCTTGACCGTGTGATCAGTGTCAAAGGTGAGTCGGGGGCGTTTACGCTTCCTAACTCGTTTAATTCCATTATTTTAAAGGATTCATTGTTCCAAGATGGGGGTGTAGCCAGATCTAAGGGTAACATCAAGACACTTCGGAATCTATAATACAGATAACATTAGTGAATATCTAAAAAAAATTCATAACGGTAAACAAACCGCAATATTTGCAGACGAAAATATTATTCTAATATTGCAGGAAGTATTTAGCAGTTACCATTTTACAAAGGGGCATTTTGTTGTAACAACAACAATGGTAGAAGATGTAACCGAAATAGACAAACAAAATTCCCTTATAACAAAAGAACATGATAGAGCGCATAGGGGAATCAGTGAAGTCGAAAATCAGCTAAGGAGGTCATATTTTTTTTCCATGCATGTTGAAAATGATCCGTAGTTACATTAATAGCTGTGAGATTTGTAATTGTAATAAGTATGAAAGGAAACCGTACAATATTAAGATTTCACCTAGGCCAATCACAGACAAACCACTAGATCGTGTACATATGGATATTTACATTATAAATGGATGTAGTTTTCTATCCATAATAGATTCTTTCACAAAACATTTACAAATGTTGTTTATAAAAAACAAAAATTTAGTACAGGTTCAACGTAAGCTCACAAAATATTTCTCAATATTCGGATTACCTAAGGAAATCGTTACAGATCATGAGACCACGTTTATGTCCATTCAACTCAAAAACTATCTAGCATCTTGGGGTGTTTTGCTAAAATATGCATCTTGTTCGGAATCAAACGGACAAATAGAAAAAACGCATTGTACAATAACGGAGATAACCAATTCAAACAAGTATAAATATGCAAGAGTAGATACTAAAGCGCTAACAAGACTAGCAGTTACCCTGTACAATAATACTGTTCACTCAGCAACAAAATTCACACCAAACGAGTTGTTATTCAACAACACCGACAACAGTACACCAGAAGCTATATCAAATAAAGCAATCGAGTTATTTTGTAAGGCAAAACAAAACATGCTTAAAGCATCGAACAGACAAATAGCAGGAAACGATGCAAAATGTTCTCCACCATGGTTAAATGAGAACCAAGAGGTTTTTATAACGCCTAACATTAGAACAAAAATGCAACCGCGAGCAACGAAAATTGTAGCAAAGAACATTAAGGAAAAAACGTTTGAAAACGCTAGAGGTGTGAAACGACACAAAGCGAAAATCAAAAGGATAAGATGCTAGATATTCGTTAAATTTTGAGCAAAGGAATCTGTTTGAATGTGAACCTTCTTTGAAATAGTAAATAATTTGAATTTAGAAGTGGTACTCTTAGGTGCAGGTTATTTAGGGCTAGAATTAATAACTATCATAGCGTAAGAACTATTATAACGTATTAGAAAAAATGTTGACTTTGAGCTAAATCGGACGAGGACGCCCGAGCTTCACCCCCCGGAGAAGTTATATATGGTATAACTGCCATCGGAGAACGTGTGAACGTTGACTACTCTCCACACGTCTCCACAAGTTATATTGGTATAACTGCCATCGGAGAACGTGTGAACGTGGACTACTCTCCACACGGCTCCACAAATTGATCGAGATCGTCGGTGGAGAGACGGTAATCGGCCCTTTTTTATCTCGAGCGCTTGAGCAGAACAGACGTATAATAAAAGCTTGAAAGTCACGACACATTATTGGCGCAGCCGGTAGTCGTTCACAAAGAAAAAAAAACAGTGCTAGTGAGTGATAATAAAACTCATGTAGTTTGTCCGAATTTGTAGTCACTACCAGATAGAACTACACTTTCATCTTCTTGCGATTTCAAAAGTGAGGAGGATTTGTGGCAACGCCGTTTCCAGTGCAACGACAGGACCACACTATCTCTTTCCTTTTTTTTATAATTGGATTGAGGTTAGTTCAGCACGTGTTCGTCAGCGCTCGTGTACGCACAGGTAAGCAAACTTTTGGTGTAAATTTTTTTAACAATCACGTAGTGAGCAGATAAAAAAAAAGACACCTTTGCTACCGTGCATCGGATAGATACTAAAAAGTCGGCCTATCCGCTTTCTCAATTTAACGGGTAAAACGCGTTCTTAGAGAGACGTTTTCACTGTCGTTTTGAGTTAATTTTTTTATGTGGAGAAATAGTGAACCTTTGGATTTGTGTTCAGATTCAGATTCGTTATCAAACGATTCGGGAAGTCTATCCCACGTGCCAATAAGCGTAGATATTCCCATAGATAAATTATCTTTAAAAATGGATCAAGTCCCTGCGCAAATTGAGCAGTTAACTGCAGCTATACAGAGCCTCCTTGTTGCGCAGCAGCAACAGGCACAACAGTTGGTAACAATGGATAATCGTATCCAGGCATGCAATAACTTATCCAACAGTAGCGTACCTCAGGTCACTGAACCTAGCGTCAGTATAGAGGCTTTTTACAAAATTCCGGACCCGATCAAGGCAGTCCCGATCTTTGACGGGAATAAAAAACAATTACACGCGTGGTTGAATACCGCCGAAAACGCACTAGCTATTTTTGATGGTAAAGTGCAACCTGCCGTCTTTCGTATGTACGAAGATGCCATCAATAATAAAATACAAGGTCGTGCAAAAGATGCATTGTGCTTAGAAGGTAACCCTACAGGGTTTAGCGAAAAATAGAAGAAATTTTGGATAGTTTGGGAAAATCTACGTACTTCACCACATTAGATCTAAAATCTGGTTTCCACCAGATAGAAATGGAGCCTACACATCGTGAAAAAACAGCCTTCTCTACTGCTCAAGGTCACTTTGAGTTTACGAGAATGCCGTTTGGACTGAAAAATGCTCCGGCAACGTTCCAACGCGCTATGAACAACGTTCTAGCAGGATACATAGGACATATTTGTTTTGTCTATTTAGATGACATTATTGTAATTGGTAATGATTTAACATCACATTTAAAAAATTTGGATACAGTGTTGAAACGATTAGCTTCTTTTAATTTAAAAATTCAAATAGACAAGTGTGAATTTCTCAAGAGGGAAACCGAATTTTTGGGACATTTGATAACTCAACATGGGATTAAACCTAATCCTGATAAAATTCAAAAAATCCTTGATTGGAAATTACCCTCAAATCAACACGAAATTAAACGATTTCTTGGTCTAGCTGGATACTACCGAAAATTTGTTAATTATGCTAAAATAACAAGACCACTCTCTAAATGTTTGAAAAAAGGTGCAAAAGTTCTATGTGAGGAAGATGAATTTAAAAAAGCTTTCGAAGAACTGAAAACAATAATTGCTTCTGATCAAGTTCTCGCTTATCCTGACTTTGAACACCCGTTTGTACTCACTACAGACGCTAGTAATTTTGCTTTAGGAGCGGTTCTTTCTCAAATACAGGATAATTGTGAAAGGCCAATAGCATTTGCCAGTAGAACACTCACTAGCACCGAATCAAATTATCCAGCAACTGAAAAAGAGGCCTTAGCTATAATTTGGGCAGTGAAAAAATTTAAGCCTTATCTTTACGGACAGAAATTTACTTTGATAACGGACCATAAACCACTTACATTTATTAAAACATCCTTTAAGAACTCAAAAATATTGAATTGGCGATTGGAATTAGAGAATTTCGACTTCGATGTTAAATACAAAGAAGGAAAAGCCAATGTAGTAGCCGATGCATTAAGCAGAATTAACCCTCAAATGTGCAAAGAAATTAATACATCTACTATTTCAGATACCCTAGACGGCACGGATGCAGGAAGCAATAACACTGTTGCTACCATTCACTCTGCTAGTAAATCTAAAGACTATTTTGTTCATTATACTGAACGACCAGTGAACTATTATAGGAACCAGTTAATATTCAAAACAACTAGTACTTGCTCTATTACTAAACAAAATCCGTTTGTAAATTTCCAAAGAACAATCGTGTCTCAAAATATCGTGGGTTTTAAAATATTCGAGTGTATGTAGCTATCAAAAAGTTCCACTGTCTTGCTTCTGGAAAATGACGTCGAAGAAACAATCGAATTCGGACAATCCTCTGAAATATCGCCTATCGCTGTACACGAGCGATCAGGATGCCCTTCTCATCAAAACCTGGTATAGATTTGAAGAACAAGCTATCAACGTTGAAGAACGGGTTTGTTTTATGCAACATATTGTCAAAAAGGATATTCCCTCATTCATGAAAGGAAAGCGTCTTGACCGTGTGATCAGTGTCAAAGGTGAGTCGGGGGCGTTTACGCTTCCTAACTCGTTTAATTCCATTATTTTAAAGGATTCATTGTTCCAAGATGGGGGTGTAGCCAGATCTAAGGGTAACATCAAGACACTTCGGAATCTATAATACAGATAACATTAGTGAATATCTAAAAAAAATTCATAACGGTAAACAAACCGCAATATTTGCAGACGAAAATATTATTCTAATATTGCAGGAAGTATTTAGCAGTTACCATTTTACAAAGGGGCATTTTGTTGTAACAACAACAATGGTAGAAGATGTAACCGAAATAGACAAACAAAATTCCCTTATAACAAAAGAACATGATAGAGCGCATAGGGGAATCAGTGAAGTCGAAAATCAGCTAAGGAGGTCATATTTTTTTTCCATGCATGTTGAAAATGATCCGTAGTTACATTAATAGCTGTGAGATTTGTAATTGTAATAAGTATGAAAGGAAACCGTACAATATTAAGATTTCACCTAGGCCAATCACAGACAAACCACTAGATCGTGTACATATGGATATTTACATTATAAATGGATGTAGTTTTCTATCCATAATAGATTCTTTCACAAAACATTTACAAATGTTGTTTATAAAAAACAAAAATTTAGTACAGGTTCAACGTAAGCTCACAAAATATTTCTCAATATTCGGATTACCTAAGGAAATCGTTACAGATCATGAGACCACGTTTATGTCCATTCAACTCAAAAACTATCTAGCATCTTGGGGTGTTTTGCTAAAATATGCATCTTGTTCGGAATCAAACGGACAAATAGAAAAAACGCATTGTACAATAACGGAGATAACCAATTCAAACAAGTATAAATATGCAAGAGTAGATACTAAAGCGCTAACAAGACTAGCAGTTACCCTGTACAATAATACTGTTCACTCAGCAACAAAATTCACACCAAACGAGTTGTTATTCAACAACACCGACAACAGTACACCAGAAGCTATATCAAATAAAGCAATCGAGTTATTTTGTAAGGCAAAACAAAACATGCTTAAAGCATCGAACAGACAAATAGCAGGAAACGATGCAAAATGTTCTCCACCATGGTTAAATGAGAACCAAGAGGTTTTTATAACGCCTAACATTAGAACAAAAATGCAACCGCGAGCAACGAAAATTGTAGCAAAGAACATTAAGGAAAAAACGTTTGAAAACGCTAGAGGTGTGAAACGACACAAAGCGAAAATCAAAAGGATAAGATGCTAGATATTCGTTAAATTTTGAGCAAAGGAATCTGTTTGAATGTGAACCTTCTTTGAAATAGTAAATAATTTGAATTTAGAAGTGGTACTCTTAGGTGCAGGTTATTTAGGGCTAGAATTAATAACTATCATAGCGTAAGAACTATTATAACGTATTAGAAAAAATGTTGACTTTGAGCTAAATCGGACGAGGACGCCCGAGCTTCACCCCCCGGAGAAGTTATATATGGTATAACTGCCATCGGAGAACGTGTGAACGTTGACTACTCTCCACACGTCTCCACAAGTTATATTGGTATAACTGCCATCGGAGAACGTGTGAACGTGGACTACTCTCCACACGGCTCCACAAATTGATCGAGATCGTCGGTGGAGAGACGGTAATCGGCCCTTTTTTATCTCGAGCGCTTGAGCAGAACAGACGTATAATAAAAGCTTGAAAGTCACGACACATTATTGGCGCAGCCGGTAGTCGTTCACAAAGAAAAAAAAACAGTGCTAGTGAGTGATAATAAAACTCATGTAGTTTGTCCGAATTTGTAGTCACTACCAGATAGAACTACACTTTCATCTTCTTGCGATTTCAAAAGTGAGGAGGATTTGTGGCAACGCCGTTTCCAGTGCAACGACAGGACCACACTATCTCTTTCCTTTTTTTTATAATTGGATTGAGGTTAGTTCAGCACGTGTTCGTCAGCGCTCGTGTACGCACAGGTAAGCAAACTTTTGGTGTAAATTTTTTTAACAATCACGTAGTGAGCAGATAAAAAAAAAGACACCTTTGCTACCGTGCATCGGATAGATACTAAAAAGTCGGCCTATCCGCTTTCTCAATTTAACGGGTAAAACGCGTTCTTAGAGAGACGTTTTCACTGTCGTTTTGAGTTAATTTTTTTATGTGGAGAAATAGTGAACCTTTGGATTTGTGTTCAGATTCAGATTCGTTATCAAACGATTCGGGAAGTCTATCCCACGTGCCAATAAGCGTAGATATTCCCATAGATAAATTATCTTTAAAAATGGATCAAGTCCCTGCGCAAATTGAGCAGTTAACTGCAGCTATACAGAGCCTCCTTGTTGCGCAGCAGCAACAGGCACAACAGTTGGTAACAATGGATAATCGTATCCAGGCATGCAATAACTTATCCAACAGTAGCGTACCTCAGGTCACTGAACCTAGCGTCAGTATAGAGGCTTTTTACAAAATTCCGGACCCGATCAAGGCAGTCCCGATCTTTGACGGGAATAAAAAACAATTACACGCGTGGTTGAATACCGCCGAAAACGCACTAGCTATTTTTGATGGTAAAGTGCAACCTGCCGTCTTTCGTATGTACGAAGATGCCATCAATAATAAAATACAAGGTCGTGCAAAAGATGCATTGTGCTTAGAAGGTAACCCTACAGGGTTTAGCGAAAAATAGAAGAAATTTTGGATAGTTTGGGAAAATCTACGTACTTCACCACATTAGATCTAAAATCTGGTTTCCACCAGATAGAAATGGAGCCTACACATCGTGAAAAAACAGCCTTCTCTACTGCTCAAGGTCACTTTGAGTTTACGAGAATGCCGTTTGGACTGAAAAATGCTCCGGCAACGTTCCAACGCGCTATGAACAACGTTCTAGCAGGATACATAGGACATATTTGTTTTGTCTATTTAGATGACATTATTGTAATTGGTAATGATTTAACATCACATTTAAAAAATTTGGATACAGTGTTGAAACGATTAGCTTCTTTTAATTTAAAAATTCAAATAGACAAGTGTGAATTTCTCAAGAGGGAAACCGAATTTTTGGGACATTTGATAACTCAACATGGGATTAAACCTAATCCTGATAAAATTCAAAAAATCCTTGATTGGAAATTACCCTCAAATCAACACGAAATTAAACGATTTCTTGGTCTAGCTGGATACTACCGAAAATTTGTTAAAGATTATGCTAAAATAACAAGACCACTCTCTAAATGTTTGAAAAAAGGTGCAAAAGTTCTATGTGAGGAAGATGAATTTAAAAAAGCTTTCGAAGAACTGAAAACAATAATTGCTTCTGATCAAGTTCTCGCTTATCCTGACTTTGAACACCCGTTTGTACTCACTACAGACGCTAGTAATTTTGCTTTAGGAGCGGTTCTTTCTCAAATACAGGATAATTGTGAAAGGCCAATAGCATTTGCCAGTAGAACACTCACTAGCACCGAATCAAATTATCCAGCAACTGAAAAAGAGGCCTTAGCTATAATTTGGGCAGTGAAAAAATTTAAGCCTTATCTTTACGGACAGAAATTTACTTTGATAACGGACCATAAACCACTTACATTTATTAAAACATCCTTTAAGAACTCAAAAATATTGAATTGGCGATTGGAATTAGAGAATTTCGACTTCGATGTTAAATACAAAGAAGGAAAAGCCAATGTAGTAGCCGATGCATTAAGCAGAATTAACCCTCAAATGTGCAAAGAAATTAATACATCTACTATTTCAGATACCCTAGACGGCACGGATGCAGGAAGCAATAACACTGTTGCTACCATTCACTCTGCTAGTAAATCTAAAGACTATTTTGTTCATTATACTGAACGACCAGTGAACTATTATAGGAACCAGTTAATATTCAAAACAACTAGTACTTGCTCTATTACTAAACAAAATCCGTTTGTAAATTTCCAAAGAACAATCGTGTCTCAAAATATCGTGGGTTTTAAAATATTCGAGTGTATGTAGCTATCAAAAAGTTCCACTGTCTTGCTTCTGGAAAATGACGTCGAAGAAACAATCGAATTCGGACAATCCTCTGAAATATCGCCTATCGCTGTACACGAGCGATCAGGATGCCCTTCTCATCAAAACCTGGTATAGATTTGAAGAACAAGCTATCAACGTTGAAGAACGGGTTTGTTTTATGCAACATATTGTCAAAAAGGATATTCCCTCATTCATGAAAGGAAAGCGTCTTGACCGTGTGATCAGTGTCAAAGGTGAGTCGGGGGCGTTTACGCTTCCTAACTCGTTTAATTCCATTATTTTAAAGGATTCATTGTTCCAAGATGGGGGTGTAGCCAGATCTAAGGGTAACATCAAGACACTTCGGAATCTATAATACAGATAACATTAGTGAATATCTAAAAAAAATTCATAACGGTAAACAAACCGCAATATTTGCAGACGAAAATATTATTCTAATATTGCAGGAAGTATTTAGCAGTTACCATTTTACAAAGGGGCATTTTGTTGTAACAACAACAATGGTAGAAGATGTAACCGAAATAGACAAACAAAATTCCCTTATAACAAAAGAACATGATAGAGCGCATAGGGGAATCAGTGAAGTCGAAAATCAGCTAAGGAGGTCATATTTTTTTTCCATGCATGTTGAAAATGATCCGTAGTTACATTAATAGCTGTGAGATTTGTAATTGTAATAAGTATGAAAGGAAACCGTACAATATTAAGATTTCACCTAGGCCAATCACAGACAAACCACTAGATCGTGT
Organism: Anopheles atroparvus; assembly: GCA_914969975.1. NCBI lineage: Eukaryota > Metazoa > Arthropoda > Insecta > Diptera > Culicidae > Anopheles > Anopheles atroparvus. The sequence continues at coordinate 30,106,650 of CAJZCY010000004.1, read as the reverse complement.
ACATATGGATATTTACATTATAAATGGATGTAGTTTTCTATCCATAATAGATTCTTTCACAAAACATTTACAAATGTTGTTTATAAAAAACAAAAATTTAGTACAGGTTCAACGTAAGCTCACAAAATATTTCTCAATATTCGGATTACCTAAGGAAATCGTTACAGATCATGAGACCACGTTTATGTCCATTCAACTCAAAAACTATCTAGCATCTTGGGGTGTTTTGCTAAAATATGCATCTTGTTCGGAATCAAACGGACAAATAGAAAAAACGCATTGTACAATAACGGAGATAACCAATTCAAACAAGTATAAATATGCAAGAGTAGATACTAAAGCGCTAACAAGACTAGCAGTTACCCTGTACAATAATACTGTTCACTCAGCAACAAAATTCACACCAAACGAGTTGTTATTCAACAACACCGACAACAGTACACCAGAAGCTATATCAAATAAAGCAATCGAGTTATTTTGTAAGGCAAAACAAAACATGGTTAAAGCATCGAACAGACAAATAGCAGGAAACGATGCAAAATGTTCTCCACCATGGTTAAATGAGAACCAAGAGGTTTTTATAACGCCTAACATTAGAACAAAAATGCAACCGCGAGCAACGAAAATTGTAGCAAAGAACATTAAGGAAAAAACGTTTGAAAACGCTAGAGGTGTGAAACGACACAAAGCGAAAATCAAAAGGATAAGATGCTAGATATTCGTTAAATTTTGAGCAAAGGAATCTGTTTGAATGTGAACCTTCTTTGAAATAGTAAATAATTTGAATTTAGAAGTGGTACTCTTAGGTGCAGGTTATTTAGGGCTAGAATTAATAACTATCATAGCGTAAGAACTATTATAACGTATTAGAAAAAATGTTGACTTTGAGCTAAATCGGACGAGGACGCCCGAGCTTCACCCCCCGGAGAAGTTATATATGGTATAACTGCCATCGGAGAACGTGTGAACGTTGACTACTCTCCACACGTCTCCACAAGTTATATTGGTATAACTGCCATCGGAGAACGTGTGAACGTGGACTACTCTCCACACGGCTCCACAAATTGATCGAGATCGTCGGTGGAGAGACGGTAATCGGCCCTTTTTTATCTCGAGCGCTTGAGCAGAACAGACGTATAATAAAAGCTTGAAAGTCACGACACATTATTAAATTTTTTCCTTTTTTCCTTTCCTAAAGTTCCTTTTTTGCATAGCTGTCAATTTTGTTGTCAAGTGATCATTTTTTTTTTTCACCACGTGATTGTGAAGTGATTGTGCTTATTTAAAACTCGTGAATTTTCACAAGTGAACTAATTTTTTTCTTCCCCAGTGAAAATGACCACTGAGAACAATACATCAAGGGCCGATGGTGCTATTAAAAGTTTCGTCGAGACCGGCAGAATGCCCGATTTTTTTAGAGACGTGCCAATTTTTTATGGTAGCCCCTCGGAACTAATGAAATGGATTTCCGATGTGGAAATGTGTTTTTACTGTACAAAGATATCCCTGACGATTCTGTACAATACCATGTAATGGAAAGGACCATTAGACGGAAGATAAAAGGTGAAGTGTCGGATGTTTTCAATTCCAATAACGTTACGTGCGATTGGAATCAAATTAAATCAAATCTACTTTTGTACTACAGTGACAAAAGAGATATAAAAACTTTGGACTACGAGTTGACATGTATAAAAAAACTCAATCAGAAACACTGAGTGTTTATTACAGTCGAGTGAACGAACTGCTAGCGACCATAATTTCTCAAATTCAATCTGACCGCAGGTATTCGGTTTATGCGAAGGTCCATGTTAATTATTTTAGAGAGAAAGCCTTAGATTCGTTCATACGTGGATTGGAAAAGCCACTTGCGATGCTATTAAAAACAAATGATCCAAAATCACTCAGCAAGGCATATCAGTTTTGCATTGATGACTATAATATGGATGCAAGAACATCTCTGTTTAGGAACGATTATGCTTCCAAAACTCATCCCATTCCTAAACCAAGGGATTTACAAATACAAATTCAACCTCCAAGACCACCGCCCATGACCACTTTTTTCATCCAAAACCCTTCCCAAGAGGAAATGTACCTCAACCTGCTCCCAGGTATTTTTTCAATCGACCACCTCAGCAGTTCGGCCCACCCCGTCCAACCCAACGATATTCGTATCAAGAACCCGTGTACCAGACACGCCAATGGAAGTGGATGCTAGCATCCATTCACGAAACGTAAATTATGGCAATCGACCCACATACGCAGGAAAACGACCTCGTCCACCATCCAGTCAAAACGTTTTCCCTAAAAGACAGGCTCACCCATTACAAAATATCAATCCATCTTATCCACCACAACAAGAATTTTATGAAGATAGACACGAAAACCCCTATTCAGGAAAAGAAGAATATGATCCACAAGAAGGAACAAGTAGAAGTCACCAAAACTATTTTTTAGAATGGAAGGGACGTTGGTAGTTCCAACGCTCCCATTTATGTATTTAAAAAGTACAATAGGCAATTTTCCATTTTTGATCGTCACAGGAGCCAACATATATATGATACATCCACAACTGCCATATTCATATGAAGAGAGCAAACCATACGATTTTATGACAAAGCATATTGGTAGTGCAAAAGGAAACTTCAACGCTAGCAAAGCGATTGACATACATTTTTTTCCCCCGAAAATTGATTATGTTGCACGATTTGTCCTCCATGACATTCATGATATTTTTTGCGGAATACTTGGCACAGGCATTTTGAAATCATTAAATGCAAAAATTGATTAGGTAAAAAATTGCTTAACCCTAGGAAAATCAGAAACTCTTTCTATATCAATCCATCAATACTCACCGGAAACAAAATCCACTAACAACCTTGTCAGAACTTCACACCTGTCCGAAATTGAACAAAATATATTGTAGGCTACGATGTAGTCGTTCAGTATCAGCCATAAAGATAGACACGCTGGTGACTTTCATTCATTTAAACTTTAACAGGATATGGGCCCAGTACCCAGCGAGTGAAAATCAAAATGTTGGAATAATCTTTAAAATGGCGGAGCCGAGGAGTAATCCTTTGATGCCGGTATTCGACGGCACAAATTACGCTGCCTGGAAGTATCGTGTGTTGGCGATCTTGGACGAACAAGATCTGCTGGAGTGTATTATCGAATGTTGGATGCGTACGTAGGTGGGCACTCACTCGCCCTCTCCGTGAGAAGACTCTCGCGAGTAGACGGACACGAGGGTCCTTTGCGAGCGGTACGAGATCGTTATCTCGAGGAGTAATGATCCAGCAGCCGAACAGGGAAGAACCATGGTGGTGGCACGCGCACACGCATAGAAATAAAATAGTGTAATGTAGTATAATTTACGTTGTGGACTCATCTCTTATCTCGGCTAATATAACATCGTAAAAGTGGCGACGAGGATTGTTCTTTTAATGTGTTTGCTCCGTTTTAACGTATTAACGCGTACCAAGTTTTAACAAGTGTAAAGTTTTAACGTGTCCCATATGTTAACGTGTGCAAGTGTCGCAAACATTAATCCACCGTCTCGTAAGCGTCGTAGGATGGAGCAGAACGACGCTAATAACGTGGACTTCTTCGGGAGCGTCGACCCGCGCCGATTATCACAAAATCGTGCCAACGTTCCGGGCGGGCCTGTGCAGAATCTTGAGCATGGAGAAGGAGCGTCGGTCATACCACCGACGCACATCCAGCCGCCATCGCACATCCAGCCGCCATCGCAGATCACGCCAGCGCCATCGCTGCTTAACGCGTCACCAGCCATGATTAGCAGCGCGGACAGTGCCACGATGCTGCAAATGATGAATTTGCTTCAACAGCAAATGGCGCAACAGCAGCAGCTTCTCAACGAGTTTCTACACACGCGCATGCAAAATCAAAGCGTCACACCCCCCACCTTCCAGCCTGAACAAATTATTGATTCTCTGTCTCATCACATTTCAGAGTTTCAATACAACAAGGAGTCCGGAATTACCTTCAAAAATTGGTTCTCACGTTATCTTGACCTGTCCCAGAAGGACGCTGCGCGGATTGACGACGCCGCCAAGGTGCGATTGTTGCTTCGGAAGCTGGGTCCATCCAAACACGATCGCTATTTGAGTTTCATCATGCCGAGCCGCCCGCCAGACTTTTCACTGGACCAGACAGTGGAAAAGTTAACATGTTTGTTCGACACCCAGGAGTCCCTGCTCAGCAAGCGATTTAAATGCTTGCAAATCATGAAGAAGCGGACAGAAGATCACCTGAGCTATGCGTGTCGGATCAACAAGGCGTGCGTCGAGTTCGAGCTCAGCAACCTCAACGAGGAGGAGTTCAAGTGCTTGTTGTACGAATGTGGCTTAAAGGATGAAATTTATGCAGACATCAGGACGCGGTTGCTAGCCCGCATCGAGGACAAGGCCTGTACGACCTTACAACAGCTATCATCAGAATGCCATCGATTGATCAATTTGAAGAAAGATAGCGCAATGATAGAGGCACCGGCACCCGAGCGTGTGCTTACAGTAAATGCTAAGGTGCATCGCGAACAACATCAGTCCCTGCCCAAGCGCGAAAGCCCAAAACCCCATGCTGGTTATGCGGAGGTCATCATTGGAGCCGTGATTGCCCGTATAAATTGCACCAATGCGCAACTTGTTCCAAAACGGGCCATACAGACGGGTATTGCAACAACATGAAATCACGTAAGCCTAGCAAACGCTTCTGGAAGCAGCGTAGAACTCATTTAAGGATGGTGACGGTAAACGTCCAGAGTGTACAGCAACGGCGCAGATTTGTTTCACTAATGATGAATGGAACACCAGTTTGCATGCAGTTAGACACGGCTTCCGACATCACTGTTATAAGTCACAACACGTGGAAGCTCATCGGCAGTCCTCAGTTATCAGCACCCTCTGTAATCGCTAGAACCCCATCAGGTGCTAACCTAGGCTTGGAAGGAGAGTTCTCATGTACCGTCGGAGTGAACGGACAGACAAAAGCAAGCCGTAGTACGCGTCTCCAAATCGAATTTACTTCTGCTTGGTGCTGATCTAATCGACGCGTTTGCACTTTGGTCGGTTCCGATGGATAGTTTCTGCTCTCATGTTACATGCACGCCCACCACGCCGAAGCAATGGCAAGAACAATTCCCAAAGGTCTTTCAAGGAATAGGCCTATGTAAGAAGGCCGGTGTTACTCTGACACTGAAAGACAACTGCCGTCCAGTCTTTCGTCCAAAAAGACCTGTCGCATACGCGATGCAGGAGCCTGTGAATCAAGAGCTTGATAGACTAGAAAAGTTGGGAATAATAACACCTGTAAAGTTTTCGGAATGGGCAGCACCGATAGTTGTGGTAAAGAAGGCAAATGGGAAAATCCGGTTATGTGGCGATTATTCCACTGGTTTAAATGAAGTACTAAGACCACATGACTATCCACTACCAGTCCCAGAGGACATTTTCTCAAGATTATCCAACTGCAAGATGTTCAGCAAAATCGACTTAACAGATGCTTTCCTCCAAGTCGAAATCGAGCCACAATACAGACCGCTACTAACCATAAATACGCATAGAGGGTTGTACCACTATAACCGTCTACCGCCCGGCATTAAGGTTGCTCGAGCTGCCTTCCAGCAACTTATGGATACAATGCTTGTAGGGCTTAAGGGCGTATCAGGATATCTTGATGATATCATCGTAGGAGGAAGTAGCGAGCGCGAGCATGATGCTAATTTGGCTGAAGTATTGAGGAAGCTGGAAGAATATGGATTCACTATACGAGCCGACAAATGTGCATTCAAGCAGAAATAGATCACGTACCTTGGACACGTGATCGATAGCCAAGGGCTACGACCAGATCCATCAAAGATCGAGGTTATCAAGGCGCTTCCTGAACCCAAGGACATAGCCGGTGTGCGGTTGTTCTTGGGAGCAATTAACTACTACGGAAAGTTCATCCCGAATATGCGGAAGCTGCGGTACCCCTTGGATAATTTGCTCAAGGCGAATAATTCATTCTGCTGGACGCCCGAATGCAAGCAGTCGTTCGCAACCTTCAATCCATCTTATCGTCCGACTTGCTTTTAACGCATTACGATCCGAGGCAGAAAATAGTTGTTTCAGCAGACGCCTCATCCATCGATTTCGGCGCTACGATAAGTCACATGTATCCTGGAGGTTCAATGCGCGTAATCCAACACGCTTCCCGCGCCCTCACAGAAGCAGAGCGTCACTACAGCCAAATTGATCGCGAGGGTTTGGCCATTATCTTTGCGGTAAACAAATTCCATAAGATGATCTTCGGAAGGCGTTTCACTCTTCAAACGGACCATCGACCTCTTCTTCATATTTTTGGCTCAAAAAAGGGTATCCCGACCGTCACAGTCAACCGTTTGCAGCGTTTCGCACTCACTCTTTTAGCGTACGAATTCGACATTGAGTACGTGCGCACAGACGATTTCGGAAACGTTGATTTGCTTTCGCGACTTATCAACCCGCAAGCCAAACCTGAAGAAGACACCGTGATCGCAAGCATCGAAACAGACATCAAAGCAATGGTGATAAGTGCGCTTCATGCAACTCCACTTCATTTTGCAGACCTCATCAGAGAGACACAGAAAGACCCATTGCTGCAAAAGCTGATTCGTTACATACGTGAAGGATGGCCCAACAATACAACGTACACAGGGGATCTTTCGCGTTTCTTCGCCCGCAAAGATGCTTTGTCAATCGTCGAAGGATGCATCTTGTTCGGGGAGAGAGTGGTGATTCCTCAAGTTCTGCAACGCTAATGTCTACAACAAATACATCAAGGACATCCAGGGATACAACGTATGAAGGCATTGGCCAGGAGCTACATCTATTGGCCGTCGTTGGACGCTGACATTACGGAATGGGTAAAAACATGTCAGCCATGCCAAGCAGTTGCAAAATCACCCCCTCATTCAAGCCCCGTACCTTGGCCGGAAGCTGCTGGTCCATGGCAGCGCGTTCATGTGGACTATGCCGGTCCCCTTGACGGAGACTTCTATCTCATCGTGGTTGATTCATTTTCGAAATGGCCAGAGGTGTTCCGAACGAATAGCACTACGTCTGCAGCAACTATTGGCATCTTGCGCGGAATATTCGCCTGTTTTGGAGTACCTACCACTCTCGTATCTGATAATGGTACACAGTTTACAGGCGAAGATTTTAAGTCCTTTTGCTTTCTGAACGGCATCGACCATTTAACAACGGCTCCGTATCATCCGCAATCCTACGGACAGGTAGAGAGGTTCGTTGACACCTTTAAGCGGACTGTTAAGAAGATATCGGCAGATGGCAGAACAATGCAAGAAGCACTGGACGCATTCTTATTGGCCTACAGAAGTACTCCATGCTCCGCGTTGGAAGGGTTCAAATCACCTGCAGAGATAATCTTGGGTAGAAAAATGCGCACAACACTTGATCTATTACGTCCGACGCCCGCCGAAAGATCTACAGATAGCCCAGTAGCCAAGAAACGAAGGGAATTTTATCCGTCTGACCTGATTTACGCTAAGTGTTACTCCCGTAACGGTTGGAGCTGGATAGCTGGGACCATTGTTAATCGGATTGGAAACGTGATGTACACCGTCAGAACAGTTTTTAACAAAATCATAAAAAGTCACGTGAACCAGCTGCGCGAGCGTCGGGTACGTCATCATCATCAACATCATCATCATCATCATCATCGGGAATCTGCAGAATCCGTCGGTTTACCCCTTGATATTCTTCTGGATTCCTGGTAACATACACCGCTCCAGCATACTACACCGCATGTAGGTGTATCGACTAATCCTCCCACAAACGCACAATCATTAGCATCAGTCAGCGATCCGCACACGGTTTCAAACGCGCCCTCGCTGCATCCGACGAAAGCCCCGATTCCGGTAAATCGTACAAGCCGGGAAGCACGTCGCTCTTCTAGGCTTAGTAGACCGCCCAGTAGGTTCGACCAGTACAGGCGATTTTAAAAAGGGGGAGATGTTGGATGCGTACGTAGGTGGGCACTCACTCGCCCTCTCCGTGAGAAGACTCTCGCGAGTAGACGGACACGAGGGTCCTTTGCGAGCGGTACGAGATCGTTATCTCGAGGAGTAATGATCCAGCAGCCGAACAGGGAAGAACCATGGTGGTGGCACGCGCACACGCATAGAAATAAAATAGTGTAATGTAGTATAATTTACGTTGTGGACTCATCTCTTATCTCGGCTAATATAACATCGTAAAACCGAAGAACCCGAAAAAGAACAAAGCGAAAGCCAAGAAGATTCAGTGAGCAAGGTTCAGGACAAACTTAAAGTAGCGAAAATAAAGAAGAATAAAATAATGTAAGACATTGCTACTAAACAGCATGTCCGACGAGCAAATTGTCAACACGCAATTTAGCAAATCGGCTAACGAAATATGGACTACACTTGTGTCGGTGAACGACAGGAGAAGCGTAGCGAAAAAGTTACACGTGGCTAGGCAATTAAAATCAGTAAAGCAAGAGAACGAAAACCTGCAAGATTTCTTTTCCAAGTACGACAAATTTGTTTTTGAGTAACAAAAATTGGGAGCGCCGCTAGCCGAAGTGGATATAGTCAACGGGCTATTATTGAGTGTCGGTACTCAATATTCCACGATAGTAATGACTTTTGAATCGCTTCCGGAAGAACATCTTACGATGTCATTTGTAAAAGGTCGTCTTCTTGACGAGGAACTTAAGCAAAATTCGTCTAGCAAAGAAGCAAACGAAAGTGTAGCGTTTACTGGAAAAACGTACAAAAGGTTCACTCCGCAAAAGCGTGTGAAGTGCTATCACTATTAGAAGTTGGGACACAAAAAGTCCGAGTGTCGTTTTCTCAGAAACCAGAAACCCAACAGCGGAACATTACTCGCGTACGCAGCGGTGACGCATTGTGGTTGCGAAATATTCTTGGATAGCGGCGCGACGGAGCACATGGTGAATGTAAAGAATTTATTCGCGACGCGCAGACCCCTTAAAGAACAAAAAGCAATACACACAGCGAAGCAAGGAGTGTCACTAAGTGCAACGGAAATCGGAACAATTAAAACGTTGTGGAAAGGAAACAGTGTTGAAATCAAAGATGTTTTACATGCACAGCATCTGACAATCAATCTGCTATCTGTCTCGAAAATAGTGAGCTCCGGAAAAGAAATTGTATTCAAAAGCAACATGGTTATAATCCACGATAGTGATAGAAAAGTCATGTCAACAGGTAGAAAAAGCGGAGCGCTTCACAAGCTAGATCTAAAAGTGGTAACCAATACCAGTACAGTATGCAAAAACGGTAGATGAAGCAAATCTTTGGCACCAACGATACGTATTGGTAATGGATAACTCTCGTTGACGTTGTATGCCAATTGCTGCTGACATTGGGGCCACAATACTCGAAAATCATCGTTACAGCGCCTTAAACAATGCCGGAAGAAAGTTTAAACCTCGAATTTGTGAAATGCCGATTGCTCGAAGAGGAAATAAAGTGCAATGGGTCTGCACTAGATGTTGCTGTTTCTAAGCGTGAGCCGGCTGCTTTCTTTGGTAAGCCAACCGAAGGTGCGAAAAAAATAATTAAATGTTTCGTATGTCAGAAGCCTGGCCACAAAGCGGTGGATTGTCCAAAGAAGAAAATGAGAAGGATTACACAAATAAAGGCAGTGCAAATGTGTCAGAAAAGAAAGTAAGTATTTTCGACGGAATGGTCGCTCAGCGTAATGATGTTGAAACGGGCAAGATAATTTGGTATGCAGATTCGGGTGCATCTGACCACATGTGTAACGATAGAAATCTATTTTAGAACTTGGTACCTTTAGAGAAGCCGATCATAATAGCAGTAGCTTTGAACGGTAAATCCACGACCGCAGAAAATTCGGGAACAATCAGAATGATTGCGACGCCGCCTTTCGATGAAAGCGACCTACCTTTCACCGGCTGAAATGCAAAACGCTGGTAGTATCAATCAACTTTAGGAGCATACGGGGGCATCGAAGATTCGTATTTACCAATATCAATGGAACGGGCGTGCGCATGCAGCTGGACACGGCTGCGGACCTTAGCATAATCGGCCGCAGCACATGGAAAAAAATAGGAAGCCCGCTGTTAACACCAGCATCTGTGACAGCAAAAACGGCACCGTTACTATTGGTGGCCAAACGAAGAAGGTAACACTAACCCTTTGTGGAGCTCAACTAATGCTATTGGGCGCCGATCTAATAGAGGCGTTCTCGCTTGGATCGTTACCCATGAACGCCTTTTGCAACCATGTTGCAGCGGTAGGGCAGCAGTCTTTTCAACCATTATTTCCAAAAGTGTTCTCGGGAACAGGACTCTGCACAAGGGCTGGAATAGCATTTACTCTGCGAGAAAACATTCGTCCTGTTTTTAGATCCAGCCGTCCGGTAGTCCAGTCACTACCACAGAATGTGCAGCTCCAGTAGTCGTCGTGCGCAAAGCTAACGGTCAGGTACGAATTTGTGGCGACTACTCGACAGGGTTTAAGCTGCGTTATACCCCCACGACTATCCGTTACCAGTTCCGGAAGATATATTTGCCCGGCTGGCAAACAGCAAGGTTTTCAGTAAGATAGACCTTTCTTGCTAGTAGAGATTGAGCCCCAATACCGTCAGTTTTTTACCATTAACACGCATCGAGGGCTCTATACGTACAACCGATTTCCGCCAGGTATCAAAACTGCACCTACAGCGTTTCATCAATTAATGGATGCAATGCTATCCGGTATCCGTGGCGTGTCGGTCTACTTGGACGACATCATCATCGGGGGTCCGTCCGAATCTGAGCATGATGCAATCGTCGTAGAGGTTTTGAAGCGCATGCAAAACTACGGTTTCACGTTGCGAGCAGAGAAATGTTCTTTCAAAGTAAAGCAAATTAAATATTCGGGTCAAATAATAGATCCCATGTCATGGATTACGGCCTGAATCACAAAAGGTTGAATCTATCCCCATGCTCCCACAGCCGACAAACATAACTGAAGTAAGTTCATTCTTAGGGGCCATCATCTATTACGGTCGGTTTGTGCCAAGCATGAGAAAATTGCGCTACCCATTAGACAATTTGTTAAAGGGCGGGGTCGAATTTCGCTGGACAGCGGAGTGCAGAAAAGATTTTGAGAGCTTCAAATCAATATTAGCATTCGATCTACTGCTAACCCATTATGATCCTCGGCAGGAGATCATTGTGTCTGCCGACGCCTCATCAGTCGGCTTCGGGGCGACAATCAGGCATAAATATCCCGACGGCTCAATTCGGGTTGTCCAGCATGCCTTGCGTGCCCTATCAGGAGCAGAAAAAGCATATAGTCCGATCGATTGCGGGGGCCTAGCTATCATTTTTTCGATAAAAAAATTTCACAAGATGATATTCGGCCGAAATTTTACATTACAAACGGATCATCGGCCTCTTTTACGGATATCTGGGTCGAAAAAGGGTATCTCCAACTATACCGCCATTCGGTTGCAACGCTTTGCTTTAACTCTACTGGCGTACGATTTTGAAATCGATTACATTCGCCCGGACCAATTTGGGAACGCCGACCTTCTTTCCAGTTTGATACACACGCACGCCAAACCCGACGAAGATTCAGTAATTGCGTGTCTTACACTAGAAGCGGAAGTGAAATCGTTGGTAAATAGCGCCATTGAGCATGTTCCGGTCAACTTTGTTGATATTGCTAATGAAACTGCAACCAACTGAAACTGCAGTATAGAAAAGACTACTAACCTATGTACAGAATGGATGGCCAAATAATACAACTTACGAAGGAGAACTGTCACGCTTTCATGACAGAAAAGATTTGTTGCGCCTGAATGTATATATTTGAAATAATTTGAATTATCTGTTATACGATAAGTTAATTATGCACTTTGAATTACATAAGATAAACGCACAGTTAACACAAAATAAGACGACGGTTTAACACAGACATGCAAAGAACATTGTAATGATGAATTAGCATTTACATGGAATAAAAGATAGAACGCAATGAACTGCTAAAGAGAATGGTTGTAAGTACACTTTGAGCTATCCGAACAAGATTCATTAACAACAATTGACGGGTGTTTTTTTTTTTAAGAAAGGGTGGTAATCCCAAAAGTACTGCAGAAGAGATGTTTAAAACAAGTCCATCTCGGGCATCCAGGAATTCACAGAATGAAAGCTATCGGCAGAAGTTACTTCTATTGGCCATGGATGGATCGTGACATCACCGACTGGGTAAACTCGTGCCATTCATGCCAGATCGCAGCTAAATCCCCACCCAACATCAAGCCCGCTATGTGGCCTGAAGCATCAGGTCCTTGGCGCCGCATTCACGTCGACTATGCGGGACCACTCAACGGGGAATGGTATCTGGTGATTATCGACTCGTTCTCCAAGTGGTCAAAGGTTATCGCAACTATCAGTACAACAGCGCCGGTCACGATAAGTATTCTACGAAACGTATTTGCCAGATTCGGCAACCCGGAAACCCTTGTATCGGATAACGGCCCACAGTTTACAAGTGCGGAATTTGAATCTTTTTGTAGGCAAACCGGGGTTGAGCACATCAGGACAGCGCCCTATCGTCCGCAGTCCAACGGACAGATCGAAAGGTTTGTCAACACCTTCAAGCGGGCTGTGAGGAAGATTTCCGCTGATGGTCTCACAATGCGAGAAGCCTTGGACACTTTCTTGCAGACCTATAGTTCCAACCCAAACGCACAATTGAACGGAGCGAAATCTCCAGCAGAGATTATGCTGGGCAGGTTCCCAGGCCTAGGACTAGTGCTGTTATTGCCCCCTCCTCTGTTGACGTATTGGCAACACGGCCATGAAATGACATGTTGAGGTATTGGCAACACGGCCACGTAATGACATTCTACAGAAATAAAAATCTCTCTCCTTGTGCCGGTCGCTAATTCTGTCGCTTGTTCATTGCACAAATTATTCAACAGGTTATGGGCCCAGGAGCGATTCCTGGATGAAAAGTTGTTTTTTCCTACAAGTCTTGTGTCGAGTGGTGATTGGCGTGATACATAAAGGGACGTGTTGCGTGTGTGGTTAATCATCGAAAAATCGGTTCAATGACGGTAATGATGATTTAGCATTTACATGGAATAAAAGATAGAACGCAATGAACTGCTAAAGAGAATGGTTGTAAGTACACTTTGAGCTATCCGAACATTGGTCCTTCGAACCGGATAGAAGTTTTTAGTAAAGTGTACAACCTCAATTGCAGTTTTGCCGACTGAAGTGCACACAAAGGACAGTTACGCGTTCGGGTTTTAGTTCGAAACGATTTCGGAAAGATTCCATCGCAACGAAAAGGTGTGCACATAGAGACGTTTTGCGTTGGTGTTAAAGTGTGTGCCGTGAGGTCATGAACTTGGAGAATAAGCGCGTCAGTTACGGCCATTTTCATTTGTTGAGCGTGCGCGTCGGTTTTGGAACAGTGAAGGACATATTTATACGTGCAATAATTGTTGGAAGCTTAGTTGTATGTTATCGAGAAACATTATCGCAAAATGCCTGAAGGAGCGCGTACCACGGATAAGCAGATTCGTCTGTTGCAACGAGTGTATCGTGATGCACTCAAAGGAATAGACATTTTTGTGGAATTCATGAACTCATACGATGCGGGAAGGGATAGTGATCAGATTCCCGTGCAGATAGACATGATGGAGGAAACCAGAAGGAAGTTTATGGAAGCTCGAATGAAGTTAATTTGCGAAGATTCAACGGATGAAAACGTGTTGGCAGCGGAGCTGAAGGAGTTTTCGAAGTCCTTCTCGAAGGTGAAGGGCTTCCTCACGGCACAGTCAAGGTCAGAAACGGTGAATCCAGTGGCCAGCAGCACGCTAAATCAGTCGGGAATGCAAAACACGTATTTACGGCTGCCTGAGATAAATCTTCCTTCGTTTGATGGCCATGCGACACAGTGGTTAACCTTTAAGGATCGGTTTACCTCGATGGTACACGAAGTACCAGAGATTCCTGAAGTGACAAAACTACAGTACTTATTAACGGCGTTAAAGGGTGATGCGGCTTCTCCATACGATCATACGCAACTCATAGCAAGCAATTATAACACGGTGTGGAAATCTTTGCATGATCGTTTTGACGATTCGAAACGCATAAAACGTGAATACTTCAAGGCTTTATATCATCTCGAACCTATGAATGGTTCCAGTGCTGAAGAACTCTCTCGTTTAGTGAACGAAACGCGAAGGTTAGTTAGAGGCATGGAGAGAATGAATGAACCTACAAAACATTGGAACACTCCGCTTACTAGTTTGACGCTCTACAAGTTCGATTCAGCGACGTTAATGGCATGGGAACAGCATTCGGCAGATCACGAAGCAGATTCGTTTAAACGTTTGATAGAGTTTTGCGAAAAAAGAATAAAAATGCTCAACAGCTGCAACATGCATAGTAGTAACTCGATTGAAACGAAGCCAGCTACGGTGGTCGGTAGTGAACGGTATCTGAAAGGGTCTCGAAATAGAAAGGAACATTCGACAGCGTTGGCATGTGCAGCACAAGTGCCGAACTCAAGCTCCGATTCCTGTCAGGCGTGTAAGGGAGATCACTTGTTGGCTAGATGTGCTACGTTTGGCACAATGAATTTAGGTCAACGTCATAAAATAGTGAGAGATAGCAGATTGTGCTACAACTGTTTAAGAGAAGGACACGCTATTAAGTTCTGCAGAATGAAAGGCAGATGTGCGCATTGCAACAAAAGGCACCATACTGCACTATGCAGCAAACAGTCAATAACTTCTGAGACTTTATCAGTAGGTGCTGCCTTGCAAGATGGAATAGGGAAGCCTCAAAAATCAATCTGGCTTTCGACAGCAATCGTTCAGCAATCGACAGTACGAAGTTGGAACGGCGAATGGATTCGAGCGAGAGCCTTGTTAGATATGGGGACTCAGCTAAACTTCATGTCAGAGAGATTAGTTCAGTTTCTCCGGCTGAAAGGAACAAAAGTGCACAAGGCGCTTTCAGGAGTAGGAGCCGTAGCTCTGACGGCAACCAGAATGGTGACCACATTAGTCAAGTCTCGCACAAAAACATTGATCACATCATTGGAGTTTTTGGTGCTACAGAAGGTGACGGCTGACTTCCCTGCGAGATCGGTTGATATTCAACAATGGAACATTCCATCAGGAGTAGAGTTGGCAGATCCTTCTTTCAATCAGCCGGGACAGATCGACATGCTACTGGGAGCTGAAGTTTTTGCAGAACTTCTCGAACAAGGCCAATTGATGTTGGCACCGAACCTACCGAAACTGTTGGAGACAAAGCTTGGGTGGATAGTAAGCGGTCGCATGAAGGAGTATCCACCTAGTGACATCGTAGGCGTCCACTTGGCATGCTGTGCAGTTGAAGAGGAATGTTTTGTAGCTGCCATGAAACGTCTGGTGATGCTGGAGCAGATACCTGATGAGCGGATACAGTCCACAGAGGAAGAAGCTTGTGAGAGACTGTATTGTTCATCAACACATCAAAACGAGGATGGGCGATACGTGGTACAGTTACCAAAGAAACCAAACTTCGAGAGCATGATCGGCGAGTCTAAGCACATAGCATTGAAGCGGTTTTTGGCTATGGAAAGGCGAAGAAACTTAGACAAGACAATGGATGAGGCGTATCGAGCGTTTATGGCTGAGAATCGTGAGCTAAATCACATGTCTCTTGTGGGTACGTATGCTGAAACAGACACAAGCGACACTAACACGTCTTATTTTCTTCCACATCATGCCGTATGGAAGGCGGGAAGTACAACCACAAAGTGCAGAGTGGTATTCGACGCATCTTGCAAGACCATCTCTGGGTATGCTCTGAATGATGCCGTATACACCGGACCGCAAATACAACAGGATGTCGTGGCTATTCAATTGCGCTTTCGAATGAAGCTTATCGCAATTGTCGCAGACGTAGAAAAAATGTATCGCCAGATCCTGGTCGACAATGGCGATAAGGCGTTACAGCGGATTTTTTGGCGTGACAGTGCTAACGACCCGATCTCAGTGTATGAGCTCAACACTGTCACGTACGGAACAGCCTGTGCTCCGTTTTTGGCAATACGAACACTGCAGCGTATTTTTGAGGATCACGGCGAAGTATATCCTGAGGCACAGAAATGCAAGATGGATTTCTACGTGGATGATCTGCTCTCGGGGGCAGATACGGTAGCTGAAGCACAAGTCTTGACATTGCAGTTGAACGAACTTCTCGCTAAAGGCAGATTTTGCTTAAGAAAGTGGGCGTCAAACGTTCCAGACGCTCTTGCTGACATCCCATAAGAGTTCAAGGCGAGAAAGCAAGATTTAGAGTTAACACCTCAAGCGAGTCCGATTGGAACACTAGGTTTACTTTGGACACCTGGATTAGATATCTTGCAAGTACAGGTGCGTGTACCAACACAAGAAGGTGAACGCACAAAGCGACAGGTCTTAGCATGTATCGCTCGTATATACGATCCACTGGGGTTTGTAGATCCAATGAAAATGAAAGCGAAACTCTTCATGCAACAGATTTGGGCACTGAAAGGTAGTGACAGAAGATCTTGGCCGTGGGACATAGAGCTTTCCAGCAACTTGGTGAAGGAATGGAAGTTCTTCATCGAGCAATTACATCTGCTGAGAAGCGTAAAAGTACCGCGAGCAGCCATAAACGACCCGAACGATACGGTTGAGTATCACCTATTTTGCGATGTTTCGGAGAAGGGATATGCTGCTTGCTGTTACCTGCGAAGGAAAGGTCGTTGTAAAGCTTTTAATATCGAAGTCAAAGGTGGCTCCATTGAAACAACGATTAACGATTGCAAGGTAAGAGCTCTGTGGTGCACTTCTTGCAAGTCGACTTTATGATCAAGTGCGAAAGGCTCTTTCTCGTGACGCACCAACATACTTATGGACAGGTTCAATGACGACTTGGCACTGGATTAATTCCCCCCATAGTCGATGGAAAACGTTCGTTGCTAATCGGGTAGCTAAGATCCAGTCGTTGACCGACGGTGCCTCATGGAGACATGTTTCTGGCAGTATGAATCCAGCAGATATAGCATCAAGAAGATGCGATCCGGAGTTCTTCTGTTCGCAGACAGTATGGTGGTCGGGGCCAGAATGGCTTATGGTTTCCGAAAATGAATGGCCAGAGATACCATCATCAAAGGGTTGTGTCGACTGGCGCAACGAGAGGGTTTTGCCAAGGAAATTGAGCGATTGTTTAGGGGAATGAAGCTACCTCGAGGATCACCGTTAAAGGGCTTTAATCCGTTTCTTGATGATCAAGGTCTAGTGAGATTGAACGGACGACTGGAACATTCGAACCTCAAGGATAGCACAAAACATCCAATCGCTATTCCTAAAAATCATCAGTTAGCCAAAATGTTAGCAGAATACTTTCATTTGAATTGTCTGCATGCTGGACCACAATTGACGTTAACGGCAATTCGTCAACAATTTTGGATCTTTGGAGGACGGTCAATTGTTAAGAAAGTGTACCATGAATGCATACGGTGTTTCAAATGCAATCCAACGGCAGTTACAAAGCCGATGGCTAGTCTACCACGAAGTCGAGTATCAGAGGCTAGGCCATTCGCAATAACAGGAGTAGACTATTGCGGACCAGTGTGGATAAAGGCTCAACATCGTAGGTCTGCACCGACCAAGGCGTTCGTAGCAGTATTCGTGTGTTTCGTCACTCGTGCCGTGCACATTGAATTGGTTTCGGATCTTAGGACATCGGCGTTTTTGGCAAGTTTAAGACGGTTTGTGTCACGAAGAGGTTTAGTATCGGAGCTAGACTCCGATAATGGCACAAATTTCAAGGGAGCAGCAAATGAACTTCGTCGTCTGTACGAAATGTTAAACTCAGTAGATCACCAAAATGCTGTATCCTATTGGAGTGCGGAAAGAGGAATCCGTTGGAAGTTCATCCCTCCACGTG
The DNA here is from genome assembly GCA_914969975.1 of Anopheles atroparvus. NCBI lineage: Eukaryota > Metazoa > Arthropoda > Insecta > Diptera > Culicidae > Anopheles > Anopheles atroparvus. The sequence goes on along the minus strand of CAJZCY010000004.1, from coordinate 30,088,662 downwards.
CGCCACATTTTGGAGGATTGTGGGAGGCCACAGTACGTTCGATGATGTTCCATTTAGTCCGTGTACTTGGGAATGCTGCCATGTCGTATGAACACATGACAACACTGTTGACAGAAATCGAGGCATGTCTAAATTCCCGACCCGTAACTCCACTCTCTGATGATCCTTCTGATCTAGAACCACTCACACCGGGACACTTCCTTACTGGTTCTCATTTGCAACGTATAGCAGACATTGACCTAAAAGACATTCCAGAAAACAGGCTGAACCATTGGCGATTGGTTCAAAAACGGTTACAACATTTCTGGGTGAGATGGAAATCGGAGTATCTCCAGCAACTACAGGCAAGGTCAAAGTGGAACTGTGAAGCTACACCAATTGAGGCAGGAATGTTAGTACTTATGAAGGAAGACAATGTACCCCGGAAATGGCCTCTTGCTAGGATAACTGCAGTGCATCCTGGCAGTGATGGAGTGGTTAGAGTTGTCTCACTCAAAACTGCACAAGCAACAGATGTGAAGCGTCCAGTAGTAAAGGTTTGCATTCTTCCCAATTATAAATTAGATTAGATTAGGGGGGCACGCACGATCCAAAGAGCGCCCCCATACGTCCGTGTGTAAAACTAACATCGAAGCCACGCGAACGGCTTGAAAATGAAATAAAGTAGTAGCAAGAGTAGTAACTTAGCAAACAGACGTGTAGCTCCCGAAATTATTACTCCGCCGCTCAAAGGAAAGAAAACCCCGAAATATACAGTCCACTGACGAAGGAACAGAGAACATTTGGAACTAATTTAATTATATCATGAACTCGATCGTTAAATTACATACCGAATTATGTACACTTACTAATGCAATATCTTGAGTGAACTTGTTAGTTAAGTACTTCAATTCCTTAGTTAATGAAAAAATAGAATTTTTTGGTGGTCGGTATGTTGCGCCTGAATGTATATATTTGAAATAATTTGAATTATCTGTTATACGATAAGTTAATTATGCACTTTGAATTACATAAGATAAACGCACAGTTAACACAAAATAAGACGACGGTTTAACACAGACATGCAAAGAACATTGTAATGATGAATTAGCATTTACATGGAATAAAAGATAGAACGCAATGAACTGCTAAAGAGAATGGTTGTAAGTACACTTTGAGCTATCCGAACAAGATTCATTAACAACAATTGACGGGTGTTTTTTTTTTTAAGAAAGGGTGGTAATCCCAAAAGTACTGCAGAAGAGATGTTTAAAACAAGTCCATCTCGGGCATCCAGGAATTCACAGAATGAAAGCTATCGGCAGAAGTTACTTCTATTGGCCATGGATGGATCGTGACATCACCGACTGGGTAAACTCGTGCCATTCATGCCAGATCGCAGCTAAATCCCCACCCAACATCAAGCCCGCTATGTGGCCTGAAGCATCAGGTCCTTGGCGCCGCATTCACGTCGACTATGCGGGACCACTCAACGGGGAATGGTATCTGGTGATTATCGACTCGTTCTCCAAGTGGTCAAAGGTTATCGCAACTATCAGTACAACAGCGCCGGTCACGATAAGTATTCTACGAAACGTATTTGCCAGATTCGGCAACCCGGAAACCCTTGTATCGGATAACGGCCCACAGTTTACAAGTGCGGAATTTGAATCTTTTTGTAGGCAAACCGGGGTTGAGCACATCAGGACAGCGCCCTATCGTCCGCAGTCCAACGGACAGATCGAAAGGTTTGTCAACACCTTCAAGCGGGCTGTGAGGAAGATTTCCGCTGATGGTCTCACAATGCGAGAAGCCTTGGACACTTTCTTGCAGACCTATAGTTCCAACCCAAACGCACAATTGAACGGAGCGAAATCTCCAGCAGAGATTATGCTGGGCAGGTTCCCAGGCCTAGGACTAGTGCTGTTATTGCCCCCTCCTCTGTTGACGTATTGGCAACACGGCCATGAAATGACATGTTGAGGTATTGGCAACACGGCCACGTAATGACATTCTACAGAAATAAAAATCTCTCTCCTTGTGCCGGTCGCTAATTCTGTCGCTTGTTCATTGCACAAATTATTCAACAGGTTATGGGCCCAGGAGCGATTCCTGGATGAAAAGTTGTTTTTTCCTACAAGTCTTGTGTCGAGTGGTGATTGGCGTGATACATAAAGGGACGTGTTGCGTGTGTGGTTAATCATCGAAAAATCGGTTCGTGTGTTTGGCTCGTGTATTTGTTCGTTCGTCGGTCTAAGATGGCGTCTTTGGTGGATAAAGTGGCGTCCTTTATTAAGCTGAATGCTGTAAATTACGAAAACTGGAGCTTTAAAATGAAGTTTTTATTAATAAAGGAAGGATGTTGGAACACTATAAGTGACACAAAGCCAGAGCCTGTTACGCCGGAATGGACAAAAATGGACCAGCTTGCCATGGCAACGATCGGGTTAGCGGTCGAAGATGGGCAGCTGATACACATAAGGAAAGCTATTTCAGCGAAAGAAGCGTGGGAAAATTTAGAAAAAGTGCATGTAAAGAGAACACTGAGTACAAAAGTAAGCCTTATGAGGAAAATATGCCGGTTACGGTTAGAGCAGGATGGCAATATGGAACAACATATTGCGACGCTGACAGATTTCGTCGAAAGGCTAAATGGCTTGCAAGAGAATGCTGTATTAAATGAACAATGGCTTGTCGCCATTTTGTTTAGCAGTCTCCCCGACGAATATGAGACGTTGGTCACAGCATTAGAAGCAAGGCCCGATGCCGATTTGACTTTAGACCTTGTTAAAGGGAAGTTGATAGACGAATGGCTAAAGAAGCAAAATAAATCGAGTGTTTCTGGAAGTGAACAATCAGCTCTTCATACGGACAAACGAAGAGAGGACACCAAATGTTACTTCTGTAAAAAGCACGGGCATAAAAAGGCGGAATGTACGAAATGGAAACAGTGGAAGAAGAACAAGCCGAACAAGGATCATAGTGCGAACAGTGTTATAGATGGCAATGTATGCGACTGGGCGTTCTCCTTGATTGAAAAGCTAGAATCAGGTGTATGGATTTTAGATTCAGGTGCAACGTGCCACATCGTAAATAATCGGGATTTTTTCGATACGTTTGACACAAATGTAAACGATAAGATTAGCGTTGCAAACGGTGAACAAGTAATGTGTATCGGGAAAGGATCAGGAAAGATAATCGCCATTGATGGTAATAATAGGCTGAACACTATAACGATCAACAGTGTATTTTTTGTACCGGCTATGAGAGCAAATTTATTATCAGTGAAAGAGTTGGTTAAGAAAGGATTCATCGTCAATTTTGATGCGAAAGGTGCAACCATTAGCAAAAATGGCGCGGTGCATGTTATCCCAGGCAAAACTAGATCATCGTTATTGGGGTGAAGCGATAATAACAGCCAACTATTTACAAAATCGTTTACCATCCCGCGTGATAAAAAGTACGCCTTATGAACGTTGGAACGGAAAGAAGCCAGATATAAAACATATTAGACCTTTTGGCATAGACGTTTACTGTTATATACCCAGTCAGAAACGAGGAAAGCTAGATCCAAAAGCCTATAAGCTCAAGTTGATGGGATATACTGAACAGTCCAAGGCGTACAGGTTAATAGATCTGACGACTAAAAAGATCACGATTAGTCGAGATGTTAAGTTCGTTAATAGTTTTCACGCGGTACAATGTCCTCATGGTTTGGAAAAGCAATCGTCATCGAGTGAAATGTATATACCATTGAGTGATGAACGTGAAAAATGCGTGATGAACGATCTTGCGGATAAGGTGTCAGAATCTCATAATGAGCATCGAGATTCTAATACTAGCTCCTCGTCGTGTGAAGGTGAACAAGTGTCTCCTATCAATGAAGATTCCATAAAAGAACAGGATTCTGACGACGATGTATGGGAGGATGCTGTTCCTGATGAAGTAGACAACGCACCACGAAGATCGACACGATCTACTAGAGGTATTTTACCTGCTAGGTATGCTTGTTTGGCGGATGCTGAGGTTCAGGAGGAGCCTAAAACAGTAAAGGAAGCGTTGGCACGTCCGGATGCTGACAAGTGGAAGCAGGCGATGATGGAGGAACTCGACTCCATGAAGAGCAACGATGCGTGGGACCTAGTAGATGCTCCTGAGGGTAAACGAGTCCTCGGATGCAAATGGGTCTTCCGGCTGAAACGTATGGCGAATGGGGAGATCATTCGTTACAAAGCTCGACTCGTGGCACAGGGCTTCAATCAACGATACGGATGTGAATATGACGAAGTTTTCGCACCAGTGGTACGGCAAACTACCTTTAGATGTTTAATGTCGGTTGCGGCTAAGCGTGGAATGATTATGCGGCAGTATGACATTAAAACAGCGTTTCTAAACGGTGACCTTGAGGAGGAGTTGTATATGCGACAACCGCCGGGTTTCTCTGTTAAAGGTGTCGAAAACAAGGTCTGTCGTTTGAAAAGAAGTATTTATGGGTTAAAGCAAAGTGCTCGATTATGGAACATGAAACTACATAAGGTTTTAGAAGTTGAAGGTTTCAAGAAAAGCGAGGCAGATGCATGCTTATACTACAGGACAGTTAAAGATAACAGTTGTTTTGTTTTGGTTTATGTTGATGATCTCATTATTGCCAGCAATGTAGAAAGTGACATAAAATCGGTACATGAAATATTATCAAATAATTTCGAAGTAGTAAGCTTAGGAGAAGTGTCTAACTATGTAGGTATTGAAGTAAATCGTGATAGTGCGGGTAATTACTTTATTTCACAGCGAAAATACATAGAAGATATTATAACATCTGCTGGATTGCAAGAGGCTAAACCTTCTAAGATTCCTATTGATGTAGGTTATATGAAACCAGATAGGGAAGAAAAACATCTGTCTGATAATGGAGCATATCAAAAGTTGATTGGAAAGTTGTTGTTTGTAGCAGTAAATAGCCGACCGGATATTTCGGCATCTATATCGATTCTAAGTAGGAAGCTACAAAATCCAACGCAAAGAGACTGGAACGAACTTAAAAGAGTTGTTAGATATTTAAAAGGCTCTATAGATTTGAAATTAAGGATCAGTCGTTGCAATGATGATTCAGGCTTGGTAGGATATGCGGATGCTGATTGGGCAGAAAACCAAAATGATCGTAAATCGAATAGTGGATTCTTGTTCAAGTTTTGTGGAGGTACGATAGCATGGGTATGTCGTAAACAGACATGTGTATCTCTGTCAACAACAGAATCAGAATACATTGCTTTATCAGAGGCATCGCAAGAAGCTATTTGGTTGAAACGACTGTTGCGAGATCTAGGTGAAGATGTATCAATAATTATCAGTGAGGATAATCAATCTTGTTTAAAACTATTAGAGTCGGACAAGTTTAGTAACAGAACCAAGCATATTGACACGAAATACAATTTTGTAAAGGATTTGTGCAGAAAAGGAACTATCAAGTTTGTATACTGTCCATCGGAGCAGACCTACTCGGAGAGCAGACCTACTTACAAAACCCGTAAAGCGTGTTAGGATTGAACAATTAAGAAAGCAAGCTGGACTAGGATAGTAGTAGCCAGTGTTGAGGAGGAGTGTTGAGGTATTGGCAACACGGCCATGAAATGACATGTTGAGGTATTGGCAACACGGCCACGTAATGACATTCTACAGAAATAAAAATCTCTCTCTTTGTGCCGGTCGCTAATTCTGTCGCTTGTTCATTGCACAAATTGTTCAACAACACTAACCACTAACAATATAGAGGTTAACCAACACTCATCAGACGACAGCATGACCCAACACAGTGCAGACACTGATGACAACGATTTCATAAAAAGTACAGAAAGAGCCATTAACGAATTTCGACATCAAATTGTTTTAGAAAAGTCAACGCAGGATAATCGTCACTATGAAACCATCTTTCCAAATTACCATCGGACAGCAATAAAACGACTCGTTTTCAGTCCCGGAGTGCTTATTAACATTAGCAAAGAGAACTTTTCCCCACAACATTTGAACGGACTCTTTTGCAGTAAAGAAATCCTTAGAACTTTTCAAACAATCTACAAGAACTTCTTTTCCCGGTCTTAATTAAAAATACTATGGACAGAAAAGAGATTGACTAACATAACAAATGAAGACGAACAAGATCAAATAATTCAATCGCAACACAACTACAACCACCGTGGAATAAACGAAACGATGAAACACATTTCTTTAAAATATTTTTTTCCAAAAATAAAATCAAAAGTAAGCAAGTACATTAATCTTTGCAAATTATGCCAAAAGTCAAAGTATGAACGACACCCGTACAAACAAAAAATTAAAATTACACCTACTCCATCAAAACCATTGGAAATCGTTCACATGGATATTTATATTATAAATCAAAAATATTACCTCACCATTTGCGATAAATTTTCCAGAATTACACTTGCTTTCCCAATTCGAACAAGAAACAGTATCCACGTTCTTAACGGTTTAGCTAAATTCTTATCACTGATCGGAAAACCTGAATTAATCGTCATGGATCGTGACACAACATACACATCAACCACAATTAAAACATTTTTAGAGGAAAATCTAAAAAATTGTCATTTCACCAGCATAGGTCAATCCTCATCAAACGGACCAATCGACATTGTCCACCGCACGTTGCGAGAGTTACTAAACATATTATCAAACAAAGAATACACAAAAACTCTTGGAGACAATGCAAAAATGGGTTTACCAATTTTAATCTATAACGATTCAATACATTCCCAAACAAATATCACACCGAGAGAGCTTTTCTACGGATTCAGAAAAGCCCTCATGTACCTCATGTACTTCAACCACAAACTTTACACGAAAGAATAGAAGAAAAAGAAAAAATGTATGAAGAATTCAGAAGAAAAATGATCATCAACAAAGAAAAGCAAATTGAAAAACTTCATAAAAACATAGAATATCCAGAAAGCTTTAAAGAGAACGAAACAGCTTTCGAGCGGAAACGTAATAATCTTAAACATGAAGAACGCTACAAGGAGATAAAAATAAAATAAAATAAAGATGTTCAAATAATAGACGATGAAAAAAGAAAAATTCACAAATCTAAGTTAAAAAGAAGAAGGAAAACCTCATAAATATTGTAAAACTAACGACATTCCTCTCTTTTTATTTTTATCAGATTTTACCAACTAAGGAAAATGGAAAGACTAATCCTCTTCAACATGGTTATGTGTATCACCATACAATCGGGTAAAGGTAATCCATTTTCTCAATTACAAATAACGGACGTAAATAACAATCCCGGTATTTTAGCCATAAAACTAGGAAACACTCACATTAAAGAAGAATATCATAAACTAATACATGAATTTAAGCTACAAAAATTTCAGTCAGTACTTAAAAAATACGAGACAATGATCTATGAGTTAGAGACAAACTCAGCAGTAGATGATCTTACTAAAATTATAAAACAAAAATACACGCAAGCAAAGACGATTTTGCAAACCCTAATGCCAAGATCAAAACAGAAGAGAAGTATCGAGAGCTAAGGCACAGCAATCAAATACATTACTGGAAACTTAGATAATCAAGACCTAGTAGAACTCACAAACCAGATAAGCACAGTAAGAAATTCTAACAATATTTTAGCAAACGAAAATAATGAGCAAGTAAGAATCAATGATTTATTCGAAAAAAGAATCAATAATCTTACGAGGGAAGCACACAAACAAGCTGTTGCAGTTAGTCAGTTTATCAAACAAGCTCAACAAGGAGTGGATAATGCATATAACTGGCAACACGCATTGCACATTTACAACATCATCTTCCAACTGGACAACATTCGCTACCAACTAGACACCATCTTCGGCGCTCTACAACTATCCAGACTTGAAGTGATTCACACAACACTGCTTCTCCCTAAAGAGCTAGGATTTGCTACACATATGCTGCAATCACCAGGCATAAATATCAGTAGTTACGATCAAACGTATGAATATCTAGAATCAGCATCATATCACCAAAATACTTCCATAGTCATCATCATACAAATCCCAAAATTCAAAGATGATTATTACCAATTACTTCGCATCGAACCAATACCACGTAATGGAAAAATATTGGAAATTAACAGCAAATTCGCCGTCATTAGCGGAATAGAATCGTTCTTGGCGAACAACAAATGCACCCAAAGAGAAAGAACATTTGTTTGTGACATACAAAACTTAGAAAACGTCACTAACAGATAATGCTATCATCAAATACTCCATGGCAATCCCAGCAAATGCACATTCATCAGCCAACTCAACACACCAGACATGATAATCATCGAGAACAACGGCATACTTATAACAAGTAAAAACAAACCTGTGCATCTAGAAAATACCTGCGGGATAGGCAAAGAACCTAACTGGAATGTTTTTCGTTACGTTCGATAACTGTTCCATAAATGTAAATGAAACAAAATTCGATAGCAAAACCTTTCGATTCAACACAAAACCGGACATCATTCTACTACAATTCATCGAGATAAGCGAAGAAAAATTCAAAATGGGAACCGAAAAATATGGAAGAGCTGCTCTCGTTATGTTACCGAACGGCTTGACTATCGTACACGTTGTCTTTTGCTAGGTTTACAATCTCTTAACTATAGACGTAAAGTTGCGCAGTGCGTGTTCGTGGGAAAGTTACTTGTTGGAGATATTGACGCCCCAGATCTGTTGGCTAGAATAGATATTTATGCTCCAGAGCGAACGATTAGGAATAGACTATTTTTAGCTCCTCAACTGCGAAGGCGATTATATAGCCATAACGAGCCGCTGTTAGTGATGATGCGAACCTTTAATAATTTCTACGAACACTTCGACTTCGGCTCATCCGGCCTAGACGAAAGACAACCTGACACCGCAGGAACGCTCAAACAGCCCCGGACGAAGCAACCACCCTCGGAAGAAGGAACCAGCCCGGACGAAGGAACCAGCAGAGCAGCAGAACACTCACGTTTTGGCAGAACAGAACAGTCGTAAATAAAGTGTTTTTTAAACCAAAACCTCAGAGCGGGTCATGTAATTCAAGATTACATCGATTACGCAGGGCTAGTAAACCGGTAATGTGAAGAATTTGGAATCGGGAGCTGTTCGATGGACGAATTTAAGTGGCTTAAACGATGCTCAAGACGCCGAGATAAGGAATGCTTTACTCGCGCAGCTCGAGGCAAGCAAAACCACTACTCTACAACAGGAGTCTCCAAACTACGGCCCTCGAAACTGTCCTATGCTGGCAAAGCAAAGCTTAGGATCGATTTCATGTTTGATTTCGATCGATGATTTTGTCCTCTCTTCACCGCTGTACTTAGTCTCAGTTCTCAGCAGATCGAAAGACAGCGGACAAGACAGAGGGAGCATAACGAAGAATCCTCATTGATCAGGGGAGCTAATGATTGTTATCCAACGTAAAACTCAATCCGCTCTCTTATCACATAGTTTGTACAATACAAAATAGTTATTTAAGTTCAGAAGAGTGTTCAGCGCGATGCTTCCAAGAAAATTGGATCAGCCTCGGATCAGCTGCCCAAAACATAAATTTGATAGTGTGAGCCATTTCGAGGGACCCAATCTATAGTATTTCAAGGAAAGGAAGGAGGGTGTGTAGTTTTTTAAAATACTTTTTTTTTTCGAACATGTCATATCAATTATGTGGCATCGATTACTTTGCAAAACCATCCATAGGTATCGGCAGTACTCTACTGCCAGTCGAACAGCAAAGTCTTAACCGTTCAGAAACTTTTCTTCATTGCACTGACTGAAAGCAAGAAAAGGAAGATTGGTGAGAAGTGTCGACAATTTCAAGAAGAATGGAGTCAAAATTATTTGCAAAACATGGAGAAAAAGCGATGTGTGTGTGATCTATAACGAAATAGTGGCTGTGATGAATGATTATAACCTAGATCGTCATTACCAAACCAAACATGAGAAGAAATACGGTCGGTTAGAGAGAAAAGAACGCGCCGACAAATGTTCCAAGCTACACCACCAAAGTTCATCTCAAGAAGCCTTGATTACCAAAGTATCAAACGCGAACGAATCTGTAGCTAACGCCAGTTACAAAGTTGCGTATATCTTGGCTAAAAGAGGTAAACCTTTTACTGATGGTGAATTAGTGAAGGAATGTATGTTGGAAGTTGCCCAAGAACTGTGTCCAGAAATGTTAAAAAAGAGGCAAACCTTTTACTGATGGTGAATTAGTGAAGGAATGTATGTTGGAAGTTGCCCAGGAACTGTGTCCAGTGTTTGTACAGTTTACAAATGTATCTTTGAGTGCCAATACCATTGCTCGTCGCGTTGAGTATATCGGCGAAAACATCGTAGATCAAATAAAAAGACGTGCAACCATATTTCGATACTTTGCAATTCCAATGGACGAATCGTTGGACATTTCTTAAACATCGCAGCTTTTTGTGTTCCCCAGAGGAGTGGATCAAAACATGAATGTAATACAAAAAAAGACCACATTGCATAGCATGTATGGCACCGTTACCGGGGAAGATATTTTCACCAAGCTGGTTAAAACTTTTCCGGAGTACAATGTAGATTGGCGTAACTTTAGTGATTTAACTGTTGAAGGAGGAAAAAATATGAGTGGCGTTAAAAAAAGGTTTGGTTGGAAAAGTGAACGAGGAGTGCAAACAAAGAAATGTTCCTCAGCCTATGTTCGTGCACTGTATGATTCACCAGCATGCGTTGTGCGCAAAATATTTAGATATTAGCTGTGTACTTCAACCCGTAGTCAAAATAGTGAATTTTGTTCGATCACACGATCTCAAATCATCGACAGTTTAGAAGCTTGTTGAAAGATAATGAATCAGATTATCAAGACTTGCCTTATTACACAGCATTAAGATGGTTAAGTTATAAAACACTGTTGACCAGAATGCTCGAAATAAGAAAGGATGTTATAGAGTTCTTAGATACAACGGGCAAACAAGAACCGTTGCTACGTGATGATTCCGTGAATTTCCCGGAGTGTCCGAGTGATTTAAAGAAGAAACAAAGGTAGAGTACCCAGTCGACTACGCATGTGATCTGATTATTAACCTGCAAAACCAGTTAAATGAAAAGTTTTCTAAGTAGATATCAAGGCTTCAGAAAAAGGTATTGTTTAAACACGACGGAAGCTTATGTTACTGTATAAAATCGCGTATGGAAAAAGCCTTGTGACACGTTTTGATTAGCTTAAGCTGTATTCACTCCGAAGGATCGGTACTTGATTTCTCAGTTCTGTTTTACGAAGTTCTCAGAGTGCGTGTAGATATATTTCTCTGTACGAAATAACACATGTTGGAAATGTTTTCAACACAACCGTAAACGCAGCGGCTAACTATGAGTAAGATAGGTGAGATCAATAGGTGAGATCGATAGATGAGAACTCGACCCGATCGTATAGCATCGCGGTCGTGTCACACATAAAAAGGCGAAGCGCGCAAGGAAAGGTCTCTTTTCTACGAAAGATACCGGGGATAAAGATACTCATTATGTGGTCGTCAACCCGACCGACGCACCGACAAAATTCTTCCGTTGTAACGTAGCATTCGCCTACAACATATTTGTGTGAAGAAACATTTTCTCACGTCCCAAATAAAAGTAAAGTGTATGTAGTCGAATGTTCTGGCAACCAGGCCAGAATGACAGCAGGAGAAGTAGAATGGAAACAGAGAAAGGAAGACGCATGAAGCGTATAAAATGAACTCAGTGGTGGGTGCGAAAGTCTGTAGCACAGTTCAGCAAGTTGCGCACGGTCAGTCGCCAGTTCAGTTAAATAAAGACTTATTCTTCACACTCTCTACGGTCGTGTCAGTATTCTCTCTATCCTTTACATGTATTGCACATGATGAACTATGAGTGGCCCACACCTACGGTTATTAAACCCAATGCGGCACTTAATCTTATAAAAAGTTAGAGACCCCTGCTTAAGAATCTTCTCGTTGCAAAAAAAAGGTGTCGAGTCGTTCTTAGACGATTTGATCGCGTTTAGTGAAACTGAAAAGATGCATCACGAAATTCTCAATGCACTTTTTCAACGTGTATAAGAATACGGTTTCATATTTCGTGAAGAAAAATATTACCTGGCACACATCGTGGATGAATCTGGTCTACGTCCTCATCCTACCAAAATCGAAGCTATCGACAAAATGCCTCCTCTAAGTAATGTATCTAGTCTACGATCATTCCTTTGAGCAGTGGATTTCTACGGAAAGTTCGTCTCAACAATGCACGAAATACGGAAACAACTTGACGCTCTTCTAAAAAAGGATGCAAAATTCGTCTGGACACATCGAATGTCAAAAGTGTTGTTATATTGTTGTGCTCGTAGTTAGTTTGTTGTATTTTATCGTGAGCGAGCTAATACTAGATTCAGCCATGGATCGGATTACTTGATACGCACAAATTTTCGAACTATTTCAAGATCAATTAAAGGCGATCCGTTGGATGCAAGAAGTTGGCTTGCTACAGCGAACCCAGCGATGTCCCGGATGAAGCGCGGAGATGACCATGGAGTCATCAGCAGGGATTCAGGATGGACAGGAATTTCATTACCGCCAGTAGGAGTTTGAAAAAGTTGTCGAATCGCGAATGAGACGCTTCACGAACGTCAACAATATTATATCAATCAATCAATTTGGTTTTCGTCCGTCATTATCAACAGCTCACCAACTGCACAGAGTAACCAAGACCATCTACGTGAACAGAAATTGTAAAATTTAACAGGCTTGCCACTACTTCACAATCAAAAAGCTTTCGATTCAATCTGACATCAAGGTCTATTTCACAAACTTCTAAAACTTAACTTACCTTTCTATCTTGCCGCGCAGGACGCATCCCGGGTGGACGATGCAGCGAAAATTCGGCTCTTGGGACATGCGCGGTTATGCAATTTCATTATGCCGCGTGCCCTTCGCGATCTTAACAGGTCGGTTGATAATTGTTTGGCCTGACACAAGCGCTAGTAAGCAAAACGCATGTACCGCTCTGAGGTGAATCCTCGTGTTCACCACAAGCCCCATCGAGAAAAAACGGCGGCATAACGCAAAATGTGTAAAAAACAATACGCCAAAACAGTAAATGTGAAGCCAACGAAACAGTGTGCCAGAGTCAGCAAGTTTCCCAGCAGTGTGTGCGACGAGGTGCGTGCCCAGTCAACTCCAGGACAGCGAGTGAGGAAGCAGGCAGCAGCGTCAGCAGCGAGGAAGGGATCGCGCAAGCTCACGGCATCGGTATCGACGTACGGTCGAACCCCATTAGCTCAAGGGTCAACGCGAGACGCCACCTACCGGCGGTGGTCTACGAAGAACAGCGAGTGACGTCACCAAGGAAAGGTTCCAGTTCTAGTATAACGAACCGTAAGTAATATGGAGTTCGTTTTTCGTTCGTTCGTTCGTTCGCACAATCCCAACGGGAATTGTAAGATATGCACGCAGGCTGATAGTGCAGGGCTAATGGTTCATTGCATAGAATGCGATAGATTTTTCCATCTAGCGTGCTTAGGCTTGAGAGTTATTCCAAAGAACTATGTTTGCCCTAAAGGCAAATTAATTGAAACTGAGAAAAATGAGATCAGGGAAGCGCTTAAGCAAACCCAGAAATTGCTTCATGATAGGTCAGAAAAAGAGAAAAAGAAAAGGGAGCAGAAACTTAAAATAGAAGAAGAGCTAGGGAAACTTCATGACGAATCAAGAGACGGCAAGAACAGGCCAATGATAGCCTTCTAAATGAATCAGAGAGATATTTTCCAATGCCATCTGCAACTAAGGACGTGAAGCTTTTGACGGAGAGAATTAAACAACATGTGGCCTCGATTTAAAAGCATTTACGAGAAAACCATAAGCGAAGAAATCTTTTCAGATTTGGAGAACTCCAGAACAGGCTCCAGAAATACTTGAAGGGGGATGCGCTACGCTCAGTCGGTGGACTAATGCTAAACCTAGATAATGTAGGGACACTTTTTGAATGCCTTGAAAAGTTATACGGAAACACGGACAACGTTTTCACCTCGTTATTGAACGAACTACTGGCCGTGTAAAATCCGTCGCTAGAAAATTCGGAATCATTTATTTGATTCTCAAATGCCCTCCACGGTCTAATAGATAACATGACGATGACGCAAGCGCGAGGGGCTCCACGCAGAGTGAATCACCACCACGGCAGGCATCAGCTGTTCTACCAAATTATTCCTTTCAGCCTACGTTGCAAAGGTAAAACAGAGCGCACATACGCCTTCATCGACCCCCATTCTTCTACCAGTCTGATTTTAGATAGCGTACGTAATCTGATTTTACATAGCGTAAGAGAAAAATTGAATACCACCGGGCCAAAAAAAACTAGCTTGGTCGTGACTAACGAAAACGTGCAGGAATATTCTAAAAGCCAAACGATTCACCTTAAACTTGAGGACTAAAACAAACGCGTTTTCGACGTCAAGCGTCTACAAGCGTGAAAGAACTTGATTTTCCGCTGCAATCATATTAAATTATTAAATTATTATCTTATCCTTAAAGCCTTAAAAGTTCATAAATGGCATCATTCGGTACAGACGAGAAGATTATTTCTGGCGTTAAAGTTGTTATCTGTGATATTGACTCACAGCCCGGACTGTATAGTATTGTAGGAGTAGGTAACTCCTCTTTTTTGGGAAAGGATCCTTGTGAAGCTAATCTTAGTACATTAAATCAGAGCATACGCATCACTAAGCGAATTCGTACCGTCCAGGAGCACACTAACGTGTGCGATCTGCCTTTTAGTAATCAATGTCTTAAATCTCGCAAGACATGTTCCAACTGCAGTTCAGGACTCTCCGGATCTACAAATGATGACTCGTGCGCTTGCCAAGTTTATGCAACAATCTCCGCGGTCGCTTCTCACCTAATTAATGTTCGCGAAGTTTTACTTGGATTGCCGCAATCTTACCTTGCCCATGGCTTTGACTATCGCGAGGGGGAAATATGAACTGATCGCTCAAGAAACCCGACCTGGGTGGGTAATATTTGGAGGAAGTGACACAACAAGGGATGACTGTTAACTTATTTACAATCATAGAAAAAGGAAGAAGAAAAAACAATGATGCAACTTTCGCGTGGCTACTTTCGACCGAAGAGTTTGGTGCTAAACCCGCTCCCAACAAAGTGTCAAAGCAGCAAAGCAAAAACAGCACGAAAGGGCCACACAAATAATGGAAAAAACTTTAGTCACATTTGAGGAAAATAGACCAGTGCACACAGTAAGGACCCTAGACAGAAAAGACTGGAGCGTCATTAGCGTTGACTGGTGCTCCGACTGGAACAAGCTCAAACGAGCATTAGCAATAGGTATGAAATATATTGGATGGCTAAGGGCGAGAGCAACGGGATCAGAATTTTGCGCTACGATCACTACCGATACTACCTTTACATTGCAGAAGTTCTCCTTCTCAAGAAAACCCAGTGGGCCATGCATCCATACGTATTTTGAATAGAACATACATTGCAGGAACATACAATCTTGTAACCGACAGGAAAGTAGATCACACAACGCAGACAAAATAGCCAGACAGAATCGACCGGAAATTAACCGAATACAAATAGACCAATGACCAATTATCATGGCAAATCAAAAATAAAGAACAAAGACAGAACCAAGGCGCATCCGAAAGTAGGTCAGAAAAACATACCCGCCAACGACGCGACAGCGGAAGTGCAAGCAAGGCATAAACAGACACGGTGCCGGCCAGCCGAAAGGGCCTTTGCCCGAAACCAGCGGATGACGAAACGCACCGTAAACAAATGCGTTTTCGATAAACAAGTGTAATTCTTACGATACTGCAAAAATTGTAAATTTGTAACCGACTAATCGAAATTGACGAAATAAAGTGAACGGAAAGCGACAGACAGTCTTGTCCCGCCAGTCAAATTGACCATAAGCGTGGCCCCGTGCTTCAAAAGAGAAAACCGACCATCCGATCATTCGTAACATGGCGACCGTGACAGGACGAACCGCAGCACGAACCACACAATGAACCAGAGCCACAGTACGAACCACAGCAGGTACCGGAGCACGAGCCGGAGGACGACGAACCAGAACACGGGATCTTCATTAGCAATTACGGGTACATCCCCGTACCAAGGGAAGTTGAAGAACTCTCACAGGAGTACGACAGAGTAGCACAAGAGATATGGGCAGCAGCGAAAGGCCTCCTTGTGCAAAAACGTGAAGCAATGGTGTTGTACCACGCGGGGATCAACAAGGGAAAGCACCGTAGTTCGATAATGGAGTGGAAGATAGACACAGTGCTGGTGCTAGTCGTCATTCTGGTGGTAGAGAAAAGTTTCGAGTACATTTATAAAATGTTGGAGTGGCTAGTGAACAAATGATTGATAAAGGGATACGAGCTATCAGCAGATGAGCCACAAAGACACGATCTGGCAGTGCAAGTACAACAGAGTGACAGAGACAACGAGTGACCAGAGGCAATCCTGACCTGCACCACGAGAACCCAGCAAACCGGCCTTTAATCTGACATTCTGCTAATGAAATGTACAGTTCGGGTATTCAAGCACATAGTTGGTGCGATGGGTTCACACATGGCTTGTTCAGGTTTCAATTTAGATGGTCCAAGTTTGCCGCTTTGCTGAAAGCGTTTCTGCTATCGCGTTGCTCTATCCATAGAAAAAATCTGTAAAATCTCCTAAATCTCCTTAACCAAATGCTGAGTTTGGTTGCACTAAACCGTGTGTCTTGTTTTCGTGTCTTAGGTGTTGTCCTGGATTGCAAGTTAACTTTCATTGACCACGTTGAAGAGGTTGTGGGAAGGGCTAAGAAATCTCTACGCCAGACGGTCCTGGTAAAATATCTGTAGTTTCGTGCGATCTATCCTCGAATACACCTCTGTTGTTTAGAGCCCTTCTTGCGAGATCAGGATTGATCATATCGAAAAGGTCCAACGATATTTTACCAGGATTGCGATTCGCTCCTCTCCCGCCTTATGCGTTGCGATGCCAACTCTTGGGTAATGATCCTTTGAGTGTAGGCGTGCGCTTGCCCAGACTCTGCTTGTTGCCGGGCTGTTGGTGGGATAAATTGACGATTTCGTCCTCCTTCAATTTCTGTTGAATGCGTTTCCTACGCAAACGTCTCCCATTTGATATCACTGCTGGGCGCACACGTTTCGTGTCGGCTCGGGTGGTCCATTCATCCTTTGGTTTTCTCAGTGATTTTTTCTTCTTAAATTATTATTACTGTTATGTTTTGTTATGTTTTAAGTTTGCGCTTAGAGAATAAGTTTTCACTCATCCTAAATGACAGGTGAATACATAACATAAAAATAAACAGAAATATACACAGTGTTTGACGTCATCTTAACAGCTGTTATTTTGAAACAACCACAAACAA
The DNA here is from genome assembly GCA_914969975.1 of Anopheles atroparvus. Taxonomy (NCBI): domain Eukaryota; kingdom Metazoa; phylum Arthropoda; class Insecta; order Diptera; family Culicidae; genus Anopheles; species Anopheles atroparvus. The sequence goes on along the minus strand of CAJZCY010000004.1, from coordinate 30,071,272 downwards.
CTTCAGCTTACTGTGTGCTTACAATTCACCACGCAACTGCACTAATAGTGCTCAAGTGTACATTCCCAAACTGTATCTACATTTTCGCCACCTCCAACTAAACATAGAGTTTATCATGAATCTATTACTCTCAGATATCTCATCTACTCTCAAACTGATTCAAAGCGAAAAGAACTCTATTCATCCTGTCGGATAGGTTATAGGATAGGGATCAATAAAAAAGAAAGGAATTCGAGTCATCATGTCGAGTCAGGTACTTAATATTCTGTCAAACTGAATCAGAGTATGTATTGGTTATGACAGTGAAAGTGACAACAAGGTAAATTTGTATGTACTAGAAATAATCTTAAGTAAGTAATGAGATCATATTATGGTCCATGGCAGCCATGGAATCTAGTGTCGGAAGAAAATTGAAGACAACATCAAATGCTGATCGGCTCCAGCATGTCCAAGCATACGAAAATGGGCCAAGTGTAGCAACTATAGCCGAGCATCTCAAAATCAATAAAACTACGGTGTATAATATGTTACCAACATTCCAAAGTACTATGAAAGTTGAAGCAGATATGCGAGAAACAAAACTGTCACAAAAAAGATCACCACGGAGGTTAGGAATCAAACCAAAGTGTGGATCGATGAAGATTGCATGGTGTAATTAAGAAAACTAATTCAGATCATTCTCAAGAAATATACTTTCCAAGTATCTGCTTCAACAGTAGCGAAAGAGATAGGGGAGTTAAATTATTCTTTGAGAAGAATTTATTTATACCCAGAACAAAGGAATACGGAAAATAATATAGCAGTTTGTTAAGAGTACACAATACCTTCGACAGCAATTCAGTGTCGTGTGCCGGAAAGTAACATAATTTTTAAGATGAAATGAGATTTGAAGTTAGTATGCAAGTGACGCGTGGAATCACACGATCATGGAATCGTGGATCTATCAAAGGAAGGAGAGCTATTTAAAATAGTCCCACAAATTCGAACAAAGAGCATATCCGTAGTATCCGCAATGCAAACAGGAGGAGTTTTAACATCATATAAGTAGGAGCAGGACGATCAACATATACTTCTTTGTATATCAGCAACATATCAAAAAACATTTCACCCGCGGTTATCATTACGGATAATGTTGCATTTCAAAAGTGTGTACATAAAAATAATGTATTGTTCTCCGTGCTCTCTTTTTTAAATCCAATAGAAAACCTTTATGGCAAGTAGAATAACAGGTTGGCTGATAAGTCCCCGGTCTAACAAAGAAAAACACATTTTTTTGTCAAAATTCGTTTTTATTATTCAACATAGTTCCCTTCAAGAGCGATACAACGATTATAACGACCTTCCAATTTTTTGATACCATTTTGGTAGTACTCCTTCGGTTTTGCCTCAAAATAGGCCTCAGTTTCGGCGATCACCTCTTCATTGCAGCCAAATTTTTTCCCTGCGAGCATCCTTTTGAGGTCTGAGAACAAGAAAAAGTCGCTGGGGGCCAGATCTGGAGAATACGGTGGGTGGGGAAGCAATTCGAAGCCCAATTCATGAATTTTTGCCATCGTTCTCAATGACTTGTGGCACGGTGCGTTGTCTTGGTGGAACAACACTTTTTTCTTCTTCATATGGGGCCGTTTTGCCGAGATTTCGACCTTCAAACGCTCCAATAACGCCATATAATAGTCACTGTTGATGGTTTTTAACTTCTCAAGATAATCGATAAATATTATTCCATGCGCATCCCAAAAAACAGAGGCCATTACTTTGCCAGCGGACTTTTGAGTCTTTCCACGCTTCGGAGCCGGTTCACCGGTCGCTGTCCCCTCAGCCGACTGTCGATTGGACTCAGGAGTGTAGTGATGTAGCCATGTTTCATCCATTGTCACATATCGACGCAAAAACTCGGGTGTATTACGAGTTAACAGCTGCAAACACCGCTCAGAATCATCAACACGTTGGTGTTTTTGGTCAAATGTGAGCTCGCGCGGCACCCATTTTGCACAGAGCTTCCGCATATCCAAATATTGATGAATGATATGACCAACACGTTCCTTTGATATCTTTAAGGCCTCTGCTATCTCGATAAACTTCATTTTACGGTCATTCAAAATCATTTTGTGGATTTTTTTGATGTTTTCGTCGGTAACCACCTATTTCGGGCGTCCACTGCGTTCACCGTCCTTCAGGCTCATTTCATCACGCTTGAATTTTGCATACCAATCAATTATTGTTGATTTCCCTGGGGCAGAATCCAGAAACTCATTATCAAGCCAAGTTTTTGCTTCCACTGTATTTTTTCCCTTCAGAAAACAGTATTTTATCAAAACACGAAATTCCTTTTTTTTCCATTTTTTCACAATAATAAAAGTTGCTTCACAAAAGACGCTCTGTCTCACAAACTAATTGACATACAGACGTCAAATTTTTACACGAATCATTTGAAGGTTGGAACTATATAAAAATAATATGCATTTTAATACTAGCGACGCTATCTATGTGTCAAACCGGGGACTTATCAGCCAACCTGTTAAACTATATAAAAGGGCCAATCCACAAGCCGAAGAAGACGTTATAACCGCCATAGAAAGCGGCAACTCTTTAAGAACAAGTTTGGATTGCTTCTGGATTGAATATATGTTTGGATTGCGTATATGTGGTACGAAGAACAGATTTGCGAGAAATTCTGATTAACTAGTATCGTCGTCCTCGTCTCTTTCCTCTTTATTCCCTTTCCAACATACGTAGGATAGCGCGGGAATTGATCGAACGGTATGCGTAGCTAATAAGATCCTGTTCTAAATAACTGCGACGACCTTTGGCTCTCTATCACCTTCCCGCCAGCTGCTTCTCGCAGTTCCTAGAGCTTGGAGCCAAAATTTGGGCAAAATGTAATTTTTGAAAGGACTCACAAAACACGTTTAGCTTGCACAATCGTTGAATTATGAGATGAGTGAAAAGTAATCGTCAGATTGATCAGTGAAGCGACCCAGCTGATCCACCACCCCGCCAACTCCCAACCTCTCCATCCGAAGCCAGCAATTGGCCCCGATGCAAAGCAATGTTCGACCAATGCAACGCAAGACTCAACACACGCAACCACCACTTTCACCCGCACCCGCGCACCTGTGGCCAAGGACAATGTTCAGCCAATGCATCACAGGACAAGAACAAACCAGCGCGTCAGCAAAACCCACCGAGGCAACGACCCCCGACACCGCATGCGCGCAGCCAAGAAGCAGCATAGGTCATGCGCGAGTTAGCAACCGATGAAACAGCTGACATCGCCAGAGCGTTTACCCCAGCGGACGACGGTCAGTTTTGATGAGTCGGCAGTGCCGGCGCGACGAGCGAACCCCGATTTAAAATTAATAAATTGAATTCAGTTCTTTGGTGGCACTTAATCGATTCGGTTCTTATTTACGAAAGAAAAACCTGGTCGTTAAAGTTTAACTTCGGACCTGAACAAAACGGGAATAGTATAAAGTGACAGAGGAAAATAGTAAATCCTAATTGAGAGAAATAAAACAATTCTCTCAGCGGCGGTTCAAGGAGCCACCACCACAAGCACTTAAGCGAGATCTGGGACACCGTGGGAAAAAATTCCCCAATTGCTGCCTAGAGGACCGGAGTAACTTCAAGAAAGGAAACGGACGAACCTTCACCAGCTGCCCAGACTTCCCCCGATTTGTAGCAGACCCATCCGAGGATTGCGAGCATGATTGTAAAATTCATGTGAGTATAACAATTTCAACCAGGTAAAGTAACTTTCGTACCAAAAGTTTAAGTGAAGCCGTAAAGTGTCTCGATTTTTTTTTGCATGTTCCTTTTTTGCATAGTGAACAATTTTTTGTCAAGTATTCATTTTTGTATCACCACGTAATTTTGCTGATTTGAAACTTTTGAATTTTGCCAAGTGAACTCATTTTTTTCTTGTCTAGTGAAAATGACCACTGACAACAATGCATCAATAGTCGATGGTGCTATTAAAAGTTTCGTCGAGACGGGCAGAATGCCTGATTTTTTGAGAGACGTGCCAATTTTTGATGGTAACCCCTCGGAACTAATGAACTTGTCCTGTTCCACCAAGGTAGAATGTACCATAAATACGAGAGATGATATACCGGTTCATCAAAGGGTTTATCTATACCCTGCAGCGTATACAGAGGAAGTACGAAATAAGGTGGCAAAACTGTTATCGGATGGAATAATAAGACCGTCCCGATCACCATGGACATCACCTATGTGGATAGTCCCTAAAAAAGCAGATGCCTCAGGTGAAAAAAAATTCCGAATGGTTATTGATTACCGAAAATTTAACTCCAAAACGATCCCTGAACGGTATCCAATGCCCGAGATTGGATACGTACGTTATCGACCAATTGAAAGGTCAACAATATTTTACTATGTTGGACTTGGCTTCCCGCTTTCACCAAATTAAAATGAAACAATCGGATATAGAAAAAACAGCATTTTCAATAAACAATGGCAAATACGAATTCACCAGAATGTCATTTGGTTTAAAGAATGCTCCTTCTTTTTTCAAAGAGCTATTGACGATGTGCTAAGAGATTAAATCGGAAAAATATGCTATGTTTACATTGATGATGTTATAGTATTTGGAAAGAATTTGGAAGAACATTTGATAAATTTGAACACTGTTTTGAAATCAATTAACAATGCAGGATTAAAAATCCAGCTTGACAAATCAGAATTTCTTCATGAAGAAATCGAATTTCTTGGTTACATCATCACTTCCAACGGAATAAAGCCAAATAAGAAGAAAGTATATTTCATTCAAAATTATCCCGAATTGAGAACACAGAAGGAACTCAGGGGATTTCTCGGACTTATTGGATACTATAGGCGGTTTGTAAAGGATTTTGCAAAAATTGCAAAACCTTTAACAAACCTTTTAAGAGGGGAGGGAAATATATCCTCTAAAAAAAATACTTTTCAACGACTAAGAAAAATTGTGTTTCAAAAAATGAAAAATATTTTATTATCCTCCGATATTCTTATTTATCCGGATTTTAACAAGACATTTATGCTTACCAACGATGCATCTAATTATGCTATTGGCGCAGTCCTTTCTCAATATGAAAATGGAAAGGATAAACCTATATATTTCGCATCACGGACTTTGTCAAGGACAGAAGAAAATTATTCAGCTCCCGAGAAAGAAATGTTAGCAATATTTTGGGCACATCAAACATTTCGGAATTATCTGTATGGTTCAAAAGTGAAAATAATCACAGACCATCAGCCACTGACTTTTGCATTATCTCCCAAATATACAAACACTAAACTTAAACGATGGAAAGCCTATCTCGAGGAACATGATTATGAGCTAATGTACAAACCCGGAAAAGCAAATATTGTTGCAGATGTCCTTAGTCGAATAGTATGTTCGATGACTGGTACACAACATTCATCAAACACTAGCGATGACTTTTATATAATTTCAACCGAGGCTCCACTGAATTCTTTTCACCGTCAAATTATTTTGAAACAAGGAATCCTAACTATCGTAAACGAAACACCTTTTCCAAATTTCACTCGTAAAATTATTCAAACAAATCAATTTAATGAAACATCTATTTTACAGATTTTAAAGGACCATTTCGACTACGAAAAAATAAATGGACTTCTCACCAGTGAAGATATCATGGGAAAAATTCAGGAGGTCTACAGGAAACATTTCGGATCTCAAAAAATCTTAAAAATCCGTTTACGCAAAAAATCTTAAAAGACGTCTAAATTGAAAAAGATCAAACGGCCCTGATATCAGCTGAGCATAACAGAGCTCACAGAGGAGCTGAGGAAAACAAACTACAGCTGTTAAACAAGTTTTATTTTCCAAAGCTCGCTAAAGTAAAAACAGGTAGTTGCAAAGTGTCGAATTTGCAATGAAAATAAATACGATAGAAGCCCAATCAAATTTCCTCTTCAAGGAACACCGATCCCATCGGCTCCTTTCGAAATTGCGCACATCGACATCATGTTTTTGGAAAAACATCATTTTTTAACATATATCGACAAATTTTCAAAATTCGCTCAAGTAAAGTTGATTCAATCGCGGGCTGCCGTTGACGTTGTCCCAGTTTTGAAAGATATGTTGACGAAATATCAACCACCACAAATTTTAGTAATGGATAGAGAAAAATCATTTGGCACCCAGGATTCAACCAACTTTTATAACTCTCACCAATCCAAAATTTATTTAACCGCTACCGGTGGCAGTGAAATGAACGGAGTATTCGAACGTTTTCATTCCACATTGCTAGAAATTTATCGAATCACTAAATCTTAGAATAAAGATTTGTCAGTTTCAGAACTCATTGAACTCTCTCTGTACAAAAATACAACTGTACGATACATTCCACTACAAAATACACCCTAATGGAAATAATTTTACCCTCAGTACATTCCACCAAGCTTTTATACAACGTTCAGAAAAATCTACAGTATAAACAAAAGAAGGACCTCCCAAGCCATAATAAATCTAAAGAAGTATATAATTTGAAACACCCAAACTGAGCCAACAAATCCGTGTGTCCCCGGTACTGCATAGCAACCGCCAGATTCATCTTCAAGACGTTAACCACCTGATTCACGGAAAGTTCACCATGAATTCTGATTTCGACATCAGCAATAGAAGACCCTCAGCTTCATACCTGACAAAGTTTGGGGCGTGTCAAGTCAGCATTAACAACACGACATACACAACAAAAGCAACACCACTTCATGTTACCGATTTATTCTAACCGTCGGACGGAATAACAATAAACAGTCAGAACGACGTTCTGAACATCACCATCGACCACCGTTACGACCTGCACCAACAAATGCAACGAGAATTGGATCATGACCACGATGATTTCAGTCTTTTCCATTTTTTATTTAAAGTGCAGTACTCGACGAAGTTCCCCGTTACTATCGTGCTGTAACTCTACCCCACAACAGCAACCAGAGGAGAGTTACGCAAAATTTACAAAAGTAAAACAACAACAAGAAATAGAAATGTGAGAGGACCTACATTGCTCGGGGAGGGTCGAGTTAGCAACCGAGGAAACAGCTGACATCGCCGGAGCGTTTATCCCAGCGGACGACGGTCAGTTTTGATGAGTCGGCAGTGCCGGCGCGACGAGCGAACCCCGATTTAAAATTAATAAATTGAATTCAGTTCTGTGGTGGCACTTAATCGATTCGGTTCTTACTTACGAAAGAAAAACCTGGCCGTTAAAGTTTAACTCGCGCAACCGTCCTCGGGGAAGCCAGATCGCGCGTCAGCAAAACATTGAGGTCCACAACCGCCAAGGCGCCATCCGAGTTAGCGAATGCACCGAGAGCCGCGACAATCGTAATGTTGGGCAAGTGCAGAGAGGGTAGGCCGGGGAGGTTGGAGCATGGGGGTCGTCCCAGCGGGGATCTTCAAATAGTATATAAGTACCCGAAAACGTATAATAAAGGTTTGCAGTTTGACCTGGAATTGCCAGGGGGTCAATAGAAGTAGTTCGGTGTTGTCTTTTAATCTCTTTCCGCTCTAAGTTTCGTCCACGTTTAGAGCTAAAGCGTGCATTCTTAAGGAGAAACTAAAGTTTTTCTTCATCAGTAAAAATGAAAAATACGATATGTATACGTGGTTTTTTGTGGTTTCCGGTTTTGTAACAATTTTCGAATGATAATTCCATAATGTTCACGATATAATAGTGGAAGTGCAAAATTTGTTTTCGAGGCATCGAACCACCGTCGTGTAAATGGTATAGTTGGAAAGTGTAGATACAGTTTGAGAATGTACACTTGTGCACTAGACGTTGAGTAGCGTGCTGAATGTGTGCTTACAGTTGGTGGTTGTTTCGAAGCAACAAACAGTAACAAATTTATAAACATAAACAAATGCGTCACACTATACGATCCGCGAACTACCAAACGTATGGATGCACAAGATCAGAGACACGCACGGCATGGGTATAAATGGCATCAAATTATTGGACGAAAAACTCTTCGCGACCTGTTCTTCTGAAATAATGAACCGGCTGTGGGACCTGCGCAATCTAACATCTCCCTTGCGCACACAGTCAAGCGGCAGAACAAGGGCTAGAATATAAGCGCAAGGATAACCTGCCTATCTCATCCGGGCTAGACTGGAATGTCTACAGGTGGGAGTTGAACCAGCAGACGGAGCACAGTTGCATCTACCACCGCCCGTTGTTTTCAGGAGGCAGCCGCAAACTTTGCGTTAGCAGAAGCGGTGGCAACACGGAGCCTGCCGTTTAATAGCGACAACCGCAACGCAGCAAGGAGAGAAGGCAGGTAACAATGGGGGAGAAGAGGGTCGCGCACATCAGGAGTTTTAGTTAGGTGACAACTATCCTGCATACGGTTGCTGTCCCGTATCTTTTATAAGATTTCTCCTGATGTATAAAAAAATCAAGAAACTACTCGAGAACTAGTGCGTATTGATATCACCAATCTTAAATATGTTCCTTCGTTGGAAACGAATCTTATTTCGATGGCAAAATTGGTGGACAAGGACTTCAAGGAGCATTTCGACGCGGAGGGTTGCAAAATTATGGATTCGCGAGGAACAATTGTGGCAATCGGATATCGAAATCATGATCTGTACTACTTGAGAACAGTTGAAGAGTCCTGTAAAGCAACAATGGGCACGCATAACTCAACTTGCACGCTTGCTCAACACTTGGTTCAGAAGATCTTTCTGCAAAGGAAAGTGTTGGATAACGTTCCATACCAATGAAATTCCAAAGCAATGCTGGCAGCACTGCCAATCTTGACAGTTAAACGAACGTTAATGCTTGCGGGCTGCCGTTGACGTTGTCCCAGTTTTGAAAGATATGTTGACGAAATATCAACCACCACAAATTTTAGTAATGGATAGAGAAAAATCATTTGGCCCCCATTATTCAACCAACTTTTATAACTCTCACCAATCCAAAATTTATTTAACCGCTACCGGTGGCAGTGAAATGAACGGAGTATTCGAACGTTTTCATTCCACATTGCTAGAAATTTATCGAATCACTAAATCTTAGAATAAAGATTTGTCAGTTTCAGAACTCATTGAACTCCCTCTGTACAAAAATACAACTGTACGATACATTCCACTACAAAATACACCCTAATGGAAATAATTTTACCCTCAGTACATTCCACCAAGCTTTTATACAACGTTCAGAAAAATCTACAGTATAAACAAAAGAAGGACCTCCCAAGCCATAATAAATCTAAAGAAGTATATAATTTGAAACACCCAAACTGAGCCAACAAATCCGTGTGTCCCCGGTACTGCATAGCAACCGCCAGATTCATCTTCAAGACGTTAACCACCTGATTCACGGAAAGTTCACCATGAATTCTGATTTCGACATCAGCAATAGAAGACCCTCAGCTTCATACCTGACAAAGTTTGGGGCGTGTCAAGTCAGCATTAACAACACGACATACACAACAAAAGCAACACCACTTCATGTTACCGATTTATTCTAACCGTCGGACGGAATAACAATAAACAGTCAGAACGACGTTCTGAACATCACCATCGACCACCGTTACGACCTGCACCAACAAATGCAACGAGAATTGGATCATGACCACGATGATTTCAGTCTTTTCCATTTTTTATTTAAAGTGCAGTACTCGACGAAGTTCCCCGTTACTATCGTGCTGTAACTCTACCCCACAACAGCAACCAGAGGAGAGTTACGCAAAATTTACAAAAGTAAAACAACAACAAGAAATAGAAATGTGAGAGGACCTACATTGCTCGGGGAGGGTCGAGTTAGCAACCGAGGAAACAGCTGACATCGCCGGAGCGTTTATCCCAGCGGACGACGGTCAGTTTTGATGAGTCGGCAGTGCCGGCGCGACGAGCGAACCCCGATTTAAAATTAATAAATTGAATTCAGTTCTGTGGTGGCACTTAATCGATTCGGTTCTTACTTACGAAAGAAAAACCTGGCCGTTAAAGTTTAACTCGCGCAACCGTCCTCGGGGAAGCCAGATCGCGCGTCAGCAAAACATTGAGGTCCACAACCGCCAAGGCGCCATCCGAGTTAGCGAATGCACCGAGAGCCGCGACAATCGTAATGTTGGGCAAGTGCAGAGAGGGTAGGCCGGGGAGGTTGGAGCATGGGGGTCGTCCCAGCGGGGATCTTCAAATAGTATATAAGTACCCGAAAACGTATAATAAAGGTTTGCAGTTTGACCTGGAATTGCCAGGGGGTCAATAGAAGTAGTTCGGTGTTGTCTTTTAATCTCTTTCCGCTCTAAGTTTCGTCCACGTTTAGAGCTAAAGCGTGCATTCTTAAGGAGAAACTAAAGTTTTTCTTCATCAGTAAAAATGAAAAATACGATATGTATACGTGGTTTTTTGTGGTTTCCGGTTTTGTAACAATTTTCGAATGATAATTCCATAATGTTCACGATATAATAGTGGAAGTGCAAAATTTGTTTTCGAGGCATCGAACCACCGTCGTGTAAATGGTATAGTTGGAAAGTGTAGATACAGTTTGAGAATGTACACTTGTGCACTAGACGTTGAGTAGCGTGCTGAATGTGTGCTTACAGTTGGTGGTTGTTTCGAAGCAACAAACAGTAACAAATTTATAAACATAAACAAATGCGTCACACTATACGATCCGCGAACTACCAAACGTATGGATGCACAAGATCAGAGACACGCACGGCATGGGTATAAATGGCATCAAATTATTGGACGAAAAACTCTTCGCGACCTGTTCTTCTGAAATAATGAACCGGCTGTGGGACCTGCGCAATCTAACATCTCCCTTGCGCACACAGTCAAGCGGCAGAACAAGGGCTAGAATATAAGCGCAAGGATAACCTGCCTATCTCATCCGGGCTAGACTGGAATGTCTACAGGTGGGAGTTGAACCAGCAGACGGAGCACAGCTGCATCTACCACCGCCCGTTGTTTTCAGGAGGCAGCCGCAAACTTTGCGTTAGCAGAAGCGGTGGCAACACGGAGCCTGCCGTTTAATAGCGACAACCGCAACGCAGCAAGGAGAGAAGGCAGGTAACAATGGGGGAGAAGAGGGTCGCGCACATCAGGAGTTTTAGTTAGGTGACAACTATCCTGCATACGGTTGCTGTCCCGTATCTTTTATAAGATTTCTCCTGATGTATAAAAAAATCAAGAAACTACTCGAGAACTAGTGCGTATTGATATCACCAATCTTAAATATGTTCCTTCGTTGGAAACGAATCTTATTTCGATGGCAAAATTGGTGGACAAGGACTTCAAGGAGCATTTCGACGCGGAGGGTTGCAAAATTATGGATTCGCGAGGAACAATTGTGGCAATCGGATATCGAAATCATGATCTGTACTACTTGAGAACAGTTGAAGAGTCCTGTAAAGCAACAATGGGCACGCATAACTCAACTTGCACGCTTGCTCAACACTTGGTTCAGAAGATCTTTCTGCAAAGGAAAGTGTTGGATAACGTTCCATACCAATGAAATTCCAAAGCAATGCTGGCAGCACTGCCAATCTTGACAGTTAAACGAACGTTAATGCTTGCGGGCTGCCGTTGACGTTGTCCCAGTTTTGAAAGATATGTTGACGAAATATCAACCACCACAAATTTTAGTAATGGATAGAGAAAAATCATTTGGCCCCCATTATTCAACCAACTTTTATAACTCTCACCAATCCAAAATTTATTTAACCGCTACCGGTGGCAGTGAAATGAACGGAGTATTCGAACGTTTTCATTCCACATTGCTAGAAATTTATCGAATCACTAAATCTTAGAATAAAGATTTGTCAGTTTCAGAACTCATTGAACTCCCTCTGTACAAAAATACAACTGTACGATACATTCCACTACAAAATACACCCTAATGGAAATAATTTTACCCTCAGTACATTCCACCAAGCTTTTATACAACGTTCAGAAAAATCTACAGTATAAACAAAAGAAGGACCTCCCAAGCCATAATAAATCTAAAGAAGTATATAATTTGAAACACCCAAACTGAGCCAACAAATCCGTGTGTCCCCGGTACTGCATAGCAACCGCCAGATTCATCTTCAAGACGTTAACCACCTGATTCACGGAAAGTTCACCATGAATTCTGATTTCGACATCAGCAATAGAAGACCCTCAGCTTCATACCTGACAAAGTTTGGGGCGTGTCAAGTCAGCATTAACAACACGACATACACAACAAAAGCAACACCACTTCATGTTACCGATTTATTCTAACCGTCGGACGGAATAACAATAAACAGTCAGAACGACGTTCTGAACATCACCATCGACCACCGTTACGACCTGCACCAACAAATGCAACGAGAATTGGATCATGACCACGATGATTTCAGTCTTTTCCATTTTTTATTTAAAGTGCAGTACTCGACGAAGTTCCCCGTTACTATCGTGCTGTAACTCTACCCCACAACAGCAACCAGAGGAGAGTTACGCAAAATTTACAAAAGTAAAACAACAACAAGAAATAGAAATGTGAGAGGACCTACATTGCTCGGGGAGGGTCGAGTTAGCAACCGAGGAAACAGCTGACATCGCCGGAGCGTTTATCCCAGCGGACGACGGTCAGTTTTGATGAGTCGGCAGTGCCGGCGCGACGAGCGAACCCCGATTTAAAATTAATAAATTGAATTCAGTTCTGTGGTGGCACTTAATCGATTCGGTTCTTACTTACGAAAGAAAAACCTGGCCGTTAAAGTTTAACTCGCGCAACCGTCCTCGGGGAAGCCAGATCGCGCGTCAGCAAAACATTGAGGTCCACAACCGCCAAGGCGCCATCCGAGTTAGCGAATGCACCGAGAGCCGCGACAATCGTAATGTTGGGCAAGTGCAGAGAGGGTAGGCCGGGGAGGTTGGAGCATGGGGGTCGTCCCAGCGGGGATCTTCAAATAGTATATAAGTACCCGAAAACGTATAATAAAGGTTTGCAGTTTGACCTGGAATTGCCAGGGGGTCAATAGAAGTAGTTCGGTGTTGTCTTTTAATCTCTTTCCGCTCTAAGTTTCGTCCACGTTTAGAGCTAAAGCGTGCATTCTTAAGGAGAAACTAAAGTTTTTCTTCATCAGTAAAAATGAAAAATACGATATGTATACGTGGTTTTTTGTGGTTTCCGGTTTTGTAACAATTTTCGAATGATAATTCCATAATGTTCACGATATAATAGTGGAAGTGCAAAATTTGTTTTCGAGGCATCGAACCACCGTCGTGTAAATGGTATAGTTGGAAAGTGTAGATACAGTTTGAGAATGTACACTTGTGCACTAGACGTTGAGTAGCGTGCTGAATGTGTGCTTACAGTTGGTGGTTGTTTCGAAGCAACAAACAGTAACAAATTTATAAACATAAACAAATGCGTCACACTATACGATCCGCGAACTACCAAACGTATGGATGCACAAGATCAGAGACACGCACGGCATGGGTATAAATGGCATCAAATTATTGGACGAAAAACTCTTCGCGACCTGTTCTTCTGAAATAATGAACCGGCTGTGGGACCTGCGCAATCTAACATCTCCCTTGCGCACACAGTCAAGCGGCAGAACAAGGGCTAGAATATAAGCGCAAGGATAACCTGCCTATCTCATCCGGGCTAGACTGGAATGTCTACAGGTGGGAGTTGAACCAGCAGACGGAGCACAGCTGCATCTACCACCGCCCGTTGTTTTCAGGAGGCAGCCGCAAACTTTGCGTTAGCAGAAGCGGTGGCAACACGGAGCCTGCCGTTTAATAGCGACAACCGCAACGCAGCAAGGAGAGAAGGCAGGTAACAATGGGGGAGAAGAGGGTCGCGCACATCAGGAGTTTTAGTTAGGTGACAACTATCCTGCATACGGTTGCTGTCCCGTATCTTTTATAAGATTTCTCCTGATGTATAAAAAAATCAAGAAACTACTCGAGAAATACAGTAGTGTGTACGCCGAGCCGATTGGAAATAATAACGGGCTTTCAGCTGTATGGGCTACAGGTTATGGGCCCAGAGGGTGATGTGTTGAACTCAAAGTAAATTTCGTTTTCTTGCAATGTTTTGTAAAAGCGTTTTACCCCTGCGTTTGAGAAGGGCAACTGTGTTGCAAAGATACCAAATACTTTCAAGAAAATGGCCGACAATAAGTTTTCGTTTGCCAAACTGAATGGCACTAATTGGCAGACATGGAAAGTGCGGATTGAAATGCTGCTACAGCGAGACGATGTTTGGCAGGTAGTGTCGGAAAACGTCCCAGAATATGCACTTCCGGATGAAGAGTGGGTGAAATCCGATCGAAAGGCAAAAGCAACTATTGTGCTTTCGATTGATGACAATCAGTTAACCATTTGGGAACAATTGCGTGTACGCCCATGACGTGTTTCAAGCTCTGAAAAGATATCATCAAAAATCGAAGAGATAAGTGCGGGTTGCGCTTCTCAAAAGATTGTGCGACGCCAACTTAAGAGAGCACGAAAATCTTGAGGAACATTTACGTGACATCGAAGAACTGTTCGATCGCTTGGATGCCGCTGGTACAGTTCTGGACAAAGACATGAAAATTTGTATGATTTTGGGAAGTTTGCCTCCCTCTTTCGATGGAATAGTAACAGCACTTGACAATTGAGCGGATGACGATATTTCTATAGAAATCGTAAAATTCAAGTTGGTTGAAGAATACTACCGTTGCTTGGAACGAGCAGGAACAAGCTCGAGAGGGGAAACGGCAATGCGTTCCGAGAAAGAAACGCGCGTGTGTCATTTTTGTCAGAAACAAGGGCATTTACGCCGAAACTGTCGTCAATACAAAAATACGGACCAGAACGACAGGCGGAACGGAAAACAAAACCCGAAGGCAAAAACGGCATACAATGAAAGACGAAGCGTGGCGTTCATAAGTAATGGCAAGCTGTATTCGAGTGCATGGATTGTGGATAGTGGGGCCAGTGCCCACATGACAAACAATAGAAAAGTGTTCGATTCGCTGAAAATGTTCGACGGAGGTTGGATCACGCTTGCGGATGGAAAGAAGACGCAAATTATCGGTGAAGGAAATGGAGTGATTCGTGAAATCGATGATAACGGGGAACTAGTGCGTATTGATATCACCAATCTTAAATATGTTCCTTCGTTGGAAACGAATCTTATTTCGATGGCAAAATTGGTGGACAAGGACTTCAAGGAGCATTTCGAAGCGGAGGGTTGCAAAATTATGGATTCGCGAGGAACAATTGTGGCAATCGGATATCGAAATCATGATCTGTACTACTTGAGAACAGTTGAAGAGTCCTGTAAAGCAACAATGGGCACGCATAACTCAACTTGCACGCTTGCTCAACACTTGGTCCAGAAGATCTTTCTGCAAAGGAAAGTGTTGGATAACGTTCCATACCAATGAAATTCCAAAGCAATGCTGGCAGCACTGCCAATCTTGACAGTTAAACGAACGTTAATGCTTGTCAGTCAGTCGCTCATGAACTCCGTCCGAATAAAGACGCTTTTTCGCAGTTAACTCGCCTAAGCTTATTTCCTCAGAGAGAAAAACCAACAGGTTATGGGCCCAGTTTGCTGAGCAGAGAGAAGAAAAGTGAATTGCAGTGCATTCAATTAACATTTTCGTGATGAGCCACAACGGCATTACATTCGAGAAGTTGGACGGTCGTTCGAACTTTGCGACATGGGAGAGAAAAATGAGTGCGTTCCTCCGTACAAGAGTTTGTACAAGTGCATTCTTCCAGCACCACAAACTGAGGATGACGAAGAAGAGTTATCGCGAGCTGCAGGGTGGATCTTCCTCGCCAGTGAAGACCACATCACGCACCACTTCAGTACAGACGATCCACCGCTCAAGATTTGGGAGGAGCTGCGAAAAACATTCGCGGAAACCAGACAGGGGTTACACCTGCAGGCAGTGATGACACTATCCCACACATACAGGGCAGATTGCGTTTCTAACGACGAGTATGTGGGGAAGATGATGGAAGCCTGAAGACGGTGTACGGAAGTGAATATTAAATTCGAAGACAATATAGTGGCGCTATTCATGATGAAGCTTTTCGACAGAGCTTGATTGGTAGTGGTCAACCCATCACGGCCGACAGAATGAAGGCAGGGCTTTTGGAGCTAACACCGAACCAAAGCCAAGTAGCGGAAACGGCGTTCTTTAGTGGACGCCGGCCGAGTAGGGAAAAGCAGAAAAAGCCACAAGTAAAGTGCTTCAAATGTGGAAAAATGGGGCACTTCAAGAATAAATGCCCAGAAAATGCAGAAAACGGTAGTGGTACCGGCGGACATCGAAAACGGACAGAAGATGCAAAGTATGCGAGCGCATTTTCGGCTGATTTCGTGGAAAAGCCAGGTGGATGGTACCTCGAAAATGGAGCATCGTGCCACATGACGTCGAATCGGAGCATTCTCAGCAACTTCCACGCTTCGGAGATACAAACAATCACCGTTGCAGACAACAGGCAGTTGAAAGTTGAAGGTTGTGGATCCGCAGTGGTGACGATTAGCGAGAAAAAACATTTGCTGAAAAACGTATTACATATTTGATTTGCTGAACTGAAGACGAATTTGATTTCGCTCGATGTGGCATCGCGCACGGGCCATCATATCGTGATCCAAAAGGGCGTATGCAAAGTCATCAAAGATCAGCTGTGGAACCGTACTGATTGAAGCATCGTCCGTTGGAGGTGTCTTTAAGATAGATGGAAACTTAGTCAAGTGTTTACTATCTAAAGACAACGGCTTGATCCAGTGGCATGAGCGGTACGGCATTGACTACGCTGAAACCTTTTCACCGGTCGTACGTTATGGCTCGCTACGCCTATTAATCGCGATAGCTGCCCAGAAGGGCATGAATATTGACCAAACGGACGCAGTTACTGCGTACCTTCAAGGAAAGATAAACGAGGAGATATATGTAATACAGCCCGAAGGCTTTCAAGATGGCACGGGCAGGGTTTGCAAGTTGAGATTGGAGTTAGATTGCAGAGTTAGCGAGATCGATTATTCCAATGGAATGAGCGGCGGGAAGGGATAAAGAAAGGCGCCGCGGACAGCCACGGCGATTCAGTTGGAAAAAGAAGCGTTCAAAGCATTTAATTTGGAACCTTTGCTCGCCAGAAAAATAAAGAAAAGTTGCAAGTAATTGCCCCCTCAAGAAAAAAAAAACATTCTGTGGTAACCTTAAAATTGTTAGTTTATAGACCTTGATTTCGAGTCTACCGCAGTCTGTATTTATCGTGGATGTCACAGAAATGTCAGATGGAAATGTCAAGCAAATGTCGAAAATAAAGTCAATCTGTTTTGGCGATTCGATGAGAGAACGTGTTGAAAAGAACCAACGCAAGTGAAGAAATGAACATAGGATTAAATACTTAGATTTATAGCAAAGCACGTAGCAACCAAAATTGTACGATAGGACACGAACTATAATCCGTCAATATAGAAAAAACTCTCTCTTCTATCACTGCACTCAAAGCGACTGGACGTGTTTCATTATAAGCTCCGTATACGAATAACAATAGGTTATGGGCCCAGACCCAGTCACACACCCAAGATCAAGTGCCACATCTAACACCTGCAGCCTAAAGTCGAAATACAGTAAAATCGAAAAATAAAAAATTGTACGCGAAGTACAATTGAACGTGTATTAGTGTTTCGAACGAGCAATCGAGAGAGATGAGCACAGAGGAAGCGAATTCCGGACGATCAAGCGGAGAGAGAAGTGCAGGAGCAACGGCATCAAGCAGCCACGCGGTCGGGAGCAACAACATCGCTACAATGAACGTAGGTATTGAAAAGCTAAAGGGACGAGAGAACTACGTTTCATGGGCCTTCGCGATGAAGATGATGTTGTGTAGAGATCGGTGTTGGGAAGCTGTGACGGCTACAACCGATAAACCGGCAGAAAAAGATATGGACATGCGGGCATTGTCCACCATCGCACTTAGCTTAGAAAAACACAATTACAGCCTTGTAATGGATGCCAATACAGCGAAGGAAGCTTGGGAAAAGCTTAAAGCTGCGTTTACCGATGATGGAGTGTTTAGACGTATCGCGTTATTGCAAGAGCTTGTTTCGTTCAGATTAAATAATTTTTCTTCGACCGAAGCATATGTTGATGCAATTATGTCCACGTGTCATAAGCTTAAGGAAATCAGCTTTGAAGTGAGCGATATTTGGGTTTCGTCAATCCTGCTGATGGGATTACATAAATATTATGCACCTATGGTAATGGGTTTGGAAGCATCCGGTATGGCCATGAAGGCAGATGCAATAAAAATGAAAATTTTGCAAGAAGTGAAAACCACGTGTAAAACCGATGAAGAAGCTTTCTTTAGTAGAGGTAACCCTAACCTGCGTAGAAAAGGAACTGCATCAAAGAAAAGCGCAAAAGAGATCACATGTTACAATTGCCAAAAGCTAGGTCATTTTGCGATTAATTGTCCTGAAAAACAGAAGCACAGTAAAAACCGTAAAGGACGTGCGATGAGTTCTGTGTTGGCAATTGGTGATGTACATGAAAATGAATGGTACTTCGACTCAGGTGCAAGTTCGCACATGGCAAAATCGGGTGTTGAATTATTGGAGAGGCAAGTTATAAACCATGAAGTTAGCACGGCAAACAATTCGTGTATGAAAGCTATTGCAAAAGGCACAGTTAATGTAAATTGCCAAGAAGGAGCAATTGACCTACTGAACGTTTTAGAAGTGCCAGACATAGCGACAAATTTACTCTCTATAAGCAAGATTTGTGAAAATGGCTTTAAGGTTATATTTACAGAACGTAAATGCGAGGTGCTAGATGAAAAAGGAGAAGTTTTTGCATCAGGTGTTGCTGAGAATGGATTATATCGTTTGAATGATAAAAAATCGAGGACATTTCTAAGCAATGAAATATGGCACAGACGATTGGGACATTTGAATTTTCAAAGCATTAAGAGATTGAAAGGCATGGCCGATGGAATTCAAATTAAACCTAGTGATATGTATACTTGTGTAGCGTGCATTGAAGGCAAACATGCACGAGATTCGTTTCCTACAAGCAAGGAAAGAGCCAAAACGAGATTAGAGTTGATTCACTCAGATCTATGCGGACCATTTGAAGTTGAGTCAATTGGTGGTTCAAAATACTTCATGACTTTTATAGACGATGCAACACGTAAAGTATTTGTGTATATGCTCAAGTCTAAAGATGAAGCGAAGGAAATTTATGAAAGGTTTAAAGCGATGGTACAGCGCCAGACTGGTATGAAGATAAAAATACTCAGAAGTGACAACGGCCGTGAATATGTTAACGCTGATATGAAATCGAGTATGGAGCGTGATGGAATATTTCATCAAACAACATGCACATATACTCCAGAACAAAACGGAGTAGCAGAGCGGATGAACCGCACTATTGTTGAGAAAGTAAGAAGCATGCTAAATGATGCAAAGCTACCAAAGAGATTTTGGGCGGAAGCAGTCAACACTGCTGTTTATTTGATTAATCAGAGTCCTACAAGAGCACTAGAAAATATAACTCCAGAAGAAGCATGGTCAGGTAAAAGACCATATTTGGGACATCTTAAGATATTTGGCTCTACAGTGATGGTTCATAAGCCAAAGCAAAAACG
This sequence comes from Anopheles atroparvus, assembly GCA_914969975.1. NCBI lineage: Eukaryota > Metazoa > Arthropoda > Insecta > Diptera > Culicidae > Anopheles > Anopheles atroparvus. Next base: position 30,051,660 of record CAJZCY010000004.1, on the reverse strand, counting down.
AACAAAACTCGATCCGAAATCTCATCGATGCATTTTTCTTGGATATGCACAGAATACAAAAGGATTTAGAGTATTTAACACTTATACCAACGAAGTAATAATTAGTCGTGATGTTATTATCGTTGACGAAGGCCAATGTGAAGGGTTTGGCAAGAAAGAAACAACACCTGTTGAGTTTCTTGAAATAGTCTTTGCTGAAGGACAGGAGGAGTCAAATAACACATGTAATAATCTGATTGATCTTTCACCACCAGAAGATGCAACACATAGTTCAGCGGAAGGTATCTCGAGTAGGTGTGATCAGAGCAATAATACACCAAGGCGCAGCGGAAGAAGGCATAAGCTTCCAAGCAAGTACAACGATTATGTAATTAACCGCAAGTTTGTTCCATCATCCAGATTACCAAATGAAGCAGAGAATGTTTCCAGTGATTCGGATTACACGACGCCAGAAAGCGAATCTGATGAGGCTTTGGCAGTTTTCTCTCAACAAGCTTCGGGGGACGATCCGAAGAACTTCGCCGAAGCAATGTCGTCAGAAGATGCAGAGGAGTGGAAGCATGCGATGCAAGAGGAGTTGAAGTCGATCGAAGCAAACGAGACATGGTCGTTGGTAGACCTACCTCACGGGCGGAAGGCGATAGGCAGCAAATGGATTTTCAAGACGAAGAAAGATGCGGACGGTAATTAGTTGCGATACAAAGCTCGTGTTGTCGCACAAGGTTATAGTCAGCAGTTTGGTACTGACTACGATGAAGTGTTCGCTCCAGTAGTTAAGCAGACGACTTTTCGTGTTCTAATGGGGATTGCAGCAAAGAGGGGAATGATGGTTAAGCAGTACGATATAAAAACCGCATTTCTTTACGGCAATCTAGATGAGGAAATCTATATGAAAGTCCCACATGGTGTGAAAGTAGAAGGAAACAAAGTCTGTAGATTGAAAAGGGGATTGTACGGATTAAAGCAAGCAGCAAGATCGTGGAACCATAAACTTAATGAGGAATTAAAGCGGCAGGGGTACACAAGCTGTTTAGCAGATGCTTGTTTGTATAAAAAACGGTGTTCAAAAGAATGGTGCTATGTATTAGTATACGTAGACGATCTGATAGTTGCAGGAGAGAATATTGAAATGATCGAATCATTACTTGCTGGATTACAGAAATCATTTGAAGTGAATGTTTTAGGAGATATTAAATTCTTCCTTGGAATTGAAGTTGAAAAGGACAAAAAAGGAAATTATTTCATTAATCAACGCAATTATGTTAAAGAAGTAATTACGTCAAGTGGCTTATCCAATGCAAAATGCTCTAGCATTCCGATCGATCCAGGCTACATTAAGAATGAAGAAAAAACGGAGGAACTTAAGGATTATCTACTAGGGAGTCGCGATCGAGCGCTCGACCAGAGCAGACGTGTTCCAGCAGCGCTCCGCTACGCAGGAGAGAAATTAAGTGTGAAAAAAAAGAAAACCAAGACTGGCTTTGTGACCGTGTGTGGCCTTGAGCCGATTAAGCTTGGCCCGGCCCGCGCGAGAAAAACTGAAAAAAAAACTGAAAACTGAAAAGTTTGGCCCGGCTCGCGCAATTCCATTCTCGCCTTTGTGTGCGCGCCTTTGTGTGCGCTAGACAGCGCGTGGCATCAGCTGGAGGACGAGAAGGGGAAGAGGAAAGGAAAGCGGCGACGAACATCAACCACCGGCACCGTGCACCCACCCGGGGCACCGAGCATCGAGCACCGAGCATCGAGCGGAGTTATCGGTGCGTCCGCTTTGTGCGGGGTTGGCATCGGCGGTGACCACATCGAACGACGTAGCTGATTCCGTGGAAGGTGTACCCACTGGGGGACCGAGCGTCGAGCACCAACCGGAAGACGAGAGGAGGAGAAGGAAGCAACGGTTTTGTTCATCAGTTCGTGTGCACCGAAACATCGAGTGCTGTCTACTGCTTGCGCAGACATCAATTCCAGCAAAGACACCTTAAGCTCTAGCTCAACAACGAGGCAACGGCCGACAGCGCAACAAGCCAGCTACGTACGAGTGAGCGATTAAAAATCCTAGTGCCATCTATAGGATTGAGTCTGTAGCTGAAGGTTCGGCCATCAACACCATGACCTTGTAATGAATGTCAACAAAGTAACGAGGACACTTCGTTCGAGTGCGAACGAGATGCAAGTGGGGCTATCGCGTAAGAATCCGGCCTCGGGCACGATGGGTTCGAAAAAGTCCCCGTTGCAAGTTACTTCTCCAGAAGAACTCTCGGCAACAAGAAATGAGCTACAACAAACGAAAGAGCTACTAGAAGCATCTAGGGAAGAGAACATGCGCCTGCTTCGCACGCTGGAGCAACTACAGGAGGAATTCAGGATGATGAACGCCTCCATAGCATCAATCAATGCAGAATCGGAGCGGCATATTCGGGAGGCTCGTGAGGATGCGGAAAGGCGTGAAAGGGAGGCTCGTGAGGATGCGGATAGGCGTGAAAGGGAGGCTCGTATGGATGCAGATAGGCGTGACCGAGATGCGAAGGCCAATTGTGAGCGCCTTCACGAAGAACTACGTAGGGACAGGGAAATGCTTTCATATCTGACCGACCTCGTAGCGAAAGCAGGTGGGGCCCAGCCAATACCGATGACGGCAAACGCGTGGACACAGGAGCGCCAGTGGCAGAAGCAGCAGTTACAAGAACAGCAGACGGTGCTCAACAGCCAATCTGGGCAGCTTATAAACAGCATCATCCAAAATCCCGGCGGCAGAAGAAGCAAGAGCAACAACCACAAAACCAGGGAGTTACTGTGGAACAGTCAAACCTTGCAGAGGAGATTGATGGAGGCTGGCAGGTGGTTCATGGTCGACATACCAGGAGCAAATCACAGCCGGAATCACAAACACCTCAGCAGCAACAACAACATCAGCAGCAACGGCAGACAGATCAGCCGTGGCCGAAACAACATTCTTGGCAGGTCTTGCGACAGCAACAGATGCAGCAGGAGAAACGGCGACCACCGAGACGCCGGCCTGACGCCATACTAATAACACCAGTCGCTGGTGTCGATTTTGAAGGAATGTACCGTCCCATCAGAACGAGCTCTGAGTTGCAAGATATCCAAAAAAATATCCGGATTGGAAAGCGGACACAGAAAGGTAACCTGCGTGTGGAATTGACCAGGGAAGCAGACTCTGCAGCAGTGTGTAGCCGAATTCAGGCGGTGCTGGGAGATAAAGGCAGCGCAAGGGTACTAACCGAGATGGTGGATTTAATGATCAGAAACATTGACCATCTTTCCGGTGAGAATGACATCAAGGAAGCGCTGAAAGATGCCCTCCACAAGGACGTTTCCGTAGCCTATATCAAATTGTGGGAGCGTCCAGATGCAACGAAGCGTGCGAGAGTGCGTCTTCCACGCTCTGAGGCGGAGATCATTACACAATCTCCGAGGCTGTTGATGCAATATTCAGCATGCTCGATGGAAATAGTTCGGCGTGAGGACATAGCGAGAAGCCGGTGTTTCCGCTGTCTCGAATGGGGACACCTGGCACGTGACTGTCAGGGTGTTAATCGTCGTGATATTTGCATTCGATGTGGAACACAGGGTCACCGTGCTGCCAGCTGCACCAATGGAGTTAAGTGCATCCGATGTGGCGGACCACATCACATCGGCTCAACTAAGTGTGATAGTACGATTCGCAAATCATGTTAAAAGTTATGCAGCTCAATCTTAATCACTGTGCAGCTGCACAACAGCTAATGTGGCAAGTAGCGGTAGAAAATGAATGCGACGTGGTACTACTATCGGACCCTTACATCCGTCCGCCAGGAAATGGCAATTTCGTGTCAAATTTTGAGAACACGGCGTCAATAGTCACCACTGGAAAGTACCCCATCCAGCGAATTGTTACAGTCAACCTTAAAGGGCTTGTGGCAGCAGAAATAAATGGTGTTCTCTTTTGCAGTTGCTACGCCCCACCCAGTATGACTCCAGAAGAATTCAGCCAATTGCTAAGCCAACTGGAAATGCTTGCAATAACTGCTCCGAAAGTAGTGATTGCAGGTGATTTTAACGCCTGGTCAGCCAGCTGGGGAAGTGACATCACGAAGTCTGGGTATCCGCAAAAGCGAAGAGGCGAAGAACTACTGTCGACTATATCAGCACTCGACATGGTGGTCCTGAATGAGGGAAATGAACCAACTTTTCTTAGAGTTGGGATAGGTTCATCTGTTGTTGACGTCGCCTTTGCTACTCCATCACTCTCCCGTGGAACGAATTGGAAAGTACTGAAGGACTTCGTTCTCAGCGATCATCGTCCCATCCTTTTTACTCTCGGAACATCAGAACCCAGTGCTACCCTCGAAACCTCACACGCCAACACACGTCATATGTGGAGTGCAAGAAAATTCCATAAAGAAGCATTTGAGGAGGCATTCTCAGACCGAACATCGAACCTGCAAAGTCCCATCAACTATGACCAACTAATCGACTCGTTAGTGTTCGCATGTAATACAGCGATGCCAAGGGTACGTATATCGAAGCAAGCGCGTAAGAGAGTGTACTGGTGGACCGAGGAAATTGCGCAGCTTAGACGAATCTGTGTACGAGCAAACAGAGACTTGCAGAGATCTTACGGAACCGATCACCACGAGAGATGCTTACTCGAATTTCGTGAGGCTCGCAACAGTCTCAAGCGTCAAATTCGCTTTACAAAAAAACAGATGTTCAGCGAAATAATTGAGCTTGCAGATTCATCTCCCTTCGGGTTGGTTTATCAAGTGCTAATGAAATTCTTGAATGGCAGTAGCACCCCACAGGAAACATGTCCGATTCGCTTAGGAAAGATCGTAGACTCCTTATTTCCAAATCACCCAACGCTGAATTGGCCACCAATTACTGAACAAGAAGATCAGAGCTCAGAAGAAGTAAGGAGCGTTTCAAACGAAGAGGTGCAGGCCATAGCCGAAAGGCTGAAACCAAAGAAAGCCCCCGGTCCGGACGGCATTCCGAATGTCGCTCTAGCGGCAGCCTATAAGATCAAGCCAGAAGTATTCAGAGACATCTATCAGCATTGTCTCAATCATGGTGTTTTCCCAGAACCATGGAAGCGTCAGCGGCTTGTTCTGATTCCGAAACCCGGGAAACCACCGGGGGAACCAGGATCGATGAGACCTATCTGCATGATAGACGGTCCTGGCAAAGGCTTGGAAAAGATCATCCTCAACCGCCTCACACAACACATTGAGGAGAACGATTGTCTGTCAGAGCGGCAATTTGGTTTCAGACGAGGACGCTCTACGACGGATGCCATCCTGTACGTCATCAATCTGGCCACTCCAGCACGTAACCGCTATAGACAGAATGGAAGATTTTGTGCAATCGTCACCCTGGATGTTAAAAACGCATTCAATAATGCAAGCTGGGTGGAGATTGCCAGAGCACTACAGCGCTGTAGAGTCCCAGTCTATCTATACAAAATCATCGGGAACTACTTCCATTATTATTATTCCAGTATTTTGGAGTACGATACTTCGGCGGGTACTAAACGCAGAGTCGTAACAGCAGGAGTCCCCCAGGGCTCAGTCATCGGACCCACATTGTGGAATCTGATGTACGACGAAGTACTTCGTTTGGAGTTACCCAGCGGAGCAACGGCAGTGGGATTTGCGGACGATCTGGTGCTCACGATAGAAGGTTCTAATATCCCTGCAGTGGAGAGCACAATAGAGGAGGCCATCGGAATCATTGAACGGTGGATGCACAGTGTTCATCTCGAGCTAGCTCATGATAAAACGGAATACATCCTGGTAAGCTCACATCGCTCGAGACAAGCCAGCAGCTTTAGCGTTGGCAATGTGGTCATCAATGCGAAACAGACCCTCAAGTACCTCGGCGTCGTTATCGATGATCGCTTAAGCTGCGTATCACATCTGTCGCATGCAGTAGAGCGTGCTACTAACATCATGAACGTGATTACCAGGATGATGCCGAATCGCGTGGGACCACGGAGCAGTAGGCGCAGGGTAGTGGCAGCTGCAGTAGTGGCCCGTGTGCGCTATGGAGCTCCTATGTTCTCCCACCTCTTTGAGCGCAAAGTACATCGCCATTCCCTGAAGTCCTTCTTCAGGAAGCTGGTCCAGCGAGTTTGTAGCGCCTTCCGAACAGCGTCTCATGACTCCTGTTGTGTGGTTGCGGGGATGATGCCACTGCACATCACTATCGCGGAAGACACTCGGTGCTACATCCGATGCCGAGACACTGGCTGCAACTATCAAACTGCTAGAGTGGCCGAAAGGGTGGTCTCACTACAACAATGGCAGCGGGAATGGCAGGAGTCCGCTCATGGCGCTTGGACGCGTCAGCTCATCCCTGAAGTGACGAGCTGGACATCTCGTCGTTTTGGTGAAGTTGAATTCTTCACCACACAGCTGCTGACAGGACACGGCTTCTTCCAGGGTCACCTCGAGCGAATGAATCTCATTCAGGATGCACATTGCCCGGAATGTACGGAGTTAAGAGAGACACCTGAGCATGTAATGTTCGAGTGTCCTCGCTTCATCGCCGTGAGACGCCGTATGAATACTCAGGTCGGGGAAGAGGTAACTGTGGAGAACATCATCCCCCTGATGTGCTCTAGCCGAAACATCTGGTGCTCTATAGCAGAGACCATTAGAGTGATCCTTACCCGCCTGCAGCAGCGACGCATTCGCATCGAAAGAGGTACAGCAGAGACCGGTCCAGGTGCTCAGCAGGATGTCAGTCGGGAGAACCATATCATTAATGGTGATCCCGGCTCCATACTGTAGCGGTGGTTATGATCTTCTTGGAAGAACATGCTGCCGCGACAGGCAGTAGATCACCGTTGAAAGCTGGAAGAGTCTCATTAGCTCTTTGGTGGCCAACGGTGATCGTGAAGCTAAGACGCCCGACAACCCTCACCAAGTTGTCACAGCGCGACGCCGTGACGGATTGCTCATGCAAAATCGTCTATACCACTCATTTCCAATGTAATACCCCCGTTGGTAATCTGGGAATGCTTGGCGAAAGGCTCGAGGAGGTTTTAGTCGGTAAAAATCCGGCAGTACCCAATCGGTGGTTCCACGGGTCTCTATGAAGATCTCCTCCTCGGAAATAAAAAAAAAAAAAAAAAAGGATTATCTACTACAGAATCAAAATAAGGATATGCTAAGTAAGAAACTTGCGTTGAGGAGGAGTGTTGAAAAGAACCAACGCAAGTGAAGAAATGAACATAGGATTAAATACTTAGATTTATAGCAAAGCACGAAGCAACCAAAATTGTACGATAGGACACGAACTATAATCCGTCAATATAGAAAAAACTCTCTCTTCTATCACTGCACTCAAAGCGACTGGACGTGTTTCATTATAAACTCCGTATACGAATAACAATAGAACGCTTGTATTTGACTTATGAAAATTACAATTCTGTTCTATTTACTAATGCCGGTCCAGCATCCAGGCTCCGGGTAAGATTTGTCCTGGTCTTTTTCGTCGCTAACTTTTCTCATTTTAGCCTCCAGCTGCAGCGCAACGATCAATGCGTTCGTCAGGAGGTTTGAGCGAGTTAACGTTAACTTAAATCTGCTGTCTCCGCAGATCCCACGAAGCGCGGAGACAAAACAAACGAATCATATTGCCGCAGCGCGCGGACAACCTGAAACCCATTCCCACATTCCATTCCATCCAAGTTCACCTGCTGAACAAATCATGTAAAGCAGTCTAAGTCGGACCCTCACGGAAGAAGCATCATAATAAACCATCCAGTACATCAAGACGAAACAAGAACTCGTCAATTCTTTAACTGGCGCCCGAATAGGGACCGTTTTCAATAAACTTCATCCATCCATAAACGAAACGTGAAAGTGATACGGAAAGTTAAATCGACCTGCACTTCGAAGTCATCCCACTACGAAGGATGCCTAGGACCCGCAGTAGGATTATCATCCAAAAAGGACAACCCCGAAGCATCGAGCAGACGAAGAAGGAAGGAAGGAAGGAAGGAAGACGACCCATTATCGTACGATGGTTGCCGTATGTTTGCTGCTTCTGTGAGTTTAATTTTAATATATTCTTAAGTACGATTTAATGAATAAGCATAAATCCGAAAAATATCAGTGAAGTGATTGTGAAAAGTGCCAATTTTGAGAAAGAGATTTTGTTTGAAAGAGATTTTTTGAAAAAAATAGTTCGAGGAAAAAGTTCATAAAAGTGAAACTAATATTTATTGAAAAAGTGTAAGCAAATAGGCTGCTACATAATTAAAAAAAAAAACCTTTTTATTGAATAGTTGAAGCGTCCGTAATCGCTTTCAAAAATGAATCGCGAAGAATTTATTGAGGTTGGACGAGTGCCTGACTTAGTGAAAGATATACCGGTATTTGATGGTAATGCCGCGAGCTTAACTCGGTGGATTCTTGACGTGGAGAACGTATTGAAAATATATGAAAAAGTACCAAAACCTCCGTAGAATATCAAATATTAGAAGGAACAATTAGGAGAAAAATAAAAGGTGAGTCTGCAGACGTCTTAAATTCTAATTGTGTTACAGGCGACTGGAAAACAATTAAATGGACTCTTCTCCTTTATTATAAGGATAAAAGAGACCTGAAAATCCTTGATCATGAACTTTCTATGATCAAGAAAAGACAGTCTGAGTCACTTAGCTGTTATTTTAGTAGGGTCAACGACCTCCAAACAGCTATAGTGACGCAAATACAAGCCGACGTCAAGTTTTATCCTAATCAAGAAAGCCACATAAGTTATTTTAAGGAAAAAGCTATTGATTGCTTCATTAGAGGGCTAGAAAAACCACTCAGTTTTCTTTTAAAAAATTATAATCCAAAAACTTTAAGTGCTGCTTTCAACTACTGCCTTGAGTTTTACAATATGGACATGAGATCCGCTCCATTCAGCGACAAACCAAATCACAATATTCCAAAGCCAAAAGAATTGTTTGTACCCGCATCACAAAACCAACAGGGCCAATCGTTTCAACAACATCGACCGAGGAATATAAGAAACCATTTCCCAAATAACTTTTACCAACCACCACAGTTTCAACCCCGAAATACATATGGTTTTAATCAACCATCATGGGGACAGCAAAGGCCAAATTACTACCAAGGCCAACAAAGAAATTTCCATCCGAAAGGAAATCCATATGGAAATCTCCAACACAGGCAATTTAATGATCCTCCAGTTCCCATGGATGTCGATCAATCAATGCAATCTCGAACTGCATACCCAAATATCAAAAGAGCACGACCTTCGTCTTCGCAACAAAGACATCCAGGTCATTCGTTTGCGATAGACAGAAATGCACCTACAGACAACATTGATGCTCCATTAGAATATGTTTCAGGTTCAACTCCATTAAACGAGACATATTTGCCATCAGCAAAACAATTCAATAGACCCACGCAGTACGAGTCTAATTTTTTAGGGTGGGCAGCAAATTGGTGACTCCTTTTCTCCCATACATCAATTTGCAAACCACAACGGGAAAAGAATATCCATTTCTGATTGACACTGGATCAAACATAAATTTGATTTCACCAAAGCTTCCTTCTGATTACAATATGTCAAAACCATACACATTTTCTGCTAAAAACATAGGAAGCGCTAATGGAAAATTTAATGCTACTACAGCTATAGATATACAATTCTTTGCTCCAAAATGCATGGAATACTTTCAGTTTCTCGTTCACGACTTTCATCCCTTTTTTATGGGCATTATTGGTACAAAAGTTTTAGACAGCATTAAAGCGAATATATCCTTTGAGAGTTGTACCATGGCTATAATCACAGATAATGGAAATCTTATAAATATACCTTTAAAGCAGTATGTTTCCGAAAACAACAATAATACTCTAGATTTAAGAACGGATAATTTGAAAACAAATGTTGTGGCTGACGCTTTGAGTAGGATATGCTACTCCATGACTGCAACGCAACACTCAGCAAATGACAGCGAATCATTTTTTATTCCATCCACCGAAGGACCATTAAATGCTTTTCGCAATCAAGTAATTATAACAGAAGGACGGGACAAGATAGAAGAAAAATATCCGTTCCAAAACTTTAAAAGAATCCACGTATCAACGAACGATACAAGTGAAAAAAATCTATTAAACATACTGAAGACATATTTTGATCTTACGAAACTGAATGGATTGTATACAAGTGAATCTATGATGGGAAAAATCCAAGAAGTGTATAAAAAACATTTCAGTAGGCAAAACATGATAAAAATACGATTTACACAAACTATTCTAGAAGACATTGAATCTCCTACAAAACAAATGGATTTAGTTCTAGAAGTGCATAATAGAGCCCACAGGGGAATAGAAGAAAACAAGATGCAGATTTCAAGGAAATATTATTTTCCCAAAATGTCATCTGTTATTCGAAGTTTCATAAGGAACTGTAGAGTATGCAACGAATGCAAGTACGATAGAAAACCAATCAATTACCCTCTGCAGAAAACGCCATTACCAAAAGCACCATTCGAAATAATGCATATAGATATACTCTTTTTAGAGAACACTTGCTTTTTGACTTGTGTTGACAAGTTCTCAAAGTATGCTCAAGTTAGGAAAATTGACTCAAGAGCGACAATTGATGTACTTCCCATCCTAAAGGAAGTAATTTTAAAACATAAACCTCCTGACATTATAGTTATGGATATGGAGAAATGTTTTGATTCTGGCGATATAATTAACTTTTTCAACCGTTACAATATTGAAACTTATGTAACAGCAACAGGCCGAAGTGAGATGAATGGAATAGTTGAGAGATTCCATTCGACACTTTTGAAATTATATAGAATTTTCAAAACCGAAAACCCACAAACAAATCTACTTGATCTTATAGATTTGGCACTGTATCAGTATAATACCTCAATACATTCTTGCACAAAATTCACTCCTTTAGAAGTAATAACACCATCGAAAAACACTTCTTCAATATTTCAACAAGTTACACTGAACTTAAAAAAAAACAGGAAAAAGATAGCTCATATCATAATAAAGGAAAGAAAGATGTTATCTTCTCAGACACGGCACAAGCGTACAGCAAGACTAAGCGACGTCTTAAACAAGCTAAACCATATAAGAAAATAGAAATCGATCGTATAAATAGAACAACTATAACAACAAAAGATGGAAGAAAAATACACAAGAATGATCTTAAAATACAAACCATTTAACCATTACAGGTTACTCCCAACGGTTATAGGACAAAACATGATCATTGAAAGTATAACGTTAGCCAAGTTAGGAATTACAAATCCTCGATTATTAAGCCCAAACGAAAAACAATTAATTATAGCAAACATTCAACATAACAACATAGCGGCATATTCGATCACTGAGGCACTAACGTACACAACCACCAAGGTTGCAGTGAATTTAAAGGAGTTGGTTCTGATTATAAGTGTTCCTCAGCTAGAAACACAGGTTTACAGGAAAATTCAAATTTTTCCTATAACTAATAATCTTAAGAAAATTCATGTTCCTCATCCTTACTACCTATCCTACCAATCCACACATTACGTCGTACCGTCGCTCGATACATACATCTACAAAAGAAGCGACCTTCAAATGGATACATCAGCGTGTGTTCCAAATTTGCTAGAGGCAAAAGGATCAAAATGTGACTTCATCACAAATCCTCCAACGTATGAAATAATAACTATAACCACCGACCACATAATAATTCATTCGGAAAATTGGTTCATGCTCAATACAACATGTGGGATAGAACAACGAAATCTAACAGGATCGTTTGTGATTTCATACACATCATGCCGAGTCTACATCAACGGTTCGCTAGTATCGCAAGAACAAACCGATCTACCAGCATTACCGATTCATCTACCAATATTTGGAATCGCAGTTTCGCTAGGAAAACCCGTTGCGAATATGAGTCTCGAGCACATACATACTCTTCAAACAGAGCTACGAAAAAAATGGAACATATCAAACTGGAAAACGATAGTATCGCCTGGACATGGGGATGGTCCTTAACCAGTGGAATAGCTACACCGCTAACATTTATCATCATAGTATGTGCATATTTGTTCATAAAAACACGTAAGACGCAGATTAACATCAATACTCAGCCATCGCAATCCGCTGACATCGTCGAAGAATCGTTTAAAGCAACAACGATGTTGGAAATCTTTCGGACGGAGCCTCAACAATAGAGGGGGGCGAGTTAACGTTAACTTAAATCTGCTGTCTCCGCAGATCCCACGAAGCGCGGAGACAAAACAAACGAATCATATTGCCGCAGCGCGCGGACACCTGAAACCCATTCCCACATTCCATTCCATCCAAGTTCACCTGCTGAACAAATAATGTAAAGCAGTCTAAGTCGGACCCTCACGGAAGAAGCATCATAATAAACCATCCAGTACATCAAGACGAAACAAGAACTCGTCAATTCTTTAACTAGCGCACGGATTGGCAGCACATCGTATGTTGGTTTCGGCCGCGATCGTAGTATGCCGCTGCTGCTCCGGTGGATCGGGAACACTGTTGGCGGCACAAGAGGTGCAGCTTTGCTGCGCAGGTGGGTGTTCCTCCTATACGGCCTCCAAGTGCAGCTGCTGACGCACGAACACAGCAGCGGCGGGCTTAGTGAAAGGGCGTTAGTCATCCTCGCCAATTGTTGGTGCAGCCGTATCAATCGGAAACGATGAAACTGTTGGAAGAGAACAATTTCCTACCCCTCAACTGGTTGACATATGTCATGTCATATTGGCATCTTAACCAACCCGGTGACGTATATATTAAATTCATTCCGCCAATGTTCTTTGTACAATAAACACGTGCTTAAACTGGTATCGTTTCGCGTCGTGTATTTCTCCCTTCTCCAACAGGTAATGGGCCCAGGGAAAGTTCCAGGAAAGATTCCTAGGAAAAGTTAAAAGCCGTGTGTGTATTGTGTTTCGTGCGTGCGTGTATCGTATCGTTTTCTGGCGTGAATCGAAAAAGACAATCATGGCGGACGTCGGAAAGTTCTCGTTTCCCAGGCTAAACAACCACAACTATGTAAGCTGGAAGTTCCGAATGGAAATGCTGCTAATTCGGGAAGAATTGTGGTATGTGATAGATGAACCGAAAGTTGAGCCAGTGACGCCGCAATGGATCAAAGACGATAAAAGGGCTCGTGCAACTGTAGCATACGCTACGCATCCATAGGTTTTTAACAAAACATACATTGTATGAATATGCAATGTTGCAACCGACAGGAAAAGAGCCAGACAGAATCGACCGGAAGGTAATCAAATACGAATTTACCAATACCCGATTATCATGACAAATCAGAATTAAAGAACAAAGACAGAACCAAGGCGCATCCGAAAGTAGGTCAGAAAAACATACCCGCCAACGACGCCACACCGGAAATGCAAGTAGGGCATAATCAGAAGCCGCGACGGCCAGCCGAAAAGGGCCAATGCACGAAACCAGCGGATGACGAAACGCACCGTAAACAAATGCATTTCGATAAGCAAATGTAATTTTTACGATACTGCAAAAAATTGTAAATCTGTAACCGACAAATCGAAGTGGACAAAATAAAGTGAACGGGAAGCGATCGACAGTCTTGACCTAACAGTGAGCCTGATCGGACGTTTTCGATCGTGCCCCCTCCAAAGTAATAAGTGTTTCCATAAGTGTTCTCTAAAAATAACTCTTACATGGCGACCGTGACAGGACGAACCCGAGCACGAGCCACAGGAGCAAGACGAGCCACAGGAGCAAGACGAGCCACAGGAGCAAGACGAGCCACAGGAGCAAGACGAGCCACAGGAGCAAGACGAGCACGAGCCACAGGAGCAGGACCCCGAAGATAACGAGGAAGAAAATCACGGGGTATACATCCATAATTACGGGTACATCCCCGTACAAAGGGAAGTAGAAGAAGTTGCACAGGAGTGCGACAGGCTGGCCCGACAGGTAGGGGTGGCGGCAGAAGACCTCCTACAAGAAGCACAACAGGCATGGGCTATGTACGAGGCAGGGTACAATAAAGCCAAGCAAACGTACGCGATATTGGCGGACGTCCAATATGAATTAATAAACATGTTGCTGTAGTGAAAAAAAAAAACAATGAGTGAAAATTTATCAAAAAAAAAAAATCCGAAAGAAAAATCGTGAAAGAAAAACATTGAGAAACCCCACAGGAATTTCAGCAAACTAATCCGAAAAACCATAAGCAGTGAAATTATCCGAACATTTGGTGTAAACGAAAGAAAAACTTAAGTGAGCGATAAAAAGGAACGAAACAGCAAGCACCCAGAATAAACTTTTTACAGTTACCAACGTATTACAGCAGTACTGAGTGGAACTACACGAAAAGTGTGTGAATCAAAAACAAAAGTGGATACGATCGTATAAATACCGTAGCTCGACAATGGAAGTAGAATGGAAGTTAGATACAGTGTTGGTGCTAGTGGTCATTTTAGCGCTAGTGAAAATTCTAGAGTACTATTGTAAACTTATACAGTGTATAGTGAGGAAACGGTTATTAAAAGCATACGCACTACCGGCAGATGAGCCGCAAATTGCGACGACGCAAGCCAGCAGCGCAAGTGCAACGAGAGACCAGAGGAAACCCTGACCTACACCTTCGCGACAGCAGGCAGCAAAAAAAAAAAAAAGCCGAGAAGACATGGACGAGCAAGGAGTAAGCAGTGCAACACATCATCCAGATATCACAACGGAGCAGTACGGCGAATCGAAAGAATAAATGAGCTGAGGCATGCAAAGCAGAGCGACGCATCGAAGCAACCCTTGGTGAGGCAGACAACCCTTGGGGATACGAAGACAACCCTTGGAGGCGCATGGAAAAGTGAGTGAAAAAAGTAACAGTATGAAAATATAATAAGGTTTATGTAAAAAATTTTTTTTATATATATTTAAAAAAAGGGCCCTAAAAGAAAAAGAAAGAAATTGAATTATGAGTTATGGAACAGGATAATTTTTTTGAATATCAGATACAAAGACTGAATAGAATAGCATCAAACCTAAAGAAGACACCGATAAGAAGGTATAGGCCACAAACGATAATTAACAAACTCATAGAAGCGAAAGAAATTTATAACGAAACACTTCCATACCTAGACAAAGTTGGAAAGAAAGTAGCAGAAAAGTTGGAAACGCTAAGAGCTAAATATTCTGAAGTTTAAATTTTACTAGACGCAAGGCTTTAAGATAAAAAGCTGTTTTCGCTGAAGGCGATAGCTACAGTTATTTTAGCATTCATTAAACTAAGAAGGACAATCATGACTAGCGTACTAGAAGCGATCAAGACCGCTTCATCGGTCGTCCCACGATACGACGGTGAAGAGAAGAAGCTTGATGGAATTGTAACATCCATCAAAGCATTGGAACCGATCGTTAATGACACCAATAAGCAGGCTGTCATTAACATCATATTGTCGAAATTGGAGGGGCTTGCAAGGGATGCCGTAGGAAACGCACCCAAAACCTTGCAAGAGATAATAGACAAATTAACAGAGAAATGTAGAAAAAAAGAGAACACCTGAGATGGCAGTAGCACAGCTGAACGCAGCACGACAAAGAGGGTCGATTGAGGAGTTCGGAAATGAGATAGAGAAGCTCACTAACATGCTAGAGGCAGCATACATTGCTGAGCAAACAGCGAAAGAAATGGCTCACAAGAAAGCAACCAAGGCAGGAATCAAGGCGTTAGCCAATGGAATGATTGACAGCGAAGCTCGTGTCATCATTCGCTCAGGGCGATTCGAGAAATTAGCAGAAGCAATCGAATCAGCCATCGAGCTGGACAACGAGAAGCCAAACGCACACGTTTTGGCATTCGTAGCATTTTGTAATTATTATCGTAAGTTTGTTATGAACTTTGCTAAGATAGCAAAGCCGCTAAACAATTTGATCAAGAAAGACGTCAAATTCGTTTGGACAAAAGAGTGTCAAACAGCATTTGATACTCTCAAACAGAGGTTATTATCACCAACTGTACTAAAGTACCCAGACTTTACTAAACAGTTCATAATAACAACCGATGCTTCAGATATAGCATGCGGTAGAGTACTATCGCAGGTAACAGAAGGAAGAGATGCACCGGTGGCTTTTGCCAGCAAAAGTTTTACCCCAGGAGAAAAGAATAAGCCAATAATAGAAAAAGAATTAACGGCAATACATTGGGCCATTAACTACTTTAAACCGTATGTGTATGGAAGAAAATTCTTGGTGCGAACGGACCATAGACCGTTAGTATATTTGTTCGGTATGAAGAATCCGACATCAAAATTGACAAGAATGAGACTAGATCTGGAAGAATTCGACTTCGACATCGAATTCCTTGCCGGAAAAGCGAATGTAACAGCCAGAATCGTAATAGATTCCGACAAATTGAAGGCATCCATACCGAAAACAAAAGCAGACGTAGCAAAGCCGATATTAATGGTTAACACGAGAGCCATGGCAAAGAAGAATCAAGTTTCAGAGCAGACGAAACCAAATAAACAAACAGGGATTGATCACCCCACGGTTTGGGAAACGGATAGGCCATCCGAGGTTAGAAAGCTATTGAAATTAAAAACAACAGTCATGAAGGACAAAATTGAGCTCACGGTGTATAACAACAATTATAACAAAGCGCTAGGGATAGTAGAATTTCCCATGAAAAATGCGAAGACAAGCCAAGCACTAGAGTTTGCGCTGCATAATACATGCCTAATCGCAGAGCAATATAACAGAAAAAGAATTGCATTATCAAGTGAAGACGAAATATTTGAATATTATTCCCTGCAGACAATCAAAGAGGTAGCTAACAAAACTATTTCCGATTTCGAAATTGTCGTTTTTACTCCAACTAGATGGATTAAAAGTCAGAATGAAAGGCAAAGGATAATAAGAGATTACCATATGACCCCTTCGGGAGGACACATAGGTCAATACAGATTGTACGCAAAATTACGCGAAAAATACAAATGGAGACATATGAAGACGGATATCCGCAATTTCATAAGAAATTGCAAAGCATGCATTATTAATAAGACATTAGTTCATACTAAAGAGAAGGCAGTCGTGACGACGACACCTTCAAAACCATTTAGCGTAGTTTCAATAGATACGGTAGGACCGCTACCAAAAACAAACAACGATAACAGATACGCAGTAACAATTCAATACGATCTGACAAAGTATGTAGAAATAATACCAATCCACAACAAAGAAGCGAACACTATCGCAAGAGCGTTAGTAGAAAATTTCATACTCACGTTTGGAACATTTCTGGAATTAAGATCAGATCAAGGTTTGAAATACAATAATTTAAAATAATGCAAAAATTGTCAGAAATTTTGCAAATAAAACAAACATTTGCAACAGCATATCATCCACAAACCATAGGAGCATTAGAAAGAAATCACAGAAGTTTGAACGAATATCTAAGAAGTTATACAAATGAACACCATAACGATTGGGACCAATGGACAAAATTTTACGAATTTGTGTACAATACAACAATGCACACATCAACAGGATTCACACCTTACGAACTAGTATTTGGAAGACAGGCGAGCTTACCTCAGGAGTTATACAAAACAAAGGTAGACCCGGTATACAATGTGGAACAATATTACAACGAAATGAAATACAAGTTACAAAAATCAAATGAAACGGCAAGAAAAAATTTAATCGCAACCAAACTCAGAACTCAAGAAAAATCGAACGAAAAAACAAACCCAGCAAAAATTGAGGTAGGAGATCAAGTCTTTATTACCAATGAAAACAGAAAGAAATTAGACCCTGTATACATAGGACCATTCACAATAATAGAAGTGAAAGATACCAATTGCGTTATCAAGCACGATGTGTCAAACAAAATTACAACAATCCACAAAAACAGATTAAAGCTACAGGTTTGAAGAATAATATTATTCATTACATTCCTAATATTATTCTCATTAGGAGGGGAGGTGTAGCATACGCTACGCATCCATACGTTTTTAACAAAACATACATTGTATGAATATGCAATGTTGCAACCGACAGGAAAAGAGCCAGACAGAATCGACCGGAAGGTAATCAAATACGAATTTACCAATACCCGATTATCATGACAAATCAGAATTAAAGAACAAAGACAGAACCAAGGCGCATCCGAAAGTAGGTCAGAAAAACATACCCGCCAACGACGCGACACCGGAAATGCAAGTAGGGCATAATCAGAAGCCGCGACGGCCAGCCGAAAAGGGCCAATGCACGAAACCAGCGGATGACGAAACGCACCGTAAACAAATGCGTTTCGATAAGCAAATGTAATTTTTACGATACTGCAAAAAATTGTAAATCTGTAACCGACAAATCGAAGTGGACAAAATAAAGTGAACGGGAAGCGATCGACAGTCTTGACCTAACAGTGAGCATGATCGGACGTTTTCGATCGTGCCCCCTCCAAAGTAATAAGTGTTTCCATAAGTGTTCTCTAAAAATAACTCTTACACAACGATTGGTATTTGTGTTGAAGAGAACCAGTTCGGCATCGTGAAGACAGCAGATTCAGCAAAGGAATTCTGGGAAAAGCTGCGAGTGTATCACGAAAAGGCAACAGTGACGTCACGAGTATCGTTGTTGAAGAAGTTCTGCAACTTTAATCTTGCCGAGAACGGTGAGATG
This sequence comes from Anopheles atroparvus, assembly GCA_914969975.1. Lineage (NCBI taxonomy): Eukaryota > Metazoa > Arthropoda > Insecta > Diptera > Culicidae > Anopheles > Anopheles atroparvus. Next base: position 30,032,980 of record CAJZCY010000004.1, on the reverse strand, counting down.
GAGAGCCACCTCATGAAGATTGAGGAACTATTCGATCGTTTAGCAACTGCAGGCCAAACATTGGACGAATCGCTCAAGATTGCTATGATTCTGCGCAGCCTGCCAGATTCATACAATGGGCACGTGACAGCGTTAGAGTCGCGAGCAGATTCCGACATTACCATGCAATTGGTAAAGTCGAAGTTGATCGACGAATAGGAGCGATCGGGTGCATGTAGTGGTGAAATGAAAGCGATGAAAAGCGCGGTGAAACATCCCAACGGGGTAATTTCGGGCGTTTCATACTTGCCTCTCGCTCTATTACGTATGCCGTCTCGCTTACGATCATTATAACCCCCTGTGAGTTGTTTTTGCTTTTGCTGCAGTTCCAACCCACAATCGCTGTTGCTCGCTCGCACTCGTATATCGCTTCGCTCGCACACCCGCAAATGATTGACCCTCGAAAAGTCCACGGGTCTTACGAATACCGCCCCTTCTGTGCTGCAGCCGGGACGGTCCCTCTTTTGTATTGTCGTCCGCGCTGCTTCCCTCAATACGAGGGGGCTTGGTGATCGGCCGGGCATTTGAATGCGTTATCGTTTCTTAAGAACCATAAAATTTTATTTTGCGAGTCGTGCGTGCTGTACTCCACGGTCCGGGCTGCTTTATTCTTTGTACTGGCGTGCCGTGCTCTGGGGTGCCGCACAATTTGGTTTTAATTGCTTTTCTTAGATTTTGACCCATTCGTCCCCTCGATGGTATAGAGTTTTTTCTACTCGTACTTGATGCTGCCGCGCTATCGAGCCGCTCGGATTTATTGTTATCGATATTTGCACATTTTGCTTTGCCCCTTCAGTGCGTCCAGTGTTTGTTTTCTTCATGCCCGTTACCGTTCTTACGTATGTTCAACATGTGTTTTGTCCACGCGCTGATTTATCGCGAGATCGATCAACGCAAATCGGCAATACAAAAATATTGCATTATGACGACGCTTTAAATATCATATTTTCCAACCACGGATGCCCTTGAAACAATATGAGACAAAAGTAGCAAACCAAAATTACAGCATGCAAGACAAACCATGGCAGCCAATGGTTTAATCTGCCCGCGCAGATTTATGGTACCGTAAAGGTCCCACCGTATAGCTACGGTCCCACATCATTCACGCATGCGTAGCTTCAACCAAGAGTCAAGAGCGGTACTCTGCGATTCCCATCGGATTCATATACCGTTTTTGACACCGCGCGGAGACAGGCCTCGTATGGCCTCGCGTGTAAAGCGACAGGGCAATTTCAAAAACTTTTCACGTCTAAAGAGCCAGCGCCTTAGCAAGCGCTAAAACTTCAATCCGATAATTCACTAGAGTCTAAAAATAGCTCAGAGCAACTGACCCAAAAGTATAGGCATTCAAGGGGGTACGGGTAGAACGAGGGCAAACCACAGGCAAAAGGCGATAATCACCAAACAGACCAGACACCACCGACCGGCAGGCACAGACTACGAGGGGGCACCAAGAACACATGTAGAAAAAACGATACACGGAAAACCTTAAGCAAAGGCCATAAATCATACAAAGTCCCCGACCCCTCGAACGACACCACAGCGCAGGCAGGCAGTCGACAAGACAATACAATAGGAACGGTGCTGATGGGGGCAGCGCAAGTGCAGGTGCAGACGAGCGAAAGTGGATGGGGATTTTTTTTTTTGCACTACCACACTGACGCACCCTCGAAAAAAGTGGGCGGATCTCGAGGCTGCACCCTCGAAAGCCATGAATTTCGTCGAATTTTTCGAGGGTTTTTAGAGGCGAAAAGTATTGGAAAAATTCAACGAAAACGGCGTGGTCGAGTCCCCGGGATGTGGCCGGAAACAAAAGAGTTTGTTTCAATTGCGGTAGGCCGGGACATCTGAAAAGAAAATGTCGTGCTCGATCGGATTCACAAAATGGCGGCGACGAAAAGAAACGTGAAGGAAAACAAAAGGGATACCACGTCGAACACACTAGTATGTGTTTTATGGCCAGTGAAAATCAGCGTCGCCATGTATGGTTTGTTGATAGTGGTGCGAGTTGGCACATGACCAACGATAGAAATTTCTTCGAACAGCTCACAATGCATAATGGACCAGGTGTTATTATGGCCAATGGTAACAATGCAGAAGTACAAGGTATTGGACACGGTTCGCTACACTGTATGGATGGAATTGGTGGTATTGTTGATGTTACGTTGGAAAAAGTCCTACATGTTCCGACGTTGACGACCGGACTAATTTCCGTCGACAAGCTAACCGCGTGTGGATATACAGCAGTGTTCAAAGCCGATGGTTGTGAGGTTCGAAATGATGACGGTAAATTCATGATCGTTGGTGAACGTCCCGGATGTTTGTATAAGTTGCAACTGGCTGAAGTGTCGAATATCGCTAAGGAGAAGTTTAACACTGAAAACTGTCAGCATATTTGGCACCGTCGACTTGGACATCGAGATATGGATGCGATTCGAAGATCATCGAACGAGGAACTGGGCACCGGAATAAAGGACACGGACTGTGGCATTCGACAAACCTGTGAAGCGTGCATCGAGGGAAAATTGGCGCGGCATCCGTTTCCCTCAGCAACGGGGATCAAATCGACTGAGATTTTGGACTTGGTTCACACCGATCTCTGCGGTCCGATGCGGACAACACCACCTGGAGGAAAGAGATATGTGATGACCATGATAGATGATTATAGTCGATTTTGTATTATCTATTTATTAGAGACGAAGTCCGAAGCTGCGGGAAAAGTTAAGGAATATGTTCGTTTGGTAGAAAACCGTTTTAGTCGCAAGCCACGGGTTATCATTTCAGATGGTGGGGACGAATATGTAAACGAACAACTACGTGCCTTCCATGTCGAGGAAGGAATTAAGGCTGAATATACTACCGCATACTCTCCGCAACAAAACGGTGTGGCCGAGAGGAAGAATAGGTATCTAGTAGAAATGGCCACAACAATGCTACTAGATGCAGGGCTCGACAAGCGTTATTGGGGTGAAGCAGTTATGACTGCTGCATATTTACAGAATAGGCTCCCTTCGCGTTCTATTAGTACGACTCCATATGAAAAATGGTTTGGACGAAAGCCTGATTTAGGACATTTGAAAGCGTATGGTTGTTCCGCGTATGTACATATCCCAGGGGTAAACAGGGGAAAGTTTGATAGTAAGGCTCGAAAACTGATCTTTGTGGGTTACTCCGACCAGCATAAGGGATATCGTTTCGTTGATACTGAAACAGATAGGATCACAATTAGCCGAGATGCGAAATTCTTAGAAGATAGTGAACCGTTGCAAAATGAGGCTCAATGTGATGTTTCTGCGGATCGTTATTTTGAATACGAGTTTACTCCTACTGCCAGGAATAAGGAAAATACGGAAGAATGTCGCCTAGATGTTGGAGAAGATGGAAGCGAAGATGGTGTATTCTTCGATACGAATGATATTGATGAAACAGATGATTCCCTCGTTTTACCAGAGGGTGACCACGAACAGCTGGATGAAAATGGTGTGGAATCCATAAGACGATCCAGTCGTGTGAATCGTGGTGAACTGCCTAGAAAGCTGAACGATTATGTAGTAGGTGTTGCTACGCATATGGTTGATGAACCAACGAGCTTTCAAGAGGCAATGACGAGCGAAAATCAAGCGTCATGGAAACAAGCTATGGATAGTGAGATGCAGTCGCATATGAAAAATGAGACTTGGGAATTGGTTCAGCTTCCCAAAGGAAAACGTGCATTTGGAAGCAAATGGGTTTTCAAGCAAAAGCGAAATGAATGGATGAGTTTTTTCGTTACAAAGCACGTATCGTAGCCCAAGGATAGAACCAACGCTATGGGGAGGACTACGATGAGGTATATGCTCCGGTCACAAAATACAGTACTCTTCGAACATTGCTGGCTTTAGCGGGAGAGAAGAATAGAAGGAGGGAGAGAAACGCAAGTTCGCCTGCAACTGGACACCGCATCGGACATATCGGTAATAAACCGGGGTTTGTGGAAGCGGCTAGGAAAACCTCATCTGAAACCGTCCACGGTAAGAGCGAAAACAGCGTCAAATAACTTCCTCACATTTGAAGGCGAGTTTACCACCAACGTTACGATCGGCAGCAGAACAAAACAGGCAACAATTCGAGTGTCACAAACAAATTTGGCATTGTTGGGAGCAATTATGGTGCAGCTTTTTGCTCTTGGAGCTGTTCCCATGGATCATTTCTGCAATAAGGTTAGTGTAACCCTACCATGGGAGAAAACATTTCCAGCGCTTTTCCAGGGAACGGGTCTCCGCACAAACTCCCGTATACATCTACAACTACGACCAGGCAGCAGGCCAGTGTATCGTCCGAAAAGGCCTGTCGCCTACGCTATAGAGGAGATCGTTAGCAGGGAGCTCGATCGATTACAAGAACTGGGCATAATTACGCCAATTGCTCATTCTGATTGGGCAGCTCCTATTGTCGTCGTCCGGAAGGCGAATGGTAAGATACGGCTATGCGGAGATTATTCCACAGGATTAAATGCAGCTCTCCTTCCACACAAGTATCCGCTACCCCTACCGCAAGACATTTTTGCCAAATTAGCCCGATGTACCGTATTTACACAAATTGATCTTTCTGATGCGTTTCTTCAGGTCGAAATTGCCGAGCAAAGTCGCTCCCTTCTTACCATCAATACGCACCGGGGGTTATATCACTAAAACAGGCTACCACCCGGAATAAAGGTAGCACCAGCAGCCTTTCAGCAAGTCATGGATAAGATGCTTGCCGGGATCGATGGTGTTTCAACATATATGGACGACATTGTTACTGGCGGGCAAACGCAGAAAGACCATGATGTTGCTTTAGAAGAAACGCTGAGGCGCCTACACGACTATGGCTTCACAATACGTGTTGAGAAATGCGCCTTCAACAAACAACAGATTCGCTATCTGGGGCATATAATAGATAACCAAGGCCTGCGCCCAGATCCCGTAAAGATTGAAGCTATCGAAAAGCTACCGCCGCCTGAGGATGTTACCGGAGCACGTTCCTTTATTGGCGCGGTAAACTATTACGCCAAGTTCATACCGAATATGAGAAACTTGCGCTACCCTTTAGATAAGCTGCTGCAAAACGCAAACGCATTCGAGTGGACCTCGGAATGCCAAAGAGTGTTCGATAAATTCAAAACAATAATGTCCTCAGACCTTCTGCTCACACATTACGATCCGAGCCTGGATATAGTCGTATCAGCAGACGCTTCTTCTATTGGTCTTGGAGCGACACTTAGTCACAGATTCCCTGACGGATCGCTAAAAGTAGTTCAGGTCGACATTTCACGCTGCAGACAGACCACCGACCGCTACTTAGAATTTTCGACAGCAAAAAGGGAATCCCAGTGTACACTGCGAACCGGCTGCAGAGATTTGCTCTTACGCTCCAACTATACGACTTTGAAATTGAGTATGTACCCACTACGTCTTTTGGAAACGCTGATATCCTGTCACGGCTTATAGAAAACCACGCGAAGCCTGCGCCGGAGTATCTGATTGCCAGCCTTGAATTAGAAGAAGAGCTCAGGTCAGTTGCCATCAATGCTATTAATACGTTCCCGCTTAGTTTGAGGGACGTTGAGGCTAGTACGCAGACAGATCCATTGCTGCAGCAGGTGTATAAATACACGCACAAAGGTTGGCCCCGTGACGTTTTTCGGATCAGACTTGGCCCGCTTCTACGACAGAAAGGAATCTCTGTCAATCATCGGGGGATGCATTCTTTTCGGGGAGAGAGTGATCATTCCTGAGAAACTGCGAGCGCGTTGTTTGAGGCAGTTACACCAAGGACACCCAGGAATGCAGCGAATGAAAACTATCGCCCGGAGTTACGTGTATTGGCCAAGGCTGGACGAAGACATAGTACGCTGCGTGGCAACTTGTGAGGCTTGTACCGCTGCAGCCAAAGCACCTCCCCGAGCAACACCGATGCCGTGGCCAAAACCTGCAGGAACCTGGAAGAGAGTGCACATCGATTACGCTGGTCCATATCAAAGTGTTTACCTTTTAGTCGTGGTTGATGCTTTCTCAAAATGGCCAGAGATAATGAAAACAACGTGCACTACTGCTTCTACCTCAATTTCCATCTTGCGAGGTCTATTCGCTCGTTTTGGTATGCCGGAAACGATAGTCAATGATAGTGGTCCTCAATTCATTAGTGGCATATTTAAGGAGTTTTGCAACCTTAACGGTATAAATCACATCACCACAGCACCATTCCATCCACAGTCCAACGGCCAAGCAGAGCGATTTGTGGATACGCTGAAACGCGCATTGAAGAAGATCCAGTCAGATGCAACTACGTTAGATGAGGCTTTGGATATCTTTTTGCTGACATACCGATCAACACCCAATGCCCAATTGGAACATCAGAAAACTCCCGCTGAAATTATGTTCGGTCGCCCTATCAGAACAGCTCTGGAACTGTTGCGACCTCAATCGACACCTACAGCTTTACCTTTGTCCCCAGCTCCGCAAAAGAGAACATTCAACCCAGGGGACCCCGTTTCAACAAAGATGTTTGCCAGGAATTCATGGAAGTGGATTCCAGGACATGTTGTCCGAAGCTGTGGACGAGTCATGTTCGAAATCACTCAGGAGGATGGACGTCTTCTCCGTCGACACATAAATCAAATGAGACGCCGCAACATAAACAAGTCAGTTCAAGAAAAGCAGTTACCACTCGACTTGCTGTTGGCAGAATGAGTTCAGGCCGGAGTCTACTAGGTCGCTGTGTAACGATGCCTCAACCAGTCGACTCTTTTACGCCAGCATCATTTTGTTCGTCATCACAGTCCGTGTCCGTGCCTACAACTGCCAGAATGCCTATACCGCAGGTCCTAGTTTCTCCGCCAGCGAAATTGCCGCACACCGATGAACCTGAGTTTTTAGCAAACAACACTAATCTGGCCCCGGTAGAATTGCCACGTAGGTCTTCTCCAGTCAGAAGGCTCCCACGTCGGTTCAAACGTGAACGCGTGGCTACTTGGGCCACTCGTTGCTATCGGGGAACCGATAGCAACCGATGTGGAGAGAGAGAGCGTTCGGCTGTGTGTGTGAGTTCACAAGGCTCCCTGGCAGATGACCCACCGCCTGGACGTCATCGGGACACACTCGATCAGCGGCTGGCCATCCGTTGGCACCGGGCACCGGCTTCTTTTTTTAACGTGTACGTTTAATCGTGTTTGACATAATTTGTGAAATAAAGCTACTATTTACCCATAAAACACAAAATCTCACACTATTAAGAATTTAAAACCTAGCATTTCTTCTAATCAAATAGACCTAATTACTGGGCATAGAATGAGAGTAAAATGGACCAAAGAAGAAATAAGAAATGCTGTCACACTAAAATATTTTAGCAAAGGTGCATACAAGTATACGGCCACAGATATGAATTTTCCCCTTCCATCAATCTCTACACTGCAACGATATGCTGCACGTGGAGAGCCAATGTGACTAAACCGTGAGAACCATGGTGCCGACGCAACCAGCTCAGGCAGTTAGGCGCGAGTTCAGTTCATACGATTAGATTAGTCTTAGTCGGGGTTCAAGGCGTAAAGTTTGTGAATTACAACGTTTAGTAAATAATTTTTTTAATGTCTAAGTTGGCGTAAGAAAAATTAACTCCATTTTTATTGGCTTTGACCAACAAATGGTTTAAGACATCCTTTGAGAATCATAACGCGACTCCACCAAAAAGGAATTAATGTTGTAGGAATAGTCAGTGATAACTGTCACTCTAATGTTAGTTGTTGGATGAGCTTAGGTGCTCATGATTATTCTAAGCCATACTTTCCCCATACAATAACAAAAAATTATGTTTACGTCTCCCCAGAAGCACCACATCTTTTTAAATTATTAAGAAATTGGTTATTGGATAGTAGATTCAAACACAACAAAGAAGAAGTAGTACGGACTAGATTAAATGCGGAAATGACTCCTTTACACATATTACCTGAATATCATTTAGTAATGACACCACAAGAGCGTCAAAATGTGCGACGTGCTACTGAACTTCTGTCTGGGACTACTGCAGTATCTTTGCATAGACATTTTCCTCAAAATTATAAGGCACAAACACTGGCATAATTTATAGGAACATTTTACCTATGGTTCAGTCTTTCAAATTCATACTCTCTGTTCGGTACCATCTGCGCTCACGGTTAGATTTAAGAATTTTACGTACCACACTCCACAGACCCTCTCACCCTGACAAGGATCTCAATCCTCCTACCGGCCTTCCACCGGCAGGTATAAAAGAGCGTGACGGAAAGGCAAAATCTGTCATTAAGTTTCACGACCTTGAACAACACACAACGTAGGAAAACCACCAGCAGCAATCATCATCTCGGGACGTCAGAGAGAAGGAAAATAAATCTGCTCTTGTCAGAGCAACCAAAGATTTGGTTTAGTAGTTTTTCTTTTGTCGAGCCGGAGCCTTGCGGAAGAAGAGGTTGCTGCAGACCATCACCTGACACTCTCAAATGGCGAAACTTGATTATAAGAAATCATCCAAAGGAAGCGAGGATCAATTACAAGCGTTGAACGACATATTTGAACTTATGTCCAACATGACTGCATCGCCAACGCACATCCTGCCGCAAAAATATCATGACTACATGGATCGCAAACAAATCCAGTACATTTTGTCAAAACGCTAAAATTTGCGCTTGACGTTTGCGATCCACGAAGCCCGAGCTATACAATTCAAATTCATCCACCAACGCTGACACGTTTTCTCGATTGCCACTAAACTAAGAGTATGACAGTATGAATTATGAGGTGGATGCTTTGGAGACGAGCATCATCGAAACATTACCCCGAACAGTTAATGACTTAGCAAAGGCTGCTGCTACTGACAATGCGGTGAAAATACTTATGCAAGGACTGGAAAAACAGTCTATGCAAAGGATAGATTTGGCATTGACCAAAATGAGTTTTCTCGTCCAAACCACTCTCTCGAACAAACAAAAGTGCCACATCGATGGTTTTGAATCCCTTCCTGCATATATATGTGCACACAATCGGAGTAGTGATGGGACATCCTCGGTCAGTCAATGCTATCATGCCGAATGAGGTTCCCTATCACAATGTTATGCGTACCGCAATGGCAATTGGTTATGCAATGACAGGTCCCGGACATGTTGCCCAGGAATTTGGAGCGGCAGGTACAGAAATGGTTGATATTCATGAGTATCAAGATCCAGACCAACAGGATCTTGTAGTTGCCGAAGGTGGGGCTTTCGAAGATGCTCTCCAAGAAGTTGAACGCCCGCCCATTGGAGTCTATTATCAGGATTGGCTACATTATTACGGAAGGAATGCTGATAGAATGCTATTTGAACGTCATAATTATGAAGCTGCCCGTCTGATCTGTAGACGTCAGCACACATATCGAGAGCGCTCTATTGGCCTGAGCTTGGCCACATTTGCTGCTTCTATTGTCGATCAAGAACCATAATTTTCCAAGGACTACTTTCGAGTTAAAGAACTATCTCATTTTCCTATTTCGAATCTCAATTTTGTGACCTTCATTCACGTGAAAAAAAAAGGATTCATATTACGTGTGACAAGAGATTTTAAGGACCCTTTTTGTCTGAAAACATTGTACTGTTCGTTAGTGCGTCCCATTTTGGAATTCGGCAGTATTGTTTGGTCTCCTCTACAACAAGAAAGAATAGATAGACTTGAGACCATTCAAAGGAAGCTCACCAAAACGCTATTCTATCGTTTGCCATGGGCAAATCATGCTCATGGTACACCACCGTTGATAACACTTTGTCGATTTTTCAACCCTTACTGAGGCGTACCGTCCACGTTATTGGGGAAAACCATTTGTAGGCAGCTAGGGCTCTAGGCAAAGAATGAAGACCATTTGAAAGAAAGGTAGCTTATGTTAATATAATAACGAACGGAGCTATACATACATAATTTGTGCAGCCGTACGAAGTCAGCTGAGTGGCAGTTTGTGACACCAGTGGAAAAAACACGAACATTAAAATCGTGATCTTTGCAAGCAGGCGTTTTCCTGTATATTCAGGAAATTGCAAATAAAATTGAGGGCTGATTATCCATTTTTTCGTTCCAGGAAAGCAAGAAGAAATCGAAGAGCTTGAAACCATGAGAAACAGGAACTCCCCAAGAAAAAAAAAACTAGAACACAAAACAATAAACCGGAAACGAAGAAAAATATAAGACCAAATTTCTTCCCTTTTCTTTCTTTCTTTTTCTTCGTTACAAAATTAAACCACAAGATAAAGGCAGAAGTAAAAGATGGAATCTTCTAAGAAATATGTGGAAATTTATAGAAGAGAAATCTGATGCTGACGAGATATCTTCAAGCAGCGTAGCAAACATCAAAGGAGCAGTGAGGCGTTGCATGGGGAAGGTGACACGGAAGCTGCAAAACGCAAACGGCTTTTCTCATCTCCACTAGACGACTAAACGAGACTCAACGAGCCACATGCAAACATATCGGGTATGACTCTACAAAGTTGTAAACATAAAAATATGCATACTAAATGTATTCAACCACTTGTGTTGAAAACAGAACGCTCGATTATGGAAGAGGACGTCACCAGCATGCTTTACGAAGCATTGATAGAACAGAAAAGGAGTTAAATGACCTTGAACAACTCATCGGACAAAAATACCAGCTGCATCTTGCCAACTTTGAGACGTGCTATGCGGGACATTTGTGTAAAAACTCGGGAATGTCAAAAAAAATCCTCAAACAGAAACATAATGAAACAAATATTCAAACGACATTTCTTTAACCTGTGACGTTGCAAATAGCTATATCGACAATTGAGCAAATGACTGGAGTGCTAGACAATTGGACTCTAAAAACGCAGGAGCCAATGTATGACAGAATCAGAACATGGATAAATCACCAAATTTTCTTCTCTTTTCTTTCTTTCTTTTTCTTTGTTACAAAATTGTTGCTCAATGTTGCTCTCAACGAAATCACTACAATTGCACCGATATCGCACTTGGACATCATAAATGTTAGACATTCGAGAAACGATATACTTATCGAAAGCAGCCAAAGCCACTAGCAAATTGTTCGAAATTAAGGAAGTCAACAACATTGTGAACTTGTTGCTAAATTTGCTAGCTCTTGCTATCTTACAAACGATCAGAAGAATATAGAATAGCCAGAACCAACAGCAGAAATCGAGCTGATGGTCTTGGACGGACTGTAACTTTTCAACAATCGGACCTTCATGTAAAGTACGAGGGCGTACTTTTCCTCATCCCCCGGAGGAGTTACGTTGAGCACCTAGACGCACGGTCAGCTAATCCGTCACACGATAACTTGCACTAGACGATCGTGTTACGCAACACCACGCGTCCATACCACGGCACGAGGCGCACCGTCTTCGTTCTAAGGGCACACCGACGTTCCGTAGGCAGGTAGGGCCCTTAGGCATAGAGAAGAACATTTAGTTTTTAAATAGAACTCATCACGTGAGGTAGTTTGTTTTAATGTAATAAAGAATGGAGCTATCCGCACATAATTACTTTTCGGAGCGAAGAAAGTTAAACACAATTCTAATAATATAATTATAAAAATATAATAGAAAAATCCAGTGGTCAACACCAGAGTCGACTAGTGACGCACAAGTAAGACAAAACACAAATGACGGTTAGCACCAATAATGGTTTCCGGCTCCGAAACCGCGTCAACGCGCATGGACCTGTCCGTCCGGCGAAGGAGTAGAAGCTGGAAGCCTTGCTCAAGCTGCACGAAGCGACGACGGCAGCGGGCATTGGGGACGTCAGAACTGGAGGCAGCGGAAGTAGAGCCGACGCAGCGCGGGTCAACAGGCCGACAGGGACCGGGCGCGACATGGCCGTGGCTGATGTTGGACAACGGAAAAGGTGGGGCCTGCGCCGGCCCGGCTTGGCCCTCCCAATCAGAGATGGCGGAGCAATACCGCCCACCCCCACCCTGGCACTAGTGGGAAGTTGCATCCCGGGGTGGATGAAAAGGGATGGAGTAGGGACTACCGCGCTATTCTTACAAAAAAATTGTGATAAAAGAATTAGAATTTTAAGCAGGAATAAAGCACGAATCCTTATAAAAAAACAATGATGGTTAACACGAACTGACGGTGCATTATGCTGGTGTTAGAACGAATGGCTTTCATCTCTCTTCCGGTACGTGCTTTTTCACAACGCCTAGCATATAATTTATACCACTACGGATAAATATCGATATCTACATTAGTTTTATATTAAACCAATTCCAAACAAAACTAATTTGCGATTAAAAACCAACATGGCGAATGAATCAACGTCTAAACAAGCGACTGTCGCAATGTCTGGCTTGTTCCCTGATACTGCTCCTGTTTCGACCAAGATGTTCCGTGGAGGACTTCGTGATCGTCCCGTGCAGCAGTTAAGAGCACCAGCTAAGGCCCACGGTGAATACGCAGGCGACTGGTTCCTAAGCCATCAAGGACAAAAACCGGAACTCGTGCTTACTAAGTACCCTGAAGATTGTACTGCAGAGGTCATTGCTGAAACGATCTTCCGGCGTGGCACTGGGAACCCAGTGGGAGCAGACTATGTAGTATTCATGATGGCAGAGGCCTTCAAGAAGATAGAGGCATCTAATACATCGGAATGGTCATCTTTTGGAACCCTCATTGCGCCAGCGGGAGTCAATGTCACCCCACTCTCCGTGTTAGATGTGAAAGAGGTCACTCCGGATAATGTAGTGGGTTTGCCAGACGCTGCTACAACCCGCACTGTGACGCCCTTGGCTTTGCTTTATTTGGTTTTCGCCCCTCTTCGGCTGGATACTACATATGCAGAGTATAAAGATGCTCTGGTTGCGTGGATGACTGCAGCCATGGGTGCTATGAGGCTACCGCCCAATTTGTCTCCTGCGACATTTGCCACCGGATACGCTAATCTTCGTAATAACAACAATTATTTAAAGCTGACTGCGGCTCTTGACATGTTCTTGAATCGCTTCCCTGGAAATGATCATGCCAAGCTCAGAATTGGAACTATTGTATCTCGATTCAAGGACTGTGGTCAGTGGTCTTAAAACATTGGTCTATTTCACTAGCATTATGGGAGTAAGTGACGAGGATATCCTAGGTTGGGTTTGGAACAAGGATGTAGCCCGTGATATTGAACGAGTAATGGACTATAGGAGTGCCCCGGATGATGAATACGGGTATGGGCCATACTTCTCTTTCATGAAATTCGGATCAAAGAGTGCCACATCGATGGTTATGAATCCCTTCCTGCATATATATGTGCACACAATCGGAGTAGTGATGGGACATCCTCGGTCAGTCAATGCTATCATGCCGAATGAGGTTCCCTATCACAATGTTATGCGTACCGCAATGGCAATTGGTTATGCAATGACAGGCCCCGGACATGTTGCCCAGGAATTTGGAGCGGCAGGTACAGAAATGGTTGATATTCATGAGTATCAAGATCCAGACCAACAGGATCTTGTAGTTGCCGAAGGTGGGGCTTTCGAAGATGCTCTCCAAGAAGTTGAACGCCCGCCCATTGGAGTCAATTATCAGGATTGGCTACATTATTACGGAAGGAATGCTGATAGAATGCTATTTGAACGTCATAATTATGAAGCTGCCCGTCTGATCTGTAGACGTCAGCACACATATCGAGAGCGCTCTATTGGCCTGAGCTTGGCCACATTTGCTGCTTCTATTGTCGATCAAGAACCATAATTTTCCAAGGACTACTTTCGAGTTAAAGAACTATCTCATTTTCTATTTCGAATCTCAATTTTGTGACCTTCATTCACGTGAAAAAAAAAGGATTCATATTACGTGTGACAAGAGATTTTAAGGACCCTTTTTGTCTGAAAACATTGTACTGTTCGTTAGTGCGTCCCATTTTGGAATTCGGCAGTATTGTTTGGTCTCCTCTACAACAAGAAAGAATAGATTGACTTGAGACCATTCAAAGGAAGCTCACCAAAACGCTATTCTATCGTTTGCCATGGGCAAATCATGCTCATGGTACACCACCGTTGATAACACTTTGTCGATTTTTCAACCCTTACTGAGGCGTACCGTCCACGTTATTGGGGAAAACCATTTGTAGGCAGCTAGGGCTCTAGGCAAAGAATGAAGACCATTTGAAAGAAAGGTAGCTTATGTTAATATAATAACGAACGGAGCTATACATACATAATTTGAGCAGCCGTACGAAGTCAGCTGAGTGGCAGTTTGTGACACCAGTGGAAAAAACACGAACATTAAAATCGTGATCTTTGCAAGCAGGCGTTTTCCTGTATATTCAGGAAATTGCAAATAAAATTGAGGGCTGAGTATCCATTTTTTCGTTCCAGGAAAGCAAGAAGAAATCGAAGAGCTTGAAACCATGAGAAACAGGAACTCCCCAAGAAAAAAAAAACTAGAACACAAAACAATAAACCGGAAACGAAGAAAAATATAAGACCAAATTTCTTCCCTTTTCTTTCTTTCTTTTTCTTCGTTACAAAATTAAACCACAAGATAAAGGCAGAAGTAAAAGATGGAATCTTCTAAGAAATATGTGGAAATTTATAGGAGAGAAATCTGATGCTGACGAGATATCTTCAAGCAGCGTAGCAAACATCAAAGGAGCAGTGAGGCGTTGCATGGGGAAGGTGACACGGAAGCTGCAAAACGCAAACGGCTTTTCTCATCTCCACTAGACGACTAAACGAGACTCAACGAGCCACATGCAAACATATCGGGTATGACTCTACAAAGTTGTAAACATAAAAATATGCATACTAAATGTATTCAACCACTTGTGTTGAAAACAGAACGCTCGATTATGGAAGAGGACGTCACCAGCATGCTTTACGAAGCATTGATAGAACAGAAAAGGAGTTAAATGATCTTGAACAACTCATCGGACAAAAATACCAGCTGCATCTTGCCAACTTTGAGACGTGCTATGCGGGACATTTGTGTGAAAACTCGGGAATGTCAAAAAAAATCCTCAAACAGAAACATAATGAAACAAATATTCAAACGACATTTCTTTAACCTGTTACGTTGCAAATAGCTATATCGACAATTGAGCAAATGACTGGAGTGCTAGACAATTGGACTCTAAAAACGCAGGAGCCAATGTATGACAGAATCAGAACATGGATAAATCACCAAATTTTCTTCTCTTTTCTTTCTTTCTTTTTCTTTGTTACAAAATTGTTGCTCAATGTTGCTCTCAACGAAATCACTACAATTGCACCGATATCGCACTTGGACATCATAAATGTTAGACATTCGAGAAACGATATACTTATCGAAAGCAGCCAAAGCCACTAGCAAATTGTTCGAAATTAAGGAAGTCAACAACATTGTGAACTTGTTGCTAAATTTGCTAGCTCTTGCTATCTTACAAACGATCAGAAGAATATAGAATAGCCAGAACCAACAGCAGAAATCGAGCTGATGGTCTTGGAAGGACTGTAACTTTTCAACAATCGGACCTTCATGTAAAGTACGAGGGCGTACTTTTCCTCATCCCCCGGAGGAGTTACGTTGAGCACCTAGACGCACGGTCAGCTAATCCGTCACACGATAACTTGCACTAGACGATCGTGTTACGCAAAACCATACCACGGCACGAGGCGCACCGTCATCGTTCTAAGGGCACACCGACGTTCCGTAGGCAGGTAGGGCCCTTAGGCATAGAGAAGAACATTTAGTTTTTAAATAGAACTCATCACGTGAGGTAGTTTGTTTTAATGTAATAAAGAATGGAGCTATCCGCACATAATTACTTTTCGGAGCGAAGAAAGTTAAACACGATTCTAATAATATAATTATAAAAATATAATAGAAAAATCCAGTGGTCAACACCAGAGTCGACTAGTGACGCACAAGTAAGACAAAACACAAATGACGGTTGGCATCAATGATGGTTTCCGGCTCCGAAACCGCGTCAACGCGCATGGACCTGTCCGTCCGGCGAAGGAGTAGAAGCTGGAAGCCTTGCTCAAGCTGCACGAAGCGACGACGGCAGCGGGCATTGGGGACGTCAGAACTGGAGGCAGCGGAAGTAGAGCCGACGCAGCGCGCGTCAACAGGCCGACAGGGACCGGGCGCGACATGGCCGTGGCTGATGTTGGACAACGGAAAAGGTGGGGCCTGCGCCGGCCCGGCTTGGCCCTCCCAATCAGAGATGGCGGAGCAATACCGCCCACCCCCACCCTGGCACTAGTGGGAAGTTGCATGCCGGGGTGGATGAAAAGGGATGGAGTAGGGACTACCGCGCTATTCTTACAAAAAAATTGTGATAAAAGAATTATAATTTTAAGCAGGAATAAAGCACGAATCCTTATAAAAAAACAATGATGGTTAACACGAACTGACGGTGCATTATGCTGGTGTTAGAACGAATGGCTTTCATCTCTCTTTCGGTACGTGCTTTTTCACAACGCCTAGCATATAATTTATACCACTACGGATAAATATCGATATCTACATTAGTTTTATATTAAACCAATTCCAAACAAAACTAATTTGCGATTAAAAACCAACATGGCGAATGAATCAACGTCTAAACAAGCGACTGTCGCAATGTCTGGCTTGTTCCCTGATACTGCTCCTGTTTCGACCAAGATGTTCCGTGGAGGACTTCGTGATCGTCCCGTGCAGCAGTTAAGAGCACCAGCTAAGGCCCACGGTGAATACGCAGGCGACTGGTTCCTAAGCCATCAAGGACAAAAACCGGAACTCGTGCTTACTAAGTACCCTGAAGATTGTACTGCAGAGGTCATTGCTGAAACGATCTTCCGGCGTGGCACTGGGAACCCAGTGGTAGCAGACTATGTAGTATTCATGATGGCAGAGGCCTTCAAGAAGATAGAGGCATCTAATACATCGGAATGGTCATCTTTTGGAACCCTCATTGCGCCAGCGGGAGTCAATGTCACCCCACTCTCCGTGTTAGATGTGAAAGAGGTCACTCCGGATAATGTAGTGGGTTTGTCAGACGCTGCTACAACCCGCACTGTGACGCCCTTGGCTTTGCTTTATTTGGTTTTCGCCCCTCTTCGGCTGGATACTACATATGCAGAGTATAAAGATGCTCTGGTTGCGCGGATGACTGCAGCCATGGGTGCTATGAGGCTACCGCCCAATTTGTCTCCTGCGACATTTGCCACCGGATACGCTAATCTTCGTAATAACAACAATTATTTAAAGCTGACTGCGGCTCTTGACATGTTCTTGAATCGCTTCCCTTGAAATGATCATGCCAAGCTCAGAATTGGAACTATTGTATCTCGATTCAAGGACTGTGGTCAGTGGTCTTAAAACATTGGTCTATTTCACTAGCATTATGGGAGTAAGTGACGAGGATATCCTAGGTTGGGTTTGGAACAAGGATGTAGCCCGTGATATTGAACGAGTAATGGACTATAGGAGTGCCCCGGATGATGAATACGGATATGGGCCATACTTCTCTTTCATGAAATTCGGATCAAAGAGTGCCACATCGATGGTTATGAATCCCTTCCTGCATATATATGTGCACACAATCGGAGTAGTGATGGGACATCCTCGGTCAGTCAATGCTATCATGCCGAATGAGGTTCCCTATCACAATGTTATGCGTACCGCAATGGCAATTGGTTATGCAATGACAGGCCCCGGACATGTTGCCCAGGAATTTGGAGCGGCAGGTACAGAAATGGTTGATATTCATGAGTATCAAGATCCAGACCAACAGGATCTTGTAGTTGCCGAAGGTGGGGCTTTCGAAGATGCTCTCCAAGAAGTTGAACGCCCGCCCATTGGAGTCAATTATCAGGATTGGCTACATTATTACGGAAGGAATGCTGATAGAATGCTATTTGAACGTCATAATTATGAAGCTGCCCGTCTGATCTGTAGACGTCAGCACACATATCGAGAGCGCTCTATTGGCCTGAGCTTGGCCACATTTGCTGCTTCTATTGTCGATCAAGAACCATAATTTTCCAAGGACTACTTTCGAGTTAAAGAACTATCTCATTTTCTATTTCGAATCTCAATTTTGTGACCTTCATTCACGTGAAAAAAAAGGATTCATATTACGTGTGACAAGAGATTTTAAGGACCCTTTTTGTCTGAAAACATTGTACTGTTCGTTAGTGCGTCCCATTTTGGAATTCGGCAGTATTGTTTGGTCTCCTCTACAACAAGAAAGAATAGATAGACTTGAGACCATTCAAAGGAAGCTCACCAAAACGCTATTCTATCGTTTGCCATGGGCAAATCATGCTCATGGTACACCACCGTTGATAACACTTTGTCGATTTTTCAACCCTTACTGAGGCGTACCGTCCACGTTATTGGGGAAAACCATTTGTAGGCAGCTAGGGCTCTAGGCAAAGAATGAAGACCATTTGAAACAAAGGTAGCTTATGTTAATATAATAACGAACGGAGCTATACATACATAATTTGAGCAGCCGTACGAAGTCAGCTGAGTGGCAGTTTGTGACACCAGTGGAAAAAACACGAACATTAAAATCGTGATCTTTGCAAGCAGGCGTTTTCCTGTATATTCAGGAAATTGCAAATAAAATTGAGGGCTGAGTATCCATTTTTTCGTTCCAGGAAAGCAAGAAGAAATCGAAGAGCTTGAAACCATGAGAAACAGGAACTCCCCAAGAAAAAAAAACTAGAACACAAAACAATAAACCGGAAACGAAGAAAAATATAAGACCAAATTTCTTCTCTTTTCTTTCTTTCTTTTTCTTCGTTACAAAATTAAACCACAAGATAAAGGCAGAAGTAAAAGATGGAATCTTCTAAGAAATATGTGGAAATTTATAGGAGAGAAATCTGATGCTGACGAGATATCTTCAAGCAGCGTAGCAAACATCAAAGGAGCAGTGAGGCGTTGCATGGGGAAGGTGACACGGAAGCTGCAAAACGCAAACCGCTTTTCTCATCTCCACTAGACGACTAAACGAGACTCAACGAGCCACATGCAAACATATCGGGTATGACTCTACAAAGTTGTAAACATAAAAATATGCATACTAAATGTATTCAACCACTTGTGTTGAAAACAGAACGCTCGATTATGGAAGAGGACGTCACCAGCATGCTTTACGAAGCATTGATAGAACAGAAAAGGAGTTAAATGACCTTGAACAACTCATCGGACAAAAATACCAGCTGCATCTTGCCAACTTTGAGACGTGCTATGCGGGACATTTGTGTGAAAACTCGGGAATGTCAAAAAAAATCCTCAAACAGAAACATTATGAAACAAATATTCAAACGACATTTCTTTAACCTGTGACGTTGCAAATAGCTATATCGACAATTGAGCAAATGACTGGAGTGCTAGACAATTGGACTCTAAAAACGCAGGAGCCAATGTATGACAGAATCAGAACATGGATAAATCACCAAATTTTCTTCTCTTTTCTTTCTTTCTTTTTCTTTGTTACAAAATTGTTGCTCAATGTTGCTCTCAACGAAATCACTACAATTGCACCGATATCGCACTTGGACATCATAAATGTTAGACATTCGAGAAACGATATACTTATCGAAAGCAGCCAAAGCCACTAGCAAATTGTTCGAAATTAAGGAAGTCAACAACATTGTGAACTTGTTGCTAAATTTGCTAGCTCTTGCTATCTTACAAACGATCAGAAGAATATAGAATAGCCAGAACCAACAGCAGAAATCGAGCTGATGGTCTTGGAAGGACTGTAACTTTTCAACAATCGGACCTTCATGTAAAGTACGAGGGCGTACTTTTCCTCATCCCCCGGAGGAGTTACGTTGAGCACCTAGACGCACGGTCAGCTAATCCGTCACACGATAACTTGCACTAGACGATCGTGTTACGCAAAACCATACCACGGCACGAGGCGCACCGTCATCGTTCTAAGGGCACACCGACGTTCCGTAGGCAGGTAGGGCCCTTA
Organism: Anopheles atroparvus; assembly: GCA_914969975.1. Taxonomy (NCBI): domain Eukaryota; kingdom Metazoa; phylum Arthropoda; class Insecta; order Diptera; family Culicidae; genus Anopheles; species Anopheles atroparvus. Next base: position 30,013,004 of record CAJZCY010000004.1, on the reverse strand, counting down.
GGCATAGAGAAGAACATTTAGTTTTTAAATAGAACTCATCACGTGAGGTAGTTTGTTTTAATGTAATAAAGAATGGAGCTATCCGCACATAATTACTTTTCGGAGCGAAGAAAGTTAAACACGATTCTAATAATATAATTATAAAAATATAATAGAAAAATCCAGTGGTCAACACCAGAGTCGACTAGTGACGCACAAGTAAGACAAAACACAAATGACGGTTGGCATCAATGATGGTTTCCGGCTCCGAAACCGCGTCAACGCGCATGGACCTGTCCGTCCGGCGAAGGAGTAGAAGCTGGAAGCCTTGCTCAAGCTGCACGAAGCGACGACGGCAGCGGGCATTGGGGACGTCAGAACTGGAGGCAGCGGAAGTAGAGCCGACGCAGCGCGCGTCAACAGGCCGACAGGGACCGGGCGCGACATGGCCGTGGCTGATGTTGGACAACGGAAAAGGTGGGGCCTGCGCCGGCCCGGCTTGGCCCTCCCAATCAGAGATGGCGGAGCAATACCGCCCACCCCCACCCTGGCACTAGTGGGAAGTTGCATGCCGGGGTGGATGAAAAGGGATGGAGTAGGGACTACCGCGCTATTCTTACAAAAAAATTGTGATAAAAGAATTAGAATTTTAAGCAGGAATAAAGCACGAATCCTTATAAAAAAACAATGATGGTTAACACGAACTGACGGTGCATTATGCTGGTGTTAGAACGAATGGCTTTCATCTCTCTTCCGGTACGTGCTTTTTAACAACGCCTAGCATATAATTTATACCACTACGGATAAATATCGATATCTACATTAGTTTTATATTAAACCAATTCCAAACAAAACTAATTTGCGATTAAAAACCAACATGACGAATGAATCAACGTCTAAACAAGCGACTGTCGCAATGTCTGGCTTGTTCCCTGATACTGCTCCTGTTTCGACCAAGATGTTCCGTAGAGGACTTCGTGATCGTCCCGTGCAGCAGTTAAGAGCACCAGCTAAGGCCCACGGTGAATACGCAGGCGACTGGTTCCTAAGCCATCAAGGACAAAAACCGGAACTCGTGCTTACTAAGTACCCTGAAGATTGTACTGCAGAGGTCATTGCTGAAACTATCTTCCGGCGTGGCACTGGGAACCCAGTGGTAGCAGACTATGTAGTATTCATGATGGCAGAGGCCTTCAAGAAGATAGAGGCATCTAATACATCGGAATGGTCATCTTTTGGAACCCTCATTGCGCCAGCGGGAGTCAATGTCACCCCACTCTCCTTGTTAGATGTGAAGGAGGTCACTCGGGATAATGTAGTGGGTTTGTCAGACGCTGCTACAACCCGCACTGTGACGCCCTTGGCTTTGCTTTATTTGGTTTTCGCCCCTCTTCGGCTGGATACTACATATGCAGAGTATAAAGATGCTCTGGTTGCGCGGATGACTGCAGCCATGGGTGCTATGAGGCTACCGCCCAATTTGTCTCCTGCGACATTTGCCACCGGATACGCTAATCTTCGTAATAACAACAATTATTTAAAGCTGACTGCGGCTCTTGACATGTTCTTGAATCGCTTCCCTTGAAATGATCATGCCAAGCTCAGAATTGGAACTATTGTATCTCGATTCAAGGACTGTGGTCAGTGGTCTTAAAACATTGGTCTATTTCACTAGCATTATGGGAGTAAGTGACGAGGATATCCTAGGTTGGGTTTGGAACAAGGATGTAGCCCGTGATATTGAACGAGTAATGGACTATAGGAGTGCCCCGGATGATGAATACGGATATGGGCCATACTTCTCTTTCATGAAATTCGGATCAAAGAGTGCCACATCGATGGTTATGAATCCCTTCCTGCATATATATGTGCACACAATCGGAGTAGTGATGGGACATCCTCGGTCAGTCAATGCTATCATGCCGAATGAGGTTCCCTATCACAATGTTATGCGTACCGCAATGGCAATTGGTTATGCAATGACAGGCCCCGGACATGTTGCCCAGGAATTTGGAGCGGCAGGTACAGAAATGGTTGATATTCATGAGTATCAAGATCCAGACCAACAGGATCTTGTAGTTGCCGAAGGTGGGGCTTTCGAAGATGCTCTCCAAGAAGTTGAACGCCCGCCCATTGGAGTCAATTATCAGGATTGGCTACATTATTACGGAAGGAATGCTGATAGAATGCTATTTGAACGTCATAATTATGAAGCTGCCCGTCTGATCTGTAGACGTCAGCACACATATCGAGAGCGCTCTATTGGCCTGAGCTTGGCCACATTTGCTGCTTCTATAGTCGATCAAGAACCATAATTTTCCAAGGACTACTTTCGAGTTAAAGAACTATCTCATTTTCCTATTTCGAATCTCAATTTTGTGACATTCATTCACGTTCAAAAAAAAAATAAAAAAAAGGATTCATGTTACGTGTGACAAGAGATTTTAAGGACCCTTTTTGTCTGAAAACATTGTACTGTTCGTTAGTGCGTCCCATTTTGGAATTCGGCAGTATTGTTTGGTCTCCTCTACAACAAGAAAGAATAGATTGACTTGAGACCATTCAAAGGAAGCTCACCAAAACGCTATTCTATCGTTTGCCATGGGCAAATCATGCTCATGGTACACCACCGTTGATAACACTTTGTCGATTTTTCAACCCTTACTGAGGCGTACCGTCCACGTTATTGGGGAAAACCATTTGTAGGCAGCTAGGGCTCTAGGCAAAGAATGAAGACCATTTGAAAGAAAGGTAGCTTATGTTAATATAATAACGAACGGAGCTATACATACATAATTTGAGCAGCCGTACGAAGTCAGCTGAGTGGCAGTTTGTGACACCAGTGGAAAAAACACGAACATTAAAATCGTGATCTTTGCAAGCAGGCGTTTTCCTGTATATTCAGGAAATTGCAAATAAAATTGAGGGCTGAGTATCCATTTTTTCGTTCCAGGAAAGCAAGAAGAAATCGAAGAGCTTGAAACCATGAGAAACAGGAACTCCCCAAGAAAAAAAAAACTAGAACACAAAACAATAAACCGGAAACGAAGAAAAATATAAGACCAAATTTCTTCCCTTTTCTTTCTTTCTTTTTCTTCGTTACAAAATTAAACCACAAGATAAAGGCAGAAGTAAAAGATGGAATCTTCTAAGAAATATGTGGAAATTTATAGGAGAGAAATCTGATGCTGACGAGATATCTTCAAGCAGCGTAGCAAACATCAAAGGAGCAGTGAGGCGTTGCATGGGGAAGGTGACACGGAAGCTGCAAAACGCAAACGGCTTTTCTCATCTCCACTAGACGACTAAACGAGACTCAACGAGCCACATGCAAACATATCGGGTATGACTCTACAAAGTTGTAAACATAAAAATATGCATACTAAATGTATTCAACCACTTGTGTTGAAAACAGAACGCTCGATTATGGAAGAGGACGTCACCAGCATGCTTTACGAAGCATTGATAGAACAGAAAAGGAGTTAAATGATCTTGAACAACTCATCGGACAAAAATACCAGCTGCATCTTGCCAACTTTGAGACGTGCTATGCGGGACATTTGTGTGAAAACTCGGGAATGTCAAAAAAAATCCTCAAACAGAAACATAATGAAACAAATATTCAAACGACATTTCTTTAACCTGTTACGTTGCAAATAGCTATATCGACAATTGAGCAAATGACTGGAGTGCTAGACAATTGGACTCTAAAAACGCAGGAGCCAATGTATGACAGAATCAGAACATGGATAAATCACCAAATTTTCTTCTCTTTTCTTTCTTTCTTTTTCTTTGTTACAAAATTGTTGCTCAATGTTGCTCTCAACGAAATCACTACAATTGCACCGATATCGCACTTGGACATCATAAATGTTAGACATTCGAGAAACGATATACTTATCGAAAGCAGCCAAAGCCACTAGCAAATTGTTCGAAATTAAGGAAGTCAACAACATTGTGAACTTGTTGCTAAATTTGCTAGCTCTTGCTATCTTACAAACGATCAGAAGAATATAGAATAGCCAGAACCAACAGCAGAAATCGAGCTGATGGTCTTGGAAGGACTGTAACTTTTCAACAATCGGACCTTCATGTAAAGTACGAGGGCGTACTTTTCCTCATCCCCCGGAGGAGTTACGTTGAGCACCTAGACGCACGGTCAGCTAATCCGTCACACGATAACTTGCACTAGACGATCGTGTTACGCAAAACCATACCACGGCACGAGGCGCACCGTCATCGTTCTAAGGGCACACCGACGTTCCGTAGGCAGGTAGGGCCCTTAGGCATAGAGAAGAACATTTAGTTTTTAAATAGAACTCATCACGTGAGGTAGTTTGTTTTAATGTAATAAAGAATGGAGCTATCCGCACATAATTACTTTTCGGAGCGAAGAAAGTTAAACACGATTCTAATAATATAATTATAAAAATATAATAGAAAAATCCAGTGGTCAACACCAGAGTCGACTAGTGACGCACAAGTAAGACAAAACACAAATGACGGTTGGCATCAATGATGGTTTCCGGCTCCGAAACCGCGTCAACGCGCATGGACCTGTCCGTCCGGCGAAGGAGTAGAAGCTGGAAGCCTTGCTCAAGCTGCACGAAGCGACGACGGCAGCGGGCATTGGGGACGTCAGAACTGGAGGCAGCGGAAGTAGAGCCGACGCAGCGCGCGTCAACAGGCCGACAGGGACCGGGCGCGACATGGCCGTGGCTGATGTTGGACAACGGAAAAGGTGGGGCCTGCGCCGGCCCGGCTTGGCCCTCCCAATCAGAGATGGCGGAGCAATACCGCCCACCCCCACCCTGGCACTAGTGGGAAGTTGCATGCCGGGGTGGATGAAAAGGGATGGAGTAGGGACTACCGCGCTATTCTTACAAAAAAATTGTGATAAAAGAATTATAATTTTAAGCAGGAATAAAGCACGAATCCTTATAAAAAAACAATGATGGTTAACACGAACTGACGGTGCATTATGCTGGTGTTAGAACGAATGGCTTTCATCTCTCTTCCGGTACGTGCTTTTTCACAACGCCTAGCATATAATTTATACCACTACGGATAAATATCGATATCTACATTAGTTTTATATTAAACCAATTCCAAACAAAACTAATTTGCGATTAAAAACCAACATGGCGAATGAATCAACGTCTAAACAAGCGACTGTCGCAATGTCTGGCTTGTTCCCTGATACTGCTCCTGTTTCGACCAAGATGTTCCGTGGAGGACTTCGTGATCGTCCCGTGCAGCAGTTAAGAGCACCAGCTAAGGCCCACGGTGAATACGCAGGCGACTGGTTCCTAAGCCATCAAGGACAAAAACCGGAACTCGTGCTTACTAAGTACCCTGAAGATTGTACTGCAGAGGTCATTGCTGAAACGATCTTCCGGCGTGGCACTGGGAACCCAGTGGTAGCAGACTATGTAGTATTCATGATGGCAGAGGCCTTCAAGAAGATAGAGGCATCTAATACATCGGAATGGTCATCTTTTGGAACCCTCATTGCGCCAGCGGGAGTCAATGTCACCCCACTCTCCGTGTTAGATGTGAAAGAGGTCACTCCGGATAATGTAGTGGGTTTGTCAGACGCTGCTACAACCCGCACTGTGACGCCCTTGGCTTTGCTTTATTTGGTTTTCGCCCCTCTTCGGCTGGATACTACATATGCAGAGTATAAAGATGCTCTGGTTGCGCGGATGACTGCAGCCATGGGTGCTATGAGGCTACCGCCCAATTTGTCTCCTGCGACATTTGCCACCGGATACGCTAATCTTCGTAATAACAACAATTATTTAAAGCTGACTGCGGCTCTTGACATGTTCTTGAATCGCTTCCCTTGAAATGATCATGCCAAGCTCAGAATTGGAACTATTGTATCTCGATTCAAGGACTGTGGTCAGTGGTCTTAAAACATTGGTCTATTTCACTAGCATTATGGGAGTAAGTGACGAGGATATCCTAGGTTGGGTTTGGAACAAGGATGTAGCCCGTGATATTGAACGAGTAATGGACTATAGGAGTGCCCCGGATGATGAATACGGATATGGGCCATACTTCTCTTTCATGAAATTCGGATCAAAGAGTGCCACATCGATGGTTATGAATCCCTTCCTGCATATATATGTGCACACAATCGGAGTAGTGATGGGACATCCTCGGTCAGTCAATGCTATCATGCCGAATGAGGTTCCCTATCACAATGTTATGCGTACCGCAATGGCAATTGGTTATGCAATGACAGGCCCCGGACATGTTGCCCAGGAATTTGGAGCGGCAGGTACAGAAATGGTTGATATTCATGAGTATCAAGATCCAGACCAACAGGATCTTGTAGTTGCCGAAGGTGGGGCTTTCGAAGATGCTCTCCAAGAAGTTGAACGCCCGCCCATTGGAGTCAATTATCAGGATTGGCTACATTATTACGGAAGGAATGCTGATAGAATGCTATTTGAACGTCATAATTATGAAGCTGCCCGTCTGATCTGTAGACGTCAGCACACATATCGAGAGCGCTCTATTGGCCTGAGCTTGGCCACATTTGCTGCTTCTATTGTCGATCAAGAACCATAATTTTCCAAGGACTACTTTCGAGTTAAAGAACTATCTCATTTTCTATTTCGAATCTCAATTTTGTGACCTTCATTCACGTGAAAAAAAAGGATTCATATTACGTGTGACAAGAGATTTTAAGGACCCTTTTTGTCTGAAAACATTGTACTGTTCGTTAGTGCGTCCCATTTTGGAATTCGGCAGTATTGTTTGGTCTCCTCTACAACAAGAAAGAATAGATAGACTTGAGACCATTCAAAGGAAGCTCACTAAAACGCTATTCTATCGTTTGCCATGGGCAAATCATGCTCATGGTACACCACCGTTGATAACACTTTGTCGATTTTTCAACCCTTACTGAGGCGTACCGTCCACGTTATTGGGGAAAACCATTTGTAGGCAGCTAGGGCTCTAGGCAAAGAATGAAGACCATTTGAAACAAAGGTAGCTTATGTTAATATAATAACGAACGGAGCTATACATACATAATTTGAGCAGCCGTACGAAGTCAGCTGAGTGGCAGTTTGTGACACCAGTGGAAAAAACACGAACATTAAAATCGTGATCTTTGCAAGCAGGCGTTTTCCTGTATATTCAGGAAATTGCAAATAAAATTGAGGGCTGAGTATCCATTTTTTCGTTCCAGGAAAGCAAGAAGAAATCGAAGAGCTTGAAACCATGAGAAACAGGAACTCCCCAAGAAAAAAAAACTAGAACACAAAACAATAAACCGGAAACGAAGAAAAATATAAGACCAAATTTCTTCTCTTTTCTTTCTTTCTTTTTCTTCGTTACAAAATTAAACCACAAGATAAAGGCAGAAGTAAAAGATGGAATCTTCTAAGAAATATGTGGAAATTTATAGGAGAGAAATCTGATGCTGACGAGATATCTTCAAGCAGCGTAGCAAACATCAAAGGAGCAGTGAGGCGTTGCATGGGGAAGGTGACACGGAAGCTGCAAAACGCAAACCGCTTTTCTCATCTCCACTAGACGACTAAACGAGACTCAACGAGCCACATGCAAACATATCGGGTATGACTCTACAAAGTTGTAAACATAAAAATATGCATACTAAATGTATTCAACCACTTGTGTTGAAAACAGAACGCTCGATTATGGAAGAGGACGTCACCAGCTCCTATCCTTCTATAGATGTGAAAGAGGTCACTCCGGATAATGTAGTGGGTTTGCCAGACGCTGCTACAACCCGCACTGTGACGCCCTTGGCTTTGCTTTATTTGGTTTTCGCCCCTCTTCGGCTGGATACTACATATGCAGAGTATAAAGATGCTCTGGTTGCGTGGATGACTGCAGCCATGGGTGCTATGAGGCTACCGCCCAATTTGTCTCCTGCGACATTTGCCACCGGATACGCTAATCTTCGTAATAACAACAATTATTTAAAGCTGACTGCGGCTCTTGACATGTTCTTGAATCGCTTCCCTGGAAATGATCATGCCAAGCTCAGAATTGGAACTATTGTATCTCGATTCAAGGACTGTGGTCAGTGGTCTTAAAACATTGGTCTATTTCACTAGCATTATGGGAGTAAGTGACGAGGATATCCTAGGTTGGGTTTGGAACAAGGATGTAGCCCGTGATATTGAACGAGTAATGGACTATAGGAGTGCCCCGGATGATGAATACGGATATGGGCCATACTTCTCTTTCATGAAATTCGGATCAAAGAGTGCCACATCGATGGTTATGAATCCCTTCCTGCATATATATGTGCACACAATCGGAGTAGTGATGGGACATCCTCGGTCAGTCAATGCTATCATGCCGAATGAGGTTCCCTATCACAATGTTATGCGTACCGCAATGGCAATTGGTTATGCAATGACAGGCCCCGGACATGTTGCCCAGGAATTTGGAGCGGCAGGTACAGAAATGGTTGATATTCATGAGTATCAAGATCCAGACCAACAGGATCTTGTAGTTGCCGAAGGTGGGGCTTTCGAAGATGCTCTCCAAGAAGTTGAACGCCCGCCCATTGGAGTCAATTATCAGGATTGGCTACATTATTACGGAAGGAATGCTGATAGAATGCTATTTGAACGTCATAATTATGAAGCTGCCCGTCTGATCTGTAGACGTCAGCACACATATCGAGAGCGCTCTATTGGCCTGAGCTTGGCCACATTTGCTGCTTCTATTGTCGATCAAGAACCATAATTTTCCAAGGACTACTTTCGAGTTAAAGAACTATCTCATTTTCTATTTCGAATCTCAATTTTGTGACCTTCATTCACGTGAAAAAAAAAGGATTCATATTACGTGTGACAAGAGATTTTAAGGACCCTTTTTGTCTGAAAACATTGTACTGTTCGTTAGTGCGTCCCATTTTGGAATTCGGCAGTATTGTTTGGTCTCCTCTACAACAAGAAAGAATAGATTGACTTGAGACCATTCAAAGGAAGCTCACCAAAACGCTATTCTATCGTTTGCCATGGGCAAATCATGCTCATGGTACACCACCGTTGATAACACTTTGTCGATTTTTCAACCCTTACTGAGGCGTACCGTCCACGTTATTGGGGAAAACCATTTGTAGGCAGCTAGGGCTCTAGGCAAAGAATGAAGACCATTTGAAACAAAGGTAGCTTATGTTAATATAATAACGAACGGAGCTATACATACATAATTTGAGCAGCCGTACGAAGTCAGCTGAGTGGCAGTTTGTGACACCAGTGGAAAAAACACGAACATTAAAATCGTGATCTTTGCAAGCAGGCGTTTTCCTGTATATTCAGGAAATTGCAAATAAAATTGAGGGCTGAGTATCCATTTTTTCGTTCCAGGAAAGCAAGAAGAAATCGAAGAGCTTGAAACCATGAGAAACAGGAACTCCCCAAGAAAAAAAAAACTAGAACACAAAACAATAAACCGGAAACGAAGAAAAATATAAGACCAAATTTCTTCCCTTTTCTTTCTTTCTTTTTCTTCGTTACAAAATTAAACCACAAGATAAAGGCAGAAGTAAAAGATGGAATCTTCTAAGAAATATGTGGAAATTTATAGGAGAGAAATCTGATGCTGACGAGATATCTTCAAGCAGCGTAGCAAACATCAAAGGAGCAGTGAGGCGTTGCATGGGGAAGGTGACACGGAAGCTGCAAAACGCAAACGGCTTTTCTCATCTCCACTAGACGACTAAACGAGACTCAACGAGCCACATGCAAACATATCGGGTATGACTCTACAAAGTTGTAAACATAAAAATATGCATACTAAATGTATTCAACCACTTGTGTTGAAAACAGAACGCTCGATTATGGAAGAGGACGTCACCAGCATGCTTTACGAAGCATTGATAGAACAGAAAAGGAGTTAAATGATCTTGAACAACTCATCGGACAAAAATACCAGCTGCATCTTGCCAACTTTGAGACGTGCTATGCGGGACATTTGTGTGAAAACTCGGGAATGTCAAAAAAAATCCTCAAACAGAAACATAATGAAACAAATATTCAAACGACATTTCTTTAACCTGTTACGTTGCAAATAGCTATATCGACAATTGAGCAAATGACTGGAGTGCTAGACAATTGGACTCTAAAAACGCAGGAGCCAATGTATGACAGAATCAGAACATGGATAAATCACCAAATTTTCTTCTCTTTTCTTTCTTTCTTTTTCTTTGTTACAAAATTGTTGCTCAATGTTGCTCTCAACGAAATCACTACAATTGCACCGATATCGCACTTGGACATCATAAATGTTAGACATTCGAGAAACGATATACTTATCGAAAGCAGCCAAAGCCACTAGCAAATTGTTCGAAATTAAGGAAGTCAACAACATTGTGAACTTGTTGCTAAATTTGCTAGCTCTTGCTATCTTACAAACGATCAGAAGAATATAGAATAGCCAGAACCAACAGCAGAAATCGAGCTGATGGTCTTGGAAGGACTGTAACTTTTCAACAATCGGACCTTCATGTAAAGTACGAGGGCGTACTTTTCCTCATCCCCCGGAGGAGTTACGTTGAGCACCTAGACGCACGGTCAGCTAATCCGTCACACGATAACTTGCACTAGACGATCGTGTTACGCAAAACCATACCACGGCACGAGGCGCACCGTCATCGTTCTAAGGGCACACCGACGTTCCGTAGGCAGGTAGGGCCCTTAGGCATAGAGAAGAACATTTAGTTTTTAAATAGAACTCATCACGTGAGGTAGTTTGTTTTAATGTAATAAAGAATGGAGCTATCCGCACATAATTACTTTTCGGAGCGAAGAAAGTTAAACACGATTCTAATAATATAATTATAAAAATATAATAGAAAAATCCAGTGGTCAACACCAGAGTCGACTAGTGACGCACAAGTAAGACAAAACACAAATGACGGTTGGCATCAATGATGGTTTCCGGCTCCGAAACCGCGTCAACGCGCATGGACCTGTCCGTCCGGCGAAGGAGTAGAAGCTGGAAGCCTTGCTCAAGCTGCACGAAGCGACGACGGCAGCGGGCATTGGGGACGTCAGAACTGGAGGCAGCGGAAGTAGAGCCGACGCAGCGCGCGTCAACAGGCCGACAGGGACCGGGCGCGACATGGCCGTGGCTGATGTTGGACAACGGAAAAGGTGGGGCCTGCGCCGGCCCGGCTTGGCCCTCCCAATCAGAGATGGCGGAGCAATACCGCCCACCCCCACCCTGGCACTAGTGGGAAGTTGCATGCCGGGGTGGATGAAAAGGGATGGAGTAGGGACTACCGCGCTATTCTTACAAAAAAATTGTGATAAAAGAATTATAATTTTAAGCAGGAATAAAGCACGAATCCTTATAAAAAAACAATGATGGTTAACACGAACTGACGGTGCATTATGCTGGTGTTAGAACGAATGGCTTTCATCTCTCTTCCGGTACGTGCTTTTTCACAACGCCTAGCATATAATTTATACCACTACGGATAAATATCGATATCTACATTAGTTTTATATTAAACCAATTCCAAACAAAACTAATTTGCGATTAAAAACCAACATGGCGAATGAATCAACGTCTAAACAAGCGACTGTCGCAATGTCTGGCTTGTTCCCTGATACTGCTCCTGTTTCGACCAAGATGTTCCGTGGAGGACTTCGTGATCGTCCCGTGCAGCAGTTAAGAGCACCAGCTAAGGCCCACGGTGAATACGCAGGCGACTGGTTCCTAAGCCATCAAGGACAAAAACCGGAACTCGTGCTTACTAAGTACCCTGAAGATTGTACTGCAGAGGTCATTGCTGAAACGATCTTCCGGCGTGGCACTGGGAACCCAGTGGTAGCAGACTATGTAGTATTCATGATGGCAGAGGCCTTCAAGAAGATAGAGGCATCTAATACATCGGAATGGTCATCTTTTGGAACCCTCATTGCGCCAGCGGGAGTCAATGTCACCCCACTCTCCGTGTTAGATGTGAAAGAGGTCACTCCGGATAATGTAGTGGGTTTGTCAGACGCTGCTACAACCCGCACTGTGACGCCCTTGGCTTTGCTTTATTTGGTTTTCGCCCCTCTTCGGCTGGATACTACATATGCAGAGTATAAAGATGCTCTGGTTGCGCGGATGACTGCAGCCATGGGTGCTATGAGGCTACCGCCCAATTTGTCTCCTGCGACATTTGCCACCGGATACGCTAATCTTCGTAATAACAACAATTATTTAAAGCTGACTGCGGCTCTTGACATGTTCTTGAATCGCTTCCCTTGAAATGATCATGCCAAGCTCAGAATTGGAACTATTGTATCTCGATTCAAGGACTGTGGTCAGTGGTCTTAAAACATTGGTCTATTTCACTAGCATTATGGGAGTAAGTGACGAGGATATCCTAGGTTGGGTTTGGAACAAGGATGTAGCCCGTGATATTGAACGAGTAATGGACTATAGGAGTGCCCCGGATGATGAATACGGATATGGGCCATACTTCTCTTTCATGAAATTCGGATCAAAGAGTGCCACATCGATGGTTATGAATCCCTTCCTGCATATATATGTGCACACAATCGGAGTAGTGATGGGACATCCTCGGTCAGTCAATGCTATCATGCCGAATGAGGTTCCCTATCACAATGTTATGCGTACCGCAATGGCAATTGGTTATGCAATGACAGGCCCCGGACATGTTGCCCAGGAATTTGGAGCGGCAGGTACAGAAATGGTTGATATTCATGAGTATCAAGATCCAGACCAACAGGATCTTGTAGTTGCCGAAGGTGGGGCTTTCGAAGATGCTCTCCAAGAAGTTGAACGCCCGCCCATTGGAGTCAATTATCAGGATTGGCTACATTATTACGGAAGGAATGCTGATAGAATGCTATTTGAACGTCATAATTATGAAGCTGCCCGTCTGATCTGTAGACGTCAGCACACATATCGAGAGCGCTCTATTGGCCTGAGCTTGGCCACATTTGCTGCTTCTATTGTCGATCAAGAACCATAATTTTCCAAGGACTACTTTCGAGTTAAAGAACTATCTCATTTTCTATTTCGAATCTCAATTTTGTGACCTTCATTCACGTGAAAAAAAAGGATTCATATTACGTGTGACAAGAGATTTTAAGGACCCTTTTTGTCTGAAAACATTGTACTGTTCGTTAGTGCGTCCCATTTTGGAATTCGGCAGTATTGTTTGGTCTCCTCTACAACAAGAAAGAATAGATAGACTTGAGACCATTCAAAGGAAGCTCACCAAAACGCTATTCTATCGTTTGCCATGGGCAAATCATGCTCATGGTACACCACCGTTGATAACACTTTGTCGATTTTTCAACCCTTACTGAGGCGTACCGTCCACGTTATTGGGGAAAACCATTTGTAGGCAGCTAGGGCTCTAGGCAAAGAATGAAGACCATTTGAAACAAAGGTAGCTTATGTTAATATAATAACGAACGGAGCTATACATACATAATTTGAGCAGCCGTACGAAGTCAGCTGAGTGGCAGTTTGTGACACCAGTGGAAAAAACACGAACATTAAAATCGTGATCTTTGCAAGCAGGCGTTTTCCTGTATATTCAGGAAATTGCAAATAAAATTGAGGGCTGAGTATCCATTTTTTCGTTCCAGGAAAGCAAGAAGAAATCGAAGAGCTTGAAACCATGAGAAACAGGAACTCCCCAAGAAAAAAAAACTAGAACACAAAACAATAAACCGGAAACGAAGAAAAATATAAGACCAAATTTCTTCTCTTTTCTTTCTTTCTTTTTCTTCGTTACAAAATTAAACCACAAGATAAAGGCAGAAGTAAAAGATGGAATCTTCTAAGAAATATGTGGAAATTTATAGGAGAGAAATCTGATGCTGACGAGATATCTTCAAGCAGCGTAGCAAACATCAAAGGAGCAGTGAGGCGTTGCATGGGGAAGGTGACACGGAAGCTGCAAAACGCAAACCGCTTTTCTCATCTCCACTAGACGACTAAACGAGACTCAACGAGCCACATGCAAACATATCGGGTATGACTCTACAAAGTTGTAAACATAAAAATATGCATACTAAATGTATTCAACCACTTGTGTTGAAAACAGAACGCTCGATTATGGAAGAGGACGTCACCAGCATGCTTTACGAAGCATTGATAGAACAGAAAAGGAGTTAAATGACCTTGAACAACTCATCGGACAAAAATACCAGCTGCATCTTGCCAACTTTGAGACGTGCTATGCGGGACATTTGTGTGAAAACTCGGGAATGTCAAAAAAAATCCTCAAACAGAAACATTATGAAACAAATATTCAAACGACATTTCTTTAACCTGTGACGTTGCAAATAGCTATATCGACAATTGAGCAAATGACTGGAGTGCTAGACAATTGGACTCTAAAAACGCAGGAGCCAATGTATGACAGAATCAGAACATGGATAAATCACCAAATTTTCTTCTCTTTTCTTTCTTTCTTTTTCTTTGTTACAAAATTGTTGCTCAATGTTGCTCTCAACGAAATCACTACAATTGCACCGATATCGCACTTGGACATCATAAATGTTAGACATTCGAGAAACGATATACTTATCGAAAGCAGCCAAAGCCACTAGCAAATTGTTCGAAATTAAGGAAGTCAACAACATTGTGAACTTGTTGCTAAATTTGCTAGCTCTTGCTATCTTACAAACGATCAGAAGAATATAGAATAGCCAGAACCAACAGCAGAAATCGAGCTGATGGTCTTGGAAGGACTGTAACTTTTCAACAATCGGACCTTCATGTAAAGTACGAGGGCGTACTTTTCCTCATCCCCCGGAGGAGTTACGTTGAGCACCTAGACGCACGGTCAGCTAATCCGTCACACGATAACTTGCACTAGACGATCGTGTTACGCAAAACCATACCACGGCACGAGGCGCACCGTCATCGTTCTAAGGGCACACCGACGTTCCGTAGGCAGGTAGGGCCCTTAGGCATAGAGAAGAACATTTAGTTTTTAAATAGAACTCATCACGTGAGGTAGTTTGTTTTAATGTAATAAAGAATGGAGCTATCCGCACATAATTACTTTTCGGAGCGAAGAAAGTTAAACACGATTCTAATAATATAATTATAAAAATATAATAGAAAAATCCAGTGGTCAACACCAGAGTCGACTAGTGACGCACAAGTAAGACAAAACACAAATGACGGTTGGCATCAATGATGGTTTCCGGCTCCGAAACCGCGTCAACGCGCATGGACCTGTCCGTCCGGCGAAGGAGTAGAAGCTGGAAGCCTTGCTCAAGCTGCACGAAGCGACGACGGCAGCGGGCATTGGGGACGTCAGAACTGGAGGCAGCGGAAGTAGAGCCGACGCAGCGCGCGTCAACAGGCCGACAGGGACCGGGCGCGACATGGCCGTGGCTGATGTTGGACAACGGAAAAGGTGGGGCCTGCGCCGGCCCGGCTTGGCCCTCCCAATCAGAGATGGCGGAGCAATACCGCCCACCCCCACCCTGGCACTAGTGGGAAGTTGCATGCCGGGGTGGATGAAAAGGGATGGAGTAGGGACTACCGCGCTATTCTTACAAAAAAATTGTGATAAAAGAATTAGAATTTTAAGCAGGAATAAAGCACGAATCCTTATAAAAAAACAATGATGGTTAACACGAACTGACGGTGCATTATGCTGGTGTTAGAACGAATGGCTTTCATCTCTCTTCCGGTACGTGCTTTTTAACAACGCCTAGCATATAATTTATACCACTACGGATAAATATCGATATCTACATTAGTTTTATATTAAACCAATTCCAAACAAAACTAATTTGCGATTAAAAACCAACATGACGAATGAATCAACGTCTAAACAAGCGACTGTCGCAATGTCTGGCTTGTTCCCTGATACTGCTCCTGTTTCGACCAAGATGTTCCGTGGAGGACTTCGTGATCGTCCCGTGCAGCAGTTAAGAGCACCAGCTAAGGCCCACGGTGAATACGCAGGCGACTGGTTCCTAAGCCATCAAGGACAAAAACCGGAACTCGTGCTTACTAAGTACCCTGAAGATTGTACTGCAGAGGTCATTGCTGAAACTATCTTCCGGCGTGGCACTGGGAACCCAGTGGTAGCAGACTATGTAGTATTCATGATGGCAGAGGCCTTCAAGAAGATAGAGGCATCTAATACATCGGAATGGTCATCTTTTGGAACCCTCATTGCGCCAGCGGGAGTCAATGTCACCCCACTCTCCTTGTTAGATGTGAAGGAGGTCACTCGGGATAATGTAGTGGGTTTGTCAGACGCTGCTACAACCCGCACTGTGACGCCCTTGGCTTTGCTTTATTTGGTTTTCGCCCCTCTTCGGCTGGATACTACATATGCAGAGTATAAAGATGCTCTGGTTGCGCGGATGACTGCAGCCATGGGTGCTATGAGGCTACCGCCCAATTTGTCTCCTGCGACATTTGCCACCGGATACGCTAATCTTCGTAATAACAACAATTATTTAAAGCTGACTGCGGCTCTTGACATGTTCTTGAATCGCTTCCCTTGAAATGATCATGCCAAGCTCAGAATTGGAACTATTGTATCTCGATTCAAGGACTGTGGTCAGTGGTCTTAAAACATTGGTCTATTTCACTAGCATTATGGGAGTAAGTGACGAGGATATCCTAGGTTGGGTTTGGAACAAGGATGTAGCCCGTGATATTGAACGAGTAATGGACTATAGGAGTGCCCCGGATGATGAATACGGATATGGGCCATACTTCTCTTTCATGAAATTCGGATCAAAGAGTGCCACATCGATGGTTATGAATCCCTTCCTGCATATATATGTGCACACAATCGGAGTAGTGATGGGACATCCTCGGTCAGTCAATGCTATCATGCCGAATGAGGTTCCCTATCACAATGTTATGCGTACCGCAATGGCAATTGGTTATGCAATGACAGGCCCCGGACATGTTGCCCAGGAATTTGGAGCGGCAGGTACAGAAATGGTTGATATTCATGAGTATCAAGATCCAGACCAACAGGATCTTGTAGTTGCCGAAGGTGGGGCTTTCGAAGATGCTCTCCAAGAAGTTGAACGCCCGCCCATTGGAGTCAATTATCAGGATTGGCTACATTATTACGGAAGGAATGCTGATAGAATGCTATTTGAACGTCATAATTATGAAGCTGCCCGTCTGATCTGTAGACGTCAGCACACATATCGAGAGCGCTCTATTGGCCTGAGCTTGGCCACATTTGCTGCTTCTATAGTCGATCAAGAACCATAATTTTCCAAGGACTACTTTCGAGTTAAAGAACTATCTCATTTTCCTATTTCGAATCTCAATTTTGTGACATTCATTCACGTTCAAAAAAAAAATAAAAAAAAGGATTCATGTTACGTGTGACAAGAGATTTTAAGGACCCTTTTTGTCTGAAAACATTGTACTGTTCGTTAGTGCGTCCCATTTTGGAATTCGGCAGTATTGTTTGGTCTCCTCTACAACAAGAAAGAATAGATAGACTTGAGACCATTCAAAGGAAGCTCACCAAAACGCTATTCTATCGTTTGCCATGGGCAAATCATGCCTCTTACCCTTCCTACCAGACTAGATGTTTACTTTTTGGACTAGATACTTTACTTTATGCACTTTATACTTTAGTGCATATTCCTTCATAAGATTTTAACTGGGACCATTGACGCCCCGTCTGTTCTAAACACCTTAAACATTTTAGCTCCTAGTAGACCTTTAAGAGGCAGGCAACTTTTAAGATCAGATTTTAGAAATAGAACTTTTTGTACGAGCGACCCGATTATACAAATGGTGAACGCATATAACGCTCTAGGAACCGTAGCTGATTTCCACTTGACAATTAACCAGCTTAAAAATAGTTTAAGACAGCTCCGTTGACGATTCTTTTATGTTCCTTGCAGTTAGTTGTTTATTTATTCTATTTATTTCAAAGTTCAGTCATTGTTTTCGTGTGTTATTTTATAGTTCAGGTCCAAGTCTCTCTTAGCATTTAAGATTCCATACTTTCTGTTTTGTTATGTAGGCAATATTTGCCAGATAACCGAATTATGAATAAATATAAAAAATAAAAAAAATATCGTCTGTATCTATGCTCATACAGGCAAGAAAGGACTCCTTCGTATCAACTGTGACTAGTTGGTAACGAATGCACATACCCTATTACATGTACGCATTAAATTTTACTTGTTGAATCAAGATTAGGTCAAGTAAAAGGGGGTACGAATAAAAACAAATAAAGAGCAATCGAGGAGTTCCTCTCAGAGACTCATAGTGATCGGATGTGTTTGCTACGCAGACAAGTGCTCTTGTTTTTGGCCGTCAAAGCGAACGAAGTAAAAGAGAACAGTTTTGATTTGATATCCGATAACGATATCCACCCGGAGCTCCAGTAGGACAAGTGTCCTGCGCACACACGCATACACCCAAAAGTTAAAGGCTTTGTTAACACACCACGCATAGTGTATCGACAATCGTTCGCTACTCACTTTCGTTATCTTGCTCCCGCACCACAAGCTGGCAAATTTCAATAGGGGAGCTGGGGCACAAGGAGTAACTGAATAGCTTGATTCCGTCACAAGCGGCTGCGCGCCGTTGCGCGCAACCGCCATGACTTCTCCTGAACCCATGGACTCGCACCAGAGTCAAGCGCGTTCATGCTATTATCCGGCGACCTCAAAGGGTCCTTGGGTGGTATTTTTTCGGCCCAAGGATAAGCCGCTGCGTACGCTGGACATCTCCAGAGACCTCCTGCGAAAATATCCAAAGTGTACAGTTCATCCAGAGAACAGAAACCGCAGATTGCGTGTGATTGCCCCATCATACGATATAGCAAACAAAATTGTGGATCATAAGGTTTTCAACCTGGAATATTATATATATATTCCCGCTCGCAAAGTGGAAATACAAGGTGTAGTCACCGACGCGAGCTTGACGGTCGAAGACCTGAAAAAAGCCGCAGGATGCTTTCGCAACCAAATCGACAGAACAGGACGGCAAAAAAGTCAATCAGCCTTCCCACTCGTTTCGCGTGACCTTCGCTGGTCTAGCCCTCCCTCACCTAATCAAACTTGATGGTGCTCTGTTCCCGGTACGCTTTTTCGAGCAGAACGTGTTAAACTGTACCAACTGCAAAAAGTTTGGACATACTGCTAGTCGTTGCTCAAACAAAACTCGTTGCGGTAAATATGGACCTCCTACAAAACTGCCTTGCGCTCAAAGATCGCAAAGAAAAAGTCAAGCACTCCACCAAAGAACGTTCCAAACGTACATATGCCGAAATGCTCAAGGTCGCAGCAGCCGCCCTGGATACAAATACATTCTCGGTTTTGCCATTCGAAGGAAACGAAGATGAAGAAGAAACCGAATCGGATTCCAGCACATTTTACGGTTTCGCCGACCGCACGGGTGCAAGTGCAGGTACAAAAAGGAAATGCCCCTCCACGAAAGCCCGGCGTAAGAAAACCAAAATTTCTCCCGAAGGGCCGAAAAACACAGATGGGAAGAGAAGAAAACCAAGCGCAAAGCCATCGACTGAACCACTTCCTGGTTGCAGCAAAGACCCGAACTCGGAAAAACTAAAAGAAGTTAAACCACAACAAGTACAGCTTCTCCTCAACACGACCAGAACAAATCTGATGTCGAAGGAGGTTTGATCTCCTTTACGAACCTCGTGGAACTCATAATGAACTGGTTCCAACTCCAAGCCCCTCTCAGAGCCTTAGTCAATACTTTGATGCCAATTTTGTAACCATACTTGAAACAAATGATTGCTACCAAGCCCCTCATTGCATCTATTATATCCTTCGATGGCTAATACAGCAAACACAGTTGAGAACAAGATCACTGTATTACAGTGGAACTGCCGCAGTTTAATCCCGAAACTAGATTCACTTAAGTTATTACTTCGCGATACCAATAGCGACGCGTTCGCTATTTTTGCAACATGGCTCTCCTCCAATACCGAACTTAACCTGGATGAATTCAACATTATACGCCAAGATAGAGCTGATTCTTACGGTGAAGTATTATTAGGGATAAAAAAGGGCTATCCCTTCTATAGAATAACTCTCCCATCTATATCAGGCATCGAAATCGTTGCCTGTCAAATAACTGCAAAAAACAAAGAACTCTCCATAGCCTCAGTGTACATCCCACCAGGAGCCACTATAAGCTGTATCGCACTTAAGAATCTTGTGTCAATTCTCCCATCCCCAGTTTTGGTCCTGGGAGACATGAACTCTCATGGCACTGGGTGGGGTGAACCGTACGACGACTATAGAGCAGCTATGATCTACGATCTATGTGATGATCTAGATTTGTCCATTTTGAACACTGGCGAAGCCACTCGTATACCAGGACCTCCGGCCCGTGAAAGCAGACCCGACTTGTCGCTCTGCTCAAATTCTCTGTCATTGGATTGCTTTTGGAGTGTAATCAACGATCCACATGCCAGCGACCACTTACCTATCGTTATTTCATTAAAAAGTTACCCCCAGTCTTCTACGCCTATTGACATGCCCTTCGACTTAACAAAAAACATCGACTGGCAAATATTCGAAACAGCGGTGACAAACGGCATCCAAGCAGTATCTAACCTACCACCAATGGAAGAATATAGATTCTTTGTCGACCTGATCTATGAAAGCTCATTGGAAGCTCAAAAGTGGAAAATTCAAAGTACACCTTTTAAAAGACGACAACCTACACCAGGGTGGGACGAAGAATGCACTAAGTTATATCGCTAAAAATCCTCTGCTTTCAAAGCCTTTCGCAAACACGGAACAGCCACGCACTTCGAGGAATACACGAAGCTTGAAAAAATGCTGAAAAAGCTTTTATAAGAAAAGAAAAGGAGCTACTGGCGCAGTTTTGTAGAGGGACTCTCGAGAGAAACATCACTTAGCACCCTGTGGAGGGTAGCCCGCAGCATGCGCAACCGGTCCTCGAACAATGAGAGCGAAGAATACATGAACCGCTGGATATTCGCCTTCGCCAAAAAAGTTTGCCCAGACTCAGTCCCAGCACAACGAACCTATCGTGAAACCTCTCCAAGTGACGGACCTATGGAGAGACCATTTACCATGCTAGAATTCTCTATGGCTCTACTCTCATCGAACAATTCTTCCCCTGGACGCGATAGGATTAAATTCAATATGTTAAAAAAAATCCCAGGCATCGCAAAACAACGGCTACTCAATCTATTCAACGCACTGATGGAGAAAAATATAGTTCCGCCTGATTGGAGGGAGGTCAAAGTAATAGCTATCAAGAAACCTGGAAAACCAGCGTCTGACCACAACTCGTACCGTCCGATTGCAATGCTGTCGTGCATAAGGAAACTTATGGAGAAAATGATCCTGCGCAAACTAGATGCATGGGCCGAGACAAACCACTTGCTTTCGGACACACAATTTGGGTTCCGCAAAAACAAAGGAACAAACGA
Source organism: Anopheles atroparvus (assembly GCA_914969975.1). Taxonomy (NCBI): domain Eukaryota; kingdom Metazoa; phylum Arthropoda; class Insecta; order Diptera; family Culicidae; genus Anopheles; species Anopheles atroparvus. The sequence continues at coordinate 29,991,595 of CAJZCY010000004.1, read as the reverse complement.
TTGTCTAGCTTTACTTTCCTCAGACATACATCTGGCATTTGCACGCAAGAAACAACTAGCCTCAGTATTCTTGGATATAAAGGGGGCTTTTGACTCGGTTTCCATAGAAATCCTCTCAGAGCAGCTACACAGCAGTGGACTCCCCGGCATACTCAACAACTTCTTATTTAATTTGCTTTCGGAGAAACACATGAACTTTGCCCAGGGGCAACTAACAACAACTAGAACGAGTTACATGGGGTTGCCCCAAGGGTCATGCCTCAGTCCCCTACTCTACAGCTTTTATGTAAGGGATATTGACACATGCCTGGACGGACAGTGCATGCTGAGACAGCTGGCTGATGATGGGGTGATTTCTGCTAGAGGTCCAACCGCCGTCAGCCTACAAAGACCTCTCCAAAGGACCCTACATAATTTGTCCAACTGGGCAACCACCCTGGGACTCGATTTTGCACCACAAAAAACTAAGTTAGTAGTCTTCACGCACAAACACACTCCTGCACAACTGCAACTTAATCTTCTACGCACCAATATTTGCCAAACAGCGAGTTTTAAGTATCTTAGAGTCTGGTTTGATGCAAAACCAGACGTATGATGCAACTGGAATACGCATATTGCATATTTGAGACAGAAATGTCAAAAAAGGGTGAACTTTCTCAGATCCATTCGTGGCACCTGGTGGGGTGCACATCCGGAAGACCTCCTAATTCTCTAAAAAACAACCATTCTCTCTGTACTTGAATATGGTTCATTTTGCTTTCGCTCGGCAGCAAAGACCCACCTCCTCAAACTGGAACGAATCCAATATCGTTGCCTGCGCATAGCCCTTGGATGTATGCATTCAACCCATAACATGAGCCTTGAAGTTCTGGCAGGTGTTACGCCCCTGTACTATCGCTTCTGGGAACTCTCCCTCGGAATCCTAACTAAAAGCCGTACGACTAGCGCGCAAGTTATTGAGAACTTCGAGCAGATCTTAGCATCTAACTCACAGCCCAGCAGAAATTCCAGATTCATGAGCATTTATCACAAGTACAGGTCATCAGAATTGTGCCTCCCATGTTATACACCAGTTCAGCCATGCTTCTCAAATAGTGGATCTTCAATCCAATACGATCTTTCTATCAAACAAGTAACTCAGGAGACTCCCATAAATTTTCTGCCCATTATAATACCCCATGTATTTATGGAAAAGTATAATCACATAAATAGCGCAAATCAATTTTTCACAGATGGGTCTCGTCTTAACGAATCTACCGGCTTCGGAGTGTATCACGTTTCAGCAAGCGCCTCCCGCCGACTCCAAGAACCATCCTCAGTATTTACCGCTGAGATGGCAGCTATTTCCTTCGCGCTGGGTCTTATTGCCGACATGCCTGCGGGCCTGTACTACATATTCACAGACAGTCTTAGTTCGATCGAGGCCCTTCGGTCGGCCAAACCTAGTAAGCATCCATCTTACTTTCTTGCAAACATAAGAGAGTTGATGAATGTATTGATCGCAAGATCATATAAGATCACCTTTGTATGGGTCCCATCTCATTGCAACATCCCTGGCAATGAGAAAGCGGACTCGCTGGCAAAGGTGGGCGCTCAAGCAGGCGAACTGTTTGAAAGGCAGGTATGCAGGGACGACTTATTTCTTCTGGTGCGCAGGTATACCAATTTAAATTGGCAGGAGCACTGGGACACAGATGACCTTGGGCGATGGCTGCACTCAATTATCCCAAATGTTTCGTCCAAAGCGTGGTTCCGGGGATTAAACCAGAGCAGCGAATTCATACGGGTAATGAGCAGACTGATGTCCAATCACTATCGGTTGGACGCTCACCTTCACCGAATCCACCTCGTAGACAGTAATATCTGCAGTTGCGGAAACGGCTACGAGGACATTGAGCATGCAGTCTGGCAATGCCAGGAACTCAACGCGTGCAGAGAGAATCTGTTAACCGCCTTGGCGGCACATGGAAGACAACCCCAGGTGCCGGTCAGAGACGTCCTGGCGATCCGAGGCATTGCTTATATGAAATGCATACACGATTTCATTAAACAGGCCAACATAAGGGTCTAACCCATAGATACGATCCTATGTCCCATTTAACCCATACTAACCTCGAGTAAACCGCGAGTAATCGGTCCCCCTCACCATAACTTCAAAGTCTATACAATAAGAATATTGGCTCCGTAAAGCTTACGCGATTGAGCCGTACAAATAAAAAAAATGGATAAAAAAAAAGCAATCGAGTCAAAATCGTCAGACCGACTACACAAACTCGCAATTATGTATTCGCGCTATTCTATGAATTATTTTCAATGTTAAATACATTCGAAATGCAAAGCCAAAACCAAAAAAAAGATATCAAATCGCGAATCAGTATCGCATATGAAAATCTATCAAGATTGTGTAACACCTTACCCCATTCGCCTAATCATATACCATCATGAATGTTCTAACACTTGCTTCCAAAATCTTTCCGAGGACTTACACTATAACAGAGAGAGAGAGAAAAAATAATCATATTAGTTGAGATAAATACCATTCCTCCGATGATTAGATCAATCCAAACGAACCGAAAAAAACGGCAAGAAGCATAAATCCTTAAAAACCATACCTTTTGCTACCGAACTTTGTGAGGAGCCAATCTGCCATATAATCACATGATGGGGTCCTTTTAACTGTACACTTTCTTCCGGTTGTATTATCTAGGAATAGAAAAAACGCATTTAAATAATTTTATTTAAAAAAAATCAGGCAAAACCTACCTTTGACGGATTATCTCCAATTTAAGAATGAAATTAATGTATATTCGACGTCCGGTTTTATAATAACTTATTGTTAAATTTTAAAGCTAAAAATGAAGAAATTATGTTAGAATTAATTCATCAACATACATCAGCAAAGTCTTACCTGTGCGAACATTTATTCAATCCATGATAGGCGAGATGGCTCTGAGGAATCCGTTCTCGAATTCCTTTTCAGAAAAACGATCTACCGAGGCACGTGCCGCTTCACGAATTTTGCAATTGTATTCGGGGGTGTTGTAGAGAATGGTAGCGATACACCTGGCATAATCGTACGCATCGAAAGCTAAATAACCGTTTTGACTGCCTTCGGACGTTTCAATGATATCCATCAGGGGCCCGCCGGATCGATTCGCTACCATAATGAGGCCAGCCGCCATACAGTCTACCACACTAATGCCGAAATGTTCGTTCCACATGCAGTGCAAACCGATAGTTGCCCGCTGGTAACACTGCAGCAGCTCCTGGTATGGTACGTTCACTCTAAATTCAACAGAGTTTTCAAGCGAAAGATGTTTGGCGAGATCCTGCATGTTCTTAACACGCACTCGATCCTCTTCGTCGCGACACGAGCCGACGATCAGCAGCCGTAGACGGTTCCAGAGCGCTTCGTCGTTGTTTAGAAGAGTACGCAACTCGTACATTGCCTGCAGTTGAAGCGGATGATCTTTTTCGGGCCGGTACTGCCCTACCGATAATATGGTGATTCGTTCGTCTTGTTCATTGATCAAAGATTCTAACTGCTTCAACTGCGAAACCTCACACGGTGGATAGACTCGATGCGTTTTGTACGGTACGTCCCACAGTGACACGATATGGTTTTCCGTCCAGGTAGAATTGACCATAATTGTATCAGCGCAGCGTCCTACCCATCCGTAAACGCGTGAGAACAATCGATAGTACGCAATTTTGAGCCAGGTTGCGAACGGATTTTTTGCCACATACCCGCGATTGTTGTAGGCTTGTGTTTGCGACTGAACACGTCGCAGCATATCCGTGCTGATGGTTGGATAGTGTGTGTAGCAGCCGATCTTACAACCACCAAAGTAGGCGAAAATGGGATATGTAAAGGCGTACCCCATTGTATCGATGAAAACGTCCGGCTGCAGCTTAAGGAGTGCTTCAAATCCAAGAACAATTGAACCGATGCTTTGTCCAAGCAGTGTGAAGTGAGCGTATCTGGAAGCTTCCACCCAGCGTCGCTTTCGAAGGTACACGAACGTGATGCGTTCAGCACTTAGAGTGAGGTTAAAATTTGCCTCCGCTTTCTTCAAAATATCCGCCGGCGTTGCATCCAAGTCACCGGTGTAAACGAAAAGCGAAACATCTTCATAGCGGCTTAGCAGTGCTCGGATTGCGCACCAGAGTACTCGTTCGCCACCGCCTCCTGCGTTGCAATATGGGTGGAAAAAGGCGACGCGTTTCTCGTTCAGGTTGGATCGCTTACGTCGGTGAAATTTGACCAATTGCCGTAGGAGCACGCATATCGTGAGCAGTCCGATCGCCAGAAACGATCCCAAGAAGAAAAGTACGTAGACCCTGTAAAGCAGAAAACCAATGAACACTATTGTAAACGCCGTCCAAACTCTGCTGCAAGACAGGAAATCGTACTTACAAGCTACACCAACAGAACATCTTTTTCTACTTTTCTCCTTTTCCTTGCCTTGAGCCGATCAATCTTCAGAACTAACAACGAGAACCGGCTTCATTGACGATTCAAAGCCGAATGTATCGACGCGGGCGATTCGTGCGTGGTATCTTTTGACAGAGCGGAACATTTGAATTAGTGTTGGCATAATAAAGATTCGAATGAATCCAAGATTCGACCCTTGGGTTCGTTCTGATCCGATCCCAGCTGACGGATTCAAATGAGATTCAGATTCGAATTCAGATTCTGTTGTACTTTTAAGGCCGGTGTCATTGCTCCGTCGGACACTTTTTAAATCGGACGATATGTCAAATTTTTGTATGGGATTTGACAGATGGCAAAATCGGCCGATAAAAATCGGCCGATTTAATTAAAAAAAATTGATTCAAATCCCATATAAAATTTGACATATCGTCCGATTTAAAAAGTGTCCGACGGAGCAATGACACCGGCCTAAAACACAAACTTCAATGTTGAAAACTCAGTAACGAATGAATGCATTTTAGCTGAACTGCCCTTTATATATCGTGTATGATGCTGACGCAATGGGTTCTTGGATTGTGCTTTATACGATAGATTCGGATTCGAGTTCGGATTTCGATTCGGATTCTGAGCTGGATTCGGATCAAAGACCCAATCCAGCAAAATTGAAAATACGATGAGTATATCGAAGAGCTATCGAAGACTTTGCCGTTCTCGATTTGTGTTCGATGGGTAGGATCGATCTTGTTTTGCCTGCAACCTATATCACTGCAGGTGTGAGTATACTATAAAGCCGCGTTCCCATTCAAGCTTCAAATCCTCCGCAACTCAGGTTGCCCACTGTTTGCACGTGTGTGAACGAGGGTTGCACGGCTCTACCCAACCTCCACAAAAGTGGAAATACGACGAGAGTATCGATGTGCAATCGAAGTTTTCTTTTTGACATACCGTTTGACAACGCTGTATGTCGGAAGAGCAGCTAGACACATATGTGTTAGTGCGCCATATTCTTCCGCACCCTTCTGCCATCATTGATTGATGCCATCAGTTGTTGACAAACATTTGTGGAAGATATTTCACAATCATATCATTCGATCATATTTCTCAGCGTAAGTTGAAAAAAACTCTGCTAAGGATTGGTCCTTATGTAATTCAAAGCATTTATTTCTTTTTTACGTTCCCCCGACCAGCAACAAAACCAAAGTGCTCACCAAGATCAAGCAATCTTCAAATCTTTGTTTCACGTTCTGTTTCGTTCTGTGCCTCCGGGAAAACTAAAACATTGGAAAATAAACTTCATTCATTGTTCGCACCATTTTGATTTACTGAAAACACACTTTTAAAGGATCGATCACTTACCTACTCTGCTTGATCCTGTCTCTTCCTTATCCACTGGATCCGAAACCATGTACTTTTTAGCACGTTTATAAAAACTGCCAGTTGTTCTCAAACTTTTCATATGATCCATATTATTGCAAGCACCTAATTATTGTTTCAATTTATTGATCGAAAAATAATGTTTGTGTCTTCCACAAATGTTTATGGGGGCACTAACACATGTATGCCTTGCACCGGTACCCAGCTTTCAGTGCTGTCAAACGTCCTGTCAATAAAAAAATGCTCGATAAAAGTGGAAATACGATGAGAGTATCGATGAGCTATCGAAGATTTTGCCGTCCTCGATATATGTCCCTTGGGACACCAATCCGACGATTCCATTTCTCCCGGCATTTTAGAGAGTTTTGTGGTGAAGTGCACGTGGCAACGGTATCGTAATGGCATATGACATGACGTATGTAGATACAGTCGGTATCCGACTTACGCGGATAATGGGGACCAGAGAAATCCGCGTATCTCGAATTTCCGCGTATCTCGAATATTGCTTGACACATAGTTTATAATAGGAATTAAGAGATCCAGTTCTTGTGTACATGTATCATAGCATATTCAAAAAATTTCTTTGTCCGTTAATATGAATGCAATGCAAGCGTATTGAAACAACATAATTTGCAATAACCGAAAAAACAGCGTTAGTTATGCAAATGTGTAATTTACATATTTATTCGTATGGTTGGAACATCTCAGGAACATTCGCTATTCATATTTCGTTAATGTTTGTGACATTTGACAAGTCTACTGTCAAATTTTGAAAACCGCGTATCTCCGAATCCGCGTATGTCGAGTACCGCGTATGTTGGATATTGACTGTATTTACAGTTTTTCGAAGTGCGAGTGCGGGTGAGTGCAAAAACTAAGCAACTAATGAGAACGGGTTCAATCCCCGGTTGCACAATTTATAAACAAAGCTGGGCGTCTACATGCATCAATTGGAACACCCCATAAAAATGGCTGCTGCGGGAAGCCTTTGACATCACCTCTCTACATAAGCACTTTGTGCAGAATGAATCCCAATGTTGTTGTTGCTCAAGCAACGTCAACTGGACCTTCTATCAAAAGGCGGAGGAAAACATTAACAAAACATCTATCTCGTCGGGATTTCGGAGTTGATGTGTAAAATGACTAGTGGAAAACCGATAAAATCTCACGCAATCCATGCAAACAATGATAAACCAAGCGAAGGAACACGGATAGAATCCATCGACGCTTACCGCAGAGGCGTAAAATTGCTGCACGAAAAATGCAAAGCTTTGCAACGTAGCAACGAAAGGCTAGTGTTCAGGTAGGAGAAATCAAAAGATTGGTAAAGGATTCAATTTGAACCATTCCTCCTAGCAGAATGGTAAGAGATATATAATTATTCCAATTGTGGTTGTAGGTTGCACAAAGTACGAAAGATGACAAAAGTTCGTGAACGAGATGTTGAGCGATTGAAGGCAAGATTAGACAATTACGGCGATGGTTGGCGAACGGCCCCGGATCCAGCGGAAGTAAAAGAAGAAGGGGAAGAATAGCAGGTAGAGATGAAGTGTAGTGTGAATGTTCTAAATTATATATAAATACATATTTTAACAGTAATGTAAACATTCCATTTGGCGATTTCAAGTTTTAAGCTACTATAAAGAAAGAATTTTAATGTCTAGTATATTATATTATTGAAAACATTTGGTCATTGTAAACCATATTGGTTGCTTGGGCAGACAACGCGTCTCACTATCAAAAGAGAATTCGCTTTGTTTATTGAACATAAATTATCAAGTTTTAAACATTAATTGAAACATACTAGTGCAGACTTGGTTTTTCACGGTTGATGCTATTACATTTTGTTCAAACCCCTACAAACTTAATTTGAACAGTTGGTTTGTGCAGCTTTTTGTTAAAATGATCGGAATGTGTGCTACCACGCATCAATTGAGAACGACAGTACCGATGTCGTTTTTGGTTTATTGTGTTCGTGTTGACCAAAAGCTGGTTTTTGCCGTGAAAAAAGCTGGAAGAATCCTATATTTTCCACAATTTTCGCAATTTTCTACTAAAAACTCGCGCCAACTATAGATCAAATAACTTTTTGACTTGAATTTTATACTACCTCTGTGTTTGGAATGGATTTATAAAATTTCTATAAAACAAAGCGACACTGCCTTTCTGCCTATCACTCTGCTATAAATGTTTTAGTGGAAACCCGGAAAGTGTAGTCGATTTTTTTTGCCTTTATTCCTACTGCGCTAATCAGGAGTCCTTAAGTTCAGAGAACGCTGCTCATATAGAAGAAGGTTATTTTAACGCAAAGGCCTAGGGTAGCTCAAATTCCTGGAAAGTCATGGTAATTGCAGGGAACTTACGTCGAAAAATAAAGGGACCACTCTTCCTAAAAGGTTGATAAAATGTACACCGAAAAACATCTTAAAACATGAGAACGCTGCTCAATTCCAAACATATATTTAAAAAGGCGATCCGATAACGTCCGTCCAAAAACTGACCCGCTATTTCGTTTTCCTTTCTGATCGCGCCGTTCTCCTAGACGATCCTCTCTCCGGATCAAATCTCTCCCGCCCCGATTTGTGCACAAACCATGGTTACGATTTGCTCACTTTCGGCATGCTCTTTTCAATTTCCTTATATCGATTTTCTTTTTCCAGTTAACCCTTCTACCTTCTTTTCTCTACACTTACGTTGACAAATAGAGGGAGGATGTGTAAAAGTATCCCTTAAAAAAGTTTTTATCTTGACTTGCATTTTAAAAATGTCTTGAGTCATGTTTGTCGGTCTGTATATCCCCTATAGACGCCAAAACTACTGCAACGATCGGTGTGAATTTAACTTCGCCGGGAGTTTTGGAACCGGAGAGTAACATGGTAAGGGTTAGACATCCCTCTTCCCATGCAATATGGGGGTCGCCATGTTAACTTGAACGTTTAAATTTGGAATGACACAAAAATGTGCAAAAATCCCCAGCAAAGCCGGGTAGAAAAACTTGTCTCCGTTAAATCTTCTACATGATTGATGTTACTAGTTAATTTAAAAAATCCTTTCTTTCATATCATCACGTGAATTGGTGAGAATGTTTTGTTATTTTTTTCTTATTAATCGTATGACGTGCATTGAAATAACGCCCGTGATTGTAAGGGAAGAGAAACAAAAATTGGTTCACGCTTTCTTGTCTACACTTTCGATGAAATAAAAATGGGATTTGTCACTTGAACTGGACTTCAAGAAAAAAAAAAATCACATCGCGCTTCCCTGCTACGCTTTTATCCTTATTCCGGTTCAAACGCCCCCTACGCAAAACTCCACACAAAGGACCATAAGGAACGTGCATAATGATGATAGAAGATAGTATGTTTAGATTGTCTTCCTACATGCTCCAGCAACGCTAACCCGGGAGGATCGTTTAGTCGTAAGTGTGTATCTACGGGTATGCATCGGTCTCGTTCGTATCCTTCCTATTTCCACCGCCAGAATACGCGTTTTGTAGTCGCTGAACAGATTTCTCGGTCTCGAGCAAAAGGCCAACGAATGAGACAGAATCTGCCTTGCCTTCTAGCATTTTTCTTAGCACCATTCACCTCCTTTACCCGAAGGCTGGAGGGGGAAAAGTCAGCATATATCCCTATCCCTTCGGCTACAATGACTTCCCGACAACAATCCTGTGGCGTTTTGGGAAGACTGTGCCCCACCGCCACGTTTCCGACGGAGTTAGCGTGCTTTTGACCCGTTACTGGGGCGGTTTGTGGAGGTTGACCATCGTTCCGCCACACACCCAGAAGTCATTTTACCTCCTTGGAGCGCCAAAGAAATCTCCTACTTGGGGATATCGGTGCCACAAAAAACGGCTGATGGTGCATTTTTGCTCCTCGCTGTTTCGCCCACCGCAATCCGTTCTCAAAAATCTCTTCAAGAGTTATTCTGGCATTGGCACTGCTCTGCGGTTTTGGGTTGGTGCGAAATCTCACCACAGCTTTCGTTAAAAGTAAAGGAGTAAAAGGCACGGTAAGAAGTCGTTTTTTTTTTTTTTTGGCTAGCACATTCGAGCGCATTGCCATAGCTATGTTGTGTTATGTGAGTTTGCATGCAACCGTCTGACCAAAGGCCGATTTTTTCGGAAGTGCTCCTCGCGTATGCTTCGTTCATCCTTGTTGGAACGTAAAACGATTCTCCCTTCGTGGTGCTTGGTAAGGAAAAGTTCAGTTATCCTTATTTTCAAGAGCGTAAGAAAGAATTCAAGAAAATCCTAACAAGGGCAGTAAGCACGTGAAGTACAGGAAATGAAACACAATATATCAGAAAGACTGTCTATATGCTTTTGAAAAACGCATTCAGTGTATCGCTTGTTTGTGTGGGTATTTTTCATTTTTAAATCATAGCTATTCTTAACTTAGGAAAACGATTCGCAACAAAAGAAAACAACAGTTTCTACATTTCATTGTGATTCATACCGTAATCTTCAGCGTAGAAAAGTTCTACAAACGCATAATCGTGTAACTTCGCAACGGTTTCTATTTACAGGCGTTTGTTTTTAAACTAGCTATACAGAGATACTCATTTGGACTATGCCTCTCAAAACGTGGGATTGATGAAGTATTCGACGAAACATATTCTTAATTCTGCAATATTAAGCTGATATTTTGAATTATCTCGTATTGCACATCTCCTTGAACTTGTCATCAGCGGCTTTTACTTGGACAGTTCTAATTCTTCAGCTTGAAGTAACAGAGTTACGATTCATTTACAAGGGCTAACCAAATCAAGGGACCCTCAACCTATTTGATTGTGTTTTATGTTTTCTATATTTCATCAATTGTATTGGGAATTTTCAAAATCATTCCACTTGGATGATTGCGTCTCTACTTTACTATGTTAAAAACGAATAAAAACTGCGATACTGGAAAACTATTTCAATATGTTTCCCCTTTTCAATCATCCACCACGATGGTTTGTTATGCACATGCGAAAGAAAATGACACAAAATTCCTTTTTTAACGCCCCGGGGTACTCTGCAAACTTATGGCATAGACCAAACCTAAGAAGAACGAATTCATCACCTTCCTAGTTCCAACACCAACAGAAGATGGCCATAATTGCATTCCTGGTTTCGCTTTGTAGCCCCGCTCGGTCAGCAACCTGCCAGCGTCGGTAAGCTCTCGTTATGTGGCCATAATGAGCCGACCGGGCCGATCTCCGCACATTCCATGGTGGACCCCCTCCCGTCACCATCAGAAGCAGAGGTGGACTTATCAGGCACCGTTTCCGCTCACCGGTGTTCCGGCAAGAGGTGCAGGTAATTAGATTTTCTTGTGGCGCAAACCGCCCAATAACGTGCTCCCAGCTGTCATACGGAGGTCAAATCAACCGACGGTCCGTGGACGAACTATTTCAAGATGCGAGTGTTCAAGCCAGTATTCAACCGAACGGGTAGAAGTTTTTCATCGCTTTATTTCGAGGGCTGTCCCGGATGTCCCCGTTATAAGCTTCCTGTGGAGGAAGAACCAGCGCACGGGGACATGCAATTGCCATGGTGTTACAGGAAAACTAAGCAAACAGTAGATGAAGTATATTCTCTAGTTGAGAAGAACCAGTTGAATGAAATATTCTTGTTAGTAAAGTATTGCGATTTCGTGCTTGGATGTTATGCTACTCAAATAAACCTTAATCCAAACCAACACGTTTCATGGCAGCTATCAGGCTAAAAACAATATGAAATGGCAGCTTTTTTTCCAAATGCATACAGAAATAACATAATATGAATCGTCCCGTTGCATCACAGGTTTAATATTAAATACTGCAAGCCAAAGAACGTTAGTTCAAAGCTTGGATGGTTTTCTTTCGCTAATAAATTTGTCCTCACGGCAGGAAATAGAAGGGAATTGTTAAAAGTCTTTCAAATTTTAACAAAAATCACTCATTGATAAGCTGCTTTTATTGCATAAATCTTAACAATTTAACTTATCATCAAAAGCAATTGTCTGGATTTCTGTCTGTCGCTTCTTTATCAAGATACCACGCAGATTGCTTACGTATTTCTACCTTGGGTATAAGGGGCCTAGGGGAAGCAGCAAAATCCTTCCAAGCCGGCCATAGAAAATAAACATTTATTCAATCAAAACAATGAACAAGTTCAAAGAGAATAAGAAAAAGGAAATCTTCCACTAATTTCACAGTATCAGGAACAATTGGTCGGAAATAAGAAATGTTTAACGAAAGCAAAACTTGAAGTTTGGAAAGAGAAGATGTCATTTATTGGTCCATCCGGATGAGCTAAGATGATGGTAAAAGTGTTGATTTTTTTACACACGCCTTCAAGCGACAGATAAGTATAATGGTCAACACATCGTGTTCTCCATCTTTAGCTCTATCGTATCCAGCTCCAAGCATCCATGTTAAGATCCATAGATACCAGCATTTGATGGGGGATAGGTTCCCAGAACCCCGACCAGAGATCATAGATTCATTGCATAGGAAATAACTGCGCTTCTACCCTTCGAACGCGATAAAATTGTATGATAATATACGCACCACATTTCCTTCATGGCCAAACCCGCGATTGATGACCCCTTTTTTTTTCGTAAATTGCGGACCACCGTTTGTGGATTGTTCCTACGAAACCTCAAGGAACAACTCCGTGCATTATTGTCGTAACATTTTATCTAAGTTAATGTTTCTTTATTTGAACTCCCTTTCATTCATCCCTTCAGTCGTAGCTTTACGTGGCCATTTTCTTGACGGCTTTGTCTAGCGGTTGTGAGTCTTGAGTCAAGGAAAATAATCGGGTTTTCGTTTAGATGATATTTGATGCACGCAGTATCATGTGCCGAAGTAGAGGAAAGCGGTTTTACAAAGCTTACAGAACAAAATGGTAATCATCAACAACAAAAGCGGAATGCGCAAATCAAGGTAATGAAACAAGACATATACATTTTTCAATGGCAGAAGGGTTTTAACGAATGGAATGGAATGAACTTTGTCATATCGTTTGCTCCCTCTTACAGTTAATACAACAGCGATTATTTCAATAAATTCGATATCTAACATCTTTTCACAAAATCGACAAAAGTAGTTTTCCGTTGTTCATGAGAATCATGTTGACGATGAAATGTTGATTGTGGTTGAATTCACGAAGTGACTGCATCGATCCAGTTGCGTTCAAAACCATACTATGACAGCTCTTAACCCTTCCGTCGCACTCTGGTAGCTCTGAATCGCTCCAGATTGTTGGTGGCCACTACCAATATTCAGCTTCGAGAACATCTGAGCAGCCTAAGAGCTGTCGACTATAACTTCACTATAGTTCGTTTGTAATCATCAGTACAGTTAACATTATTGGTTCAAATCGTATTTATATCTTTTTTTCTCTTCTGTATTATGCCTTTGCAAAACATAGGTGGCATATGCTTTGCACAATTGACAAAAATAAAAACATTATAATAATAAATATTAAACTTACAGATTTACAATTTTTTTTACTTTTATAACACCTGGTGGATGCATCATAAGCAATATCATAGTAAATGATGATGAATCATAATAATTCGTTTTATTTAAGTATTGTGGTATTAAGAATTATGTTTATAAAAAAATCATGTAAATTTATTTAATGGTTTTCTTGTTGACAAAGCACGCCGAATACACTAATACGATATTCTGAATAGAAATTGCTGCACATGGTCGGCAACGTAGTCTGGCAACGTAATGTTATCCGATCCAAACGTCAAATATATTTGCCAATGCAGGAGCGTTCAAGAGTTGGATGAACAATCGGATCCTTTATATTGAGCTGGCATAAGGATTACATTGCGAAACAGCCGCGGTCCGTTACTGCCGAGGCTTGTGTGCTAAACCTGTTGAACTCACTGCCAACAAAACTCTTAACGCATGTATGCTTCCTGATTGGGTTGAGAAAAAAAAATGCCTCAAACATGCCAACAGGAACGTGTACAAAAAACTTACCTCTTGCTGGGTGTAGACGATAATGCTCTCCCCATCACCTGGTGGGGGACATAACGTAGCAAATGGACATCTTTATTGCTAACTTGGTTTTCCCACCTCTGATGACCGCTTCGTCCATTGTGCTTGTGTGTACATTTCTTCAAGACAAACACATCAAACTGCCGAAAGCCGGACGGTGGGAGCGCTGAATAGTTGATAAGACCCCAGTAGTCTCACAGCTGAATGTGGCTTTTTTGCACACTTTGGGCCGTTGGGTCCCCTAGCCTAAGGTTTACGGTGTGGGGTTGTGGTTCCCCGCTTTCGCTAGCAGCGACCCTTGGGCTTCTACATGCACTCTTTGAGAGCACAAGAAAGAGAGGATACACGCGGACAAAATTAATTCTTCGGGCTCGTGTGCCCTGACGTACCGTTAATTTTGTGGCCCGCGTGTCGTGCAGTCAGTCCGTTTTTCAGTGCTGCCGTCGATGGCCTTCATCGCGCGATCCGCCGATAACGTTCGGCAATGTCTTGCTTTTCCTAAACGGATAAATATTTGATCATCTGCTTGTCAGTTTATGACCATCAGTATGTTTAACAAGACCAACCAGCGGAACATATTTTTTGCCAGGGATTGCGTTCTTGGTCGATGTCGACACGATGGTGTGCGTTTGCGATTTGCTTCCGCGAAGTACCGAAGTGGTTGAAATTATTAAAAATTCATTTTGGGATAATTTCGGTGGCGATGGTGGATTTGAGCAAACTCATAAAAGGGTGCGTTTAATGTGGGCTTTGAACGTTATTGCGGCTCCTTATCAGGTACCGTGCAGCTTAAAAACAAGATTTTTGACTTAGGGCATGATCTTTTGGATTGGGACAAACACAAAAATGACTTTATTCTTTCAACTGTTATTGTGTTGAAGATGCAGAGTGTAAGGCATACTAGTATACTGTGTATAAAAACTAATTATAATGTGAAATTGTCATTTCTTGTACTTATTGAGATAACCTCACCAATAAATAGACTGATTTCAATTATCACTCAAATGGTTTTTGGCTCAATCTGACCCATGTAGCATTTTATTTTTTGATAAAGGAGGATTTTTTAATTTGAAGATGAAACGAAGTAACATTTTAAGAAATAAAAAGAGGGCTTTTCTTAGAATCAAAAACTACACGTTTTTTTTCGGATTTTTTTTGGACCAAATAATTCCGAGAAAAAATGTACTATACCTAGTTCGACCAAAACGAGTCATTTTGACCGAAACTTTTCAAAGTGTTATAAATTCATCGTTTTTGAACATATTTACAATTTGTAAACGGTTTTTTAAGGTACATTTGTTGTTTTTCTTTAGTATTTGGATTATCTGTTCTCTTTATGCCTCTCCAACTGTCTCGGTAGGAAGGATAGTGTGTCGGGTTTTGCGCATTTTTTATGAAGAAAAAAACATTAACTGTGGAACATAACACTTTTGACAGAATAGAGATTTAGAAAACAAGATATGCGCTAGAAAGGCAATAAAAAAATACAGATTTGGTTATTTTTTCAAAATTTTAGCGCTTAAATTGGATTCACTAGCACGTATCAAATGGCTCATTGCAGCACTTTTTTACCATAAATTTAAACATACTGTAATTTTGCGATCTGAAAACATGATTTTAGCCCACTAATTATTTTTTTTGCTGTTGCTGCAAATGATCTTAAATTGCAAAACAATAAAAATAAAATTTAATACTTTTTCTTCGTAACAAATGCGAAAGCACCGTACAAACCATAATTTCTAGCGAGAGAGCGGCAAATCGTGAATATGAGATCGTTTGAAAATGACTAAGTTATTGCGCTTGGGTCAAAATGACCTCTTGTAAAATTATGAACGAATTTTGTCCCTTCGTCCCTTCATTTTTCGCCGTAAGTTTTGGACCTGCAATAATTTGGGCTCTTCGCGATTCTGAACTACCATGTACTTTTACCATACTATGCCCTGATCCATGATATTCTTTGAAGCATTTTTCACGATCCGCGTATCCTCCAATACCCTTTTATCTCATTCCATTATTTTGTTATGTATCAGAAAATATAACTTAAATATAAAACAAATCACTAGCATTTAAAGATAATCTCTATGGAGTTTCTTAGTATGAGCAGCCATCTACAGAAATAAGAAGAATCGAATTTAATGTAAGAAAAGTAATCAAGCTGACACAATGAAGCAAATCATTTCATTATAGTTATACGGCAAAATAATATCTTAGGTGAAGGTGCACCAGACGGAATCTTCGTGCTGCTTGACTGATTTTGGCTGGCTGGATATACAGCGCCGGATAATGCGCCCCAGATCCATAACGTAGGCATTGGATTCAGCTAATCCACGCATCACGTTCCGCTGTTCTTTATGCAACTGTCTGAACGGTCTCCGTTCCAGCAGCCTAAGGCCAGCATCCCAACAGGACCCGCTTGGTCACCCAGCCGGGACAATTATTGGCTCGCCACCGTCGGCACCGAAGCGCCGAAATATGTACAAGCAAATCCGACAAATCTTGGCACCTTGTTGGCCAAACGCCTCGAATTGGCGTACTCGTTATATGTTTATTTGGTTTATTCATTTATTTTTCCGTCGGTCGGAAAGCAAACCCATTCGTTTCCGTTGCAAAGTTGGGTCGACTGGGCGATATGCTCGCAGTGCAGGCATTAGAATATCAAAACGATTTGAAAGAAGTTGTTTCACTCGGTCGTAAGATATTCATCTTCTAGAATCACGCTCCTTCCTGTGCATCTTCGTTCCCTCTGCATACTGTATCTCCTTTCTAGCAAGCACTGTTTTACCAACGGCAAGGTAGTTTGGGCCGATATTGACAGTGCGGTCGGGTTTGACCCCTAGAGTTTGTTTAAATTCACAAATACTGAGCCAACCACAGATAGTGCTGGCTTTTGCTGGAAAAAAGATTTAAGGAAGAAGAATAAAACACACGAGAGTCGTCGGAACCCGCCAGCGGAGGCTTCCTGAATGTTTGGCTGGTCTCCGAAGCAACCGCTGGTGGTTCAGCTTGCACGACCATATCATTATCATAATGCAAACATCTTTGCTCCTCGAGGCACATATATATTGACCTACGGGCCCGCGGCTGGCCCAGCGTGCAGTTTCATCCGGACCGTGAAGCATGACAGTCGTTGTGCCGTGGCCTTTCCGTGTGATCCCTTGTAATACTCGGTTCCAATTAGCTGCCGTATAGCGTAAAGCGAAGTGCTCCCCGGTGGCGTGATACGAACAAACTAAATCAATTATCGGCTGCTTCAAAAAAGACGTTACAGGCTGTGCTAAACTTTTGCACTAAAACAAGTCACAGAATAAATCACGTTTTATGTTGGGCATGCAGGCTCTTTAGAAGTTGCTACCAAAGGTTGATTGACAGTTTAAAGTTGGTGCCCTAGTGACAGGAAGATAGAAGTACAAAGATAAAGAGTGAGTGGGAGGGTAACATAAAAAGAAAGAAAAAAAAACCAAATCCTTACCGCAGTGTCGTGTAGCGGCTCCTCCTTTTGCCAGGAACGTTGTGAAAGCCACTCAAAGTGACCGGAATGCTTTTAAAAGAACGATAAATCTATTACTTTTCCCAGCAAAGTGCAAGAACTTATACACCGTCGAAAAGGTGCAACGCAACGGCTTGCCGTGTCCGCACTACATATCGTATGCAGGCCAAGGGTGTACCGCCCGGTCCCGGCTATGTGCAAGGAACAGTAAAATGTCGTGGCAGTGCACCAACCTTGACCGGAAAAAGGCTTTCGCCACGTGCACACCACGTCTTCTTTAAAGACGCATACCGTTCACTAGGCGGATGGTGTTGGAGTTGGTCAGTTTAGCCTTGGAAACTCTCTTTAAAATCATGCGCAGCGAAACCCCTTCGCAACTTCGCGTAGCAGGCACAGATTTGTAGCTAGTTCTAAACCCATGCTTCCGCCGAGCGACACGTGAACAAAGGTTCTGCGAATTTATTTAGAACAAACGTGACGCTTCTCAAAGGCGGCTCGGTTTCGGAAATATTTATTTCTCGGTGTAAATAGCGTTCAATCGATTTCCTATCAGCAAATTCAACTTTCGGAGCAGTTTTCTCACACCTTAGATTTTCTTCAATCACACTCTGATCTCTTTCGATGGTTGATCGTTGGCGGGGTGCTAAATAGGTTAGCCAGAACAAAAAATCTCTCCGAGAGTCGTGCGTTTTTGTCTAACCAGATAATGTGCCGGCCAACATTTTCATCCGATAAAAGTGTGACGAAGGAAGACAGTAAATTGCTCGTCCCATCTATGGTTGATCAAATTGAAAAATGCTTCTTGGAGCAGATCAGGGTTGACCGTATAGTTCGTCGTGCGAGTGGAGTTTTTCATTTGTAACATTTTCTCTTTTGATTTTTCCTAGCCCAAATTTGAGCTGCTTTTAGGTGCCTGACTAGTGCTTTCAAACCTGATCCACGCCAGTCCGTCGTAAGGTCATGTACCAATCTAGTTCAAATGCTCCGTTGACGGTGTGTTGTAAGGAAAACAGAAATAGCGAACGAAAAGTGGTTTGCCCATCGGAAGTATCACACATGGTGCTGTGTCTGTGTCCATGGATTAAGAAGAGCGTGTGATAAGGCACGTTGTAGTCTTGGACAATTTCTAGAAAGCCTATAGCTGGCACACATAGACTCCTGTGAAAAGACGATAAGCAAAGTTAAAAAGTTCATTCGATCCAACGTGGCAAGTGTTATTCGCAATTGCATCGATAAGTTTACGATAGGATTTTCAGTGTAACCTTGAACAGCCAGCATCAAAGGGTTTAAAATGAATCGGAAAGTATTGCCATTATTTTTGCTGGTAGCTACATTTTTTGCGTCGACTCGTGCTGAAGGTAAGATAGGAATAGATTGAAAACAAAACGATTTGTAAAACAAACCGGTGTTTCCCGGTGTTTGCAAAGCTCCTTTTTTAAACTAGCTTAAGAATAGTCTCATTCTAAATGATTGTTTTGAAAAAACGGGAGAAAATTGAATATCTGAAGTGAAAATGTATTAAATTTTGCTCCATTCCATCCCGTCTTACATAGTACTGTTACAATTTAATTATTTTTTATGTCAGAATGTTTTTTTTGTTGGTAATTTTGTAATACAATATAACACATCATGCTGAGGAAGGCTTATCAAATTTACAACGGAGTCATTATTTTATGAAATAACAAACTATGCCGCCATTCCAATGCCTATATTTCTTAAAGCATGAAATTATGAAGAATCCTTTGTTTAAAATATTACGTGTGCTGGGTTTCTTTGACCAAGTGCAACGTGATATCATTTGCATCCCTAGAATTCATCTACCTCGAACTTATGGTGTAATTTTCGCTGCATTGCGCGATAAACGGAAATATTTCTTATCGCATACGCGGGGTGGCAGAGCATCTTTTTTCTGCCTAAGCCCAAAGAACTAGAGCTCAATCTTTGTTATCAAAGCTCATAACGTTGCTACGGCGTTCATAGTGCCGATGCGGAGCGTACAAGGTGTTTGTCCTGTAGATGCTCAGTACATTGCAGTTAAATGCGATGCATTTTCTGAATCCGCATTATCCAAAGCTCGTGTCGGTTTGTTGAATAAGCACATGTGTTTTTATTTGACTATCTTTTAAGGTACGTACACCAATGGCCTGTACCGAGTACATGGCAACTAATTAGAGTTATGAAAAAGAATCATAGTTTGAATTAACAATGAAACAAACTAAAAAAATTAAAAACTAATATTTTTTTAAAACGAAAGAAAATGTTAAAATTTAATGATATTTCACATCAATAATTTTTGCATACTTAGTCCTTTTCAATTAACGAATCATTGGGAACTTTTTTCTACAATGCAAAAGAAACTTGTTTTGATCAATAATTCTTGTGGAAATTATTTTAATTTCTGAAAATTATTTTATTTCCATATAATAATGTGTGAATCATCCGGTGATCGAATTTCCCATAAGCGCTTTTCTCAAAATATCCCACGATCTTCTGATTCTAGGCTCATAATTACGATGACATAAGAGTCTGTTTGTAGATCAATTTGTAGATTTATCATTTCATTTAGTAATACTTTAATGCTTTTCAAATGTTTATGCAATTTTCTTCCCATCTTCTGGGACACCTGTTTGAAGCGCACGAACCGATCAAAACTGCTTTCATCAAAGATCCTTGATGAAATTGTTTTCATTTATTTATTTATTTATTTATTTATCTATATATGATTTGATCTGTTTATGGATGTCAATATGGCCTAAATACTGTACCTAAATCTATACTAGGATCTATTTCTAGAATAAAGTAGCAGCAATTCTCTTTTACACATTGAAGAGCTGTAATCAAAGTGTTCCTAGTAATAATTCAAGATGAAATTTAAAGGTGATTTAACGATGAACTTCCTGCTGGTCAGATTAATAGTGGGATATAGCAGCTCAAAAACATAGGGTCTTGGCTTTTAAAGTGATCAGATCTTCCCAAAACTTGGCAGACATGGAGCTGCTATTGCTTTAAAGAAGTGTCCCTTCGCCATGTTGATTTTGACAACAAAATCTACTCTGAATAGTTCTTATCAAATTGTCCTTAAAAAAAAAACGGCTGTTATCGAATTGCTTAGCTATTCCGCGTCACCTGCATAGTGTGCTGGCCTACGAATGCTCTCATATACTGAACAAAAACATCGGTATTAGATGCTTTTTTGTCAGGACATCAATGGCTCAGCTGTAGGAAAGCTGCGAAAGATAACATAATTATTTGTCATTGAAAAATGTGTTCTAGCTGTATTTCTACAGAAAAAAAAAACACATCAAAATCAATTGCACTCTGTAAAGCTCAGTGCCACGTTTTATCGGAATTGCCAAAAAACCTAACAAAAAACACTGCCAAGTCTTGAGAGATGCTTTCTCAAGATAAATTCCCAATGCTCAATTTCATGCGATTTAAATAATCTAGGCCGTTTTCATTCAATTATGAGTGGTAATTAAACTGTCGCATAATCAATTCAGATATTTAACCAGTGTGTTTTTTCTTGTAACTGAGTATATGAATGAAGAATAAACCATGCTATGCATCAGCAGTAAGACGGAATTTTACTAGAGGCAAGCTTTGTTACTTCGCATAAAGTTTTCTTTGCAAATGGGTACAACACACAGACGGCATATCACCAATAGTTGCCTCCAATATCCTACTCTATCGAAACAACCCCGTTACCCATGTGGAAACTGTCTGCGATGAATGACTCTGCGTACGTATCTCAGTGGTACACGTGGTCCAGATTACAGCTCCCCATGTAAAACAATACAGTACGTGATTAATTTCCGTACCCTCGCACACTATGCGCACCGTCTGGCATGCGGCACGGTTGGAGCAACTTTGGCTGGCGTGGGCTGGGGTAGGGCTGTGTAATTTTGCCTTCCAGCATGACGTAATACGACAAATTGAAAGCGTTTCATATCGTTACGTTTATTGACTTAGGAATCGGTAATTGAAAAACACAGCGGCAAATTATGTATGGTAAGGATTTAATTATTCATTTCAACACAGCCTCCTCCCGGTGAGTGCAGCTGTTTCGTAGTGTCGCAGGAGTCGTAGCACATTTACTTATCCCGCTTCCTCTTTCTTGTCCCACCCGTGCGAGCTGCATCCGCGTGTCTGGGTGTGTGCGTATGTGTGTCTGACGCCATTGCAGGCGTCTTGCCTAACAGTTACCTGCAAGATGTTGCCATTGCGGTTCCAGCCACCGGTTAGAACCGTTTGCACTCTGCTAACGGTTAAAAGCTTTTTATTACCCATGAAACATAACCTCCACCCCGGAAGTGGGGCTCCATTGTGGTTATACGCGCCTGGTTGTGTGTACGTATACGCCAGTCGCGTGGACCACAAAGCTCCTACAACCGACCGACGGGAGTGGGATGTTTGTGGGGGGTGGTGGGGGGGGGGGGGTTGGCGGAGTGTGTAGTGTAGTTTAAATATTGCGTGCTGGCGGTGGTGCGACACACCAGCTGGTTTTATTCAATTTTTGGCAAGAATGTAATGTGACACGTCGTCGGGAGGCTGTGATGTCAAGTGTGCGACTGAACTTGCTGCCGGCCGGTGGTGGCAGGAGCTTGCTTGTAAAAGCTTGCTCAAAACTGTCACCGTACTCGTGAAACACCATTTGAGACACTTTCCGGTGTTTGATGCACACGTTCTTCACGTTACGGCCCCCGAACAAATTTCAGACATCAATTCATGACCTCTAAAAGTTCAGTTCCGTACAGACGGATAGCCAATGCCGGCGGCGGTGATGTAATCGGGAATATTAAACACTGTTCTATGGCAGGGCTGGGAAACTAATGCTGCGCTGGTCGTGTTACAAATTTGCAGCGGAAAGCCCCTGAGAAACTCGAATAATTCGCTTTATCCCGAATTTAACGAAGGGCAAGCATTTGCATTTTTCGAACCTGTTCCTACAACAAAAATGAAAAAAAATCCCTGGTTTCTGACAAAGGGTGGCTGCGACTCCATGTGTCGCATGGCATGTCGAAAGCGTTATGAATAATTGATTTCATTTATAAAATAACACACATTTATCACAACCGCACGTCTGTACCAACGGTCGGATGGAGAAAGCAGGACGTGCGGCAGAGATAGGGTTGTTTTTCCGCTATATCAATGACTAAATAATCACAATCTGTTTCGAGCCGTCACTTGAACGTCTGGTACATTGTCGAACCAGTAAAAAAACTTTCATCTATGGCGGGCAATTAATTCGTACTGATTGCTATTTTGGAACAGCAATAAATGGTGATTGATGGTTTTTGGTTCTTTGTTAATAGTAATGTGTTCCTTAAACAAAACGTACCGCACCGAGCAAAGCAAAGAAAAACATAATTATAAAATATGAATACATTGCCAGGTATTAGTAGTGTACGTATTCAAAAAGTTTATTAAATTGACCAAATTCAATGAAATGAAATCGGCACCTTCAAAGAGAATATTCATTCTGGTAGAGCAAGCAGTCCAAAACCGATTGATCGTTGAATAGCCATAATTGCAGAACGAATATGGTGCTTTTATCACCGTGACCGTGACACGGTCATTTCGCTACATTGTTCACGCTCCAATGCAAAGGAGAGAACAATGAATATTTCTTTATCGACGAGATATACTTCCCCACACTTCCAATAGTTTTTTTTTTATTTTATTTTACAGTGTGATGATAGCTCAATTTAATTTTCCATTTTATTTTTTACTTGCTCATATTTCCATTTTTTTGTTTTTGCAGTTGAACATTATTGCCTTTCTGTTATTTTGGAAGTTGAGTTATTTATTGCAAATTTAATGTGTTAATGGTTTTTTGTTTCTTTCGTGAGGTAATACCACAAGGTTTAATTAGCACGAAGGAGATATTATTTTTTGCCATATCTTTTATGCTTCTACTTTCAGCTGACATATTCAATTCAGATGAATTACTTTGTATTTAATATAATTTTGTTTTATTTTTTACATTGATTTATTTGCTTGCTTGTGTTATGGTTAAAAATATACATTTTTGAAACCAAGTCTAAGTGTAAATTAAAACTCGCACGTTGTCATTCAAGGTTGATGATACTTGGTATACACAATGAAAGCGATCTTCAGTCTTCCCAAATCGTATATCGATTGCATGGTTCCATTTCTTCGGCATTCCGGCATTTATTATTTACTATTCATTTCATTATCGACCGTCTAACGACCACGCCAGTGAAAGATGGAAACCATTTCCATTATAATTACTATTGATCCGGGCCGAGTGTGAAAATACCAAATGCAGAGAAAGCCCGTCCATTGTATGTGTGGTACGGAGTGGGGTTGGGGGGGAGGGGGGGGGGGGGGGGGGTTGGCAGATCGTTCTTATTTTCGTTTTCAATGCCTGTTCCACTAGCATGAAACCGAGGCGCATCGTATTCACAGGGTCCGAAGCAGCCGGTTAGGGCCACAGTGGCAAAAATGCAATTCTTTTTCCTCGTGCTCGACCACTTTGGTAATAGATACATAAAACTGAAGAACCTACTAGCATCGCTGCACTATTTATGGCCAACAAAGCCGGTGCAAAATGTGCACCTTCCGGACGTGTACCGACGTGTTATCTGCAATACTCCAGCGCCATCGGTCGACCGTGAGGGTTATAAATGTGGGCCGCCGAATGGGAGGTGAGAAAATTGATTCACGGTTTGCTCCCGAGCTCCGTATTTGCGATCACATGGTGACATTTTTATCTTTCCGCCCCTTCTTCTCTACAACCGCAGCCCTTGCTTCGTTATGCCCTGTATTTTATCCTTTTCCAAATCGTAATTGAAAACGAAGGTTTTATTGCATTCTCCAAGCAAACGCAGGGCTGGACGTAGTGAAAAGTTGTGGCGTTTTGAGGTTTGCAGTTTCATATTCTTACAGTTTTTGGTAACCATCCTTACACGTACGGACAACTGCAGCCGTGACGGGGTAGAATGCACTTATTACCTGACATCAGAGTATGATTTTATGGTGATAGAAAATCCGTCCACCTATAGCTTTTGAGATGGATCTATCTATATGAGCACGCTGATGTGCATATTAAGGCATAATATGAAAGCAATGTGAGTTTTTTTCCCAAAATAGCTTATTATATAGTGATGGGTGATGGAGATAAGCCTTCTGTGTTGAAGTTGAAGTCTTCTTTTCTATTGAGACAGTATGTAAAACATGTATCCAATGTGTGAACGAAATCTTTCTTTTTACTTCGATTTTAATTTCGACAGAAATCGCCATCGAGCAGATACTGTCGCTCTGCTGCCAGGACGGCGAAGAATGGGGCATACAGAACAGGCTATGCTCGACCTACAACAAATCCCTGGAACTGGTACCGGCTGGGCTGCATGGTCTGTGCCTTTCGACCATCGAGATATGCTGCTCGAAGCAACATAAGATCTACCAGTGCACGGCGGGCCAGATTGCCGCACGGCAAGGTCTCAGCTGCTCCCTGAAGGGCGACCATTCGGGATCGGAGTTTTACACGGTAGGCTGAAGCTGGTGTATTGCGGGAAAAAAACAAGAAGGGCATGGGTAGTTACCTCCAGGTGCAGCCGAACTAAATCCAGCATAATCAAATTTCACAACAAAACGCATCTTCTTCCGTGTAGGATTGCTGTGAGGCTTGCAAAATCGGGCTGGTGGTCGGCTCGAGCGCCAACAAGTGCTCGGTGGAACCGTTCGCCTTCGGCAGCCCCTGGGACGAGATCTACGACGGATGCTGCAACGACATCAAAACAGAAGGTGAAATCATACTCCTCGGAGGTCATGATGAGCGTGAGTTGTTTCAGCCTTGCTTACCCCGTGTCGGACTGTGTTCGATATTTGCTTTCCGTTTCATACGCACGGACCGCTCCCATTCCATGCCGTATGAGCTAAAGTCCAGGGCATGCATGTTACTTTTTGATTTGTTTTACATTAGAGGGTCTGTGCGACCAATTTCCGACCATCTGCTCGCAAGTGTGCGAAAACGTAGAGGGAGGTTCGTATGTGTGCAAGTGCCATCCGGGATTCGAGCTGCAGAATGATAGGAAAACGTGTGCTCCAGTTTCCGATGAGGACAATGAAGCTATAGAGCAAAAACTGTAAGTAAATTCACCTGTTTGTTTGCGCCTTTAACGCACCTTTAAGGTTTTGACTTTTTTTAAAGTGATGTTCTTTCTTAATTACTATTAATGTTGGCATTAATTAGACATCATGCACAATGATATTGAATGCACTTTAGTATGATTTTACCACGCAAATTAAATTAATTTGGATTGTTGCAATGGCTGTGGTCTAATGTAATGCATTTCAATTAAATTATGCCAAACTGTTTAATAGCAAACATGTATTTGCAATTTGCAAGTTTAAAGCAAAATATTTTTAACAGCGACTATGATAAAATTTCACAACACTCTCTTTATTTAAAATTTCCTTTGCCTAAAGCATTTTGTAGCGAAATTATTATCAAGCAAAGGTTATCGACTTCTGGAGTTTTCATTTACCACGTGTGTCATGGCAGCGCAGACGGGATTTTCCCTGAGTGGTGTGAAAATTGGTTATTAATCCATTCTTCGCTTCGGCTAACACCCCGCATTTAGTTGCTAGATCATCCACATGTAAGTTTAGACACCATGCAAAATAAAATGAAATTGCACCACTTCCAGCTGCGAAAAAGGTTTCCAGAAAAACGCACGTACCAATGAGTGCGAAGACGTCGACGAGTGCGAGACAGGTGAGGCCAGCTGCGATGCCGCGCGGCAGATTTGTCGAAACTCACGCGGTGGCTTCCAGTGCGTGGATATCATTCTACCGGATATCGCTTGCGACGCAGGATATCAGCCCAGGGACGGCAAATGTGAAGGTAAGGATGCCTTCGCTCTGCTCCGCTGTCGCTTCAACTTGGGTCCGGATCTCGATGACCCCCAGGAGGCGAACAAACGGGAGGAGCGCTCGAGAAAAACTATCTTCCATTCTAAGGCTTCCCGGTGGTGTTCGGTGCTGCCGGAAAGTGTCGCTCGGATGCTCACCTTGCCAGTTACATATAGCCTGTGTGTGTATGTGTTTCTGTGTGTGTTCAAAAACTCTTAACGCTCTGCTTTCGCTTCGTTGCCGGGTCGTGCACATTCTCGCTTGGGGCCACTTTCCGACCTGCCTAGATGTTAACGAATGCTTAGAGCTGCTTGACGCTTGCGACAAGGAAAAGGAGCACTGTCTGAACGGACGCGGCAACTATACCTGCCTGCCGAAGGCGGTCACCATGTGTCAACCGGGCTTTGCTTACAACGTGAGCTTGAGTGTGTGCCAAGGTTTGCCAGCTTTTACATTTTGTTCTTCATTAAAAAAAAAAAGAAAGCTCACCTAAGACCCCGGTCCATGCATACAGTATCTAATAACTCGCTCATATCCACTTCATCCATTGCCTGAGTTTGTTCAAGTGTTGCAATCATACCCAAGCTTTGCACTGCCTTACGGTAAACGTAATAGAGGATTACTTCCAACTCGCTTACTAGAATTATGACGTGTTGAAAGGATACATTGTATGTTTTAACCAACACTGTGAAAGTGAATCATGCAAGCTATAGTGCTTCAGATGGAATAGTAGGTTGGTCAAAAAAGATGGTAGAAGATTTATAGAAGAAGTTCTTCATTTAAGGCAATGCCTCGGTTATCGATTGATCGAAATCGTAATCCAGAACGATTTGCATGCGTACAGTAATCATCATCATCAAAATATTCGAGAAAAATTTAGTGAAAACGAAATTGCTGTTTTTCATTTCAATCTTTGAAAGTGACACAGCGAAAATATCAGGTTGTATTCAAAAGTTATGGTAGAGTAGTACTGAGCAGTAGAGCATTTTATTTCCTTTCTACACGCTAAATTAGTTTCATATTTCCATTTAATTGTTCGTTAGACCACTGTTTTTCAGGTTTATCTTTTTTTAACATTTAGTTATACTTCACTTCAACAGAGTGTTTAAAATGTACAATAAAAACGGTAGAGCAACCGGTAGGAGAGCGAGAGAGTCGTATTTAAATGAAATGCGAACATTCAAAACGTATTTTTGGTAAGACCTTATAGACCGAGTTGTATTTTTTTTCTTTTTTCATCAACAACATCAACCAACATCAGACATTAACGAATGCGATGAGGAGGGTGCTTGTGACCAGGGATACCAGTGTGTCAACATCGAAGGATCTTACGAGTGCATAGCTGTGGTACGGAGTTATCAAACGTACGTGCCGTTTTTATTCTACAGATTTGTTGGCAATGCCGAAGAGAATATCATTCTTAAAGAGTGTGTGTGTCTGTTGGTGAGGGTGATTGTGAAAGATGTTTCTACTTCAATTATAATTTTTTTTTTATCACGCCGCTCTTCCTTATAGTGCCCCTAGAAGGAAGACGGAAACCTGTACGCCGGGCTTCAGGCGACATAATGATCAGTGCGTAGGTAAGCTTCTGATTGATCCGCCCGATTTCGTACCAACCTCAACGAGACGAAACATTTTCATCCGACAAGTACCGTTGTTGATGGACCGTTTCAGTTTCAAGATTGTTGTAGCGAATCTGAGCAACGAGTATGGTTTTCCTCGTGCTTTCATGTTTAGCAAACACTCTATTACACTTCATTCTTGTTCAACCATTCGCTTGGTTACTCTTTTTTCCAGATATCGACGAGTGTGCCGCCGATAAGAACGCCTGCGACAGTAATCAGGTGTGCACGAACGAAATCGGTGGATTCAGGTGTGACTGTAAAATTGGATTTATATTGGATGCCGTGACGAACGCATGCGTCGGTAAGGATTCGATTTTTATTTTATGTCGGTCATGTTACATTTCATTATGCTGAATTCAAGACTTTAATACGTACGCTTGAATTTGATCATCAATAGCGTTGGTGCTGCGGGTACTTCGGAGAAACTAGATAGTTTTTATTTTTCTTTGCGTTCAATGAATCGATACAGAAAGATTTATTCGATTTAGAATTATTTAGTTCGATAAATGTTTCATTGGCGGTGTACAAGAATTATATTTTGCATGCATTATATTTTGCGTTTTGTTGATTTTGTTAAAAAAAAATCACAGACATTAAGATAAAAGATTAGCATCATGTAGACAGCCTAAAATTCAACGAACCTTATCTTTATTGTAAGCTAAAAAACAGTAACACTCTTTACTTGCTTCCCATCAATCCCACAGATATTAACGAGTGCCAGGTCAATGCCCACGAGTGCCTGGAGACGCAGCGATGTGACAATACGATCGGATCGTACACCTGCATCCGGCTGCAGAGCTGTGGCACCGGATATACTCTAAACGCGGAAACGGGACATTGCGATGGTTGGTAGAAAATAACAATTAATATATTAACGTGTGCTACTAGTGGCCCAATTGTCCTTTACTTGGAGGTCTAATTTTTCATAATTAATGCGTATATGTGTGTTGCATTTTCCTTTACATAGACGATGACGAGTGTGCCCTCAGGCGACACAACTGTCGGCCACCGATGGAATGCTTCAACACCAAGGGTTCCTTCCGGTGTCGGCAGCCATACAAGTACCAATCGTCGGCGCGCACCTACACCAGCACATCGACGTCGACCAGCACCACTACCTCCACCACTGCCCAACCATACCGGGCCCGGTATTCATCCTACCAGCCATACCTCCCGCCATGTGGCATCGGATTTGAGCGGAACGCCCTCGGAGCATGCGTCGGTATGTGCCGTGATGTTTGTTTGATGATCGAGCATTAAACGTGTCAAGTCGCGAACAAAATATGATTATTGATCAGAAAACTGTAACACATTCTCAAGTTACCTATTGCAATCTCTGGATTATCTTATGATCCCGTTTAATATTAATCACTCGTTATTTTTCGAAAAAGAGTTATTTAAAAAAATAGACAAATCTTAAACTAGCCTACGGTAGAAATTCGTTTAAAGAAAAAATTAGACGAAACTCAACCAAAGCTTATAAATCACGATAACTACATAAAATTGTCGCAAGTACATTCATAGTTTTAACATTTCTTCTTTTCGTTTGGAATGCCGCTAAACGTGTCGATTTTCGAATGCTTCTAGTGATAAACCCGTAATGTTGTCGGAATGAATATCTTCATACGATGCGTGATAGACTGTAGTGCATAATGCTCACGTTTAGTTTTATTTAATTTACGTTGTTTCTTCCTTACCATTGCCATTTTAAACCCGACCGTTGCGCTGTGGGGTGCGACATGAACGTATAGATATTGATGAGTGTGCCGGTACAGGGAGATGCCATAGGCATCAGCAATGCATTAACACGAACGGATCATACCGCTGCCGAGACTTGCTAACCTGTCCCGTGGGTTTCCGAGCCAACGACGATGCAACAGAGTGCTTAGGTAAGTCAAGGGATGTTTAATTTACTTTTAGTAGCCCACACATACACAACTGTCTATTGCCTCAAGACATCGAAGAACTGTACGCAGATCTTTGCATAATTTAAACATTGCACAGTAAAAGTACAAGATTTGTTTGATTTTACCAAAAGTAGGCACGCAGTTTGAAAATGTAAGCTTCGACACAATAAGTTATGTTAGGAGGTCGGTGCCTTAAAGCAACAGACATTTGTTTGTGTGATAAAACGGTGTATGTACAGTAC
Source organism: Anopheles atroparvus (assembly GCA_914969975.1). Lineage (NCBI taxonomy): Eukaryota > Metazoa > Arthropoda > Insecta > Diptera > Culicidae > Anopheles > Anopheles atroparvus. The sequence continues at coordinate 29,961,665 of CAJZCY010000004.1, read as the reverse complement.
AGTATTTTCTTACACATTTTGTATCAGGAAAGGATATTGATGATGTTAAGTCCCACCTCTTACCCTTATATTGATTTGAGAACGGCCGTTTTGTTCTCAAATATTAACGAGAGGTTCCACGGGGACATTTTTCTTCCGAATATTAATGTCTTTCTACTTTCTTATTTTACAACGATCGCTTTAACTTGACTTCTTGTTCAAGTAACATCTCAGATCTCCAAATAGGTAATAAGGACCACCTGCGGGTAACGAGGTACCATGCAGTATTGTGCTCTTGAAAGCTCATACTATTAAACATTTTAATTTGATTTCCTTTGCTGTCCATACTCTCAATGTGTGTCAATGTGTCAATGATCACAAAAGTATATGTAACAACATACGAATATTTGATGCCATTTAACATTGTACATGTTATCCCCCGACTTCGATTGACAAGGTGCAAATAAACCGAAGAAGGTAGCATACTAGTAGAAAACATTCAATCGAATAAAAGGAGTCGGATTCGATTCAATTCAATATTGTGAACAGCTTACGGATAGCTATAACGATAGCGAGAGCACATGAATACTTCGCCATGGGAAACCTTGCGTATGTTAATTGCATATCAAATGCGAGGAAATTATTGTTGCTCTCCCCAAATGGAGTGTTTTCACGTCCTTACACGAAGCAGCACAAGAAAACTCGCGTGCTAACTGGTAGCACATTTGCATTTCTTTTGCGTCGTGTCATAACGGACGGCGTGTATGGCAGTGTACGCTAGTTTGAACCGCCTCGTTTCGCTGTCGTTTGATTCTGCAGATATCGACGAGTGCACGACCGGCGAAGCCCAGTGCGGGCCGGACCAGACGTGCAAGAACAAACAGGGCGGCTACGTGTGCGTCTGCCCGCCGGGACACATGATCGGCCGGAGCCAGCACTGCGAGGACATCGACGAGTGCGCCATGTACGGCACGAAGGTCTGCCCGCACAACTCGAACTGCGTCAACACGGTCGGCTCGTACCGCTGCGACTGCACGGAGGGTTTCAAGAAGCACAGCCCCAACGAGATGCTCTGCACGGACGTGGACGAGTGTAAGGAGATGCCGGGGTTGTGCCACCAGCGCTGCCTGAACTACTGGGGCTCGTACCGGTGCGGCTGCAACCCGGGCTACCGGCTAAGCTACAACAACCGCACCTGTGACGATGTGGACGAGTGCGAGGAGTACAAATCGGCGAACCTGTGCGTGGGCAACTGTGAAAATACGCCGGGCTCGTACGCTTGCAGCTGCCCGCCCGGTTACAACCTCGGTGCCGACGGCCGAAGCTGTATCGGTAAGTGATTGTAAATTTTACACCATTTCAGAGGGAAAGTACCAAAAACAAAAAAAAAACATTAAAATGAAGCCATTGCGGTTTTACGATTTCGTATGTTCTTGTTCCCCCATTTTTTTACTCCCATTTACCTTGCTCGTGCTTGTGTTTCTAACAAAGTTTTTGAATATTTAGAATATGCCCATTTAAATGTTTTATACTAAATACATGGCATTCGAAAAAGCTTGTAAAATTTGCTCGTGCGTTATTATTGTTACGTTCCGACAGTTTTTTTTGCTCGTTTAGGATTAAATGCTTGGTTTAATTGTTCAGGCCATGCGTATCGTCATTATTAGCATATTTTCAAAAACCCCTGTTGTTAATTCGGTTCAAAACTCAACTATTTCTTGAAAATCGCATTTTTTGTGTGCATTTGATTTTTCACCGAACACCCAACTCATTTATCGTTTTCCAAATGATTTAATGTTAACCAATCGTTGATTTGTGTTGTGCATTAATCAGGGCAATAACCAAGCTATTGGCCCTATAATGGGTTTGCGTTTTTTTAGCTAGTTGGATTTCGGTTTTTGTAACGTATTGACTACTGAGTTCAAAATATATCCTCTCACACTCTTGTTTCGTCCTTCTCTTCCCTTCCCGCCGTTTGCATTGTGTGATCTCATTTGTCAATTATTTGCTCGAACGCTTCCCGGGTACGTCCGACTTCCGGCTGAGGGGGAAAAAATGTTGGGCCCTCGTTTCGTCCTTTCCGATGCCGCTCACGTACCATCACGCGGACGTCCGCCGTCTCCGCACAGACATTGACGAGTGCCACAAGCGGGAGGTATGCAACGGGCACTACGACGTGTGCACCAACATCGGCGGTAGCTACCGCTGTACGTCCATCGAATGTCCTTACGGCTACCGTCACGATGCCGATCGGCGAAAGTACGTATAGCAACATTTACATTTACACCAGCTCTCGCCACTGTCCGGGACGCAGCACAATTGATTGAGTTTCATTTTCCGTTTCTGTACCGTTCCGGGGGTTTCCTTTTCAGCCGTTGCGAGCGCTCCAATCGGTACTGTAACGTCGGCGATACGGAGTGTATTCGAAGGCCTCACTCGTACTCCTACAATTTTCTGACGATCGTGTCGAACATTCCGGTACCGCCGGAGGGCCGCGGCCTGTTCACCCTTGCCGGTCCGCAGCAGTTTGAACTGATCGAGTTCGATCTTAAACTGGTTTCGGTCGATGCTGCCCCGCATGTTAGACCGGTGGATATGTACTATTTCAGGTGAGAGGAAAAGCTTTGTAAGCACATGCTTCATCGCTAATTCACTACTAAACTATAAATTGGACATTGGACTAAAAGGTTACAAAACGAAAACATATAATAATTTTTATATATTTCCGACACCGTTCAGCCTCGACAAGAAAACGAACGAAGCCCAACTGAACCTGAAGAAAAGCATCGAAGGACCGCAGGATATTGAGCTTGAGCTGAAAATGACTGTGTTCCAGAATGGCCAACTGTACGGATCGAACGTCGCAAAGCTGTTCCTAATGATATCGGCATACGAGTACTAGCGTGACTTCGATACCGAAACATTATCAAACCCCGGCAGTGGTTTGATTTTCACAATTTTTTTACTTGCCAACTTTTTATTATACATTAGGAAAGTGCTTGTATCTACTTTCTGGTTGTAACGATGTACTTTAAACATGAAGTAGATTAACATACTGCGATACCAGAAAACTGTAAGAAAAGCAGACAATATAAGCGGTAGTCGAAACTTCAATCAAATTTTTTTTTTTACAATTTGTTTATTTCGTCCAGCTAATGAGCTTACAAAATTACTGTTTCCTACTTAACTGCTTATGGTATAATTATATTTGAAATAACGCATAATTATCATTGAAAAAACTCAACAAATGATTAAAACGTTGGTACAACTTAGGTAAAGAAACAAAGCTGAAATAGCTAGTATTTCTCAATAATCTTTTTGTTCTAGAATCTTGTGAGACGCTTAACGGAGTGTGCCATACAGCGCTGCAATGTAACCCATTAAAGATGTATTAATAAAAACGTTTAATTAATAACATAAACATGCATTACCTCGTGTCAACCGTTTTTCTAAAAGGGATAAGTGTAGCATTAGGACCTCTTACGGTCGGCCCATGGACAATGCAAATCCTTCGTCTTAAACGCCGAAAGAGGGTGGGAGATTTATGCTGCAGAAAAGATTCAAGCTTCGGGTTTTGTGTGCCCTTAGAGGTATTGTCTAGCACCACCGACATCAGCTGGTGACCCTTTTTATAACATGTGCGAAAATACATGGAACAAAAAATACATCAAGCTCCAGTTAATCCTTTCCTTGAGAGGATCACGCGACCCGAAAGCCAAGAAGAGTCACAAAAACATGGACACACGCTAGGAGAATCGACTTCTAGAGAGGCGCGAAAGATGACGTTCGGTGGAGGAAATTTTCAGCTCCATTAGCCACTATCTCCCAGCAGCACACTCGTAGAAATCGGTGCCTTTAGTGGACCAGGACAGGGAGGAGAAACCTTCGCACAATTTGTGCTTGCAGAGAGCATCGCGCGAATGCGATGAGAGTCAAGGCGAAACCGGCGTGACGTAATTAAATTTAACAGAAAGGGAAGAAAATCATAAATAAGCTTTCGGTAAGCGTGGCGGCCCCGCATAAAGCATTCTTTGCATCGTTACCGACCGCAAACGTCCCACTGGAATTACCCAGCGAGCTTCGGGTAGCCCCGTAAAATCCACTGTGTCAAGCATTGGTGTATCTTTCGAAAGGGTTTTTTTTTTGTCGCTTCGGTCCTTTCCTTCCGGGGAAAGCGTCGGAAAGACGGAGGAAAAACGCTAAAGGGATGAACCGGGGAGCGGACGCACGACCGTAGCGTGAGGTGACAAAATGTGACATTCAGAAAATTTATATTTGATTTGATAAACTTACGAAGATAAAATAATCTCCTCTTTCATTTCCTAAATTGTTTCCGTCCGCTTGGCGGATGAAAATACGTTGCTACTGCTTGAGTCTTTTTTTTCTAGGTTGTAGTTGAATCGCTGCCTATGCCGCTACAACCACGGATTTAGCGAGGGTCATGCCTGTCGCAAATACAACTCACAAGGCAACGACGGATCAGCAGATGCCAGTTCATCTTTCGGCTACGTTTCTATGTAAATATATGTAATTCTTGTGGATTGCATAGAAGTACTTCTCATTGACAATTACGTTGACTTCTTGTGGAGCTTCTTTTCGAGGACAGCAAACTATCAGTTTGTATTCCTAAGACAACCCATCACGTATCCATATGAAGATTACATTTGCGTCCATGTGCGAGTAAATACGTAACAAAATCGGGCAAAAAATAAAATTAGTTGAAGATAGTTAAAATTGGAATTTACAGTTTCTTATACTTTTCTCGAGAGAAATTGGTTCATGTAAGGGCGAAAAAGAGCAAAGTTAAGTACCTGATACCTGAAATGATACCATATGTTACTTTACCTTAACAAAAACTCTCCAGAGAAGTGTTGATGCAACATTGATTAATTATATGAATAATCTATCGTTTCATTAATTTTATTGTAAAAAAAGCACAAAAGCACAAAAGTGAAATGCCAAAGAGAAAAACGGACCAAAGGTAAAAAAAAAGAAAGAAATATTTTATAGTAACGACGATGCCAGTGATGGCAACGATGGATTTTACGACAAATTTTATATTTATTGGGAACAATTGTTTACCGCAAGTTTTATACAATATAAAACTTAACATAACAAGTTAAGGGGTATAGGAGAGGATAAGGGAATTGAATTGGAAGAAGGAAATGTTGTAGTCAAATAGTAGAACGATTTTATAGTTATTTGAAGTTTTTATATGCCAAGCAGTTAGACTTTAATTTCGAATTTATTTACTTGGATTTATTTAAAACCAATAATTCACAATTGCTTTCGTCACAAAGTCTTCTTCAATACATAAATTCTAAGAACATTTATCGAGCCAACAACAAAAATATGCAAACTGCTGAGAAGCAAATTGCATTTGCATCATCACCACCTTCACAGTCATAGTCATCATCATCATCCCTTTCGCTATCGCCAACGTTTCTATTTACGCTTGCGTTTCGACCGCTCACAGGATGTAATTAGTTTATCTTCGCGTCATGCTCGTCAACGGACGAAACCGTCAGGTCCCGGTAACGATAGGTGCATCCCTCCTTCGATGTGCAAGATGATGTAATTCACGTTCCAGCATGTTTTCTTGAGGTATTTTTATTTCCACGTGCAATGCTTCGCTAGGAACAGATGAAGATTTATAAACGTTGCTCGGTAGTAGTGTGTCCTGCTTCTGCTGGACGTACCTAACAGCTCAGGTACGATTCCATTAAGATCATTTCCGGCATACCAGAGACCCACCATGGTACCTAACGTTGATCAAGCTTATTTTGTGCAGTTAAATAATAATTCTAAGCTGGAGGCAACCCAAGTGATGGAAGGATTTTCCTCTCATTCCAAATTTTACCCCAAGCTCCGGCTGATTCTAATGAGTTTTCTTGTTAATCTTTAACCGAGCAATAAGTTTTACCCCTCCGACAAGCTTGAACTAATGAAGTTTGGATTAATGGGTTGAAACATTAAAACCTAATTGACTCTTGGCCGGCCGTGAGGCGCGGACGGGACGAGGTCGGTCAGCAGCGATCGTTCATTTTCCTTGATGGATTGAAGCTCCCATTAGTGACGGAGCGCCGTTCTAGCGCAACTTTCTCGGGCGGAATTGCAGCAATGAATTGCGGAAGCTGGACAAGAAACGAAAAATTCCACTTTCGGCCGACGACATGAAGCATTCAGCAATTGTAATTTCCGTTCCCTGATTGCCTGCAACTGTTCAACATGGGGAAACTAATCTGCCTTTTCATTTCTGGGCTTGGATAAGCTGTTAAATTATTCGGTAGCCAATCTTGAAGAATTTTTACTCTGTTTTTTTAAATAACTTATTTTAAAATCAATAGATGAATGCTTAGATAAATAAGATAATGTTTATTCGTGCCAAAAAGTTATGGGAAATGGTTTATGTCCATCAGGAGAGATCATTTAATAATGTTCAATTAACACCAGTTCTAATCGGCTTGTTTTCCCTGGAGATGCATGTGATTACTCCTTGAAACTTGCATGACGTAGATCGAAGCTAAAGTAATTAGCTCAAGCTTAAGTTCGAGGCACACACTTTCAATAACGTTAAATGAGCGTTTCCTTATGGACGGTTCGGTTTCGACTGGAACTTCTATAGATTTCAGTGGATTTTATGAACATACATGCTTGTTACCTCTATTATATAATATGACATGATATTGTGAGATATATACAAAAAAAAATATTTATAATTAGAAAAAAAGTGAAATACAAAACCTATAATTACTATCGGATCCGATCCAAACAAAAACTTGTAGTAAAAGTATATTAAGGATTCATAAAATGGACGGATGTATGACGAACATTTTGCTCTTCGGTGACGAACGTTTTGTGTATTTAACCCATCCGTTTACGCTATCCCCGCTGAAGGGCATTGTTAAAAAAAAAAAAACCAAACCTTCGTACGATGTCCACCAAACACCAAAACTAAGATTAATGAGCGCTAATTGTCCCAGATAGGTGAAACCGGCGGCCACAGGATCTGCTTGGAAATAAATCATTCAATTAGCGTGCATCCGGCCGTTCGCAGCATGGACGACGCAAAGCCTAACAATCAGCGGCCGTACAACCGGCCAGGCCCAGGCACGATCGAAGCAAAACTGATTACTTCTGGTTTGCGCGCGGTTCCGATGCCGGAAATTGAATCTTCGTTTGTAGGCCGCCTGGGCGAAAATAAAAAAGAACAGCTAACGCTCATACACGCAAACCTACTAACACACACACACAGAAACAATTACCCTTCACCTGCAGCTAGTTCGGTCCGCAAACATCCCAATTGCCGGTTAATGGGGGACAACCTTGTTTTTCGGTTCAGTAACGATTTCGCCGCACACGTCTTGTCATCACGGGCTGGGGGTAAGGAAGACATCTGCTCGGGCGTCCATGGGCGACCATTCGACTTTTTCAGCCTACCAGGCGACCAGAAAGAAAGTTGCCACAATGGCTTTCTGAGATGAAATAACACGGAAGCGACTGTGCGTAGCAGAAGGAAAAGGGCACGGAAAAAAGCACGCCAAATCGTAATCGGATCGGAGAAGTGCTGAAATTTGCGACTTTTGACTCGTCATCAACTTTCTAGTAGGTTAAGCGACACAAACCGCCATCATCGCAGTGCGCTACCCTGCGACCGTCGACGTGCTGGACCGAAAATCCCAGTGTCCCGTAACGGAGTTTTTGTTTTGTTCCGATTTTGCCTATTGAAACTGGTCGCCTTGTGGAAATACATGACTTGATAAGTCTACTAGCAATAAATCACGGGCTCCAAGTATGTTTTTTTTTTCATTTCAGATAAGGCATAGCCTCATGTTCATGTGTGTCTTTAAATTATGTGTTTAAAATCTTCTACTTCGGTATAGGAGCAACTTTCAAAATATGTTTGCGACTCCATTTAATTTAATTGCAAGGAGTTGAATTCTATGTTTAAAAATCGTTCAACAAAACGTTTGTTGCACTTACGACACCAAATGAAGGTAATACAAATTTACTATCAGATACTTTTCAACTCCACCTCAACTTCTAAACCTCATTCCTCAATTACCCTTAGCCGCATTGAACGCTTCCAAACAAAGTTGGACCACCGCCTCCCGATGATTTCTTCAATGAATAAATTTAAATTTAGATTCGATATCCTTTTATCGGCCCAACAGACGGGCCAGCCCGTTTTACCGCCCCACGCCGTGTGCCGCCTTTATGCGGAGTACGCTTTTTTCGGGGGTAAGTTACTTCTCTCGTTTCCATTGTGATTGAAATTAGCTTTGAAAATTCCTTTCCCGATCGTTACTCGCCTGCGGTTGGACCGATCGTTTCGGTCTTCTCCACCACCCGCACGGCGTTTAAAAGAAAGGAAAGCGGTTCTCTGTTTTTATCTTATGATGATGCAGGAAAAACTGTCCTCCAGCAATAACACATTCTTATCTTCACCCATTCCGTCCTCCGTCCTCGCTAAGTTACACATACAAAGCTACACACGCACACACTATCTTATGGGACCCTTTTTTTCTTCTTCAAACCTCTTGTGCGGGATGTGCGTATCCCCCCGCCGAAAGGGGTGACGAATGTTTAGCATACCTGCAAACGCTCCAGCAGACGTGCGATTGTCGTTAGGAAGCTAAAGCCTCAAAATGAATTGCAAATGATATCGTCGAGCCCGATTGCCACACGCTGGGACGCTGAGAAGCGATTTCGTGTAATATCCTTGCAGGGTTTTCGGAGGGTTTTCTTCCGTCGACTTGCGTCTTTTGCCAATGTCATTTGGAGTTGTTTGAGATTTCTTTGATGTTTGAAAAGGATCATTTTATTTATATCCGTTTATTTTGATTGCAGTAATTTTTGATACATCATATCTCTGCAAGCATTGGGCAGTTTATTGTCCAACAAAATAATGATGTTTTTATGAACCCAGGTGACTTATGAGTGTTGGTATATAGTTGGCCAAGAAAATACTATCACTAACACAAGTAACACATTTATTACCATTGAAAACAACGCTAAGATCATTTTGTTATAAGTAACTTTTATAATCTCCCATAGGGTCGAGATCGTTCAGGTTCCGGGAGCTGAGCGCATATGCCGGCTCGACGCATAGGTTCGAATCCAGGCCAGACTCTCCCCACAGGGTATGCAGGACGAACATCCACGTTGAAACAAGTTAAAGGATTCCCAATCCTGCATTCGCAGATTCGTAGAAGAGCAGGCAAAACTTAACCAGAACAATATTTGAAGGTTATGTCTACAATTTCCTTAAGGGGTTTTTTTTCGTTTGACCTTAATGCATTGAGCAGTAGTTGGTCCTTTTTTCTGCTGAAATAATAGCAACTCTAGCTCGGCTAAAAGCGTTTGATTTGGGAGATGGTTGACTTCGTCGCTAGGCCTGCGTGCCAGACTGGTGCCGCGTACCTCATAATTGAGGATACGACTCCGGCATGTAGGCGACGCCTGGAGCTTCTTGGGCCACTGTGGTTCCGCATGAGGCCCGTCACCGCATTTGCTACGCGCACTACTCGAGATGCGACCTCGTCGGCGTGCGCGTTCCACAGTAGGTGATCCTGAAGCATTACTCCCAAGTAGCTGATGGACATCAATGACCGCCTCACGCACGTTTCGAGCATTACTAGACCATTTTGAAGCAACTTTCCATTCATCTCGTTTTACATCCTCAACAAAATACTATCTCGAATTCAAATACTATCTTCCATCTTCTTATTCAGAAGGATATGTTAAAAGCTATCGAGGTGAATCGGCTGGAGAGAAAACCACAGCAGACCAGATCTTTACGCTGAAGCAGATAACAACATCTTCACTCTGGAAGACCAGAAATACTAAGAGCCTTTAGAGTTCTCTAGTTGAGGAATTTATCTACATCAAAAGGAACATATCCTCGGACCTCCCCCTGATGATGAATTGTTCGATAACCGGTCGTCTTCTGGGGCATTTATCTTTGGTTATATGATATACTATTCTGCTGATTGTAAACCATCCTTGGCATAAAGTTTGGTATCAATATCCTTGCACGGAACAAAGGATAGAGAATTAATCGAAACACCGTTCGATTTCTGTTATTTGTACTTCACAACAATGCAATGACAAGCGTCCTTACTGTATCGTAATCGCATATCATGCAAACATGCGGCTATCTCCCGTGCAATACAAGATCAAACGATTCTATTGTCTCTTGTGATTGTTGACTCATAGTCTTATACCGTGTGCTTCCACGTAATGACTCCATTAATTCCCAGCTCAATTCGTGCAATGGTCCATTGTACACGTGAAAAGTCTTACCTTTTGTTACCTTTTCCCGAGGCTTTAGTGAGCTGATATATTAAAAGCAAAAACAAAAATGGAAAAGCATAAGTCGACAGTTACCAATCGATTTTATTCCGTACAAAATTTGTTAATTTATTCACTTTCAACGATTTTTGTTTAGCACTCCATTCTTACATATAACCTCCGGTTCGCTACGATTAATCTAGTTATGTAGGTGAATTTATGTTGGATTGCCTACTTTCTAAATGTTCCACTCGCCCTCTCCTTCCTGCTGGCAGCACGGTGACCGAACAGGGTACACTATCGTTAACTATTACAATACACTTACAAGCACCTGTGCGCAGATTGTTCTTCTCCGTAGACTTTTAAAAAGGTTGGCACATTATTATCTGTTATTTTCCTGTCGCTATTTCCTCCTGCCAACTCACAATGAACATGGGAAAATCAAGTTATATATACATATATTTTTTTAATTTACTTTACTTCATTGTAGATTAATAAAAAATAAAAGTTGTAAGAAACATCAATATCGTTTGAATCTATGGGATAAAAAATGTATTGACGGTTGTATTATTTTCTTTAAAAATTATAAACGAAATAAGTGGAATACATAAATAATGCCAAACATGGCGCGAAGTGGATGACTTTGGAAAAGGTTGCGTAGCTCTGGTGCCGAACGCGAGTAGGAGACCGTTTGAACCATCGTCGCGTATAGACCCTGCCAGCTGCCAGCGAACCCCGAAAATACTAGATATCCGGCAGCCCCTGGTGCAGGTTGAAACCTCGGAAGAACGCCTTGTTCTTGGCGCAGTTGATGTCGTGCAGTTCGTGGTCACACACCTGCGGATCGGACCCGGCCGTGTAGAGTGCCCGGAAGTCGGTGCTCGGCGTGACCACGACCGGGCGCTGCTCCCGGCTCGCGATGCTCGTACTGCTCGCGTTTCGCATCAGGTGCTGGTGAGCTTCGCAGCGGAACTGTTGCTGCTGCTGGTGCTGCTGCATTTGATGCAGCTGGTGGACGGAATCGGGTGGCCGGGTTGCGAAGGCCACCCCAGTGTTCGCGCCCATCCGATGCAGCGTGTTGATGCTGCCGGTGCTGAAGGTGCGCTCCAGGATGTCGCCCCAGTACTTTTCGGAGCACTCGACGTCCGGCCGGGGCGTGTGGTTGACCGAGCGGCAGATGTTGACCGGGGGTGGACCCGGCGGTAGTGGCAGTGACGTTAGGCGGTGATCGTAATCTAAGCTTATGCTACACTTTTCCTCCAGCGAGCTGCGACTGCCGGTGCACTGTGGCAAGAAAAACGAAATAAGCATAAGCAGCCCTCCTAACAAGAATCTCCTCTATTTTACAATAAAGAAACCGGAAATCATCCAAAAACAAAAACATCTTCTTTACTGAACAACGGGATTGTTTACATGTTATTTTTTTCTCAAATCTAATGTCGTCCATTCCACGTCGCGCCCTATGCCGAGTTTTAAATATTTCGTTTGAAATCTATAAAGTTTTAATTTCCTCATTTGTTTACATTCGGAAGGCTACTGAATACCCTGTCCGTTAATTTATATAATCTGTCGAATATTGAATCTTTAAAAATTATACTGATTTTACACAAATTTTTTAATAATAATCGATGACTGTACCACAATAAATAAATAAACATAAAATATAAAAGGTTCAACGCATAACAGATCGTTTAATATTCATTTAAAATTATTTGAATTAATTGTGATTTATGTGTTTAAAAACGGATTTAAAAACATCATTTGAAAATAAGGCTAAGAAGACCAAACAAAAATAAATTGTAACAGGCTTGAACTGATATAAATAAAAAAGTGAAACTTAATGTTGCGGAGAGAGCATTGAAATTATTCAACATATTACATTCCCGCACGACTAACCTTCGAAGTGAAGAGCTCCTTGCAAATTTTCCGAAATCTTGCGTTCAACAGCCAGTACAGAAAAGGGTTCCAAAAACTACTGCTTAAAGCTATCCAAGTGACGCAAAAATCGATCGATGGTGGTATCTGTAAGAAGAGAAATTTCGCATTTATGAGCTAAAATAACGAATGTCGGACGATCGGACGGGCGGAGCGGGAAGGCGAGATCCCGCCGCGGAATGCTGTTTTTCGTTTCGAGCGCACCCGAGAAGGGAAAATATGTCCATGTCGGGATGGGTACGCTCTCATCAACGACGCTCTAAGCTGCGGAAGGTTCGTGGGTTGTTTGATATTGTTCATGTCTGGAATGATTCGTCCAAACTATTCGGTTTCATTCACCCGGCGCGAAATGACGTGTGAATGAGTGTGCATAGTTTTCACCTCGTTGATTCGCAGCTTCCCACATTAACACATTGATGTTTGAGGCGATGGATGCAAATTCTAACCTTTCGATCGGTTGAACCAACACTTTGCCGAGCATAAAACGGAGTTCAAAGGTAAACATTCGACCGACAGTGCGCTTCGCAATGACTTGTCGGAATGTGGAACAATTTGGAATATTTTTTTTTTTCATTATCGAAATTTATAACACAAAGATACCCATCGCACAATGCAGCGTGAAAAGATTTATCATAAACATAAGTTTGAGGACTTTTGTTTTTTTTTTCTTTATATATACAGTTTTAAAAACAAGCTTTGCAATTATACCTCTTCTATTCTATATTCCATATCTATATTTAAATAACATACACAAACAAACACTTCAGTAAAAAATGTATGTACCAAGCATGTGCCCACAAACTCCTGTGCAATTTTGAAGAAAAAACAAATATTTATCTTTCATTGTTTTAGTACAATGTGAAAAAACAGCAAGTAAGTACTTGTTGCACACAAAGTTAAAAGAAAAGTTTCCAGAATATGAATATGATAATTTTCAAAGTCAATTGAGCCGGAACCGGAGGTAAACTTATTTCCCAAACGAGTCCCGTGCATCCCATAATCCACCCCAAAATCACTCACCTTCGAGCCGGTGCACGTGGCCACTATCTCCTGTATCGTCCAGGGTGTGATTATGACTATAAAACCTAATGATATTGCTGCCATCGTCCGCGACGTTGAGCCATGTATCCTTCTGTCGTCCCCTACGATGAACTGGAAAAGTGGAAACGGAAAAACCAAAAAGTTGGTGGTATACGCTTGGCTGCGTTTAAACGTTAGGAGAAAAAGTATACCAAGACAATCTACTGAGCGTGATATACTGTAATTCTTTAAACATTCATGTAGAACAAAACTTATCCCACCCGGAGGAGGTAGGTGGGGGAGTAAACATAAATGTTTGAAAAAAAACTACATGAGTACAAACACCACACGAATACTGCTTCGCGGAGCACGCAACAATTCTAACATAACATTTGTCACCGTTGAATGGACAGAGCTGTGGTTCATCTCCAATTCTAATGCCCCAGAACCGCCGTGTCGCAACGTGGATGTTTATTTATGACGGTGGAATTCATAAATTTCTCCAAAAATCCCAGTCACTCCGCCACATTGGGGGGATTTAGCGGACCGCGCAATACGTTCCGTGGTTACGAATTGAATCATGTTCCCTCTCTCGCTTGGACGTTGTCATAACTGAAGCATAATACTTGCCACAATAGAACCGATACTCGAGAACGGTTTGTATGGGAAACGTTTCCCATACAGAGAGTCCACCAGAGCGTCTAGGCTATGAAAATATATATAGGTGTGAGCAAGCTATAAATATTGCTTTCGACATGCTACATTAAGCGTCCTCGAGGATCCTCTACATCTTCTCTGATCGCGTAGGAGGATAAAGACAAATAGTATCAGATAAGCAATTGATACAACTTGAAAAGTGTGGAGCGAGTGATGGATAATTGGACTTGGGTATCAAATGAACGTAATCTTGGGTTACACTTCGCGTGAGCTTCGCCTTCGTAAAATGTTTGTCACTTTATCATTTCTGAAGCAAAAACGCAGATTTAGACCAACAACTAAAATTTTATAAACAATTGTCAGCTATTGGTAAATCTGTTATAGGTTTTTTTTGCGGCTTTGTGCTGCTTTCACTTGTATGCTTCAGTCGTTATTTTTCAACTCCGTTTAAAATCTTCCTTCTTTCCACTCTTGGAAATTTGATCACTCACTTTATTCCTAAACCCTGGTGCGCTCTTAAGTAAAGAATATGAATAAAAGGTGGAACTGGGGAATAGTTATAAATAAAAGAGCGCTCAAGTGATATGCTGCATGGCACGCAGTACAAGTTGTTTAATTTCTTCTGACGTGTCATAAAAACAATTTATACAGCTCTTTCCCCATGGTCCTGGCCTTAATAGAGCAACGTTAAAACGATTAGTATCAACAAACAACGAATAGCTCCATGGAACATAATTTGCAGATAAAACTTTGTGTTGCATCGCGGGAGTTTCTCGTGGTTTTTCGAAACCCGGGGGTCATACAAGCGTACATTTAACAACACATTGCCAGACATGCATCTCTCTCAGTTCCCTATTTTTTACCGTGGTTGTTTACTGGAAATTGTAGTACAATGGGTGGACCTTTGCGCGGTACTACGGTTACCTCTGCCTAACGCTTAAAGCCGATGTCACTTGAAATGCATAAATTATCTTCGATGGGTATTGCAGCGATGCTCCGGTTACGCGTCCGCTCTACTGTTTTGGTGAACTCTGTTGCAGCAACCAGTTTTCTCTCCCGTAGAGCTACTTTTTGTGGTGCTCCGTTCGCCCTTTGGATGGTGGCATTCCCAGTGGGAAAATGGAGCGAAAAGAGCCGTCGAAAAACCTCCTGCTGGTTGGGCCTATAACCTATGCTTGTGGGCATGTTTTTCCCAGCCTAGAGCATGGGCCAGTCACCACTGGGATGCGTTTTCACTTCGATTGTAGTGCTTTACAAGCAAGTTGTATCGGAATCGAGATAGAGAAGAAGCAAGTGCAAATTCTACTGTCGCCTAATGCCATCGATTGCAGGGAAAACTAATTTACTAATGACCAATAATCAGGCACGTACCCTTTGCAAAGAACTTTTGTATGTTTTTTCACACCCAGGGGTTTAAAAGCTTGCTTACTTTTCCGTCAAATTACTTTATGGATTTCAAACTGGTGTTGCAAACAATTTTGCATGCATCAGTTTTGAAATTAAGGCATGAAGCAAACTGTCCCTCGATTTCTTATTTTTAAATGTTTCAATTTTCAAAAAATTTCATTATGGTATTAACTCACTAGCAATACATGCATGTGGTGTTTACAAGCCAAGTTCGAATGTAGGAACATCTAAAACAGATAACTATTTTAAACAAGAATTTTTTTACAATAAAGTTTACCAGAATAAAGTTTTTTTACTCAAAACTAAATTACTTTCCATATAAGTACTAAATTGTGAAAAGATCGTAGAAATACATAAAAAAAGTTTTTATTGCTGCCTCTTATCATATACCACATTCCTTTTCAGTTTCTTCTATATTGTCTTCAAACGAGTTTTACTAACGGGGGTTTATCCATTAATTTAGTAAATTATTAGGATCAAGTACCAAACAGTCTCTCCAACAAATTTTATCGTCTTTCACGCCTCCATGAAAACGAGTACATCATGTTCCCCATCGATACTTGAGGTTGGTACTGAGATAATTAAATGAAAAATTTATCCATCTTCCCCTTTCACGCTCTTGTTCTCTATGTTAAGGGAGAGAACTTTTTATACATAGTCTATTTGTTTCATCAAATCTCGTGGCATCGATACACTTCATTGATACATTTTATTAGTGAATGTTACCCCGAATTCACCATACGAGATTTTCCCGGAACGAAGAAGAAGCAGTTCGTTTCGCTGGCAGGAACAAGTTTTTGCACATTCTTGCCATTGTATGGTGCTAGAGCTGCTGTGCAATGTGCCGTGAAGCGGACTTAGCTTCCCTGCTGTACGGCTTCCGAAATGGCAACAGCAATCAAAAGTCGATTATTGCGTACTGTTGTATGGTCGCACGCTTTTCTGCGATCCTTGCCGACCGCGGTCTAAGGGAGGAGTTTCTCGGTCAGCACTCGCACGGATAGTCGACGCAGGACAGGACAACTGCATCGAACCGCCCAAGCTGAACTGGTGTCCGACTGGATCGCGCCACCAGCGGGGAACGGTACGCCCTGATTCCAGTCCGGAACATTGTCGGCTCCGGCTTTCGTTTTCGATAGCTTGCTCGCTTCCTGCTCGCGCCGGTAGTGGACCGGCGGGCAGGCGACGGGTTTGCTGTTGAAAACTCCGACTGACATCCTGCCGCTGCTTCCCGCGCTTCTGTCGAACGTTTCGGTGATAAGAATGAGGTCCAAATACATCACTAACAGAATCTACTCTTGGGCCTCCTGGAAACTTGACCTGGAAAAGACCATCCGAGCGACCGTGGAGACTTCGGAGGCTCCAGGAGACACTCGGCTTAGTGCAGAAATATTCAAAAGCCATTAGTTTTTTTTTGTTTTTGCTGTTTTTGCCTATTTAGTTTTTTTTTTGCTTGTTTCGTCGCCATTGCGTCGTTCAATCTGCGAACGATGCCCGCGTACCCAGCATGGTGCGAAAGGACGAAGCTCGAAGGTTTTTGTGTTCGCCCCGTTGTTAGTTCGGAGTTTTAGTCGATGGAAGGAAGGAGAAACGAATCACAGGCACCACATCAGGTTCCGAGAGGCCAAAAAGCCAAACGACCGGTCGAGTCATAGCATTTCCGGGAGCCATCTCGTGGGAATGGGACAGCACACCACGGAGAACACATCATCTAGGAAGATCCGGAACCGGACCGGGCAAGTAATTTCGAACAAAATGTGTCGCACTTCAAGGGTTGGCAATGAGTCTACGGGCAAGGTAAGTAGTTGGTGGCACTGGCAGTGCCTGCCATTGTGTCCGTGTGTGCGTTGTGGTTCTCTCGCACATGAATAAATTGGTGGTCTTTGAATATTTAAGGTCTCTCCACTTTCAAGCTCGACTGGTTCCGTACGCAAAAGAAAACAGTAAATCGTGGGAGGAAAAACGAAGGAACGTACGATGCTCTCCCAAGGCAACATTTCAGTGTTCAATTGCGCTGGCAGAAGGGCGAATATTCTGGAAATGTTACCGCCGCACTGTTCAGCGTAGCAAGCGGAGAGGAATATGAGTTAATAAATTTATCGCCATCCTATAAAAATGCTTTTTAAAGTGGGAAGACTGTTGTAAAATATATCGAAACCCATTAGAGTAAATCTACCCAATTGTTCCATGCATAGCAGGAACAACGGCGAACGCGGTGCGTGCGATGGCACCTTAATGCTGCAATTGATCATCAATTCATAATTGGGTGCTCAAATATGAACAGCACCGGGGGCGTTGCATTTTTTTTTTATAAACATTTCCCCCATTTTTCAACGGGAATTGCGAGTGGGGTAAAGAACAAAAAAATAACCTTCACCTAGCAAAGGAAGTAACTAACAAACAACCAGGTGTGCAAAATCCCCAATGTCGCTCATGTCGTTGAAATTGTGAGCAGTCGTTTTTCGTCCATCGTACGACAGCATCCTGGGCTAGAGCAAGCTTTACCTAGCATTTTCATCTCACTTCTGAACACTTAAAAAAAGTCTGGATTTGGAAAATGTTGACGACCAATTTGAATGGACAGGCGTCATGTTTGGTGTAAGCTTGTCGCTAACGCTCCGGTTCAAAGTGTCCTGTAAAACCCTGACCCTTTTAGCTGCAGGAAACATATACATAACATAACAAAATGTTCAAGGAAAACGTTCGTTGTTGAGATTATGCTGTATGCCCTTTACAGCAGAGAGTGTGACATTGTGGTGTTTATAAAAGTGAATAATTTATTTTTTATGTAAGGACTTCTGTGATAAACTATCGCATCATTTGTCAAGCGACGAGGAAAAACTGTTAAAAGTTTTTGCTGCACCTGAGGCATTCTACTGGCAAAAAAAAAATCATGCTAAACGTTGCTTAGGCAAGCAAAAAAAATGCAACAACTGATGTTGATTCATTCGTTCCGTCAATCGCAGGATTTCAGTTTGAGACGTAATTTATGTATTCCCCATTTAACCCAATTATCGATGGGACTTTATTTGCGAATCATCCTAGTATCTGTTGATACTAGAAAACATGTCTAGGAAAATGTCAATGCTTTGAATTTACTTTCTTGGTTAATCATAGCAAATGTGTTAATGCGTGTGTCTTCAATATAGACCAACTTGGCACTTTAATGCAGTACTGGCCATAATCTTAACCTCCGATGATTTAATTTTCAACCGTCTGATCCGTATAATGCCTGGAAAGCTGTAAATCAAACATCTTTCATTTCCATTAATAATTGCGGAACGCGTGTAAGTCCAACCGCATCCTGAAGCTGTTCCGGCTCATTATCCAAACCCTGGATAATTTGCACGATACTCATTAGTGCGGTTTCAATTACACCCAAGGGCCTGGAGCTTTAACATCCAAGACGTCACGCGGGTTGACGATGTTTCAACGCGTGATCTTTAAAGTGTACAGTCCGTCGCCAACTGCGCAGGTGGGAACCGGGTCAAATTGAAATAACTAGATTGATGGTCAAAATGAAACTGTTCGATTTTAAAGGAACATGCCAGAAATTGTTCAAAGTTTTTTTACTTCGAACCTAATTGAAGCGCTTGTACGAACACTTATTTGGCGGTATTTTTGATAATTTTTCAGATGCTTCTGAAATTCAATAGTCTAAGCTTAAGCAACACAGTTGGATACTAATGATTGGACTTCATAATTATTTTTAAATGCTTATCGTTTTAATAGAATTGGCCAGGAAAAGGAGGTTAAATTTAAACCAAAAATACAAAATGACTTTGTTGAGATATCAAATAAAAAACCAGAAATAAAAAAAGAATTATGTGGGTTAGGCTAAATATCCTATTCAGACGGAGATTATTGAAGGGAAGTAGTGATTTGTTGATCAACTACATGAGAAGATATCTTCCTTACAATACTAATGACATGCTTTAAAATGAACTTTTATTTTAATGTATAATTTAGAACAACAAAAAGTAAACGTTGAAGTATTATGCGTGGGCTGCAATTTGCTCTTTCGGCATACATAGTATCTCAGTATGCAACGTATCATTCCAAATTTGATGCTGAAAGGTTAAAACTCATGACAAATGCCTAATGTTGTGTGAAGGCATTTTTTCCAATAATGAGGAAGGAGGAAGAGGGATGGCTGGACCCGATGGGAACGGCGGAAGGATTTGTACCGCACGATAATGAGATCGGATTTACATAATGATCAGCGCCATCGGTGCTGCTAATTACTTTCACGTTTTCCACCGTTTCCCGATTTCTCGCCACTTGATGGGCTTAGGCAATTATTAAAACGCACACGACGGAAGTCAACGGGAAATGGCAAGACCAATTCAATGGATAAGCCAACGTTTTGCATGTATGTTTGTACATTGTGTAAATGTTTTATGCGTTTGCGCTACAGCGTGCTTGTGTATGAAGTGGTGGAGTAGGATAACACTTTTAAATGTATGTTCTAGTACCGTGATAATTATTGACGCTTAGCCAGCAAACTGTTCTTAACTAAATTTCCCGAAAACGATTCTTTAAAATTGTTTAAGGATTTTCTTCACTAAATTCTATTTTTCCGGTGATAGGAAATTTATAATAAAAGCAGGTGTGTGTCAGACTATTCAAAATGAAGAGAATTGAAGATTTTTGACTATCGACTTTAGCGTAATGTACAAAAACTATGCATGTATCACAGCCAGCTCATAACTTTCTATTTTAGCAGACATCACTCATCCTAATCTTCTCCTGAACCTGTAACTTTCAATAACTAGTAATCATTCTATGATGCTCAAGATATCCAATGCGACTCAATATTTTTGAATCAATATGAATATCTTTACCGTTGTATTTACGAGAGATACCAAATCTTATGGATAGTTTTTTTTTAATAGGTTTTGATTCCAGGTTTCAGCTTGTTCTTGATTTCAAATATTGTTTAAACGTCTGGAAGGTTATTGGAAGAGCAAAGACATTCCAATCGCAAGCTACAGATTCTGAATGCAGTCAGTCTGTGTGTGGCGATTCATTTTGAAACAGAGAATGTAAAACAGTACCATCCAGCAAGTATCGCATAAAAGTTAATGTATATTTGAGGAGCGGGAACTTGCGGGAAGGCTTACCTTGTCGGAGAACGAGACCGACATCGGCGTAATGGCGGTGATTCCCGTGAGCGTATTCCCATCGCAGGAGTGGTGCTCCAGACCGGAACCATTAGCCGTCAGTGTCGTCCCGGCCAGCGTCTCGATGGTGTCCCCGTCGCCTCGGTTCCCGTGGTCACCGCCGTCGCCACCGTCGGCCGAGGCTCCGGCGGCGTGTCCGGTGGCGGCATTGCCGTTCCCGCAGCTGGCCGAGGCGTGCAGCGACTGGGAGGTGGCACTCGGTGTCGCCAGACGGTATCGATTCGCGTGGAAACTCGAACCGTAGCAGTACATCAGGACCATCGTGGTGGGAAAGTAGAGCGCACAGCTGGACAGGATCCGGTAGGATGATTTACTGTAGAACGGCTCGCACGCCAGCAGGCCGGTTTTGTTGAAGTAATAACCTAATAATGATAAATTTATATGCGCACATTCGTTAATCACTATCGGAGTGGCTTTCGACGCTTGCCGGGCTAATTTGTACGCATGAAATTCGTTCGAGTGTGTTGTTGACCAGTGCGTGTACGCGATTGCATTCGAATGCCGTAATCCTAGAAGCAATATTGTAAAACCCAACTCTATCCCTTCTCTTCAACCGATACGGGGCATGCTCTAGTGTTAACCTACTCCACTTCATTAAACTGTTTCAGGCGAGTGGTATTAATTATAATAATTTATCTGTGCAAGCTCTCGATCGAGCGCTGGACAGGAGTATACGAAATTGGAAACTTTGAGTAAATTATGCGGCCATCGCTCAGAAGCATTCTTGTGAAGGAATAACAACAATTGTTAATTTTAACTATTTATTCACCAGTTTGTTCCTCTTGTTTGTGAAGTCTTTCACGATAATTATGAACAGAAACGCTCGAGAGGTGTAACTATATTGTGCGTATTTTGACTGTAGCAAATCTTCTAAACCGCTATTGATTTTTTTTTTACTTAACACTTTTCCTTTAGTACCTAGTTTGCTCAATACGAAACGGAGAAATCTCTACTGGGTGTTCATAGTATACTCAACAACCGTCCAAAACGCAACACTCGCACTCTTCTTAGAGAGGAGTAAATATAATGTTTGATGAAACGAACCTGAAATCTTCTTCTCAACAATCATTTGAGCAATACATTAAGTAAGGGTTCAACTGTTTTAAATGGCTAAACAATTGCAACTTCGTTAAAATTAAGTAGTATCAGCATTACATCTTTTTTGTTCATTTTCTAAATTTGAAAGTTCATTAAACGCATGTGTCTTTACATTTTAACATGCTTTCCAAACACATTCTTTCAAATACAATATAAATTGATAAAAACAGCATAACCTTTTCGTTTTAATTAGTTAGTTTCGATTTAATTAATTTTAGACGCTTGGTGATGAACCGTGTCATGTAAACGAAGGGTAATATGTTGAAAAGCGATAAACGCACCAACACCGTAAATGAACGATTTAAAATTCATTTAAAAATAAAATAAACTTGTATCTTCATGAAATGAAGCCATTTAGATCAAACCATTCATTGTATAACGTTTGATACTCACCTTTGGGAAGAACCAACATTCCAAAGCACGTCAAGCATAATATCCACGTAATGCTTAAAACCGCAACACAGCCCTGGAAAAAAAAAAATCAAAAATGAAAACGTGGCGATAAAAAGGGGCATGTATTATTTCCCTTCATAGGACATTTTTGTCATTCCCATCGTGTAGTTGTGGTACAATTTCATGAACAACCTACATGAACTTTTTTGTTCGAAATACGACTCAAACGAACATTCCATGACTCCGCCAGCATTGTTTAATCTTGTTACACGTAGGGTCGCATTGAATATTTGATCGGTTCAAAAGGGTTTCACACTGTTTACCGGAATCTTTTCGAATCCTTCTAATTCCGGCTTTTTCTGGGATTACGGGTTTTTTTTGGGTTGTACTGCATAGAAAAGCCCGCAGAGATTAATCCGTTTATACAATTAAAAATGTATATTGTGCTCTGAATGTGCTATTATTTTAAATCCTGACTACGATCTCATGAGAAACCAAGGTAAGATATGGCAAATCTGGTGTGGAAAGTTAAAAAATGCCGAAATGTTTTATATACACGCCATATTAACTATAACACAACCTTTTGTTATGCACAACCTTTTGTTTTGGTACAAAATAATCAAATTTTAAGGAAACGTATATTTTAATTTATTACGAACGCTTATCTTCCACACGTGCACATTCAAAAATATCCCAGTATTTTCAGAGTAATCTTTTCAAATGAGCAGACACAACTATTCAATAATTCAAAACAAATTTACATTGAAATGTTGATGATGAAAACATTTTTTGAATCAGGAAAACTAGAAATGCCGTTATTAGATGAATTGTAATGTTCAATGTTTAAACTATTGACTATATTGAATCGTTTGTAAAATTATTGCCATTGCTTATCTTGTGCTCGGATGCACTAGAACGCAAGGCAACTCCGAACAAACCGGACTGTCTTTTCAGGTGGCGAACATAGGCTGTAGCAACGTTCTTGAATGATGACCCCAAACCGGTACCAGCTATCACCGTAATTCACACCGTAATTTAACGATGACTGGACATGGAAGCGATGATTTTGTTCAAGATCGATGAATCGGAAACCAGATTGACAATATTGCTTCCATGAATTGAAACACCCAGAACCAGTCCCCACTTAGACGGGAACAGTAAAACGCTTTACCCGTACGAGACAAGATGATTGGCAGCATGGCATGTTAGTACTGGGTGATTAGTGCTTTGACACAAGTACAGAAGGAGTAATCAACATTAGCTTCGACGGGTGCTTTCGAGCACTGACATCGACGTGAACCTGTGGAAAATTTAATAGATTGAGCTGTGATCTGATGATTGGATAATTTCTGGATAAATAAGCTGCTAGAACTTCATGGTTTTTGAAAATGGTACGATTGATTTGTTCACGTGTTTGCTTTTCGAAACTTTAATTTCAAAAAAGTGGCTTATTCTTTGTTTGAAATATATTATAGACAAACTGCAGCATGGTTTGGTTTGCAGAAAACCGTTATGAGGTTTTGTTTACGCTCTGCGATCAATTTAGTTAAACGATAAAGTCTCAGGAAAAACTTAGAAACGTGCAATTTTGTCATAACTCCGCCAGTTCCGGCCATGTGATGCAAACGCTCAAGAACCGCCGACAGACGGCAACGGCCAGCAGAATGACTCCAACTTTCAAAGCCCACCGTCCCACGCTGGCCAGATTCAGCGAGTACCACACGCGAATCCACCGTGAGTGCCGCTTAAAATATTTAAAATGGATGCACTGCATGTCGGTCACCTCCTCGAAGGTGATGGTTTGCGGGCGAAGCTCCAGCAGCGCCAGGATTGCGGCACGTATTCCTGCAAAAAAGAGGCCGTTTAATTAGAAAACTTCCCAGAACTCTAAGGCATGGGGTGTATAGCATACCTCCCTGAATCGAACCATTGATGAAGCCTCGATACCAACAGCTGACGTTGGTGGAGGCAAAAATCAGACGGCGCGCGAACGTCGGAAACACATCGAAGTGGAACGGTATCGGGTAAACTTCCAATTGGCATTCCATAGGCTTCAGCAGCGTATAGCATCGGAAGTGCTCCCGCAGCAGCCGAAGGATGTGGTCCCGAATTAGATGACGCTCAGTTTCATCGATCAGTCGCAAGGGTGAGAAATAGGTGCCAGATAGTTGATTACGCCCCGACTCGTAACATATCAGCCATTGGTCCGGGAGGAAAAGCGTGCCGGTGTATCCATGGTCGTGCCAACTTGCAGCCGGATAGAGCAGCGTGAAGGAGGTCATACACCAGACCCCCAGCTGAGAATTCGGTTCGGTGAAGTAGTACGGCTGGGTGGGCAGAATGTTGATGCGCACCAGATCCGTACATGACACCGCCAATATCACGTATCGAGCCCGCCAGCACCTTCCGGTCGTGTCTAGAAGCGATACGACTTGATCCTGGTCATCGGCGGATAGTTCGACTTGCACGATGTTCGAGGAGTATCGCAGGGTTCCTTCGCCTAACTGGGAAACCAGGCGCTCGACCAGCACCTCCCAGTTCGGCGATCCGGCTGGCTGCAGGTGACTCTCTTGTAACGTTAACATTTCGTACAGGTCCCGCACTGATGACATCGAACGGAACAGCTTTAGACATTCAAATATATTCAGCTCGACCGGATAGAAACCCGTGCCAATTTTGACCAAGAAGCGAAAAAATCGGTAGGATTCATCGAACAGCAACTTCCGGCGCAGGTATTCGTCCATGTTTGTCGAGTCCCGGATTATCTGCTGCGTTGTACACAAGCTGTCCAGCTCCGTCATGAAACGGAGACTTTCAAACCGAACCAGAGCTCGTCGCAAAGATGCCAGAAAACTTTCGCACACCGATTTGTTCGCATCGAACGGTCCGATGGACTGGCGCATCTGCGTTCTATCACTATCTTCGCGAACATTCCCCATGGACTTGAGTGGAATCTTGAGATCATGGCAGAGCTTCATGGCGTGGAAATGGTTCGGCGTTATCCAGCAAGTCTTTAGCCCACCAAGCTGACCGCCGGGATTGGTGGATTTTTCGAACAGCCGGAAAGTGATTCCGCACTGTTTTTCGGTAATGATTTTTGCTGCCGTCAAGCCAGACAGTCCCGCACCAACAATAGCTAGATCGAGTATTTCCGGTTCGTCGTTTTGCCCATTTTCTCCTTCAACGGCCGATACTTCCATGGCCAAAAAGTGGAATGATTTAATTATTACAAAAACAAAAACAAATAAATGCAAAACGCAAAGATTTAACTGTAGATGACAGATAGGCTTGGCGCTGCCATTGGGTTACTTTGATATTGTCAGCTTTATCCAGCAAAGGTTGCTTGGATAAAATGCAATAGGTGCCTGCGCCTGCATTCGATGCCCTTCGTTGGCGAATCTAACGCAGTCATCAAAGAGTTCGTTCATCTCGTTTTGCGTAGCATTGTGGTTTTGGTGGTTGTTTCGATCATATGCGTCTTGCACCACAAAAGATTGATAAAATTGTCCTTTAGAATCTGTAGAAATATTTCATCTTCTTTAACTTAATTTATTTATAAGTTTCTTTCTTTTCCTGATAGCAGCTGGATTAGCCGCATTATCTCACTTCTGATTCTTTAATTTTTTTTAAATTTTCCTTGGGATTTAAGACCTCTGGTTAGTTTTAACACAGGAAAAGTTATGTCATTCGTGTATTTCTTATTTCTGTGTGTGTATGCTGTCCTTTTATAAAAAAATCGACATCAATCAATTGCTTTTCACTTTAACGAACACAACACATGAACAGCAAGAATACCAAAAAGAAAGTGTTCTGGGCAACCTTCGTAATGGCTTATATATTTATCACGCGGACTCAGAATCCCAACACTACGAACGGCATCGGGAGAAGCACAACGTGATTGTTCATGCTATCCATCATATGCTCACATGATGTAACCCTTCCGGTTTTCTCCATCTACAAGCGACGGATGTCCTAGTTTTTTCTTCCTCTGCTTGTGCGTTGTGAAAGGCATTGACATAGCTTACTTCCTGGCCCGGAAACCGGTCCCGTCAGTTGTAAGTCACCGCCGGACGTCCAGCGACAGCCAGACGGCCTCATGTCATCACTCAGAGTAAAGGTTAATAAATTTTGTAGCGTGGCACTGCTGCCCGATGTTGTAGCTCCCAGCTTCGACTGACTGGCACTCGGCTGGGACACCTCAAACGATGGGCAATTCATCTCGCCATCGCCGGGTGTCGAAGTCGAGCCTGTTCCGCTCAGCCTTGCCTTGGCGCGCCTCGGGCATTTCCGCTTCCTGCCAAAGACGTGATAGCTAAAAACGAAACGACGAAACGAGAAACACGGGAGAAAGCGAGAGAGGGATAGGGCAATCGTTACCCAAATCGTAGCACCGGAACACGTTCGAAACAGCTCATTCGTTTGTCGGGGTGTCATAGTGATAAATACGAATCAGGACAATATTGTTCACATTAACTATGATTGATAGTTTTCGCCGGCAGGGCGCAGCGACTGAATGACCAGCGAGGCCTTTTTGACGTTCTGTGGTCTACCCTTCCTTGCTCCATTTTTGTATCGGTCCCTCTTGTTGCCGTTCCTTGTGGCGATGTCCATTTCACGAACGGGCCAATGAGGAGGATCGGAATTTCGGTGTGCCGTTTTTTTGTGCCGATTTGCAGTTCCATCAGCGAGGGTGATTTCCCTGCATGTGACATTGCCACGGGTGCAATAGGTTCGCTTTCGTGAATTATGGTATTTTCATTTTTCAATGTTATTGGCACTGTTTTTCTCCTGCGTTTGTGGTGTGGAAAAAAAGCTAGATTTCCACCGTACCACCGAACAGACAAAACTTGCGAAACGGAACTGAGCTTCGTTAGGTTTCCCTCTTCAACAACGTGCGCCCGGAAATCGAACTCATCGCGCCAACGCCAGGCTGGCCAACCCTCACGGAGTGATACGAATCGCTCCGTAATCGATAGTGGTTTCAGTAACCGATCAGCATCCTCGGCATGCTTTTCTTTTGCTCATGCACTGGTGCGTCGAACACAAACGAAAACATAAGGGCAGAGCCGCGATTTTAGTACAGGGTTGCGTGCTTCCTCGAATCCTTCCAGTGGTTGATGGACCATAGGAAAGGAAGATGGAAAATGAGAGAACGAAAGGGAAAAAAAAAAAGTGCCCCGGACGACGACCGGAAATGTGCCAGAAAACGTGAAAATGCGTTGTTTACATTTGGCACCAGCACGCAACCCATCCGCCGACGCTCGTTTGGCTCATCCGGTTTGCTTTTATCTGCGCCACGGCGATGAGTCTGATCAATGGTCCGGCAAAACGACCGACTCGCCGGGTCCTGGGTTGTTCCTGCCTGTTCAACGCTTTTGCATCACCTACACGAACACGGCATCCGTTGGCCTCCTGCTACACCTCGGTCCTTCGGTCTCCTTCCGCACCTCCGCAACCTCCCTTACGAAGAAGAAAAGAGAGGAAATTTACCGTAGCCAGCCGCAGCTGCTTGCGGGCGAGCTGGAACGCAGACAATCGTACGCGCAAATAAGGACACGTTTTGGACCTGTCGGCCATCGCAAAGCATGATTTCTGCTACCCTGATGCCGCTCGCATATTCTCTTGCCGCTTTTCAATGCCCACGAAGCACGGGCCGTCCCGCTGGACCTCGTTGACCGGGAGGCGTTTTCATTTGTCATCGTCACCACCCAGCAAACCCCAAAAAGCGGTGGGGAGGGGAGGAGCAGAAGAATGTTATATGGACCATGTAACATGGTCACTACGACACCGGGGAAAGGATTATCGAAAAACCGGGGTTCGGTCTGTCTCTGCCGACGTTTCTGCCTGCGGTCGTCTGGCCAGGACAAGGGAGGAGCACGTTGGGCAAACGGCTTTAACAATACACAATTGGTACAACTTTCTACGTGGGTTGCTGTTTTCATCCGTTAACTGGGTCACATTATGCAACTGGCCGTGGGTCGTCGGCTTGATTGGAGAACTATTTTATTGTTGTTTGAATTCATTTAATATAATGGGGGTTCAAAAAGCTTTAAGCATTGCATGTTTTTGGATTTTAAGCTAAGTGATTCAATGATTCGGGCTAAATAAAATATATTCAACTTATGGAATATCTTTAATGAAAAAACCTCGGTGCCTTCTCCATTTAAATAAATTTTCTGTTGAACCTTTTTCTACCTTCTTTGTCGTGCTCGGTGTAAGTATCCAGGCGATGTCTTCATCCTTGAATTGAAGGAATTATAGCTAATTGAGTTTAATGTTACACTTTGGATGCTTCAATGAGAAGGATTTATGTAGCTACTCCACCAAACTTCGGCTGGAGCAAAAAACTGTACGCGTCGTTCGTGTTCGGTTCCGTCTTTTACTTTCAACTTTCTGACTCTCCAAATCTTCCTGCTTTGCTTCCTTCGGCCACTTCTAGAAGAAAACACGAAATTGTCATCACGCTTAATTCAACGCTGCACATCACTCCTGCTCAAGCACAGGCAAGTTGGGCAGTTTATTTTTTTTTTTTTTATATATATTGTGCCGGTTTTCCGCTCCAACTGCGGATCGAGCAGTGATGGCAGAAGAAAATTGGTGGGCGTAAAAATGTCACAGCAAGCGAAACCAGCGAAACGTCTCCTGCGAGCAGCAGCAAGTCAACCGGGACCGGAATGTAAGATGCGAATGATGCGAAGTGCATTAGCCGCTTTGTCGTTTTGCCTTAATTAATCTATAAATCCTTTTCTCCCAACCCGGCTGCTGGCGGCAATACGGCTAAACGGGCAATTTGATAAGCACTATGGTCGTGCTCCCAAGGCTTCCCGGGCCCAGCGTCACTGAGGGGCGGGCTTGTTTCGCAGCTTATTTCCCGGCGCCAACACTATCAGTGCGCGAGGCTCGCCGAGCCAGCGTTCGACCAGCGACCAGCAAGTGTGTGTTCTGATGCAATAATTTTGTGCGCATTAATGCCACCCCGCTGGTCCACCGAGGGCCGGGCCTGTGAGACTGCAGATTCTTGGCTTTTCATAATCGTTTGCTGGTGGCAAATCATGCGTCTACGTGCTCCGAAATGATAATTTTATCGGTCCTGAACAGGCTAGCCACAATTTGCCAGATTGCATCGTCGAGCCTTGCGCCACAAGATGAAGGCTTCAGTGAAGACCTCCTGGTAAACAAACAGCACTAAGAGTAAGTATTAAGCCTGGCTCAGGTGTGGCCATGCGTGCGTTATGAACTTAGCTCTACGCCCATTTCGATAATCATTGTACATACACTTTGCCAAAAATGTGACCATCGTCTATCCCTATCACAACACTGCATAGATGAAAAATTCCACCTTCACTGCAGCAATAAATGCGTCATGAAATTAAATAAAGGCATGTGTATTTTATTGTTAACTTTTTATTATAAAAAAAATTATGGAATAAGTGAATAGAGCCGCTCAAAAATTGTGTGTTGTAAAATGGAAGTAATTTACTACAGCAATCTTTTTTAAACACATTCGGATGAATTGATTCTCCAGCAACGAAGCGATGTTTGCAAATTTAGAAACATTTGAATTTAAATTGTTTGTGTAAATAAATGGTCAACTATTTAAACACACTTTTCCAAATATCTCTATTGTATTTTGCTATGTATTTTGCACGAATGTAAAATACTTCAATTTTCCTAAACCTAGTACTGTTAGCAGCAATGGGTCTAATGATTTGTAAATGAAGGTTAGTTAGTATCTGTTTAAGTTACGAGGAAAGATGCATATGCATACAAAACACAAGTGAAACATATACGAACTAGCTAAAGCTGGTATATTTGATTACTGCACGATTCGAATGTGTGTCACGCTTAAATGTCCTAAAAATGTGTTCGAGTAGTCCAATGGCATAAACGTATTGATTTGTTGGTTCTTGGTTTAGCTTAGATGAACATTCCCCGTGGCCTAAATCGATTGTCAGTAAATCAAATTTTAATGTTGTTTCACCATCATTTAACGCGATAGCATTCGGTTGGTTTATGTGTTTTATCTTTCCATTTTAGCCGCGGCTCCTATCGACTCCACCGGGTTTTTGGACGCGAATGACTTTTACGGCGTCTTTTCCCCGACAGCTTGTAGTCCCGCTTCGGAAGCAAAAGACACCGATGGGGCGACCGAGATAGGGCTTCCGAGTGTGAAAAATTGATTGCTCCTCCGGGAGGAAACGAACTGCCCAGGGCCGTTCCGTGATGAAAGTTGATGCTAAGTTGGTCCGCGGGTGCAGGAAGACGGAGGGTTTGCCAAGTCGACCAGTCTCAACAATTGATTGTTTGATTATACGATAAAAAAGTGTCAACTTCAAACGAAGTCCCGGTCCCACGTCTCCGCCAAACAATAGGATACGCTGTAGGGATGCTGCTGAAAGATGACGAAAAATAGTTATTTTACCAAGTTTGGTCGGTGGATTTCGGAGCTGTGAGATGGTGTTGGTTGGTGACGTACCATAGGAAGGCCAACGAAAATAGACGAAAAAATCCAACAACACAAGTTAACACCCTTAACCAATTCTTATAGACTAGCCTCGAAAGAGGAAAAGTCAATCAATGTTCACTTACGTGTATACTTTGGCATTCAAGCGTCATCAAAACGAGCCTAAGAAGCTTGACGTCAAGTAATCGCATTGCTAAGAATTGCGAATAGCGGTGCAATTATAGGTCCATCTAATTTCAAGATATTCGGTTTCGGTTTTCGATACTAATATCATTTGCCACGCCGGGATGTTGGTGATTGTTTGCGCATACTTGATTTGTTTGCATTTAGTGTACCACAAACAAAGTTTCGCCCATCTAGCCGATAAATTGGAAGGATAATATGATTGTGTTCGTTTATCTGGTAGAATAGGCAATGGAACATGATCGTTTCAATCGTGTCCAACAAGAACGTTTTCTATTTAGGTCGATTGGCAACAAAACTGTACATGGATAAGTGTTATTCCCCATAAATATCTGTTGTAACAACATGATAACCTTCGGAAAATATGAACTGAATATGAACTTTTTGAACGTTTAAAATATGGTAAAACTTCATTTCTGGGCACATATGGGACAGTCGGGTACATAACGCAATTCGAAGAAAATATAAACAAATGTTACAGTAATATTACAGCATTTAAAGCACTGGTCACTTAGAATTTGCCTGCGGGTATGGCATTTAGAAAATATAACTTAAACCAAATCATTGCTGATAAGTTTAAAAAAAAAAACAATCACAAAGAGCTTACACCAACAGAACTAGCATAGTTGATTGGGTACAGATTATCATTTAATTTATGATTTATTTAAATTTTGGGAAATAACTTTTTTCTTTTATGGTCTAAAACATAATTTATTAAAAAATAAAATAAAACAATGTGACAATTCTTTGAACCATTTTCTCAAAATGACAAGACTGTGAAGGGGTTACCACTCCATGCTACGATTTAATTATAGCTGCTGGTTTTGTTCATAGATCGTACGAAAATTCGCGGAATTTATGGAGACTATCACGTTTGTGAGCCATGAATTTTGAATTTAAAGCATCCCTTTTCATTCAATTATATTTTCTCGGGTTTTAAAAAAAAACATACAGCTCTCAGGTGCAGAGAAGAAGCTTATTCTCTCATGCATTCAAGCTTCGAAAGGAAATTCGGACAAACGATGAAACGTTGAAAAATTGCAAAGCTCCGAAAGAAAAAAAAAATTACTGTTCACAAGCAGAGAAAAAAAAGCTCGCCTGTGGCCACGAAAATAAATTCACCAAAATCAACCGGGAAACGATATCGGAGTATCGGAATGCTGATGAAATCTCCGGACACGGGAGGATTTATGAGAGCTCATTGCTTTGCGGTAGATGGCGAGTAAGTCGGTGTGAGAAAGAACATTTTTCCAAAAGGACAAAAACAATCACAGACACACACACTCACACACTGCATCAGCCATACCTCTAAAAATGTTCCCTGCGGGTAAGTGGATGTATGTTATTGAGTTGTTTGATTGTATTTTTATAGCCATTTATCAAAAAAGGGGCGCTGGGTGGCCGAGAAGTGTGACCATCGAAGGGTCAAGCGTTTGGTCGAGTGTACCGTAAATATTTACGGCCGATTTCATAAACCATTCGATGGCTCAATTTGCCGCGCACCGGGATCCTTCTGAGGCGGCATAAGGTTCGTAAAACAAGCAACGGCGTAGATGGGGGAACCGGGCTCTCGCACTCACCTTTTTACTGGATCGCTTATGATATATTCGAGGGTGTAGCACGCACAGGTATCGGTCGACAGCCATGCACACAAGTATAACTGCACTTTGTTGTGATAAAGCTCCACGTAGTAACGCCTGGGAAAGTGGGAAAAGAAAGTGTACGGTGGACAGAAATGCGGTGTAGCCGCGGAAGCAACGGGGCCGGACGGCTTTACCTGTATTTGGCAGAAGATTTCCCCGTAAGGCCAACAGTGTAGTAAGGCAGGTAGGGCACTGAACGGTATGATCAGCAGCCCGATGGCCAGATCGTTGAGGGCCAGCGACGTCAGCAGGTAGCGCGGCTGGGGCTGGATGTAGAGCGCATAGCGTCGGCTATTGATCACCAGTATCACCATCAGGTTCGCACTGATCACCAGGAACGTTAGCAGGACGATGAACAGCGCCTGGATGACATCGAACGGGCCTATCTGGCTGAAGAAATGGCCGGTGAACCGATTGTTGGAGCAACTGATATTATTTATCGCTGGTGCTACTAGATGTTTGCCAGCCTTCAGATCCATTACAACGGCAACATTATCTGTAACGGCAAGAGGATATTCATGGAGGGTGAAACCACATTCTTGGAAGATAAATGACAGCGAGTTTTATGTTGGTGAGCAAAATCTTTTGGTGCTTGTGAGTTCGCGTAAGCCGTATCAGCGTCGTAGAAAATTGATGTCCTCGGTACCTTCATGCCATCGTTGCTAGGAAGATATGTTTTTATCCATACACTTATGATGAACGGATAAAGTATATTGCATGATTAAAGATACATAACAAGATGCGGTTAACATGAAAAGAGAGTTCCAGAGAGGCATATAAAAGCATTGGTTCTGTTTATTTTTACATTTTTACCACAAGATCAACGAGCATTCTCCACCTACATTTAAAAAAAACGCAAGATTTAAAACAAAACTATTTCCTGCAACATTAAATAAAAATCTCGTTTTTTTCAGAAAACGCGTTGCAACTTTGACACTCAAAGGTGGCAAATGCTGCATGTAAAATTATCGCGTTAGATAGCTTAATTGTCACTCATATCTTCTTGAATATCACCATACAATTGCAGCTAAAATTGTCCTTGGTTTGCTTTTTACCAAACATGACAAAACATCACAGAAATGTTTGACACCAGCTATACAATTCCTTTGAAGTTGAATGCAGCAAAACTGATAGGATATGCTTATTTCTGATGAAAATTTAAATCAGAAAGACAGTACAGTAAAATTAATGAACGTTAACAGGTGTAATTAAACCAGCCTCGTTGATGCTTAAGTTATATGCTTCGAACCCAATCCGCATCCACAAGCAGGTAAGATGCTGTTTAAAAACTCAGCCATCGTTATTGAAGAAAATATTGTGGAAGTCTACAAATGCTTTATATTATATTCGTTGAATAAAATGTCGATTTGGAATGTACGAACTTTCTCATTATACTGGGCGCCTCCATCTCACATTAAAAGGATGGGGCATTTCTTTTCTCGTCTTAATTATTCTTTTCCAAAATTAAAAATTCGAAACACACAAATTTTCAATGAATTAAATTAAACGAAAAACAAATCAACTTTGATTCGCTATCCAAAATTTATCTTTGCTTTAATGGCTTTGTAAAAAAAAAGTATGTAAATATATGGTTAATTAAAAAAAAATTGTATTCGCTTGCATTGATTATAACTTTTGAGACAAGTTGGATTGCAAACGTAGCGATATCAGATATCTGTATCAACTGTTACCTGCGCCCTAACCTAGGTTCTTCTAATTGAGTTGAATAATCAAATGGCAACGGCGTGTCAGGATCGCAAGGAGACTCGTCTTTCCGTCATTCAACGATACTATCTTGGAAATCGAAAGCCGCTCCTTTTATTACAATATCGCGTGAGTTGGAAACGTAATGAAATCGCAACAATCTCCAATGGGGATTCTAATCATATCATTTGCTATTGACGTTAGGGGAGGAAACAAAGATTCGCGGCAGTTCTTTGTCGGGTTTCAACGCAAGTCTCACTCATTTCACTGCTTCGCGTCAATCGATAATCCAAATCCCAACGGTTTCGAGTGCCGGCTTTGCTACACATCTAAATGGGAATGGATGGGACTTTCGCGTTAACAACAACCTCCCCGAGCAATGTTACACTGTCGCTACGTGGAGCTGACTTAATTTTAACTTCAGTTGCTATGCTTTAAGCACATCACACCTTGGTTTCAGGCAGTGGGTAGGCGGGTTGGGACTTGCGTAAACATTGCTCGGAGCTACATGAAGATAAACCTCAAGCGATGCGGGAAGTCGCCGGAAGCACAGGTAGGGCGGGTTGCACAAAACCAAGTTAAATAGACACGCTGAAACGAACCCTTTTCTTGGCTAACCCGGATCTGGGAAACGGTCAACAATTCAGCCAGTTTACAATTCATTTTGGAGTCATCATTAAATCCGGTCCCAAAGCTTCAGGAAGCAGCAGTAAAAAATCTCGTCCTGCGTCTTGCAAAAGGATTCGTTTCGAGAGTCCTGCTTGACCATTTTGGAACGCAGTGAGAAGCACGGACCCTTTCGCTCATGGTAGACATGGAGAAAAAAAAAACCCACAAATCAAATCGGACACTTCGCACGACATGAAGATTGCCACGATCATTAGTTTGGGGTTCAGCATTATTGAGTTACATGGTCCCTTGAGGGTTGACGGCAAAGCTGTAACGAAATTTCGTTACAATCAATTAGATTGTTATGAGCGGTTGTCAGCGATGAAGAAGTGCTAAGATTTATGCTTTAATTCATTTTGGACACTCCTGATTTATAATGGTTAATGGAGTTTTTGACCAAGTTTAATTTGCACAGATATGCGATGGAGTGAAACATAAAAAAAAAAAAAACGTTGAAACAAGATTTATTTTACAAACCTTGCTTGTCATAGAATCTCATTAAATTCGCCTAGGTAATTTTTAAAGCATTAACCTCAACAACGTCAGCATTAGACTGCGCTTTAATAATCAAAGGATTATTGAAGCCAAATCCTAAACAGCATCAAACATTGGTGCTGTTTTGAGGTTAAAACAATTAAACATGATTACATAAAAACAATCATGGTTGTGACAGATTTACGGTCTAACGATTTTTTGGTAGTTATTTTACTTTCCGATTCATTTGCAAAGCGTTTTTTTTTTTTTATAAGCGCTCGTTAAATTTTGCTTTGATTATTTTGCTGTTAGGGTTGCTTTACCCCGTTTTTTTAGCTTGCTTGCTCATTTCTGCTTTGATATCAATGTTTCTACTGGATTTAGCTCTGACATAAGCTAGTTTTTACATTAAAGTCTCTATATATTGTGAGACAAAATGAAAACTGTCAAGCCTAAATACATGAATGAATTTTTAAATAACAGGTAAGCAGGTGTATTTGTTTAGCAGGGCAAAACACCAGGCGTCTCCATTGTAGTTGAAATTGTTTAACACAATAAGTCATGTTTAGTTTATTTTGTTTATTCACTTTTTTTAAATAAAATCAGGCAACTTATCATTTTTGTGAGTAACATTTTTAAACTACTTCGCTGAAGAATAACTTTCAATGCGTCCTTTGCATCCTTTGGATTCGTATCTCATAGATTGTTTCGAAGTGTAGCCTCACATTGATTTGTTAACTACTGGGATAGCTTAACATTTATTTTGTAATCCCAAAACATACGAAAGTACCAACACATGTTCGTGGCTAGGATCACTGGCTGTACTGGACCATTTGCCGAAGAGTGAAACAACAGGAAGCGCTATCTTTAATAAGCAGCTTCTGTGGTTCTTCAATTCCCGAGCATAACGTCATCGGGCCCACCAGAATGACACAATCTGCATCCGCATAAACATGCCCACAGACGCCCGCGTACACTTGAAATAACACGAAGACCATACCGTAGCAGAACCATTACCGAAAGTTGACTGAGTGTACAAGCAAAACATTTTATCCGATTTGCGCCCTGCATCTTTGCCCTGCACCGGTGACCTTTTCCCTTCTGCCCTGCCCTGGTGTCCTTTCGCTCGAAACGGGTGTGCGTCGGTATGTCAAAAAAGAAGCACAATGCATGCCCTTGTGCACTGCTGCAACCGGCTAATGTTCGACCTGTTGGAGCTTGGATACGGTGTTGCAAGTGTGTTCCTGGAAGCTAGCACCGAGGGCGGTACCGAAAACATGGTACGAAAATCTGTACATAAAATTACCGTACGGCAATAATTCCATCCGTGGTGTACCGGCTTCTGAGAGATCTATTTTGAGACAAAATATTGGCAACAGGTATGGTTGAAAATATGGAACGCAATGTGAATGTGTCTTTTCAATGTTTCTAGCCCTCCACCATGTTTGCCGACATTTATAACGTAGGTTGTTTTAAAGCTAATGGAGTTGCCAACTTGCTTTCGCTAAAAGGTCTTCCGTAGACGTATACATGCATGCACTAAGCTGCATAGTATTGCCTTCAATAGTTTGATGGATGAACAGAATGTATTTAAAATAATTTCAATCTCAGAGCTTTATTTGAAAGAAAATACTTCAGCTTCATAAAAGCCTTAACATATCTTCACGGTTTAACGATTATGCTTTCCACTGTAAGAGTGCAGAAGTGCACCTCTACCTGACAGACAAAGCATACAAGGATATCGTCGAGTCTCCGACGGCCCGAATGGTAACTAGATTTTCGTTTCCGTCCTGGCACCGCATTCTGCCGGCTGCCACCCGGCAAGCTTATGATTTTCTAATGTGTGTTTGTTTGGTAGATGTTTGCCACCGTTTTAGTCACCGGATGCAGTGCGGAAAGGTCGCTGTGGAGATAGTGCCACCATGTGTCACTTTCTAGCATCATCGGATCTGGCAAAGGCAAAGTTGCACGAAATGCTAAATTGTAATTTAGGCCAAGCGAACGCTTTCATGGGGATCTGATTTCGTGACGAACCAGATGCACAGAAACAGAAGCCTCGCGGCAGGGCGAGATGGAAAAAAAATCGATACTATTTTTTCCATTCACTTATGGCTGTCGCTTTTGCACGTTTGTGAGTAAATGCAACCGATTTGATCACGACTCCACATGCTGAAGTTCCCTTGTTGTGGTACTTAAATGTTTAAACCGCTTAGCAAATAATAATAATTTCCTTAACTATATAAGCTACCGTTAAAAAAACCCATAATGGGATCAAAGCGTAAACCACAACAAACAGGCACAACAGTGGAGAGAAAAAAAAGGCTCAACTCTGCAAAACTGGCAACAAACCCACTTAGCAAAATTTGTAGGCAAATATGAAAAGAATATTGCGGAAATCGCGCAGTCCCGTATGTCGCAAGGTACTACTGCTGAATGGAAATAAAACTACCTGTGGTAAAGAAGCACAAGGGAGAATAAAATCATGCTTGTTCTTTACGGCTTCAGATAGCAACAATGTCACACAAGCTCGCTCTTTTATACGGCTGGAAGCCAGCAAACGACGAAGGGGAACGATAGGAATAAATGTAGTCCTCTAGGAATCTCCTCCAACTGGTGGCAATTAGTGACAGCGTAAGCAAACAAGAATGTGCATTGCTGGCATAAAACTGAACTTATAATTGAAGCTGCTAAACGGAAGCGGTAGCGCGGGAGACCTTTGGGTCTTTTTGTGTTTTACACCCCGAGGAACGGTTGATATGGACCGGAAATGTGTCGGTTTTGATCCTCCTGATAAATCCCGCATGTTTGTTATTGTCTTCTGTATATGAGCTACAGTTTCCAGGTTATTCCAATGGTTGGTACTAGATTATAGCTGTCAAAAAGTGAAATTTGTTTTCTAACAATTAAACAGTTTCCAAAAAGATTTTAACATTATTTACTAACGCCAATAATTTGTTTATTGTTTTTTTTTTAGTTTCTGACGACAACCATCAGTAACCGCAAGTTTTAATACCGTCTATGTCAGTATAATCAGCAGAACAGCCAATGTTTTGTCCTGGACTATATTTTGCTATTGATTGAGTTCCAAGGCCTCAAAATGGCGTTCTCACATTAATCATTGCTTCCATATTTTCTAAGTAACACAATACATTCTATGTCCAACAAATAACCTCAAAAGCTCCGTCACCGTGCTTCAACGTCTTACATCGTATCCAATGTAGCTGGATTGTTGTAGTCTTGTTCTGGACTGGCTTAAATGCATTTCGATACGTCCATTATAAATGTTGGAAGAAATGGATACAACGAGCCTAATCGACCAGTATTAGCAAATTTGATGGCTTGCGCCCTAGACGGGGTCAAACGTCTTGAACATCATCATTGTTACCGTGCCACCAGCAAGCAGTAAGCACCATTTTGCTAATTGATCGGATAAACCATCAGCTGGCCGAAGCTTGTCATTCATCCAATTGTTAATCGAACACATCTTCTCCTTTGGCAAGTTTGATGCGATAAAAATTAACACAATACGCGCGCAAAACCGTTGGCCCATCTTCGACGCGCCGCTCTTCGCTGATCGATTTGTGGTGATTTATTATTCATTCCACTCTACACTGGTGCGTTTTCCGCCCTTCGGTCGACCACTATTTCCGCTGCGCTGAGCCATTCTGCCGCTTTTCCGCAACTTCCGCTGGTCGCTTTTCCAGAATGTGTGTTTGTGTGTGTGTGTGTTCAGATGTTGTTCGACGAGTTTCGTATTGTGTCGCTTGCAATGATTCATGAATTGTTGATAGCTAGGTATCAGTTTTCGAGCAACATGCTTTCAAGGGATGCGGGACTGCTGAGAATGAAGGGAGCGAAGGGAAGAAGGCTATAGTTGTTTTCTCTTTCCTCTCCTGCTCGCTAGTTTTCAGGCACAGTACAGACTGGAAGAAGGCTGAATACAGAATAATGACAGCAGCCCATAAGTGCCAATATAGCTATGCATAGACGATCGTTTTTTGCGCAGGAGAGGCGAGTGAGAAAGTGAATGTGTTTTATCAGAACTATAGGATGTTTTCCACTTTTTCTTTCCGCATCTTAGTTTAGGCAGTCCTTGTCCTTCTACTATTCTCGCATTCTTATCTGCACTTTCCACGTATCGTCCTGTGTTGACTGCAGATGAATATCGCAAGAGAAGTCGTACATAAACAAACACGAGAAGAAAAACTTTCCCTGTTCTTCGGAAGGCATATGAATACGACCGAATAAAAGAAAAGAAACGACAGATTTCTGTGAGCGATAGAAGTGAAATCATCAAGTCCGGAAAGAAAAAGAGAAAAAACCGAGAAATTTCGTTTACTATTTTATGCTTTTCGTCGAATCAATTCATCCTTTCGGTGAAGGTGCCTGGAGAGGAAGAATATTGGCTTTGGCATGAAAATGATCTGTGAAAGAATTTATTTTTATTTCTATTCGATTAAGGAGTTTTCATTTCCCAGGCCCCGCGGCCGATGGATGTGCCTAACTCATGGCAGGAGTGCCTTTTATCATGTCCTCGTGGATCATCGACAGTTTTCCTTTGTGTTGTGCGTACGCAATGGATGGAGATTACCAACTCCCTTCACGCCACGAGCTGGTGATCTCTAAGGGGGGAGGGGAGTTTCAGATACGACGTCCTGAAGCCATCGCCCAAGCAACCTTGGACAGACATTTCAAAGACATCAAGAAGGCAAAAAAAAAGCTATGAGGGGTGCTTTCGTGCCGTTAGACATCTACCCTGGTTTCTCTCATCTTTTTCATTGCACACTTTATTTTTCCCTTCGATCAGAAACAGCTAATTCCTCATCCTTTCGGCTGTAGAACGGAAACTCTTGGGAAAACATTCTTTTCCGAGTCCCAAGCATACTAATACCGTACTTTAGCTCTGGCGTTCTTCTGATCGAGCAGAATCACAACCTTTTTCACCCGGGTGCCAACAGATCGTTTTTCAAAGAATGAATCTTCACCTTTCTTCTCCCGAAAGACAAGCCGACAAGCACTACACAAATCACGCCAAGTGCGTTCTTTTGGTTCAGTAAAATGAATAAAAAATCATGATATGCTGCACGCTTTAGATGTAGCGCGCCCGATACAACACATTTGAAGCATTGCTTTCGGAAGCCGATTCGCTCGGGCTTTGTTTCGTAACGGGCCACGGTTCGAGAGACTTTAAGGCCCTCAAGGAATACTTACAAGGACTTGAGCCTTTATTGAGAACATACAAATCTTTTATGTTCATTTCTCATCACCTAGCGTCTAGGTACTACGCTGTACTACACTGGGGTTTGAATAAGGTTAGTTACAGTGAAAGTTTATAGCAAAATCACAATTTATCGAAACGTAAAATTGAAGACTAATAATTATCGCAGTCTAAATAAATATCTATGGTTTATAATTATTGCAGTCCATAAATTGAAGATTTATAATAGTCGCAGGCTCAGTAGTTGTTTAATCATGAGTTTAAATTATCTTATCTAAGAATTTCAAATCTAACATACAAGGCCTTACTAAGCCTTCTAAAAAATATTCTTTGCTTAAGAATTACTTTATTAAACATTTCCTCGAATATTCCAACGCCTCCAAAAAATAAAAATAACAGATGTTGCCTTTGCACATCAAATTCCCGGGTGGTAGTCTTATCTCGATACATACTACAAATCACATCCAATCATTGTATACTTCCTAATTTGGACTAAAATATGTATGCTGCCTCCATCGGGCGTTGCTCGCTTAACGCGGCTCCCCTTTTTTCCCATAATCCAACGAGAGTCGTTGAGTGGAGACGTGAAATTACTTTATGAAACATTCCACCTCTTTTGCTGCCATATCTGTAAGTCTAGTTTTACG
The DNA here is from genome assembly GCA_914969975.1 of Anopheles atroparvus. Lineage (NCBI taxonomy): Eukaryota > Metazoa > Arthropoda > Insecta > Diptera > Culicidae > Anopheles > Anopheles atroparvus. Next base: position 29,920,698 of record CAJZCY010000004.1, on the reverse strand, counting down.
CAGGCGTTATTTTGATATTCTGCTAACACCGACGAAAATTAAGTTATATTGCAATACATATTTACAAGTTTATAATTTATGAATGATCTAGCAGGATAAATCTAATATATTTTACAAATACAATTGCTGTTTTGTTATTGGGGGATGATAATATTGTATGTTGCTAGTATTTCAACACATAGATTCTTGTCTTTATTCCATATGAATTTAAATAACTTCTGTTTCACGTGCATAAGAATAAAACTATATATTTTTCAATGTTTTGATCATGATTGTTGCATTCTTTATCTGCTACCGAAGCTTACATTCTATATTAATCCTCGTCATTAAAAATGTAATTCCCTCGTACGATTTAAGAAAATCCTCTTATGGCACCGCAAACCACGGATTTTACCGTTTTTTTTTTATTTGAAACGTTTACGAATTACATAGCATCCATTTATCACCCGCTCTACCTAGGCGAAAAAGTTACACGACTGGAACCAATCAAATTTACACCGGACCGTCACTAACCGTGATCTGCGGATTGCTACAGAACCGACAAAAGTCTCGAGTATCGACTGGGTGACATTGATCTTTTTAAATTAATTTTATTAACACCATTAACGGCTTCAAACAACTGTGGTGATCAGCCGAATTCATCCGTCATCGATGATGAACAAGTGGAACGATTTTCCATTTTCATTTCGTTTGCAGCAGGACATTTCGAAGCAATGCTTGCGGAGGCGAAATTTTGCACACTTGCACTTTGGACTCCTTCGCTCCCCCTGCCGAGGAACACGATAATGCACTTTTGATGAGAATGCTTGCTCCGTGAAGCGGACGAAAAAGGCGACGAAAACGGGCTACGAACGACTCCCACGAGGACGATCGAGCGATTTTGGGCGACGTAAGCTGCTTTTCCTTACGCTGCGAGACACGTACGATCTGCGGGAGGTTTACTCATGGGACATGCGACGGGGGTCAAGACAGTCCTGCCAGCATTCGCACTATTGCCTTGCACGAAGTGACCATAAAATTGTAGCACTGTCATTTCCTTGCTTTTACGGCTAGTTCATCGCCCACTTTCCGGTCAGTGCGTTTCAAAGGATGCACAACAGGGAATCAGATAGTCGAGGAGAGTAACAGCGCGAAAGTGAGCACATCCTAATAAAAAAAGGAGAAAACGACGTTGTAATTTGGTATCAAAGCACTGTTTAAAGAAAAAGGAATATGTATGCATGAAGCTTGTCTAAATCTTAAATAGCACAGGACGAAGTGAACCGAACACTTGTGGGGTAATTATTTGAGCCTTTTGTTTTGAGTTTTTTTTTCTTCTATTTAAAAATAATCTAAATGAATTGTGCACTGAAACATAGCAGCGTTTGTTAAGAATGCTGCAAAGATTCTTTACCCTTTTAGATTAAAAAAACCGTAGTAAACTTCTGTTACTAAGCGATTGATAATTATGTATTGTCCAGAAAAAATAGGTAAACGATTAGTAGATGCTGCATGGTGCTACGGCTGATTAAACTTATTTTATTAAATTAAATGAGTTCGAAAAATGTGGAGCCATATCTGGAAAAATGAGGACAAAGGAGTTCAACCGATCCTCTACTGTCCCAAAAAAGGTAAACCAGTATTCACCTTCCTTAACAATGCTAATAATGAATGGTAATGAGTTGCGAGTACAGTTAATTAGTAAACTTTAAGCAGGTGATTGAAAATCAATATTCTCGCACCGCAGTATTGCTTGATTGCAATCGAAAACTCTGTAGAAAATAGATGCCCTAAGGAATTGAAAATGTAAAATAGTTCAATTAATAGTCCACCGAGACACCCTTTTACAATAAACGTTCACGCGAAAGGATAGATTTTTAGCGACGTTATTCTTAATAGGATGGTACTTTGCACGTCCTACCATTTGCCGATATTGTGGTACTGCGCAAAGCAGTGATTAGCATAAATTTGCATCGTTTACCGGAGGGAAATCGAATCCAGGGGGTTTGAGGGAATACAGCATCGCACAGCATAGGGAGCGATAATGATTTGGGCATTTTAATCGATACAGCGATCATGATCATTTTAAAACAAAATATTAAGCTCAATTTTCATTGCGAAATGATTAAGTTTTATTGGGACTGAAGAGTTTTATTTAAATTCGTTTGAACGCCAGCAAATTCTACAACAATAACCAATTGTTCTGGTTTGTAATTTATAAAAATGTTCTATACATCATGATAGCACCTCATCAAAGAAAGCGAAAAATGGGACCGTGTATCAATACTAGGTTTACTAGGTGAATTAATGGTGAAGGTGAACCAATCCATGCTATTTTATTTTTATATTCGTTGAGTTCTTGCACATCACAGGCCAACCGAATGTAAAACGTTCCATTCGTTGCAGGTCTCTGTGCGAAAGGACAAATGTGCGGAATTGTTATACAAAACTGAAAAAAAAAACTGGTACAATGCAACGAACCACGAAACAAATGCGAATTACTTCCTTCGTGCAGCCGTTCATAGTTGCGGGAAACTGTACCGAACTTGCTTTTGCCGTTATATCGTGACGGCGCAATCCTGATTTAAGGGAAGTGCTTTGCAGTGCTTTAACTTTGCGTATAAACTCAGTCATCCGTAGCTCCATAAATAAGCAGTACAAGCGCACGAAGCTGCACGAAAAGTTAAAAGTGTCCTGTTACAAGTTTTCAAATTGGGAACCACTATCGACAATTGGGTAGCTCGTATTTAAATTCTTCGAATGTAAAATCGAATTTTTACGGCTGAAACTATTTTTCAATAGAATGAGGTTGATCTTGTTTTTTTTTTAGGTGAGTGTCATTTTATATGTTGGCACCAACTGTGCAAGATGCAGATTTTATGAAGTACAACTGTCAAATAATTCTAATGATAAAAAGGGAGACATTGAATTCCTGTAAAACACTCTATCCCTGATTAACTCGATTAATTTACCTACGTTTTAACTCAAACTTAACGCACGTTGGGTCACATTTTGCTACTATACATAAATGGAAAAAGTTTCAAACATATTTGGCAGTAGAGTGAAACAATCAAATTTTTAATAAATTAACATATGCGCATCTTTGTTTAGTCTATGTTGCAAACAAATCTGAATGAGAATATTAATTTTAAAAGAATTTGTACGTTGCATATACATTTACTAGAGCATTTAAAATTCCGTTTATTCTATACTACTAAATGTTCTTAACTCATTCAAGCAAAAAATAAAAAATCAAGTAAATAATTTGCAAGCCAACTACGAAATTAAGAAGTATTCTTGTTAGGTTTTAAGATTCTCAAAAAGTTCTACCTATTAATTTGAGTTTATTATTTTAATATTGCATTGAAATGGTTGGAAACAGAAAAATCTTGAGATAATATATTTATAAGGAAGATGCAGGCTGCTGGGAACTGATTCTAGTTATTTGAACGAACATATATGAAAAAAATGCCTTGCATATAATGCCTTGTGATTATTATATCTATCAGCACAGGCGGTGCTGAAAATACGGCGAATGCCGTTTTAATAAATTTAAATAAAATAAATAAAATAAATATAAGAAAAATGCTATATTAGTGGAACGATATATTTTTTGTTTATTTTTTATATTACATTAATTATAACTTATTTTAAATCCAACGTTATATTATGTGACCAATTTTCATTGGCGGTAATAAAGATGAATTCAATTTGTCGTTCGGTTTCAGAGCGGCATAAATTACGGACGCATTAAGTAATGCTTATCAAGGACTAGACTACAAATTATACATGAACGATCCCTCTTTTTATGTAAGGGTACCCATGTGCGCACAAACATTTACTTGCAAGGTTAGCATATATTTCCTTCTTACTCTCGGTCCAAAGCTCGCCAAAATGTTGGTCTTTTTACTTGCAATTCAGTTTCCCGACTGGGGCGCCCCTAGTACGGTTTGCAAAGGAAGTATTAGTGCAGCACTATCCCTCCTAGCCGACATATCCAAGGCACATTGCTAGCGTGGAGCAATTTTAGCTTCCCTACAGTTGCTCTCCGTAGTACAACAATACTAGAAACAATAGAAGATAGCGAGAAAGACTTGACGCAACATGCCGATGCAGGGGATGGGGGGGGGGGGGGGGGAACAAGAGCAAAGAGACAATTTTAACATTCATCATTTGTGCCTCCAACGGCGCGGTCATCCAGACGGCCCGGAATTTCCTTGAGGTAGGGCCCGTTTTCACATACTTCACAGACACACACTTACTATCCCCGTCCTACCAGCACCATCATTCCTGGTTCCTCACCAACCCAGCTTAGGACCACAAAACCGGTATCTATTCAGCGTTACGGTTATGCGTGGAATAAGAAATGCGGGAAAACTTTTTCCCATAATTCTCTCGCTTTTCAGCTCGCCAACGAGCCACTTTCGCAAGACCCGTGTAGCAAGCGACGGGGGCCCGATATGAAAAGGGTGCCAGCAAGGCACACGGTGACACTTTTCACGCCACAGCCAGCGGTGGGCGTTGAAAGGGTGTTATAAATTCCGCCGTGCTGTTTAATAAGCTTGGCTCATTAAAAAGCCAAACCAGGCTTCCTTCAAACGTTGCGAACCACACAAAATGGATCCCTTTTCTTTGGAAATGCCGTGAGAGCTGTTGGGAAAAAACACTACACGAGGGCGTCCAGGTTGAATACTCAACATGAAAGTAAAGTAAAGTAAATATGCAAGTAGTTATTGCAATGCAAAGGTTTCGGTGAGAACGTTCCGCAATTGTGAGGAAAGCACACTTTATGGAGGAAGAATAAAAACCACTCTCCCTTGAAGGTAGTGACCGTGAAAGGGTAACCTACCCGAAGATTGAACCAAAAGAAGGGAGAAAAAAGTGACAATATTAATTACTACGTAAAACAACTTGTGTGAAATCTCGTCTTCTTGTTTTATGTGTCTTTAACTCCATTGATTGCAGCGTGATTTTTTTTTTTTTTGCAACAGCCAAGTTTTCTCGCCCTGAACGAAAAAAAAAACTGATAAATGGTGTACAAATTAGTTTTTCTTTCATACACTTTCTCTATCTTGCATTGATTAGGAAAGTTTTGAAGGATTTGTTCTTTTGATTTTTATCTAAACATTTTTTTCTTCAAGTTTACTATAATGTACCCTAGGTTTGTTTAAAAAAAATATAGTTCCTATCCAACATATCTAATAAGCAGGCAAAGATACCACAAACGGCACGGCCACTTATTCAAAACAGATTAGGTAAACAAGTAAATTTATTCAAAATTTTAAAAGAAAATGATAACTAACGGTTGAATGAAAAGCGGTCTTTTGTGATAATGCGCTGATTTTGTTGGTGTATAACTTGAAATAACTTTATATATAACGCTTAATAACTCGTAACGTATAACTCTTAAATCGCAATACCATATAAACGTATTACAGTAAAACAGTGATTAAAAGAACACACGCTGATGCAATTAAAGGTTTTCAATTACGGTAAAACCACTCAACAATATAACTTTTTTTTACTCGACGACAATTCTCAAGGAAAGAGGGAAAGGTTTATCCTTAATTAAAATTGACGGATTTAAATTTGTGGACATTTTCCGAGGGCAAAATTGAAAATTTATTTATCAACAATTTCTTGGCGTCCGTGCAGATGGAATAGCTGTGTCGAGGAAAAAAAATGTAATGCTTCTACAGGCATAAATTCATTTTTTTTAATCTTTTTTTTTCTTTACGCTTACTCCGAAAGCAAACCCTTTTTGTCATTCTTTCCGATCCTTAAGCAAACAGATTCATTTATCCGACACGGGTCGTGGAGTAAGACAACGCTCAAAAAGGAATAATAATGGAAAATTTTCCCTCTCAATGCACGCTGTGTACGTTTCCCCTTTCCAACTGGAGGTCGCGTTGCAAGTTTACGGAACTTTTACGGTCCATAAAAGATTTGAATTAGGTCGTTATAACGGAAGATAACTCTTCGGTTTGGAACAGACATTTTTGCACGTGAACGCACAGTGACGTAGTAGAATACTTTATTTTCTTGTATTCCTGTCCATTTCGAATTGGCGGTAAATTGACAACAAGCACCTGCTGACGTAATGTGGTTAAAAGAGAAAAAAAAACCCATTCCCATGCAGCCAACACGTGTCGAGCCGGGTCCATGCTTAGGTTGATTCAGCGCACGTCATAAAAGGTGATACTTTTAAGAGCCTAAACATCTGCATCCTAGATGCACATTGAGCAGGTGTTCACTTGAGTGTGTTTTATGAGTCCATTTTTCCGTCTTTAACCACCTTTAACAATGCAACAAACGGACAGCGAGTCAACCTTCTTGCCATTAAAAGCCTTTCTTGTGAAGAGTGAACAATTATCTCGACAATAAGCGCCCTTTACTTTGTCTGCTACACGCGTGGAACCAAAGGGAAAGTCGAGAGTTCTTTTTTTTTTAATTTGAATTGTCCTCCACATAACCATGAAAAGGAAATGATGTATCAGGTACTATGATTTTTTTTAAATAATTGTTCTACTTATACGGTTCAATTAGCTATCTACAAAGAATGGTAAGAATAAATAAATAAAATCAATAAATTCAACGAAACCCGGTTGTTTTAGAATTTGTGTAATGAACGAATATTCGAAATAATGTTTAAACATATCATAAGCCGCTTGATAGTTCCCACTCTAGCAATTAATAAAACCATATATTATTAACATCCCTGTATTCTAAATACATAATGTTTCCACCATCGAATGCTAAATTTATTCAGCTATCCATAGTGGCAAATTATGAAAAAGCGATCTCGGTCTTATTCCAAGTTCGTCCCTTTCTTTAACTTTTTTTGGATGCCTTGTTGATTGTGCAACATTTTTGAAATGCCATTAAATCTACCGTCAAGACAACATTCTGGTGGAAAACCGCAAACGAAAACAACCCATCCAACTAAGCGGTTGCAATCGCTAACGCTAACGGACAGATGGCAGACTTTAGTGAACATTTTGGAGAAAAAATGGCATAAATCTTCGCAGAATATGCAACGCTGCGGGCAGGGCAAACGGCTAAAAGTAGTGAAGCTAAAAGACGGAACCCAAAGGAGCTTTCCGCAGACCGAAGAATTAAGATAGCATGCGAAGGGGCCCCGATTCACTTTTCGTTTGCTTCCTGCTGAAGACGCACGCCGCGTCACGTCACTCTTTAAGCGTTATCCGGAGTGAAAACGAACTCATCCTAGAGATGTTGATTGCGACTTGGATGAGTTTCTGTTAAAATCGTGGTGACGGTTTTATATTGCGAAAGCTACACGCATACATGTGAAGCATAAGGCAAGCATTAATCAATTTGATCCATATTCAATCTCAATCTGAATCGGCTGCTGCGGATGTACCAGCAAAGTGTTGATGAAAGCGAACCGGCGCGCGAAAATCAATGTATGCAAAATGATACCGTCTGTTGGCAAGAAAATGATACCACACTACTGATGAATGATACCACTGTGAGGGAGGAACGAAAAAAATCGCAGACTGGTCCATTCAACTTCTCAAGCGGAAATGCTTTTCAGACGTGCTTTTGCACCTACTACAAAAAAGAATTGAAGGTTGATAAAAGCATTGCTGCTTTCCTAGCGTACGCGTATGAAATATGAGTATTTATGATAAATCCATCCATTGCATCCATCCACCTAATGATTTATCCATCGCCAGGAACTATCGTGGAGAAGATGACAGATGATACCATGGGGCTGATCCTCTGATGCCATAAGCCTGACGAGGCGCAATATGGTCTCTTCTATATGTTTTGAAAGGAAGGGTTTAAAATTTACAAATTTAAAAATGCAAATTTGTTTTAGATAGATGAAGCTACCAATCAAGTTGTCCAGTTATATGTTATATATTTTAAAATGTCATACGGCTGAACAGTATTCAACGCGTAATATGCGCAAGTATGTCGAGAGTGTTGTTGTTTAACATGTTGTGTATGATTTAAATCCGGTTTTTTTTTCTTTCTTATGCAAAACTACTAACACTCGAACGCCAACCTGGGACAATTGTATATCCCGACGATAGCGGCAACAATGTCATCGCTATCCGTTGTCACTTTTTTCGGAGGTATAGTTTTTTGCAATACTTCGATTTAATTTTACAAATTCTACATGAAGAACATGATGCTCTCAATGGAGTTAACCAAAAGCGAATTCAAGGACAGCCGGAACCAGGAGAAAGAAAGAAAGAAAGCACACCGCTAAAAGCACATTACACTATCATGGCAAGACAAAACACTTTCCATAGTTGGCAACTTCCGTTGCTCACATCCTCGGGCGGCTCCCGTGCAGGAAACTTCTTCGGAAACGACTGCCCCGATGTCAGCGGGCACGTACTCCGGGGACAAGCACTGCCGAAGAAGCTACAAATAATCTTGTTAAACTTTTTCAATTACTCCACCATACTCATTCTTCGGTTGGGCAATCCGATTAACTCCACAAGAAATGCGGAGGAGCAACGCGGCGGTGAATCGCGCTTTGCCGCCGCAAAAATTACTAAATCGCGCGCTCATGAAAATCCTTTCGAGCTGCCGCAACCGCTGCGTTCCCACTCGCCCGATTCAGCGCCTACGTAGAGTGCTTTTTGTTCACATCCTTTTCAACTTTAGGCTTACGGCCTGTGCGCTGGCTCAAAGCAATATGGGAAGCACACAACGGCAGTTGACGGTGAAACTCATTACTCCGTGGCCAAGCTCACGAGCTTGGATAAAGTGTGGGATAATTACTTCTTTTAAATTCTGCGACTAGCGTGACGGTGTTCATTCGTTTTTTTTTTTACTTTTTCACTTTGAACAAAGTAACGCCTGCGTGAGTTTCAGTTCAAGCACTAATTTGGTTCTTGAATTGAACGCAGAGCTTATAGAACCTGTTACATATATGTCCATCTTTTTTTTTCTTAATGGCACATAGATGGCTTGACAAACTTCTTGACACACTAGTTTCATCTGGTGCTAGAATGTTGAGCAAAAGAAAAAGGAAAAACATGGAACGTTGGAACAAAAAGTTGCGCAGTTTAATCGTAGCAAGCACCGAAACGAAATAGCCATAGTCAGTACGCTTCTCAACGCATTAATTACCAAACCCACACCGGAGTGAGAAGATAAACTAAAAATTATCTTCCCCGCAGCACACCGCGGAATAGTTGGCCATTTGTTGTTTGCGTGGTGCAGAACTGACGTGGTAAGCAAGACGTTCAACGGTTGTTTGAAGTGACGGGTAGTGGAACGCGGTCATGCAGAACAGCGGGCCAGCACACGGAGCTGAGTCGAGAAACAATTCGGCCAGCACAACATCACAACGGAATTGCTCGTCGCCGCATAAACAATGTCACACGAATGCCGAGTGCTCCATCTTGGCCGACTAGTACTTCGAGGCACATTCCAAAGATCGTACTCACAACCGGGCATGGCAACTGTGATGAGTTTCTTTTCATCCGCCGGCTGAATATCTAATCAGTTCGATGCGTCTCGCGTGGTCGTCACCCGTGTTCGACTCTGCCCGTCCGTTCCACGGCACGGAGGATTGTTTTGCTGTACACTTGGCTGTTGCTGTGAGAAATGTGCTCCCATCCCATCCGATGGCGAAACTTTTATCGGAGAAAAATGTATCCCGAAACAAGCGTGCAACGAAGGAAAGCGTCCAAGCAACCACGTTTAGTTTCTGTGCTGGCTCGAGTTCAGATAAGTCGGGTAAATTGACAAACACCACCAACCGTAGCAATATTTTGGAAAAGAATCCCCCAAACAGAGCGAGCGAGAGGGATCCTTTGCATAGATCCTGTTTCCTGTCGAAAATTTCATGAATTATTGCACGTTGGCATCAATTTTCGGTCGCCATGGGATTTGGCGCAGTGTAGCGCCACCCTTCCCGCTTCCGGCAAACCGGTGGGAATCTGTGTAGAAAATCGATTAACCCTCTGCTCTGTTTGTGTGTGTGTTTGTGTGTTGTTTTGTTCCTTTCCGATCAGACTGAATCGCAAAAAAAAGTAACGCCTTTTCAGCCATGGTTGAATCACGACAAATCGATTAGTTTCTCCGTGCGTTTGATAAAGTCACGTTTAAACGGCTGGCAAACCTTAGCAAATTGCATTATTGAAAATACCATCAGTCGATGCATTCAAAAAAGTGTTGTTGCGTTAACGTGGGAGGCAATACACTGTGCAACCGACGGCCCTGCCTGACACTTCCACTGCAAAGCTGCAGGCGTAATTGCAAATGCATGTTGGCATCGTGTATGCGCGACTCGGTTCTATTTCTACGATGTAGCCAACGGGATATAAATCGAAATCAGCACTCACCGAACCAAACTTATTTCCCTATTTCCGCGAATGGGTGATCACTAGCTCGTAGATAAAAAAAAACGGACAGGAAAAATGTGCACCCGATGAAAAAAGTAGTGACAATTTTGGCAAACAGTGCGGTTGCATATTGGTTAAATTTGAATACTGAAATAGCTTCCGGAAATGGTTTTGCACCCTTTCACGGCGGAAGGGGCACCGGCGCACAAACAAATGTATCTGCTGAATCCCATACCGGACCATGTTCGGCGGTCAGTAAACATGCGGAAATCGAAAATACGCAACAGTGAATGAATTAATGATAGCATATTTCACTGCCTTCGGAATTCGATTCAGTGAAGTAGGTTTCCCGGGCGGGTCGACAAACGCTCTTAATTATATATCTTTTCGTTCTAAGCTCTCTCCAATTATAACCAATATATGCATAATGTATACTAGGATTAATAATTGAATTTAAAATATATGTACAACATAGCATGAAATAAGATTTTAAAAGTATATGAAATCATTCCATTATCAGTAAAACTGTGACATTTATTTCAGTACATTTTTGAAAATTTCTCGTGCATCATATATGTATTTACAAAACGCAAAGTGCGACTTTATTATGCTTTAGTAGAATTGTTAACGTCGCATCGTCCCATTAGAGAGAGAGAGAGAGAGAGAGAGTGAGAAATTTAATTAAATGTATTTAAGTTAAGTAACCTAAACTTCAATGTATATAAACTTTACTGTAATGCAAGAATGATAAATCTTTATTTTATTCAGTAACAGTTGCAATTACACTTCTTCACTTAAGCTAGATTTTGAAATGTTCAACATATAACTTTAGGTGTATGAAATTTTGCAATATCCAGCAATGTTGAGTTTGAAAAGTGTATGACAAAAAGCGTTAAATAAACGTTAAAATAATCGTTTCGTTGTAACAGCACCTCACATTTGTACGATTGAAGGTGAAATGCGAAGAATGATGAACATATTTTACGCGGCTCCGACTGACATCGTTGTAATTGCTTCTAGCCGGCGTTCCAAAAACGAACTGGCTTTCCCAGCATGAACGGTTGCCAAGAAGCCGATTTCATGGTACTCGCATTCCTGGCATGGTAGCAGGCGAGCGGGCTGCAAATCCAACCTGTATTTCGTACCAGTGGGGGTTGGATTCGTGCGGCCATAAATTAGTCAGCTCAAACTAAAAACTCATTGAAACGTGCCTGGTTTCTACCGTAAGAATGGTACCGAGTCCCAGGCCACATGCTAAGCTGAATCCCCGACGCCGCGCAAAGTTGTACCGGTGCTTCCGGGTACTAACAGCGGAAAACATGAAACTTGATTTACGCGAGGCGCACGCATCGATGAAGAAACGCCGGAATTGAAAGTGAATCGTTGTTTAAAAAAAAGAAAAGTTATATCCGTGATGTCGGTCGAACAGACAATGTTATCAAAGAATGGGATAAGTAGTTGGAAACAATCGAAATACTCTGAACCAATAGCATTTATGTGTAGTTTTAAAGTGCACAGTATTACAGGTCAATAAAGCGGACTGAGGACAAAACGTTTCGTCTGCCTAATTTTATATCGCGATTTTTACAACATATTCTATCCACATTGTGTCCAAAGCCAGTGTAGCTACCAGCGGTTATACGTCTACCAAACCATCACTCGAATGAATGTTTTGGCTAAACTAATCGCTTCTCATAACGAAACGTGCCGTTTGATCAATTATTGAACCTACAACATTCACGGAATTTATGAATTGAAAAGCCTAGGGAAAACAAATGAATTCAAATACCCCTTTCACGTCATTCATGTAAACACAAATTAATTCAGCCTTTACTGCTAACGACACCTCAGCCTAGATTATGCAGTTAACGATTTATAAAACTTTAAAAACTCAATTAAAACAAGACGCGATAGTTTAACGTTAACAGTTTTACGCCATTGTACGATCGGGGCATTTAAAAAAGTTTCTCTCCATCGCAATTGCCAAGGTAAACTATTTCGCCTCACAAGGGAACGAAATCCTCAGTGAAAGGTGTCATAAATAAAGGGCATTGTTAAAAGATCACCCCGAAGCAGGGGAATAATGTACAAAGTGTTCACTTCCACCGAGGTGTCCTCGTGAAAATCCCGGGAGCGGAAGGAAAACAATGGCCATTCAGTAAATAGCAACAAAAAAGTTGAAGGTGCAACCGAGCTGTAGTGTATTTACTTTTTTGTAAAGCACAGAAACAAGAGAGGGTCCTTGGGTGTTTGAGAAATAGAAAATCCCAAAACTCTTTTCGCTGGTGCTGAAAATCTTTGCAATCGAACTCCTCGTCCTACCATCGCGACCATTTTGCGCCGATGGAAGGACCAGATGCCGATCGTGTCTTCCTAGCGGTTCGGAGCAAGCCAAAAGGAACCGGCTTCAGGCCCTTTGCTTGCTTGCTTTCCGGCGTATTATGTGTGCATCCGTAAGTGAGCTGACTGGCCGGGTCGGCTCGAGCTTGTTTGTGAGCGTTCGAACGCTTGCGGTGTCGCGCCAAGGCCACCTCAGGGTAGCGCAGCGTTCGGTGGTGGCAAGAAACGGAAAACAGCTTGTCCCAGCCGGGCCAAGGGGCAAGGGCTACCAGTTGTTGCAGGAACTGGAGGCAATCGCTGGAAAACTGTCGACCCAGAAGAGGGAAATGGAGAATAAAACCGTTGAAACTAAAAACACTCGCTACATTTCCGGCTAAGCCGAGCTGGTAAGCAAAAAATAAAACACAAAAACGGTTCGAAAGAGAGCGATCGAGAGGGAGAGGGACAGAGAAGTGCAGAAAATGAGAGTGGGCTTGAGAAGATAAAAAATTGTAGACATTTTGGCAACATCCTGTAAATTAGACAGCCGAGGAGGAAAACAAAAAAAAGAATAGCACAAAAAAGAGAAAGGCTAGAGAGCAAAACATGTTAGCGAAGTACACGCGAAGTACACTATATCTTATCTTATGGGTTTTTCGTAGATTTCCCTCCTGTTCACTTTTTCCACCGCGTAGTGACCGCGTTTTTCTCGCGTGTGTTTGCATCGCAACCAAAAACCATGAACACGGAAGGCGAAAAGCGGGACGCGGTCAAAACCGCGGCCAAGAAACTGTACAAGCCTTTTTGTCTCCCTTTTCCCAAGATGACACTCCGTTCCAGGCGAGGCTCCGTTGGCGCACTGTGCAATAGATATAGCTGGGGACGAACTTTTACATCTAGTGGTTATGAGACTTGCAATAGACTTGAGAAATGTCGGAGACGGAGCTGTTTCTTGCAACAATCCCCCCTAGCTGGGATAACGTGTTCCTCTCAATTGGAAAATATAACTCAAACTCGACTTCCGGTGTCTCAGTTTTTAAATCCATTTTGGAATGTTCAATGTATCACGAAGGTTTGATCGTGATTGTGAGATTGAAGAAAACTGAATTAATCAAATGAGACTTGAAGGAAACAGAATTAATCATATGAATTTTATAATATTAAACTTAATTCAATTTGGCTAGAAGCAGTTTATGGGAAGGATAAAGCGTGGTCGATAAAATTCATAATTAATCAAATCTTTCATTTCAATATTTCCTTGACTTTTTAAATTTATTTAACAAAAAAGATAAATACAACTGAAAAGAATAGCGGTCAGCAAATTTTGTTAAACTAATTCACTGATTCATCAGTTTGAAAATCACTTTTATAATTGTGTATGCTTGAGCCAACAATACGTTCTTGTGCCCTTCGCTGTGCATTCAACTGTGCCATAGTGCAACCGTAGCAAGACGCCGAGGAGAAAATCGGAAAATCTCGGAGGCGAATAGCAAGACACTGCGCTGTGATTCAGGGGAAATCGGTGGATTACGCCAAGATTCGAGCGTAATGCGATAAGGGCCGCCATGCGATGGGAGGGATTTAATGTCACCTAGCGCTGCACGTAGCGAACAGATTTGCTTCCTCCGGGGACTCCTTGGCGCTGAGATGAGACTGAGCCGCCCGGTGGTGCGCCTCATGTGGAGTAATTTTTCCAGGTCGTCCTTCGGCGCTGCTCTACCGCAAGGGGCTACGAGATCTTCATCGGTTCAAGTGGTGGTTTTGGGGGTTGCATTATGAAGTAAGATGAGCGTGGGAAGATTGTCGCAGTGAGAGTCTACGGCTCCGTGGCTGACCACGTTGCGGCATGAGCGCTTGGGTGGATTGGTCCTTCGTAAGAACACCACAACGTCATGGTATTCGCAGTGACATTTATTTTATTTCAATGACCATCACGCAACGCTGAGAGGTGCTTTGGTGGCTTTTAAGAGGGTTTAAAGGGCCGCCGGCGATGAATTGTCGATTTATTAAATAAAGTTCAAATTGTTCCCCCGGGAGGAGAAGAAGGAGCCTTACTTTGTACATTGCGCAGCGGCAGCCAAAAGCACGGTCTCATTTAATTAATGAACCATTCTTGAAAATGAAACAGACATTGCAACAAATAATGAGAACTCAAATTAAATATTTCTACTCGACCCAACTACCGCTTCTGAAACTTTCACAAAACACACACACACTAGCACAAATAGCGCTAGAGTTTTCTCTTCAATTGCAAGCAATTAAATTGGTTGGCTCTCAGACGTTTCATTAGTACGGTGGGTTTTGTTTGCACTAGTTGCGGTTGCGGACTGTTTACTTCAACTGCTGGATTCTAAATAATAAAAGAAACCTTGAATTCTCCATTCATTTAAAGTAACGTCGAAAGTTTAAAAAAATTAATCTTTGCAAACAATTGTAGGTGATATATAGTTTAAAATATGCCTTATGGTGTTCTTGCATATTGCATCTTACAATCAAATCAACCATATTTTTGGAGAATCGGTCGTAAACAAGGAGTCGAAAAGAAATTAAATTAAAGATAAGCTGTGCTATTTTGTATGCGGGTTTTCGTAAGAAGCTAATATCTTTTGAAGACCTATCCGATTTCTACCAATAATTTTTCAGGAGCGAGGAAACTTGTTTTCGATCATGTATACCTCGACACATCATGTGCGTTAAAGAGTTTGCCTATGGTCCCAACATCCAACATCGGTATTGTTTTGGAAATTTATAATTAGAATCTCTAGTTCAGCTCTACATTTTCAACCCTTCACACATGTAGAGAGAAAGAATAGAAAATGGATTTTTTTTAATTCATGTACAGCAAAAAGAATCACGCAGTTTTACGGTTTTAAAACATAAATAAATGGTAAATAAATAAATAAATAAAATTCCCAAAGAGCCAACAAAAAAAACGAATTAATAGAGTTGAAATAGATTTTTACATATATTCATGGATAACAAATAAACGAATTTTTAAATGGTTAATCTCTACAATCCCTTAGTAGAGCAACTTCCAAAAAGTCATTGCTTCTCTTTACTTTTCTTCTGAGGATAATTTTTCAAGCCATTGCAAAAAAATCTCAACAAGTCATCTGAAATGTTTCCCGCAGCCGCATAACTTTCATAGATAAGTAAAACGACTAAACATCCGCGATCGCCTTGTGTAAACATAATCATACCATGGCTGAGGAACTGTGGTTAGAATACAGCCTTTGCTGAATCCTTTCCATTCCTGCTATTTGCTGCTTTCCTTCAGCTTACTTCAAGCTGCCGACTATCATGTTATATTCCACTTACGAAACCAGGCCCAAGACAGAAGATGGGAAAACCCGTCTCAGGTTAGATTGCCTTCGGGGCCAACATTTTAGCTCAAGCACTGTCATAATCTTGCATGTGCCGCGTGTGGTGTCCCGTGCATGCTGGTGTAGAAGAAACGAAGAGCTTTCAAAATAAAAGAACAACATGCAACTTCTGGAGCGCGTATCAAATAGCAGTCAAGATAATAAAGCTAACTTTTTCACCCCTGTCACGGGAAGCCTTCAGCAGCGTAGAGTTTTTGGTGGTGTTTCTGCCCCCACCCCCCCACCCCTCTGCAACTTTTGGTGGGAATGGGCATGACTTGTGCAACCGTGTTCGAATTCACGGAATTAGGCTATGCACAGGGAATTTTTACTGCTTCTTAATTGGTCGGTACCGCAATATGGTCGACCCGGTTGGCTTCCTTGACGGCACAGGTGGGTATCATGCGCACCCCGTTCGCCCCCCCCCCCCCTCCCTTCCTTGTATCATGCGCGTGGTCCTTCTAAACAACCAACTTAGCACCCTCCAAACTTTTATCCCAAGCCGGTAGCGTCGAGTAGCAATCAAAGTGATTATAATTATGATGGTCGTGAAACGATCGTGCAAGACTTTTACGATGGCGCAGATGTCTATCGAGAGGATGGAGACAGGCACAGAGCAAAAGTTGGCTGAACTGGAAAGATGGTTCTGAGGATAAGAGCTCAACTTCAGTCTGATTCTACGAACCACGGAATCGGGGAGGAAAGTATCGAACGAAACCATGAGCGGAAGTATTTTCACAACGGACAGCGGTTTAATGTACAATGTGGGCGAAACGTTCGGTACAACCGTTCGCTAGCCAGTTCCGCGTAGATCCACTTGAGATGTTACAGAAGCAACATAAAAAGTGCACTCTTCTTGCATGAAGGTTGCTGGGTATAATTAAACAGGTAATGACGATGAAACAAAATGCCAGACAAACGATCGATGAAATTGGACAACAATCATTACAAACAGCAGCTTCATCTAGCATAATGTCATCCAGCTTTCGATGTTCTCATATTGCGAACGAGAGGGATAAGACAAGCAAATTTACTTACAAATGAGTAACCCATTCAACACGAGGAAAGTTGATAAACTAGGTCAACTAGAGAAATAAGATTCAAATTTATCACATCACATAATGTATTACCTGAAATGATTTGAATGATGGTGAAGACACATTTTCACAATTCCGGGGTATGGAACAATGTGTAAATTTTTTAATGGAACCTGATACCATTGCTCGTTTTATAAATTATTTTCACAGTCGTTCCCTATAGAGGTCTAAACGTCAGATTTTGAGTGCCAGAAATTTGTTAAGGCATCGTGGTTATAAAAGAGCTCTTGTAAACTTGTTGCAACATTTATTGGTAGAGCTTGGAAAGTTGTACTATCGGCTAGCTTACAGTTTTAATAATTATGTATAATAACTATAAGCAAAATTTTTTATGTAACGGAAATGAGGTAACAGCGAAGATTAATTTGTGAGCTAACATAGAGCTCACGTAACATAGCCGGAGAGAATTTAGGCAGTAACAGCGAAACCGGATCCGGAATTGCCGGAATTAAAAAAAAAAAAACGATGGCGAATGAAGATAATGATCCCATTAAGCTGAAGGATAACAGTGTTTTGAACGTGTTTGAAAACTTTATTGGATTTGTTCGATTACAAACCGTATCCGACCAGAAAACATGAACCACTGATCAGTATCTTCACTCATCGCCCGAACGCCACCAGGCGTCTCCATCGCATGCAATGGGACCGGTGCCAACAAACCAACGCCAACATTACTCATTCCGGGCTCTCGGACGGTAGCAGCAAGCTTTAACGCACGCCAAAGTTCCAGCGGATGGGTGTGGTGCAGGCAAAATTTGTTGTTCGCCCGCCAGCCATTATTCCACTCAATTCACTTAAGCCAGTTTCATTAATCAAAAAGGCAAGCACTGCAACCAACACTGGCTGCCGTATTCGTTAACTTGAAGAGTGCTTGCGGCTGAAGAGCGCCGGTCTTAACTTTCCATTTTTAATTTCGACTGTTCCATCTGCAACGGACGCAAGGCACGAGTCATCTCATTGCAAATTGTGACTCGCTGGCTGGAGGAGCTATAAAGCGAATGCAAACTCTACCGAGTGCGCTTGAAGGAGGCCAATTATGAACACTGCTAAATGTCGCAACTGTGAAACACGCTGATCGTTTCCATTAAACGGCATCGGAAGGCACGTTGTACTTACTGGTATATCCCGCCCGTTGTCAGACTTGTAAGTATGCACCGCACGGAGATGTGATAAAGGTTCCGTCGACTCGGTGGATTCTTCCTTTGGCGTATGCTCTCCGGCTCACTTCGTAGACGACTGCATGTTTGTAACGACACTACGCGCGTCGTTCATTCTGTTTTAATTGCTCCCATAAAGCACTCGTTTAAAAGGGCGCCGAATTAAAGCACCTCTTATCAAGACTGTTTGTAGCACCTTCACACTAGCAGCACGCTGGATGCATCACACTTAATCTCACCTTTACATGCTGCAATTCATCCGTGTTAGACAAAACTAGCCCACTTTTTCTCAGTGACCTGTGTTCTTCTCCTACCAGTGTCGGCAATTCACCATTGCCATGTTGAACTGGGCATTTATGCCACTTCGCCGATGCCACCATTCATGCCTCGTGCTGTCTGCCAGTTGGCGAAAGGAAGCATCTTAGAAGCCGTTCCGTTCAGATGATTGCCAGGGTCTGGTTGGCTTTCTGGAAGCGGGGCTTATTATCCATGTTCTACTGCTTCCCTACACTCGCGGAAATCGTCAGCGTCGAACGAGCGGAACACTTGTTTACGGTGATTTTCCTCCCATTAACCACTGTCGTTTATGACTCAACACCCGTCGAACCACGACGAAAAACATCAGCTCCACCGGTTCGGGGAAGATCTAAATTATGCCTCTTCTCTTACCCACTTACACTTCGCGAAGGTCGACACGAGCAAAACAAATCTTCTTGTTTCCGTAAACGTAAAACGTTATGCGCTTCAACAATCTTTTCCCTCCTGGTCTCTAAGCACAATTCCCGAATACGAATTTCTTGGTGGACCCTATACCTCTAACAGTCGAACGCGCTCCGGTAAACATGAATAATTTTCACCACACTTCCGGTGACATCCGACTCGGACAACAACTGGAGAGCAACTGATGCACCGAACATTGCAAAACTCGACGGTTAGTGAAAACTGTGCAGGATCATAGGGCGCTTCAGAATCAAAGAACATTCGGAAACACGAATGCTTCGTATGGACCGCATTTTCCAGCTAGATTATGCACATTGCCGAAGTTCTTTTTCCGAACAAATGAGAGAGAGAGAGAGAGATTGAAAGGGACAGTTCGCTGATTGGTTGATGGTTTTCCCGCGCAAACGCTTCGTTTTTTTCCGAGGCAGAATTCTCTCTGAAAGCTTTTAATCTCTTGTCATTGTGAGAGAAATGGGCTCCGATGCGATGAAAATAATTTGCTCTTCTTTATTCGATGTTTTAACAAATACCAAGTACAAATACCAAGTACAAACACATCAAGTTTGAACTGATGTGGAAAATAAGCTAAACAAACTTTTCATTTTTTCTTAACAAGTTTACCGCAACATTGCAGTATGAGCTATTAATATTTTTTGCTTTCAAGATGATGTAGCATGCACTTCATCTCATTTCTCTTAATAAAATAATGCCGCCATCTGCTACATGTGGTACTCCCATTCAATTTCCACTTGAAAAAATTAATTGGCATTTGTTACTTACTTAGTTAGGAGGCGCTACAACTGCTGTGCGGTTTGGCCAAACAATCCATCGAAGTCTTGGTCAAGTCAATGACCACCCCACAGGATTCTAAGTCGCTGCAGGACGGGACGGTCATTCTTGAACAAAGTCCATGTCTCAGAAGCTTATGTGGGAACTACTACTATATATGTTTTATGTATTCCTAATTTCGCCCATCGTGACAGGTATTGTAAGTGGAGAAATATAATGTATTATTTTATATATTATGTTTTCAAATAAATTAACTGCTTCTAGGCGTTCTACAAACAAAGTAACAATAGGTAACCAAATCGTTGCAAAAATTTACAACAGACATTAAGAACAGGATATTGAAGCGGATTTCAAAGAAAAACGAAATTTGATGGCAGAAGACAGGCAGCGAGAGGTGGAAATCTATCATTTCTCAGAAGAGGTTAAAGAACTGAATGCACGATGAAAAAGGTCACTCGACCCAGAACGGATTTGACATATTCTAGAGTTGATCACACTAGTGAACAATACAGGTCCCTGAGGCAAAGCGGATCGGGTGGATCCTGCGTAAAGCCACGAATCTGCCCCGGGTTCTAGTGACTTAAGATACGATGGTATTGATTTATTATAAGAATGTTAACTTATCGACAAGGATCACGACAAGGTCTGTTACAGAGGAGATACAGGGACAAGACAAGGAATTAAGGAAGTAATTGAAGACAATAGCATAAGATGAGTGAGAAAAGGAGATAATAGAACATTCATTAACGCATATAGATATAGAACTTTTGCAGCGCACCTAACAAAGAGAGTGTTTGTGTAGTCTTGCAGAGACAAGCAACAAAACTTTGGACTGGAACAAAGATGTGTAGGTCATCAGTAAAGAGAAGATGGTCTGCGGGATGGATAAAGCTATAAATGTAATTAATAAACAGAATGAAAAGGAGATTGGAAAAACGCTACCTAGTGGGACCCTTGAATCGCAACTCGCTCGAAAGACAGCGACAACCCTTAATGTCACAAACGTAAACTACAAGAACATACAGAGAGGTAGGACTCAAACCAATCCATCAAATGCAGTGAGACGCCAAGTTTGCCTAGCATAGCTAAAAAGGAAAAGATTATGAGGGAGTGCACTATCAGACTCAGATGAAAGAAATATGTAACGATGTTATGATAAGTTAACTACCTTATCAGCCTAGCCTATACATGCAGCCTAACGAGGATCATGATTCTTACCTTCGGTGCTGATCTTCGATACAAGACAGGTGAAGTTATGAACGCTCGGCTACTTTTATCGTCCTCTTTCTTCAGCTAAGAAGAAGAGCTTTCTGTCCAGTGTAAAATATGGAATTACTACTGTCCTTTATTTGTATTTTCGGGATATTTATAATGCTCTAGCGGTCACTAAATCCATTTTATAATTATGTCTTAAATACACAAGTATATGATTAGCGTATGGCATGATATGGACTAATTCATTGGGGATATTTGAGAATGTACTACTGACTCACGGATGAGTCGTCACTTTCGTCCAGCTGCCGCATTCTCTTTATGATAGCAAAGAGTCTTCATGTGACAAGTGATGATGGTCAAAGTCATTATCAAAAGCCTGGTATGTTTAACCGAGAGCCGAGAGTGAACTAGTTGCATGGTTCAATGTATGTGCGCCAAAGCGATAATTGTGGCAATTCACACAAAGTAAATTACGTGGAACTTTTAATAGAAACAAGAAATACTCGATTCAAATCCCTGCCTCATATCGATTTGTTTTTAAATAAAAAGCACATGTCTTTCTCATTTTCATTTTTTTTTTTGCAAGTTTAGACTACACTTTAAACGAATACATGTTCCAAGTAGAAATCTGTAGCTACGGTTGCGGTGCATCGCATTTCGGCCACGGGGAGGTGCACGCGGTGGACTTCGAGTCAGCAACCGCGCAGCCCATCGATCGCGCGGCCTTTGGATGGCGCAATCGGTGTCGCGTTCCATGCGGTTATTTCCCTGTCGCTTGTTAGAGTAAGACGGTTGGGCATGGGAGGGAGTGAGCCCAACCGATTTAGGTATAATTTTGGCGGTGTGCACCTAGGCATCGACGGCCCTTGGAGCGCATCGCCAAATCAGTTCGTAATGTGAGTGCAAATAAAACACACATCGGCTCCCTGTGAAAGCCGGCACGCTACACTAGAAATTAGGCATCATCAAGGGACTACACAAGGCAGGATTTCATAAAAGCTTGGTCATTAAAAAAAAATTACATTTTTCAACTATAAACGAAATAAGCTGTCTATTACAAGACCAGTCTCAGCTGCTTAGCATTTCTTTTCTATTTACCGCGATTGCATTTTTCTGAAACGTGTTTGATGAACCGATGTAATGCTCTTTTTGTTTCTTGAAGCTAAGGTACCCTTCCATATGCTAACACAAACATAGCAGTTAGAAATGTAAACTTCCATTGTAATTTTTCATTTATTTTATTTTTCAGGGTCGACAAGTTGAGTTATTTAAATTTAATGGACAATATAGCAACTGTGCGACATAAACCGATTTTTCTTTGTTAATGGTTTCAAAGAATCAATCGAGCAGTCATCTGAAATGTCAACCACTCTGCTGCTATTGGCTCATGTTAATATTCGCCTGGAATGCAGAATTTAAAGGTACATCCGGCGTTCTTACCATCGTCCGTACAGACGCAGGTGTTGCACTGATATTTGAAAGAAGAGCGGGGTGTGCAGCTGAAACCGGGCGTACCGGGAGCGACATCAGCCTGCGGCAACTCAACGGGGGTTTGCCGCTTTTCACGGTGCGGAAGACATCCCATCAGCGTGCAGACAGCTCGGCCTTGTGAATCGCAGGAGCAGGTGTTACAATCTCTCTTGAACGTAGTTCCCGGTTCGCATTTAGGTTCCTCCACTGGTGCACGTCGCCGCCGACTGCGGGGCGCCAAAGCATCCTTAGAGATGCAAAGCTTCAGCGTACAGGCAGCATTGCCTTGATTATCGCAGAAGCAGGTGTTGCATCCATCATCGTCCAGGAACGTCGTTCCAGGCGTGCACTTTGGTGCGTCATCCGTCGCGCGTCGCCGACGCCCTCGGAACGCTGAGAGGTCCTCAGAGGGGCAGAACTTCAGCGAACAGGCAGCACGGCCCTGGTCATCGCAAAAGCAGGTGTTGCAATCTCTCTTGAACGTAGTTCCAGGAGTGCACTTGATCTCTTCGACTTCTCGTCGGAGGCGGATACGGGAGCTTTCATCCTTTGGTTCACATGCTCTACGCGTACAGGCAGCGAGTCCCTGATCGTTGCAATGGCAAGTGTTACATCCGTCCTCGGCCAGGAACGTCGTTCCAGGCGTGCACTTTGGTGCGTCTGCCGTCGCGCGTCGCCGACGACCTCGGAACGCTGAGAGGTCCTCAGAGGGGCAGAACTTCAGCGAACAGGCAGCACGGCCCTGGTCATCGCAAAAGCAGGTGTTGCAATCTCTCTTGAATGTAGTTCCAGGTGTGCACTTGATCTCTTCGACTTCTCGTCGAAAGCGGATGAGTAGGCTTTCATCTTTGGGTGCGCATGCCCTGCGCGTGCAGGCAGCACGTCCGTCATCATCGCAGTGGCAAGTGTTACATCCGTCGTCGGCCATAAACGTCGTATTAGGCGTGCAATTGGATCCCGAAACGGCACGTTTCTCACGCTGTGGGCACGCTCTTCTGGTGCAGAACCAGCCTATACCATTGTTCGCACACCGACAGCGATTGCAGTCCTGAAAAGAATTGGTAAGATGTCATGAAGACCGTCTCTACAATGTATCCTCGAGTCAGCTTAAACCTACCTGCATCTTGATTTCGTTGGGCGTGCAAACCTGTCCGTTGGTCTGGAGGTGCACCTCATCCTTCTCGTCCGTGGACGACAACGAGTCGCCGTTCTGGACCTGTTCGGTGCGAACCTGCGCATCGTCCGAGAGCTCGTTCGGGGGGCACATTTTGCGCGTGCAGGCCTTCTGGCCATCGCTACTGCAGCGACATCTGTTGCAATCTTCCATGAACGTCGTTCCGGGGACGCATTTTTCTTCGCACAGCGCTGGGAACAGAATGAGAGAAGAGAAGGTAGACGCAACTGGTCGAACAATCCATATCTAGCAGGACGCGTAAAGGTCTGGAAAGTGAAATGCTCGCCCTTATCGCTGAAGGATTGCCGAACTAGATTCATTCATGGCCACGGTGCATATTGTTTGTGCGTTTACCAAGTGTCCAACTGTCAAACCGTGAAAAAGGAATGTGCGCTCAAAGAAAAGTATAGGTCTGATAATGCAGAGAAGCATTAGATTATCATATCAGCTCCTCCAGCCCGCAGCGCCGAGCGAGTGAAAGCTCAACGATTGGTTTGATGGCGTGGCGAAGAACGACGAGAAAGACGCACACGGTAATCAGACACGCGGACGTCGGATCGATTGGAATCAATCGGCAAGATCACGTTGCTCGGCGGCCGTCGAGGCAATTTCGTGCGATTTCGATCGTCGCGCCAGTAACTAGGTTCGCGCATCGCACATGGTGCTTAATTGAAGGAAGGGTTCTGAGGAATTAAATTAACCTCTGTGAACCCTCGGGACGTTGGTGGAGGTACTGAGTGAAAAATCCAGATTTTGCAGGGGGAGTGGATCATAAAACTGCAACAGTTTAACTTAAAAGAAATACAAACAAACAACAAGATAGCAACAAGCATACCGCATAGCAAAACAACAAAGTTTTTTAACGGTTTTGTAATTACTTTTTCAAGGTTCAGGACGAAAATGGCTAAACAGGGTTGACGACGCACATCCCGGACAGCGGACCCTGCATGTCGCGAGGATAGAATGTAGAAGAATATGTGATATTTACATAAGACCAGTCACAATGCTGGGTGTCCGTGTTGGACGTTCGGCTTATCGCGAATGGCATCCGACCCCAGACCTACCGACTGCCACATTGTGGCACCATCTGCACCACTGCTCAATGCGCCGCCTCGAAATCATCGGCTTTCAAAACGCAATTGGGCACGAGATAGTCGTGTCCGGGCTGCGGTTCCGGAGTTCAAGGTAGCACTGATACGAACCCATCAGTCAGACAGTGTGGATGTCGGCAAAATTAAACAGAGGAAAAAAACCACGCAAGTATACCCGAAACCAAGAAGAACGATCGTGTATGCAGATGAGCACGGAAAAAAATCCATCAACCACAGCAACGATGGCGTCATCGCCACTAATGGACCATCGTACTGTGGTTTACTTTTTTGCAACAATTATTTGGCGTGTGTTTGCTCATGATGTTTTTTTTTTAATGCTTTTATTTTCTAACAATTTCCGGTCAAGGGGAGTTGTAGAACAAGATAGAGAAGAATAATAGGAAAGCCATCCTCAAAGCTCAAATAAAATATACAGAAGCAAATGAAGGAACTTATTGTTCCTACTCGTTACAATTTTCTTATAATGTGTTGCTTGCAAACTGTGTTTTTACTTTAAATCGATTACAGGTTAAAAGACCGCTTAAAGCAAATCGCGGGATTGAAGTTCGTAACAAAAATTCGTTCGCTACGTTGAAGTACACTTTATACTTTATATTATATTTGTACTTTGAAGTACAGATTTATGTAACCCGTTGACCAGAGAGCTTTATTCTATTGGAAAGCACATAGCAATTGATTCGTAAGTCGTGGGAGCTGCATTGTATGAAATAGAACAGATTTGAGACGAAAATAAATGGCCAGCACTAACTCCATAGGCTTTTCAGAGAAATGGAACATCGTGAGATCTCCTCCACTATTTCCTAACATTGTTAAAGGCTAGTCCTTAAACCGTACTCCATCAGTAGTATCAAATCTAGATCGTTAATCCAATCGATAAGCTAACCGGTATGAAGATACTTCGAAAGCAGATTAATAATTTACTTACCTCCAACAACCAACGTTGCCAAAGCCAAAATAAGGATCTTCATCGTATAAAGAGCAATCTTTGGCCAAGATATTCACAAACCCTAACTTCCTCTGGAGGCTAAGAATATTCCACCCTCTCTCCTATGGGTGTGTAGATTTCCGTCGCACGTTCTGTTTTACACAATCTATAGTTCACCAGCTAAAACCGCAAAAGAAAAGCGGCTCTGAAGTTATTTCGTACACAGTTCACGTTCAATCCAGTCGACGGTTCGCGTCGAATTGCCGGCCGCAGTCTCGGCTACAGACCGAAACGATCGATCGCGTAGTGATCGATGAATTTTGAGAGGTAGCTAACACTCACACTCTGCTGTGTTTGAATCAGATCAGTCCGTTGATCGTTCCTCCCTATCGTTGCACTGCCGATGGTTGACTGTCAGTAAGAACACTATCGCGGCGGACGCTCACTGCCGGAAGTGTGAGAAAAAAAGCGTATATGTGTTAAAATTTCACGCACTCACACGGAACTGGATTCGGTCGTATGTATGCCAGCGTTTCACACGCTGCAGCAGGGTCAGGACGGTCTTTGCTTTCGCACTGAGTCCGTTAAACTGATTCGCCGATCGGTGCGGTGTGGTTTATTTAAATACTGTATCAACTCCATTGTATGTATACCCCTGACCAGCACGCCTCGCCTTCGCCTTGCCCCCTTCCGTGCTTCTTTGGCTTAGAGTTCATACGGTAAACATTGGCGCTGCCTCATCGATCGTGCCTTCGTCGGCCATTTTCAGCTCGACAGCGCTTGGGGCACAACGACCACCCTGTTGTTCGGCGGCTGTGTGATCGTACCGATTCGCTGCGCAGTGTTGTTGTTTCACTTGCGATGTTTATATATTAAAACAACTCAATACGTCACTGGATGACGAGGGGCTGAGCCGGTGCGCTCCATTAAGCCAGTGTTGTGCCGGCAAAAGGTACAAGGTAATTTTTGCAGGGTTTTTCCCATCCCCAAGTGTCACAGGCGTCTGTCGTCTCTATCGTCAGTTAACAGACTCGAAAAAAGCCATGGCCAATGAACAAACATACTTTATTTATCTTTTATTCATCTCTGAAAGAGTTTTGTTGAGCGTTTGCATAGGCTCTCGGTGACAACTGATATTTTTATTTTTTTTATGAGCCAGCATGTGATCCTCTTCACCATCAATCATTCATATAAATCAGGTAATAACTGTTTCTTACGTACGCCTGAAAACCAATAGAGAAGCACCTGAAGCTTTAAAGTTCAACTCCACATATTCAAAAAAATTAGCTTTAACTTGCAGTAACAGCTTAAAGCAGCTGTTTCGGATGGGTGGAGCGTATTCTCCGAAATATAATCAGGTGCTTGAAGTATCACGAAGTATACAATCTATTTGCTTATAAGTTTTGTTTTAGAGAATCGGGATCGTAAAATTATTTTACCCTTAATGAAAAGTATATTCAATGCCTGTGAATTTCCATGTGTCTTTATAATGAACGTCTTTTTGATCATCTTTTTATTAAATTTAAACTGAAA
Organism: Anopheles atroparvus; assembly: GCA_914969975.1. NCBI lineage: Eukaryota > Metazoa > Arthropoda > Insecta > Diptera > Culicidae > Anopheles > Anopheles atroparvus. Next base: position 29,893,512 of record CAJZCY010000004.1, on the reverse strand, counting down.
ACGTGTATTCGCTAATACTCACATAACACCTCCAACACTCAGTAAGGTTTGGAGAATATTTATGAACCAACAAAACAACTTATTACATAAAATAACCCAACCACGAGATCAATTATGGTTTTTAAACGATAATTATTATAATGCGAAAAAATAAATGTCAATATAATAAATATAATAAAAAATAAATCTATCAATAAATTTTCGCAAACAGTACATCGCATTTCTGTACAAACACCTCATGTGGTAACACGTTTGTTCGTTATAATAACATCCTTATTAACACTTTGTATTCCAAACATTGTGATAGTACGACTGCATCTGCAATACACAGGTGCCCGCAGCGTATAGAAAAATATTGCATTTAATACACGAACCAGCTTCGGTGCTTTGTGTTTGCTAAATGTAACACTACCTTGCGAAAAATATTACATAACGTACAGATTGTTAGTAGCTCGTGTTGGTAGCCTTCCAGTTGAAGCATGTGTTATTTCGCACTATTATTCTGTCCTAGTGCTCAGATTGCTTTCGGCAATTCTTTTGTCAACTGTAGACATTTTTTTCCCTCAGTCAAAGCCAACGTAAGCTATGTTAGTGTACTTGATGAGTTGCGGCCAATAATGAGTTGAGACCATTAACAAAACAAGATCGAAAGACAAACCGCCTGGAACTGGAATGAAAAATGTTGATCTTTCGGTTGTTTTTTTTTTTTAAATTATTCCAGACTAAATGCAAACTTCCGTCTCAGTCACCAGGGGGTGCTGTTGGGTAAACTTAACTCTACATGGAAATCCCCCTCCGAACTCGGCCTATCTCCATAACCATTTTGCTAAGGCGTTGGCGTTCCGGGAAACGCTAACATAGATTACAGTCGCTTCGAAGACTGACAAGACGCTTTTTTGTGCTAAATACGTGTGCGGCAAAGGTACCCTTCTTTTGCACAGCGATAATCAATGCATGGTAAATATTGTATTGGGTGACGCAATATCTACTTTCTCTTTTTTTTCAATAATTCATAAAGCAATTGAATTCAAGTGTTATTTTTATAAAGTTCTTTTGCTTTACAAAAGAAAAATATGTGAGAGAGTATGGATTGAAATAAGGACGTTCCTGTCGTGTTTCTGACAATTATTTGCGTTGTTGCAACCGAGCGATACCATCCCTGGAGTACGGTATCGAAAACAAAGTGACAAAGTGATTCTGCTGGATTCTGATTCCACGCTTTCAAACCGGTGAAAATAAACCTGGACACGATACAGTGGGAAAAATTCTACTCCACCCGCAGTGTTCTCTAGATATTTCACCGTAACATTATCATTTATTCCATACGATGGCACATGATCTGGCTGAGCAGCAGTTTCGGCCATATGAACTCAAAAAATGACTTAATTCGTGAATTGTTTAGAAAAACCTGTAACGTGCGTTACTTAGTTGTGCACCTACCACTTCACACACTTATGAAGGTCTCATTTATTACAGATATTTGTTGAAACAAACGTTACGAACTAAATACATAGGAATAGTAAAGGAAAAATGACGACAGAGTTCATATGTCTCGTTATACTAGCTCGGCGGGCAAAAGCACCATTTTGGCAATTTACACGTGTCAGTTAATTAGCTAGCATTTAAATTTATTTAAGTAGCAAACTTATCACAAAAAGCGCCCACCCTCATAATTTATTAAAGTAAATAATCATGCCAAGCAACTTTTTAGTGTTTGTTGTTTTTAATGGACCAGTTGCGCAGGAGTTGCGAAAAACAAATTGGTTGTAGAAAAAAAAATCATTCAGGAATAATACAAGTTTGATGGTTGAATCGTAGACTCGCTGGGAATATATTACGGGTTATTATTTATTAACTTAAAATTCCTATTTATTTCAACCTTACTTTCCGCATGTTCTGTCTTCCTATAGTATATCATCATCCAATAAACAACTCTAGTGCCGAACTGAGTAAAATGTGTTTATTTTACGCCTATGATTTTTATTTCATTTCATTTCATGTAACAAAGGTTATTGCCATGATTGATGTTATTGGCAAAGAACCCATAGAATGACTATAAATTAATCCAAAGCAGGCTAATACCTATAGACAAATTTCTGCTCATGAGAACTACTACGAATTAAGATGCAAACATCAAACGAATCGGGTTTATTTCGGTCCGATCATTTAGATTTTGAAATGCAAATCATCAAATCTTGTCATTCTCATGAGCCCCAAATAAACAAAAGTAACATAAGCACAAACCATGTTGTGAAAGAAAGCTAGTCACTATCTTGGCTTTACAATACATACGGTTGTGTTTAGTTTTTGTGTCTATTTCTTGCTTTTGTTTGTCCTCGTCATTTAGCATCCAATCAAACCCAGTTTTATTTTTATTCGTTTTAATATTATTCTTTTGTATTCGTTTTGATGCTATTTACAACGGGTTCTGCACACTTGTAACAACGAAACATATGCTCACTACAACGCAACCGGCAAGTAAATATATCGATCTTTAGTATTTTTCTCTTCTATACTCTTTTTTTCAACGGTAACGTACGGTATTTGTCAATGTTTCTGTTTAGCATAAAGAGGTTCCTCTCTTTTCATCGCTTATTTTGTTTCTTGTTATTTTAAATCCCTTCTTTTTTGTCTTCTTTATTCTCGAGATTCTTTTCTTATATAAATAGTACGTGGTGTATATTGATAACATGGTTTTAGAGTTTATTCTTTACTTTGGTTGGTTGTGTTTGCATTGTATGTGTCTTGTGTTAGTGTCGTTGATGAAATGGTTCTGAATCATTTTTTTTTTACGCAGAGTGGAATAGCTTTAAGATGTGCTAAGCTGCCAAAACAGACATGCTGTAATTGTATGGCATATTGGCGTCCCAGAAATACCAATTGGAATTTGTTTTCTTGTTTATTTGTTTAAGTTATCCATAAAGTTTACTTTTTTGTTTCTTTTACATGAGCTACAGAACACATATTTTCATTACATAATTTTTTCGAGTTTCTGGTCTATTTCTCCCATGTTTGCTTGTATTCTGAGTAGTCAGTATTAATTCGTACAGATATATTTTCCTATGGTTTGATATTCGAGTGTCTTCCTCCCGAATGTCTTTTCAAGGAAATTTCGCAACGCCATTAGCTTGAATTCCTTGTTGGAATGGTCTCGTGCTCGTATCCTTCAAAACTACAAATCCACCAGACTACGGCTCAAGCTGCAAACGTCGCCTTTAAGCCGATTCCTCGCTTGGCGTCTTTATTGTTCGCAGTCGTATTATGTGTGTTATTCGTAATTTGCCATGAAACTGATATTCATAAGATTAAACCACATTCCATATTTTCAAGCATATCATTTTGATCGCCCGATTTTAGGTCTTTCCGATCGGTCCGATCGCAAATCACTCGATCGCTAGTAAATTTTAAGATAACTAGAATATTGTGTACCTTTCATTCTCAACAAAAACATCATCTCGTCGCTAGAGCTGCGATTCAAAATAGAAAATAATATTATTGCGGCAGCCATGCGTGTCGGGGGGATCATTAATGAAGGTGGGCCGGTGATTCGATCGATATGGCTTATTCTATGTTTTGAATGAAACTACTCGACGCAGGGCTATTCGTGTACACCAAGTACATTGTTCTTTTAGGTTGCAAAATGGTTGCTGAAATTTAGAATTGGGAAAAAGAACAGTTCAACATATTTTCATTGTAATTTATCGTTAGAAATTATTCATCTCATTTTCTGCTTAGCAATTGTAATTAAGAACGCGAAGGAACGAAACGAACATAAATGAATAAATAAACAAACAAATAACTACAAGTATAAGCACATGTAGCATATACGATGTAAGTTGACAAAATGCAATATCTACATTCTTTTTTAAGTGTTATAAACAAATCCTTATCTTGTCAATGACACTAATCACTAGATTGTTTAAACACACTAACTGTAGTATGTTTCCTAAGTAGATGAGATCCAGAGGCTCATTGGAAAGGAACATATAATAATTTTCTAATATTCTTAGCTTCATCTGAAGTATACATAAATTCAGAGGAATATATCAATCTTCATTATCTCACCTATTCAATATTGAGCTCAAGTGGTATGGAGCATCTCTTTGGAAAGCAATTAATATGTTGGTTCTGAGATAGACTTTGTTTCAAATCAGTTATATCATAGGGTTTCAAGCAAATTAGTATCAGATTATCTACTGCCACAATGAGGAAGTTCCACCCTTTTTCACTATACGTAAGATGCCTTGGTGAAACCAAGATAAGTGTCTTTTGTCGAATTAACTTAAACGTACATTGCTCTACTTTGCCAAATACTTATAGGTAACATACTATTATTTCATACTATCATTCCCGTTCCATTCCATTCTATGATTTGTCCTGAAATTGTTTCCAATTTGTCCCAGGTTGCGAAATGTTCGAGTTTGATTTCGGTCTTTCCCTGTACATCGCAAGGATTGTTTCTGGCTAGGCTAAGCACTTGAAAGCTCAGCTCAACTGTTACCTGTGGTCATTAAATAAAAATTATCTATTTCGTCGCTTGGTTTGCAAAACAAAACATTCTCGACTATTCCGTTTCAAGCAGCTGTTTGTGATGTCAGGTAAAGTTTGGCCACACCACCACACGGCTCCACATAAGGTAGCACAGCCGTACACTGTCTTTCAAATTGGAGAGCCATTAAATAAAACTAGCCACAGCTTTGCCGACCGGAGAACATTTTGCCGAAGAAGTGACTTTTCAAACGTCATCTTCAAGCATCGCATCCCCTAAATATTCGGCCATGTACCCGACGGGTACTTTTAAATGAACATGTTTAGTAGGTCGGCTGAGAATAATCCGCTAAAAATAAAAAAAGAGAGAATCGGGCATTAATTGGTCGCCATTATTTCAACTAGCCCGGTAGGCCGGACTGGACCAACTGGTGACTGACCTCGCTGTTGTTGCTGTTGCTGCTGCTGCTGCTGTTGCCCGGAAAATGGTGCCTCCTGGAACTGATCGTTGTCGTTTGAGGCCGGATAAGCCGAGTACTGCTGGGCTGCGCTCGGATCCGACTCGTAGGTCGACTGGAACGACGGATCTACACCAGCTTTGAAGCGCAAAAACGCAAAGTAGGCACAACCGGCCCAGGTGAAAATCGAGAAGAACGAAAACACAATGGAAGCCTGCACGTTGTTCACACCCTCACCGTTGGGCGGATCGTCCGCCTTACCCCACTGGTTGGTGAGGTAGCAGAATCCGATGAAGAACAGGAACGACCAAAATGCTAAAATTAGAAACAAAATCAACATTTAATCAAATAAAAATAAAACGGCAAAAATAAGCCATTTTGTAACAATAAATTTATAAAAAGATAAACACGAAACAAAGCTTATTCAAGCTCTTTAAGCTACGTAATTCTTAAGTTCAACACAATGCGTTCGGATGCAACAAATAAACACTTTTAGTGGCACTTACCGGAAAAGCCTAGATCAGCCAGCACGTAATGCTTTCTCGTCTTCACCGAGGACATCTGCTCAAAAAGATACTCGCCAGCGATGAAGCCCATAGAGGCGAGGAAGGCGATCACACCGATGCCGACCGCATAGTTGCAGGCGTTTCCGTCACGATTAATTATGCAGTACTCCTTGCCGTTGGCCTCCTCTCGCCAGCCCTCGGATGAAACACAACCGAATACAATGATCGCAAATAGCTGCGGCGTGCATGGCAAAAGGGAGAAAACAGCAACGGTGTCTGGATTTTAATCAGGTTGTATGGTGGAATAGTGAAAAGCTGCAAGCATCTCGCATAAGCCTTCGTCCTACATCGTTAGGGAAAGGCCAGTACGTATTGACTGTGGTGAAGTTTTAAGTGTCATTCAGGTGCAGAGATACAGCAGGGTTATAGTCGTGACCAGCGGTACGCCTTGCTCGGGGAAAAGAATGTACAAAGTGTCATAGAAAGGCCTCAGTCAATCGATACCTCTCAACCTTCGGACCTTCTCGCGGGGTGCGATGTTGATGAGGTGACATTCCGCAAGGAGGACGAATATTTCATACCATTTTATCACGCTCATGAATAATGGTTGCCAGCTTTCAAAGGGCAGAACATTCCGGAAGATAACAACCCCTGGGATTAGCCGTTTCAATAAATAATTAAATAATTAATCTATTTCATTAGTGTTTTTCCATTACTCGAATAGAACGCTTATATAGTTTGGAATTCCAAAACTTACTGATACCAATGTTGGATTGATATTTAAAATTTGGATGATTTTCTGTAAATAATCCAGCAAAAAATGTGAATTTAAATAGTCTGTTTAACTCTACATTCACCCCGCATCTTAAAAATAAAAATAAAATCTTTCAATTTTACTGGTAAAGTGAAAAAAACAACTTAGTTTTAAAGTGTTCCAGAGAAATGTTTGCTATCATACATATGTATAGAGCCCGGCCGTGTGAATAAATTTAATAAATTAAATCTATAGAATATCTTATGATGACGTAATCCATGCCGTGAACTAGTCATTCGTACTTTTCCACAATCACTTTTCCCACATCATGCTGCATAACCACAAAGATATCCGCTGCAAAACGGAATGAACGATATCCCTTGCTCCTCTGCAAACATCTCCACGATCTGGCTCCACGATGCGTGCTATCCTTTGGTTTTTCTTTTCTCCTGGTGTTATTAAAGGTCCCAGTCCTTCGTTTACGATCAGGCCAAGCAAGAGATGCTCCAATGGTCTGGGTTCCTTTTTCCGAATGCCGTCAGAATCAATAAAATAGCCGTCAAACAGCTAGTGTGTACCAAGCGGCTGCAATGATTGTGATGAACGAAATAATAAAAAAAAAGACGAAGTAAAGCTGGCTCTAACAACGCACTCTGTGTGTGTGTGAGAGAGGATAAGTTTTTCACAATGTGGCCCCATGTATGCGTTAGGAGAAGGAGAGGTACCATTCCGTCGCTACGAAAGGCATCCCTGCATCGTAATCAATAGCTGACTGAGTGGGAAAGCAATAGGAAATGAACAGATGCGAGGAAACACGCGCCTTCGTAGCGTTCCGCGGAGAGCTTTCCGCGCGGTTGTTTCCACTTTTGCTTTTCCCACCAGTTGATGGTGCTACCGAGTGCTCGGTGCTCTCGTCGAGGCGTCACCGTCAACATCGTCCTCCACAGATATATTATGTCACAGCACCAAAGGGCTTCGCAAACCCGGCCAACAGGGGCAGCATTCAGGCACGTAGTAAACTGAGGGGACGCTCCCGTCAACCGCAACCCACCGCAACTGGCAGTTATTGTGCGCACGGAAAAGGAAAAATGCAAATGGAGTTCAAGGATGGCTCCACTTGGAATGGTTATGTAAACAGCGGCACGGGGCGTGTGTTGCGGAACGACCATATTTTATTGGTCAAATTTCCTCCACTGTGTCCGAATGCATCAGCGCTCTGGTTGAGCGAATTTTTTCTTGTATATCTTAAAAGAGGCATAAAAATGAATACTTCTTGGCTCGTTCCTATCCTACATCGTGTTCGCAATTTGTGCAACATAAGTAAGGATTTAGAGATGTTTGAAAGTGATTGATTGAAGTGAAATTCCTTCTTAAATGTGGTTCTAGATTCGTGCACATGATTTCGTAGGAATCGCCTTGCACTCGAAAGGCACATGTATCGGTGAAAACCGCCACAGCGGTGAGAAAGGGAGATAAAATAGTGAGAAATGTTGAGCAACCGCTGGCTCGCGTGAGCCAGTAAGTAAGTAGCGAGAGAGAGACGAGTGAGAAAAATAGACGAGGCTATCATGAAAATCGATTTTTGTCCCAATCACAGAAAGGTCGATAGCTGGTATTCGGAAACGGAAACCTCTTAAGGTTCGCGGCCGATTTTAATGCTAAGCATTCACCGTGTTTTCCTTCGCAACTAGCTGCTATTTTAATCTCATTCGAAATATACCTCATTCGCCAAAGGCCTATCGGTTGGAACCTGTAGCAATTTTCGAGCTCCGCCATCGTAGCCCACAAGTCCACATCCGGTTGGCAGGGAGGACAATGAATACTAACCCAACAAACTGCACGCAGTATGACCGTCGGACGTGTAACGAATGCAATCAGATCGAATGCACCCCCTGCTTTGCCACCACCATATGCTCCACCGATATCCATCTTTCTTTTTTCCACCTGTTTTTTTTCCTTCTTTCGCTGTGATTTGCACCTCACGGCTAACTGGCACAACTACGATATCGCAAAGCTTCTAAAACTGATTAGTTCCCAACCGGTACCACCGTACGAACTCTACGCAATGCTCTGGATAGTATTACGCGGTGCAACCCTAGACTTTGGGCTACTATACTGCTTTTACAGAATTGATATCCTTACAATCCAAAACAATTGCACACCCGCACCGAGATTACGCTTATGTTCATCCGCCTACGTGCAAATCGAAACTGAAGAAACCACCCCCTACAGTCGTGAGTGAAAAAAGGCATTTCCCAGAGCTAAGAATTTTTTCTAGCGTCTCTCGCCGCTCAATCTAACCCCAGAATGGGTATACATTCTCGGAGTTTCATCTCGTTCGAACGCATCTATCATTGTTTTATTCCTATTCCATTTGTACTATATGGCGCCCTATTCTGTTTTCCACTCTCGCATTCTCTCGCATTCTCTGACTTGTTCCTCTCTCTCTCTCTCTCTATCTTTCCATCTCGTTCTCTCTCTCTCTCTTTCTTGCTTTGTCGTGTGTCCTTTCTCTTCCTCTCTGTTGTGGGTGACTATAATTTTCCACCCTCACTCTCGTCAATCTGTTTCCGTCCGCACGTCAGTGAGTTTCTCATTATTTTTTCTCAGCCCCACGCCACACTCACCCATCTTCATCAGCTCATTCTCATTGCATTTCAAACTGATCTTTGCAACGCCTTTTCGAAATCAACACTTCGATCATTTCTTTACATAACATTAATGTTTTTTTAGCTTTCTTTTTTCAGTTACTTATTATTTTTTTATCTTCCATATTTCATGCTACAGCAGTACTGGTTCGGTTCGGTCAGCGATGGGAAGGTTCTATGTTCAAAAATGTGTACTAAATATTCGCTATCTATGAATGTCTCTTTCATACATGAAATCATCTTTTATTCATTAGCAAACGTGCAAAAAAGGTATATTGAAAAAGGGCTCATTTTATTAGATGCATGAAATCCTATTCGATCATCTGACTTGTTGGTGGTTTGCTTCTGACACAAAATTTACCAACAAAGTTGCATCCCTTCTTACATAGTGTAAGCCAAGAAATGTTACAAACAAATCAAATTACAAGAATTCAAATTCTAGCTGTCGCCATTACAAGTGCTCACCTCTTTCAAAATAACTGCATTTTCTTTTCATTCATTACCTACTACTCTACATATGCATTGAATTTGTGTTAAGGCATGTTTCATCAATTTAAATGCTTTTTTTCAAGAATAAAAAACAAAAAACGACAGATGTATAAATTCAGTACAATAGCTGTATTGTTCCAATTAATCACAATTCGTACTTTCTAAACTACAACATTTGACTTAATTTGCCCCATGATCATTGCCTCCGGCACATGTCACTGAAATCCCAATTTATTTCTGGTGGGCTGGGTTGGCTACCGGTGGTTTCTCCATCGGAGAGCATGCAACAGCGAATCTGTGTGGGAAACGGAGCACAAATCAGAACGCGTTAAATGTTTAATCACGCACTTCAATTCAATCTTCAACTGAAAACTTCTTGTCGTTAGCACTTACGGCTGTTGCATGCCAAAGAAACCGACGTCGGATCCATTATTTTTCTTGAAGTTGTGCGGGGAATAGCGATTGTACAACCCCCAGATGCTGTTCATCAGCTTACCATTGTACTTGACCGGAGTTAGATCGAGAGCTAAGACAGAAAGAGAGGAAAAAAACGTGTGTTATATTGATAACCTTCCCCTGGCAGTGAATGACCCGGCTGAACTGGCATCGGTATTGGCAACATACTATTCTTGTTTAAATATCTCGGACCTTGCTTGTCGCCGGTCAGACGAGCGATCGTGAGATCCTTCTCGTTCTGCGCTTGGCGAATCTTGTGCACCGCGAACGCCGACTGTGGCAGGCAGGCCATTTTGTTGCAATCTAGAAAAGAGAGCGAAAAAATAAAATATTAAAAAAAGAACAGGCCTACAGATAACACATTTCATTCCACGCGCTAGCGGGGTCCTTATCAAAAGAGGGTACTCCGTGGTACCGCCATACCTTCACAAAAGTCAAATAAAATGTCCGCCAGGCTCAGCGGGCCCGGGCTGTGGAACAATTTCGCACTGGTACTTCGGTTCGGTTGCACCTGCACCATTCAGTTCTTGGTTCCAACCGAAAAGAAGTGGACGGAGGGGTGAGGTCCTTTCAATTTCACAGTGAACTATCACACAACAATATTTAAAAAAACACAAGCACCACGTGTGGGTGTGCTTCTAAGAAGAAGCTAAGGCGTTGCTTTCGACTTGGTTTTAAAATTGGGGCTTTATGATGCAATCACAGACAATATGGTAGTAGATCCTTCAGTGCTTCGATATACAGGAAGTCACGTAGAAACATTCACAACACATCTAACATCAATGCCTTTCTGTTGCGTCTGTAGCAGCCTGGGGCAAACACTACGCTCGAATCGATTGATGGATGAACATCGACTGAAAAGCTTCATAAGGTTCGCCTCAACTTTTATGACAATAGCTGCAAAACACCGGACTTGGATCGTGCACGCCGACACTCATACAGCTAATCGAAAGGCAGTCCTGGTGTGGCACCTTATCACCATGATGATCCCATGGCGTAGCCATAGCGAGGTTATCGTTATAGCAGTCTCTTCTTCCATCACGTCTAGCTCGGAGCATGCCATTGCTATACCATGGCATCTTCATGCACCTTATCAACTTCGGTTTGTCCAGCGTATTGAAAGGCGTTTGCCCAAACGTGAAGTTAGGCGCAGCATCTTCCAGAACAATTGAAGCAGATGGAAGAAACGCATTCAGTTTCTTTAAACCATATTGGGCAAATTGAAAAATTTAGTTCTCTTCTTCAAAGCGCTTTAAAAATATGTTCAAAATTCGAATAACCCTAGGAGACGCAGTGAAAAATTATATGTTTGATTTGAATTCACGCAAGGAATTAAGCGAGTAGAATATGAATCACTTCTTGTACGTATTTTACTATTTTACTATCAATAAGTTAAAATTGATCAAGTCGTGTACATCGCAAATGTTTGTTTATTATTGATCTTTATCGATGATCAAAAGATTACTCGTAAAGTCCGATATGATCTTCTTTCAGAGTTTTTTTTTTTTTTTCTGTACGTATTTCAAACCCATGCTGACAACTTCCCTATTGCGCGATAGCGATAACTTGACTTCTACCAGCTACCAAAACACTTCGGGGGTTGCTGAAAAAAAAAATACAAATGGTTCATGATCGTACAGGGTCATCTTTCCACCAGATCTAACCGGAATCTGCCGAAGTCTGTTATATTATTGTGTGGGTATGTGTTTTGTTTTTCACTAAAGAGGCTGTTTTTTTTGGCCAACATACCGAACATACTATTTTGAATCTAAACATAGACGAAGTGGTTTTATGGTTTGTATATTACTATGTGCTGATAATGCTCTTATCGCCGTATGTGCCTAGAACAAAAGAATATCGCTAGACGTCCATCTGCACTGGCTACATTGACAGTCTGCTTATGGCGACCTTTTATACCAAGGTTAACAAAGTGTTACGTAATTATTGAACATAAGAAAGAGAACAAGTCAAATGCGCAGTAAAATATGAAATAAAACACGTACATCCACAGAAAACCTTTCTACTCAGAACTCAGTCGCAGATGTCCAAGCGCATTAAATAGTATAGAGGCGAAAGAAAACAACCAAAATTTAAAACTATTTGCATTTGATCGAATCCTTCGTAGTGTTTTTTTGTTATATTTGAGCATGATTTGTTCCCCAATCTCAAACGTAAAACTTTAGTTGGAAATAATTTATTTTCTGTTCTGTTTTCTATGCTTGAATTAGAGTTGCTGAGAAAGTCGAATGCTTCAAAGCTTCCGCTATTAATTGGCATATAGTACGTTCTATCCATTTGAAAATATGTCCCGCAATCTTCACATGTTTAATGTCTTTTATCAAAAGTTAGTTATTGTGTAAAAAAACTCTGTATCCCATCAAATGAGTTGTGTCATATCTCACTTTGGTGAATGGTGAGATGAATGTTCTCATTTTACAAATCTTATCTCACTTTTCCGTGTAGCAAATTGTTAAGCGTCCCATACACGCACCATATGTTTGTACAATGTCGGTCTAAAAAGCAATAATTTGCATAGGAGAGATAAGGGGTGAATTAGCAACGCGTTTCGTTAGGTGTTTTTTTTTTCTCCTTTATGTGTTGATGGCGACTTTTACAACTGTCGTGACCGTCGTTCATGTTTCTTCTTTTATTATTTGTGATTATTTTCTTTATTCTACGCACTCCATAACTCAGGTTAGGAGTGTTCTTTTTTTATAATCTTTTGTGGACACCCATTAAATCCCAAAAAATTAAGCAGCTCATGTGGACGTGAACCATTGCTGGTTACACGGGTTTAAGCATGTTTAGTCGCATTATTGGGAACAAATCTTAAGTCAGAAACTTAAGCAACTCATTCGGACAAGTACATAGCTGGTACAAAATATTGTACCCTGATTTTTCAAGCTGATCAATGGACGTTCGTGGAACAAAATTATCCTACTTTAAATCTGTTTTGTTTGTGCCACCATAGAGAGCAGCTTTTACGATTGGCATTTTGTTTCGTTGCAAAGAACGTACGTTCATGGACCAATATTGCTAGGAACTGGGTGACCACCTCCGTTCCAGGAACGGAACGAACCGAATAGGTGCGGTGTGGGACAGACAACACTACAAAACATCCGCAGAATTTGGTTCGATTGCTTTTACATCCTTTGATGCTGGCCCGTCCATCCCTTGCATATACAGTAGATAAATACGTTGTGCGGTTGTGAGCGTTGGTTGTGAGCGTTGACATCAGGCATTGCAAAAAGTGAATATTATAGTGTCAAGTATCGGTGAAGTGTCATCGGAGCGATTTTATTCATACTTTGCTATCGTCCCACAGGTAAGTGAACGTAAGTTCCCAGAAGGAACAACTCCCAACGCACATCGCCCGAACTGAAGAGTAACTGCATTTGTTGCGCAATTGTATGAACTGTCAAAACAAAGCAGAATTGTCAAAACAAACAGAGAATGTTATGGTGCTGGACGACGCCGGTCGCCAAACAAAGTTTTATTTTCTCCTGGATTCGGTTTATCTCAAGAAGAAACTCAAAGAGATAGATAGGAAATCAGGGATCAGTTGTGATTCTACAAAAGGAAGAGTAAATACATTTCCTGCCAGCTCAATTTGGTGCTGCATACCAAAGTGTTAAAACGTGCAGTTTACGTGTGTGTAAAATGTCTTCCCATCGGAACGACGACGTAGCGCTCAGCTACCATGAATCCTGTCTACGGTTGTCTGATGTTGATCTACTGAAGGGTCCGTTCTGGTTGAACGATCAAATCATCTCGTTCTACTTTGAATACCTCGAGAATGACATTTTCGAAAACGATTCTGACCTGCTGTTCGTCAGTCCGGAGGTCACGCAGTGCATTCGGATGGTCTCACCAGAAGAGGTTGGCATTTTCCTTGAGCCATTGCGTGCGCAGGAGCGGACGTTTCTGTTCTTTGCCCTAAACGATAACATCGCCGCGGACCGGGCAGGTGGATCGCACTGGAGTTTACTCGTGTTTTCGCGCCCAGAGAAAGCGTTTTACCATTTCGATTCGTCCCGCATCGCCAATGCCGAGCATGCCCGCCATCTGGTAGCGATACTTAAACGGGCCCTTCACTGCCCGGAGGCCCAGCTGCGGACCGGCGAATGTTTGCAGCAGAGCAATGGGTACGATTGTGGAGTTCACGTCCTGTGCACGGTGGATGCCGTCACCAGACAGATTCGCAAACAGGGAAAAATCGAAGGAGTCCGCAGCGCCCGGTACGACGTGATACGCGCCAAGCGAGAAGATATTTTGGGCATCATAGAAAATCTGGGCGGAAAAATAAAATAACATACATAAAAAAATGGTTGAAAATGAAGCGATAGCAATGTTCTGTCTAATCTGCGTATGAAAACGAATAAGAAAAGGATATTGGTTAGTTAAAAAAAACTTCGGAGAATCAGAAACGGTTTTGATTATGTTTGTCTACTCAACTTTGAAAGACTCTGTTTAGCAATGATTTAAGCCTATGTTGTATTAATATAATATAGTCCAAAAGCAGCAAAAGCCTTTACATTTCAAACTTGTTGTTTTTTTTACCATTTATTCTTGAACAAATCTGTAAACAAGCCAAACATGCATAAAGCGCAATAAAATGAGCGAAATCATGAACTTCAGTTGGATATATCTGTTCCGTTTGTTGATGTTCTGTAATATATCCATCCGACGATAGTATGGCCGATCATAATTGAAATATCTACAAATATTGAAAAATATCTACAGGTATTCGGATAGCATAGAAAAAAAGAAATCCACACTACTTTATCCCATTCATAAAATATATATATTTATACATCAGTATATTTCAATCGAAAACAAAAAACAAGAAAATACATCTATATCCATGTTTGTTTTAATTGGAACAACCAACTTGTGTTCACATACTCCACTCCGCAAAAATAGTCCAGTCTACTTTAGTAAAGGCTTCTAGGCTTTCACCTCCGGTGCAACCCATCCACCAAAGGCACGCTCCAGTTCGCAGGCCACGGCCAGGCACAGGCGATCTTGGTTCACGCCGCCCACCACCTGCAGTCCGACCGGGAGGCCCTCACGCCCCAGGCCAAGCGGCACGGCCGTAGCTGGCAGCCCCAGCACGTTGATGATGGCGGTGTAGCTAAAGTTGAGCGCCCGGATCAACGGTTCGTTGTGGTACGGGGCCACCGTCGGGTGGGTCGGATAGATGAATACCCCGTTCTCGCCCAGCATCTCGCTGAACTCGGCCAGCAGCTGTTGCTTCAGCTGTACACAGTGCTGATACTGCTCCGTGCCGTACTGCACCCCGGCACGCTCGGTTAGCGCCGTCAGAATGCCGATGAGCGTGTGGTTGGACATGCGCAGCGGCCACTTTGCCAGCTCGAGCCACGGATTCACCTTGCCCTCCAGGTTGACCAGCTGCGCATCGAAGCCAACCTTGGACGGGGTTTTCATGTTGGCGAACCAGATCGGGGCCGACTTGCGCATCTTGTCCAGGTAGACCTTCTTCACCTCCGCCTTCACCGTGGTGCGGAAGTGGCCCATCACCTTCTCCATCGCATCGCGGATGTCAATGTCAACCGGCGAGACGAGGTGGGCCCCGCCATCGTTGATTTGGTAAAAGAACTTCACCTGCTTCAGATCGACTGGCTCGTCCAGGCGCAGCTTGCTTGCGTTCTCGTCGGAGATGATGCGCAGCATCGGCTTCAAGTCGGTGGCATAGCGACACATTGGTCCAATGCCTAGAAGTGGAGGTGAAATAGGTTTTCGTATTAAATGCTGCTGATAAACAGACGCAAACCCCCACAAGGTAGTATTCTTTACCGAAACGTTTATCGACAATTGCTGTCGGCGTTTCATGTTTCGGTAAAGAGAGCAAGCCACACCCGAGCCACAATCAGCCTCAATTGCCCAGGCAACAGGCTAAGCAGCGTTCAGCAGACAAGGTAATCGACCTTTGGTAGCTGCCTCGCGTAGAAATAAAACGTGTAATCTTATCGCCTTACCAAGGAATGAGTTTTGTTCCTCGGACAGCGCCACCGGGTACTGGCCGTCATTGGATACGACGAACTTGGACGGTTTGTGACCGAAGACGCCGTTGAAGAAGGCCGGCATACGGATCGAGCCGCCAATATCCGAACCGAGCCCGAACGGGGAACCAGCGGCCCCTTGAAGGCATCCTTCGCCGCCGCTTGAACCCCCGACGATACGGTTGGTATCGTAAGGATTTCGCGAGCGGCCATGAATAGTATTTACACTTTCCCACCTGTTGGAGTGGGGTAGAAGAAGAGATGAAAATCATTTCGGTAAAAATACAGCTAATATTATTCAACAGGGAATACTAAGCAAGAAATGATGGGTTTGATACGTACCACATGCAGCACTCGGACACATTCGTCAGTGCAAACGGAATGGCACCAGCCTGGCGCATCAGTTCCATGGCACGTGCATCCTTTTCTCCGCGTATGTTCCGTCGATTCCAAATACCGGACGTGTGCAGGAGGTCTGTGTAATGCGATGGGAGGGGGGGGGGGGGATAAGCATGAATGGAAGCTTGAAATAAAAATAAAACATCCTCATGCACACACAGTACCTTTCACGCGAATGCAATCTTTCGTCGATATCGGCACGCCCAGGAACGGTTTTTCGCGCTCGAGCTGCTCCACCGTCATTGTCCCGGAGGCGACCTGTTTGTCGGCTCGCTCCGCATCCTTCAGTGCCTCTTCGAAGCGCTGGTCGACGACAGAGTTCAGCAGCGGGTTAATTTCCTTGCACCGATCGATGAAGGCTTGAGTCACTTCGACACTCGTCAGCTGTTGGTAAAGCGCGGGAGAGGAAGGCCGTTAACAATTATCAGCTGTTTACGGAAAACTGTGCCAAACAACGAGTACTATGACCAGTGGATATCCACGTACCTTGCGAGTGCGAATCTTCGCCGCCAGCGAGGTGGCAGACTCCATCAGAATGAGGTTCGTTATCGGAGGCATCCGTTTGCCGTGCTCGCCGTAGATCGAGCGGGACAGCCACCGGACGAGCAGGACGAGAAACTTGTGCGCGACATTGATGACCGTTTTCACCAGCGAGCGGGCTTTGCGTCGCTCCTGGAGGTTCTGTTTCGTTTGGGCTTCCATCTGTCTGCTGTGGCTCAGTTCACCGGCACCGCATGCACCGAGCGTGCGTAGGACGTCCTTGGCCTTGTGTTTCAGCGCCTCTCGAACTGTCATAGATTCAGCGGGAATTTAAAAGCCCCCAACTTAACTGATAAAACTAAATCAATAGTGGAACAACACGATAAAAATATCAGAATTTTTTTCAATCAGTCATTTTTTTTTACAAGAGGTTTTGGTCAAAATACTTAAACAACTAATAACAAAAAACGGTCTAGAAGTTCTTCTCCGCCTGTGGTCTCCCCTGTTTACCTGTCCCTTAAACTATGTTAAGGTTAACCACAGGGGGAGGCTTTGCCGACTCTACTCGGAAGGAGACAGCCCTACTTCTTAGTGACTCTCACAGCGTAACCACCTCGATCGTGCTGTCGGGCATACTTTGGCACAAATGAGAAACTCCCCGGAGGAAGCATTGATCAGTCATTAGAAGGCGCTAAAGATGTGTTGCGATCTCCTGTTTCAAAATATCTATGCAGTGATAAAAAGACGAGCACTTGTCAAAATCTGGTTTCCAGATTGATTTTATACGAAGAATCATAACTTTAATATACTTCAACTATCAAAAAACTGTTTAAAGATGTATACCCTTGCATTTAAACTTGATTAAAGGTTAGGGTTGAAAACTCTAGAACTATATTATGACTAGCCGGTTTGTAGCCTTTTTATTTAGTTCAGGAATTAAAATTCTTATTCTTTCCTGGCGTAACGATCAATTTATTCAAGCTTACCCGCATTTTTAGGGCTTACGAGACTTTTTTCCCTGTTATGTACGTAGTAGTCAATTTTTCGTAGCAGGGGAGCTCCGGTCTGGAATCGAATCCACGCCATCGTGGGTCTTGTTCGAGCCAACTACGTACTCGGCTATCCCGGACCTCCGGAGTAAAGAAAACTAAGGAATTTGATTTGGTGGGATTTAATTTAAATTAATTAACAACTGTCTTTGATCAGACAAAACACGCATTTTGACTAACCATTTTACCTTCTTCGAAAGCACATTAAATTCAAGTCAAAATTTAAACGATTCCAGGAAGGTTATGACAGGCTTGGCACCGTTGGGCCAAGCATGTTGGTCATGTTCATGTCCATGTTTGACCAGTTGTCATACCTGCGCTGGTATTCTGGTATTTTTTCGAACAGATTTTGGCTCAATTTGATAAATTGGATTCAAAGTTGTACTCCATTGATGGTTTGCTCGGTTGCAACAACTCATAGCAGATGATATCGGTCGGTCCCCGCACGGAATTGGCCATATAAATGTGGCCAAAAATATGTGATGCAATAATCAAATCACGAATGTTTCAATACATTTTGTTATCAAAACGCCCTAGCTAAAATTGCTGCACTCCATTGCCCCATCGATTTCGAACGGCCCTTACTTATTTGCAGACCTAATATATAAATCTACGCTTCGTTCCGTGTATCGCTGAGGCGGACATTGTCGTTGAGAAACGCTGCCGCGGACCCCGCCTTCCATCTATCGCCCATGTGACACAGAAAGATGTCGTTCGTGTGGCTAATAATAACAGAGGCGAATGCAACGGCACAATTAAGCATTTTTCAGCAAGGCAAACGGATCCATGCCGGGCGGGATTGTGATGCTGGAAGAGAGTCGACGGCACACACACACACACGAGCAAACATGCTCTCGGTCGGCATTGTCGCCACGCCACGACGATCGTATTGAAGCAAGTGGCCGAGAAATTGTAACCGAGCGACAAGGGCCATGTACCAGCTACAGCAAAAGGCGTTGGAAATTTAAACGAGGCCACTTCTGTCGCCGATAGCGAGGTTGGATGCGAACGTTTTGAATTTATTTATTTTTTTCCAATGCACTTTTGCTTGCTAAGTCCATATCATGACGACTGGGGAGTGGTATGGGGTTTCAGGTTTCATTGTTAGCTTTCGAAGGACAAAACCGAGGAAACATAACGTTGGCCCAGAAAGTACCCGGGAAATTTTGAACCTGTTGTTTATCAACCGAAATTCCGGTGAAGTTTCAATTTTCAATTTCAATTTTCAATCAATACTGCATGAAAAGGAGGAGGACGAGGTTTACGTTTTTATAGACCTTTGTAGTATTTTTTTTTTTTACATTTGAACTGGGCAACATAATGCGATGATGCATATAAAATCCCACAATGGACCACTATTTGAATGTATAAATAAACAGTACATCTTAAAGCAAGTGTGATACAACCAACCGTTCATTTAAAACATTTTGTCCCATGTTTTAAATTGACGATAACCGTTTGCATTTGCAAAAAATCGTTCATAAACTATGTTTCAACTTCCGCTGTGAAGTTGAAGCAAATTTTGCAAATCCACCAAATATTTGATTAGCTTTGACCAAAACAGTCGAAAGGTTGATACCGATGAAACCTTGGCTTTTTAACAAATTTTCCTACGGCGTTAAAGTGTTTATCCGCTTTTCGATATGGAGACACTCGCATCTCGAAACAGCATAGCAAGTTGTCATATGGTCAACCCACCTTATCCGTTGTGCAATGATGTGAACTTTGCCATATCTCGTCACCGGTTCCCCCCCCCCCCCAAATTCCTCACCACCCCCTCCCCATCACATGTCTCTGGCTTCGCTTATCACCCAGCGGGAAGTGGTTGTGCCACACGATGGCGTTCGCCTTGAGGCCAGCTGGCTATGTTGGAGAAGAGAAAAAAAACCAGTTCAATTGTATTGAATCGGCTGTCCCGCGTAATGAATTAAATCCATTAGCGGAAAGAAGCGTGTAATCCACGATACAGACAATCCTTTAATAGGGCCCTCGCGCCAAGTGGCGGTGTAGAAATGTAGTTAGGAAGGAAAGTGTTGCATGAAATGCTTGCTGAGGCAGCAACACAAATAATTTTATTCAAAATCAGGCTTCTTAAAAATTGTGCGAAACATTCACTCCAGTAAATGAAATATCTAGATTACCTTGCGCCTGCATGCCTTGCGAGCTTACCAACAAGCATGATAACGTTTTATAATGTATGCTTGCATGAGCATGAAAGTACTCTCGTAATAATACAACATGCATGTTCGTAGCAAAATCGATACTTATCGATTATTTAACCGTCCGTGACTTTCGTTTTTTTTCTAATTTTTTCCTCGTGGTCTCCATATCAGGGGACAGAAACTGCTGCATCATTTGAAAATAATTTAGCGTAAAACACAGGTGACCTATTTGACAATAATGGCCGAAATAGAATCGTGGCATCCCGGTGGACTTGAACAAGCTTTTGTTGATAGTGCACCGCCCTCAGAGATCAGAAACGATCGCTAATGTTTCGTGGATTCGAGCCCCGAGTTTGTTTTCATTTGTCCTCCGACCCTCGGCTGATCATATTGCTTGGACGCACGGCCACACAACAATAATCTATCGTCTCGCTTTCAGGGTTTCCCAATGCTCCCTCCTCCCTATCGAGCGGCCCTCGAGGCGGCATAAATTATCAGATCCGGTTCAAGGTGTTTAAACTTCAAGGTCAGCAACAGCCGAAGATGCGACGCCCGTTCCAGCCGCTTTAGGAGGGTGGTTGGAGGGTTGTTGGATTCTTTACGTTCGGTTGACTTTTCATAAGTCGGCTTTACGTGCTGCGGCTGCACCCTGTTGCAACCAAATAGGTTGCGAAATCAACAAGTAGCGTGTAATTCAAACAGGGAAGTTAGCCAGCTTGTGAGCGCAACGGTGTTGTCTGTTGTTTTAACCGGTTTTCGCACAATGTTTCCCTTTCTTCTTCCTCGTTGTAACAGGGCGGTTACGGTCAAATTGCTAGCGGCGGCAGCCCGTATGTGAACGGCCCCGCCAGCCATGACGACATCGATGATAATGACTAAGCACTGCTCTTGGGCAAACCATCCAACGAAGGCGACAGCTCGTTTTTGAGTAAAACCACCTGCTTGCTTGCTGTGTCGCACTGAACACGGGTCCAACTTTAGTTTCCACCACAGTTGCATCGTAGGCGTATTATTAGACGAACACTGGTCAAACTGATTGAATAGAATCCACCGTAGATCGTAGATCATTCATGATTTTATTCCAAAGCGTTTGATTTTTCTTTTCTTATTAACATTCATGTGACGCTTTAAAAACAAAATTGGACAGGTTAACTTTTTATAAAACTTCATCAAGCGTAAACCTTGAACAGAACACTTATAATCACGGCCCGACAGTTCACTTCTTTGTCGCAGCACTTTTGTTGAATCTAATAACGCCCTACATCACCGCCAGGGCACAACGAACAACCGCCGTTTCCGGAATGTTTTCAGTGGTTACCGGTAGTACCTCGCCGATGACTTAAATCAATGTATTAGTTACCGTCCCGCTGTTCTTAGTACCTTTTCTTGACTACCCGCACGCAATCCTCGCACGGTGAATGCGTTCGTCGAATGAAATGTGTTGTAAAAGACTGCTGTAGTGTTGCGAATTCCGTGAAGCACCTACCCGGTTTGATCCGCTCCAGGAATAGCGATGGTGCACCCAGTTCCGGGCAGTACCAGCTTACGCGTTCTTAGGACCAAAAAAAATTAATTTAGTATCCTCGAAAAAACACGAAAAGGATTGACGTTGCAATGGACCCACAAATCTGATGAAACGTGTTGCTGATTCCACGTTTTCAACACTGCATGAAAAGAGAAAGTCTCTTCACACCAAACGTGTTCCATAACTCTCTTGGTTTTCTAGTCCGTAACCCCTATTTTTTTATACACGAAAAGGATAAATATGGCAAGGGGGTGCACTCTCCCCTGTCCGATCCTCAATGTTTTGTTATGCACGCAAAGAAAACATGCCGAGCATTCACCCACATAGTTATCTTATACACGTAGGTTCGGTTTATCACCCACACCCCTACATTGATAAATCATGGAAAAAGAAAGGCTCAAAACACGACATTGTTCCAGTTCCTCTGGCCGGACTTGCAATTATGGTCCCACCTGAATTTGTATTTGACGTTTCGTTTGGCCGTTCGCGGAAAGGAGGTGATATTGTGAGTTTAAGCTAAACATAATTTAGCATGAACATGCTGAACCGGTGTCTTTGAACACATGTTTTATCGAGTCGGGTGAACTTAGGGGCTTCGCAAAAAACCTAGAGGGATGAAGTGAGGGTGGGCGACCAATGCACTAGTATTATGAACCTTATATATTATATTATGAAATTTATATATTATAAAATTATATTATTTTTGTGGCATATTTCTGATAAACGTAAAGCTAGTGAATGTTTCACAAAGCAAATTGCATTGAAACATCCTGCAATATTGCGAAGGAAGTTTTAAAATTCTATGGCCTCAAGTTGCACGGGTTAAGACATTAAACATAATAGAAAAATATTGTATTGCTCATCAACGTATTTTTCTACTCACCAAACTGTTTTTTTAAACAATGATTCCATTAGTAGATTAGCCTAACAATGATTCTACAATTACAACAACAATAGTTAGTCAGTTTCAAAAATTTATGCAGATTTTAGTTTGTTACATATGTTCCAAAAAAACAAATTTTCCAGTCCATTTTTTGTTAAAATAGAGCCCCGTAGCTTTGAGTGCTAAAGCATTTTTAACTTTACTAAGGTTCTGGTCTCTGGATGAGTTTCTGGCTTTACTGGTTCAGATCTCATTGCCATTGAGTTCTCAGCAACTATTATAAGGGGAATATCGAATGTTTGGAAATTGTTTGAATTCTACACCGTACTCATCAGAAGCATATCGAGTAAATCAACGATTGGTCCCATTTATATGCAGATTTTTTTTCTTTTACCTTAAAATTGACTTGCACGAACTTGAAACCAATGCTTAACCTTTTCCTTTTTTTTCCTTTTCTAGCAACCACCATGGAAGGCAACGATAAATTAAATTTACCGAAAAACAAAGAGGTGAAAAATGCTACAACCTCCCCACTGAAATCTCCTATCCAACAGCTGCAGCTGCTCCCACAACAAACATCCGGCTCAGCCACAGGTACGTATTTAATCAAACTGAACTGCAGTTGTAACACCTCGATACTGCGTAAACTTATACTTCAGCCTCTGTATTGGCAATGGAATCTATGGGTGTACAGGAATACGTTGTTTTTTTTTTTTATTGCATCCATAACATTCCACCTCTATTTTGTAGAGTGCATTCGTTCGCAGTGTGAGATGTTTCCTTTCATACTCTATCTTTCATCATTACGCAAGGTAACCGAAAACAAGCGTGTCTCAGAATGAAGGTCCCACGTGAAATAAATATTGGAAGCTTCAATCCCCCCCCCCCCCCCCCCCAGCATAATGAAAAAGGAGCTTTCATTGATAAAACTACAACCGTTGCTCCTACACAGCCGAACAAAGCAACGGCGCACGGTGAATGCGTGTGGAAAAAGTGCTAAGAATATTCGCGATATATGAGAGAAAACTCTCACTGGCCTTGTACGTCATATTGCCTACACTCACACGCTCTCTCTCTCTCTCTCTCTCTCTCTCTCTCTCGTCCAAAAGCGATGGTTCGCTCTAAAAAATTGGGAAAGCTCAAACCAGTCCAAACCAGCTCTCGCGGCAACGTCACGGAAAACGATGTGATGAAACTGGCGCTCTGGAACGAAAGTTTTATCGGGGTTTTAGTTTTTCTTCCGACGTGCGACTGACATGACGCACACCGCTGTTGATACTGGTTCGGTCGTGAAAATTCGGTTCGGTCTAGTGTTTTGTGTTGATGGCAGCAGTGGCAGAACTTAGTGCATACATGTCGAAGGCACCTGGCACAGGCGCAGCGATGGGTGCTGTCAATTTTAACCAAATTGACTAAGTGCTAGTTCGCAAGAGTTTTCTAGCAAAGGTCGATTAAGTTCATAGAACCTTAGTGGAAGAGAAAATACTAACAACACCACACTTTTTCGGAGGTGTATACTTGTTTTTTTTCTCCCTTACAATTCCTCTACCGTTCTGCCGAAGGAATCGTTGTTCGTTCGAACCCATACCGGAAATAACAAACATTCAGAACCTTTGGTTTCGTTTCGGATTTCTTACTTCTTATTTTTCGTTCGAATCAAGTATTGGAGGGTAAAAATAATGCAATAAACGAGTTGATGTCGGATTTGCAGTAAAAAAAAAACTCCTGGCCACTTGCTGTTTAAACGCAAAAAAGGAACCTAAAAGAAGACCAGCAACGAGCCGGCATAAAGTATTGCGCTCTCGATAGAGTTCCGGAAGCGGAAACATAAACGTTTCATTTGGTTGTTCGAATAAAACATTCACACGCGCAGCAACACGAATTACAATCTGTTTATAATTAAAAAAAAGATAGAATCATTAGAAGTATGCATGATAAATAAGTTTGAACTGAAATTTCACTGTAAATTAATTTAATTTTTCTGATGTTCGATGTACAAAAAGAAATTTCATTATTATATGAAAACCTTAGGAGAGATTTATATAAACATCTTATTATATTAATATTATTACTACTTCATTTATACGACTATTTTACTAGAAATGTTTAATTATGCCCTTTAATCGTCACCCTTTTGTCTAATTTAATGTTTGTTAAGTAGCTACAGAGCTCCACACCAACAGATAAGCATTTTCGCACGATTGTTAAGCTCCACGCTATGGTTCAAAGTGCTCCATTAATTTGACATTACTGGCAATCGTATGTGATTGTGCTCTAGTGAACATATGGGGTGATTGAATTTCAAACTTTAGTCGTTTGCCTCCCAACTCCCAATCCCTCGACTAGTCCTCGGCAGGACGACAAATGTTTGGATCCAACAAGCTCGCTGCAAAGGGGAAGAGAATCCCGGTGGCTGCAAAATGATTGATTGATTGGTTTGGAATTGAATTTCGAATATCATGAAATCTCGATGGTCCATTTTACCGACCTGACCGCCTCATTGCTGTTACTCAATCGTGAAACGTTTGTTGATAAAAAAAACATATCAAATGATTGAGTGTTAAACAAATAGTTATCTATTGAATTTGCTTCGTTGGATAATTGAACATGCAGGTGTGAAATTTTACTGTGAAAAAATGAATGACGGATAAATATAGTGATGCGCCTAAGTCGGAACCTCACAAAAACATTTTCCTATTGGAATGTAAGGTTGGTTATGTTTGCTTCAGATGTTACGGACCTCTTCAACTCCGTGAGCAACCTGAGGCGTGCGATGAACGAACGCATGAACGGACCGATGAGGACCAACTCCGGGTGGCAAAAGCAAATTCCAACCATTCCGGACTTCACTGCAAGTATCCTCTTCCGGTTCGGGTGCTCGGAAGCGTGCATTCGATCGGCGAGGCTTGCCGTTTGAAAATTGATCGCACTCGACAGCAACATCTACACGCTTTACAACCATGCATTTTGTCTCCGGCAAGCAAACTCATCGTGCTCAGCAACTCCATCCGAGCAAGGTGCGAAATCCGTGTGAAGCTGGCTCACCTCGATCCACCGCCATCCGCTGCTAGTACCGTTCGCGCTCGCGGTCGTTTGAAAGTTTTTGCCGTTTGCCAGTGAAGCGAAACCACCATCGGTGAACGATGATGAATTTCTGCGGCTGGTTGAAGGTATTCAAACGAAAGGAAAAACAACCTGCCGGCGAGGGTGGTAGGGAAGATGGTGACGATGAACAGCCGCCGGGTGAAAACGCTTCGTCGACCGGCGAACGACGATGGCCGGCGAACGAAAAACGCGCTAGTAATGGGCGCTCCGTGGGGGGATGGAAGAGGAAAATTAAAAGTGTCACTAAACAGTCGGGCACCGAGCGGACTAGCTGCCAGCAGGAGCAGGAGCAGGAACGGGAAGCCGCGAACGAAGAAATCGACACGAAATTGGATGGAAAAAATCAGCAAACTAACACAGTTGAGGCTACCGACGCTACGGATGAAGGTGAGTGCGTGCCACTGGAGATCTTTCCCCTGACCTTACGAGATGAAGAAAATGTGAAAAACTTTCTCTTCCTTACGGGAGTGGACGAAACCAACCGTGACTGTATTCAATTGCCGGAGCTGCATTGCATTTAATCGATCGGTGTTTACTAAGCAGTGTCGCAAAAATGAAGCTCTTCGATTGAAGATCAGTTTTATCGACAGAGTGAATTTAAAAATCGGAGTCGACGAGCAATAATTCTTCATACACACCGGTATGGAGACGCCTGGTCTTCCATTCGTTTGAAAGGCACCAGGCGTTTCCATTCGATATTTGATATTTCCTGGCATTAATTTTCGATAGATTAAAATGTGTCATTATGCATTCATCAATAGTTTCAAATCAATGGATTAACTTCTATCGGACTTATCTTTTCACAAGCTACCAAGGAGACTAGACGATATATGCTCAAGAATGGAAAAAATGGGGAAAAAGCGAATTTTAATGAGAAAGCTAAATAGTCGCTGAGCAAGACAGAGCGGAATTGAGTTCCAATACATCTTAAACGAATACATCGAGTATGAAAAATAAGTTAAGAAGCATTTGCCAGGGGTTTGCATGCTACAACGTTTTTCAGTGGACAAGCAATCCAATGGATTTTATTTTTGAAATTATGAAGCATAAAGTTGTCCAACCCCACGAAACTGTGACTTTTCTAGTAAAGATTGGTTATCCGAAGTTTGGAGCATGGATAAACATATATATAGATACGTTAAGCGTCGTTGCTTAGCTTATTGCCGATACTGTAAAATGTTTGATTATCATAAAAGGAAATCTAGACATTTGAATCTGAAAATAGTTAATCGAAACAACTTTTACAAACACAAATATTTTCTACTCAGCTAGTTGCACCGGTTCAAGTATCACGTTTAATGCTGGAACACATCAAATCTGGATTGAGTGCTACTTCATAAACACTTGCTGTTTGCTTTCTTATCTTTTCCTACTGCTTACAAGCCTGTCAATGACGCTTCCTACGCCCGGAACGCAACACTTGTTAACCTTCGTCCCAGTGGAAAACTGACGAGCCTCTTGAACTACTCCTTTTTCAACATTGACCTACCAAATCGTTCACGGACAACATTTTACAGCACGCTTTAAACATGAACTCGTACGGCTCCATCCATCATCAACTAACCAAACGTGACCCTGTCATCGATCCAGCATACAGCATCCACACACACTCTCTCTCTCTCGCAGCACCGTATGTTAATTTGTGCATCCAAAAACGTACACGATCCTCCCGACATCATGTCATGTTACCGGATTTGCAACGCTACAGGGAGGAAATGATTAAAAAGCACGCGGCTCTGTTCATCCGTGCAACGTGTCACATCAAACGAGCTTCGTTCTTCTCGATCCGTGTTTTGATTATTTTGCAGTCCCGCAAGAAATGATGTTCTAGGCACAGGTTCTGAGACGTGGAATCACTAGCTCTGTGAATTGACGCTTATGTTGAACTGGTTTTGAATACGAAATATGCAATTGAAAAAAAATATCCTAAAACAAGGGCATTGATTTTCTAGCCACTATTCTATATTTTGTGTCCCATTTTAATCAGGCCAGATATTCTGAACTTTCAATGCCAATCCCAGTTCAACATAAGCGTCAATTTACAGAGCTAGTACCCGCTTGTACGCATCGTGCGACGTCTCCTTGTAAATTGTAAATTAGCTATAAGAAAACAAATGTGACCAAATATATGTTTTTATAAAAAAAAAAATCTTCAAGAGGTAATTGCAACTCCTTCAAATGTTTATAGGAGTTGAGACACTATCAGATCTATATTTGTTACGTACCTCGTAATTTCGCTTTAGGATGTATACGACTTGAAAATTGAAGAATTGTCGGGAAAACCGTATTTTAACGCAATACTTATGATGCATGATAATGGTATACTTATCTTCTGATGAAAATCGCAAATATTTAAATAATGTTTCACGCTTTCAGCTTCGGGTTTCAACAGTATTATGCCAAATGTTTGTTTTTAAACAACCTTCCCTAATCCTCGCAGGTATTGAACCATGCGCGTGACACGATGGAAAGTTTAATCAAAACAAAATATTTACTACCTATATTGCTTGCTGTTTGACTCTCGACTTTTTCCCGACCCCTGAGCCACGGTTTTCCTCTCTACCTTTAGTCGGAAGGAACTAGCGACTGGTTACTTTCAATCGAGGAACCATGTCGTAAATGTCGATAAAGTGAACCAGGTGAGAGTATGACGTGTGGCAGGGTGATGTCTTTTGATGAACAACACTAAGGCCTCACTTAGTCAGATGGTGAAGGCTGAGAAAACTCTCAGCGAGGGCTCACTGCGTTACGGCGCTGCTGCAAGGTGGGAGTTTTCTTGGAATGATCCGAATTGTGTCGTCGACACCCGGCTACGTTACAGGCTGATGCAATATTCGTGTGACCCTGCCATTAGTGCTTGTCGTTCGTAATGCGTCATAATCGTGGAATAATATAAACATTTCAAAGGGAAACTGCACAACACGGCCCGTAACGATGCGATACTCAAGGATTGAGTTGTTTACAGCACTCTAAGGGAAAAAAAAAGCATGGTAGCATGATATTGTGCCGCAGGACGGAACGTTTTGTAGGACGCTTATTAAAACATACCCTATAAATCATCTTGTTTCGTCTCGTTCGTTAAACGTAAAACATGAGTAAAATAATACAGAGTTGTGCTAATGTAGCATCCTTTCCATTAGTTATTCTTATCCGTTAGATTTTAAGAAACTTTTGTTCATTTATTTTCCATCATCAATTATTTTTCTGTCTAAACTTCACTACTAGCAGGATTCCACATTCCACTTTCCACAATATTTCCGTCCTTATTCCGACGCTAACTTATGGAAACGCTTTTAAATTGTGTCCTCGTTAACGGAGCTCTTTTTAACTACCCAGTATGTTTGGCAATCGAGTTTTATTAGAAACATACTATTATCAACTCTAACTTTCAATCGTGCACCGGCAATCCCTTCATTCCTTTGACAAGCATCTTCATTTCATCAGCATTTTAAACACCACTTTAAAGAGACTTTTCGATTTTTAGATCAGTTGAGGAGGGGCTTTCCGGCATTCGACTTGGGCTTAGGATGAGACTCTTCAACTATTCAAGATCAACAGTAGTGTAAAGAAAGTGTGGTTTCACTCGGGTTTTTTAGTTTTACTTAGCTTAATTTTATTAAGAAAAAGAAAGGTAATAAATGACTTTAAGAACGAGTGGACGTCCGGCGAGTACGTCTGTGCGCGACCGTTGCTCGTTGTGAAAAGGATGCCGGAACCACTTGCTACCAATTACTCGCGCTCCTGAATGACAGTTCGCCTGGCTTCTCAGTAGCGCCTACTGTCATTCGCACGGGCGAAATTTCGCTCGTTACATTCTCCCCCGGGTGCGGTTACTGCGAATGAATCGCACCTTATGGTCCTATGTCAAGAACCACCAGCTTTGTCACGGGCCGCCGCAGTATACCATGCGTCGTCTTCACGTAGGCCTGGCGTATTCGTCCGTCCGCCCCCGTGATTGGTTCCGTAACTCGCCCTCTGACCCATCTGTTCCTCCTATTTTCATCCGCGATCAATACCACGTTGCCTTCCTGTAGGGGTCTTGTCTCCTCAAACCATTTCGTCTGCTTACGCAACTCTGGCAGGTATTCCTTCAGCCAGCGTTGCCACATTCTGGCGATGTGTAGTTGGATCCCGGCCCAAGCTTCCTTCGACGCGCCCCGTCTGGTCAAAGGGGTCTCATCCCATGATTTGCGGCCGCTCGAGCTACCCAACAGAAAATGGTTCGGCGTCAAGGCTTCTGATTCCGCCGAGTCCAATGGCAGGTATGTTAGCGGGTGGGAATTCACGATGGCTTCCGCTTCCGCCAACATCGTCTCAAACTCCTCGTGCGACAATTTGCCCTCCGTATAGGCGTCTCCAATCGCAGCTTTCACGGACCTCACTAGACGTTCCCAAGCGCCCCCCATATGTGGCGCTCCGGGAGGGATGAACTGCCATCTGGTGTTCTCATCGGTGAATGTTTCCAGCATCCCTTGGCTGATTTCGTTCCGCAGAATACGCGCTGCTCCCTGGAAATTCGTGCCGTTGTCGCTGTAGATCTCTTTCGGCGGACCTCTTCGGCAGCAAACCTTCGCACGCACAGAATGAGAGAAGCGGTCGATAGATCGCAAGCCACTTCAAGATGAACGGCGCGGGGTCGTGAGGCACGTAAAGAGCGCTACCCACCTCTTTACATTCGCTCGTCCCTGTTTAATCAGAAAGGGACCAAAGTAGTCGACTCCTGTTCGGCTGAAAGGTGGCTCGAAGATGGCGAGTCGCGCCTTTGGCAAAGCTGCCATTCTGGGAGGCGCCGGAATAGTTCGACGTACTTTACAATAGCAGCAGTTCCGGATAATTCGCTTAACCAACGGCCTTAACTTGGGTATGGCGTACTCCTGCCGAATTTCGTTCACTACTGTCTCCGAATGCGCATGACGATACTTGCGATGCAGCTTCTCGACCAGTAACGTTGTACAGGGATGTTGCCTTGGTAGAATGATCGGGAAACGCACATCATATTCCAAGTGGTCTGCTGTTGCGAGTCGACTTTGCTGCCTTATCAATCCTCTTTCGTACATTATGGGGCAGTAAGTGTGTATACTGCTTGTCTTTTCGATGGTCGGCGAGTCAGTCATGAGCTCAGCGACCTCATCTGGGAATGCCTCGTTCTGTACCTGTCTCAATAATTCAACCCTAGCCATCATCAGCTCTTCCTGGGTGAGTGGACCGATCTTACGAGCACGCCCTGGCTGAATATTACTGGCAAACCGTCGTACATATGCCATGGTCCTCAACAAACGCTCCCATTTGGAGAATCTTTCGTACTTCAATAGGGGTACCCATTCGACAAGTAGCAGAAGCGTCGCCCTCATTTCCTCGGTAGGGCTTCCGAGAGCTCGCGGTGTCGTTGGCCAATCAGCTTCTGGTGAGAGAAGGAAGGTCGGCCCGTGAAACCATTTGCTCTCTTCTTTGAAGTATGGACCGCTTCCCCACTTTGTTGCCTCGTCTGCCGGGTTCATGAGCGTAGGCACCCATCGCCATTCCTCCACCGTGGTGATATCCTGAATTTCCGCGACTCGATGCGCAACATATGGACGATAATTTCGCGGGTCCGCTCGTATCCAGGACAACGCAACTGAGCTATCAGTCCACAGGGTTCTTCGTACAATGGGTATGGGGTGGTATTCGATCGCAAACTTCATCATTCTCGCTCCCATGATGCAGGCTTGCAGCTCCATTTTAGGGATGGTCACCGGTTTCAGGGGTGCCACCTTAGCTTTCCCGGCGATCAGCGTGCATCGTGGTAGTCCTTGTGAGTCGACAATCCTTAAGTAGACGACACATGAATAGGCCAGAGGGCTGGCATCGACGAACACATGAAGTTCCCCACTCGCGTAAGACTGCTCTGTGGCTCGCGAGAAGTAGCAGCGCGGTATCCGCAGGTCTCTGATGCATGGGAACATCTTTATCCACCGTCGCCAGTCAACTAACTGAATGTCCCTGATCTCATCGTCCCATCCAGTTCCGGCACGCCAGAGGTCCTGTATCAGAATCTTCCCATGGATGATGAAGGTCGCAAGTAAGCCTAACGGATCGAACAGTGACATAACGCAGCGCAACACTTGACGTTTGGTAGGCGTAACATCCCCTTCATACAGCGTCGTCAGTTCCGGGCTCGTTACCGTATTGAAGGCAAGATCATCACTCTCCGGGTTCCACATCATTCCTAAAACTCTCTCGTTTTTGCTAGTCTCCATTAACGTTTTGTACGTGGGGTTCTCGCCTGTTCCAAAATGCTCTACTACGGCTGGGCTATTGGACACCCAGTTTCGTAGCTGAAACCCTCCGTCCTGGAAAACCTGGCGCACCTCCTGCGATATCCGAATGGTTTCCTCCTCGCCGGCGAAACTGTCAAGGTAGTCGTCAACATAGGTCCCGTTGAGTATGCCTTCGACCGCTCGAGGGTGGCGCTCCGCGTGATACTGCGCGTTCCTGTTTTTAACATACTGGGCTGACGCGGGGGAACAGGTGGATCCGAACGTCACCACGTTCACAAGGTACACGTCAGGATCCTTCCGGGGGTCTGTTCGCCATAGAAATCTTTGCGCGTGACGATCCTCAGGGCGCATCAGGATTTGCAGAAACATTTCTTTCACGTCCGCACTTACGGCATACTGATACAACCTAAAACGAAAAAGAACGCCCACCAGGGACACCAGCTGATCTGGTCCTTTCAGCAGCACGCTGTTCAGGGAAACGCCATTCACCTTTGCTGCTGCATCCCAAATGATCCGCAGCTTCCCTGGCTTCTTGGGGCTAGTAACTGTCCCTAGGGGCAAATACCACACTTTGCCGGGGACCGCGGTGCTCAATTCCTCCTTCGTTGCTCGGTGGATGTATCCCTTTGCCTCAAACTCTCGGAGTTGCTGACACACCCTTTCACGTAAGGTGTTGTCCTTCCGCATCCTCCTTTCGAGACATTCAAGTCGACGTCGGGCCATCGCATAATTGTCCGGCAACATCACCGCATCCGTTTTCCACAGCAAACCAGTTTGAAACCGGTTACCCACTCGCTCGGTCGTAGCCTCCAGTATGTCTAGAGCACGCTGGTCCTCAGGGCTCCTCAGAATCGGTTTCCCTGAACCCACTTGCTCGAGATCAAAAAAGGTCTTTAGGGTCTCGTGAAGGTCCTGATCTCTGCTCTCGCAAATGTGGAAGGAGTGACTCGTCCTGCACCTCGTTCCACCTCCATAGACACACCATACGAGGCGGGTTTTCACTGCCGTTGGTCCGGGGCCTTTACATTCACGCGTCTTCAGTGGCACCGCAAGATGTAAGTTATCCAGCCCAATCAATATGCGTGGCTTAGCATCTTCGTAGCTCCGTAGGGGCAGGCCTCTTAATTGCGGGAACTTTACTGTCTCTTTTCCAAGCTGAAATGATTGAACGGGAAGATTCAGTCGCGATACTGTGCGCACGTTTTCGACCGTGTAGGTCCGAGGAGAATCAACAGGTCCGATCCTCAAGGCAACACGCATCGATTGCCTCTCCGTCCGTGCGCTGTCCCCCGTCCAGTGGATGCAGAGTGCTTCCTGTGGTCCTGAAACTCCCAGTTGTTCGGCAACTTCATGGTCCATCAGCGTCAGCGAGGATCCCTCGTCCAGAAAGGCGTATGTCTGCACGGTTCCATTTGGTCCGCTGAGGGTAACCGGCACGATTCTGAATAGTCCTCCATCGGCATCGTGGAAGAGGTTAGCCGTTGACGTCGCAGGTCCATGTTCCCGGGTCGTGTGCAGGAGGTGGTGGTGTCGGTACGTACAACCGTCGATACCACATCGTTGAGTCACTCTGCAGTTCCGACGACTATGTTTCCTCAGACACTGGAAGCAGAGGGAGAGTGCCCGTGCCTTTTCCCAGCGCTCGGTGACTGTCAGGCGGCTGAACCGACCGCATGCACTCGGCACGTGTCCTTCCTCGTTGCAGAATTCACAAATTTCACTATTTCTCCGAGAGGACGATCCGCTAGGTTCGGGTAGCGAGTGAGCATTTACGTGGCCTCGCATGCTTTTCTCTTTCTTCCAGAGCGACTCGGAGCTGACCGTTACCAAGCTCGACGCGTCCTTCACTATCTCGTTCATGTACTGCGAGAATACCGTCAGGTTAACAGTGGCTTTCCTTGAATAGCGCGCCCATTGAAGCGCAAAGTCCTTGGGCAGCTTTCCGACCAACTCTTTAATCAGTGTCGGGTTGGTCAGGTGCGCCCATTCATTTGCCGCGACAATGTGATCGGCTAACGCCTGTACTGCTGTGCCGTAATCAATCAAGCTTTCTAATTTTTCCGTTTTAGGAGAAGGCATTCTCCTTATTTTCTCGCTCAGCACTTCGATCAGCTGATCGGCCCGACCATAACGCAACCGCAGGGTTTCAATGACTTCAGGAACTACCGACGGAATAATCAGTCGGCTCCGAACGGCTTCTAAGGCAGGGCCCTTCAGGCAACGTTGCAGTCGCAGCATATTTTCCCAGTCAGATAGCCCGCACATCTGTGTCGTGTGCTGATAATGTGAGAGAAATAACGGCCAATCTGCCGGATCGCCCGTGAACGTGGGCAGATCCATCGGGATCGCAATGTTCCTTCGCTCACTCGTCTCGGCTCTCCGCAGGTACGGATGGCTCGGAAGCGAAGGGCCCAAGAATCCGTCCCGCTCTCGCACTGGCTCCCCCGGCTCGCATCCTTGCCACGTGCGAGCCGTGTGCGTTTGTCCGTCGGGTTTGTTCGGCTGGCCTTTTGTTATCATTGAGGATCCGATTTGCTCTCGCACTTGCGCCTCTGGTTCGCCTCCATGCCATGTGCGAACCGCGTGCGTTTGAGCGTCGGATTTAGTCGGCGGCCATCTTGCCGTTATCGAGGGACCTGGGGCTTCGAGCCGCTCTCGCACTTGCTCCTCCGGTTCGCCTCCATGCCATGTGCGAACCGCGTGCGCTTGAGCGTCGGTATTAGTCAGCTGTCCTTTTGTCGTCGTCGAGGGTCCTGATGTTCCGAACGGCTCTCGCACTTGCTCCTCCGGTTCGCCTCCACACCACGTGCGAACCGCGTGCGCTTGACCGTCGGGCTCTATCTCCTCATACTCTTCCCTCAGCAGCTGCTCAGCTGCCCTCAGGTACCTTACCGCCACCTCCATCTCCGCCCTTCTGCGCTCGGCTTCCGCACGTTGGCGCAGTAGCGCAAGCTTCCTGGACACCAATTCGGGGGTCGATGCTCTCGGTGCGGCTTCCTTCTCTGGCCTATTTGTGCCCGTAATGCGTCGGGCTTCTATATGCGTGGCACTGGCCGTAGTGGGTCCGGCATCCATCTGAGAGTTACCGGCGGTAGCGGGTCTGCTGTCCAACGGTAATTCAACGCACGTTGTGCATATCCACGCTCTCTCGCTCACCGAATCTCCTACACCTGCACACGAAAAGTGCCACCACATCTCACACGCGTCGCATTGCACGAACGATTCCTCTTTCTCTGCCGTTTGGCACCCGGCACACGTATCTTTACTCATTGTTCGATCGTTCTTAAAGGATGTAAAGAAAGTGTGGTTTCACTCGGGTTTTTTAGTTTTACTTAGCTTAATTTTATTAAGAAAAAGAAAGGTAATAAATGACTTTAAGAACGAGTGGACGTCCGGCGAGTACGTCCGTGCGCGACCGTTGCTCGTTGTGAAAAGGATGCCGGAACCACTTGCTACCAATTACTCGCGCTCCTGAATGACAGTTCGCCTGGCTTCTCAGTAGCGCCTACTGTCATTCGCACGGGCGAAATTTCGCTCGTTACAAGTAGCCATTCCGTCAACATTTCGCCAATTTCCAGCTCAAGCCGAAGCGGCATTTGTCGATCGAGAGAATAATTTGCCATGAAAAGGAAGAACAAATGCGTGGTTTACATTCTATAAAAACAGAAAAAAGTGCCAGACGTTTTGATATCTTCAGCGCACGCTGACTTAAATAGCTGCCAATTTGGTCAGATTTTGTCGAGTTGAATCGACACAAACCATTTGAAACCCGCAAATGTTGATTCTACATTTTCATCCTTGCTTTATTTTTTTTTCTTTCACCCCAAGTTCACCTCAAAAAACTGGTGGATAAATGCAGGCTTCAGAAATTATATGACACATTATTTTGAATATCTTTTGCAGTTGGTTCATGTTGATTAAACCATTTCGCTTGTATTCGTCGCTCTTAACAACTCATGATTTGCTCTTCAAGTTTTATTATTTGATGATTTATTATTCCTTCTCAATGAGATTTTTTTTCCGAAATAACTTTTGTAGCACCCTTTCTGAAAATGGATTTGAAGTATCCTGGGACGGGCAAGGGGTGCTG
The DNA here is from genome assembly GCA_914969975.1 of Anopheles atroparvus. Taxonomy (NCBI): domain Eukaryota; kingdom Metazoa; phylum Arthropoda; class Insecta; order Diptera; family Culicidae; genus Anopheles; species Anopheles atroparvus. The sequence goes on along the minus strand of CAJZCY010000004.1, from coordinate 29,857,740 downwards.
GAAGGGGCTACACAAATCATTTCGTGTGGCAACATATTTCTCATGATTTCAAAAGCTTTTCCAGTAACTAACATGTGCTGGGTTGGTTGAATCGTAAATCCCGGATGGAACGCCAACCTTCCGCATTGAATATTAATGGATCCTATACGCTATGAATGGTGTTTTACTGCTCGTAGAAGGGCCATCTTTGCATTGATGACTTTACGTTTTGCGTGTGGTTGCCTTTCGCATGAATAATTCTGCTCGTTTGTCAAGGGCTACCGAACAATCAGAATCAAACCAAGAACTCAAATAATTCACCAATTCCAAACCCATCACAGAACATTCACAGTATAAAATACTAGCGTAACTTTTAAAGGCAGAATAAAAAGAGAAAAACATTACACCAAACACATGTTGAACTCATTGTAAGGTAGCTTTGTAAATCTGTCATTGGTTTCAAAGATTTGAATTGAACCTGCAATTTATGTTTCTATTTAAACCGAATTTACCCTTGTTTGAGTGAGCGTCAGATTGCAAGGTGTTTATTGTTCAGTGCAGAAACGTCAGCAGCATACAAATGTCTTTATCATCTCATTTATTGTCAAACCTTTAAGTAATTTTGTATCAGCAAAAATATTGTATATTTAACTATAAATCATCATCAAAACTTCAAGTGGGTTATTTAAAAATGGCTGGAATTTTCGTAATATCAATTGGGCGTTTGCACTGCGCAAAGAGAAAAAACAAACAAAATACATCTGGTACCCTTTCGGATATTATTGAATAAGTTATATGGTAGTATGCAAATATATCATTAGGATATGCTTATTTTATTACATCCCGACACATGGCATAATCAGTTCCTTGCTACCTGTAGAAAAAACATGCTACCTGTATTGTTGAACCTGGTACAACAGGTTCCAAACTGACAGAATTTGTAATGCGACTACTACAACCGCAAACCTACTTGTTAAACGTAATAGGGATTTATATTTGTTTGAAAAAAAAATCACTTCAACGTTGGTATCCTGGACCACATTGGCATTTCCAATAAACCCTCGTTCGTTCTCGTTACAGTGAAATTATATTTTCTTCACTCCTCTCAATTCGTATCAGCCTGACCTTTTTTCTCTAATGAATGCGTCAAATGATAGTGTTTTCTGATATGTGTGTGTCATTGAAGATAATTTATCGTTGGAAAATACTTTTTTTCGATGGAAAGAATGAAAATAACATACTTGCTTACTGGAAAACCAAATTGAAGAATGAAAAATTAATTTTGAAATTCGTTTTTATCACTCCTACCAAGTTAATAACAATTTGATTGATTTGATCATCTATATAGATGTAATTAGTATTATTAGCACCATCAAATATAATTCGGTAGTACGTCTACCCCGCTGTTTCTTCTAAAGTAAGTGGATGGTACATGCAGCATCCGTACAAAAAAAGTGTCCGTACACCAAGACCATCCGTGTTCTTAAATAATTCCGATTATCACTCCAGTAGCATGATGTGATCATTGCTCTTGAGCTAGATGCTGTGAAGCATATGCTGTATGAAGAGCCTAGAATTGGTTCATAAAACGTCACCCGTTGATTGCGACTCGGTTTTCCTTTGTGGTCGTTAATACATCAAACAGCGACGTGGAAATTACTGTTCATAAAAAATATCTTCTTTTCATGGCGTCTAACGCCTGCGTTGAGTTCATCCCTTAAAGAACATTCGATTGGCATTCAACGAACAACGCTGAGAAGCTGTACCAAATTGAGCTGTTGAATTCGACCTCATAGAGCAACATATTTATGGAGAAACCAAAGAAAATGGAAACGGGAACGTTCATTTATTATTGCAACGAAAAACTGTGGCCAATTTTTCGGCATTGTGGTTGTCGCAAGCTTCGACGTGCCCATGTGAAAAGCTGGTGGGATTGTTTGCCTTGGCCATAATGGACGTCAACGTGCCCAAGGTCAAGCCAGCCAAATGACGCCAGAAGAGAATATACGAGGATGAGGTTTTCGAGTGACGTATTTCACTTCCGTTGGTTGTTGCGCTTTTGTACGCGTCGAGTGTCCATGGTGGATGTCTTATTTCTGTCCTTTGATGATGAAAAGACCAGCTGAGAGGCCATCGCTTTCCATCGGCCTAGGACCGTGGCCTGATGAAAGTTTTGAAAAACGATACTAATGATACTACCACAAGGACTTTGCTTTGCTCGACAATTACTTCATCCTATCGTGGGAAGAAGTATGACTGAGAGGAGCCAGTTGTGAAGAAAACAAATGGAGACGTTAAATAGACCAATCTTGTGTTTGCTTAGAGGCTATTAAACTTAAGGGACCGTAATCAAGTGCGAAGCACATTTTATCAAATGTAAACAAATTCATTTCATCTGTAGAGATGAAAGAACAAACTCTAACATAAGATTCCTAAAGTTCTAAATTCAAAATGATACATTTTTGCACATTTCCAACATGGAAAACGTTGTACAGCTTACCTGAATAAGATAGAATAGGGATATCAGGATGTTTTCTAACTATTTTTAGAAATGATTTGCACAATCATCATACGATTCGCTTATGGTTATTACCTTCGCTAAAGGATTTTTTCCCATGTTTAGCAAAACGCGCTGTAGTCAGGACATGAAATACAATTTTCTACGCTCCTCGTGACTACATTGCTTGAAGGACAGTGTAACCATTTCTTTGACGTTCACGCAGATGAAGACAGCAACAACAACGGCGATCCATTTGCGAACCAACAAATGGCTCTATGTATACACCCGGATCAACCGGCTAGAAAGGATGGTGCAGGATTCAGGAAAGGCAGAGATCGGAAGCGTCTTCTACGACGGTAGCCGCAATTGTCGGGCTTTCGCTTTTGTCTGGTATGCGAAATATTTGCTCAATTAAAGAAAAAACGGAATGGCAGTGCGGAAAGCGAAGCTACCGTTTTTTACAAAGTTTGTTCTCCAAATTCTGTTTTTTCGTTTCCTCAACGTCCTCTAATTTAAATCTCTACAAATATTTCCTTTTGCTTGTTCTGAATCTCCTGTCGGGTTTTCTTTTTTGTACGAATGAAACATGAAATGAAATATTTACTTTATCGTAATTCAATCTGAAGTGAACGTTTTGCAAAAAAGCAGGAAAACTCCACGGCTCTGGCTGCCCGTTGCAAAGTGTTCTGGAAAAGCTGAGTTTAGGTTCAATGAAAATGAAATGATCAAGAAATCGTATTGTGTTTCTTGTAGTTGCGGTACCAACAGATCTTAGATGCTGAAACAAGTATTGCACAAGATAAGAACACATCGAACCTGTGACTGTAATCAGATTGTTAATATTTGATGAATCGTTAGCACTTTTATATTATGTAGAACAATAAGAACGTTTGTTTTTTTACAACAAGCCCCGAAACGCTCCAGTGAAAGTCGTACGGAAGTTCAATGAAATTTGTATTTTCGCACTAATGATGTTTCTGGGTACATTGTAAACACAAAAGCAATTAATTATAGCGCTGCCGGGAGCCGCCAAGGACGGCAAGGACGTGAGCGATAGAAAACTTTCGCAACATCCGCCCCAGAATGTGCCCTAGAAGATTGGCGGAAAGGGATTAAGGGATCACACCTCGAGCAGCAACCTAACAGGCTTGGTTGCTGGTGGTTGGACTCGTCGTTCCGCGAACCGCAGCCTGTGCTAATATTTCTGTGGTTGAGATTTGTTTAACTTTACTGGAAAAGTTGCAAAATGATTTACTCCGAGATTCTATATTACAGAAGAGTCCTTCATTAGTTGAATGTATTGTAATAACTATTGCTTTTGGAATTTTGTTCTTTTTCTATAGTTCTACTTTTTTCGTTGTAGTTCTTTGGATAAGTAAAAGCAATCAACGTCATTTTATTTGTGAATAAACTAATCACTAAATCACTTAATCAAGATCCTGAATTACTGTCAAAATTCCTATCTCTATGTCATATGCATTGCTGTAAAAACTTTGAACCGATAAAACGTCCATCCATATCAATATTTGAATGTCTGTATTTTTAAAGCAACACAGGATCCGCTTTATTCCATATGTATGCCTGATAGAAGAAAAAAAAACATATAAAATTCCTACGCTACCTTCATCATCGTTGTCATTCAGGCAATATCTCCGATGGTTGGACACATTGTTCCTGTTGGTCTAGCCAACCTTCTGATCCAACTCACCACTTCCACTCGCGAGGTAAAGTACGTCGAAAGTCAACCGTACCATTTGGCAGTCGCCGTTTTATGTAAGCAGCGCGACAAGCATACTATACTAATCAATCTTTTCTGCCAACAGAGAATCATCTTTGGAAATCGTTGGAAAAGAAAAGACGTTCGATTTTCTCATATTTTTTTCAAGAAACTCTACTTCGAGAGTCTTTTGAGAATTTACCATTATGCCTGCCTATGGTGTTATCACCGTACATCCTTCATCGACAAAAAAGTGTGGTTCCCCTCCATGCTTCGTTTGCCAAAATCAGATCGTTGACACGATAACAGCAATCAACGAACGACATCCGACAGCGAACAATTGGCCAATAATAAGATCCCATCCGTCCAACATGCCACCATATTTTCGAACCTTCTTTGCGAACGATAATGATGGTGCTATGTAACGGAGTTGTATAGGTATGAATGATGGTAAAAAGTTTCCTAAAAAGCAAATATCACCTTACAAAGAAAAATACCACTCTTTCCTTAAGTTGTTCCAAAGCGTATTATTTCTTAAAAGAAGAACAATTTACTTCGCTGATATGCTGTGGAAATGTGGTTTGAAGCTGTGGTTTTGTTTCTAATCAGTTTCCAGATAAGTTGGCTCGTGGTTATCGCCCAACTGTTCTTTATGTTATGCGCTGTGAATACGGAATTTCGGTCTTATCTGCCGTTTGGAGCTTCATATGAATGGTTCTACAATATGGTCGCTTTGCACGTGTATGGTTCCGAGGGCAGACTCACAAGCGCCGATAAGTACATAGCAACAGCTTTCCGAAGAATCCGTACCGCGGTTTATCACACCTGGATCCGATCAGCCATGGCAACTGGTTGGCAAGATCATAATGGAGCGAAATGGAAGAACATTTCTCAGTCAAATTCAGTCGATTTTTCAACAGGTGTCGAGAATTTCGGATCGGATTTCTTTAGTTCTTTTCATGCTCTCATCATACAAATTAGGCTTGCAATGCAAACGAACGGCATATCTGTGACGTCGTTATGGTATGTGGTTGAAGAACGACTTCCTATTCCTGTTCATTACCCCGCCTAGACAGCTGTCAAATTATGCGGTTTGTGGTTTCCTGTGATGTTGACAGCTTCTGTAACTGTTTAGTAACTGTCACTGTTACTGTGAAACAATGCAAGTGAAATCCGGATGATCCATGCTTTCCTACCTACGGTAATTTGGTAAACTTAGCCTTTGTACCGACGTGACAAATCCTAACAAACATCAGTGAAATGAAACTGCTAAACGAGGAATTCAGTATGGCACTTTTTATTTATTTCAAAATTACAACCATGTTCATGTCACGAAAAAGGGAGAGGCAGCCGAACTTTTCATTTTACAGTTTGAAAATTATCGTTGGCTAGAATGTTATCCTTTAAAAAATGTTCATCAAATCATTTCCGATCTTTTCAAGCGAAGATGTCATTGACAGCAATAGGATTTTCTAGTGTAATTGTAGCTTTTTATTGTCATATGATTTTGCAAACCCTGCACGGCGAAATTTGTTTTTGCCTGATAATACTTCGGTGGGTAAAGAAAAGATCAAAGAAGTAAACATTGGAGATCTTTTTAAATTGGTCTGCGGAAAAAGAACGCCTTTTCAGAATTAGTTAGAATGTATTTGTGTGCAGATGGTGAAGCAAGTAAAATAAAAATAAAACCTTTAGTAAAATAAAAATCTATTTCAAACATGTTTGTTGCAAGTAACAAACCATTCCAGAAACGGTCGGATGGTTTGGATATTTAATCTTCAACACCGGTGGACCACCTCGCACCGAAAGGGCAAAAAGAACGCTCGAGTCTTATACCAACATGTGCAAACACCCATTTGCCGGGTTCAATTCTCCGAAGGACTCGGCAAAGATGGCGGCAGCGTGCAGAACCTCGTTTAGAAAATAAACAAAAGTCAGCAACCAAGAGAATGAACGGAACCGATCCGAAGCGCCCTCGGATGCTGGCACCTTTCAAATCCTGCTTAGGGTTTCCGTTGGATTTCATCGTCTGCCGAATGGCGAAAAACAATGGTTCTTTTACGATCGAATGAATAATGTACATCCGGCATTTTTACGCCAATTCAGTTTTTCATTCTTTTTAGCACTGAAGCAATGAAAAATATACCTGTGGCATCGGAGAGGAAGAATAGTTAATCGTCCTCGCGTAGGACGAAAATAGATCATTTCTATCTGGTTAGGGTCAATTATCAATTAACGGTTCAAGTAGATCGGGATTGTTCTACCGATAAAGACCAACAATGGAAACTCCTCATTGCAAAAAACTTGTTTCATATTGAGCAGTTAGTCAGTACCTATAGTGATAATATTTTATGAAGATTTTTGTTGTCAGATGTACAAGATTTAAGACATTTTAAAAGAAATTTTCTTTAACATTCTTTTGTGAAATCTATGGAAAAAAAATTGTGAGCGGTGGGCAATCAAACACGACCGACGGTTCTAGTCTAACAATGATAAATCTCGCTTTTTTTCTAAAAATACAGTATCTTTTTACGGGTTTTTGGGCTTTTTTGTTTGGGACTTCAGTAGCCATTCAATCTCATTTTACGGGGCTTGAATTTCCCGCAAAGCTTAAAATCTCTTAAGTATTATTAAGAATGTTGGAAGGTATCAAGTTCAATGGAGTTGTAACACGTATTCTATTACGGTATATTTTCACTAGCAGTTACGATTTGCTCCCTTTTTTCCCATGTTACCGAAGACTCGTTTATATGACACACTATAAACTATACCTCACACAGAAAGGTCGTGCGGGCTATCACAAACCTGCCCACGCAAGTATTTTCGCATGCGTTTCTTTTTTTTCGAATGATGATCTTTTCCCATTTAAGCCTCTTATATCCAGAATACAATATTGCGTCACTCAACCAATCCGCTTCGATTCCATTTTCGCTGTGGTCAAGTGAACTGGACATTACGCTTTCCGCCTTCTGAATGGTTAAAGTTTTGTTATTGGCGCAAACATGAGCAAGAAATGAGTGCTTGTGGGGAAAGTAAAATGATATGAACGTCGGATGGAAAATGGCTGAAAGCGCTGCTATCTTATGGTATCTATGAAAAAAAAAACTTAGACTCAAATGAAAATAGAAACGTGGTGTCCAATTTTCAACGTCCACGTTTCAAGGCAAGAGAAAGATGGTAGCAGTAAAAAAGTTTTCTAATAGCAAACGAAAGCATTAAATTGGTCAATAAGGCTAACAAGATCCATACACATCTGTACAGCAGCCATGGGTCGTCTCATAAGCAAAACAACACTTTTTCAATTCATTTGTTTTAATCGTTGATTACCTCTTTTTTCGCTTAGAAACGACTTGCTGTCCTACACGTAAAATCACTCCTTCCTTTCATTAGGGGTACGAAATGTTGCTCAACTGGAGAGCTCTTTGAGATGGTGTGACGGACAATATTATGACAATGTATCATGTCAGCACAATTTAACATCATTTGTACTCAAAGATATATGCTGGAAATAATGAATAGTAATAGATATAAACAGATAGTCAATATGCATATATACAAATGCATAGACAAAGCTACGAAGATGTTAGGGTTTGTGAGTAAGCAGTGTCAGGAGTTTACAGACCCAACTTGTCTCAAATCGTTATATGTCAGTCTCGTCCGCCCTACCCTTGAATTCAATAGCGCCATCTGGTGTCCATCCACAGATTACTGGACAAACAGAATAGAGTCAGTGCAGCGTCGCCTTACACGTGTCGCTTTGCGACTCTTCTCTCGCAATGTTAGTACTCCACTTGACTATCATAAACGTTGTCTGTTACTAGGTTTACAATCCCTTGACCATAGACGTAAAGTTGCGCAATGTGTATTCATAGGAAAATTGTTGGTAGGAGAAATTGACGCACCTGATTTGCTGGCTAGATTAAATATATATGCTCCTGAGAAAATTATTAGAAACAGATCATTTTTAGCTCTTCAGCCACGTAGGCGATTATACAGCCATAACGAGCCTCTGTTGGTGATGATGCGAAACTTTAATCACTTCTATGAATACTTTGACTTCAACTCCTCTATGTTACGCTATAAAACCGAATTGCTGCAGCTTTATTCTAGGATTAGTATGTAGATTTAAGCACAGTGCCCAGGCCATGATGTTGGCCACGCACTGTTATACGAAAATAAATAAATAAATATTTAAAAATAAAATAAATTCGACTGGTGTTGCCGGCTCGTAAAAAGTTTGTTTATAAAAAACAAAGTATGCCTAAATTGCGACACGTGACAAACTAACACGTCGACACGTGATCGTTCTTACAGTATTTGTTGTTCTAGTATCGAAAAAACACAACTAATTAAAAAAATCCTTTGCTAAGCGATAACAACTTTTAAACAGTGTTTTAAAAAAAGACAGCACAATAGCAAATGAAGAAAAACAAATGACACGATCAAGCAGTTGAATTCGTAAGACAATACTACGCTCACAAAAGAACTCATACCAACAAACACAAAGTATACTAAGGATTTCAACACAATAACATGAATTATGCACTACAGCGAAACCTAGAATGCAAGCTGCGTAAACGTGAGAATCTATTATGCACGGAGCACAAGCGAACACCCTTGCTGCAACACGTTTTCCCGCATCAACGCCCACGGTTGACAGCATAAAAGCTTTTACTGAAGGTCAACTGGGAAGAGGTGAACCATTATTTACTGTTGGCAATTTGTTACGGGAAGAAAAGAAAGTCCTTTGTTTGCTGGTAGCAAGGAACTTTGTCGTATGATATTTTTTAATTTTCTTTCTGTTCCGTACTGATTCCGTTGCGTAACCTGAGTAAGAAGTATGCGAGGGTTTTTCATGTTTTTTCTTTCTTCACAACGCAATACTTGCTGAACAGCCTGATGAAAACATAATACAGGAAATGCTTCAAAGCACCTCGAAATTACTTTTCGTTCGTGTACACTCCGACAATAATCAGTATAAATTTGAATAACCCGCTAGGATAAAATGATAGCATATAAAAGGTTGCTGTAGTCCTTTGCCGTAATGGAAGCATCCCAGCGGAAGAAGCTTCTGATCCTTCTGAGTTTTGCAATTACGTTTTCATCGGAATCCATTTGCAACATATCAACGACATATCCATCGCCACAAACACAGGCCGTTCTGTTTTTAAACATATGCCCACGGGTTTTCGATACAAATTGGGTATGTGTAACACCATCAGACTGCGATAAAGTTCACGACGCAGTTCAACCGATTTAGTGAATTCCGAAAACTCACTGGGGTTTAGATGCTGCCGATAAACAAACACAATTTAACTACACGAGGGAAATGTTAAGCAACTCACCTTATCTTCGTCAGCAGCACCAATAAACATTGCTGACTCGTCCTTGATGCTTCCCGGGAACAATTTGTTTATTTGAGCTTGATCTCCCAGGATTTGCAATGGCTCTTCTCGGTTCAGAGTTCCTGCATTGGTAGATGTTTAAATTGACCTTTGAAATTCGTTTCATTCCATCATGATTTAAACACGAAAAATAATCCTTCACAGTAGCTTTTTTTTCTCTTATAAGCAATTTCTAAATTTCTTCTCCTTCTTGAATTATTTTACAGTTAACTTCAATTTCTAATGTGACAGTTTCTTTGAATTTCGAAACCGGCTTGATATATGTGGTCTACCATACTATCAGAAAGCGTGGCCCTTACCCGCCGTAATGTGTTGATCTGTGTCCTGCCTTATTCCGGGAAACGATAAAGTTCAAACGGGAAAGTAAAGCCCGCCCGCAGTAAACATGGACAGGGAAAACCGGCTTGCAAGCCATCGAGGGTTTGCACGGTGTAGATACTTTCTTAATTACGCTTATTCCACGACAAGCTGATTAAGGCAAGATAAGCAGCGCCAATTCGGTCGCGTAAAACTTTCCACGAACCATAATTTTCCTGGGGATGCAGACACGGATACACAGATGGTGGTGCTTTCTGGGAGATCGCTGGGAATAAAAATGAAGGTACCGAAATTATGATCATCAACGGATGACTGCACCGTGACATTCGCGAAATACTTTGTAAACGTAATCTTATCAAGACAAATAAATTAATTAAAATTCTATGCCAAAATAAACTGCACTGAAATTTAATAAGAAGGGAAAAAATTACCCTTCAGGATGTAAAACGAAATTTCTCCTGAATATTCACAACATTCCATCATCAGTTATGTTGTTGGCCTCCACAACTATGTATAAGCGTATGTTTTTAAGATTGTTTAAACTTGAAAGCATTGCAGGATGAGAAGCTCACGAAGACAAATAAAAAAAATGTGAATGTAACCCTTTTCATGTAAAGAAAAATGCTTCGTTACATGAACATGGGCATCACGTATGAGCATCACGCAACAAGTATTTTTACAGGGACGTAATTGTTTCATATTGCCTTCTTCTTCATCGTTGAATTTGGCTAGTAGAACGTAGGGAAGGCAGATCCAAAAGCAATTACACAACTTGAAGAAAGAACATTTTTCGTTTCGTGTCGCCTGGCATGAAAAACATAGGAAGCGGAGAGACTCGGGAAAAATATGTTGCGCTGAAACGTTTTGACGGCTCAGGCAAAAGCGGCTTTCAACTGAACAGTGACTTACTATTAAGAAGGTCCCTTCGTACAGTTTGTGATGGAAGAGTAAATGAGCTTATCAATTTTTCACAGCTGCTGAACACACACAAAAACACATTTCATGAAAGAGTCAATAAGCAAAATTGAATTAATCATAAAGAAATAACCCATCGTGCCCATCGTTGTGTTTCAGTTTCCTCCAACGCAGAACAATCGTCATTTGTAGAGAATACAAAAAACAAATAGTGTTTGTAGAGAATGGTTAAAATTGTTCTCAGCTTACGTTCTAAGCACATTGCCATGTTTAGGATACCTGCAAGTGAAAGATATAATTTAAATTTATTACATTTCAAATCTGTTAACCTGCCCCGAGAGATTTCCCACCAGCCAAATCGTCGCTTCCCTGGTAGGAAATGGGGAAAGTTTTCTTCACCGTTATAAAAAAAAACGGAAGCAGCTAAAGTCTCTTCCACGTTTCGATAGGCATACCCCCTACCAGCGTGCATTATTCTCTGCCTGCTCTGCGGATGTTCGTTGGCCTTTTTTGCATAATCAGCTTAGGACTCGGCAGGATGCTTTATTAACCGTTTGCCAAATCAATTGGGCTTCTTTGCATCATGAAACGATGTTTAAAAAGTACGATGTTGTCACAAATTTTGCTTGGAAAAGGAAATGTTCTTCAATGTTTTCAATTTCTTTTCGAGAAAAACACACCTACGAATCTTTAAGATTGATGAAAAACAGGTTACTACGAACAATATCCTCTCATTAAAATACGATTTGATATTCAAAGAAAATTTAATGATAGATAAGAATAAATTAATTTCACAAAATAAAGCCCTGGCGGAGGTTGGGAACGTTCACTAAAAACACCGAAGCGTTGACCCCAGTTGTTGTGGTAATCGCAATTGCCGCCCACTCAAGACAGGTTAATTTCCATTTCGCAAAAACAGCCATTAGCGAAACCGATGAGCAGCACCATTAGCTTTAATTCCGGAAGTCTCATTAGAAAAATCCGAACCGCCACCCGGAATATCAAGCATCAGTGAACCCTAAACATAAAAAAGAGACAAAAGGAAAATCATCAGCAGTCAATAAAATCAGTGTCAATTGCCCATATCGCGATAACGATGAGTAATGAACATTAAATTGCGTCATTCAGCAAAGACACCAACGCCTTTGTGTACTCCTCGAAGATGGCCGGTAACAGAATTGAAAGCGACGACGGGCGGGACAGACATTCCCGAATTGTCTTGCAGATTTGTGGGTCGCTGATAAGCTATGAGGGAACGAAAAACCGATAAAGCTTTCAATGTTTGAAGCAAGTTAAGCGGTTTATTACCCCAGACTATGCTAACGGTGCGGGGGTAAGGGTAAATTGAACATTCAATTTACTTATCGCTTTGGTGCCAACGGAAAAGCTGGCAAGAAATTGCCAAATCCTTCATTGATCAGTTATCAATAGCATGACTTTTTTTTCTTGATCCTGAATTCATACCTATGTTTCGGTTACTTTCGTTTTTTACACCCATTTGGTAACAGATTTTTCCGTTTTTTTTGTTTTGTGTGTGTGAGAATTTGTGTTGTGCTTGCGTAATGCTTTTTGTCGTTGTCGACCATCACCGGTGTAAGTAATAAAAAAAAAGATAAACCTTATTCCATTGAAATAAATAACAATCACGCTGAGCAGATCAAACATGTTCGTTTGATATTTTTTCCACCGTTTTTGTTTGAACTAAAAATTGTTCTGGTAAATCATGATCAATTTCGATCTCGTTCAGGATACTCTTTTGCTTTCTTCAAATGCTCTTGGGTAACATAAATAGTCAGAAAAGTGGAATAAATAGTATGTAATTTTTTTGAGAAGCACAATATGTCTGCATTTATTTGAAACTGAAGGTCATCTCTTTAATAAAGCTCAAAACATTTGCAAGAAAAGTAAGAAAAGACTACAATCACACATATTCGATACACGTTCCATCTTGTTCTTCTTTTTGTATTTACGCTTGTGTTGATTAATGTATTACGCAACTCTCAGAGTGCGAAGAGCAATTCGATCCATTAATATACATTTTTAATTTTTAATATTTTTGATTTTTGATGCCATGTGTTGGATTACAAAAAAAGTAGGAATGCACGAGCACCCGAATTCGTCAGATTTATTTCTCCGCTGATGAAAAAAATGTTACCAAGAATATTGGCATTCAGGAACGAGGAAAAATATTGTACTATCCTGAACATAGCAGGACGTTACAAATTTGTCGAGTGAGTACCTTCCAACTAAGGTATTTGCTTTGTTATTTTACCGTTTGATGTTTCAAATATAATTTATAAGAACAAAATATTACTTTTCATTTCATCTATCTTTTTTACGGTTATTTTCCTATATCCCATACATACACATAATATCATTTTTCGTCCTATTTGCGAATCCCACATTTTTCATGTTATTGCAAATCGCAAAGAATGGGGTCGCTTGGACGCTACAGCCATGCTGGAGGAAAAGGTCCGCTAAAAAAAAACTATGTAAAGTACACCTTTAGATTCCAGTGCACCTAACTGACCCGTTTGCTCAGAAATACCAAACAGCTAGGTTGAATATTTGAAATTTGATCACCCTGCAGCGAAAAACCGAAGCACGTCGGAGGAATCCAGTTGGCCGTGGAATGGTATTTTTATCACCACACATCGAGCGGCGTTTAACATTTTTCCCATTCATTTGAAGGCACCCTTCACCAAGAGAAGCTATGACCAAGGAGCAGATGGCTCCCCGACACTAGGTTTGCTATTTTTCGCAGCCTTTCTTGTTTAGCTTCCAACATCCTTCAAGGGTCCATCGTATCGGTTGGCGGAGTGAAAGATGTGGGGTTTATTCTGTTGATAATAAATGAGAACATAACACTCACAAAAGGATGTTGGATCGTGCATATTTCGGATTGAAAATCGTCCAGTCGCCCTTTAAACGGCAACGTATTGCGTTATTTATATTCACTCGACACGAACCATCTTTATCACGAAACGCTAGGGCCGGTACATAAAAGGGTCGGTAGGAACACAATGCCAAAGAGGAGATTCGCCCGCGTCACAGCGACGAGTAGGGAAGCGCGCTGGATATTCATAATTTATGATCAACCCGACAACTTAGTAGACCGCTGCGAGAAACACCGGAGAATTTATGCTGCCGACCCCGCGGGCCGGCCATCGGATGAAGCTTTTAATGTGATGTGGTTTTCTTCTATTAATTTCCACAGGAAACCCTCGGAACAAAACCGCCCTGAAGCCGGGCCACTCGCTGATGGACTGGATCCGGCTGGGCAACTCGGGCACCGATCTGACCGGCACCGGGGGACGCATTCAACCCGTCAGCCATGCGGAGCTGGCCAAACACGACCGACTGGACGACGCCTGGATGGCCATTCGGGGGAAGGTGTACAACGTGACGCGATATATGAACTTTCATCCCGGCGGTAAGTTTCCCCATCTCTGATGAAGATGCCTTGAATTGCTAGCGTTTTTCCGGCTCGTTCGGACAGGGGTCTGACAATTGAACTGTGAAATTAAAATGTAGAAGGTAGAAGAAAGATGAAAATATAGATGGGGGCCTTATTATGGCTGTTGTGTTCAACGCTCAGAGTCTGCTTGTGTTTGTAGCGGCTATTAAGATACGCTGTCTTCATTGTCCTTTCGAATCACATTTGTGCTGGAGCTTTGAATTCTTAATCCCTCGAGTACTTTTCTATTTTATTGCCAGACCTTTACCAGTCAGTTTAGGCTTCCCTAATTTTGTTGTGACTTCATAATAATCAAAATTTCGATACAGAAAAAACGTTTTCTTTAAAGTGTAATTTAACTCCATGATTTAAAAATATCTAACGACGGAAGTTTGTGTATAATAAAATATATTACTTACAAAAACAAACAATGTATTGGAATAGAATCAACACCAACACCAAAGTGGCTAGCAATTACTATTGTAATTACTATGATGCTATAATAAGTACAAAGTTATACGGATGCTGCTCTACAAAATAAATGAAGTCATTTTGTTTCCACAGGTGCAGATGAACTGATGCGCGGTGCCGGTAAGGACGCGACGAAACTGTTCGAGGAGGTGCACGCCTGGGTAAACTACGAGTCTTTACTGGCGAAGTGTTACGTCGGCCCGCTGCGCACTACGGTCACGGTTAACCTTGGCGAAAGTACGAAGCCAAACAGTAAACTTCCACCGCCACCGCCATCATTCCTAACGGCCATCACCAACAGCACGCTGGGCGGGGTTGAGAAGGGATCGTCGAGCAAAGAACCCCCGGTAGAAAAGGATGCACACGAGGGCACGCCAGTAAGCGCTCCGACCATGCCGATCGTCAACTCGACCAGTGACGACTCGCTGAAGCTGTCCGTGCCGATCGTGCCCCGGTTCGATTGGATCCAGAAGACTGCCGAGCTGACGCTCATCTTCTACACGCGCTCGCTGGCCAATCCGGGCGTGATAGTGGAGTGTGTGGACCATCTCGAGGTGACGGTGACGCTGTTGCTGGAGGCCAGCGTTGAGCACCGGTACCGCTTCCACCTGACGAACAACGTGCAGTGGCCGTGCACCGCCCGCACATCGCTCGAGACGGGCAAGATCGAGCTGATGTTCACCAAGCTCTGCCCAGCCCTGTGGACTAGCTACGGTCAGATGACGTACGCACGGCGCGAAAACTGTGAAATGCAGCTCCACGAATATGACGTGGCTACGCGCCTCGAGATCACGCACGACTCCTGTGCGCTGCTGTTGCGACCGAAGAACAATTGCCTCCTGCAGGTGACCCCGGTCGGGTATCACGTCTCAGTGTCGGCTTCCATCGCTGGCGGTGAGTTCGTGTCCCGGAGCTATACGCCGGTCACGGCGGTCTGGATCGGCACGGACTGTCCCGGAACGTTCGTGCCACTGCTCGTCAAGTCCTACCAGGACGGGTGCCTTTCGAAACAGCTTACACGGGCCGCACCGCTTGCCACCGCCCTGCAGCTGTCGCAACCGAGCGGAAACTTTGTACTGAGCAAACTGCGGCACCACAACCGGTTTGCGCTGCTGGCCGCAGGCAGCGGACTGACACCGATGTTGGCCTTACTCGACTACCTGCTCGACCGGACCAGTAATCGGATGTAAGTGTGGCGGAACGATAAGACGCCATATCGAAAAATGACTCCCATCTCACGTTTCCAAATGTGCCCTGCGTGCATTTAATCTTAAATCATCCAATATGTAAAGCAACCAGCAACATTTTGAATATTTTATTACTCATATATTACTGGAAAAATTTACAAAAACCAAAAAAAATTGACTTTGATTTTGAACAAAATTTTTTTTTTTTTTTTGTTATAAGTTATAAGTCCCTTCCCCATCTTAATTCATTCTCCCAGTAGTTCCAACGCTGTTAAAACAAAACCTGGGGGATGCTGTTCAGTGTCGCTAAGATGAGGGCACATGGTTCTTGCGCATCACGTAACGCCATACCAGATGGCACCCTCTTGCCGGAACGAGCGTCTCAACCGAACCCAGAGCATGGCGGAGCGGACGACGAATTACGACCCGCTCGGAATAGGAGTTGAAACACAGTTGACAAAATAGGAGTTTGATTATCTTTTTGTAAAAACTTCACATTGTGCAACATGGTGCAAAACCAAAGGAAAGGATGCCAAATTGAACCTATTTTGTCAAGTTCAAAAACATGATGGTACGATTATTTACAACACATACAAAAACGTAGTACAATGGGATTGGTTTTAAATTTTTAATACGCTAAAATAGGCATGAACGAGTGGGTGCAAATTAATTGGTTCCTTTTGATCAGTGCTTGTTAAAATAGGAAGCATTATGTAAAACGATTATACTGGAATCGTATTTTCAATCGATTCCCCATCCTGCGGTCCACCAAATTACTAAAGTGTAACCGTATCCGGTTGGTTTCCAGCTAGTAATTGAAAACAACACAACGGTTCAATTAATTCATGTTGTTCCGCGGCGGCGAATAAAAAATCTGCCAAGAAAACGTATTCGCAACTGGTTTCAGTTTTACAGGATACTTTTAAATTAAAAAAAAAATGCTATGATGCTTTTAGAAAATCAGGCAACAGTGATGATGAGTTTTCAATTACTCCAAACTTTTTTAAACTTCGTAGAACTTGGTACCTGGAATACCACACCCCTGGTGTTGTGGGTTCTACAATCCGGATAAACCATATGACCATTAATCAATTGTCTTTCCCAGTAAAACTTTGCATGTCCCTTGAGAAAAAAAGGGTAACAGAACCGCAACCAACCATGTGCAATCAATTGATGCTTATCCCCTGGCCACGCGTACAAAAGGAAAAAATGTATCAACATCTTGTAGGTAAACTAACAACTCAGCAACAGAAACCCCTAACTGACCCACTCGCTAGCCAACCGGGCGGAAGAAAATAAACTAGACCAGCTCAGTCGTAGCGCTGACGTAACTCAATTTCAATCTATTTTCATCTACTCTTCTTTTCTTTTTTCCTACCTGCTTTCCTGACTACAGAGAACAAATCTGCCTGCTGTACTTCAACAAAACCAAAGCCGATATCTGGTGCCGGGAGAGGTTGGAAAATTTATGCAAAAAGGACAAAAGGTAATTTATTATCTCACGGCAATCCGCCGGGTGCACCACTGTTTCTGCCTGAGCTGTACGAAGTTACGCTCCGCATCGATAACCGTGGTATCAGGTGCTCTGACAGGAATGGCGTGGGATCCATTTCTGGGGGTTTGGTTTTGTGTCCTTTTGCTCCGCATTGAGAGTGTGTGTGTGTGTGGGTGTATGTGTCGAACTATTGTCGAAGCTCTTGTCGTAAAAGCTCGATCGAAATCCGTAACCAGATGGCAGCGTGGAAACGGAACCTGCTAACATGCGGCAATAATTTCATTGTTTCGATTCATTCGCCGGAATCGTATCGAATTCATTCGGCGTGCAGGTCGTGCTGGTGCTATATCTGCGTACATATACACATATGTACGAGCACCTGTCGAGAGCGAATCTCACGCCGTTTCGAGAACTGGCCATCTTCACAATTGAATAACAACCAGGCGATGAAGAATTTTGTGCAAACTCGTTGGTAAGTTTGCATTTGAATTATTCATGAACATGCCAGATTTTGTATGGACTTATCGAATTGAAATACGATGACATCCTGCTAAATGATGCCAGGTAGGACCAGTAAAATAATACGTTTCATAAATCGTGCTAAAAAAATTTAAACGTATAACCGGAGCAAATCCCGACGGTCTATTCTTCTTCCCGATCATGTATACAGTTCAATTTCACGTAACTGGACAGTTTTTTCTAATTTTCAAATTATGACTTCATCCGTCTGCCTTTTATTTTGAATTGAATAAGTATAATTTCTCCTTCAATGTAATTATGTTTTCACCATTCATTCATGGCTATCATTCAACATGAGACAAAAGAGCGCAATAGTAACAAAATGATAATTATTTAATTAAAACAAACAATGAGAGGAAAGCTTAAAAAATCTAGGTAAAAGGTTGAATTCTCCAAATAAGGTGGTCTGGAAAAATGGGGAAAACCGAACACATTAAACTGCCGACGGAACGAGCGACGGAATTAAAAAGGGTTTGGGGTTATAAGCATTTATAAACAAAGTTTTTCCCTTAAAAACCCTTCCAAAGTATGGTTCTTCACGCAAGAGAACCACCATTTTTGTAGGCTCAATTTAGCATTCTGCTTGAACTGTCGTGTATTTTTTAGAAAAGATATTTAAAACGAAACCTCAGAAAAAAAGCATTGCCTTTGGATTGTTATAATGTTTAAAATTGTGATGATTCTTTAAAAAAAAATTACCATACCATACGCTTCGAAGTTCAACCAACATTAAACCTTAGATTGCTTTGGAACATTTATGATTTTTTAGAAATCTCAATGCAAAACGTGAAACATATCGGTCACGCCTTGCATCAAGCATGGTGTAATCAGGAACACTTTTCTTATTTTACTCCTCAAGCGAGTGGCATCGTCGTTTCTTCGGTTAATAGTTTTCCACCAAAGTTATAACGTACAAATTCCATACACGATGAAGGCCTGCATCAACCATTCGCTACAGACCACAAGAAACATCCACATCACGGCGAAAACTTTTTCCCCCTGCGCAGTCAATTACACATAACAATTTATGCAGCTTATAGCTACTTTACCCCATAGCCAGCGGGTTCCTTTTTTCCATCTCGTCCACTCGGTAGCTAACGAATCCCACTGCGGCCGGCGATGATGGCCAGCATCGCTAGCTAGCATTAATTATTTCCCCGCTGAAATTATTTATGAAACTTAACCGGTTGACTTCCACTCGTGCAGGACCTCGGAAAAGGAAAAATCGCACTTCCCAGCATGGATCCCCTGCGAGGAGGTTTTGCGTTTCAGCCCGCCATGTCCGTCCTATGCTGCAAGGGTGAAGGAAAAAAACCTTTCGTCCTTAAAAGCAACGTACCATGGCAGGATTTCTACCTAAAGTTGTCCACGATAGGGTAACACTGACGAAAGCTGCAACTCTTGGGAAACGACTGGCATGGGCGATTTCTTCTAGGACGCGTACACTATTTGCGTTCTTCGTTTCGCTCGCTCTCTCACTCTCGGTCGCATCTTGCTAGTCTCCGGATGGCACACCGACAATCACGACGCTCCAGAATACGTTAAAGCAAGCTAGAGTGTACTTATGGACATAGTTTCCTGCCCGGTTGTGTTGTGGCGTGTGTATCGAGTCGCAAGCCACTTCCCGTGCTGGCTGGAGGCACTTCGAGACGCCCGAGCGAGGGATTCTATTTAAAACCGTAAGCTCAAATTAAATTATCACATCGCACAGTTGGCGTCGGGAGGAGCATCGTTTCAGCAGTTCTTACGGTATGGTCTTAAGTATAACTCTAACCCTGTTGAAAGAATTTTTTTTCCTATCAATTTTCCTCAGTTCTCCTTCCTCAAAAATCTAGATACTGAATAAAAGGGAACATACAAATATTGTATCACATTGCACTAGCAAACAGATAGTAAGTGTAATAGCAAAGGGAGATGGTAAGACAATAAATCAGCAATATAATAAATATTCAAAGAATTACTCTTACATAAACGAAATTTAATATTTCAGTAAATAAATAATCTTTTATGAAACGTAGAAGTGAAAAGTAGTTATAAATTATACATTATTTTGAAAGTTCCACTTAAAAAAAACTTTCTCAGATAGAAATCCGGAAAATCCATGAATTTTGAAAGTAAGATTTTCAGTTTCATGCTTATTGGGGATCTGGGATTGCCGTCGGTACGTCGGCTCTAAACAAACCCCTCATGCGGCGTGAGTTCGAATCAAGACCGAACCTCCCCCGGTGAGAAGGATTGACTATCCACGTACGTAGAAGAGGAAAAAGTCTCGTATGCCCCTAATGGGTAGGTATTTGACCAACGATGGTCGTTACGCCAAGAAGAAGAAGGCCAATGGATACACTCTCGCAATCCGTTAACAGAGTTCCTCACAATTGACATAAGTTTATATAATATTGTGAAAAAAACTTTTAATTATGGATAACTTTCAAATTGCAAATCTTCCATCGCAACTACTAGCCACTAGTAACGCGATGGGAATCAGGATTTAAGGCACATCTAGATACCTGTAGGCTTTTTGATGAAAACATTTTCCTGTGTTTCTCTCCCACCTGGAGAAGAGGATTAAAAGCAACCGAGTTTGTATTAATGGGCGTATACTTTTCATAATCTTTTATGCACCGCCCATTTTGATCCCACGATTTCATTATCTTATACCCAATTACAACTCCTAATGAAATTATAAGTATTTACAATCACTTGCTTAAAATTCAATTATCTCTGATTATTTAAGCTATAGCTGTTTTATTCTAATTAATTTAAATCCATTGCAGTAGTTTTATTCAAATTTCTGGCGATTGTTTTGCACGGAAATTCCAAGTGCAAAATTGCTTCAGTAATTCGGAATTCACAATTGGGTCCAGCCCTAATTTCATAACGTGTTTAGCTCTAAGACGCTTCGAAACATAGATAATCATGTTCTAGTGAAAATTTTACTTTGAAGCTATGCTTTGCTTTGAGCTTTGAGAAAATTCTACTCGGTTTCGAATACATACATACGATAACTGCTTTTCCAGCGCATTTGGCTCCAAAGCGAGACTGATTACGTACCATCGTCCTTTGAAAAGAATGTAACAAATTAATTATCATAACAGCAGAAAAAGCAGAGAAAAGGACTGTACAGCGTTCAAAACGATGTAGCAGTTGGCTACCACATGTTCCGCTACCTGCACATACATTGGCTATCACTTTTTTTGATTTATATAATTTTTATAAGCTTTACATCGAACTGGCAAGCATTCTTTCCACCCTTAAAAAAATTGAACTGTGCTCAATATGCACAAACCCTTGTCGTCCCGAAATAACGACTTTGAGAGCGGCTCTCTAAGCGAAAAAAGGTGTAGAAATCTACTTAGTCGAACATCTTCGGAATTTCACTTAAGCAAGCTGCACAAAATCAAATGATCGCCGAGAAAATTGATGTCTTTCCCCCTTTGGAAAGCTTAAACCATTGGACGGTTGGTTTGTTACGGCTCTTGGCAAAAAGTAGTCCTAGCTTCCACACATACACACTGACACAAACATTTCCACGCGGTCTTGGGTGAAATCATCTGCTCCATCTCGTATGGATAGCATGCATGATCCGATCTGACATAACTCAATAAATCGAATTGTCTCGGCTGAGGCTCTAATGGTTCAATTTTCTTTCCTCTTTCCCTCCCTTCACCGTTGTCTAGGTTTAAGCTGTGGCACGTCCTCTCGGAATCCGAGCAGCCAGATTCATCATCATCATCATCACCATCGGGCGCAGCCTTGACAGTAGGTTCGCTGTCGCTTGACGGACAGCCGAATGGAGAGAATCGCCCCAGTTACGCACACGGACGCGTTTCACTGGACATCGTCCACCAGCTGACCACAGAGCACTCGCCCCTCTACGCCAGCTACTGCTGCGTATGTGGCCCGAAGCCGTTCAACGAACTGTGCCTCCAGTACTTCCGCGAGACGGACCACAATCCGAACCATCTGCACTGCTTCCAGGGTTAGGATGCTGGCTAGAACACAGGCACAGGTTAACAGGGTGGAAAACGGACAGGCCATTGTGATAGGTCCCATTAGGATAGACCTCCCCCATTTCTATCGGCAAGAACACGACGGGCATCGTGTGCGAAGTTGAAGCCGGTGGAAATTGCGAACTGAGTTTCGGAAACGTTTCCTCTGAAAAAAAAAAAATAGAAGCACCACATTACCTAGAACAGAAGCACACCATCAACACATAGGTCGCAAAAAAAAACACTGGAAAAAACGTCACATAGCACCGCAAACCAAATTAGATAAACGGTAAAAATATGGCAGAAAAATAGACCTAGCCTAGGCCAGCTAACGATAAACAAATCGTTTGAGATGAATGAATCAATATAGAACGCAAAAAAAGATACCAGCACCAAAGCATCAAAACGAAGCAGCATTAAAACGGGTAGCAACCATACACTTGCACAGACACACACAATCGTTGACGGTTGGAATCGCACACCCGTAGTCGGTCCCGGCACCATTGTCGTTGTTAGAAAGCAGTGTTGTTAGTTGTAATTTAGCGGAACATTCGGAACAGGTTATAAGCGTAACGGAAATGATAGAACAAAACTCGTTTATTAAAAAAAAAACAACTGAAGACCAAATGGAATGGTGCACCGTGTGACCAAGCGAACCAATTTCGGCCACGGCTCGAAACGTTGCGAAATGTCTGCGTGTGATGGATAAGTTCCCCGAGAACTGAAACGGGAGTCAACGTCCTTGACGCCTCGCTTATTTATGAAGAAATATGGTAAGGAAGAAACAGACATGTCGCAAGACAACGCGCCGATGAGCATTAAACCTTAGAAAAGGGGAAGCCACGTTACCGTTTACACTAAAAACCCTGAGCGATACGGAGGATTGTTATCGGATACCTAACAAAAATGGGAAAATTTGGTAAGGGAACCACGCATGTATTTACCGAAAACTAGCAGAATGTTAAAGCAAAAGTTAGGAATAAAACAAATAGCACCGAGATGTCTATTTTCAAAATAAATGCTATGGTTTTATTGATCTTACCAGACGAACAATGTTACTTATCCGAAACGTAGTTTATTCGCTTGTCACCAATATCATGGCGTTTAAAATATGTTTCAATAAATGTTCAAAGACGCAGTAAAGCATTTAAATTAAATGTTTGAAAAATAATTGGAAAAGAAACCTAAATAAAATAACCCAAATACACATGTTGATGTTATGTGATCCTTGCACGAAAGCGAAAGCTCTCAGTGTCTGGATGCATAAGATGGTAAAAGATAAAATGATTAATTCCCTTTAATTAATGCGGTTTCCATAAATACAATTTTAACCTATTTACTTCCTCACTCAGTAAGCACTATTCTAATTAATCAATTGTTTTAGCCTACATCTTTACTATTTGCTTCGTACAGCAATTAACAACTTTACTAAATTCCCGGATCATTTCGTGACTTTGCAAAAGTTCTTAAAATCAGATAAAAAGGCAAATTATTACGACCTACATTACGTCTATTCTTTTCTAAACTAACTGTGCCTCTTGCGCGGGTGCGTTGGTTGTATTAGCAGTGGACCATTTATCCTGTTTTCTGTTTCTACTAGCCTAAGAGCACGCCCTAATTTTACTTTATCTAAACTAAGTCTTACGATTCATTCTAACTAACGGGGTCTCCCTTACTCAAGACAGAGAGCTCCGAATCGTGGACACTGTATCGAACGCTTCCGTCTACTGATCGATATTCCGGCATTAGTTCTAATTTTGGCACAATGAAAATGTATGTATGTATGATATTATTTATGTACGTAGCGTTATCCTCCGGGCCGAAACCTCGCGGAACCCCACACAACCGTCCACCAAGCCGCAGTATATCCAAAGCGTAAATATTTGTCACTCGAAGTAAGCCCCCAACCGACTCGACTTCATCTAGAATGTATGAGGAAATCATTCATTACTCAACTGCAAACACTAGCGTTACCCACCTTTGTCATTTGGATTTGACGGCGTCGGCATCTCGGTCGGCCAATTTCCAACCTACCTTCTCGTTCGCTTCCAACGGCCGAAAAAAGCCAATGAAGGCTGAAGCCAGCGGGCAGCTGACGGTTGGGCGCCTAATTTAGGTAGCACGACTCGTACGTTGGCACCATGTACTTGATGTTAATGAAGGCGTCCTCGCCGCCATGCCGCTCCAGCACCTGCAGCGTCTCGTCGATCAAATCGCCCACGTTCATGTTGTTCTTCTGGCCGTAATCGATCGCGTCGCCGGAGTTTACTGCGGGGCGGAAGAGAAGAAGAGCGTTCGATCAATGCCTTCAAGTGGAACCGTCAATAGTTAATAGCTGTTGCATCGACCATACGCGTCTGATGCGCTATCAGTGGTTGATGAGGGAGGATTAAACCGTATGATAGACCGGAAATCATGTCGCATTTACTGAGAGAGAGCATTATTCTATGATGTTTCATTGATGAGGACTGTGTAAAATAAAACTGCAATCGCCTGATAATTTTTTTTTATAGAACGAAAACAAATGAACTGTAGCAACGTGAACACAATATTGATCATCTTTTCAATGGTATTTTTTTTAACATATCCTTCTATTTGTACCCTCTATTTATATTTTAAGCATTTCCTATTATGTTGTGATTTTCTAATGAAACAAGCCTGAAGATGCCTTCGTCAACGACCAGGCGTCTCCATGCATACATAAAACATACAATGCAGTTAATTTTTCTATCAAAATTAGTCAACCACAACGCATTTTCGAGGCTTTCAGCCAAGGTTTAATATACAAAGGAACCCCAAAACAGCGATTAATACAAGAATAATGACACCAGCAAGAACTGATCTAAGTCACGTGCACCATATGAAATCTGGTCTGAAGTGCACCATGTTTAAATCATCGTAATTCATTTTAAAAAAGACCGATTCAACATTCCATCATTGCCAGAAGATAATGTCCAGGGCATATAAATAATGTTTGTCCATGTTCCAGAAAATTGGCCATTAAACGAAATACAATGCATGGGGCTAAATATTGACTCTTCGACTTTTCGTCGTTTCTCCTATGTTCAAAGATGAAGATGCGATATTGACAAAAGCTCTTAAAATGGTTGCTCATTACCAATACCAACTGACCATTTGGATGATAAACCATTCGTGTTTCCAATTCGTGAATCATGTCCTGCAAGGCCTTAGAAATAAAATATCGACCTTTGACATGCTCTCATGTTTCATGATGATTAAACAATGGGAATAACGAACCCCCGGTAAAAGTAAGCGATAAATTTATATCCTGAAATACGTGGAGAAGGGAGTTGAAGGTACGATAAACTAATGGCAATCATTAAACAGACATGAACGTGGCAAGATATTTAAAAATTCCATTATCCATGCCCTCGTCGAAGGTGGGAGGTGTTGGTGCTAAGAAAAAAATTAACGACGAATCAATAGTAATTTAAGCGATGGATCAAGTGGATAACGATACAACTTCCACTTTACGAAATTGAAGAACGTGGAAGAATCCCACCATGAAATCTTCCATGACAGATAAATCCCCCACGTCTGGTAAGGACAAAGGAAGGAAGAACTTCAGCTTTCCGATTTCTTGAACGTTGACGTGAGTCACGCCTGTCCGGCCACACCTTGGCCCTAGCGTCATCATCTCCCACTTTTACTCACACTCACAAGTACATTCCCGGTGGGTGATACTTACTGTTCTTCACCTTGTATGCGTTAAACATCGGAAGGAGCTGGCGGTAGAACGGGACGAGCGCCGGCCCGATCAGATCCGACGACATCACGAGCTGCTGGATGATTTTCAAGGTAACACACATCACCTCCACGTTGCGCGTGTTGAGGGCATCTGGTTTGGGAATGGGCACGAAACCGGCACACAATTAGAGGAATAAATGGAAGCTAAATAATTAGTGTTCGCATCGAACCCAGAAGGTTGGACTAGAGCCGTTACGTCAGTTACGCCGGTCACTACGATACCATAGAGGGAATAATTGATGCTAATTAAAATAAACCATGCACCTGGCACACAGGTGTGGTCAAACTGCTGTTACGATGGCCAAAATCAGCATCAGTTAACTTCGGCTTTAGATGCCTAAGGGAACTATTCGATCAAAAATGGCAGATGATTTATCAGGAGTTCAATTCGAAAAAAATTAATCGAAAAAAGGTGGTTGCAGCAATTAAATCCACTTAAAATTTACAAATCTATTCACGCTTTGAAGAATTTCTTCTAAGCCAAAGAAAAAAGGGGTCTTCTGTAAGGGAAACAATGAAGAATATTTGATTACACCCACAATTTGAGTTCGACATCTCAGCATCACCTAGAGACTATTTAATGCTTTACGACCATGATTATACCATCGTCCATTGGAGCGATGGAATTTAACTATGATTTCCACATTGAAAATCGAACTAATTAGGGGGCTAATCTACATAGATTCGCTATAAAGCGTTGAAAATTTCCAAGCCTGTTGGAAGGTTAAACAGCAGATTCATTTGAATTGACTCATCCAAACTCTGTACTGATCCGTGTAAATCCGCCTGCAATAACCATTTAAATTTTTTCCCCCATTTTGGCTATTCTGAGACGCATAGAAATGTGTCGCTTTCAATTTCTGATTTTGGATAAACAAAAGTTGGTAAAACGAAAAAAAAAACTCTAGATAGAGATGGATGTGCGCACCTTTTCTTGTGCGTTTCTAATAGCTACTATTATGGCCCGCTTCAACCTTCCAACCCTCGCACCCACTTACTCTTGATGGGAATGATTAGTTGCGGAATGACGGGATAGATTTTATCGCCACCGTGCGCCAACAGGTCCTGCACACCCTGACGAGCGTACGTCTTGTACGGGTGACGCGTTTCGGACAGCCCATCGAAGAACAATGGCAGGTACAGACCGTAATCGAGCTTGTCGATGTCCACCGTCCAGGCGATCTTGTCGCCCCCGGTCAGGTATTCCATCTTGATCGGGAGGTCGCCGCGCTCGTAGTACATCCGGAAGGAAGTTGCCTTCGGCTGCAGCATGTAACGTTCTGTGAGTGAAAAAAAAAGAAGGAAAACCGA
Organism: Anopheles atroparvus; assembly: GCA_914969975.1. Lineage (NCBI taxonomy): Eukaryota > Metazoa > Arthropoda > Insecta > Diptera > Culicidae > Anopheles > Anopheles atroparvus. The sequence continues at coordinate 29,830,709 of CAJZCY010000004.1, read as the reverse complement.
TGAACAAAAGAAAACTACGACACAGGGACGCGTGAGTGCGATGCCATGCTTACGTTTCTGCGCCTTCGGTGGCCCCATTACGAAAGTGTTCTTCTGGAGCGATTCGATCGAAAATGCTGGAACCGGACGCAGCGCTGCCGAGGCGCTCTTTACACTGCGCACGGGTTTCGCTGCGACCGAGGCCGACAGTGGCCGGACCTCGAACAGGAAGGACGCAGATTTTGCCATTTTCGCGACACGACACGTCTCTGGACGCCGCAGCACGAGTTTCGGGTCGGTGGAAAAAAAGGGGCAGCAACTGGCGAGGAAAGGACAACAGAAAAATCAATCGCCCAACGTCAGCCAATGTCAGTTGTGGAGCTCTGCAACTTTAAGCTGGGTACAAATTTAACCAGGTGCCCCAAGGACAACTACGAGCTGCAGCAGGACGAATTAGCTTCGATTTAATTAACAGGTAACCCCTCGGTGGAGCTGAGGACGGAAAGATGAGTCCCACGAAGCTCCACGCACACACACACACAGAGGCGCACAAGGAACCAAACAAAAATTCGCCCTACAACAGGGACCCAGGGTGCTCCTGTACGAATCCTTTAGGCCAACACGTCCACGGCACGACTGCTGCCCGGCTACACCACAACACGGCGATAAGAAATAAACACAAATGCCGTTCTCGGGACATACTCTTACATAGGCGCTGAGTGTGGAATTATTTTAGTTTTGATTTTCCACTACCTCCATGGCAACCGTTAAACAGGGGAACAGCTCGCGCTGCCCAGCTGGCAAAAGGAAAGGCACCGATTTTCCCAGATTGTGGTATGCAACTTGTACGCAAGGGTGCGTGCATGCGGTGAATTACAGAGAGGCTTGAAGCATTTGATACTTAGCACAAGAAACGGCCGAGAAAAATTAATGATAAAGAATATTAAATAACTATATATAAAATTTTGCCACTGCAGATATGAAAAAGTTTGAAGCAACTGTTAAAAAGTTTCCTACCATATAAGCTTAAAATAACCAAAAATTCATTAAAACACTGTGCTTTTTATCGAATATATAAGTATATTTGCAATTATGTTGCTGCTTCTTACAACGTTTCGCATTAATTAATAGATTATTTTCACAGGGTATTCTTTTCCATTTACATATTACAGCTGTCCTATGGGGTTAACTCACTATTAACTATCTCTGAATCCTAGTGATTTTCCTGTCGGGTTTGGTAGTTGAGCCGAATTAGGAACAGCTTTCTCTATGTAGAACACTATTCAGTATACACTAGAGATTATTGTAGGTTATGTTTAGTACTCGTGCTGTAACATCTATTTATCTTCCTCCTTAAACGTGCACCACAAACACGGTCCTAAAGTGGGAGGGATGGGGAGGGGGGTGTTTAAGGGGAAAACGGCAAGGGTATGTTTACAATGCTCGGCACGTTTGCTTCGCCGGGAAACAACATGTGCAGAAGCATTTCACATTTTCTAATACATTTGCATTGACCTATCCAATCTGCTTCGCTCGCTGTGACATTACCCACGTGTGTACAGTTCTGTTAAGACTGAATTATTGATAAACCATACGCTTACCGTTTCCTCCATCTCGGTAAATGAGGCTTACTCATCAGTTCAGTCTAGCGTTATGTTGGAAACCCTAGCCTTATCCTATGCCACACCCGTAATCGCATGCAGTAACGATGGGGCACGTTATGTGCAAGCTGTTTTGGTCCTAATTAAGTATGCGGATTTTCGCCAAGTGCACTAAACTTTCCTATAAGTTGATTCCATGTTATTCCCCGTACGCATATGTTGACTTATTTAACTTTTCTAGTAGAGGTTCATTGTTCTTTAGGGCGTATCCAGATTTGCAGCCTTTATCATATACGGACGATCGAAAAGGGAAAACCGACTGCTCCAGTCAAACCAGCTTTGCATGAATGAGGAAATCGAAATAACCCCTCAATTAACTCTGAAAAGCATTGGTAGAAGTAGGTTGAAAGTAGGAGGCGTATATTTTGTCCATTTCGTTAGGCTGAGCTCCTTGACGTTGCCCCTTGGTGGTAGGTAGCAAACTTCATCAGCGATGTGATGTTGATTATAATCATCAGTACAAGTCAGGGTAATTTTCAGAGGGATTTCTCCGTGACTTGGCTATTCTGTTATATGCTATAAAATCTACGAAGCAATGGTAGGTCATCTTTTAAAATGTCACCATCATCTGCACCCTCTGTGCCCACCGTGCAGGCACTGGTTGCTTGTAATCCAGAATGTGATCCTTCAACATTCCAGCCAGCTTTCCAGTAAGTGCCTCACTGTGTTGCTTGTGAGAATAATTTTCAATACAATAAGTACAAGCCACGTGAGATGTCTGGATTCGACTACCGTGAGTCTGGGGTATTGCATCGTTCAACATCGACCAGCTTCCAAGCGCGATTCTGAACCAAGGAATGATCGTTCTTTAAAGCGAACACATCTTAACAGAGGAGGATTTGTACAATTATTTGTACCAATGTTGTATTGCAGCTAAGGGGACTTCCTTTCCTGTACCGGGACCCAAGCCTACAATGCCAGCCAAAAACATTCCGTTGCATCCTGCAAACTGGTAAATCTTTTCTAACCGTGAAGTTCAAAGGTATTTCTTCTTCCCGTTCGTGTCTGCGTTAGTTGCATGTACAGAGTATATATAGTGCTACAAAATCGGTAAATCACAGCAATTCGCAAATGTATTCGTTCTATTTCATCGGCAGACAGAATCGATCTAAGCTGTTCACTACTGAAGGGAAAAGGCAGCAAAATTGGTAAGAAAAACAAAACGTCCTGAATTTGGAAGCTCGCTCTTACCTTCTCTTTACTCTCCCTCTCTCTTTTTCCATCGTCTTTGACCAGCTGCCTCGCACATATTGTGTATGTGATCTATGTTAGTCATTCATCCCTCAATGAGCACCAAGAGGTTCTATAAATGAACCTTCGCTACTTTGTAACGCTGTTTTGGTATATTATCTTAATGGTAGCACAATTTCTAAGTCTTCCTCGTATCGGCAGGTTAAATTGCGTCTAATGATTTGTCCATCTTTGTAGTTATGTTATATTATGTGTAGAAGATTATTGCTTTGATTTTATATGAGACTATCTTGTCATAAACAAATTTCAACTAGAAATGCCAACTGTGCTGCCCTAGACGCAGCAGGACACACTGCCCGGCAGCCACTGACCTGCGTGGAGTTTTTTAACGCTTTAGTTGGTTATGGCTGTATCAAATCTTGCTAGCTGCACAGTTTCCTAGTCCAAATCCTATTGCACAGCTGTTGCATTTATTATAAGTATTTGCTGGCCACTACACGAATATAATATGCTTACATTATCCTCAAATATTAATTGCTTGTTGGGCTACAGGCTGAGGCAATAATACTATTTTTAATCAACATGAACATGAGAAGAAATAGCAACCCCTTGTGTTGCTGCCCCCTGTTTCTTTATTTCTTTTGCGATGTTGATTGGATGAGAACTGGTGATGTTCGTATGGATTGCACATGAAGTAGGATGAATGCTGTAAGATATCCCTGGCGTCTTGTGATGATAACGGTTATGATGATGCTGACATGTATTTTTTATTTATTATTATCTCTGTATGTTCGTCTGCCAGTCTAAAATACGTGATGTATATATTATGTAAATATGTTTATAAAATAAAAATAATGTGTATGCTCGTACACCAAAATCACAATAAGCACTACCAATTCGCTGAGGCGGCAAAATCATATATCACTCTGAAGATTTTTGTCAACGGAATTTCACGCTATCGTATGTGGTGGTACACCCCACTTACTCGAAATACTGCGACGCCCAAAATGAACCAGAACCTGCACCTTTAATGTTGTTTTCGTCACAATAACACATGACACAAAAAAGCCCAAAAAATATTATTTCTGCATGAGTATTCATGTACGATGCTCATTAAAAATAACTCTATTCGTCGATAAAACAATTGCTGGGACAAGCTGCTGGACATGGAAAACTGCCTTTGCAGGGCACATTTGCATGAATTTAATTTTTAAAATAAACACAATATTTTCTTTTAAAACCTCTTGCGAATACCGAGAGTTTCAATGACCGGTAAATATTAACCTAACATTAGCTGCTGTAGAAACAAATTATTTCTGCTTTCACAATGTAAATAAACGTATTTTCACTGTCCCCTTCACAAAGATCGCTGATGGATGCTTTTTTTTTAATTGTATATAGTTTGCCATTATTTAGTCACACATTATATAAGACAATCGTCCAAATTCGGGATGATGCACCAGGATGGGCATTAAATGATTCCCCACACATGTCCGTGCCCATAAAATTAAAAGCGAAAAGCTTCGAAACTTGGGCACCCTGCGATGGTCAAATCCGCAATTGACGTCGTCACGGTTTGGGGCAAAAATAGTGGCATATATGCGTTGTATGTATCGATGAGTAATTGCTTCAGCCAGTGTCGTATGTAGAGTGTCGTGTCACTTTGAAACCGAGGCGAAGTGAACTGGTGGCGAATTTAGTGGACACGTGCACGAGGGTGGAAGGGGATCCGCACGATTAGTAGCGACCGGTTTTATGCAATCCCACCCTCGCAACCGAGGTTTGTCAGTACTTCTGATGGCCCACCGGGGGCTGATGGAACGGATGCGGCAGATGGGCCTGCCGGCGTAACACTTTGTGGTTGGGAAGGGATGGCGGCTGCTGCTGCGGTGGTGGCGTTTGTTGCTGCAGGCACGGCTGCTGTTGCTGTTGCAGGGGCGGACTTAGCACCACCACCGACGGTACTGGCAACTGTAGAAGAGGCGATAACATTATTGGCGGACGGCGGTAGTGCGTGGAGCGCTGCCAGGGTTGACGTTGCACCACTGGCAACGCCACCGGACGAACCGTGTGACGGATGAGCATGAGGCTGATGAGGGTGAGCATGATTGGTGTACAGATGCGACACAAGAAACGGATGATGGTGTTGCTGTAAGGCGTTTGGCGCATTGGTGATGGCGGCGTTATTAACGGGGATGGTGCTCTGGAGTGGGGTTGCGTTTGCATTGATGGCGGGAGCGCATGATGATAGTGGGAGCACGCTATTGCTATTAATGCTGCCGCTGCTGCTGCTGCTGCTGCCGATGCTTGCTAGATTGTTACTACTACTGATGGCAGACGGATTGATGCTGTTTGCGGTGGCCGTGCTACTTAGTGCGCTACTGCTGATACTACTGCTGACGGGACTAACAGGAGTCGTGTTGCTACTACCGCCTCCACTGCCTAAGGAGCCGGTGCTGCTTCCACTGCTGCTACTGCTGCTGCTGCTGCCGCTGTTGCTGAGAAACGGTATACGGGACGAGACGGCCCCGGCTGCGACGGCAGCGACCGCCGACGCCCCTGACAGCTTCGGCGGAATCTGTGGCTTGTTGGGAGGGATCGGCGGCGGAACCCCTCGACCACCAACCGGTGGAATTATTGTCTTCTTCATGGTCGCCGTCGAGCCGGACATCGAGGAGTTCGCCGAAGCTGCCGGTGATGTTGCTCCTGCTCCTGTACCGCCAGCTATTACCGTTGCAGCGGCTATACCGGCTGCCTTACGTACGCCCGTACTCGCCATCTGTTGGTAGGGTGGGTCCGGCAGAAGGTGTTTGCGATGTTAAAGTGGTGTGCAGAAAACAAGTACGGTGTTGAGATTTGGTTTGGTTTTATTTATAAGATTGCAATTCGTTAACGACAGATTTTGCGGGATGGCGTATGTGTTGTGTGGAGGATAGTTGTAACTTCTTACACTTTGTATTATTACAGGTTGGCAATCAATTCCGAATTATTTTGTTTTTAGATTCATTTGTGTTTCTTTTGTTATCATGTTAAAAGAGCTACACGCACCCAAAAAGGACAAAACGAAACAAACGTAACTTATACTATGAATAGAAAAACTAAACGCACTAAAATCAAGATTGTTATACAGCGCCAAGGCAATCGACCAAATTTGCACATAGTACCGAAAGGTAACAAAAATCGTTTAAAATAGATATTTTTTTTTGTTTGTTATTTATTTGCACTAACATTTAACACATTCCTGCTAATCTTGCTAAAGCATATTACTGGATTAGTGTGGGCTTTGCAGTATGGAGCTTGGTTAGGTTCGTTACTCGGGGGGTTCGTGACTTCCATTGGCTTATTTAAAATATACATTAAGACAAACGGAATTGAAACAGATACATAATTGCATACAACAGAAACATTATTGACACTGATCAGATGTTCAGCGCATTATGTAATATATTAATCCAATAGACTGGTTCCTCTATTTGGACCCTTCCGCTATGCAGTGCCACCCAACCGTTTCAGCAAAATTGTGGAACGACGTTAGTCTCTCTTCTCTTTACGGCATTACGGTGGATTTACTAGATCAATCAAATGAATGTCGCCATGATTTTACATCCGTTAATTCATATAGCAGCGGGGCGGACGACAACAGATAATTGTTGCATTTATTAAAACGTTTCATTTGTTTTTTGTTACACAATGTTTTCGACGGTTGCACATTCGGTACGGTATGTTTGTTAGTACAATTTAGATAAATAGGAGGGAAAATAAACGGAGAAAAATAAAATTAGCTAATTAGAGAGATGGTTTACACCGGTATCTCGAAATGGGTGGAATGATGGCTCTAACAACTACATTGAAAAATAAATTTAAAAAAAAATTTGTACTAACGAAACACGTATTTGAGATCTTTGTATTATGATACAATCACTTGCTGGTCGGTATGTGGGTTTTTATGTTGTTTTATCTAATAACGACTCAAATGGGTCATATATACACATTTTCTTTTGATTTGTCCTAGCTGAAACGCAACAGTAGACGCATAATTTAAAAAAGCATACGGTAGGTAAATAAAAAAAAGTAGTAAATTAACGATTATGTCATTCCATCCGTCTCAAAGATGACACAATAAAGCGCAAAGTTTGTTATTGTTATACACATCACGAGCTGCTCAGAACTTACTCAAAACAACAACAAAACAACATCAAAGAACACAAACATCTTCAAACACAAATCATAAAATGGGAGCACAAATGTTCCTCGTCGTCCTAACCAAACACAGCTATGGGCTCGTAAAACAGAATCTGGGGACAAACGGCTTAACTAGAAGCCAGATGGAATTATTTGTGATGGCATGTCAAGTGAGCAGGTGATTGTGAGTTTAGAAAATTAAGTTAAGAGACTGCGAAGCAGATATGTAAGATCCAAGCCAGAAATAAAGACAGTTAGTAACCACACTAAAGCAAAAAATCAATTACATACATACAAAAAGAAACTAAAATAAATTAACGGCCGAGTGATCGTGGGGTCAGAGCATACCAGGGATCGAAAGGGTCGGGGAAGATTTTCCCGGAGCTTACCTACCCGATACCCTTAAGTTCCCGAGGCAATCCATCCACAGTCACACTCGCACACAAACGCCGGAAAGAAAGGAAACCATACTCAATGCAAGCGACTTGAGTAGTGAAAATGATCAACAGTACAATTACAACATTTCCTAATGAGAGTTTGAACACAGAACACTAACAAATACGAACGCTGGCTTACCTTTCCCGTGTTTGCGTAAGATTCCGCCGCTGTTGCGGCCGCAGCGGATACACCGGTACCAGCCGCTGCACCCGGACTACTGTTGCCACCAACTATTGGCGGAGAAGTGACCGATAGTTGCGATATTGCCGTCTGTCTTATGAGCTGCCCGGGTGAAACGGATCGCGCGATACCCGTGGCTGTGGAAATGGAAGGAAAAACAAAAGAATATGATCAGAATTCGCACATATTATGCTTTAATCACAAAGCAAACTTAATTAATTACACATATTAAATCATTTACAGACGCAAACAGACAACTGAGCATTTAAGGTTACTATTTCAACACTGGCTACACAAATATGATACGAATTTTTATCATAAACCAAAACAACAAGTATGGAAAACGAATACACGACAATCGAACATAGATGATACAGTCAAGAGCGAATTGGCAAGAGGAATGCACTTTACTTGGTGCAGAGACGGGAACGCTCGATACGGTGGCTGTCGGTTGGACCACTTTCGTAGCCATGCTACTTATCATCTGCCCCGGTAGCACTCCCGCTACTCCGATGGATCCCGCTGTTGCTGTAAAAACGGAATAAGGTAGATAGAAGAAGTGGATAGAATTAGGAAAAAAAGAGCCAAAGAATAGTACCCATTCCCGAATACAACATGTAAGCCACAAAAAAAAACTTCATTATAGAAAAACCATAAACCAAAAAGTAAGCGTGGTTAGGGCAATAAAGAAATGTGACAATAAAAAAGGGAGAAAAAGATTATGTAAAAGAAAAGTTTTTTTTCATTTTCATTAAAGTCATTTCCATAAATCAAAACAAAATTAAAGGAACAGCACGTTTAATTTAATTCATTTCTCATGGAAAAGAGTATAACAGACATAAAAAAACAAGGGAAAATTAAAAAGGAAAGGAATTGTCTCTTTCATCGCAAGCTTACCAGTCGTTACGCTGCCCGCCGTTGTTGTAATTCCCGGATTGCCGGTAGCACTGCCACCGGGAGAGATTCCACTGACCAGACCGCCGGCGATCGACGGACGGGATGGTACAAGGCCACCCGGCTTGGTAGGAAGCTGTGGTGCAACCAACGGGTGTCGAATGCCGGTTTGCTTCCGAAGCAATTCAATTTCAGCTTTAAGCTGCTGAATTTCGAGATCCTGCTCTTTTACGCTGCAAACATGAAGAGAGATGAAAAGTATTAAATTGAATTATTTTTCTATTCCCAAGCAAAACACAAATTTGTGATGATTTAGATCAATTAAAAACCTTAAGTTCTTAATGGTTTAAGCCCCGAATCTCAGATTCGAGTAGCTCAGTAAAATTCGTAATTTTTTTATGGTACATGCAGGAAGATGAATAGAACAACTTTTCTGTGGATGCCTTATCTTATCATATTTTTTTCAGAAAATTGCAACAAGTTGCATCGCATCTCGCAGTGCAGGATAATCTACATTGAAACAGACTGGCATCCTTTAAAAAATGATTGTTTCATTTGGAGGAAGACCGGCTCTTGCATCACATAACGTTTCGGTTCAACAAGTTAACCTCCGTTATCAATGCTGGTACTGTGTACTTAAATAACTGTCTTTTAATCATAACTCGCGCTTATTGGTCTCTGACAAGGTCAACGGGGCTTTTATCAGCTTCCTTATCATTTACTTCATTGCGTGATTTAGATAAGCGTCGAAAATAATGTTAGCAACAAACGACTACCATTGGTGTACACACAACAAATCATACGTTCCACTGTTCCCACATACCGTTTCTCCTCCTTTGCCAGGTTTTGGTGGAGCACTTTACGTTCCACCTCAAACAACTGCGCCTGTTTCTCCAGTTCAGCCTCCATCCGGAGCGATTTCTTGCTTTCCTCCTCCAAACCCTCCGCGATCGTGTCAACGCGCTGCTTTTCCTCCGACAAAATCTGAGCCAAATCTTCGCTCCGCTTGCGCTCCTCGATGTACTTGATGATGATCTTCTTGCGTTCCGCGAGCAGCAGCAACACAATCTGCTTCTGGCGGTTCTTCTCCGCCTCGAACTGCTCCTGGACCTTGCGCAGCTCAATCTCTAGCGCTTTGTGTTGCTCCTTCTCGTGGTCGAGTTCCTGCTTCAGCCGGGACCGTTCGATCTCGAGCCCGTACGTGATGTCGTCTCCCTGAGCCGTCGTGTGCTCGTGCTTGCGCCGCTCGTCGTACAGCTCCTGTACCACCCGTTTATGGCGTTCCTCTGCGTCCTTGAGGGCCTCGATCATCTTCGCCTGTGCCTGGCGCTGCTGCATCACCAGAGCGGCCAGGGAGTCCATTTGTTCGCGAACGCTGCTACGCTGGTCGTTGATCAGGCGCATCTCGTGCTCGGAGTGGGCCGCCTGAATCGACGATTGCCGGCTGGCGATGTTCCCGCTGGCCGCAAGCTGATCGCGAAACAGGGCCGCATGTGGATCGTTCAGGTTCGTTGACTTGCTGTAGCGGGGCGTTGTGAGCAGCTGTTTTACCTTTTCCGTCTTCAGGACTGCAATCACGACATCGCGAGCTTGCAGTTCTCCCTCTAGGTAACTGAGCAACTTAAGCAGATCCGCTTTGCTGAAATCCATCTTTGGATTGCGCTAAAATAAAATACACCGACATATCATTAATAAGGAGCCTAAGTCGCTAAGTCGTTGCTGCAATACTTTTTTTCTCGAGCAACTCAGCATATAATGCGTGGAAAGTGATGTGATAATTGTGTTTGGAATGATTATAAGGTTCGGTTCTTCATTCATGCTATTTTCTACATTGATTAAACTTACTCGTTCAAACGGGCATTTGGTCTTTCCGCTATAGACATTTACATTTAAATTTTTTTAAATATGAAATAGGTACCGAAAAAACCGAACAGCCGAAATGAAGCAGTAATTGAGTCTTTTTTTTCGGGTAATCGAAATAGCGGGTGGCGGTCAACGATGTCGGTTTCCCATTACAGTGCGAATGGGAAAAACCACCAAAAGGGCAACCGGTCAATCACACCAAGGCGGCAAACCAGCAATACACACGCGCGCACAGCATGCTAACCATTCCTAGAACCATGTTTCTTCATGCTAGTTCAATCCGCTTGTCTCATCCCTCTCTTTCTCTTTCGCACAGCTGTTTTTATGTTGTTGTTTTCTTTCTCTCTCGCGCCATCTCTCAATCGCTATCTTTATCGCACTTTCTTTCTCTTCGGAGGCCGCACGGTGCTGGAGTGGTGTATTGATAGAACTTTCTTACTCTTTCTTTTCTATTTCAATCTCCTTTTCTCCTACACCATCGTCCAGGATGGCATACGGTAGGAGCAACCAAATATTGATTTTTCCATTGCTTCACTGTGCACTCTGGTCACGCGGCTAGAGGCATGTACAGGAAGAAAAATCTACAGTAAAATATGTTCACACTTGGCGGGGCAAGAGACTTTTGTAAAATTTTGATATTAATAAATTCGCACGATTGTTCAAAGGTGGCTAGGGTGCAGCATTTGTTTTGTTTACCTCCAACCCCAAATGGAATGACGGTGGAACAATCCACACCGAATCGGGGTAGGCCTGGGAAAGATTGATTTTAACGCTCACCTTCCAAGTGTCGCTCGTCTGCTTGATAGCGGCCAGATCGGCATCGGTAAACTTGACCGTGCCCTTCGGTTTGTCCGGTGCGGCAGCTTCTCCGTCACCGCTAGAACTGGTGCCCACTTCCGCCATCGTTTGCCGACAGAGTTTCAGTCTGGTTCCCAGTGTGTCGCCGTTCGCTGTACGGAAGGAAGCTGTGTGGATCACACAGCCACCGCCCGCTTAACTTACACCGCAAAGAAGAAGGACAAAGGCCAACCAGGGCCCAGGTTTACTGGCGCTACGCCACTCGGGGGAGTCCTTGCTGGACGGGAGAACGGATGACGCACGGTTCGGTGGTGCTGGCTGTTTTCCTTTCAACAGGAGTATCTCTTTAGCAGACCGATCGATAAACCACCCCACACCCTGGTTAGGTGCGTATCCTTTTTGCGCTGGCAGATGCCGTCGAATTTCTCGGTCACGTTTCAACACTGGCGCCAGTTGGAAAATCTTGTACGGGAAAATCGCGAGCACACAGTTACCGTCCAAATTCACCCGACCTTCTCCAGCTGCTCCGGAATAGAGTGTTCTTCTCGAGCAGGCGAGTAACTTTGGCAAGTCTCCCGTTTTCGATTTTTTTTTTTTTTGCACTCCTCCCCACTCTCTGAAGGTCGCGGCAACTGATGATCCGATTACGACACACCACCACCGGCACGACCACCACTATGCAGCGTGCATTTTCTGGCTGACTGCTACAGCAGGAGGAACGAACGGTTTTGTGTGCACTCTTGTGCTGCGAACGGAAATGCACACGGACGCACCAAGCTCACACAGCTGCGCTCGGCGAATGTGCGGTCGGGCGGCTGTACAATAATAAATCATCGGTGGGAGAAAGAAACAAACGCCTCCCTAACTGCTCGCACGCGCCGGAGATGCCGTCATTCTCTGTGTTACTCTGCTCTTGACACCTCGAAGGCGACACGCTCCTTGTTATGGAAGCGCAGGCAGCGGTTTTGTGGATGATCAAGGGTAGCCGTTGCGGGGGCAGGCTGAGGTGATTGGTGTGTTGTGCACCGAATCCTTTTGTCCCGATTGGTAAACTGTTACTTATGTTTGGTTTGTTGCGCACAGTTGTTAGCACAGCAGAGCATCACATGGAATTCATTATAACAACCAAGTCACACACACACAACACAGACCAGATCTTGTCTAGCGCTTACAAAGAATGCAGAGCATACTGCTGTTCTTTCCTACGACCGACATCAATCAACTTCCGCGAGATCTTAACACCGCTGCACAAGCGAGTTTTGCTACATCGAATACTTTGTAAATCTTTCACAAGTACTTAAAAGGGTAACACGATGTCTAATAGCGAGATATTTGCCGGGAATAATCATTCCAAGCGTGCCGAGTTTGCTAGGCAAGACTTCAGTTTCAGTGGCTCGCTCGCCAATACGTAGTGGAGTGCGGTTGTGTTGGATTCACGCTAGTGATCCAACCTCAGCAGGGAAGGGAATCAGTTCCCTTCCAGCAGAGTTCCTCCTGCTGTCCTTCTGGGGATCTGTAGTCCAAACGAAAAAAAATAACCCAAGCGTACCGAATCACCTTTGGCTAGGCTCGAAAAACACTATGTTCCGAATCACTTTCTGAACAGTTCCCTTTATTAAATTGGATAATTTGCCAAAAAGTAATATCTAATAACTACCCTTTATTCCCTCTGGCAGACAATGCCCCCATCAGCACGATATGCATCCACCGTTTTTCCCGTTCAAATTTTCATTGTGGATGATTGCGTTCTATTTAACCTGAGTCCCGCATTCCTCGGAATTGGATGTATCCCCGACGCCCCACTAGGAAAGGATTGGATTGACTAGGTGCGTTACGGAATTTCCAACTCTGGTTTATTTACATTTTATCATTTTATCACGTCGAACGTGATGCTCTTCTAAACAAATTGGAAACAACCGACTAAAATTGCCGCATTTCCACATCCACTATGACCGACACCGAAAGAATAGACGTGTAAGTGATCAGTGATCAGCAGGTGATTGACTAAATTAAGTCACTTTGCTAATGATGTTCCCATTATATATTATCAGATGCCTCAACATTCCGTTCCCTACCAAACGTGAAGCCGAAATTGCATTTAATGTACTGCGAATCGACAGTGAGCCCAAAAGGAGTTTTATTCAAAAGCATCTCAAACTGCAGGACAATAGATTGGAGGTGAAAATATCCGGTAATCACGCTAAACACGTGCGCGTCGGATTGACTTCCTTCTTCGATTCGCTGATACTGTGCTGCGAAACGCTTGACCAGTTTGGGCCGCCCGTTTCGGAGCAGTACGACCACTGTTAGCACCTCCATCCGGTGCACCATGCCGGAACACACTCCGGCACCAACGCCAAGCCGTGGCGTGTACGGCTTTGCGTTGTTCCTGTTCTTCAAAACCCTCTTCGTTATGTATGTCGTGTGGGCATACGTTCCCACCGCGGTATTCAACCGCCTGGGGTTAACATATCTGCCCGATAAATACTTCGCCTTGTTCATCCCCATCCTCCTGCTGGTCGCGGTGACCATGTTTGCATTTTTGATATATCCTTCACTGGCGCTCTCCATGACTCCGGACGTGGACGATCGGGTGACCATTTCGGACGCATTCACCATCGTCCGCTGCGAACATCGTTTCCCCGACGGGCAGAGCTGCAACCAGAGGGTCGAAGACGCTTCCGGGACTGGCTGGTATGCGAAGCGCCATTGCGAAAAACACACCGGTCGAATCAGCGAACAGCAGCATCGAACGGTGCGTGTGGCCAACTTTTGCGACTGTCCGTACGAAGGCCAGTGTTTGCTTCGAAAGGATCCCGAGTATCTGCCAACGTTGCGAGCCAAGGATCCGATACCGGCAGTCAGTGATATAAGCGTTTCCAAAGTGAGCCGTACGCTTTACCGAAGGCGTTGGGATTAGATAAAACTAATAAACTAATAATACCAGAGCTACCAAGGACCGAGTAGAGGATGTAGTTTCATGATTTATTAACTTCCGTGTTTTAACGATACCTGCGCATAGAAAAGATAAAGAATTTAAGACACATTTCACAACTTTAATCGTCCGTCTTGGCCTTTTTGTTTCGATTCCTATTCTTAACGTTATGGGTTTCGTAGAAGTTGCTTCCGATCTTCTTGCGCTTCCCGGCACGCTCGATCGCACGCTTCTGCTTAGAGGTGAGCTTTGCGACTGGTTTCTTCGTGCTCGACTCAGGTTCAGCCACTGGCAAGGCGCTTCCGCTGCCGCTGGCGGCTGGTGTTTGCTTCTTCTTGATGTCAGCCCCCTTATCCTTCGCACTGCGGTGCACCACTCGCCCAGCTCCCTCGTCGTACTCATCCTCGGAGTAGAAGTCGCTGATTCCGGACGAATCCTCGTCGTCCTCGTCGCCCTCTTGAGTGGTCGATTTCTTCCGGTTCGCTTTCTTGGCCTTCGCTTCGGCCTTTTTCTCCTCCTTCAGTTTTTCCAGCAGTTCCAGATCGATCTTATCAATCTCACGAATATCTTCGCTTTCAAACTCGAGATTGACTTTGATCTTGCGGAAATCTTGTATCTGGAACAGCTCCCGACCCTTCTTCACGGAGTCGGGCAGCGTTGGGGTGGCCGTCACCCCCGAGTAGGTGCTCTTCTGATCCTCCTCGGGCTGTGCCGTTTGATCCAGCTCATTTTCAGCAGTCGCTTCGGCAGGTTTCCGGTTCAGCACGGACTTGGGCACCTCGAACCCTTCCGGAGCGACGTAGAACGGCAGTCGGCCTCGTTGCCAGTCGTTCAGGATCATCTTGGACACGGTCGGTACATCGGGTTCCCCCTTCTTCAACAACTTGCCCATCTTGCGGGCAATCTGCTCGAGGAAATCGATATGATCCGTCCATTCCGTCACGCCGTACGTCTTCACGATGTATTCCTTGCGAATCCGCTTCAGTACCTCCTCGATGTAATCTTCGGGGTTGTTGACCAACTCCACGCGCACGACCGCCTTCAGCACTTTCTCGGTGTCCGTTTCCGCCGTGGGATACACCACCCCGGGGCAATCGATCAGGAAGATACGCTTCATCAGCGTGATGTACTGCCACACTTTCGTTTCGCCCGCGATTGGCGCCACCTTGCACACCTTCTTGCTGCGCAGCGCGTTAATGACGGACGATTTGCCGACGTTCGGGTACCCGATGAAACCAACACTGATTTGCTTCTTGTCGACGTGCAGCTTTCCGATCTGACGTAGCAGATTGATCAGCGCACCCTTGCCGAAGGGATGCGTTAGCGAGGCGTGGAAAGCGATCGTGGGATATTCCTTGCTCAAAATCGCCACCCATCGCTGCGTCACCCAGATCGGCACCAGATCGACTTTGTTGAGAATGAAGAACAGATGCTTGTGTGGTTTTTCTTTGCGTAGAAAGTTTTCAATGTACTTCGAGCGGGTTCCCATGGGGTCGCGTGCGTCCAGCACCTGCAGCAGCACGTCCGCTGAGTCGATTACCTTGTGCAGCTCGTTCCAGATGCGCTTGCTTTGGCCGGCCGCAAAGATGTACTCGCGAACCGCGTCCCTCACGCCACCGTCGTCGCGTTCCAAATCGTGATCCTTGGTGTCGTCGTACTTTTCCGCAGACTCTTCAGCCGTCCGGGTGAGATCCTCCAGATCGCGCACTTTGAGCGAGGGGCGTTTGCGGAGTTTCTTCTTTCCGAACACCGTATCGAAGCTCTCGGTGTCCAGCAGGTGCACCCGCTGGTAGCGGGCCGTTTCGTTGAGAAGCGTGGTCGGTAAGTTGGTGGGCTTCATGATCACCTTGTACGGATCCTTGACCGCTTTGCCCATCTCATCCTGGAACTTTTGCAGCGACTGCTGCGAAATGACACGCGTGTTGGCAAACCACTTGGGCGTCGGTTCGACGCGGGCCACCGTTCCACTGTTGACCCAGCCCTGGAACGGAGCCGGCGTAAGAATCTTGCCGCGGCGATCCCGTTTGGCCTTGAAGTTTCGATACATCTGCAGCCGCTTGATGGTTGCTTTCGTGCGCGGCTTGGCGACCCCCTTCAGCCCTTCCGTCGGCCGTTCCGGGTTCATGGAGTGTTTGGATTTGTTTATCGACATCTTCCTGGGAGGCCCCGAGCGGGAGCTTACTTTCGGCATTTTGGAGGCTGGGTACACTAACGTTCCAAAGGTAAAACGATCAGATTACACTTGATAATAGGGTGAAATTATTAAACTACGCCGCAAGGTAACTCCGGTGTCGCTTCTCACAACACGCGGCTCGGATGTTACGAAGATTTTTGACACTTCACTCCATGCATGGAGTTTTCATATGTTGACAACGTACACATGTTCCCATAGGCTAGTGAAATCAGCAGAACACTCGATGAAAATCACAGGGTGGTCCATCGTTTTTTTTTTTCAAAACTATAAATAAATGAATGATTGTTTGAGACTAGTTTTGGTAGGGTAAAATTGATCGATTATAGATGGAATTTTGAGCTTTTCTGATGCTAAATAATTTAAGTTTAGACTTTACCTAATAATTGTTTCCAAACAGTCCTACGTAGCAAAACGAACTTCCCACTAGCTGATGGGAAGTCTACTTCATTTTGACAATTCGTTAACCGTAAACTTAACGCCCATTCTCACATACTGCAAAATACAAACATTTTTAGACGAGGATCTAACAAAAATCAGGCGTTTGTAGGCGTTCATGATTGGAAAATATAACAAAATCACTGAACTGCACATTTCCAATCAGTCGTTCCTTAAAATCAAAGTCCTTGGTAATATTTTTCGAAATCTGTGGTATGTGTAAATGAACGGTGACGTACATGTTGTTTACCATCGGAAACTCTGGAACCTTGGTATGTTTACTGCCGGAACGTGGACGATCATTCGTGGTCCGCAGTTTGTAAAGTGCAGTCGATAACGCGATCGGTTTCTCCGGCACTTCTTCTCCGGACGCCGAACGTTCGTATCGCGGTGGAATTCGAACCGTCCCCGTCTCGTAAACGCGTAGTGTGTGGTGTGGTAAAGGTGAGAATTCATCCACGTTGGTCAGTTTGGCTGTGTGTTTCTTTTTTGTTTTTACTGGCTTTCGTCGGTGCCGTGCATGGTTAAACAAGCTTTCTCCTTCGTAATCATCTCCGTGGCCGTGTCATACTGTGTGCGAGTGCTGGCGCAGTCAGCAGTACGTGTTTTTCATTCATGGTTTTTTTTTGTTTTTGGGAATCTCGCATACCTGCACCTTCTCGTGTCTTGCGTAGTTTAATGCGTATAATTTTACATTGTTCGCGACGTGTCACACAGCAGGTTTTAAAGCTTCCTGAGCTAGAAATCCGACGATAGAGACGTATTGCGCACCCCGAGCCGCCAGCAAGCTGCCATTGGTTCCCGGGTTTCTCGTACACCAGCAATCGGAGTGCTCCAGACAGAGATTTGTTGTGACGTGCCGCGTATCGATGGATCTTCCGATCCATGCTTTGACCCGCTTTGCAAGCGAAAATTAATTGTTTTCGATCGATGCCCTGATTTATGCATTTCCCGCTCCGCCATCAACACCACGTTTGCCGTATCCTCCGCCGCGGCGTGTACAATCGATTTAACCGTTTGACCGTTATTTGTTTCAGTTTCATTCGCCCGTGATTCCGTGAGTTTAATAAGAGAAAGTGTTGGAAGATGTTTGCAAAATGAAGAAAAAATCCGCGGCGAGCTAGACACGGTTCACGGATACGCTCAGTGCGGATCAGCTCGCTGGATTTTTCAGTGTGGCCTATGTTTTGTTCCGGCCCGGTACCGTCGAACACTGCACACCTGCGGCATTCACGGAAAGAAAGAAACATAAGAAAATAATACCTGTACGTATGTGGCAGCCGTGAAGCTACTCATTGCCGCCTAAGTACGTGTGTCCGAGTGAAGTGCAATGTACAAGTTTCCTATGTTTTCTAACGTTTTTTCTTCCCCTTTATTGTGCATCGATCGTTACCGAAAGGAAGGTGCATTGATCGTTTTCGTGTGCAACGAGTGGTTTTTGTGATACATCCCGTGGCTGTACCACACAGCGGCCGCGATCATGTCTACTGCCGTTACAGCATCCGAACAGTCGAAGAAAAATGTCGAATTTATCGTCAAAAATCTATGTGCTGGTGGTAAGTTTTTCGATTTATTTAATTATTTATTTTAATTTTTTTCCAGTCCACAAGGACATAAAAAAAAGAACATTTGTACTCGACTTTGTTCAGTAAAAATAGTATTGAGGTACTGCTGTAGAATGTTGACCAATGTTTTCTTAGGTTGTCCCTGAACCTGTCACTGTAAGCCTTTTGCTATGGGCTAAAATCATTCGATACGCAGCCTGTTTACATATCAAACAGTTTATTCGCGACCTGCGTGGTTACTAAGTACTAGTGCGACAGGCAACATTTTGGCTTTTACGATGGATATATGTAGCAGGAGTACTGAAAGTAAAAGCACAATCTTATTTTTGAAAGCTTACAGCATTTGATTTTAATTAAAAAAAAAATATTTTTTTTAATAGTTTCAATTTTTCACTTCTAAAAAACAAATCTCTCTGCAAAAAAAAAAAACTGGAATGATAGTTCTTTGATACTTGCTAGGTAGTGAAGCTTCTGCTCATATTAATTTTTCATATTTTGGGGTAAATAAAACATGTCTGAAGATGGATGATAAATGTAGAAAACTACAGTGAGCCCAAAGAGTATTTGTCTAGCTGAATATTTCTTAGTGCTCAGAGTTGAGTTTGGTGCTTGGAAGGCACTGAAAAATAATGGTCAATTTGGATGTCAGAGAGGCCAATTTATTAAAGATGTGCAAAAAAATGACAATAATAAAAGAGCCAAAAATAATTAACCATTACGTTTCATTTGACACATGCAAAAAATGTATTCGTCTACTTAAGTTTTGATGGATTTTTAACATAAAAAGGAGCCAAATTATGGAAAACAATTCCAATACTTCGTTAGATTTCTCTTTGCATCCATACCTGTTCTCAACCGTCGTGGCATATATCTGGACAATTTGAGCGTGGAGGAGACTTTTTCCATTATTTTTGGAAAGCTTTTATCGTATTGCTGTTCCTGTTCAAAGGGTCCTTTTTATAATTGCATCTTCAATTATTTTCTACAGATGGTTTGAGGTTTTGTTGCAAAATTAGTATGCAAAATTTAGGCCTGTTTCTTTAAAATTGTTATCCTAGTGGAAAGTGTATGTCCCTTAATAACCTGTTTCACTTTTTTCCCTTAATACATTTTACACATTTAATAATATAATTTTCTATAACTGTGTTGCAAACTTGGATATACTTGATTTTGGCTGTTTTGTTATTTGTCGCAACCGCAGAGAACAATCGCTTCGTTGTTGATTTTGGAATGCTTTAATGACTCATGAGCGTCATTCTCTGATCAAAAGATAGAACGAGGTTTACTCATGTGTTTTGCAATCCTGTAAGATTATTTACACTGATTATGGCCACGACTGAGGACAATAACACATTAAAATGTAAAATTAACCGCCAATAAAAGAAATATACTGATGTTTCATTGGACAATTTTTGGATAATTGGACAATTTTTTGGTGGACGAATACTGTTTGAGCATTTGTCACATAAAGTGTTATAGTTTAATTTTATGATTTTTTTCAAAATTTTGACTTGTAAATTTAAATTGACCTCTCTGCTATCCGACTTAGACGAACTATTAGGGCTCACTGTATGCCGAGGAAGTGTATTGCTATCGAACATGTAATTGAAATCACTGTGGAAGCACAATGTTGGGCTGCACTGTACGCACATTAAAATGTACGCCCTACCACAATGCACGGCATTGTCATTGTAATGTTTGGCTTTTCACACATTTCGTCCATTACCCCGAGTTGTCACACATAAGATCTGACGGTTTAAAAACCAGTTTTCCTTCCCGTTTCTCTTACTGTTCGCAGGATGATGGCCTTTGTCGCAAACCGTACCGTACCGGCTTGCCACTTTCCATTTCAGTTGTTTTTTTTTTTTTTTTTTTTTTTTTTGTTGCTTTACGTCCCTTGTGACCTTCCGCTATTTGCCCAGTCATCAACTGCTGGAAACAAACGAGTCGCGCGATTGTATCGTCTCGAGGCGAATTTCGGCAGTTTATTAACTGATAAAGTGATAAATAATAAACGGTTTCTATGACTCGTCAGATCCGCGTATAATCTTTTTTTTTTTTTCAACAGGTATTTAACAGAAAATTCATTTCCTTAGTATCCTAACTTGGAATCATTTAAAATAGCAGTACGTTCCTGCATGTCGGTTTGATCAAAACCCATTCAAGCTAATCCCTCTTATTTGCCGTTTGTCTCCATCCCTTGCCAGGTGTGGCCGGAATGTGCTCCAAAACGACCGTCGCCCCGCTTGACCGTATCAAGATTTTGCTGCAGGCACACTCGATCCACTACAAACACCTCGGCGTCTTCAGTGGGCTAAAGCACATCGTCAAGATGGAGTCCTTCTTCGCACTGTACAAGGGCAACGGGGCGCAGATGGTGCGGATATTTCCGTACGCCGCCACCCAGTTCACCGCATTCGAGGTGTACAAAAAGGTAAGCACTTGTTGCACCCGGTGCAGAGCAGAGGGGCACCCGGATCAACAAGCATAATCAATACGAACAATACGACTTCGAGACTGAATGCTGGCATTATTATGGGAACTAAGAGCAGAGCATTGAAGTTTTCAGTACAATGATGCATCAACGTAATATTTGAATGACAATTTGTTATATTAGTGGTTTTTTTTTCTCAAGGATTGATCTTCGCATAAAAAACAATTTATTAAGGCAAATTTATTGAACAAATATCTTAAGCTTTATTTTTAAACAAATTTCTGATAGCACACATATTGATCATTTTAGCACGCTAAGACAATGTTTGGCCAGATAGAGAGAGAAAATGGATTAAATTGATTCGCTGTGTTGAAAAATATAGATTTTCATTGGTACTGGAGGACCATACACACGATATATTTTGTAACGTTAAATTTTCAGAAAAAAATGGGTTTTTGCATTACCAGTAGCAATCGTAATTCTAACCAACTATCTTCTCTTTAGTAGTTTTTTTTAGGAATAGTTTATAAAGTCTATAAAGTTATAAACATGGCTAAGTACAGTTTTGTTTAAATTATATGTACTGCAGACAATGATTTCAAACTTCCTTCCCTTTAACCTAGGTCCATTCAAGAAAGCATTATCACTTAATTAATCAGACTTTCTGCAAATGAGTTTCCCCGATTTCTCCACATGACCAATTTAAATTCAAATGTCTTTTTCTTTCCGTTGGTCATCCAGTACCTGGGTAAGGCGTTGGGCACGAATCTGCCGATCAAGCATGCGGACAAGTTCATCGCCGGTGCTGCCGCGGGTGTGACCGCCGTTACCTTGACGTACCCACTGGACACGATACGAGCACGGTTGGCGTTTCAGGTGACCGGAGAGCACCGGTACAACGGTATTGCCCACACCGCTATTACCATCTTCAGGACGGTGAGTAACTGTGCGTGATTGGAGTAGCAACAACGAAAGAAAACATCGATCATTTTATTTTGTGATAATTATTACAAAACGGCCGAATTCATATCTCTTATCATCTACATATCTTGTATTTCATTTAAAATATCTGTGTCGAAATGCACTACTCTCTTGCCTTTAAATTTATTCCTTGAAGTATAACTTGATTTAGTATATTAATAAAACAATAGTTTGAAAGTATTCTCACTTATAATAACTAGTCCATGTCGTTTAATTGTTTTCAAACGTATTTGTATGCGAAGACCAAGTTTTTCTGTGGCGGTGTTTAAAAACCTGTTGCTGTGCAATAGCATATGCGGACATTAAAATAATAACATTTTCCTTTGCCACGCACTCAGGAAGGAGGACTTCGGGCCCTGTACCGCGGCTTCGTACCTACGCTGATGGGTATGGTGCCGTACGCTGGCTTTTCGTTTTATTGCTTCGAAATGTTGAAATTTGTCTGCATGAAGTACGCACCGGGCGTGACGTGTAAAAAATGCGACCGTAACACTGGTAAGAAAACACATGAAGATAAAATAACTCCTATTGATTGCATCGATTCACCTTTTTTTTTAATTTTTAAGGAGGGTTAGTTCTTTCGGTTCCGGCGAAACTTCTGTGCGGCGGGTTTGCCGGTGCGGTAGCGCAATCCTTCTCTTACCCGTTGGACGTCACCCGAAGGCGAATGCAGCTGGCGATGATGAATCCGGAAACGGCCAAATTCGGGTAAGCAACGTTTGACCACTCCTGGCCACAGCCTCCGTTTACTTTTCATTCCTGCATTCCTCATAAATGTTGTATCGTATCTTTCCATTCATGGTCGCATTTCTTCCTGCCATTCATTCATCCCGGAGCTGATGACGTGTGGACGGTCAGGCAAAGGCCATTTACACATTTACATTCGAAAAGGGAGACATAAAGGGCTATCGCATTCGAAGTACAAACAATCGATCTCTTCCGTTGGCGGATACACCAGGGTTGCATTTGCATACGCAATTGCATAACTGCCGCACCCTGCACTTTAGTGCACACTGGGAAGGGTCTGCAAGCGCTCGGCCATAAGAAATTTATTGGGTGCTGATCAATGTGTGCAGTTTATTTTACTTTCTGGCTGTTAGGGAAAATTATAATTTATAGAAAAAACTAACAAAGTAAAATTGCAATTTTTTTTTACTTTAATCGAGATTAATTTTGGTTGAAAAAATATGTTGCCTATTTCAAATAGCAATTTTTCTTAAATGTTTTTAATTTTTCACATTTTTCTAAAAACAAATAAAACATTGAACCGTCTGACGACAGGAATGACGACATGACCTAAATAGATAAGATTGTACTGTCTTACGGAACAACGTTTTGAAAAGAGTGTATTCTCTTCGTGTTCTTCCTTCTGCGATCTTAAGCATTCTGTCTTGGATAGTGTTTTCGTCTTAGGTCTTAAAAATCGCACTTTTCGTGTATTCTATAATCTTCATCTTGCCATATGTGATTTCTAATGTAAAACACTTTATAACCGGATGAAGTAAATTGTTTAATTCGAAGCCGAAGTTGGGTTTACTGTGCATCGCTATTCAACGAACCCGAAAATCTGCCACAACGATGCAGGAATGTGACGCACAAATGCTATCTCAATTCAACTTCAGCGTTTGCATATCTCGCCGAAAGCTATCCAGCTTTACAGTGAGCAGACATAAGACCCATGCCGATGGATGCTGAGCGCTCCACGTGTCCACGGCTTCGAAAGGGCTGGCAACGGCGCGGACATTAAAAATTAAAAAAATCACTCTCACCTCCAGTAGCTTCATTTCGAGGTTAGCCGGTCATGACTTGTTTCTCTTTTTTTTTCTTCGAAACACTGTGTCTCGGCGGTGAGTTTTGTGAAGCTTTCGGCAACAGATAAGAAACTTTCTCATCGTGCTGTTCGCCTTACCCCCGGGTGGATTGCCATATCGCCACACGCAGTTAGAGCAGGTTGGTCAATTGGTTGATATCTTCAGCAACCGAGGATGACCGCATTTGCCTATTGCGTATGACAAACCTTTGATTTTAGATTTAAGAAAACCTGCCCGGCATAAAATTTTCGACTAAAACATGTCATTCGAATAATGCCATCGGTCTCTGCCTCCAGCTGGATTGTGTAATGCACTATTGGATGGCACATTTTTCACCGCATTCCAAAGCTGTTGAGCTGTCTGTTCGCATCCAAACGCGGCGACAACCTGTTGTAGGTGATTTCTCCCTTCCTTTTTCTTCTTCATACTAGGTCGTGAAACGTTCATCCCGCGTCGATCTGCTTCGTAGCTTCGCCGTAGCGATATTTTTCCCGAGGTCACGCATACACACAATCCCGGATGCGTAAAAATCACCTTCCTATTAGGTCATTATGTTCCGCCTCGCTCGCGTCCGCGTAGAAGACAATTAACTGTTTTCGGGCCCGCAAAGTTCGACGGGATGGTTCTGGAGTGTTGCTTCTTCGCGGGGCAACCACCAACGGCAAAACAGGTTTGGTACCACCTCCACCGAAATGCTTCGGGCAGTTGCGAGCGCTCTTGCGGGCATCGACTGTGGTGGAATTAACTCTTACTGTCACCCGACGTGGCCAGGTAAAATGTTTGCCGTTTCGATCATTTGTTGACGATCGTAAATACAGTGGCCTTTATTTTGCTGTGAACAACTTCTCATCAGTGGATGTTAACGGTTTGGTGTACGGCTGATCGATCGCAGCTGATAAACGCTCTTTAACGGCGGTCACTTAAATGTTGCCGTTCAGTATTATTCAACAGAAAGCGATCGGACTAAACTGTTACCAACTGATGGGTAGTATCATTATGTTCCACGTTTCTTTACTTTTTTGGATTGTTGATACTTTTTTAAGAATTCTCATCATCGAGATGATATTATTTATCATCAAATGTGGAAGGACAATTAAAAAAACGACCTTTTAAA
Organism: Anopheles atroparvus; assembly: GCA_914969975.1. Classification (NCBI taxonomy): domain Eukaryota; kingdom Metazoa; phylum Arthropoda; class Insecta; order Diptera; family Culicidae; genus Anopheles; species Anopheles atroparvus. The sequence continues at coordinate 29,806,054 of CAJZCY010000004.1, read as the reverse complement.
AACATTACATGGGTGAGCTAATGTCCATAATGATGTTAAAAGAAACCATGGACAAACCCGGGAGACGAATGACATAATGAGGGGGGTTTTAAAAAAAAATAATGTAAGGAGGAAATCTACGATGTTTTTACCCAGCATCATCAAGCCAACCTAAGTAGCACAACCTAAGAAGAAACGATAATCCGATGGCAAGGTCTTCTTAACACGCCAGCGTCATCTACCTCTCATAAACATTACTATAATTAAGGCTTCGATAAAGGCGAATTTGGCATTTTCTTCCACGATTAAAACACGAATGTCTTCGAAAGTAAGAAAACAATGCCATCATTCATCGATTTCAGGTCTTAAGAAGCCACAGCCATTAGTCATATTTCATTCAGCGTCTGTTAAAGATTTATGTTTCCCTACCGAACACAGTAATTCAACGTTTATATCGATACTAACTTTTTTAATGTTTTGTTTTCTTCCACAACCGTTTTCGCTTTCGGTGTCGGGCTGAAATGATGGCAAAAATGATGACGCTGGTGATGGTAATGGTGATGGTGTGGTAACATCTTGCAATCGTGGTTTCATCGTCCTCTACCCCTGTGTCTTCTTCTGTCGGCTGTGTCAACACACAAACCCAACCCGAATCGACTAACCAAATCCCACGATGCGCGTAACTCTAATTACTTCACTTTACCGTGGTCGCTTTCCATCGGTTGTTACATCGATTTGCTGTATGGCTGTGCGGATGCTCGTCCACGATACATTCGCTCATCACTGCTCTCAACCTGCTAACCAAACCACACGCTACCAATTGTCACGTTGGGTGGCTCGCTTATATTGGGTGTTTCGCTTTCTTCGATTCGGTCTCTTCGTCGGGCGATTAAATGATGTGGTACACGGTGATGCTCTTCTAATAATCAATTACTCTTCCGTTCCGGCGCTATGCGTTGATGCTTCACTACACGGCGGTGCGCGGTCGTCACAACCTTATACTAACGGTAACTTTGGTCTCCGGGGGCGTTGCAATGGATACTTACAACAACAATCCCGCCATTCGCAAATAGGAGGTGGGTATTGGTGGTTTAATGCATTCGTTTCCATCCTCGTATACGTCCTCGTGTCTACGTTTTCTTGTTGAAACAAAAGTACATGTTGCTTTGCAATTTGCAGTGATTTATTCATCCCGAAACTGTTAAGTTAATATCATTATCATTGTTATCATCAGTAAACTAATTTCAATCGTTATTTTGCCATTTTTCTTAATTGTATCTTAATTTCGCCCGATTAGCGTCCGAAGCTTTAAATGAAAATTTACTTATAATTTTGTAAATTTGATTACAATTTCTACTTTTGCTTTTAGACATTTACTGACTCGAGAAAATTTAGAAATTATGAGCTTGAATAAAGGTTCTTGACTATAATTATAAGAGATTGTTTGAAAAAAAAGAACTTACTAAAACTCTTCATAAGTATTTATTAAAAAGCATCACATTTTTGTCTGCCCAACTCGAATACAAAAGAAGTCAATCAATCCAGTTTAATTAATGCAACCCATGATATCCTAATTAGTCAATTCCATCAATAAATGGTGGAAATATGATGCCCCATGAAAGCATGCTGTGTGTGCTTATACACCGCAGGGGCAGTGGATCATTTAGGAAGCAGTCAAATCGTGTGGCAACGGCAACATAGAAAATGAGACCGTCGCTAATCGTTTAAAACCATAAGTTCCGATGTTGTAAGCAAAAGTTTGATACTGATCTGCCTTTGTTTTTTTTGTCTTGGTTAAAATTGTATAATGATTGGAAGTAGTGTGCATACTTTTTTTTAATTATGCGTACTTCAAATTCATTTATTTATTTATTTATTTTCGTGTAAAAGTGCGTGGCCTGGGCACTGTGCTTAAATCTACCAACTAATCCTAGTATAAAGCTGCAGCAACTTGGTTTTATAGCGTAACATAGAGGAGTTGAAGTCAAAGTATTCATAGAAGTGATTAAAGTTTCGCATCATCACCAACAGAGGCCTCGTTATGGCTGTATAATCGCCTACGAAGCTGAAGAGCGAAAAATAATCTGTTTCTAATAATTTCCTCAGGAGCATAAATATTTAGTCTAGCCAACAAATCATGAGTTTTACATTTTCAGATCTTTTGCACAAGATTGTATAGAAATACAAACAAGCCGCTTGCAAAACCTTTTATCACATTTACTTTTACTTCTGTCAGAAAATTGGACAAAAATATTCAAAACGACACGAACCGTATTGCATTATTCGGTATCAGGCAACATCTTTTTTTAAAGCTTTACTTCTTTCTATTTTAAAATAAATCCTAACTAACAAAATTAGGTAACAAATTAAACAATTAATGCATCAATCTTCCATGTAAATCCATGAAAACATTTTTCGAATTGATTTCAAAGTTCAACGACCCTTGTGTACTTATATGTTAATCTCTCTCTGCTACTGGAAAATCGTTTTGGAATGATATTTTTTTAAAATAAGCCTTAACAAAATGAGTAGGTTCAATGCTTTGACGAACCATTTATTGTTTTTTTAAGTTATGAAAGCATGTTAATGCTTTTAGTTAATGAAAGCATGTTACTGTTGTTGAAGTAGTTTTCATGGCGGAATTTTAAACTTGTGTTGTGTCTTGTTGCCTAATAGTAGAATAACTTAGTTTACAGTAAATTGCGATAACCTTCATAGGTTCCAAACAGAATAATTTTATATTTTCTTGTAAATGGTCAGACTGCTTTAAAGGGGAGGTACTGACTGAATCAATCAACTTGGATAGTGTAGAGTATGTAAATTGTAAAACATGCTAAACATACGTAACATGCAACAATGAGTTAATCAAGAAGTGTCATTTAAAGAAGGTGGCGCGACATTCCGAAAATATCATTAGCACGCTATTATGAAGCTGCGTTTTTTAACTGTTAAATTTAATTAAATTATGGACAATTAATGTAGTTGTTGTTGATTGTTAGTTGTTAATTTTTTTTTTGTTAGATTACTGTTATTAGTCCATTTGCTATACTCGTTCATTAAGAATAATTAAGCCTTGCAAAATAATCGAGAAAGAAGCTAGAATAAGTTATGTTGTGCCTGTTTCTTCAGCGTTGTTTTCTGATAAATCTTTAAACTGTTTTTTTTTCTCTTGAAATGTAACCTTCCCCAGCATGGGCATGTGGAAAACGTTATCCATTATCTACAACGAGAACGGCATCATTAAGGGACTGTACCGGGGGATGTCCATCAATTATCTGCGCGCCATCCCAATGGTAGCGGTATCCTTCTCGACCTACGAAGTGATGAAGCAGGCACTCGAGCTGGACACGGGCATGAAAATATAACACGACGTACACAGCCAACCCAAACCGTCTCGGGCCTCAGACAGCCGCTCGACCAGCCGCACGCCAATACCGTTGGTCGAAGGTAGCCTCTGTAGGTGATTCTTGTACCGCTTTCATTAGGACTTCATCACATGGTTTTTTATACATATATTTTTGATTTTCATTAGTCTTTTGATGCGCTAGGTATCTTTTAGGAAGATATATAACGTCAACAAAATGAGAGGAAGATTCCCTTGGGTTTTTTTCTTCTCATTAAAAAAACTGTTTCTGTACATGATATTTATTTCATTTATGTTCAACGCTTATTTTTTTCGTGTAGTTCGCAATAGAAAGAGAAGGTTTTATATTTTACGTGTCTTTGCAATGTTATAGAATTTTATTTAGCATATTTTTTGTAGCAGAGCCAGTGACAAACTAACAGGAAACGAGAAACCATACAGTAATCTTCACTTAAAAAATCATAGGATAGAAGTATTATTGGTTTTGTTAGACATTGTGTCTGTACTTAACAAAACGACATCTATTTAAAACAAGCAAGCACGTTGAGTTTGGATGGCGAACGAACTTTTCTTGAACCTTTATTCGATTAGAAAATAAAGGATTTCACGATAGTGTACCCTGCAACGCGGGAACTACTTATCAAAAGAGAAGGCTCTGTTGGTGGAACAAGAGGGAGAACGCCTAGGTTGTGTGTAGTAGTCTGACCGTATGTTTAAAATGACAATTAGAGAAAGACTGTGAGCGTTTGGGTTTGCCTTGTATAGTGTTGGATGGGGGAAATTTCTGTGCAGGTGCAGTTTAATTTTTCATGAATTTAATCGGCGTGGAAGTGAAGAAATAAAGATGATAACCTATTTTGTTGATAAATTTTACCGGGATTTGTTGCATTTCTTTCTCCAGGCCTTAACCAACAGCATCAGTACAGAAGAACACCACAGAAACTATTAGCGTCACATGATATGGAGTAAATAATTTTCCACATTTTTTTTAGATTGTATTTCTCTGCATATTATTACATTCTTTGCGAGCTGTTACACTTGATTAAGTTTGATTTGTGGATAGTCTAGCTGCTCGAACTCCGTATTTTATCCGAATTTAGTGGTAGGCGGCGGCTGGGAAGGATTCTATTCTAGGTAACACATTGTTCAACAATCTTATGCTTACGAGCTACCAGTTTATCTTCCGTACTATACTTTTGAATAAATATTCCATCAGTTTGCAGCACAACTCTGAGATAAGATGAGATTGTACTTCCATCCCCCCTTGGCTTTCTGAAAACCTTCTTCTCTTGGGTTTATTTTTTTAATGACCATTAAACATTCAGACAACACTGGAAAACGTTCAACGAAAGCGGTTTCATTTTCAGTTATGCCATCGTTTCTTGAGATGCAAGACGATAATTACTGATTTAGTGTAGACGTGTTTATCTTTGTATCGCTCCTTGACTAGAATATGATGCTTGTTGCAATTATGTTTTTTACTTCCATTAAATACTTTCCATTAGAATTGAACATAGGTTTTCAAATGACTTTCGGTGTTTTCGTGTTATTGATACAAAACATCATGAGGAGAAGATTTTCTAAATATTCGTAATAGAAAGACATACTCAGGACGGGTAAAAAGTGATAAATCTGGTGTTCTTCTCACAGGAATCTATGCTTTGTTCAGGGAAACCGACAGAATGAATATATTTCACGTAAAAATGTTCATCATTGTAAAAGGCGTGGACACATTTTGTCCTCGGATGTGTAAAGAAAATCATCTAGCAAAAAGCCTCTTTTTCCACTTCATCTAATCACCCTCATATGTTTGGAGAGGATAATCTTTGTCAAATTTTCTCTTTTTTGTAGAAGCCTCACTTGGCAAACTATTCATCGAAACATGCCACCTTGTCTTACTAATCTTTTACGTACGGTTTGTTTATGTTTGCTTAACAGTTTACAGTCTAATGCACTACCAAAACCGTTTGAAAAGGCTCTCTTCCAGACACTTTGTAATCCGTCGTTCACTGCAACCATCCTGATTGTGTTTCAATGATTATATAAGACACAAACACACGCAGACACACAGTGTTTAACAACAATAGAATACTGCAGAGGCTCTACATTCTACGGGAGGCTCTACGTACACCGATATCAAAAATAAGATACGCCCTATCGCCCTTAATCCGTTCACGGTAATGTTAAAGTTTATCGTTAAACAAGTAACGGAAATGTTGTATCATTTCGCTATTTGTTCACGAGTTCAAAAGTTAAAATACCGGTTCAACGAAAATGGTCAAGTATTTTGTCATAGTATTGGAAAAAATCAATAATTCCCGATTGATGGAAAAGGTTTGAACAATCGGTAATTTTAAACAAACGTTTCAGATGGCTCCGAGAAATGGAAATATCCTGAAAGTAGTGTTCTTACGCCTTTTTTAAAATAAATTCAACTTTACTTCAAGAAATATGCTTTTATGCTGTAATGACTGACCTTCCGTTTGAATCCATCTATTTATCATCGATTTTATCAGTGACGCTCCTATCACCTTCAACTTTCAGTTCTGTTACCGGTATTTGTGTGTTAAAATTTTAGCTTTCCTCCCGAAAAATGCCAATCAGTTCAGTTCCTGCGATAATCGATCAGCTAGTATCCCTGTATCACAACAATACCTTTCTTTTCATACCATTTACTTGTTTGGTACTTTATCCTTAGGCTTTGATTTAAATTCCTTCGCTGTTCCTTCGTCAGTTGTTTCCTAGTGTGCGGTTTACGAGTTCCATGCCATCACTACCTTCTTGAACGGGACGAAGATACCGTGCAGTGGTTCGCTGTTGGAGGGAAAAGGAATGGAAGATTAACGAAAAGGTTTTTCATTTCCTTTTCATTTGCACGCACTAGTCGAGCTAGAGCTTACCAATCGAAAAATCTTTTCCCATCGATGGTGCCATCGCAATCGCCCAAGTTGTTCGGCAACTGCAGCCCTACGTAGCTGTCGTCGGAGTCGGATCCGGCCAGCGGGCCGATGTAGCGCACCCGGCCAACGACCACGCGTCCATTTCGTGAGATGACCTTCGCAAGATGGCCTGGCTTGAGGCATTTTGATGTTTTTGGCAGAAATGGTAGCGCATGCTTGGAAGGTATGAAATCTGGAAAAGTGAGAAATGTCTTATTCTTGTTCATGTTTTTTCAGCATAGAATGATAAAGAGTGTGCGAACAACATGTTATCAAAATTACTTTTTTTTTTAAATACAAGCTTTCAACTTTGTGATTGTTTCCATCATCCATTGATTTTTTTTTAACAGAGGTTAATATGATTTGCTTTTAGAGGATGAAAAGGTTGAGACGAGAACATTAACACAGCCTAATTTGGGTTTTTTACGTATACAGGTTGAAATCGCAACAAAAACACGTATTGAACTACCGCGCAGCTGACTACTAATGCTAATCAGGAAATGGATTTAAAAATAAACGTCTGGTTTAAGTTGGAATGTATACCTTTATAGTACATTAAAAAATGTCCGTATACTAGGGAATAGCCAAGTGAAACAAAAAAGAAACTCAAGACGATTATGATTCGATTACATCCTTACTGTTCTTGACTCACGCTTCGCTTCATAGTTTATTCAACTACCATCGGTCCCGTTTAGTGATGCACTTTCGTGGCCCATCGACACTTACCCCTCTGAATGTCGTTCTCCGAGCATCGGCGATGTTTTGCCGTTGGATGCGGATGCGGAAGGTGTGCGTGCTGTAGATGCCCCGCCGCGTGTCCGTGGAAAGCTCCGTGCGACATCAGCCCCGCGGTGGCCGGTGGCTGCACACCAACATCCAACGGTGGCCCGTGGGAGTCCTCCATCGCGAGCATGGTGCCACCCTCGAGCGATCGCCTCAGGAACTCCTCCGCCTCCTCCAGCAGGCTATCCGTGGAGCCGCCCGAGTCACCGTGGATCCGATACAGCGACGGCCCGCCGTATCGGCGCGGGCAGTTGCAGTCGTGGCGTAGGTCGGGCAGCGAACCGCGGATTTTGTGCACCGGCTGCTCCTGGAACGTGACGCGCGGCGTGTAGTGCATGCTCTCCGATGGGCGCAGGGCCGTGTTCTGGTGCGTCTGTCGGCAAATGGCGCACCGCATCGACGGCACGCTTCGAGACCGATGGTGTTTGCTGAGCGTGGAATAACGCGAGCTGGCAGAGTAGCTCTTGGACGAGTCGAACGAGTCACCTCGGTTGGTCCAGAAGGCGTCCGTTTGTGTTGTCTGCGTTGCGATGCTGCTCTCGTTCACCGTCCACTGCGAGACGCCGGGCGAAGTCATGCTGAAGCTGGGTGGAATCCTACCATTATGAGAACGCACACCAACGCAAATAGAATCATAACTAATTAGCGCCCACTGGGCAGGGCAGAGAGAGAAAGGGAAGGAAGAAGAGAGCAAGAAGACAACAGGCCCAACCACTCGGAAAGTTTTCTCGCGTCATCGTGAATTTTCTTCGAACAACCATTAATCAATGCAAATGAAACAATGCAAAAGAAAAAGTTACTCAAATGTTAAATCGCACACACTGATTCGGGTTCATGAAGTATATTTCCCCTAGGGGAAAACCGTGACTGCGTCCTTCACTACGTATTCATTCGCGTATTAAAAGCTCCTGCTTCTGGATTGCCGCAGAATTATGGAAAACTCACGAGCAAAACTTTCCATACTTTCTCCCAAGAGGCATTACTGAAAGCTGGAGTGAGTTTATGCACCGTGTGAGTTTTGTATCGTCAATTTGTACTATTCCGATTTGTGTTATTTTTCTCTATAGTATTGATGAGATGAAATCTTACGATCGTATTGCTTAATTATCAATTTTAGTTACTTAAACGTAAGACTTGCGAGATTTCAATTTTATTTCTATTTTTAAGAGAACGCGTTTACGGTAGTATATATGCGGTAACAATTCATCCTTCATCAAAAATTATAGATTTATGTGTTTTGAACCAAATTTATTTTAATAATCAATGTAAATAGTTTTCCTCTAATTTATCTCATTTACGTGTTTTGCTTTAGCGTTCATCACTATTTACTTTTTAAATGGAATAAACAAGATTTTTTTTAATTTTGTTGTTATATTGAAGCAAGATGTGTAAGTTATTGATTCAAACATGCAGCATATGCAATTACTGAGGTCAAAATAAACATAATTATAAATTCGTCGAAAATCATCCATAGTGAAATGAAGTGAATAAAGACATGGAAAGGTAATCGTGGCAAACTGTAACTGAAAACAAATAAATCCAGAGCAAGAATTAATTTGGTTTCAAAACTTCAATCGATGGAATTTGTTATTGAATTTTCCGTTCGTATCGAAATCGAACTCATATTCCTGACATTAATATTCTTCTTCGCAATGCCTTTCGCTGTTCGCTTTGGGATGTTATGGGCAGCAGCATTGGGATTTGAGAAAAATTAAACTGTAGTTGAACAAAATGAAGGTGATTCTAACACCATAAAAATTGAAAAAAAGAGAACAATGAACATCACTGAATTGATGTGTTTTCCTCAATGTGGAGGAAAACAATGCCACCCGAGTTGAGATAAATTGTTCCCTTCCATTGAGTGCCACGTGCTGGAAAACAAACATCGCACGATCTCGTCGGGATGTGGCGTGTGGGAGTGAGTCGTATGCTATGGCGTCTCCATCCACCGACGACAAAACGGTGTCTAGTCGATTTTTATGTCCTCGGTCGCAGTCTTTCAGCCGACATTTTGTCGCCGATGTGGCGTTTCGTTCGATCACCGGGCTGCTTCTCGAGAAATTCCGCATGCCATTAGCATGCGAGGGAAGCTGCATACCACGAGTCTCAAACGTTCATTGGGTGTCTTGGTATTGGACGTGTTTTGCCTGGTGTTTCTAGTTGTGTTTTCTTTCGGTCCTACCCTTTTGTGGCTTCCGGCGTCCTTAGGAGGTTCCCTTTGCAGTAGTTGGGCGACCGGTTCGGGTCGCCGTTCTCGTCCTGCTGATGCTGGCACAGATGGTCGGCCGACCGGGACAGCTCGGGCACCATGCTGGTGAAGTTAATGTCGCTCAGCAGCACCCGACGCGCCTCCTGCGTCTTGTCCGACGGTCTGCACGCGCGGCAAGTGGAGACGGAAGCGGCGAGCCGGAAATGAGATCAAACATCAAGAAATATACATCACCGTTGCAATGAATGAATGCATGACATAGACAAAAGGTTATGGGATATTACGAGAAGAAGCGACATGCAAGTAATTATATGAAACTAGCTTTTAGCCTGGCTTTGCTCGGGAAAAGTGAGGGATTTTTCGATAAAAAGATGTTTAAGGAATATTTTTAAACATCCTACATCTATTTGTCAAGGTAAGTTCCCGGAAATAACGTTCAACTACTGGGAGTTTGAGCTTCCCTAGACCCTTTCGTTAATATGCTCCATCTTCTCCAAGAGCAGCGTTCCCTGCACAGATTTGCAATGAAAGCGGCTTTTGATGGAGGGATGTTTTTTGGTGTAAATTTTATCAACTTATTACATCCCTTTCCTTTATTTTTCAACGTAAGTTCTCTGCTATTACGTTGACTGTCTGGGTATTTAGCTAACCTAGGACCTTGCGTTAATAAATATGCTTCCTTTCCATAAGCAGCGTTCTCCGCAATCGGGGACTGCTGATTAGAACTGTAGGAATTTCTAAGCAAAATAAAAGCAACATTTTTTTGACTTTTATATTTTCTAGGTTTCCACCAAAAAATGAAAACAGAGTAGTCAGAAGGTAGAAAGGCAGTGTCGCTTTGGTTTATAGAGATTTGATAGCTTCATTCCCAACAACCATAGCTGTCGACGTGTAATGGAAAATGAATATGAAAAAGTTTTCGGAGCCACAAGAGCGGCGCGTTTTTAGAAGAAAATTACAAAAATTGTGAAATTTATGGAGTTTTCCCGGTTTTTTCGACACAAATCGGTCCGGCCGTTCTTTAGCGAGGCGCGGTCGAAAACATTCCAAACTTTGTTTTATATATATAGAACAAGAAAGAAGAAGAAGATTTAGATGAAGATAAGGTAAGAAGATAGGATAGGATAATAATATTGAACGGCAAAGAGGAAATAGAAAAAAAGAAAAATTCTATTCGTTTTTGAACATTTGAATTGGTTTCCTTCTGGAGTATTATCATGGAGTATTATCTAAATAGGTTGGGCAAATTTCAAATAAACACGACAAATGATAACCAAAACAATTTCCATACCCACTCTGAACGAGGCGGATCTCCTATGGATTGCATTGTAAAAGGTGTCCCACGAGATTTTCTCCCACAGAGCATCGAATGACATGTGGTTTATTCATTGCCTCATTCATTGCACAGACAAACGTGCAAGGAAGTGTGTATGAAGCTATGACTATGCAAGTGCTTATGTTGCCTTTTGTTTGTCTCCAACGACGGCGAGACATGCTTGTTCTGCCCGAAGGCAGTGTAAGCGTCTCCCCGGTACACACTGAGCCTCCTTTTCCTTTCTTCTTGTCCGTGCGTGTTCGTGTGTCAATAGAAGGCCGCCATAATTGGCAGGAAACTGCTAACCAAAGCAGGAAGGTACAGAAATGAGCGATATGGCGCTCATACAATGTGCAAGACAAAGACGTTACGAAATGCAAGGCGTCGTCGCTGCAACCCGTCCTACCGCAAGGGCTACAAGAAGATCCTCAACAATGAAGATTTTAAAGTCAAGTTCCACCGGATCCGAGTGTGGTGCTTCTCGTGCAGCCGCCCCCATTTGGCCATGTCCGATGGATGCGGAGAGATATATCGCAAGTGAGTGTTTGCAAAATGTCTTCAAGTCACGCCACCGGCGTGAAATTTCATGCGGTCTACGCGAAATGAAAATGGTGTCCCGAACGAACGATTGAGAATGACAAAGGAGTAGGTGGCAAGGCAAGAGGACATGGAAATGCTGGTCCCGGGTCCGAGAATACTGGCGTGAGGCAATCACTAAGAGAGCAATCCTTTTCTTTCAATCACAAATAAGGAACGACAATTGAAACGTGCTGATGCCCCTGAAGATAACGGCGTCGCAAGAATTAACGGATTTGAGTAAATTCCGAACGTTAGGTAAGCACTTTAAATTGGTACACGTCTTTAATTGTTCACCAAAACTTAAGCTTTCCTTGAATTAAATATTTACGTACTTTAAGCGTTTCAAAACATAACATAACATAACAATGTTCGATCGTATGAATATATTCAATATTCATAATACGATTTGATTGGAAGATCATTTCAAAATTTGTTCATTTCCAAGAAGTTCTCACGATCTAATAGCAAAAAAAACAACTTCACTGGAACATAATTTCACTTCACGCCGTGTCACAGCTGTCTTGCAAAGGTGAATACTGCAGCAATATCTGTCGATGAACAACCCAAATTCTGGAGGTTCCGAGAAATCATAAGTTATATTCTTTAAAAAAAACCTCTTCACTTTCCTCTCCTAGCTACGTGGGCAGATGGAAACGATACAGCTTGTTCTTTCGCTAACAAGCAGCGTCCTTTTAAAACGATACATCGAAAGAGTCACTCCAACAACAGGCTTTGCCCTCCGGGCATCCCGACGATCGTGACCTTGCCTTTCTTGGAGAGGTGAACGGGAGGCGTTGTCGTCCTTGGAGTGGGATTTTCTCTGTTCTCAGCTTCGATGGTGAACTTATTCAACCTTTTGTACGAACACATTAAACCCCACCCACCCCCACCACTTACGACCAGCTGTATGATTCAACGGAGTGCACAAACAGGTTGTTCGCAAAAGATTATTCAAAAAGTTTCGCCCCGTTTAATAATCATTCACCTGAATCGAGGGCTGATTTATGTTTGACGGTGCTTCGCTTTGCTCTCGGTCTCCTTTTTCCCAGTCCAGACCAATCATAACGAGCTTAGATGAGGTTTTATTCATCTAATTATGCATATGGTAAAGGAAAACTTTTGCAAAAGCATCAAATGGGACCAACCGGGGGAGTAGGAATAATGACGATTTTCACACATTTACTGTTAATGTATAAGGTAAAATGTTTAAATCTGCGATGGTGAGGCCACATTGAGTTGAGCAATCAAGTTCTTTCATTTACTGTGTCAATTTAATCAAAGAATATTAATGTTTCCTTCACATCAAACTTCCAGACAACAAAATTGGCAGGAAAAATTACTATAAGCACGGTTTGTCTCGACGTTCGATGCTAACGAAAATCCCGACGAAACTCATCCGGATTGATATTATGGCCATCGCTTCTAGGCTGGATTTTTTCGAAAAAAAAAACAAAGGATCGATCTCGTTTTTTCCTAAAACGGCTTACGCAAACGAGGATCATGGCAAGGAAAACAGCCGACATACAGTTTTATATTTATTTAAGAAGTCCTTCTAGAAGCACTTTACGCACAAGTTAAAAGATTGCGTTTTGTTTGTTTTGTGAACAAATACAAAAATCTAAGTCGCTTTTGTTTTTTTACAAAATCTCACATTCACGTAAACCGAGAATTTTGACGCTATAGCAGTGCCGGACCTATAAATAAATCTCATTTTCGACGAAGGAAAACTTTGTATAGCCTCTGACCGGAAAGAAAGCAACCAAAGTGATAGAAAGCCCATGATATCGTTTTCCCCCTGCATGGCACAACAATTGGTTCTGTTTGTTTATTTGTTTTTTTTTTCTCTTTGTGTGCAGTTTTCCTCCTTTATACTGCTAAGCAACTTCAACGAGAAACACAGCAAGGATGTATGGAGCAAATCTGATTTTCTTATCAAAATCCACTCGCATCGTTTGACCCGCCATGCGTTGCCCGCATGGATTCAGTTTTTTTTTTTTGTTCTACGTTGTACTTTTTCCACAGAAAATAAAGATGCAGACTGTCCTGGAAGTACGACGACTATCTCACCAAATAGCAAAACTAAACCGAAAAGGAAAGAGCTGATCCGAAGATTTTGCCAACATTCGCAGAAGTATGTTCTACAACCAGTGGAATGTTGGAATCGAATGGGAATAAATAAAACCGTTGAAAGAGTCGGCGAGTTTGAAGGTCATAATGAGATATCTTCACGAGCCCGTAACGGGGAAACGGATCAAATCGCAAACAGAATTGTATGAAACGGAGCCGGGACCATTTGATGGGGTCTTATACATAGAATATTGGAAGGGGTTTTCAGAAAGTAATTTTTAACGCCTTAACACTTTGTGAAAGTTATCTTAAAAAGGGAAACTTAAAAAGGAACTTAAAAAACTGTATGTTATTTGAAAAAGTAGGTAAAATATTGCCATCCAATTCAAGCTAGGTGGTTGTTAATTTCATAATTAACTTTTTCTTTTCAATTACAAACGAAATTTGTAAGCATTTGTAAGCATCTTGCCACCTTTAGACACACTTTTTTAAACATAATTTGTTTGGCTCAAGGCTCGTTTGATGGCTTTAACCTTTCCATTACATCTATGCAATTTCTGCATGTGGCAGCTTTGTGTGACAGATTAGATTTCCTCAACGTTTTCATTTAAAAGGAACGACCGATAAGGCTGCGGAAGCCAGGCTCGTATCCCATTCGGCTAACACCGCCCATGCTTCCAAGAACGTCTGACATTTTCGATCGATTCAACACGTATCAGTATGCGCTGCAACAACTACAAACAAGGTCAAACCAAAATGGTTATAGTTCCCTTACGCTGACGGAAGACAACTGGATGTTAGAACGGAAATGCTTTGGCAGGTTTCGCAAGGATCTGAGAGGACCCTTGATTGACTATGACGATCTTGCTGGAGGTTTTGACGTAAAAAAACCAGTTTGCAGTATGTATTGAAAATGGATTTTCCGTATAGGGCGTGACACTGTAAGAAAATGTAGCTCCAAAGTGAGGACACTTTTCGAGGTGAAAGAAAATCTCAAAGGTCCCACTGTCGTGCTGGCAAAGGGGGAACCAGAGCGGCCTACGTAATTTAGTCCCGAAAGAACTATAAATCTAATAAGCACGGCAAGGTCTAGCCGAGAGACCGTTGCCGGTACCGTAGGTTCGCTTACCTGAGTGGGTATTTACCTTTCCCACCGGGGGCCGGTGGTACGAACTTCGACGGCAGTGTGTAGAGCCCCGGGACGAACTCGGAACCGGACAGATGAGTCTCAGATCGCCACTGCTGCGCCAGGGCGGAGATGTCGGTCTGAGCTGCCCGGGAGCGCTTAACCTCGTCACCGGTTGCTCCACGGACTCCACTCTCGGCGGCGATCACCGTGCGGAGCGTTTTCCCCGGCGGAAGGTACTGGTGGGGGGAGTAGGTTCGCGGTGAGCGGGAAAACTTCACCGCCAGCGGGCTCCGGTTAGACGATCCGGAAGGTTGTATGCGACTGCCCTGGTGAATGATGGGACTGCAAAAAAACAAAAAAAGAGAAGACGGACGCATGTGAGTTCACCGAAAAGCAATTTAATGCTGGATTAGTGGCCTAGGCTCTCGACGTTCGCCTACGTACCGGTAGGCGGGGGGATTCGGACAGGTGTTCCGGCGACCCATCTCCAGAATGTTCTCCTCCGTGATGCCACACTTCGAGATGTCGGTCTCGATCAGTACGTTGAAGTTGGTCCAGCGGCGTCCCAGCGCTCCAGCGGCCGCCAAAGGATTCACTCCGACGACATCAAAGCTGTCGCCTTGTGCCGTGTCTTCCCCGTTGGAACCCTCCGGCTCTGCATCGACGCTAGTGCCCCTTGGCGCGCCGTAGTCCAAGCTCGAGTCTTTCTCCAGGCTCGACGACTTCGTGCTAAAGTCCAGACTTTTCTTCATGTTGTCCAAACTGAGCGAATCCTGACTCTCGAGACTTTTGCCCTTCGCCAGCGACTCGTATCCATCGGCTGCCACCTCGCTATCACTACGCTCCAGAGAGCTACCCTTTTCACGATCCGACGACAAGTTGGTGAAGCTTACTAGCACTGGCGTACCCGACTGGCCCGCCTCGTGCCACGGTTCGTAGTCCGAAATGGACACCAGATCCTCCTGGATGATGTCCTTCGCGTTATCGTCGGAGGAGAAAATCAGCTCGATGTCGTCCACCTCTTCCTGGTTCTCCGATTCGCTTTTCTTCATTCTTCGGCGGGACTCACTGGTCACGTCTGAGACCGTGTAGCTACCCGTGACGGGTACTCCCACGCCCCGTTCTGCTCCATCCGATGGTGCTTCCGCTTGTTCGCCAGCCTGTCCCGGAGTGGACGGATCTTCCGCAAACACCGAGTTATCGCCCTCGGAGATGGAAGCGTTCGACTGGCGATCGGTGTCGACGTGCAAATTCTCCGACGACACCTGCCGCACGCTGATTGCCTCCGAGCTCTTGCGCACCGACAGCTGCTCCTCGTTGACCATGCTCACGCGCAACCCGCCTTCGCCGCCGCTCGTCTGGAGCACTCGCTCGCGGACCGTCACCTCGTCGGTGTTGGCATCGTTTGCAATCGTTTTCTCGTCATCCTCCGGTGTCTGATCAACGGAACCATTTCCATCTTCACCGCCCTCTGGCGCTTCGGCCGGCAACGATGAGTCTTTCGCGTCCTCGGAACTATCCGCCTCCGAGCTGCCGTCGTCCATGTTGATGTTCGATGATACCTTTATCTTCACGTCTATTCGCGAGGCCATCGTGCCCGAGTGCGAGCCCGTGCCGGGTTGCGAGACTATATGTATGTCGGGAACTACAGAGACCTTCTGGTGCGTCGTCGGGACGGCATCCCTTCCAGGTAACTTTTTCGTCCGAGCTGGATCTTTCTCGTAGACGTCAGCGTCGACAAGTCCTTCCTCACTCGTCTCTGTTGCCGGATTCGGTTTAGGTTTTCTTTTTTTATGCACACGCTTGGACTTCTTATCCCCAGCCAAGAATGCGTACGATTTCTCCTGCACCTTTTCTCGACTCGTTTCGAGCTCGGATTGATCCGGAAAATCCTCCTTACGTGGCTGTTCCGGCCTGCTTTGGATGGGTGTCACACAGTCTCTATTCCTGAAGGTAACCCCACGTAGAGGCTCGTTGGCGTGCTGAGCGGAGGATCGGCCCTGCTCGACCGTATCACGAACGCTGATCTGCTGGCGCAGCTGATCAACCTCTCGACGGGACTCCTCCAATGCCGTTCGCAGCGATACAACGGTCTCGTGTAGTGCTCTCACCGTGTCAAACGGTCGCACGTAGGACTGGAGCTCCGACGAGCTGGAGTCACTGTAGGGGCAGTACGCCACCCGCCCATACTGCTGGCCGGCTCGTTCCATCTAGGCGCACGGGTATCCGAAGGGAGGGTCCGAATTGCGATAGTTCACTCATGACGACTGCCCTGGTGATCGCTGGTAGGGAAGGGAAAACGAGAGGAATTAATGTTTCCATTTAATTTAAACATGTTTTTCTGGTTCAAACGTGTCACGCTGGTTGAAAGTGTATGAAGGAATGAAGGATGATCTTATTTTTAACAGAAATTTAAAACGAAACCTGTCTTAAAAGGGGCCATATCCAACTCAATGTATGAGATTCTCTTCATTTCTTCTTTTTTTAAATAAATTCCATTATAACCAACCAATTTTAAAATGAGATTTATCTTATTTCAATTAAACGGGAATTAAAAATGGCCTCCATTAAAATAGAATATTAAAACCAAAACTTAAGTTACCAGAGAACATTTTCCAGAGCTGGCATTCCTTAAAGTTCCTCTATAAATAAACCCTTGTAATAAGCCCAATACTCAACAATCTGGTAAAAAAGACAAATACTACTTAATTGGCCATTCATTTTGAACTGAGCATAGTCTATTTGAGTTCTATTTGAATATCATATCAAGTATGTTATGTAACAGTTTGAAAAAAATCAAACTTCAATTGATAATGAAAATGAAAATTTCCAAAAAATCGTAAATTTTTATCAATTATGTAATTTCTATCATAAGTGTTCTGAGAATAATGTGGCAATCAGTTTCGTTAAACATTTGGTATCACCTTTTATTCATATATTCACGCAATTTTTTACGCATCATTAGCGTGCCTCTAAGCATGCAATTAGAGGGTCTCTTTTCCGTGCGAAAGAGTTTGCTACACTAGCCTGGGTGAAAAACAAACCATTTGTGGTTAAAACGTTACACGCCTACCAAACGGAGAAAACTTTCGAGGCTTCGGGAGTACCCTTCGGAATAATAGCTTCACTTTTAAACCAGCTTGAGCCCGCACCGATTAACGGCGAATGAAGTCCTTAACCCAATTAAACCGTTTACATGTGTACAGTAAAGGCGCGTTTCAAAGCATCCGCCATGACCGCTTGGTATCCAGTCGCTTGTTTCATACGGCCCAAAACGGATAGTTTCAAGGATGGACGATGCACAGAGTTCAAGGAAATTTTGTAAATCATAGTCGTTAGTATACGTCGTTGTTAAAAAGTTGTCTGGCTTAACATACATGAATTCGATTTCTTACTGGGGAAGCGTTTATTCCATGGAAAATGACTGGCTCTAATTTGATCTGGTTATTATTCACCTTTCTTCAAAGTACTAGTAAATATATGAGTAGATTAAATATAATCACTGTATTCTGCTGTGTCTGTGAATACTAGAGCTTTATACAGAAATGCGACTGAATTAAATAATGCATTAAAGTTATTCTTCTAAATGCCGTGATCAGATTATTAAAATTCAGAAACTTTAGTGGACTTCATACATCTTTTGCTACATTTCCATTGGTAATTAAACATACGGATTTGCTTGGTATTGATGTTTTACCCACTGGACTGGAGGACTGTCTATATTTTCTCAATCCTATGTATTCCCAAGTAACAGTAAACTTCTTTATTATGCATACCCTACTGACTCTCACAGTAGGTAAGTAGTTCTCTCGTCAGTAACACTTAGACAGCCCGGAATAAGAATCATAAAATATATCCTGCATAAACGGTTATACTCAAACCGAAATCGATAAAAACCCATCATGCATAGCAAAACATCAGCTAGAAAAAGCTTCATAACAACGTTCAGAAAGTATACTAAGCAGGCGTTCGGCGCCACGTGGGTGGCGGTTCTGAATACAGAGCCACGATTTGGCATGTGTTGTCGACGGTTAGACGTATTTCATTATTTTTCTCTTTCTCTCTTCCTCATCCTGTATTTGTTTTTTCGTAATATTCTTGGCTTTCTTTCGCTCAAACGTTCTCTGACGATCCTCTTCTGCTCCTCTTAAACGGTCAGGGGTTTATCAGCAAGCAAACAACGTTGTCGAAGGACAACGAGTCGTGCAAATTCAAACATACACATACTTTTTCTTATGAAAATAACGGAGTCTTTCCATGATTATGGTACTTGAAACCTTGGTTACAAGGAGGCATTCGTTGGTGATGGAGGAATCAAGCGAGCACTCGAATTTTCAAGCACATTAATGGGACCAATTTCATTAGCGGTCAGTGGTCATGAGAATGCTCTCATAAAAAAAAACGCCATATAGAATCTATGCGGGTCAGGACTGACTCAATAAGATTTGTTTGTCAAGATCCACCTTCGCATAGGTTATCTCAGCTTAATATCATTTATATTTTGATCCTAACTATCTAATAATCAAACTTTTGATTTATATTGAGAGTGTGTTTGAGTTTCAAAAATAAAGAAAAGCTGCTCAGCTCAGGTTGACAAATGATTATCGCACCTTCTATGACATGCCCAATCGTACATGAATCTTGGAAGATTCATGTTATTTTCTTATAAGATTTAGAACATCATACCCTGAATCATATTATAACTGTACTTACTAGATATTCTCTTTGACAAAAAAAAAAAGATTGTCTGCGAAAATCTCTGGGACTTCCGATTTTCCGCCAAGGTGAATAAAATCATTGTCCTCAGCAGAAGTAGTAAATGTGCTACAGTGCTAGTTTCCTCCGGACATTACACGCTGTTGAGTAAATGATTATGCCCATTGAATCATTAATGGTGCCATTTGGAACAGTTCGGATTTTGCCGTTAACAAAACACAATGCACAGAGTCGATGAATATTTGACACGTTTCATGTGCTCGACAAATTCGACGCGAATGTATCTTATTTGGAACGTAGCTATAGCAAGAACAAAAAAAAAGTCAAAAAAGAGTGATATGTCAATATGCAACAAAGGTGGATTTCTGAGGCTGTAGTAAAACAATGTACTGAAGATCATCGTTTGTAGTCGAGCTACATAACAACTTTTCTATTATTACACACACATAAAAAAGGTTATGCTTTTAGGTCTGCCAAATCGTTAATACAGTAAAACATCGTTGTTAATATTATGCTTTTGATTTTCAATTGATGTTTGTTTTTTGTTATGCTGCGATTCGCGTATTTTAGCAATTTGTTATGCTTAAAAGTGCAGCATTGCACAAGTATTAGTTTGCCAATTTTAAGACATAAAGCCAAAGCCATAAGCCATATAAAAACTCTTACAAGGCAAGCTTATAGAGATAATATTTTAATATAAGGAATTATAAGGGATACATGGACGGCAAAAGAAAATGTTGCCATTTGCTAAAGATCAACAGATGATACTTGCACTGAGCCATTAGTTCAATCCATTGCATTAGAAAGTATTGGAACTGCACTTCCATTCTTCACACTCGAGCTGGGTATCGAGCTCACCATAATATATGAACATACGGTCTAGGCGAGTGTCCTCCCAATGTCATTGTGACTACTCCCACGCGAATCTAAAAAAATCTCAGTAATTGAGCTGTCAGCATACGCTCTTCGAGGACTTTCCATCCTTCAGGCTGGTCATCGTTGTGACTTCATCCTTTGTTTACAAATAGTGTATTCTTCCAACAGTAGTCCTTATATGAGGCTTACATACATCCTCCATTCATTACATTTGTCGCAATCGAAGATCAATAAGTTAGAAACCGCTCCCCAAGCACGAGACTTCCCTGAGGCTATACTTCCATTGAACACGGAGTCATAGGTCAATTGCATGTTGCAAGAGATGCTTCGACACGCATTGTGTTACCACTACCAACGGGGATGCTTGATGGTCGGTGTCTGGCTACACGATAAAAGCGAAGTGCAAGTAGAATGGAAAGCTCGAACGAACGAGCCAGGAATGATAGCACAGAAAATATTGGGCAGTCAAAAAAACTTATTCTGAATCTTCTGATCTTTCCAAATATAATAAATTTTTAAATGCGTTTTGTTTTAGATCATCTTTTGATAAAACGTTCTCGATAGCTCATTGTCAGACCTGTCCCAAGAAATATATTAAATAGTCTTTTTGTAACGAAAATTATTTGATGTTCATGTTCGATAATTCATGAATACCAGCCAAAGATAATAAGTTTAAGCATTCGTAGATAAAAAAATGCCGTTATTACCATTTTTGAGCACCATTTAAGTACATTTGAATATTTCAGTAAAGCTCCTGGTACTTTTCCGTCAACCTAAAACTATAAAAAACCATCTGGTACCAAGCGAAGTAGTAAAAAAAACCTGTCACTCGGGACGACTACGGCTTGCACGGTCGCTTTCAATCAAACTATAAATAACAGCTTCCCGTGAGGGAATATCCTGAAACGACTTACCAACGGATGCCTCAACAAGATGGACGACCTTCAACTGATAATGCGGGTGGAATAAAGACATGTCTAGCTTCGTCTGAAAAGGGGGTCTTCCTTTCAGCATCGGTTGGCGAGTGCGCCAGCTGAGTGCAGGAATTCAATAAGCAGCGTATTATTGCAACTATAATCATAAGTCGCATTAATCACAATTTTCATTTGAATTTTTAAAAGAAAAATAAAACGCAAACAAGCAGGAGTTTTCAGCTGATGTTTTCGCTCTACCTTATGTCATTAGCACAGGATGAGAATAAGATAGCTAATTAGATGCAAAACTTTTACTGCGCTTTTAATTAACTCAATTACGACAGCAAAATGTGATGATGCGGATCTTCCTCAGATTGTTTTTTTTTCAGGAATATGAACCAAAAAATAATACTCGTTATTGACTAGGAAATACTCGTTGATGAAAACCATAATGAAACTTGGCATGAAGATATATTCTTAGCAAATTTGCTAGTAAACTTGTTTTGATACTTCTCATGTTTCCATTGCAAATTTTATTGATACTTAATAATTTTTATTTTAATAAATTAATCAAGTTTATCAGTGAACCTAGTTTTGAAAACATAAAACCTATTTTTTCTGAAAGAGCACAAACGTTATAAAGTGAACATGAATAATTTATTCTTGAAATTTCTTTGGTTTTGTTATTTTTTCAAACTTAAATTTTGCTTTAAGTAGGTTGCTTGAAGGTCAATATTAGCTACCATTCTGTACGCTGGAGGCTGTTATCAGCAGCATGATTCTGTTATATTTGGCGAAACAGTCGGAAGAGTCTTAAAAACTCTCTAGAAACCACTTCATTGGTACAAGAAATATTTATGAACCCCCTTTAAACCTGCAAACGTTAAAGAGGTTTGCTATTTTTCAGCTGTCTTTTTCTTAATGGTAAGGAATATATTTCATAGAAAACAATATCGCACGTTCCGGATTCGGAACATCTCATCAAAACACAGGCAGAGGCACAGAATGATGCTCCATACGCCAGGTCAGTAGACACGCACGTGCACTGTCGGCAGCTAGGCTTCGTCGTTATCAATCATAGTAATGGGTTCGACCTTCCTTGCACGCTTGCACTTACACTGAGTTGCATAAACTGAAGCAGAAACTTCACTGGAACCCGTTGGATGCACGCAGCGTCATGAGAAATTCAAGTTGTGCGATGGAATGCAAAGTCCGTGTACATTTGAGGCCGGAATGTAAGCTAAACTGTGGCTTTAATCTCCCAGACTTACATTCGGATACACAGTGCAATGTTTTCACGGTTATTGTGCTTGTGGTTGTGAAGTGGTACTTCTCGTATGGGACAATCCGAGCAGCATACATAAGAGATCGCTTCAGCTGTTGTATTTTTTTTTCTCACGAAAGAACTTTATACAAGCCAAACTTCAACCAAATTATATTTTAGCACGCTGCACCGTCGAAGATCCAGTATTCTCAGTCTATTTGTCCTTTATTTGTCCTGAAGATTAAGCTGAAGACGGACACGAACTTTCAGAAGATGGCTGAGTGTAGGATTTTCACAGCCTTGTTCATCAACCATGCCACCTGTTATCCTTGCTGCACAATAAACTCCTCCTTAAAAGCGTGTGCACAAATTTGTCTTCATCTTATATCTTTGTCACAAAATTACACTCCCCCGCAAGTCTCCAAAGTACGGGTTTGGGACATATCCCAAGCACACACATCAGCATAAAGAACACTACAACCCCTCCCACACTAACAGGCTTAACAAATTACAAGCGCGAACCGAAATCTCGCACCGTGCTTCCGGTGTCTAACGCGGCCAAACTCATACTGGTCGCTGATGTAACTCAGATCTTGTCGTCGCCGTACCAGTATGTTTTGATCCTTACTCTCCACATGGTAAACGGGAAAGAGAACAGTTTTGCGGTATCGAAGAGAGAACCGACCAAAAACTCAATACCAGAGCGAACAAATCGGTGGAAATCTCTCCTTTGCAAAGAATACTAGTCCGTTTTGCTACATGGCAGTTGCATGCGATTTGTTATCAGGACTAACTCAAGTTACAGCGATTCCGTGAGAAAGTAAATGCAAGATTTTGCTACACAAATATAGATGGAGCAACCAACCAGCTTCTCATTTTAGTGAGAAACATAACATCGGAAAAAGTAATAAAAATATTACTTGTTGTATTACTAAAATATAAGATCAAATTATGCAACGTTTCGGACTTAAAAATTTACATGTGAAGAGGGAATGTGCTTAAATGATAAAATTATTTGAGAAGAACATACATGTTTGCTTATATTGTCATTATTTTATATTTTTTAAAGGCAACAAGCATGAGTTAATTTCCATTTTTGAGCATTATTTTGCAAATTGAACAAGGAAACCTGATTAAATGCACGCATTGTACAGGATATTCCAGGGAATAAAATTTGGAAATTGAGTTCGAGAGCTACAAAGTAAGTGGAAAAGTAACACGAATTTTGTGACCGATAAGTTTGTTATTAGTCTATTACAGAATAGGATTCCGCATTTGCGCTTCCAAAATGGTTCTAAAAACTATAATAAAGTGGGTTTAAAGGAAATGAAAAGAAAGAAAAAACCAAATGAGTTAAGCAATTGAAAAGATGGAACGTAAGAAAAGATAGATAACTTAAACTTAATGATAACTAATTCGTTGTCTAAGAGAACCCTTAAAAACTAAATAAATGCAGATTCTGTATGTAGTCTTTAAATAATTTATTACATCGAGGGATGAAGAAAATTACGCTTGTCTTTCCGGATCGTTGAAAATTAGTGGAATATTGTTTGATTAATTCAAAATTTGCCATTAATTGGGCCGTTAAATTTGCCGGGAAATATGCATCCCTAGAAATAAACAAAAATCTGATTACTTTTTCATTAAATCTTTTACATGCTTCCGTCACACTTCCTTATGTGAAGTAAAAAAAAGAACACGTGAAATTCCATGATTCGTAATCTTCACAGCTCGCGATTTGTGTTCGACTGTCTCAGTATTTGCTGGACGCTCGAAGCTAAACGATGGCGCGTGTGTTGTGCATTGCACTGTGCTGCCTTGCGGCACTGACTGCTCGTCCAGTGCGAGGGGTCTTATCAAACGAAACGGAACCCTTCCAAGGTCTGAAAACGAACCTTATGTTTCAGTAAGTATTGTGTGGTAGGTGCATCGAACTAGGAGTGGGGAGGGAAGGGGCTGTTCGTGGTTTAACCGTTGTCACGACAACTCATGCAATGCATTACCTTTTCCGCTAGGGTCCTTAAACGACTGGACGAGATTGATCAGCGGATAGGCAACTTGGAGCGCAGGTATAGCTGTCGTTTGTTTCTTGTCTGCTGTTTGGAGAAAGCTTCATAATGAATTATGGTAAATTTTCTCGCACAGAGTACAGTCCAGCACTTACGCCACTGCAGCAGTTATTTCAGAGAAGCTACAAGGCATCAGCGGTAAAAATCCCCCTTCACCATCGTCTTACTTACGGCGAGTAGATTAAAACCAATCTCTGTTTTCTACACTCCGGTTTAACAGATAAGCTTGAAGGCATCAACAAAACACTACGTCAGAATGGTATGTGTCGTTGAATTCCCTTTTGCAAAATTTATTCCTAGTGTATAGTAAAATTAAACTTTGCAATAATGTTTGAACTAGCAAGCGGATTCATACTCGCTCATTAATGTGCTGTGGGTTTGTTACACGTTATCTCTATATAACATTGAAATTTCATTATTGGACTAAACTACTTTCCTAACCGTTAATTACGATTGGAGTGTGATCAACAATAAATTTGGAAAGTGTTTCTGCTAATTTGGGGTTGTGTTAGAAACGTAGCAATTGGTGATGTATTTGTGTAGTATTGGAATGGTGAAGTGTGATTAAAACTCTTATATATCTTAAACTATAATATAGACAGACCAAAACCAATGGAAAGCGTCTTGCAATCAAACAGAAAGCAAGTGCATAGTTTAGACCACGGACACTGCCGACGGTTTGAAGCATGTGCAGGAAAATAATTGGCTTCCTTAACACCACGGAACAACGGCTATGTGAAGTCTTTGGTTGCTTTTGCAGTGGGCACCTACTACGGCTCCTGCCTGGAGGCACCGGCCATGCTGAATGACGTGTACACCATAAGGCCGCCGGCCTCAAGCGTGGCGCCCTTCAAGGTGTACTGCGAGCAGACCTACCAGAAGGGCGGCTGGATTGTACTGATGCGCCGGTTCGACGGCTCGGTCAACTTCACACGCGGTTGGATGGACTACCGGGAGGGATTCGGCACGGTTGAGGGCGAGTACTGGCTGGGGCTGGAAAAAATGCATCGAATCACCGCCGCCGACTACTTCCAACTGTTGGTGTACCTGAAGGACCACGACGGCACGGTCAAGACGGCACTGTACGACGAGTTCGAGGTCGGCAACGAGTCCACCGACTACCGGTTGCATCTCGGGACGTATGTTGATGGCAATGCGAACGATTCGTTGCGCATCAGCGCCGGAATGAAGTTTTCCACTCCGGACCGGGACCACGACGAGCATCCGGGCTCTTGCGCGGCATTCTACGCAAGCGGCTGGTGGTACCGGAATTGCATGAATGCGTGAGTGACCATAGTCTTCTTGGCCCGCAAGTTTGCGGAAGTCCCCTGACGGGGTCATTTAATATGTTTCCATTGGTTTACACTTCCAGCAATCTTAATGGGCTCTACCGTCGTTACGACCCAAACAACGCGACGATGAACTGGTTTGGCTTTCGCGACGACCTTCAGGGTTTGAAGGAGGCCACGATGATGATAAGGGAGGTGTCTTCTTAGCGTCATTGCGACGGCTAACAGCCTTTGGCATCAGTTATGTTGCATCCCCCAGCCATCGTACACTCTACTAACCTTACTACGACGATCAGCTGCTCCCGGTGAATGATCCATGCTGTATAATCTTCTTCTTAATCTGCTATTCGTAACGTTCGGTTGCTTTCCTTCTCAGCTACGCTGAACAATGTGGCTAGATTTATCTCTTTACAACGATGTCGCTCGAACACAGCGGCTAAAATCAATTCACTGTTTGTACATTGCTACCTTCTCCTCTCGTTTAGAAGGCACGTTGTTCACGGAAATTCACACGCCAATCAATGATTTATCCACGGCACACGACCCTTTCGCTTTAGAAAATCATTTACTCCACTTGCTTTCCTATTCTGTACTCATAGAAAAGCAGGGCCTACTTCCTACAGTCACGGTTTGGCCAATTACAGCAACATCGAAAACCACCGAGTTTTCCGTACGCGAGGAAGCACAAGTCTGAAAGGAACTGAAAACTAGGCTTGGTATTACGTTTTGTTGTACCCTTTCGGACCGCGGACGTATACGGTCCTGTAATGCTTGTGTATGGACCTACTGCGTTAGCAACCGTTGCTAGGTTGGCTCACGCACACGCGTGCGAACATCCTTGGCAACTTAAACATAAACAAGAGGTCGGGAAATGTGGTCCTCGAAGAATACGTGGAGGCAACTCGTGTGTGAGCAAACAAACGATTACTACCGGTGCACGAGGCGGAATCCCTCGTGGTATGCCATCGGAAGAGAGCAGAAGTTAGGTGGTGAGGTGTCTTGAACCCTTTGGTTGAATTTAGTGAAAACAATTTTTGGGCTGCACCAATCTCTAGACTGAAATAAAATTTCAATTTTTAAGTACAGGTCAATGAGGCACAAGCCAAAGATTATTGCAGGGGCATCCTACAATAATAATTTAGTTATATAATAAAAATAAATAAGACAAAAATCGAAAATTGTATGTACTTGGCCAAAACCCTTTTTAAACATTCCTTTAAGAAATTCGAAAATAAATAATAGCTATTGGACATTCAACGGATAAAAGATGCCCATGCAAGCCAGTCATGTAAAAGGAAAGTGTGGTTAGCGTAAGTCCGACGTAATAGGGAATTCAATAAATCGCATTATAGTTGATCAAACAACATTTACATACTCACGGATTTGGCTAACGGGAAATCAAAACAAATCTATCACACGCCTTGTGTCTCGCTCTGAACGACTGTAAACCTTTGCTCGGTTAGCTCCTTCCCTCGCGCTCGTCAGGATGATTTTTTTAAATATTAGTAAAACCCATGATTTGCACAAGAATGACAAAAAACAACACGGCATTACAACGGAGTAATTACATGTTCTAAATTTATTTACTTTTAACTGTTCAATTTCCGGTTTAAAATCTATCCATGCTACATTCACTCTAACTTCTTCGCTCTCATTCTTGGCCACAAAGATTTGATACGGTTGCATTAATTTATAATTATTCTCTTAATTTTTACTTTCTTCGCTTACTACCTTCACTTTCACCTTCACTGCTACTGACGACCATGGTTTTCTATTGTTTTTTTCTTCTTCTCATTCTTCTTTTTCAATTTTATTCAAACTGTTTGCAAGCCATCCATTCTCGCTGGCATTAAGATTAACTACTGTTTTTGCTTAGTATGCAGCTTAAGCCAGCCTCACAGTACATACATATATTCATTGTTTGTTTTATACTCTTAATGTGTATCATGGATTTTCTTCTGGGACTTATTTTATAACAACATCTTGGTTTTCAGACGTTCTCGATATGCCAGAAAGAAGAACTAAACAGGGCAATCGTTTAGACAAAATTTAATACTCAGCACTTGTTGTTAGTGTATCCCTCGTTACTTTACTAGAAATGGTGTTGGCTTCAATTTAAATATTTTTGTGTATGTTTAGATATCTATCGATCTTCATTTACGACATTCTTTCTTTTCATTTCAAACCAGCAATCGCCATTGTGAATTCGATCGAACGATTCGATTCGATTCGAACTGGATTCGTGCAGTTTTTCTATTGCTTCGAAAGTTCTAAATGCAAAGGATGCCAATGCATGAGGCGCAGTTAATCTTGTTGGTGTCGTCGTCGAAAATTGTTTTAAGAAAATTATGCTGCTTAAAGATGGTCTGCCTGCGTTTGATATTGGGCTACTGGTAAAGATCACGAATACCGATTTTTCAAATGTTAAATATAGTCTTATTCATCATATATTATTCATCATATATATTGCGAGCTGTTCGTTCTGAAAGGGATAAGATTTATTATCAAAACACTAATATACATCAACATCCCCACACGCAAAACAACAGTTCTTATTGTGTATCTTATCCGTTTATTTAACACTATCTCAATCTGCCTCCAGCGCACCAATTTGCCACTTTCGTTAAATTACTGTAGATGCTCTTTTGTTGAAGCATCGCCTATTGAATGATATCCAATTTTCCTGTAAATAATGAAAATGCACACTGCAACTAATCTATGACATATACACTCATGATATTAGTTTAGGCTTTCTCAACTTGTTCTAAATTCTGCATTCTCATTCTTTTGTTGGTGCATTTGTGTTAAACTAGGGCCTACTGTAGGGGCTGCTGATAATGTTGCGGTTTCCGGTTTTTACACAAAGTGGATTTTTTTTCCTTTCTGTTTCTAACCATACTCTCTATCTGAAAACCCTCCATCTCTCCTTTGTTTACCCGTATTTTTCCAGTTCGATACTTTACACATTGTTTTCGATTCAATTTTGTTTGATTAAGTAAAACATAATTTTCAAAGCAAGGCGTTGATGCAATAGACGGAAAAACGGAAACAGACGTTGGAGGTGAAGAACATATAGCAGTGTAGAAAATCGTTACAGCAAATAGATACAAAGTGGAGGAATTGAACAATCGTCTCAAAGTGTTGTATTCTTCCAATAGGTCAGACATTTTTTATCGTGATTCTGGTTTCGATTAATTAGTGATTTTATAAATTTTGTTTCCTTCCGCCAGTCAATATTGATTCGAACAAGCGTCCATACTCTCATGTTTCATACGTAAAAGTGATAGACAGAACGAACTCCACGGATTTTCACGCGTGGCCCGTTTAAGGAATAATAGATTTATATAGCTTTCCACTGTCTTAGCGAGTGAAGATCGTGACGAAGAACGTGTGAAGAATAGTGCATTACGAGAGAATGCAAGAGTTGCGCTTTCCTCCCAAACTTTTGTCTTGAATTTGCTGCAAATGCTGCAACTGGGCGACTGAAGGAACGTGAACGCTTGGGGTGGCTTGGGGCGTCGAAGGAGCACCACTAGAGCTACCAGTGCTGGCTTGCTGTGGCAGAG
This sequence comes from Anopheles atroparvus, assembly GCA_914969975.1. Classification (NCBI taxonomy): domain Eukaryota; kingdom Metazoa; phylum Arthropoda; class Insecta; order Diptera; family Culicidae; genus Anopheles; species Anopheles atroparvus. The sequence continues at coordinate 29,776,996 of CAJZCY010000004.1, read as the reverse complement.
ATTGCCGTCTTCGCCGCCGAAGAGCCGGGCTGAGATTGTAGGTTATCTTCGCTTGAACCAGTAACTCCTTGAAAATCTGCAATTTAAGCAAAATTAACCGGGAAAAATATACGTTATAGCATAAAACAACTCCAACCAGGTCTAGCTTGCAAATGTTTCCATATTTTCTAACCTGCGTCACATTTCTGTTCAGTTTAGCCGATGCTTCCACGAATCCATTTTCCCAGTCAACGGTCACCATCGATTCGGTTGTATCGCGTGCCACCTGTTGATGGAAATATAAATTCAATTTCAATTATTGAAATGTGTCACTGTGAAAGATTTCAAACTAAGCGGATGTGTTCAAAATACAAAAATACTCGCCTGTCGGTTCAGTCAATCAAGTAATAACAAAATATCTAAGGGGAACGGTAAACGAAGCATAATCGCTAGCGTTAGCGTGAATTTAAATATTTAAAGTTTCAAAAATAAGATCAATTTTGCCTTTATCTTTAATTAGGATGTGTATCTTGAAAACTCTCATGTATTAAAAGTACATCTTAGCCCATAACGGAATTAACAGCAATTGTGTTTTCATGTTACTATCTTCACGTTTTGCATTGCCATTGATTGACAATGTGTTGATTCTTCAGTAACACTTAACTCAAACAAACAAAATTCTTTCCTAATGTTTTTTCGTTTTTTTACATGAACCATACAATACAGCGTCTTCTGGTTAGCTTTTGATTAAACCGAATCTTAAAATGGTGCGAGTGAAGTGCTCACTCTCAAATAATCTGACCCTTTGTGTCTTTGAACTTATGTTATTTGAGTGGCAGTATTAAATATCCACCATAAATCTTACGATTTTTGATCAAATCATCCTGCCAAATTCTCGAGCTTTAACGACAAATGTTTCCTGTGAGAAAGGGCGCAAATTGGTAACATGTTGTGTTCGAAAGCGTTCCCTAAAACGACCCATTTATTTTCCCCACCCACTCCACTTGAACGACATATAGCGAAAAACGTGTCACAGCGGACAGTTCTTTGTTTAAAATCAGGAGAAAAAATTATCCTTTTTGTTTTTTTTTAAAGGACGATATAACGATGCAATGTTTTACACGCGATCTATAGTTGTGGCTCAATGGTGAGCAACCATATGCGAAGAAGTCCAACAATTCCTGATCATGTGTGTGTTTGTGTGTGTTTTTTTCTTGTAGAATTATTGTAGGTTTCTTTGAATTGTAGAAACTATGTTGCCTCATGGCCGTTAACTCTCAAAAAGGATATATTTTCTACGTTGACGACTCTAGTTACTATTATTTCGTACATTTCGATGAATTGATTGTTTTTTTTCGAACTTTTGCGTCTTACAGTCACGGAAATTAAGTGCCATAAACTGTTACTCATCAACATGACTCACAACCTCACAAAATCAGTTTATTCATGCATCGTGGTGTCTACAATTCGCTCAAGCTAGTAGCCCTTTTTTTTTTTTGACGTGTTTAATCTGATATTTTCAATTCCCGGTTCACCCAACACCGGGGAAAAGCTCAACCCGCCTCACGTCTGTCCTCAGCCTCTAGTTCACCACGAAATAGTTGCCATACATACCTGCCGCAGATCCTCGTCCTCCTCGCTGAGATCATTCTTGTTACCGACGACCACAATCGGCACCGCCGTGGTTGATTTGATCTCGTGAATCTGCTCACGTATCGCTTTCACTTCCTCAAACGTGCTGCTGTCGGTGACGTCGTACACCAGGATGAATGCATCCGCTGATGAGATGGATAGCGCTCGCATCGCCGGGAACTGCAATCGAACACAAGAATACACGGGGAAACTTCCATGAGATAAATCAGCCACGAAACGAAAAAATAAAGCGTGATCACAATCAGAGCTCTTAACGGTTGCTCTCCAGGGGCATACAGATGAAGCTTTTGTATTTTTTGAGTCGTACAGAAAAGAGAAAAAAACCCATGCACGGACCAAAAATAGACAGCGTAACACTGGGGAGTATTTAGTTTCGATGATAGGACACAGTACAAAAAAGTTATAAGCATAATTGGATTGTAACTTTCAACATACGCCTTGATAAAATTAGAGAGCAGCGTCCGCAATGGAATTGAATTTTACCACCCGGTAAAATAGAGCGGTTACTATAAAGCGACTCTTCACCACGAGGTGTATCGAAGACTCTTACATTTTTGGTTTTAAATTCTTAAAAGGATGCCGGAGCTATAAAAGGACAAGAAAAGCAAGTGATGATTTAGCTGAATCCTGGATTGATCAGGTTTAGATACTAAATTCTAGGTTATTTTAAACTTTTCCAATTTGTTAAGGACAGATTGAAAAAAGCATGTTAAAAGTGCTGTTAAATCAAACATAAATCCTTTGAATTGTAATTGGTAATTTAAATGCTTATTAATTTGACTATGGTATTCGCCAAACTATAATGTGCTTGCTTATTTTGCTTCTTACTTACGTTTTATGAAATTTTCAAAGAATCCAAACCGAAACAATGGATTCTTAACCAAACAGTCCATGTAGAACCATGGGGAAGAAAGCAAAAAGGTGTTGTTTGAAATTATCCAGCTATCATGCCTTGCTAGGGTCGGACCAGCTAACGATTAGGACGAGCTAGATTAGGGCTAAATTTTTAATGGCTTTCCAAAACCAACATCCAACCCCTCGCCGATCCGTTCGACAGCCGAACTTCGCCCGGGGGAGACGTGCCCGTCCACCACTCGTAAACTCGATGGCGTCATCGTTTGCCGTTTGACGCCATGCTGAACACCAAGAATGTGATCCTTTGTTTTGGGACGTAATTTGGGTTGCGCAAATTATATCACACCTTTTTTCCTACCTTATTAGCCGCCTTGTGAGTGATTTGTCGTGTTAGAAAAGAACGTTTAGCAGGGCAGGCGTGTGGACAACTCTGCTAGGTTGCTGTAGCGTTCACATTTTTCATCCTTGTGTCTTAGTTTAAAAATAGGATAGCTCATTTGGCTCTGAAGTTGCGCTTCATCCATGAAGCTGATGTTATTGGTCGGACTTTCAAAGATCAAAGGTAAAACTTTGTGTAAGATATTATCTCATCAAGTTTTTACAGCGAAAGAGGCGCAGTGGAGTAAAAAAGACCAACAAAGAAGCCTCCATTCCTTGAATAGATATTTTTTAATCTATGTTCTGTACATCCTGAATGGAGGTGATGGAAAAGCGAGCAAGTTGCTCAAACGTACCGGTCACGGACATAGAAAAATCGTCCTCTCTAACACAACTCGTCGCAACAGTGGACGAAAGCGGAAACGAAAACTTTCCGGCCAAACACTGCCATACGCCGAACCATCCGACACCTCCGAAGGATCGACAGGGCGTGCAAGCGGAAAGCACAGAGTTGAACGTTGCTCGTGCAAATATTTGTTCGCCCTTGTTCCGGGGTTTCGTGATCGGCCCAGGGCCCAGGCCTGGATGGTGTTGAGTGATTGATTCACTATTGGAAGACATCCAGTAAAAGTGTCCTACGGTTCCCTCACAGGCAAACACGTTGGCCTAACGCATGTGTGGAAGAGTCCAGTCCTGTTTGCATACCGAGCGATATGATTACTGCTGTTTTATGCAAATATTAATTCAATTCGTTGAAATGTGACGAATTTTAGAGAACTGTGTGTACAATGCAACTCGTATATTGATGCGATGAATCTTCAATAAATTCTTCTAAACTGAATGAATTTATCTTCACGTTTCTCTGTTTACAATCACAGAATAATTAAAAAGTATATTCACTTAGAATGTGAATGAAGCCGTTTATATTATAATTAGTTTATTCTAGGGCAGGTAATGTTGATATAATTCTACATTTTCTACACACATATTTCTTACCAATAAAGAATTCTATCAACATAAGCAAAACAAACCTTTTTTTTTTACAATACCTTGGGGACAAATTTGTCAAAAGTTAAAGCTTAATTGCTATAAAAAAAAATCCATTCAAATCCCTTTTTGATAACGTGCTGTTATTTTTTTTGTTCATTTCAAACATGAGCATGAAATCATGTTTAAATTTGGTATAGTACCGATCGAGGCTACCTTTTGTCCCATTCACCCGATACCCTAGGCTGTCGTTCTGATGCTGTTATTAGTGAACATCAAAAAACTTCTAAAAGGGACCGTTTCCCCGGGGTCAGCTCTACCCGGCCTTCGGACCGACCAGCAATCGTATGGACCAACATAGAAAACATATGTCGCACGGTTACGGGAGCTTGATCGGTGCATGGCAATGGCATTTCGGGCGTGTTTACACAGCACTTCAGCACTTTTTCAAACGAACGGACAGACCGCACCACAGCTTACCTCGTAGGATCCGGATGTGTCGAGGATGTCCAGCGTCAGATTTACGCCCCCGACCGAGAAGTGACCGTGATGCATCTCCTCCACCGTACGCTTGTATTTGGGCGAGAAGCTGCTGTACAGGAACTGGGTGATTAGGGAGCTCTTGCCTACCTTGGCCGCGCCCATCATGACGATTTTGTGCCGCACGTTGGAGATAATCGAATTTTCGTCGTTTTTAAGCGGTCTAGAAAAGATAGAGAGAGTAATGGTCAGTTTATCAGTGAAATATGGGATACGTTAAAAATACATCATTCGTTGAGGTCTAAACAATTATATAAAACAATTATCAAAACCTTTTTCATTGCCGTTTGGTTACACCCTCTTACTCTTAACCTCTTCGTAAAAAAAACCTTTGCGGCTTCAAAAAAATCTACCCGTCAGTAAAATAATTTGAAATCAATAATTTATATCTCAACTAACCATACTTCGGTCTGAAAAAAGAAGGTTTGTTTCTGCATAATCGGATAAAATATTCTTATATCGTTGGAACAAGAGAAACATAATTATCCATTTATTTGGTTTATGCATTCATGCGCTTAAATGATCACATAATCTAGTGTTTTACATAGAACAATATTAAAGAACAGAAACAGTAAAATATTGCGAAACGTTCAAAACTCTTTATCAAAAAAAAAAGTGAAGGAGCGAATAAGCAAACGAAAAAGTTACATGTTTCTCTAGAGGAATTGCAATTGAGACCTGGTATATGTTGAGTACCGCTTAATGCGTGGTACCACCGTTACTGACACATTGCAAACATTAAGTACGTGGTACGTTTGTTCCTCTTCTACGTATGATCTACTTCACCATACACAATATTTACTTTCTGCTGTAAATATACCCCACAATGTTTGCGTGACTACACTACCGTCGCCGTCGAAAGTAAGCAGCATGCAATAGCCCACGGCAAGTGACCAGTGCAACTGATGCATGCATATGAGCTCTGCAAATAAACAGAGAGGCTCGTGTGGTTTTTTTTATATAGAAATGTGTGTAATTGTATACTTTCTTCTGGTGCTAACGTGATTATAGTTCAAGCAAAATAAATCGAGGGAAAAATTGACACAAGTCGTTCAAATTTTAACAGAAGTCCCTCAATAAAAAGCTGCTTTTATTGCGAAAATCGTCACTTTCAGATCAGCGATTGTAGAAAAAAGAAAAAGAAACAAAGGAAAACAAACCTTAAAGTGTCTCTTGTTGTAGTAGTATATTTTAGTTTTAGGTACTTGTGCCAGCACCTTTGACTAAATTTTTCCAACACTTAAAATGCATACTGACAACTAAAATACCCAATTACCAGCTTATGCTTTTCGTTCTCTTTTTTTTTAATCTTGAGGATTTAGAAAAGTTCAAATAGTAATAGTGGCAACTGAAATGTGTTCAACAACTGTATTTGCACGTGTTTTGCACATAAATATAACAATACGCTGAATCTAAGAACAAATTATTAAGCGTTGTTATGTTTTCCCAAACATAAAGTTGCGTGGTAGAAGCAAGCAGCATGTTTGGAGCGAACCTTTGGCTGCATTAATTTGTCTGAATAATTGCAATCGTTTCTCAATGCTGTCCCAAAGAAAATCCGACCACAAAACAAAACAGTAGGTGAAGAAAATGGGAAAAGAGGCGTGTTCTTAAAAGCAGATTCAGGCTGATACTATAATACACATTCCAGATTTGCATAAATAAATGCCTTGCTAGCGGGAGACCAGAAATCGAGCGGTACTCGAAGATAACATGAAAAACGAAAACAAGTGGGGACGAAATGAATTTACGTCCGCTACGTGAGAAGCCGATTTCAATGGAATCCACCGCGGAAGCTTTGCGCGTCTTGGCTGAGTGTAGCCGGAAGACCGGTGGGGAAGACGTCAATAAGAAATACCGCCGTATCACACGCCAACCCATAATGCTGTATCATCTCGACCACTGCTGTTGACGATCGTGCAGAGTGCCCCGGGGACCCACCGTTCATCGCAGCATGGGTCCTCGACAGGTCCCTTCCGCTCCCGCACAGGCCGCGGTCTTCTCGAACCGTCCGAGACCCGGTGCGAATGACGAGGAGTTTTTCAGCTACAGAGTTCTCCTGAAGCGCCGGCAGGGATTTCTTTATCGAACAGCCTCCGGGATCGGTAATCTGCAATTTCGCCGAAATCGGGAAGTTTGTTTTCCCATCATCCCCGCGGTGTGGGTCCATATTTTCCTCCCACGTCAAACCTTCGCCGGTAGTTGCGGTAATAAAATTGGCTCCGATGGCAATCTGAACCGCAGAGCGAAGGCACATTCCTCATCGCTAAATTACTCGTGGGACGCTGCCAGGTGCTTGCGGCTATCCGAACACACGGAGGCCTTATACTTACGTTGAAAGAAACAAAAAACAAAAACGAAACGTAATGGAAACGCTGGACCAAACGCAAAGCACCTCAACTCCCATAATCATTCTAATCTACCGATAGCTGGAGTAACTGCGCGAAGAGAAATGGTGGAAAAGTGGTGGAAAACCCATCCGATAACGAAACCAACGATTGGTAGCTGTAAACACATTTTTGAAATGGATCTGCTTGGTTCCAGGGGTGGTGTAACGAAGATGTAGCAGAATAGCAGAATGAATTGAGCCCTGTCAATCTCCTTATTTTCTATCGTTCTTTTTTACTTTTCGCTTTTCAATTGTTGAAGGGAAAAACTACGATGAAGGAAGTTTCTCTCCCTCGATACTCTTAGGTACAAAACAAAATACTTGGAACATAAAAATGCAACTGGAAAATTGTTGATAAAACTGTAGTTTTCATACAACGCCCGTAGCCTATAGATAATTCTTTGTTCAAAAATGGTGTGTGATTCAAACAATAAGGCTTTTTTTTTTAATTATCTAAAAAATAATAATTCAAAAAAATATTTAAAAAATTAAGTGCACCTTAGTGCTACAAATTTGAATGACGAACAAGCAGAGAATGTTATCTCGCTATGCCTATCTAATTTCTAGGCATTCAAACCTTAACGGCTATTCATTAACCTTGGGTCCTCTCAGCATGGAAGTCTTGTTCCAGTCCAAACCAATTGATTTATTTATCAGAAATTTAAATGCTTGTCGCTTAAATGAGTAAGCTAAGAATACTGTTCCTGCAAGTTATCATTCGGTTGTGACAGTAAATGAGGGACATCTTCCGAAAAAACTATTATACAATGTTCTAGATGGGCTCATCGGTCCGTATGATATTTTTGAAATTAATAACGATGAACAACCAGTTTGTAGTTTGACGATTCCGCATAAGGGGGAAACTAATAAAAGAGGCAAGAACTACTGGCAAGTTTGTTTACAGTCAGTTGTTGGTTCATTCTCAGAAAGTCATGGAAATATCCGTCAATATCAATTAAGAATTCCAGCACCTATGATTTATAGGATATGCTTAATGTCTGGTAGGAGTATCTGGGTTCAATAAGTTACAGTAAGTTGCACATTTGAAACTAAAAACCAATTAAAAAAAGTTCTGCTTATAATTCCTAACTACCCCGCTGTGAACTCCATATTCTGCCCTTTATCGACCATCTCCTTTTTTCAACGATAGAGCAAGAACTGACTGGACGTCTATTGAATTTAATCATCAATGCTAATGCTGAAATTGACCTTTTTCACTGGATAGGTGCAGTTCAGGACAAGTTCAAAGAGTTTATTATTTGCTAGTTTTTCTATTTAAATAACCCGTAGTTTATGACCAACACCCAATCGGTTGCAGTTTCATATACTTGGACAGGCTTATCATGAATCATGACAGTTGAATCATAGAGTTAGAGATTTTACTTTTAATGCATTTAATTTCAATTTCATTTTTAATGCTGTAATTTTTCTGTAACCAGCCATTGTCGCCGGTTTCATCGGTAGACTGGCTCTATAAGGCCACGCCAAACAATAAGCCGCATACTTGGGAATAATTTCAACGGCATCATTTGTAGCACTTGCAGCCCCCTGAAGGCTTCTAGCCGCTAGACAGGCAAACATTAAGTAATTTTTTAGCGTATATCCGTGCCGAATCCATGCTCGGCAGCCGAAGCCATCGAATAGAGCTAGGTGGGGCTCTGACTCGGTGAATAGCTTCCTTTGAACTGACGCAGTAAACATAACCTAAGCCGGAAAAGTGCTATAAATCTTGGAAAACTCTCCGGACGACGATAATCTAAGCCATGATTTATGTTGCTTTCAATTTCCATCTGTGTTTTTTTTTCTATCATGATGTTTCTTTACAAGTTCTTCGAGATCAACTTAACGGTTTAGAAATTCGTTCCATGTTTTCGGCACGTTCGAAAAACTGTTCTTGAGTTTCGTCTGATCTCTTTCTTGTAAGCGCGATGCGCTTCGACACGAAGACACACTTCACAAATATGCTTGTTCCGTTCGTCCACTCATAGGTCAATTTGGGCAGAACTTGATCCCGAGAAAAACTTGAGTCCCAACGTACCAGTTAGCGTGCGCCTTCAACACCAACGGGATCTGTTACATTCTCCGTGAACTTCGCGCTGAAAGCAGTTGGCGTTGGTTTTACTTACTTTTCCCGCTTCGGCCGCTCCTCGGCCGAGTCGTCCTTCATGAACGACGGCTGCAGGCTGAACCGTCGCCGTAGATGTCTGCCCTTCATTTTTGCAGAAGTGTTTTTGTTGCTCTGCACTTCCTGCTTGTGAGTCGTCGCTGTTCAAGTGAAGTGTCTGCCGTTTTCCACACCGCAAACCAGCGAGGAGCGTGGCAGATCCTGGAACGAAAAAGAGAGGAAAAGTTTCCAAAATGAAACATTTATCAAGTTTGTCGTTTTTCACTGAATTTGGAGAAAAAAAGATCTGTTACAGCGTGCAGCCTTCATTGAGCGATGGTATGCCATATCCTTCCAAGGAATGTTTGTTCTTTCACCTCCGAAAGATGAGCAGTGGAACAGGCGGCTTGGCGACTTGGTGATGATGCTGCTTGAATGAAATGATGGGTCCAGTAACTCCATAAGTAAACTAGTTTGCAAGGCACGGATAATCACCACGGATAAAACTGGCCATATTATTTTTTGCTACACTTTGAGCAGCAAAATACTCTCGTCTTCGATCAGATACGAATAAATATGAAGCCTTTGTCGGGGATTAAAATTATCATTCTTAGTCATTCCAAATGAATGCCAACTCTACTGTCAGATGATTCGCAGTAAAGTGGCGGAGGATAGTGAAGTGACGAGAGCCTGCAGATTGACATTCCTTCCAGATCGGCGCGGACCACTGAAACAAGAAAACTCTGACGTGCATTCCATGCGCCATCTTACGCCACACCGTACCCGAGAATGGCGGTTCACTGGAATAATGTTTATAAAATATCTTCCTTTCGCCCCCGGAGATCAAACCAGACTCACCGCGGTAATGTTCGCATCGGCCTTGTCTGGTCCGCACGAACCCCGGCTGCCGGAAAGCGAGGCATCAGCGAGTGGCCGGTTGATGGGAAACTAATTACTAATTTTCTCTTCTCTCCCTCGTTTCCCTGGAATTTGATTTGGTCGCTTAAGAATGCAGAATGATTTGATGTCATTAATGCGATTAAAATTAAAGCTCGTTGTCAAGCGAGCGGGAAGCGCTTTAAAATGCGATTCTGAGGGGAAATTCAACGCAAACGCTAAATCAGATTACTTGATTAAACAGTTCACAACCGTGTTGATGCAGGTCGACAGTACGGTATGAAATCATTATTGTCAATCCTATAAAGCTGAAGAGTAAATAGTTTGTCGCTTCACAGCGCGATTATGGCGAGTGCCAAAGCGAATGCGAAAGCAATCGCGCAGGGAAACGAAAACTCTATACAAAAAATAACCATGTTTCAATCGTGGTGTTTCGATGTAAAAAAATGTTGTGAACATTTTAGTAATATTAGACAGCATTTATAACTGAGGTTGTTTATTCAAAACATTAACATTAACAAAGTGATCCTTGACCCTCGATCGCGCTCGGTCACGCAGGGTGTTTTTTTTTTCTCAAAATGAGCTACTTTTGTCGCGATATTATGTTTGTGTGTGGAAACCTGAGTAAGCCTGCGTCTAGACACACCATGATTTGGCTTATGCCAAAGCGAAATTTGGCAAATTGCCAAATCAACACGACGAACTCCATATAAAAAAAAGTCGTCTCTTGGCGCTGTGTGTATTTGACACCAAACTTTGGCAGTTTGTTGTCAGTTTGTTTGTTTGTAGTTCACTTTGAGCTGTCATTCCAGACGTAAACAAAAACATTGCCGTAAGAAATGTTGAATCTTGCTTAAAATACTATGTTTAAACAAGAAATTGGAGTAAATATAAGTGCTTGAAGTTATTAAAATTTGCTGTGAACAGTTTTTTGTTATCAAACAGCATGCATAATTTAGGTTGCACGATATGCAACTGGTGATTAAAAAAAACTGGTCTATGACCCTCTTTCGCGCTCGTTTGCGCAGCATGTTTTGTAAAAACTGAGCTGTCTTTTCGCTTTGGCAAGCGCGCAAATCGTTAGTGTGTCTAGACGCAGGCTAACATAAATTTCATGGAGCCAAGCGTTGCTCTATTAAGGGCTTGCTACACACGACGGGAAATTCCCCTCGGATAGTGCGAATTTCCCCTCTGACGGCTGCCCGACGGGAAACTCCATATGAAAAAAACAGATTTCGTTCCCGCTGTGTGTAGAAAACGCAAAACTGTGACGTGACGTGACGGGAACGGGAACGGACGCAATTGCTCAATTGAAGCCAGCTTTATTCATTTGAAGCAAGCTTCAAACTCAATTTGAAACTTTTCTGCGCTGAAACTGTCTTGATTAATTTTACTAAAAGAAAACAACATTGATTAACTTTATAGTTAGCAAAGATTCACAATTTCACTTTTACCTGCTGCCGGTTTCAATAACGTAAACAAACTGTTTATATCTCACTTTGACAGACCGGACGAACAAGCTCGTTCCCGCCTGATATTCTGTCGAAACTGGGCTACTTTTATTCGTTCGCATAACGCGAATTTCCCCTCGTGTTTAGAGCTCGATTTAGCTGGTATATGATGCTCAAAAAATGTACGATAAGAAACATGAAAGTAAACATACAAGCACAACATTAAATAAAACATTCTAATCTTTAGTGTGGATTTCTGATCCCAAAATGGAACTCAGTATTTCCTACTGTGAAAGCATTTGTTTGTTAAATCTTAATCTCGTTATGTGTTCATTTTGACCCAAGGCAGGGTTCTACGGTGAAGCCAAAAATTCTTTGCACAATATTTGCAAATTTCTTGTAAAAATTCTCGTCTCTATGGCTGTGAAAACTTTTTTACATTACTTATTATTTACACCACGCTGCACGATTGTTGCGAATGAAACAATCAAAACTGTTTGTTTGTCTATAGATACCAATTTGTTTTTTAAATGGTACTTTCATTTTACTTAGTCATTTGGACATTTCTACTCTCAGAAAGCACTCGGCATTTCAGGGCAAACTCATCAGTGAAGATGATCAGTTAATGAAACAAGACTGGCATTAAGTTGTAGTCTGTATGGCTCTACTAAGCACAATCGCATCTAAAGTGCAATGGCATATCTACTGAAGCAGGATAGGCTGTTTCCATTTAAACTACATATCCACGACAAGTTTTTATTCCACATCAACATACCAATTAAGCAACAAACAGTGCACCTAACGGCCTCAGACAATTCCCACTGTGTACAAATTGTTGCCAATTTTCCAACCCAATCCTATCGTGCACAATTTTCTGCTTTCCAAAACAAAATGAACTCTTTCAAACGAATGTAATCGAGAAATTTTAGGTTCGGTTTCCACGGGACGGTTCGACCATTTTTGCAGGCACAAACGAGTGAATTCCCCTTTAATGTGTCTTGCTCCTTGTTGTACCGGCCAAGCTTCGTCATGAAGTTTCGTCACTGCAGCTCCCACTCGGAAGCTAATCCAGTTCATCAAGCTGCTGAGCATTAATTGTAAATAATATGGCTAAAGTTGCGACTTTCCCAGCGGAAAATGTCATTACACAACAACCGTGGCACAACTTCCAACAACGAGGAACATCCCAGAACAGCGAAGAAGAAACAACGGCACGATCAAGGCATCCTCGTTTTCATCGGATTCGTGCATCAATTATGCATTCTATTAAACTCTCATCTCTCTTGTTCGTATTCGTTGTTGCATGTATGCATGCGAACCCTTCCCCGTCCCCTATTAAGAGTAACAACACGTTATCTTTGCAGTAGCATCACCAGGTATAAATGACTCCACTTCCTGTCACGCAATTCCTGTAATAAACGGAAACTCCCGGTGCCGTATGCTGACTTGTTCACATAACCGATGGCGCGATGCGTCCAAGTTGAACAGCCATGACTGCGCCTTAAGTTATTCCCTCCAACCTGCTCTACCAATGAATTGTTTATAATAAAATCCTCGAGCAGCGCGTAAACTATGAATTTAACAGTTTAACCGTCTGATCAATAACCGGGTACCCGGGCACCCATTTCAGGTTTCTATGGCAGAATTTTGTAACTTTTCTTACCAATCGTTTTACGCCACTTTAGATCCCCAAAATAGAAGGCTTTTAGCACCAAATTTTCAACCATATGCATAGTATTTAATAACTCATTAATAGTTATAAATGATTAAACAAAACTTCCTCCATACAATAACCGGGTACCCGGGTACCCATCACAACAGTTAGGTATGAATGCTAGGTTTATGGACAATAATATACCGTTTCTTCAGGAATGCCTGTAATTTGTCTTCTGTAAACATCAAATATAATAAATTTAAAAGTCTTTCAGGAATTTTACTTATTTTAATTATAAACAATGCAGAAGTAGAGAGGATATATTCTGTATACTATAAAACAGTTTATTCCGTATATACATATTCGCAAATTAAATTGTGCACTGCTCTCATGTACTGCGTACTCAACAATGCTCATTACTAATGGGAAGTTCACAATCCGCACATGATTTGCGAGTTTTAAGGCAATTCTTAGATTGGCCATTCAGACAATCGTAGCAAACTCCAGTTACTTTCTTCCTTCTTATTGAATCAAGCTCTACTGGAGCGGATTGAAGCTTTGAAGAATCAGTTTGTTGGGCAAACGTGCTTATCGCTCGACCTAAACAACTTTCAAAAGCCACTTTCGTTGAAAAATGCCTCATGATTTGAGGATTTTTCGTGCGATTTTTTAACAAATAAAATACAAAGATCTTTGCACAACTGCCTATAAAACAATCGACATTCACTTGAGTGTTTTTAAATTGATTTGTTGTTTTCATAATATAATAGGTACCTTCCTCGAAAAAAAAGGAAATAACGCCTTACCGGGGCGTTCTGTTGTGCGCTAATTTAAAGCAATTACTCAAGAAACACTTGTTGAACATTGTGATGGACTACAACTTTTATTTTTTCCCACCTTTTTGTTCACGTTTGACATACAAGGCATCAGTGAAGTCTTACTTTTACCACCTTTCTGTTCTCGCTTGACAAATTACGGAATGACAAATCAAAGTGGATGTAGTAAACAAATTTAGCCGGGTGAAACTATTTAGTATATAGCATTCATAGAATTTAATACCAAATTATAAATTTGGTTAACCTTTAATTGAAATGCACTAGACTGCTGGTTGAAATTCTTCGATGCTGACACAATAATCGCTTAACTATGTAGCGCGCAACTGGTGGGTACCCGGGTACCCGGTTATGAGACGAAAGGTGAAACTTTGCTTATTGATCGGACGGTTAAAGAATTTTGGTTTCTTGAACTTATCTGTCACACTGCAAAGAATGCGCACTTCTCTTTGATGTTATCATTGATGTTTGATATAAAAATAATTTCTCAGGTCTGATTTAACGATAGACCAGCTATACTATAGAAGAAAAGACGTTCAAAATTGTCACCAAATTGTTTAAACTGCATGGTTTTCAATGTAATAGCAAAAGGCTATTTAAAGCTAAAGGCACCAGCAGAGGAATTAAAATTTCGCATACACGACCTGGCAACACGGTCAATTCGCGTCTCCTTTATCATCCCATACATACGGAAAATTTGAGAAAGCACTACAATAATATATGATGTACAATTTATGAAAGAACGATTTATGGCAAACACGAATGTAATATGAGAATGGACAGATAAATGGTTCACAGAGCAAACAAAAGCCCACATACTTACAAATCTCGTTTAGAGATTGAACATGTGGTTAACTTTTGAAATTTCAATGGAATTGTAGGAATGCTGCCATTCATGCTTTCAGCCACCACGATCGACACATTCGAACCAAACACTTGCGATATTGCATGGTCCATGCATATTAGGCTCCCTGTGGTTTACGGTTGCATAGGTTTGCATACTGTGGTTGCGTAGGTCTGCCATAATTTACCATATGCAGTATGCCCACGGTTCAGATGGCCCTCTAGTATGATGCGAAACAAAAAGAACCCTGTTAGTGCATTGCATGTGCCGTAGAACGTACCGTTGTGGTGGGAAACCACATATTCTAAACCCTCTTGTGGAGTGCTCGTAGATGTGGCATGGTAAATAATTATTCCACTGCTCAGAAATTCACTTTTGCCTTGGTTACTCGGCCTTGCCATGGTTGGGCCCAATTGATTACGTTCCCACACTTTGCTCATTGGCAATCAATCGACGAAGGGTGGCTCGAAAAAGTTGTCCTAACCGCAATCAAAACATACAATTGAGCGGGCGTTTTGCTTCGATTTTGCATCGATAAAGACTCCCGATGACCCCAAGCCCGGTCCCAGCTTTCTTCCGCTCGTAGCTGCATCCTCGCCATTATCAGCAAGCAGCAATTTCAATTTCCTGCCGATAATTGATTTTTTTCCTTCGCTTTCCCATTTTCCTGTCAACCACTTTACATCCTTGCGAGCACAAAAACGTTCCCAGCCGTGGCCCTGGTGCGTCACCAATGATTGCCGCCTTATTCGGTGACCTTTCCAATGGTAAGGAAATTCACGAAACGGCAAAACGATCGCCGGGGAAGCGCTAGAAACGGGAGGACGCTTTATGGAAAGTAGGCAAATGAATTATTTGCCGAATTTTAATTAGCATTCGGGGCACTGAGGATAGACGCTTTCGCAGCTCGCAGTGATCAAAATGAGAACTGATGGTGTTACCACTCGAGCGAATAAGTGGGTAGATAAAGGAATTTTCGAAATAATTAATTTATGATGCTGCCGATTGATATTTCGCTGTTCGCTCCAAACTGACAGCGGATGACGGCTGGGCTACGGTAGGCAAACTTCCGGAGATTCTGGTAATAAGTCACTACATTTCTGACACGCTAACCAGCAGCAGAAATGATTGGTACAGTCGATTTATCTTTATTGTAGATAATTGATATCATCCAGCAGTTATACTTTTATAAAGGATCTAAAATTGATTGAATGCACGGTTAGCCTAGCATAAATTCCAGGACGTGTCAAATTACTCATGCACCTAACCGGTTGGGTAGTTTTAGACAATCGTTATTCATTTATTTCTACGCTTTTAGTGCTATACAGTTCCACAAAACCAGTCATTGAACTTTCATTACAAACCAATTATGTAGTATAAAACTACCGGTTTTTTTTTTTAATTATACGCAGAACACATTATAAAGTTGTGCTACAACTTTACCTTTGTTAAAGATATTCACTATTTATGAACGGTGACGCACTACCGGTCTAGCGCCGTAGATAAAGCAAATTTAGGTTCCGGGATTGCCGAGCGGTTTCGCCTACTCAAACACAACCCACGGCGTCATGGGTTCGAATCTCGACCGGACCGGCCAACTGGAAGAAACGGGCTTTGCCAAAGGGTCGTTACGCCTAAAAAACCATGCAGAAGATTTGTATAGGTTTGAATTGTTTTTTTTTTTAAATTGAATTGTTTTCCATAACAATTTAAAGCGCAATAATTTGTACTTCTGCTAACATCTTAGCTCTTATAGATTAAACATTTTCCAAATGCGTGTTTATCGAGCCAATTGAAAGCTCCGCCTCTCATTGTCGCTCAGAAAAGGGTGATAGAAATATTTCATGATGAACATAACACCCATTGTAGCCTTCGCTCATTTCTTCCCGATAATTGAAACAGCTTAAAAAAAGGCTAATCTCTAACCAACAAATTACCATTTTAAGCGCACTGTTTCTGCACAGGCAAAGTTTGCCGAAAGCCTCAAACAAAAGGGTTGAGCATCCCGCATTCGCCTGTCTTTGCGGCTGGCCGTCATCGTCAAATATCCAGCCACCCGAGGGCTAACTATGAACTAACCACAAGAAACCCGTGCGAAAGGCTTCCAGAAGGGTTTCCGGTTCCTTGTCCGGGCGTCAAAAGGCAACATGACAAAAAAAAGGGCTCTTCGCCGCATTTCCTCCCGTCGCTCGGAAGACACGTCCCAGATAGAACATGATTAAGATATTTCCGATGCGACTGTACGGTGCCCGGGGACAGCCCAAAAGGGTGGTTTTTGAAATTTCACTCTGCCGCAGAAGGTGAACACTTCCGTAAGAGCAGGGCTTTCCAGGGGCTTCAAAGTCGGGTTCCAACAATCCCATGCTTTTCCAGTGATGGGCTGTGGCCAGACGATGTTTCCGTGATTAATGATCGCTGGCGAGGGGCTTTGATCGCTGTTGTGTCGTTTCCACTCGTTGGACTATCGAGATATTGTTGTCAGCTTGGATAAAGGAATGACTTCTGAACTCACGAGCGAAGGAAGATGGAAGCATTGAGTGGATTAGGTCTTGTATTGTCCATTGATTGCATGGGTTCATTTTCCTTTTTATATTGTAGATATTGTCAATTTTTTTGTATTTTACAAAACTAAACAGTTATATATTTAAATTATTCGAACAAAATTTGTGGTTGCCAGTAAAACACGGAAATTGTACAACGGTAAAATAAATAAGTAAACCAAATTACTTACGCCAACCACTTTGAGCTTCAACCAAAGATCATGACAGACGTATAAAAAAGGACTTTGTTGAGCATTGGTCCTTATCAGTGTGAAATTAAACGAACATTCTCATTCAAATTGAACTACAAGAAGCACAATAAAAAGATCTTGATGTTGGCACCACATTATCAGCCAATGGGAGTGTGAAATACCAACCTATTGTACATGTAGAAAAATGAACTACGAAGGGTTGCATTTGTCTTTGTAAAAACAGCCATTTATCTATTATGTTTGAAATAGGAAAAAAATTAACAACGGAAAGAGACGTGGATGACTTAGTAGTTTGCAACTTAGTTGTTCAGGCATGCAACTAATGGCAACAATGGCAAATCCATCAAAGAAATTCATCGCAGATTAACGTGCACACGGTAGGAACACCACTGTCGCTGACGGAAAGAATCCAAAATAAACGCTAGTAAGCAAAACGCATGTACGCAGCAAAACCAAGCAATGCTTGGCACGCCGACAACGGCGCATACAAATGTAGGAAATATGCACATGCTGGTAAAAAGTCGCCGACAGCGGTGACCAACACGGACACATACATGTAAGCAATTATGTCGACTAAGGAAAATTTGTCAATCAGAATTACTATATAAGAATCGAAAATTGAACCAATAAATCAGTAGTTGATGAAAACCCAAATAGTTGACTACTCTTGGAATTCTCCAACATTGCCCTCAAGTCGGTGTTCAATACGCCTGTCTCGAGGAGTGCTCCGAGGTTAATCTTCGTGTGCACAACAAATGGTGGCTCCAGAGAGGACTTAACCCCTCACAACGGAGAATTCCTATACATTGCGCCCCGCTCCGAGGTTAATCTTCGTGTGCGTCGCACCAGAACTCCGAGGTGAATCCTCGTGTGTTTGCAACACGGCAAGTACCGCTCCGAGGTGAATCCTCGTGTGCACCACAAGCCGCATCGAGAAAGAACGCAAGAACTCCGAGGTAAATCTTCGTGTGTTCACAACACGGCTAACCGCTCCGAGGTTAACCCTCGTGTGCACCACCAGCCCAGCGTTCCATCGAACAACGGTTGAGGAGCGACGGACGGTCGCAGGTAACGGACGGTTGCCCAGCCGATATCGGAAACGCCCAACGCACACCAGCTCAAGGGTTGGCGCAAGACGTCAGCTCCCGGCGGTGAGAAGCGAGGAAAGCAGAGCCGGAGCGCGCAAGCTCCCGGCGTGATATTGGAGATAGACGCACACCAGCTCAAGGGCCGGCGCAAGACGCCAGCTCCCGGCGGTGGAAGGCGAGGAAGGCAAGGTCGGAGCGCGCAAGCTTGGCCTGATCAACTCTGCAAGGCAAGCAGAACGGACGTTTGGAAGCCGCGGACGATCACCCCAGCCTGACTTACATTTCGGATCGACGGACGATCGCGACAGCCGAAGCAGGTGGTAGGTGGTAACTCCGCGCACCAGCCAAAATATAGTGCAACGCTCCACAAGTGCATCAGTTAGAAGTGCGTAAAAGAGACGGAATTTTAGTGCGACAAAGTGAGCGCGAACGGTAAAAAACAGTGGTCAGAAACGGCGTCTGACAAAAATACACGGCGACATAACGCAAAACGTGTAAAAAACATTCCGCCGAAACATTAACAGTGAAGCCAACGAGTAGCCAGAAATCAGTGCCAGATCAGCAAGTTTACCAGCAGTGTGTGCGACGAGGTGCGTGCCCAGCAACTCCAGGACAGCGAGTGAGGAAGCAGGTAGCAGCGTCAGCAGCGAGGAAGAGAGCGCGCAAGCTGACGGCATCGGAATCGACGGACGGTCGAAACTCATCAGCTCAAGGGCCGGCGCGAGACGTCAGCTCCCGGCGGTGGTCAACGAAGAGCAGCGAGTGACGTCATCAAGGCAAGGTCACCATTTCTAGCAGTGTAACGAATCGTAAGTAATATGGAGTTCGTTTTTAAGCACAATCCCAACGGGAATTGTAAGATATGCACGCAGGCTGATAGCACAGGGAAAATGGTTCACTGCATAGAATGCGATAGATTTCTCCATCAAGCGTGCCTAAGCTTGAGAGTAATTCCTAAGAACTATGTTTGCCCTAAGTGTAAATTGATAGAAACTGAGAAAAATGAAAGCAGGGAAGCGCTTCAGCAAACGCAGAAGTTGCTTCAAGATAGGTCAGAAAAAGAGAAAAAAGAAAGGGAGCAGAAACTTAAAATAGAAGAAGAGCTAGGGAAGCTCCAAGACGAAATTAAGAGACAACAAGAACAGGCCAATATGAGCCTTCTAAATGAATCGGAGAGATATTGTCAAATGCCATCTGCAACCGAGGACGTAAAGCTTTTAACGGAGAGTATTAAACAAATGATAGATTCATGGTCGCTAAAGAACGACAAAACGACCCTTTCCGAGCTTCCAGAGTTTAACGGTAATTACAACATGTGGCCTCGATTTAAAAGCATTTACGAGAAAACCACACGCGAAGGTAACTTTTCGGATTTGGAGAACTTGAACAGGCTCCAAAAATACTTAAAGGGGGATGCGCTACGCTCAGTCAGCGGACTGATGCTAAACCCAGATAATGTAGGGAAAATTATTGAACGTCTTGAAAGATTATACGGAAACACGGACAACATTTACACTTCGTTGTTGAACGAACTACTGGCCGTGAAAAATCCGTCCTTAGAAAACCCGGCATCATTTATTAGATTCTCAAATGCCCTCCACGATCTAATAGATAACATGACGATGCTCAATCAGGGAGAGTATCTCAACGATCAGAGACTCTTGAAAGATCTTGTTGCTAGGCTGCCGGTCGAATTGAGGAACAAATGGTTATCCGATTCCCTTTTGGAAGAGGCAAAACCAAAGACACTTATAAAATTTGCGGAGTGGTTAAAACCAACAGAAGATTTAGCAACGCTATTGGTAGCGAACGAAGGAGGGTTCAAAGGTAGTACCCAGCACGTGAATCCGCATCACGTACAGGGAAGAAGTAACCAACGTGGCTATCCCCAGATGCCTCTCGCCAGGCAATGATGTGATTAGCAGAGAGATGCATACGTTCGTGGATGCATCGGAAAAGGCTTTCGCAGCCGTTACATATTTGCGGACGATTCATGAATCTAGCATTGACGTACGTATCATTGCTGCGAAATCTAGAATCGCTCCTATCAAGCCGCTATCTATTCCACGGCTCGAACTCCAAGGTGCAATACTTGGCACAAGGCTTCATGAAGCCATTAAAAAGGAGCTAAGGCTGGAAATACATCGCGAATATTTCTGGACCGACTCCAAAACGGTACTCGCATGGCTTAATTCAGAAGCACGCAACTATCAGCAATTTGTAGCGCTGAGAATCGGAGAAATTTTAGAACATTCCACATCAGCACAGTGGAAATGGGTACCGTCAGCTGAAAATCCAGCCGACGAAGCCACGAAGACATGTCAAGGCCAATCAAAATGGCTCCTTGGCCCCGATTTTTTAAGAGAACGGGACATCGTAGCAAAAAACCCCGAACTCTTAGTAACATTTGAGGAAATAAGACCAGTGCACACAGTAAAGACGCTAGAAAAAAAAGACTGGAGCGTCATTAACGTCGACTGGTGCTCCGACTGGAACAAGCTCAAACGAGCATTAGCAATAGGTATGAAATATATTGAATGGCTAAGAGCGAAAGCAACAGGATCGAACTTTAGTGCAACGATCACTACCGATGACCTAAACAATGCAGAAGTTCTTCTTCTGAAGAAAACCCAGTGGGAACATTATACCACGGAAATGACACAGCTTTCATTACAAACCCCGATTAGCAACAATAGCTCGATTCGCGGTCTTTGCCCAATACTGGGAGACGAAGGAATAATGAGATCAAAGGGTAGATTAGAAAACGTAGCCTTCTTGAGGTACGATACAAAAAATCCCATCATCCTCCCTAAAGGGCACCACGTAACTAACTTAATTTTGGCCAGATACCATCAAAGATATATCCATCAAAAGACAGAATCTGTATTAGCAGCTCTACGTCAAAAATACTGGATAATCGATATACGAGCAGCTTTGAAACATGTCGTTATGAAATGCCAGTTTTGTAAAATAAAAAGAGCTAAACCGACACCACCAATGATGGCAGACTTGCCAGAGTGTAGAACCGCTGTGTATCAGAAACCATTCACTCATACAGGAGTTGATTATTTTGGTCCTTTATTAGTGACAATTGGAAGACGATCAGAGAAAAGGTGGGGCGTGGTATTTACGTGTCTTACGACCAGAGCCATCCACATCGAAATTGCGTCTGATCTTAGTTCCGACGCATTCATACGCTGCCTTAAAAATATGCAGCATAGAAGAGGAAAAGTGTCCTCGCTATATAGCGATAACGGCACCAATTTCGTAGGTGCTGATAATGAAATTCGACGACTTCAAGAAAGATGCGCCTCCGAGAGCATCAATTGGATATTCAATCCTCCAGGCGCACCCCACTTTGGTGGCTCGTGGGAAAGAATGGTAGCCGAAATAAAAAGTCTTCTTCCGATCGCCGACAGCTATAGGGAGGACGTGCTTAGAGCCGTCTTGACAGAGATAGAATTTCTGACTAATAACAGGCCACTAACACATATCCCATTGAATAGAGAAGATGACGAGCCTTTAACACCTGCTCATTTCTTGCTAGGCTGTTCCGGGGAAGCTGAACCAAACATTTCAGACATCACGAAAGCTGAAGCAACCAGATCTGACTGGAAAAAGGCGCAAGCAATTGTGCAGGAATATTGGAAACGGTGGATAACAGAGTATCTTCCGAAACTCTCCAAACGGGAAAAGTGGAGAGACCCCGCCAAGCCATTGGCCATAGGTGACGTTGTTACCTTCCCAGACGAGCAACGAAAGGGAAGGTGGATCAAAGGCATAATTTGCGAGGTATTCCCAGGAAAAGATGGACAAACGCGTTCAGCACGCATTAAAGTAGGAAAGAGTGAGATTACCAAGCCCACCGTGAAGCTAGCGGTACTCGAGGTTCGAGGCGATAAGACCGCTCTACCCGTAGAAAAACATATTAACGTTGAAGGAGCTAACTTCACCAAGACTGTCGATCGCGCAGTGAAAAAGAAAACCGAAATTCCTCACAACCCACACTGGGGGAAGAAGCGAAGCCTTGATATAAAGGCAATCCAAAGCAGGGCCGCTGATCTTACAGCCAATAATAAAAACAAAAGGCAAAAAATATCAATTCGACCCGTAACATGGAAGCTTGGAAAGTAGTATTCGTTCTTGCTTTGATAAATAGGATTTACTGTTTATCCATCTCACCCATAGCAGAGCCAGGGTTATTTTTCGATCATTTGGGAACACTTTTACTTAAAAAAGGAACATGGGACACAACCCTACATACAAACACATTCCCAGACAATGACACACAGACGATACTGAAAATAGAAGAGAATTTGGATACAGCATTTAGTCTAATGAACGAAACCGACGCGAGACTAGTTCAATTAAGAACAACTTTAAAAAGAGAATGCGACTATGTCCTACAATTGATACGCGATACGAAACACGTGAGAGTTAAGAGATCAGGTGGAGTCTTCGGATTTCTAAAGGACTTTCTTTTTGGTGGAAATGAATTTGACGAATCACTAGCACTACTCCGAGCAGACGAGGATCAGAAAATTGTACACGTAGCTGAGAACCTTGCAAAGGTAAATATAAGACATAACACGCTGACAAACGAACTGTCCGCTAAAATAAGTAGAGTCAACGACGGCGTTAATCAACTTCAAGAGCGATTTAGTGAGAATAAAAGGAACACATTATCAAAGTTCATGCAGGAAACCATAATATTAGCAAACGCCTTAGTACAGGAAATGAACAGTAAATACAAGGCGATAAAATATGATCCGATCGACACCGACGAAAATTCAAGAATCGCAGCGAAAATAAATAAGAAGTTGATAGAAGGGAGCGTTATTCAAGATCGACCCAGAGTTATAGGAAAAACCATTCTCAATGGAGAGCTAGTTCTTAACGTAGAAAATTCTATCGTATCAAATATCAAGTTCGAAATCTTCGATGTTTTTCCAATACCTAATTTTAAGGAATCCACAATAATCGGCATAGATAAAACAACTATTGCCATCAACGATGATAACTTCTTGTACCCAAGGGACATGGCGAAAGTAAACTCTACGCACTATATCTCAGCAGAAACGACAATACTAAGAAAACGAGATTGCGTAGCATCTATATTTTTTCACTCACAGAACAATCAGTCTTGTCCTACATGGGAATTCAAAGGAAATACCACTGAATTCTTCAAGCTTAAACAATCAAATAGTATTCTGTACTACACATCGCTACCAAGTGAAATCCTTATAAAGTGTAACAAAACTTTAACAAACCCCACTCACAAAGCAGGAATCATAAATCTGTCCCAGGACTGCAAAATTCAAACAAAAACACTTGAAATACTCCCAACATTCAAGGGAAAGTTTGAAACGTTCAGAACGTATTTCAAACCATCACGTGAAGATCTATCCGACAAAGCAAAAGAAGAGAGAAAAGAAGTGGAAAAAGGAGATAATGTAACGCTTAAGATAATTATAACATGCATTATTGGCACAATTTGTGTTGCAATTATAGCGGCATATGTAGCAATCAGGATGAAAGAAAGAGCGAGCCATACGTTAGACCCACCACCGTTTAGGCCCACTGAAGAACACGAATTGTAACCCCTCTGCGAGGAATTACGGGGGCGGGGATGTCGCTGACGGAAAGAATCCAAAATAAACGCTAGTAAGCAAAACGCATGTACGCAGCAAAACCAAGCAATGCTTGGCACGCCGACAACGGCGCATACAAATGTAGGAAATATGCACATGCTGGTAAAAAGTCGCCGACAGCGGTGACCAACACGGACACATACATGTAAGCAATTATGTCGACTAAGGAAAATTTGTCAATCAGAATTACTATATAAGAATCGAAAATTGAACCAATAAATCAGTAGTTGATGAAAACCCAAATAGTTGACTACTCTTGGAATTCTCCAACATTGCCCTCAAGTCGGTGTTCAATACGCCTGTCTCGAGGAGTGCTCCGAGGTTAATCTTCGTGTGCACAACAACCACCATGGCGTCTCATTAATGTCAACAGCCCAATACTTCATCAAGCCGATAAGAAAATGATAAAGTTGGGGATTTTTTCATCAATGATGAGCATGCAGTTCCACGATTCGTTGAATTGATTTTCAAACTCTTTTCTTTTTACGAGCCGAGAAGCAATGTAACCGATTACCCCACGTGAATATCATTCATCCGGGAAGTACGGAAGTCGTGAGTGTAGAGGCCATACGCTCCACCAAGCGTGCTCAATGGTCTGCAGAGGAACACGATCGGGGCATTAGCGTCGCACGTGATGGTCTACAATTCGGCCCAGGAATGTCCTCTTATCCGTTGCGCCAACAACTGCATGCATTGGTGTAGATGTGTCTGTTTCCAACTGAAGTAAATTAGGGCTAGGATGTTGTATCTGTTTACAGTTACATTTAAGGAACAATGCTTTAATGCTTCTAAAATATTGTAAAAACTAGTTATATGAAAAATTTGTCTATCAAATAAACAGAGAATATATTTTTTTAAACTGTTTAGTACATATCTAAAAAAAGAACATATTTTACTAAGATCTTCTGCATCTTTGCATTTACCGACAGAACACATACAATTTAATTATGAAATCATTAACAAGGATCTCGAAGCACTGAAAAATCGTCATTCATATTTGGACATTCATAATGGAAGATAACAAATATTTAACCCAAACAAAAGAAACAGATTCAGTTTGTTATTTATTAACAATTTTATACTTTGTTTTTGTAGCAGCTGAGCAAGAAAGAAAGTACGAGCAGAAAGATATGGTTCCAGCAGCTGAAACTGGTTTGACAAGGAATTCTTGTAGCTCGTGCAGAAATCGTGCCACTCCCTCACTTTAACTTGATTGATGTGTGCTCACCTAAAGGTACAATTATCCAATAACGTAAAGAAAACAAAAAGTAAATAAATCTACGCTCATCACCGATAAAGCCCACGCCAGGAGTTCATGCCTTATCCAAATGCACCTTGTAATCGCACAATGCTTTCCCTGAGGGGGCTTAATTTTCAATGAGGGCCGGTTGAGGCTTAACTAGAAGTCGTAGGTTTATTTCTGAGGCTTTGGCTTATCAAACTTGAGTTTGGTATTGTCTAGAGTGCTTACTTTGAAATAGACTCAGTGCATCAAGCACCACCCAGGTGAACGCATCGAGTATTTGCTCAACAGCATTTGAAATACGCACACCTCTCATTCCACACTCAGTTTTTTCCCCCGGTAATGATGTGCAGGGCTGTACATATTAGTGCCTTAGTTATAAGTTTCACTTTAGCCTCAACTTTAAGTCACGTCGAAGGAGCTAACAGTCGACGAACCGATCTCGACCAGCAACACCCAAGATCGGACAGTCGCGCATGGAGCAGTGTACCGGTTTACGATGCCCGCGAGGAAGTGTCCGAGTATTGGCGTGAAGTGGCTCAGCGAACGCTTCAAGATCACACGGACCAGCGCAATAACGCACGGAAGGCGAAGAACGCCATCTTCTTCATCGGCGATGGCATGTCGCTGCCGACGGTAGCCGCCACACGGATGTACCTGGGCAACGAGAACGTATCGTTGTCGTTCGAGCAGTTCCCCTACTTTGGGCTGGCCAAAACCTACTGCGTCAACCGGCAGGTGGCGGACTCAGCCTGCACCGCCACGGCGTACCTGTCCGGGGTGAAGAACAACTACGGCATGCTCAATGTGGCGGCCAGCGTACGCCGTACTACCTGCGAGTATGATCACGAGGCCACAGAGTTCAAGGGGTTGCTGAAGTGGGCTCAGGACGCTGGAAAGCTCACGGGGCTTGTGACTAACACGCGCATAACGCACGCCACCCCAGCCGGATCCTATGCCAGCAGTGCCGAGCGCGACTGGGAGGACGACAGTGAGGTGAACGCGGACTGCACTACGACTCCGGATGAGCGTAAGCCGCAGGACATCGCCAGTCAGCTCGTGCACGGGGAAATCGGCAAGAAACTGAAGGTGATTCTTGGCTGCGGACGGCGTCACTTCCTGCCCAGAGGTACCCTCGACGAGGACCGCGTCAATGGGACGCGCTCGGACAGAGTCAACCTGATCGACGCATGGAAGCAGGTTCATGGTGAGATGGGAGAACGGGCAGAGTACGTGTCGGACAAGCGAAGCCTCCAGGAGGCGGCCAATTTGAAGCAGGTAGACTATCTGCTGGGTCTGTTCGGAAGTAGCCACTGCCTTTACAACCTGGAGATCGACGAGCAGCAGGTACCGGTGGAGGATCGCAAACCAAAGCTCTCCGAAATGGTTGAAGCAGCATTGCAGATGCTCGAAGGCAGCGAGCAGGGTTACGTGCTGTTTGTGGAGGGTGGACTCATCGACACGGCCCACCACTCGAATCGGGCGCGGCTTTCGCTGGAGGAAACCAACGAGTTCCACAAAGCCATCGAGTTGGCGCGCACGCGAACGAGCATCGATGACACCCTGATCGTAGTGTCGTCGGACCACAGTCACACGTTGATGTACAACGGATACCCGGTAAGTGTAGCCCCTTTGGAGGGATTGTAAATCCCACTACTATTTATTTCCTATTAAAACTGCTTTCTTTAGTGCACAGGTGAGTTGTTCATGTAAGATACCTAGGCAACATTGTAAAGCAAAAGAGATACATATTTATTGCTGATGCTTTATCGCAATTGTTATGCAGCTGCCTATCACATGAGTCGCGAATCAATCATGCAGCTTCTTTTATTGCCCATCTATTGGCCTGCATTTAACACCCATGGCACCAAACAATGTTGCTGTACGAGCACTGCGTTTTATCTGAGGTGTAAGGGGCGAAAATGTTCTTATCGTACAAGCGCTTGTTTTGCAAATCACTGTAATATTAGCTTTATTGCTGTATAGCCCTGGCATATTTTTCCATATATTCAGTGCAACAACACCACATCAATGAAGAATGCTTCATATCATTTATGATCCTACATAAACAAGGTCATAGGTATATCATGACTGCTATCTTTGGTTTTCTCCTTGGTTTTCTCCCAAAGGCTATGAACACCCTACCGTGGCGTGCAATATGGCATCTTCTGTACCATCGTACTGATTTGCTACTTCGCGGAATTATTTTAACTAACTTTATTCATACCCCAGAATTAATTGAAACAAATTATGATTCCGGATATCTGAGTATTTATGAGTGCAAAAATTTCATCGGTGCCTCAGAACACCGATTATTCATTCATAATAATTATTCTATTACAATCCATAATGTGTTCTCCATTCATAGACCCGTGGCAACGACGTACTGGGCATCGCGGACATCAGCGGTGTAGACAAGCTACCGTATACGACGCTCAGTTACGCGAACGGCGAAGGCTTCAGTCAAACGTACGTCGACGGTAATCCGTCAAAGCGTATCGACATCACCAACTATGACCTGAAGAACTACCGGCAGCGTTATCTCGCCACCGTTCCGCTGTCATCGGAAACGCACGGTGGCGAAGACGTCGGAATCTACGCCAGTGGCCCGAGTGCACATCTGTTCGCTGGCACCCTGGAACAAAACGTGATACCGGTGCTGATAGCCTACGCGGCCAACATCGGCCACGAGTTCGGGTGGGCCCCCGAACCAAGCCCTACCGACGACGGTGGCGATGCCAGCTCAATGTCACTCTCGCTGCTGCTGCCCATTGGCCTATCGCTGGCAAGCACACTCGCCCGATGGCTGCACCGCCACGTGATGATGGCTCACTGATCGGCAGTGCGATGCTGTAGCAAAGTTCAATCAAACAATAAAAACTGTATCTCTCTTAGAGTATCTTTCTGCTTTTGTCTTTGTGTAGCGGAACCTAGGTACAAGGTTTTCAGACGGCCGAAATAATCTTCACCGAGCGATCTTCCAGCAGGCTATCCGCGTCTATGTTGGAAAGCATTTATCTCTGAGTGTGTAACGCATGATAACACATGTTGGAAAATTAAAAAAAAAACTCAATTCAACTAGACGGATTGGGCTCCAACGAACCATTCCCAGGCGTCCTCGCATTAGTTGACAGTCGAAAACGTTGCAGAGCAGACTGCATCGGATCGAGCAGGACGACACAAACGATGGCTTTCGTGGCAAGGTTCGTCGTATGCCTGTTGGTGGTAACACTCGCTGCCGGCGA
The DNA here is from genome assembly GCA_914969975.1 of Anopheles atroparvus. Lineage (NCBI taxonomy): Eukaryota > Metazoa > Arthropoda > Insecta > Diptera > Culicidae > Anopheles > Anopheles atroparvus. The sequence goes on along the minus strand of CAJZCY010000004.1, from coordinate 29,748,453 downwards.
GCTTATCAGCGTTCCCGATGGCGGTAAGTGTCACGAGGAACGTTGCAGTTTGTTCCAGAAACAATGAGAATGAGCTTAGCCACTCCTTTGGTTCCGTAATCGCCTCGATTCTTTAGGACGTGAACGTGATGAGCACTCTAGACGACGAAAGGAGGACACAGTGCACCAGAAGGCGAAATCGCAAGGTCCTCCGGTGCAAGGATTCGACGAGCGGGAGCGTGAGACTGACTACTGGTTGGAACAGGGACAGAAAACCTTGGCCGAAAAGCTAGCCACCCCGCTCAACACGAACCATGCCAAGAACGTGATCTTCTTCATCGGGGACGGCATGTCGGCGCAGACGGTAGCCGCCACACGCATGTACCTCGGTAACGAGGCAAACAGCCTCTCCTTCGAGCACTTTAAAGACATCGGCTCGGTGCGGACGTACTGTGTCAATCGGCAGGTCTCGGACTCGTCCTGTACCGCCTCAGCTTACCTAGCCGGAGTGAAAATCAACTACGGCATGATCAACATTGCAGCCTCGGTGCCCCGGTACACCTGCGAGTACGACCGGAACACGTCCGACTTCGATGGACTGCTCAAATGGGCGCAGGATGCGGGTAAAAGCACGGGCATCATCACCACCACGAAGATCACGCACGCAACGCCCGCCGGTGCATATGCCAGCAGCGCCAACCGGTACTGGGAGAACGACGTCGAGGTCGCGTCCTCCGACTGCGACCCGGACCGCGTGGAGGACATCGCCGAGCAGCTAGTCGGCAAGGACGTAGCCCGTCAGTTCAATGTGGTGCTCGGCGGTGGGCGCGGCAACCTCCTGCCGAAGGAAACACTCGACGAGGAGGGCAAAGCGGGCTACCGAGGGGACGGTAAGAATCTGATCGACCAGTGGAAGCAAACGCATGCCACCATGGGCAAGTCGGAGTACGTGTGGAACCGCGAGCAGCTGCTGGCCGTCGATGTGTCGAGCACCGACTACCTGCTTGGGCTGTTCGAGAGTGGCCACATGAAGTACAACCTCGAGGTGCAGGCGAGCAGCGAAGCCGCCCGACTCGAGCCCACGCTGGAGGAAATGACCGAAACTGCCATTAAGCTGCTGCGCAAGAACCCACACGGATACGTTCTGTTCGTCGAGGGTGGTCTGATTGACGTGGCGCATCACGAAACGTGGGCCCGGCTGGCGCTGGACGAGACGGCAGAGTACTCAAAGGCGATCGACACGGCGCGCAAGATCACCAGTGAAGACGACACGCTCATCGTAGTGAGCGCCGATCATTCGCACACTATGACGTACAATGGATACCCGGTAAGTAGGCCGTGTCTTGCGAATCCGTTTAAAGATGTTTGCTTCTTCTCATGAAACTTCCTTCCCCCTCCCCAACAGCTACGTGGGAATGACATTCTGGGACTGGGAGACCACAGCGAAGAGGACCTGCTGCCGTACACCACGCTTAGCTACGCCAATGGGCCCTCCTACTACTCCACCTACACCGAGGAAAATCTCGGCGTGCGCGAGGACGTCTCAAAGTACGACTACACCAATCCCACGCAGCAGTACATGGCCATGGTCCCAATGGATGCCGAAACGCACGGCGGGGATGACGTAGCCATCTGGGTGTCCGGCCCAATGTCGCATCTTTTCCGCGGGGTGTACGAGCAAAACACCATCCCGTACATAATCGCGTACGTCGCCAAGATTGGCGACTACTACAACGGGGCCAGCTCCGCTCCAGTGTTCCTATCATTTCCCCTCCTGGCCGTCAGCATTCTCTTGGGGATATTCCGACGATAGTCGTTATCATCGATCGCCAAGGTTGATTTTTGTTGTCTATTTATGTTTTTTCCACACGGTTTCGCCGATTAAACCCCAATTGTGCCAATGTTTGGCGCTTATCTAGCAGCCATTATCTGATTTGTAAATAAAGCCTTGTCTGGTGAACTTTGGAGTTGACCTTGCATATTTTAAGGACTTCGATACTTGTCTGCCTATGTTACAGAAATACTGAGCTCATCCATCATTCTGCTAACCGATGACTAAAGAACAAAGACATAGGTAAACGAGAGTCCCAATGATGATTTTACTTTTCTCAAAACAGATCTTTATAAATCTCGATTGAACGTTGCATATCTTTTCGTTCTATCGTCATACGATTTTCCAAACTTCCACACCACCCTTTTGATAAGATTTTATTGCTTGCCTTTTCTGGTTTGCTACCACACAACATTATTTGACCGTTCAATTTGACCATACATACTGCGTCATCCGGCTTGGCGTCGGCTGTAAATCACTCGCGGCATGCGTCAAGCGGTACTCCGTCGTCCCTAATAACTAATCGATTATCCGCGCAAGCCACACGTCAAGTCGAATTATCCGGTTAATTGATAACCAATTGTCACAAAAAATGCCCTTAGTGGGTGGTGTCGAGGGCCTGTTATAACGATTTTAAAACGACAAACGAATAGCTCACAACGCAAATTCGTCAGAGGAGACTTAAAAGGTTGTGTTAAACAGTAATAAGACGACTTGTACAGCTTATCTTTTAAGATTTATTGTAGTACTATTATACCTTCGTACACGCCTTGTGGCCATTTCCAATACAAGACGCGTAGGCCATCATGTGGGGGATGACATTCTGCTCGTACGAACCGCCAAACAGATGCGACCACGGACCGGAAGCGTACACTGCCACATCTTCCCCACCGTGCGTCTCTAGCTCGACTGGCAGCATCGCCGGAAACGGGAAGTTGTCATCGAGGGCATCCGGCATCTCCTGGACGTTGGCACGGGATCCCTTGACGGGGTCAACGTGCTTATAGAACCCAAGACCGTTTGCGTAGCTTATCGTCATATAGGGCAGGCCATCCTTGCCCGTTCCGGCAGTTCCAAAAATGTCGTTTCCACGATTCTAGGAAGAAAACGATCGTTCCGATAAGAAACTCAAAATAACACAAAGAGGGATGCTTTTCCCAACATCTTACCGGATATCCCGCGAAGCTGACACTGTGCGAGTGGTCAGAGGTCACCACTATCAGCGTATCTTCTTCGCTAAACTTATTACGCGCCAGCTCAACGGCCTTGGCAAACTCCACAGTCTCATCGATGGCATATCTGGCTTGATTATCATGGTGCCCATGGTCGATCCGTCCTCCTTCCACAAACAGAAAGAACCCATTCGGGTTGGTGCTCAGGATATCGGTGGCCTTATCGACCATTTCGGAAAGTGTAGGCTCTTCAGCTAGTTGTTTATGAACTCGATCTAAATTGTACACGCAATGGCTTGGCTCGAACATGCCCAGCAGTCTGTCCGTTCGGTGCGGGTCCACCGACAGGAGATCGGATCTTTTCCACACAAACGTACGGTTCTCCCCAACCGGGCCATTTTTGAGCCACTCGTTGATCAGGTGCCGTCCATCCGATCGGTATCCTCCTCTACCCGTTTCGTAGTCCTGGTGGATATCACGGTCCATGAACTCCCGACGACCACCACCCAAGATCACCCGCAGTCTTGGAGCGGTCTCACCATATACCAGCTGCTCCGCAATATCGTCCACCCGATCAGGATCACAGCCGTCCTGCTTGACCCAGTAATCATCCTCCCAATCGCGGAACGCAATATGTGCGTACATTCCCGAAGGAGAAGCATGAGTGACACGGGTTGTTGTGACGATGCCTGCATCCTTTCCCGCATCCATAGCCCACTGGCCGATGGAAGAGGTGTGCGTGGTTCGGTTACGAACCGCTTCGCAATCGCGCACCGGCACGTGAGCATTCACACCAATTGTTTCATAGTTACCTTTCACTCCCGTCAGGTACGCAGTGGCCGTGCAAGCCGAGTCTGCCACCTGATAGTTCACGCAGTACGTTTTGGACATGCCAACGAATGGGAATTCCTCGAACGATAGGGGCTTCTCTTCACCACCGGCATAAACTCGAGCCATAGCGACGGTTGAGATGGACATACCATCACCCAGGAACATGATAACATTTTTCGCAATGTTTGTGTTCTCCTTCTTCTGCAGCAGCTTTTCCACGGTCGCCTTGGCCTGGTTTCGCCAGTACTCAATCGTCTGCTCCTGTTCCGCGTTTTTAGCGTTTAATTTCGGATTCAGCTCATCCGGCAGCCTCGGATGGTACCGTTTGTCACTGTCGTACGCTGATTGAAACACATTTCCTTAAATTAATTTAATCTCGCAATAAACTGACCGCACTTTCTCATTATTTACCGTCATTAAACGACCCAAAGGCAACACCGAACACGGTGGCCATCAGCAGTAACGTCTCGACGCTTAGGTACATCTTCCACGCGCTGTCAGTGCTAGCAATCGACTGAAGGGTTCAAGTGTGCACGCCCGGCGGCTCGTAACCGTCAACCATCGCCAGATGGGATCACACGGTTTACGATAATCGAGCACTCAGGCGCTGGCGGTGGACTCGTGACAACAGATAATGTAGTCGACGACACCGCATCAAGTGGTATCATGCACAACATTATCTTTTCCTTTGTCCTCTTACGAGAGATCCCCGGGCCCCTAGCAATGGGAAAGTGTAATGATGTTTATTGCCAGCAGCGAAAGAGTTGTAGTTTGTGACTGAACCATCAGAATGTCCGTGTGAGGTAAATTCGAAAAATCAGCCTTTTGATTTTAGTTCAGTTCAACCTTTTCATTTTCGGCAGCATTTATGACATCAAATCGCTAGCAATTCAAGGTGATTCTGGAATGCATCGTTGTGACAAATCTTAATATTAATTTACAACTAAAATGTGTAATGGTTCTAATAGCTTCTCATTCGATGTTAATGTTATCTACACGTCCAAAAAAATCATGACTTTGCCACAATCAAGGGCATGCCTTTAGCCCACTTCCAATGCATGCGGCATAAGCCATCATGTGTGGGATGGTGTTCTGCTCGTAGGAACCGCTGAACAGATGCGACCAGGGACCGGAAGCATACACTGCCACATCTTCCCCGCCGTGCGTTTCGGAATCGAGTGGCACCATCGCTGGGAAGTTAAACTTAATCGAGTCTCTGTTCATCGTGCGCACGTCCATTCTGGTGCCGGTATTCTTATCGACGTGTTTGCTATAACCCGGTCCATTCGCGTAGCTAATCGTCATGTAGGGTACACCATCTCTTCCATTACCGGCGGTACCAAAGATATCATTTCCTCGTGTCTGTGGAATTAACAAAAAACATCGATCAAGACAGATTTGCTGCATTGCAGGATTAAAGCAGTTCTTACCGGATATCCTGCGAAGCTGACACTGTGCGAGTGGTCAGAGGTCACGACTATCAGCGTATCTTCTTCGCTAAACTTATTACGTGCCAGCTCAATGGCCTTGGCAAACTCTGCGGTCTCGTCAATGGCGTACTTTGCGCGATTATCATGGTGTCCGTGGTCGATCCGTCCTCCTTCCACAAACAGGAAGAATCCATTCGGGTTGAGGCTCAGCATATCGGTGGCCTTATCAACCATTTCGGAGAGCGTCGGCTCTTCATCCAGATTGTCATTGACTTTATCTAAGTTGTAGGCACAATGGCCCGGTTCGAACATGCCCAACAGTCTGTCCGTTCGGTGCGGGTCCACCGCCAGGAGATCGGATCTTTTCCACACAAACGTACGGTTCTCCCCAACCGGGCCATTTTTGAGCCACTCATTGATCAGGTGCCGTCCATCCGATCGGTATCCACCTTTCCCCGTTTCGTAGTCCTGGTGGATATCACGGTCGATGAACTCCCGACGACCACCACCCAAGATCACTCGCAGTCTTGAAGCGGTCTCGCCGTACACCAGCTGCTCCGCAATGTCATCCACCAGGTTCGGATCACAGCCGTCCTGCTTCACGTAGTAGTCATCCTCCCAATCGCGGAACGCGGTATGCGCGTAGAGTCCAGCCGGCGATGCATGCGTTACGCGGGCCGTGGTGACGATGCCTGCATCTTTGCCAGCGTCAATCGCCCACTGGCCGATGGAAGAAGTGTGTGTTGATCGGTTTTGGCCCGCTTCACAATCTCCTACTTGCACGTGAGCATTCACACCGATAGTGTCCATGTTACCTTTCACTCCCGTCAGGTATGCAGTGGCCGTACATGCCGAATCCGGAACCTGATAGTCCACACAGTACGTTTTTGCCATTCCCAGGTATGGGAATTCCTCGAACGACAGGGACTTCTCTTCACCACCGGCATATACTCGAGCCATAGCGACGGTTGAGATGGACATACCATCACCCAGAAACATGATAACATTTTTCGCTATGTTTGTGTTCTCCTTCTTCTGCAGCATCTTTTCCACGGTCGCCTTGGCCTGGTTTCGCCAGTACTCAATCGTCTGCTCCTGTTCCGCGTTTTTGGAGTTTAATTTCGGATTCAGCTCATCCCTTAGCCTCGGATGGTACCGTTTGTCACTGTCATAATCTGTAGAATGAAAATACTATACATTGCATTCCAACAGCTGCTTAGCCAATTTCAACATTCAACAAACCTTCAGCATACGATGCAGGCACGACACAACAGCACAGTAGGATAACACTGAAGCTCACAAAAACGGCACGCATCTTTGCGTAGAGTCTTCGGACCGAGTGTTTCGTCAGGCTGCAGTCGACTGATGGCTCAGCACGTTTCAAGCGTACTTGTTATACTCCAGACGATTGAATGGTATCGTATCGATTCCTACCGATAACTTCCGATCACGACACAATCCACACCAGCCACGCTTACTACAGCGTGTCGTAAGAGTGAATTGCCTGTTTTCATTACACTAGATGTATCACTCGACAAATCAAGCCCCCCCCCCCCCCCCCGCTGCTGCCAAAATCGTGATCCTTTCTTATCTTGCCTCCAGAAATCTACACACTCAGATTAGCCAAAGTACGTCACATAACATTCTATTGGAAATTATTGGAAATTATTGGTCTGAAAACCATTGATATAGCACTGCTTTAATTGCTAAATAAAACGTTTCTGATACAACGAATCTGATGTCATTAAAAAATCACACCGTTTATTCAACAAGACTTTTGAATATTTTTCTTCCCTTCAAACAGTTTGAAACCTTTATAAAAGACACATCAAATTCACCCTCGATGTTAATCTATTGTTCAATCAAAAACCGATTCATCAAATCTTTTCTTGCTTATCTTCATCAACCTCTTATAAGCGCAACATTATTGCCCCGATACATTATTCTTATGATTGTTTAAATCACGCTCCACTGTGATGACACAGTATTGACGTGAAAACTTGTATTCACCTAAATGTACACAATTTATTTAAATAAACTAAGCTTCACAATCAATGTACTACACTCGACTCGGCATACATGGAAACGCTAAATATTGAACTTGAAATAATGACTTATACCTGATGGATAACCAAAGTTATTCTTTCAAGTCAACATCCATTTATTTAAAATCTTATCAAAATCAAAAAATAATGCAAGTACGTTGATTTTTGTTCTCAGAATCAGGTATTCTAACCTAATGCTATGCCTAGCATATTAGACTATAGCCAACCCGTGTGTAAAAAACATAAGACATACACTTTTTCAAAGCGATTGGCTCATGGAAATAAATCACTTCTAAACTTAGACTTCTCAAAAAAGCAACCCATCAGACCAACGAATGTTCTTAACAAGCAAATAATAACCGCTTCCTCTATCGCCAACTCTTTTATTTCAGAGTACGGTTGCAACTTTATGAATCTTCAAAAAAAAAGCCCGAGGCTTTTATATCCTTAAAAGTTTTCTTTCGCTGGATCCGCCGCTTTCTCTCACTTTCTCAATTGTCTGCGAAGTGTTTTTTTTTTAACTTTTTGCCTCGCATGATACCTGCAACAGTAAAGTTGAGCGCAGGTCAATAGCATTACCATAAACAAGAAAAGTTTCTATCAATACAACAGGAATACTCCATCGCTTGGAATTAACTGTACAAGTTGTTGATGAATACAAATCTGTAGAAACATGAAAGCAACAATTTACATACATCCGATCAATGCATGTATGCTGAATAAACCTTTATCTCTTGAAGCGTATTAATAGTACTAGCTTGCCCGACGAACTTCGCCCCGTCCAATATGTATGATTGTATGCAATAAGGTTTTTCTCTAAGGTTTCAAATTTTAATGAAAATAAGTTTGAATTTATTATACTGGGAAACATTGATGCTGATTATGTAATGTTTTCAAATGTACAGAGAAGCCGGTTTACAAAAGCGTTAACACGCCACATATAGCATGGTCATGTGAAAAACATGGCTTTTCAGACATCATCGTTACAAACAAACATACATCCATTTTTATATATATAATAGATAGATAATAGATAGATATTGCATAACTTTATACCTGTAATCAATAACATTCATTTTTATTTTAGTGTTTGTATTGCCTGACGGTTTAAGGCTTTAAGATAGGTTTTAGACATACTGGCCAATTATTCGACAGAAATATACAACAAAAGGATGTTGCATCAAGATCAGTTAAAAAAATTGCATGACAGAAAAACCATTTAAATTTTTCCACTTAAAACGTTGTTGAATAATAAAAAAAAGGTGATAAAATTATTCACATAAACATTTCATTTAAATTAGAAATCGAACTTACATTTCACAATAACACGCGCTTAGGGCTAATTTTGATTAAATATTATTTAACTTACTTAGTCTCACAATGGGAAATATATGGGCTCATGCTTACGAGCTTGTTAGACCATTGGGAGTGACAGTTCAAATACCATGATGAAAAGCAGTAATATGGTAAACCGTTGCTCTTGCTTTAATCACTTCAGTGTGCTGAGCATTAAAACCGACCTACATGGATCCTTATCCAAGTAGCGCTTCTTCCTCCTAATCCCAAACCACCGTTCTGGCAGGGTGTTCGTGCCAGTGAAATTGTTTTCGTTCTCGCCTAAATCTCCTTTCCTTCACTTTTGTCACACGCACGGCAGATTTTGTAATAGTATTGCTACGTTTGTGACTTTGTGCGACCTTATGTGACGTTGTTTCTCCCGCAAGTTCAGTGAATGCTGTCGTGCCTCCCGGCATACTGGCTTGACTTTCACAAACGTGTTCTGGCTTCCATACACCAACGTTGAAGAGGTGCGTTTATGTTTTCGACTCTGGCAGCTTCTGGAAGGTGGTGAGTGGCATAATTTAATCTATTAGGCAAACTCTGGTATCACGGAGACGCTTGCCTCTTTTTTTTACGCGTTATCACTCCTTTTGGCACTGCTGCGAAGGAAGTTTTCCCTCCAAAGAATAATCCTCAGTTGTTGTTGCCAAAATCATCATGTCGCTAGATGCGTGTAGATGTCTCGTAGGAACACTGGCTGAATAATCCTCATTACCTTGATACAAATGGAATTAACATGCATTATTGAAAACGTCTTCATTCGCCGCGTTGCGTAGCAGCGTTTCATCAATACCACGAAACGAAGTTCATTCCTAAGCTTCTTCTGCGATCCTAGCAGTTGAAAAATCAAGATGGAATCTCGATTGGAAACAAGAAATTCGCAAACCATCAGATACAATCTTATTTCGGTGTCGGAGCCACTTTGCCGCCTTCTATTTTATTTAAATACTTTGTGCATGATAAAGATTGCAATGCATTTTGATTGGGAACGTGCATTTTGCTTGGCTTTGCTGGTTTTTTCGATTAAAACGATTTTGGACCAAGGGGTTTTTTTCGGTGCAAATTTAATCAATTTTTACACGTCTTCCCTCTATTACCCTGAAATCCTGGAAATTTTGAGCTACCCTAGGCCGTCCTTCTTCTCCATGAGCAGCGTTTTCAAACATGTCTAAGCAACATAAAAGCAAGGTTTTTTTAATTTGTTTTATATGTATGTCGATTTTTAGCTTTAATCATTAATACATTTATGACCCTTTAAGATTTTGCTACATATGCTATTTATTAAACAACAGCAAATAATGTTTCCCTTTCTTGGAATCTTGATTGCTGTTGATGTTTAAAATATGTCCTTCCAATTAGTGTTATTTATGCAGTCAACATGTTTCAGTACTGTACTGTTTCGTATTGAAGCTGGCAGGAAATGTAATAAATTTGCGTAAGAGCTACAGTGATTGATATTCGTAGCCAATTGTATCTGTATTTTAGGTTTCGAAATCAGCTTTAATCCACCGCCATGGCGTTCTTTCTTTACTCCATTAATTGAAAACCCGTAGTACAAACAGTACATGGATTGCATGAGTTCATTCTGTTTCATTTTTGACATAACGGACAAATGTGTACCGATTGGTAGAGGTTGATATTTGCAATGGACCAATTTAAATTTTCTCAAAGCATTGTCAATTCTCAAGACTAGAGAATCAGGGACCCTAAAGTCTTTGTTTATGTTTACTTTCATTTCGTTTTTACATATTCTCAGAAACAATTACACTATGTGTTAGCAATTGTCTAGAGTGCTCCGTTGCATAGCAAATGGCGCGTAACCATTAACTACCCATTGTAATTACAAACCATAATACAATCATGCAAATTACACGAGTGCACTTACGGGCCATCAAGAGCTCTAGGATTGTTTTTCTTTGCTCTCTAACGGACGGTCGCATTGCAGCGCTTAGTACCAGATGCAACTCTTGTGAAACGTCCTGTTCAAACGTACGGGACAGCACATCAAACGTAGAGGAAAATGCTTTTCCTCGCACGTCTCGTTTGCTGTCCTCTAAAGACACATGACTATATACTGTTAATGGAGGATGCAAGCTGCATTCTGATTCATCTGTTTGCCTAAAACAATGCAAATCTTGGGCAACACCATCGCACATACACACTTTTCTGTGGTGCATCGTCAAACGGTAGAGCAAAAAACATTCACTGGTCTGGGAGCCAGAGCGAAACTAGTCAACTTGATAGGAATCGTGCGAGAATCTTTGCTTTGTTGATGATGGTTAAGGGCCAAAAGAGACGAAAAAGAAATGGTTAAGGGCTCATATTTGAGGCTATTAAAATACAGGAACATTTACTACTTTAAGATCATATTTGTAATAAATTATTTCAATCATCATCGTTCTGATCATGATTAATAAATTATTTCAATCATCATCGTTCTGATCATTATTGCCCCAATATCTAGCTCCAAACCTAGCAAGTCATGCAATTATGTACGTCCACATTCGGCTACTACCGTAACACAGGCCTGAAGAATTACCATAGCGAACTTTATGAAACAAACACATGACGGATGTTCATATCTCCTTTGTATAATCAGAAACACCAAAGTCAGTACGTCAGTTGGATGGTTTACGGTAGGCTCCTTTATTCTGTCAAAGTACACGAACTCCAGAATAAGTGCAAGGGGACTACGTTTGCTAAAGAAGAAATTAAAAGGGAAGCCGTTAACTTCGTTCGGTATGCCTTAGGGATGCTTTGCCAAATTACCGTATTCGTTGTTTATTGTTAGGCTTGAAAACGTTAGAGCAGCGACGAAAAAACGCCTAAACAACTTTTATAATGAATCTGCTGACGAATAACATCGACGCCCAGCGCGTTTTAAACCTCCTCAATCTATGTGCACCTTGTTTTAATCTTCCTAATCGTCAGTTCCTACAACCAGAATTCAGGAGTCCTAATTACGCATGGAACAATCCTGTAAATGCTATGCAGTGACAAAGTAACACGACTACGGGCTACGAACCATTAGTTTTTTAAAGTTTAAAAATGACAACAGGGACCGATTGCAATTCAGGGTAGCGAGTGAAAAATTCAACTTATATCTGTAACGAACGAATTGTAAACCATACGAGCGAAAAATTGGACTTGTTAAACATATCAAGCGGACAAGATCTACAACTACAAATAAAAATACAAACATTTGTATTTGAAATGCCTTAATCACAAAGTGCATGATAAATCACGATTCAAGAGGAATCACGAGGAAGACAAAAAATTGATTTCGTCAGTCTCTCGCAGTTGGGTTCAAAAAGGGCCAACTGCAGCAGAAGCTACTGCCACCATTGGATAACGTTAGCACATGGAAATGTCACTGGCTGCTAGTGCCAGCCGGTATTCCCGGAAAACATAACCAACCTGTGTGACGTACTGCGGCACGTGAACTGTAAATAACTGTCCGACGAGCGAGAGTAGGCCCGAATCGGTAGTCCGTACCGTTGGCACTTTGATCTCACGCGCAGCAGCGTACAATTTTGCCGTCAGCTGCACGTCTTTCAGAACCAGTCTTTCGAACCCGTGCTCGGCTGTTCTGTTGCTTTTATAAAGCTATAGCATCTCTCTTGTATTCAATGCTTTGCAGCTAGCAGAACGGGGCCGAGTGCGGAGTACTGTATGTGTTGTGCTCAGAGCTACCATCAAGAATGATAACCGGTTGAATGCTAAGCGGTTGTCTACGAAAATATGTGGCACGGTAATGTAGATCCTCGGCAGAAGACAATGAGAAAATAAGAAAAGTTTCAGATTAAAGGCAATGTAAAGCTTACCAAATATTTTGTGGTAGACATAAAAAATACGGAGTAACATCGGTTTATGTTTGGTTTACATATCAGTAATTAATTATGTTGATAATGTTTATCCAATTTTGAATTATAATGGTATCTGTGAAAGAACCAAAAATTTCGAAAAAGAAACGAAAAATATAGAAGAGTTTTTAAAAACAAACAATGTTTGAAACCATTATAACAAACCCCCCTTTAGGAACGTTTTCGGTCATTGATTTTGCTCAAGCCTCGTTTAGTTCCCAGAATTCAGGAATTAACTAAGTGTTAGCTTTAAAACGAAATAAGTCTCTGAATTTTCCTATTCAATCCACACAAAATATCCATAAACTGTCCAAACTTGGAGGTCCAAAGCATGATTCAACTTTTATTACAGGCACAACAATACTTTAAAGAAAGGAATTTAGTGGGATTCAAATTATCATTATCGTGGCTCACTAAATTTGCCTTCTGTAATTAGCTTTTCTTTAACAAAGCTTCTATTAACTCGCCGTGCCTTTGCCAAGCAGTACCTTCCCAAAGCCGTTCCTTTCCTTCCCGGAATTTCCTTTAGTTTGCGATGAGCCCGTTCTTGAACGATGGAACAAAACCCACCCTCAACCAGCAGACGAACGCTACACGGTTGTAAAATAAGTTAGTTCCAATTAAATTACGAAAAACTTCACCACCTTATCCTGTGGGATTTGCCGCAAAACTCCCGGTAACCGCAACGGAGCCCCCACAGCCGATGCACTTGAGTGTTGATTAAATATCGAGCTCATAGTTTGAATTTTAATCAACTGCTTCAGATGTTTGGGTAAAACTTTCCTCGTCCTGTTCGCGAGTCCTTCACTGGGCGGAATCTTCGCCGGTGCCCCTATTGCTGCTCGCCGCGGCTAGGAAACATATTTCCTTCATAGCGTAAGAACAACTCAACCAACCATGGCTGCAACCGATATTTTTACCCTACATTCCGTGAACTCGGCGAGATGAAGTGGATCAACGGTGCTTGCACGCCCAGCTTGGATCGTTTTGAGCTGGCTGAAAATATTCCTCGTGAGCAGATAATCCGATCAGCAGAGCACTTGAGTATCGCAGTCTCGCGCTTTCCCTGCAGCCTTCCGGGCAGGATAACGATTGCCCTATTTTTCGCCAAACATTCGCTCCGACCGTTGCTCATAACTTGAATATCGGGCTCGGCGAAGTACTTTCTTCCACAACAGGACCAACCTAGGTGAAGGTATCCCAGTGTGAAATGCTCTGACTGGTTGTTGATATCATTGCTTCAATTATAGAGACTAGCACAACCCAGGTATTTGATTGGAGTGTCAAAATGTAATGTTATTCTAAATTTAACCGTGAACCAATACCTAACAATTGACAAAGCGACACAGCGTGACCCACGCAGGAATTATATGATTTTTCCCGCACTGTACCGCACCGTCAATGGTGAACAGTGTTTATCAATTTGCGCTTTTCCCTTGGCGCCCCTTCGAATGCGTTCTACCGAGGAAAGGTACTTGAGCGGAAGAAATTCATAAATTATTCGCCACTTGGCGAGCCGTAACGAATGAGAGACATTATGGACAATCGTAAACCTGTGTTCCTTGCAAGGATGGCAGCCTATTTAGGACACCGCTGACGATTACGATCGCTGGCAGCGAATGTCGGTAGCAAGCGGTGCTTTATATTAATTGTCCCGGTAATCTTCAACGATCTGTGACGAAATTGTTTACGACCTTCCGACCAGAGCGCACAGTCCTACGACGAAAATTATTCACGTTCCGAAATTCACCCGTGAAACGTCATCTGGGCGGGGTTGCTAAAACCCTAATTAATGTCACTGTATTATCTAGCCCCCTTTAGTGCAGAAGGAAAATTCCTATACGGTTAAGTAATTATATCACAATCTTAAATGCCCTACTTGCAGTGGTAATCTCAAACCTTTAAAACATTGCATACACAAAAAATACATTAAAATAATTCAGCTATTTTTTTATTACGATTTGTTTCTATGGCTGAAATAAAATAAATTGCTAATTTGACTTATAACATTGTTAAAAAACCATCGGGATAGCCGAGTGCGTACGCCTGCTACATAATTACCCACGATGGCGGTGGCTCGAATCCAGACCGGTCTTCCCCCCGGTATGAAGTACTGACTAGTAAGCCCTAAAAGCTTTAACAAATTATGATCGTTCCGCCAAGAAAAAAGAAGACGCAGGAGTGCTTAAAATAACTAAACACAAGGATATACTCTTCTAAAGTTAAAATAGAAAATAATTCATTTAGGTAATCTCATAATTTTTGTAATATGTTCTACTGAAAGCTTTTTGCTAAAATTTCGACTCAGTTTCTAATCAGCAGTTTCAATCGTCTTTTTCTTTCGTTGGAACAAGCTATAATCCTTAGGTAAAACTATTCGATTCAGCTGATTGCCTTTCTTTATGTCTGACACACGGCAATATTCCATGGATCAGTATTCAATAAACTTTTCATTAAATGAATGCATGCTTTCATTATATGATGACGTTTCTGCAGATTGCTAGTTCGCACTGTCATAAACATAAAAGAATCCATCAAATTGATGTTTCGATTTCGCGTCAGTCGGATATCCGGGTAATACTAAATTTATTACCAATAAATAGCAATGCGATTGAATTTTTCTCTTCATCAATCTCGCATGACGATCGTCCGGGAAGAAGGGCGCAAAATTAATGCATTTTTATCCCTCTGTTTGTAAAGCCACCGTAAAAATATGCAATAAGCTCTCCATGGCGCCGGTGGTGTTATTTATGTGCCGCTTATGAGCGAACCGTCCCAGCAGTGCCCTTGCAATATCGGGACAGGAACACTCCCATCGTTCAAATCTTCACAAGAGCGCAGGGTACTCGCTGTACTCGTTATGTTTTACGAGAACTAGGTAGGGGTTCCCAACTAACCACGAAACCAGAAGGATGGTTTGAACTTTGAACGAGCCTTTTTGGTATGATAGTTTTCTTGTCAGCTTTATATTTTATATTTTGCCCCATTTTCCACACGATTTACACAGTATATTTGGCAGTAATTGTCTTGCTGACCACTTACTCCCAACGATGCCTCGATTCCTCCTGCTTTTGAAACTAAGCGAATGAAGCTTTTGTTTTTTTTTATGAAGCATAAGAGTGGAGCATAACATTGAAAAATGATCCTTCCACTGGCTCCCGTAGATTCCATCGCCACACTAAAAAATTTAAGATACACGAGCGTAGTTTTTATAACTTAAGTTTTCGTTTGTTTTTCTCTGGTTCTGCATGTTTCATCCCAACACCATCTATTCCGTATCGCTTTGTTTTAACTAACACTGAATCTCGTTTAGTACGCCATTTCATTACGAACATAATCGAGCACAGGGATAAGGAGATGAGGCAGCAGCTTTAATTAGTGCCCATAGAGTGTTGATGGAAAACACTGTTAACAAAAAGGCGCCGGAACGGAGGTAATGTTTCCATGATAAGAGTAGGTTTATGCTTTTCTCGACAACTGAAGGGGTTTCTTCATGCTTGCCTAACTTAAGGCGATTAACTTGCCGATGCATCTTAGTCCAATCGAATGCCTGATGCTCATGAAGCGTATTCGTGAAAAAGTCTTCACTGAAAGCGTTATACTTATCTATATTATGTTTCGAGTTGTTTTTCCTTTCTATTATTCTCGTACTTAACTTAACAAGGTAAAGGACCCTACAGATTGTTTAGACACGTTAGGTCACGAAACGGTTTACAAAAAAATCATAGTGGATATTTTCGACTTGATGAAATATCCCAAAATTTCCCTCGCTTGTTTTGAAATAATGAGGAATGCTAAGATAAATCCGGCACTGAGCATGCCTAGAATGTTAACTACTCCTTGTTCATGAACATGATCCTTCAGCAAATGAATCACCGTGGAATCTCGTGTACCAAATGAGCAATCGTCCGACCAACCGGGGATTGCATTCTATCTAAAGCATACGACTGTAATCGAAGTTATTCTTTCATTTCCGATTGTCGGTCACGGCTCATTAGCTATTTTCCCGTTTCTCTGGAGATATCGTTTATAATTTACGAACATAGCATACATCGTGGTGTTGTGCGAACTATATATCATAAAAAATATATGGGAATTATTTAGGCGACCAAAATTCTTATGACCATTAATCTACCAACACACATGTATGAACATCATGTTGCCTTTCATTAAGTTGAATTTAATGTTATCACAGGTTAATATAACTGACGATGCAGAAAGGTATGCTAAAGGACGATGAATGATGAAATGCATACTAGTTTCCAACTTTTGCGCAACAATAAGATAAGTTATAAGTCTCGTTCACATCATGCAAAGCTAATGAAAGTTTTTCCATCGTTATCTGGGAAAATGGATCCAGATGGATTCATTTATCATGTACCCTTGGATAAATGCAAGCGATATAAATATTATTCTAATACCAACGTACCTTGCCTTCCGATCGCCCGGCACGTCTCGATTGCACGCCAGCGACAGTGTTCCTGCAAACGGTGCAATACAAATGATCGATATTAATAACGGTGTGGCTTCCGATAGCGCTGAATCAGAAGGTGTCAGAAAGCTGATAACAACAATAAAATATGATAGTCAAAGCCATTTACAACCATTAGCAGCCACTACCGGACCGGGTTTCCATCGGCACAAACCGTGGCAACAGTAGAGACTCGTGGCACGATGCACCCATCCCGCTTTGGCGGCGACGATCGGCAAAGCAGGGAAACTTTTACCGCAACTCATCCACATTTGTGTTCGTCCATCAAGGTCAGCCATCTGGCAGGAGTTGAGCTGCATTCGAACATTCGCGCTGCTCGATAAAACGGATCGTTCCTTAGTGGAACGGAAGACGGGCTTCGCCGTGCCATCAGCCAGCCCAAAGGACCAACACTGCAGCATCATCTTCTTCGACCACTATGGATTAATCATCGTACCGTTTTGTAATTGATACCGCTGCAGCTGGCGTAGTGGTATAACGGAGCTATATTACACCTTCGATGAAGGCCAATCATCACCAGCAACGTCACTCGTAATGCGATGCTTCATGTTGTCTGTCATGTTCAAAGCAATACGGCTTACTTCATCATGATATCAATGTCACTGAATAGCAGAATTCGAGATAAATTAGGATCACTCCCATTTTTGATGTTTTCTATTCGTTTAGGCATGATTTTCTATTCCTATTCAAGAAGTTTTATTTATTCTATGCTCTATCAGGCAAAACAAGAAAAGGAAAAGTTGTCTGTTTTACCAATAATAGTAATTCAAAAGGAGATATCCATTCCTTGGCTATTCCAAATGATATTTATGGTCGTAATCGTGTGCCTCTCCTTCCTTCCATAATCTAACAACAGAAATTGTCGCCGACGGAAGCGAAACCGCCGACGAGGCACATCGCCAGTAGGTCGATCGGCAACTAGCAAAGCCGCCGACGAGGCAAATATGCACGTAAGCAAAACCGTAAAACCGTAGCCTGTAAGTAGGGTAAGAATTAGTATAAAAGACGAACAATTTTTAATAAAAGGTAGTATTCTGCAAAAGACAACTCGCCTATTTAGTTCTACGTCGGTGGAAGTGCCGCCAGTCGTAGAGAAGCGCCCTGTGCGCTACAGAAATTTAACAACAATCAATCAGCACAACGTTTTAGATATATGGATGACGTAGTTATTTAAAAATTTCATTCCGTCGCAAATCATTAACTATTTTCGTAATTGTAGGCGAACAGCCCATCGTAGTAAGCGTCTGTTGGTCAACGGACCTCAACGTATTTTTAAACAATCTTAACATAGTACCATTCTGAATTGATTTGTTTGTGTATCTGTAAACTGAACATTCGTAAACCAGAATTATTTTTCACATAAAAAAGCATGCAACTTCCTCTTTCCATTCCAAAAATACAGCCTTCATTCCAAACTACTTGTGGCGTCTTTTCGCGGCTATCATTATTCAATTTCAATTTTATGTTCTCCAACGCCTCAAGTGCGCATCACGTTATCACATAACATCAAACACATTCTGTAAGCCACAAGCAATTCCTCAACATTACACAATTACAATGCTCGTGGGATCATTTCATTCATAACAGGAACAAACCACACCACGAGTTCTCACAAGCGCACAAACACGCACCAACTCTTATTTGGTTATCTTATTTGCTGAATAAAGTTCAAGCGCAAGTCAAGTCATTTGGGACTTGGGTAAACTTTGGCAAACCCCACATGTCTTACTTGCTCGACCACCACCAGGAAAGCCAGGTCAATAATATTTAAATGTGGGAATAGCGTCGAAAAACTCACGCCCTGCCATTTGGGCAAAGGAGATTGCCACTCACTCACGCAATGGAATGGCGTTTTCGGCTTTTCCGTACGATCTACCATGAGACAGAGGCAGCTGATGAGCTAAACCTTACGGAAATGTGTTTTCCCCCACTCAGTTCTCCTTTTGCCAAACCATCGCCAATTCTGTCTTTCACGCCTTCAACCCCTTTTTCGATGTTATAGACGAAGAAACCTCGATCCATTTCGTTTCTGATAAAGCATCTTTTTCTCGGGATGTTTTTTTTTTTTTTTGTAAACCTTCAATTCTTCGCAGCACACGTTCGTAAGAACTTCTCCCACGCCACCCCGTTTCGAGAGAAAAATGTACCGCAATCACTCTTCGGCGTTAAGCAAAACTGGAACTTGCGTCAAATAAATTGCCTGTCATTTGTCATTCAGCCCCCAGCCAGGCCCTCGCCTTTCGCAACCAACTTCCTATCGCTAGGATTTTTTTCTCTCTTTTTAAAGTTCTCCATAACAGGAAAAGTCTTTCGCATGAACAATCGTTTCGCGAATCGAGACATATTTCTTGAACCAACCAACTGTAAATTGGGACCAAACTATCGTTAGAAGTTTGTGACGAGCAGAAAGATGTTTCCTTCGGTTATAGCTCGTCACTAACTTTTGTTTTTTGCGACAAAAAAAGTGCTACAGTCATAAGTTCCCTTGCCCCGTCGAGCGTAGGTTTTTCTTTCCCCTATAACACCTGCACGTAATTTCCAGAGCTCCATCTCGATTGGGAAGCATACTTTGTTTTGCAACCGTTGGTTTTTCTTCTTCATTTAATTCCCAGTGACCAGTAACGGAAGCTTAGCTATTTAAATATTTGCGCAAACCTTCCAGCACAGGGTTTTCTAGAACGACATTGTCGCTAGGTCGTAAACTTCATTACAAACACTCGGAGGTCTTGAACTCGAACCGAAATTCCGGGTCGACCTGGCTCGAGAGAACTGGACGCTAGCAGGATTATTTTGTTCGTCCTTTCCTGCTGGCTCTGGGACTGTCCGTATCCTCCGTTGCAAATACTCAAATACCCCAGTGGTACCGGAACATCTCGTACGGATCAAAGTGCCTCGCAGCGCCTCGCCAATTATGGTGTTGCATGGCTCACGAGTGTGTAGTTTCTGCAATTCTGGAAAGGTTAGAATTGCCCCGAAGCAGGAGCATTCGCAGTGGATGAAATGAAGTTAAAAC
Organism: Anopheles atroparvus; assembly: GCA_914969975.1. Taxonomy (NCBI): domain Eukaryota; kingdom Metazoa; phylum Arthropoda; class Insecta; order Diptera; family Culicidae; genus Anopheles; species Anopheles atroparvus. The sequence goes on along the minus strand of CAJZCY010000004.1, from coordinate 29,728,456 downwards.
GATGGTAATTTGTGAGTTTTGATCCACTTTCAGTGAGCTTGGCTAGTGGGCGACTTCCGTGCAGAGTATCACTGCGTCCTGTAGGGTAGAAACAAACAGTGTCCCTCACGGGCAGCAAAAACTGTCACAAAACATATGTGCAAGTTTAGAAACCAGTCGTTCAACGTGCTGTGCATATTTTGTCGGGGTAGGAAGAAACGAAAAAAAAACCCCCAACTTAGAAAACGGTGAAATCATGGTCATTTCTTCTCGGGAGACATTTTAACGATTAAGAGGAGCAGGAGTAACACAGGAAAGGGGTTTTTAAGCTTGCAAATGGCTTTCAGTCTCAAGTCTTCATGGTCCATGGTACCAGTAGACCCATACATATTCATGCTACTCACGACTTCGCTCGTTGTGTTGAGGCGACTTTTACGGAGTTTCGTCAACTTTTATCAGCATCGTTACTAACTTGTATGAAATGAGCTACGCATTCACACGTACATCATGGGCCCTTTTTGTTCATTAAACAAAGTGTCACAAATCTTTATAGAGCATATGCATTTTTGATGAAGAGAATTATCATTCCAGCACTAAGGGGTGAGTGAGCCTCATAAGTAAGATACTAAATTAGGAAAGGTTCATGATTTCAGCTGATAAAAACCAGAACATTCTTCTATTTCTGTTTTGCTATCCATTTATTCTAAATTTCTAACAGAATATAAAAACAATGGTTCTCATTCTTAAGCCAAACTTCTCGTAACAGCATATCATTAAACCGGAGCATCATGATATCACTGTGTGTTAGTTTTGCAAGGTTGAGTTACTTCCATTATAGATTTCCAGGAAAAGAAGACATTATCGTACGGTTTCAAGCGTCTTGAACGACTTCACAATAATCATCCGGCACGAATTTCATGTAAACCGATTGTTTCATTACGTTAATTATCCCGTCGTACGTGCGCGTATGCTTGAATGTGAGAATTTGATGATGAAACCATTATAGCTAATGGAAATTTGAGTCAGGCAGCATATCATTAACCCTGAGAAGCATCGATTAACTCAGGTGCTGCCACAAGTTCCACCATAAGTTTTACGATTATGAGAAGTTGAGGTACAGGGAATCATCACGGAGGCAAACACGGTCGACAACCATTCCAACTCACTGAATATTATTCGGTTACAAACAATACCGAACCCTTTTCAAAATGTTTTCATTCACGATTTTACAGCTTTATATTTTTACACTTCATTCCAAGTACGTATTATAACAAATTTAAAATTCTTGACTGTCCACAGATTCTAGAAAGAAGAACAAATTAAAAGCCTTAATGGTTCCTCTATGACCAAATTACCCTATTAAAAAAAGGTGATAATCAATATTTAAAAAAATATTGCTACATTTTATACAAACACAATCATAACGACCATATTTATAGTTTTATGAAATTATTTTCAATTGCCTAACATAAGGTGAAATCTTTTGCGTAGCATAACGTACGAAGGTAATACACGCAAATGCTTTCAATTTAAAAAAAAACTTGCTTCATGCTCTCGTTTAACCACATGTCTTAAGGCATGCAAAGGATACGCTATGGAAATCCCGTCGGATAACTCTTCCCTGAGGCAAGCATTCGAAGTCTGTAGACCAAGTACGCTGCATTACCCACGTCACATAATTTAATAAACCGTACCCCACTTTTCTACGCTAAACTTGCCATGCCGGGACCGAGATTAGTTTTGCAGCTCATGAAAGTGTTCCTAGTAGGCCCCAGCCTCTCATGTGAATCCTCCGCGCCACAAAATTAATCAACCTGCAGCGCTCGCTTTTACAGCCACATAAATACACACAAGCCCAACCAACGGATGCACTACGTCGATTTCGAAAGCATCATAAACGTCAACAACTTGAGCATTATTCTGCCGCCCGCAACCGGATTGCCTTCAAAGGAGATTCCATTTTCTGCGCTACGAAGCAACAAGCAACAGTACGGTCTCGTGCTTCGATACACACACTCGCACACACACACTTTTCCGATGCTTGTGGGTGCACTCACGCGGGAAAAACCACATGTCATTTCATTGCCTTTAGCACTTTTAGCTGCCGCTTCTTGCAGACAGGCTGCAGCTCGATGCAGCCTTTATGCGCTGATTTTAGTCGGAAAACCCAACCGTTCTTATGCAATAAGCCATCGAGACTAACGAAAGCATACCCCTAAGGTGGCATGCACGTAAATTGCGCGCCTTTTCTTTTACCGTTCCACCCTATGCTGCTGCTTTTTTTCCGTTGCACTGAGCTTTCTGCCATCGACACAATCCTGGATGTGGACGAAACCATGAAGAAAGCTCCTGCAGCAGGCATTTCAATTGAAATGATTGTGATAAATACCATCATATACCTTAAAAGTCAAGCCTAGTTTTAAATGTGATACATACACAAGTACAATATTTTGGCAATAAACTGTAACATTAAAACTACCTGTCGCCAGAGCCAGGCACTTGTACCTGTACCTGTGATATTTATGTTTTATAAACCATTTTTCATCTAGAATGAATTTTATATTTGAACATACCGGAAGAATGTTTTAGTTTTTAATTCTCGATGCAAAGCAATAAATAGTTTTGTTACTAGGTGAAAATTTAACAAATGAGGTCCTGCATTGAAATTAATGCCACCCAAACAATTAATTCTACTCGTTGATTGACCCAAACTTAATTGATTGATTTCAAGAGGTTTAATTTTAAATATCGTTAGTAAAAGATAGAAAAAAAGTAATCAGATTATATAATTATCATCAATAAATTAAAAACCTACAAAAATAATTCATTGAAACTCTTCCTTTTTGAATTTGAATTTTTAAGGGATTTAGTATATTTATTTATTTTTTCAAATAAATCTCCTAGCAATCTTTTTGAACTCAAGCCACCCTTAAATTGCCATAACAGGATCGGTTTCAAGATAAACTGATTTGCCCTTTACGGCGCATCGCTGCGAACGCGTTTCATTAAGCAGATGGCACTGATGTAATATCATTCAATTATCTTGTTAAGAACCGCTCTGGCGGTGTACGTAGACGCCCCACTCTGGTCGTCAGTAGCCGCTGGCCCTATTTTTACCCAGCAGGAAATCGACGTCACTAACGGTACACCTCTCCAACCAGCCGGACAACCCAAGCCTTGCCGGAGGCATCAAATTGTTTCGAAGTAAAATGCTATATCAGCCGGATGCCTGTTGCAGCGCAAAAACTTTTATTTCACTGTGACATCCTCGGACGATGCCGGGACAGACATTTATTGTAATTTTAAACTCGATCACCAGCACACACTGGACCACTCGATGCGGCGGGGGAACTTTCCAACGCCCTTTTTTTCCATATCACATGGCAATATACCTCAAAGAAAAGTTTCCATGTGGATTGGCCAAACGGTGGTCAGCTCAACTTGCATCGTACATTTTGACTTTTGTTTTCTGTGGTCCTGTTTGTTTTACTCACTTATAAATATAACTAAAAGGGTGAAGCGCAATGAGCATCGAAAACTTTACATTTTTTGCAGGAATAAACATAACTTTTTACATATGTCGTCAATTAAAAAAAAAGTATTGCATCTGAAAATATTTGAATCTTCCTTTTTCGTTAAAATTGTTGCGCAACATGGCCGATTTTCCTACCACTCCGATTTCCTTTACGCCACCCCCTTTTGATGCATTTTTGGGAGTGGGAGAAGTTACACTATCCGGAGATAATTAACTAACTGGCGTATGAAATCACTCCATTTTTTAAACCTTTGAAATATTTGTTGTTGCTGTATCAACATGTAATCGAAACATTAACCATATAAGCACCAGCATCGTTCGTGTGGTGTTCGCCTTGCCCAGATTGTTTTCTTTTCTGATTAAACTATTGACTTTCTTTATCAACGTTCATCCCAAAAAAGGAACAAAGGAAACAGAGCAGGAACGCAGAGATTACAAGCAGACGAAAGGCTACTTTAAAGCCTCCACCACTTCAAAGACAAGGAGGAGCGTGCCAGTAAAACTAAAATTGTCCCTAAACATCATTGTCCAAAAAGTTTGGCCTCAAAGGCATCAAATCGTTGCTGGTTTTGAAGGGTTTTCGTCCCTTATCCAAAAGGTATTTTCCTTTTTCCGCAATCTCTTTTTATCTTTCTCCCCTTTTTCTAACGCAAAAACACACACGTGCTCCCGGTTGGTTGCCTTTTGCGCTGCAGGGATGTTTTTCGAACAATTCGATTAAAAAATCTTTCCCGTTGTGACCCGTTTCGAAACGCTGGACGAATGTGTCCGTAACATTAGAAAGTGCTGATAAAGAACTGTAGGATAAAGTTTTTCCTTCAAGGTCATAAAAACATTAACAACATAATTGTGCGGCTCAGCGCGGCTCGTCATTTGTTTCTTCTGTTCTTGTTTCACATCGTTTATTTCATGTAGATAAACAAAAAACAATAGCAGGTGCAAACCGAAAAGGCAACGGAATGATTCACGGAATAAAAAGCTTCCAGTCAGAATGTATTTAATGAAGAATAATTAAGTTAATTTATTTTAATGATTATCGATGGAAAAATCCGTATGCTGAAATTAAGTATTTTCGGAAGTCTAATATTATTGGAGAATCCGTTTGTATCGTACAACAGTTAGCGTTTTTTCCATCCTGTTTGTTAATGATATTTCCTACGTTCTCCAAAATGTAAAAATCTTATAGCTGACGACATGCAACTCTTTCTTGAGATCAAAGACGCAAATGATATGGGGCTATTTCAGGAAGAAATCTATAAATTCTACACTTAGTGCAATAAAAGTTTGTTGCTACTGAAAATATGAAAGTGGCATTCTCTCACTCTTAGCAGGAAACGTAACACCCCTACAATTTCAAAATATTTAGAAACCCGGGTAGTAGGTAAGTGCGAGAAAGTAAGGGACTTGGGGATCATCGTTGACTCCAAGCTCACATTCATTTCGCATAACAATGTGATAATAGGGAGGGCTAGCAGCATGCTTGGATTTAGAAAACGTTTTAGTCTCAGTTTCCAAGATCCATATACATTTAAAACGTAATAAAATGCCTACGTCAGATCTATTCTTGAATACTGTAGTATTTTTTGGTCACGGTATACATCCTTCCGACAAAATTTAATTGAATCAGTCTAAAAACATTTTTTATTAGTTGCTCTTCGTAAATAACGCTGGACACAATATCCCCTTCCCTCCTACGAGGCCCGTTGCTAGCTAATAGACTTGCAAACATTGAAGGAACGCCGTGAATTTGCCAAGCTATCTTTCGTTTACGATATTGTCTCACAACGCATAAATGCACCAACGATTTTGTCCAATTTAATCTTTTAAGTACCGTCTCGACAACTAAAGAAACAAACAACTTATTTGCAACCTTCCATTATCGTACGGATTATGCAAACCACTTAATCAAATGATGGCTTGCTATAACAAGCATTCCGAATCCATAGATTTTGCAATGTCAAAAACTATGCTTAAAAATTATATTAAATCCAATAATCGGTAATGAATATTTTCACTTTATCTTGTTTTAACAAAACCTAGAATTATCAAAGGTTAGTTTAAGTTAGTAAGTTTTTGTTTGGTCTACCTTTTTGACGAAAAATAAATAAAAAAATAAATAAATAAAAATAAATCTTGTTTCTTTTTATTTCATCTAAAACACTGTTGCAAATCGCGCAACTCAGCCGGATACAGGTGGGAGTTGTCGGTGCGTCATACACGACGACCAAAAATTAGTATATTTAACCGTGTCTCCACGGCTGAATAATATTACAAAGAGAGAGCCCATCGTGGCGCGTATCGCCCTTTTATCATATTTCCGGCCGCGATCGTGTCCGATCGGGCCAGGTTCGTCCCTGAAGCTACGGTCACTATCCGCCGCCTTCTCACTGTTGGCTCATCTAAGCAGCCGCCTTCTCACTTGCTATGAGCTATCTCGTACGGCGCGCGTTAGACTTCTAACAAACACATTTCCAAATTTGTCAACGTGTGACAAGCTTTAACACATTCTCTTGACCGCCATTGTGTTACAATAACATTTATAATTTGTGCGTCTAATATTTACATGTGCCATCAATGGGTGGAAAACAGCTTGCTTGAGATTCTCTCCAAATCTCAGGAGCCCCATCCAAATCGCGTTACCTGCTATTGACAAACTGAAATCAATTTGTTCTACAATGTAATCCAACAGAGATTCCACGTCGTAAGTTACTTTGCATTACAAAAACTAACAGCACGATTTGCTCCAAGGCATTCAAAGAATCAGGTTGATAAAAAAAAAAGGATAGACGTTTCCATCTGCGTTCCTTTCCGTCCCGTCGCACATTGTAACCTGGCGAACTGAGAATGTAACACCCGCGGCAATAACGACAAAATACACTCCTTCACCGGCTAGCCCCATAGGTTCGGCCAGGGTCTGCTTTAAACCGTGTCGCTGCCGAAAAGCAGAAAAAAACGTCCGCTTACAGGCCCGTGCCGAAGAACCCCGCAAGCAACGAAGAAGGTAAAAAGCGTGCCAATTCGAAAGGTGTGGTGAGAAAGTCGATTCCGGTTCAAATAGGATAAACATTGGCTCCGTGGGGTTTGCGTGTGATTTCACAATCTCTTCCCACTGCCGTATACCGAAACCCATTTTCCGCAGCATGGGAGCGGCCGTTGGCATCACCCCTGACGGATGGTCATGATTCATTTTCACTTTTATTCGACCCGCGTCGTTGGTTCAGCTAGCCGAGGGCCCATCCCAAATTCGCCCACACGCTCCCTGTTGGTACCCGCTCTATCTGGAATCCTACGGAGGTGCAGAGTTGAAAGCTCGAGCTGCTGCTGCTACTAAATTTCACTTCATGTAAGCGATATGCTCCGGAACTTGTTCCGTACCAGCCTCAGTAGGAGAAACCGTTGGTAAAAAGGTGTGTGAGAATGTGAAAAAGTAAGGGGAACAAAACTAAGAACCATCCAGCCAACAAAACGAAGAATTGGTTCACGTTCGAATCGATCATAGGCTGCCAGTTCTACACACACACCATACAAGTAAACATTTACTACCTACCATCCAGACCAGCAGAAAGAACGCACGCGTATGAGGGGAGAAAATGGTGGAAAAAACTCTCCTGAACCTAAACACGGAAGGCAGGAAAACACACTTTAATCGCCCACATGAAGATTTATTCAACGAGAATAATTGCAAATTTATGACCACTTGACCAAAGAGGTTGACCTGGTTGCCTCTGAACTGACTAACGCGCGCAACCCGACCACAGATGAAGTGAGTGCAATAGGATACTTCGAGGTATGTTTCATCAATAATCCCATTACATTGAACACTTTCATACAAACGGGATCTTCAGTGAAACAAATGATTTCAAAATCTACATATTGGGAGGGGGCTTGCTCAAGATTTGAAAGTAAACAAATAAAATGATAAAAACTGATATTACTTTTTGTGTTGAATAATACAGAATCATCGGCATGAGATCTGACAGTGCATGAACAAATTCAATGCGCATTGTAGTTAAATTTCAACAGAGTATGGACAAATATACGGAAACGTTTCTCCACCGAAATTAAATAATGTTACGTTTATCATTCCATTTTAAAACTTATCTGACACTTAAAACGAGACAACGAGATGTTTCTTCCTCAGTAGACTTTTCAATTATTTCAACGTTTCGTCGTTTATTTTCTCACTTAAACAAGATTACCAGCGAACCAAAAGTAAATCTGTTGAAACTGAGTCTACATATCCTGTTATTATAAAACTTTCGTGCTTTAACGAACATCTTGCCCATGAAACTATTTGCCATAAATCAATGCCGGTGGGGATAAAAGTCGAGAACGTTTCGTCAGCATACACGCTCCAAAATGGTATGAAAAAAGAGAAATTTTTAGCGCGCTTGGACGATCAACCTGTTGCTAGATTTACATTCAAATTGGCTTTTGTCCAATCACGTAGGGCAACATGGATTCCTGGATAAAAAGAAACAAAAGTCCTCTATCTAGTAGACTGATCCCGCTTCGGCTCGTTCACATGCTACACAGGAATTATTCATGGCGTGCAGCAATTTGGATATAGTTTTTTAAACTCTACGATACCCATCATGTTTTAGATGCAATTCTTGGTCAGGTAGTGCAAACAAACGATTTTCCTCAACAATATCCTGTACTTTTATCCTCAATCGAGAATTTAATCTCCAACTACGAAACATTGAGGTGGTGTGCTGGCAGTTTTTTAAAATAAAATGGCACGATGATAGCTTATATGATTTTATTATCTCACAATACATTCAAACTGACTCGACACTGGTCTTTCCAATTTTGGTGTCAAACCCAAAAAACTTTTCCTAAATTTTCAAGTGTGTTTTAGCAAACATACAACAATTTACAATAAAAAATATCTAAATTTAACAGTTCAAATTACATTTTTGAATAATTTTAAAAATTACTTAAATATCCATTCTCCTGTTCAGTATCTGAATAAAGCATCCAGTTACCAATCCTGCCCCGCATGCAAAAAGAAAATTGATACTGTTATGTCTCAAAGCAATGTCAGTTGCACGCTTTCATAGTGGATTTCTTACTGAACCACCCACATGATATATCGAAACAAACATATAGTATTGCGTATCAGCATATCAAACAAGTTTCTTTCAAACACTGTCAGTCTTTGCTCAAGCTGCTCTCCAACGTCGAGTTCTTTTTTTTTGCTTATAGCACCCTACCATTTGTGCTGCTGCATTAAATCACGCCAAATACTTCACATGCGATGAGAATAACCGCAAGCGATTTGAAAATTATGCAGAAATGCCTTCAGCGCCACCCGGCATCTCCATCATGGAGCGCGTGAAGTACCAGGCGTCTCCATCGGGTCGATAGATGTCGAACCACCTGGCGTCTCCTTGAGTGTCTTGTTTTTGTGTGCACATTCTATTCATACCGTAGAGGCAAGATGCTGCCTTTCAGTGCGATCGTTTGCGTGAAATCCGGCAAGTATGGAGAAAGGAGTGCGAAAAGAAAATACAGTTCAAAGCTATCCGCACCGATTTTATGTCCCCTTTTAAATGCTAAGCAGCGGATTAAAAAAGGCTCTCGGGAGGTGCCTAGCTGCCTTAGGAAATTAGTCACCAGGAACGACATCGAACACAGCACCAGCAGTTCCCGTATCGATTCCGAAGGCTGAACCACACCATTTGCATGTGCTCTCAAGTACTTTCGCCTTGGGGTAAGGCCGTTAAAACCATTCAGTATCTCGTAAGTAAAGTCCTTTTTTTTCTCCCGCAGATCCCTGCTAGGCTGCATTGTGGAAGATAAAAATGGCACCCATCGGAAGCAGCCCTGGCAAGTGCTTGCAAAATAACACTTTGTGCTTGCTAAGTGCCACTTGAAAACACCCGTTACTTTGATTATTTTGTTTGGCGTTGCTGTCTCATCAACGAGCTGCGTGCAACAATGCTTCGGAAATGCTTTTCATGAACTTCCAAAAAAGTTTCTCTCCATTTCAATCCGCGAAATGATTGTTTGAAAAGTTTTATGTACTCTTAGGAGCTTCAATACCATGCGAAAGCCATCCTTTCAGTTCCTAACGGTTGAATGGGAAATATTCCTCACAGATAACGAGCAGTGTCTGGAAGTCGTACAGTCAATATTTTATAGTGAACTCTTATTCATTTCATTCGATTATTACGCTACCATCGGAAAATGATAAAACAAAAATTCGTGAAACAAAATCGAAATAGGTTTATTCTAAAACTAGCTTTTTGCCCTGCTTTGCTCGGGTAATGTGAAATGTTTCCCATAAAATGCTTTTTAAGAGATATTTTTAAACATCCTCCTTCTATTTGTCACGGAACGTTCCTTGAAATAACGTTCACGTTCTGGGTGTTTGAGCTTCCCTAGACCCTTGCTCTTCTTCTCCATGAGCAGCGTTATCTTCATTGATTTGCAATGAAAATTATTGATTTGCAATTAACTTTAGTTTGAGGGATGATTTTCGGTGTAAACTTAACCAACTTTTTACACCTCTTCCCTCTATTTTTCGGCGTTAGCTCCCTGCAATTACGTAAGGTATCTTGATGTCTTGACTGTTCAGCTAACCTAGGACCTTGCATTAACACTTTGACGGCCGCGCGCTGCGTATGCTTTACTTTGCTGGTCGCCGGAAACGTTTGCTCAGTTCAATGCGCGTGTTGCCGGCTTATTTTGTTGGATCTTTATTTCCTCATTCGTATATTCGTTATTATTAAAAGTTTCCCATCGTATTGAGACATAGTACATCGTAGCATGATATACTAAACAAAGCACAACAAATAATGCAAAAGCGAACGCGCTGCAAGGTATGAAGCTATACCAACATAACATGTTTGTTTATCACACCACAGTGGTGTGATCGGCTGTCAACCGATATTTATGCCATCACACCACAGTGGTGTGATCGGCCGCCAAAGTGTTAATATACCCTTCCTTTCCATAAGCGTTCTCTATCGGAGCCTCCTGCCTGATTAGCATTTTTGTTTTACTTTTCTTCATTTTCTGGGTTTCACTAATAATTAAAAGCCTAGCAGGTAGAAGGCAAAAACGCAGTGTCGCTTTGGTTTATACAGATTTGATAACTTCATTCCCAACAACCATAGTAGGCGAGGTTAAAGGGAAAATTAAAGTCAAAATGTTTGCCGAGTCATAGTAGGCGCGAGTTTTTTGGAGAAAATTGCAAAAATTGTGGACACTACGGGATTTTTACAACTTTTTTGGCCGCATATTGAAAATTGTGCGTTTTTAATCATATTTTCTTCTTCTTCTATATATACAATCTATACATACAGTTATGGTACAAACACCGGGGATGGATGAACACAGGACGCTTTATTAGTATAACCTTCGCTTTGCTCTGCTGGTACGCTTCTGATCGCCTGATCCTCCAGCAAGCTGCCTTGACTACTCCTGCCGTCGCACAGTCGGTGCGACGCGACGTCACGTTAGGCAGTGGTCTATAACTTCTCCCGGGGGTAATGGATTGACGTCCTCGGCACTGCATTATCTTGTCATGTTCTTCCAAGTTTTTTTTTCATAAACGTTATAAAATTATAAATGGTTTTACTTAACCTATTTAGCCTATATGCCTATATGTACAACAGTGAAATTATAATTTAAGCCTTCTTTTAATCTTAGCCTTATGATTTTTTTTTCCTTTATCATCTATAAAATTTACTCCTTTGTCCTCTGTTATTTTGACCTCTTTATAACGCTCTTGGTGCTTCAGGTTATTTCTTTTTCGCAAATAAATAACTTCCCCTGGTGTCAGTAGCTCGGGTTCTTCTCTTGCTTCATTTGCTTTTGCAATTTGGTTTAATTTTCTCTCGTGTGATCGCTTTGCGAATTCGGCGTACATTTTTTCTTTGAGTCTTATTCTTTCGTTTAAATCAGTTGGCAATGGGATCTCATTTCTATAGCCGTGAAATAATTCGTTTGGCGTTAAATCGGTTTCAGAATGGATGGAATCATTATAAATAGATACGGCTATATTAATTTTTGTGGATTCGGGAAAGCTTTTCGTGGATTCTTTAAGAGATAGAATATTATGCAGTTCTCTGAGAGTCCTATGAAATATTTCTATTGTACCGTTGGATGATGATTGGGCTATAGATGTGTAGTGGTATTTTATAAGGTTATCATTTAGAAAAGATTGTACTGCGATGGATTTAAAAGAGCACTCCTGATCCATGATCAGCAGCCCAGGTTTTCCTATTGTTGCCATAAATGTGGACAAGCGTTTAAGAATGTGCACAGTATTGCGTGTACGGATCGGAACTGCTAAAGCCAGCCGCGAGAACCTGTCGCAGAACGTGAGGTAGAGATTATCTTTGATGATAAAAATGTCAGTGTGGACTATCTCGAGTGGCTTTCCAGGAGACTCTGTTATTTTGTATTTTAATTTGTACGGATGCCTTTCGTATTTACATTTTTTACACAGCTTACACAAATTCGTGTATGTTGCAACTTTTGACTTAAGATGTGGGAAGAAATATTTTTGTTGGAGGTGTTTTGTGGATTCGGTTATTCCTCTATGGTTTGCCTCGTGGTATGACTGAATAATTTGGTCTTGTTCTAGTTCGTCAGTTATATCTTCAAGCATTTTCTGGGTCCATCTGAATTTATAAGGTTTAGCTCGTGCAAAATATTTTTTGTAAACTTCCTGAACTAGTGTAAGGATATTTGTTTCGCAGCGGAGTCCGTTAATGCAATTTGTGGAAGCAAATTCTTTAATAATTTTTAAGATTTTATCTGTTGTAAATGCATTGTTTTTTATGAGAACTCGAGTGTATTTTGGAAAGATTGTTAGGCATTGTTGCGAGTTATCGTTTGACTGTTCTAAGATTATTTGGTTTCTAAATTCATTGATGGGTCTTTCTGAGCATGGAATATAATCGTTATCGTCGGTATCAGCTGAATGTTGAGTAATGTTACTATTAACAGTTGATTGAATTCGAGACAATGAGTCTGCATTGCCATTTAAAGTTCCTTTTTTGTAAGATATGTCGAATTCGAATTCTTCTAGTTCTAGCTTCCATCTTAATAATTTTCTATTTAATTCATTTTTCTGCCTGAGCCAAACCAATGGTTTGTGATCGGTACGGATATCAAATTTTTTTCCGTAGAGGTATGGTCGAAAATGTTTTATCGCATATATTATGCCTAGAAGTTCCTTTTCCGTTGCAGAGTATTTAACTTCGGTATCGTTAAGTGTTCGAGAAGCAAAGGCAATGGGATGTTCTTTTCCGTCCTCGAAATGCTGAGAAAGAACAGCCCCCAGTGCGTAGTCGCTAGCATCTGTTTCAAGGATAAATTTCTTTTCGAAGTTTGGATAGCGTAGTATTGGATCAGTAACTAGCAATTGTTTGCATTCTTCGAAGCAATTCAGAAATTCTTCGTCGTGCGTAATTTCGTGACCTTTCTTCAGGCATCTCGTCAGAGGTTTTGTGAGTTTGGCGAAATCTTTAATAAATTTACGATAGTAGCCCAAAATTCCGAGAAACGCTTTAATTTGAGTAGGATTTTTGGGTAGGGGCCAATTAACTATTTTTTCTATCTTTGATGGGTTCGGTTTTATGCCGTCCAGAGTTATTATATGCCCTAAGAATTCGCATTCTTTGCGGAGAAATTCGCACTTGTCTAACTGTACTTTAAGCTTCGCCTCGGAGAGCCGTGAGAGTACTTTATGTAAATTTTCAAGATGATGTTGTAGAGAAGTTCCGTAGATAATAATATCATCTAAATAAACTAGGCAGCATGTTCCGATGAGTTCATTAAGAATACTATTCATAGCCCTTTGAAACGTAGAAGGCGCATTTTTAAGACCAAACGGCATGCGAATAAATTCGTAGTGTCCTTTTTCGCTACTAAATGCTGTTTTTGGTCTATCTTTTTCATCTACCTCTATCTGGTAAAAGCCAGACTTAAGATCTATTGTCGTAAAGTAGGTGCTTCGACCTAGCCTATCTAATATTTCTTCGATATTAGGTATGGGGAATTTTTCGCTAACTGTCTTCTCGTTCAGTTTGCGGTAGTCTACGACTATCCTCCACTTTTGTTTCTCGCTTGCATCTGTCTTTTTTGGAACGATCCATATGGGAGACGTCCAAGGAGACAATGACTGCTGGATTATACCATCAGCTAGCATTTCGTTTATTTGTTTTTCTACCTCGGCTTTGTGAATGTGGGGGTATCTGTATGATTTAGTGTGTACAGGGATATCGTCTTTAGTATTAATTTTGTGTTTAACGACAGATGTACACGAAAGCTTATGGTTTTCGTTATGTATGATTTCCGCGTTTTTAATGAGCACTTTCAGCAGTTTCTGTTTTTCCTCTGTATTTAAATGGTTTGTTCGAATAATTTTTTCCAAATTTGAAGGTAGTATCTTCGTAGTCGAACTAGTATGGAAGTTAACCTCTTTTACTAGAGTAACTTCGTATGTGTTAGTAGGCTTTTTCCAACACAAGTTTAATTGCTGCCCAAAGTTTTTTGCAAGCGCTTTGATGTATCCATCTTTTGCAACGTATAATCCGGATGGGATAACGGTATCTTTAATACGAATATCTTTCGGTAGGAATACATTCCCTTTTCTTTGCGTAACAGGCACTTTAACGAATGATACAGAATGTGCGTTCACCATGTGTTTTGCAGAACCCATTTTTCGTATCTGTAGTGGTATCTCTGAATCAGGAAGCTTCAGGGTATCTTTTCCTGTATCCAAAACCGCATTCAACTCAGAGAGAGTTTCGTAGCCCAATATGCCGTCAAAAAAATCGTGGAATTTAAAGACAAAGAATTCAATGTTAATCCCAAATACGTTTGATGTAAACTTCGTATTAGACACGTGTTTACCAGCACTATTCGATATATAAATGTTTTCGCACTCGGTCCTGTTACAGTTCGGGATAATCTCATGCCAAATTTTGGAGGGGCCGCTTGAAAATTTAACTCTTCTCCGTTACACTCGACGTTGTCATCCTCTTCTTTACAGTATTCCTCACTTTCGATTTCGTTTTGTGCTGCATGTGTGAATGTATTCGTTTTATATTTCGATCTAACGGATCGATCGACTTCCATCGGTGTTGGTTTTCGCCGATCAGATGTAGCCTTCTGTGAGAAAGAGAAATTTCTTTTCTCGTAATGTTTGTCACCAACTCTATTATAATGGCTATACGAAGCAGATGGTTGGGCCGTTTTTTTACTTTCGCTATTATTATGAACTTTACACAGTGCGGAATATGCAGACTCTAAACTATCTAGATTGGATGATTGTACGAATGCAAAATCACTTTTACTCAGCCCGTTTGTAAAAGCTGTCAAGCTTTCTTTGTCTATGTAGTCGCATATCGGGTGCCAATTATTCTTATACAACTCATTTTTTCTAGCCAATGACTTTATGCTTTCAGCTATCTCTTTTGCTCTCTTGTAGTATGAGTGTAGTGAGTCGTTCATTTTTAAAGACCATAGCTTCGCCTGGTATGTACCGATATCGCATTTATCGCCGTACACGTGGTTTAAAATTTCGGCAATTTCGTAGAATCCACTCGGATTGCCGTGTGCACAAATTGTGTCACGGGCTTTGCCCTCGATTTTATTAACGACGGCCTGCTCATACATCGAAAAAATTTCGATGGACACAATTGGCCTGAATAGGTTTAGTGTGCGCTCCGCCGTAGCCAGCCAGCACTCTATTTGCTTACTACTACCATTGAATGTCGGTAGGCCCTTTATTGCGTCTGGGACTTTAAACAGGTCTGCTCGGCTTGTCGAGGGTCCGACGTTTTCCGACAGATTCCGTTGTAGAAGGGCGAGAAGCTTACTGTTCTCTTCGCGGAGAGCATTGAACTGCTGCTCCAAAGAACATTGGCCCTGAGCAAAAGGTTGTAAATTATCCTGGTTCATATTTTCAACAAATTTCAAACTTGTTACTTTTGGTAACGGGTTAAATCTAGGCATGAGCACTTTGCACTAACACTTGCACTAGCTTACCTCGTGGGAGAGTATTTCAAGCCACTCCTCTGAATTTGATTCAAAAAATATTAACTTCGAGAACCGCCACAAATCCTCCACGTATCGGGAGATGGTGTCTACCGGATGATTCCACGAGTTAGATATTTTCGGTGTGGCCCATACGACTGCGCCAGTTATGGTACAAACACCGGGGATGGATGAACACAGGACGCTTTATTAGTATAACCTTCGCTTTGCTCTGCTGGTACGCTTCTGATCGCCTGATCCTCCAGCAAGCTGCCTTGACTACTCCTGCCGTCGCACAGTCGGTGCGACGCGACGTCACGTTAGGCAGTGGTCTATAACTATACATATATGTAAATCAAAGTTTGGAATGTGTGTGACCGCGCATCACTGAAGAACGGCTGCACCGATTTGTGTCGTTTCTGGTTTATTGTGTTCGTATTGACCCAGGACAGGTTTATAAGGCGAAAAAACTGAAAAAAAACCTATAATTTTCTCAATTTTCGCAATTTATTGCTAAAAACTTGCGCCTACTTTGGCTCCGCAAACTTGTTGCATGAATTTTCCTCTACACCTCGCCTTCTTTGGTTTTTGGGAAAGAAGTTGCCTATACGCCTCTGCTCTAAATTGTTGGTGGGCCAAAAAACTGGAGAACGTCGAATAGCATTTTTTTTTATTTTCCTTTAAAATTTCGACTTAACTTATCAACTGCCCCCAATTGCAGACATCGCTGCTTATGGAGAGGGAGGGTATATTAACGCAAGGTCCTAGGTTAGCTATACACCCAGACAGTCAACGTAATTGCAGGAAACTAACGTTGAAAAAGAGAGGGACACCTCTTCATTTAATTTTGATAAAATTTACAGCGAAAAACATCCCTTTTAAAAATCCGCTTTTATTGCTAATCTATGCAGAGAACGCTGCTCATGCAGGAGAAGAGCATACAAACGTTGACGTAA
This sequence comes from Anopheles atroparvus, assembly GCA_914969975.1. NCBI lineage: Eukaryota > Metazoa > Arthropoda > Insecta > Diptera > Culicidae > Anopheles > Anopheles atroparvus. Next base: position 29,711,986 of record CAJZCY010000004.1, on the reverse strand, counting down.
TAGAAGGAGGATGTATTTTGCATGCTTTCAACAGCGTTCATCAATTTTTTGCCTACTTCTTGCACAACATGATCAAATTTTGTTTTGCTAGAACGGCTCTTCACAGAACATCAACATAATTCTAACTTAAGCATTGAAGATACACCGCGTGCCAAAACGGCACGACATTCGAGAGTAGGTAGTTACAGATGTAATCTTCATTTATTTTACTTCTATTTTCTGTAATGTTTTAACATCAAAACTAAATGTGAATATTTCAATCATTCCTTATTTCATTCGGTGAATCTTCTCAGCTATTTTGGTGGAAATATCAGGAGAATAAAACATCCAACTTTGAAGCTATACACCAGCAGCCAATTATCGAACAAGCTGCCAAAGCTTCTGCCAATTAGTTCGGTCAGTTCATGGTTCATGTAACGAAGAATGGAACAAATCGTTACACGCCCATTCATATGGTTTGGGCTACAAGCAACCATACCAGTCAAATTTGAAGGTGGTTAAAAAAATAAATTCTATTTAATTGTTTTTCTTCGTAAAAACATGAGGTGTGACTACTCCCGAGAATACTAAAGGACCGGAAGGCTGATCCTAATGCTGCCCGGATACACAGGAAGCGTTGTCCCTTCTCTGGAAATTCTCGTTCATCCTGCACTGCTATGCACCACCATAATCGCACTGGCGCAATAATCTTACATCGGCACGTAATCAACACCAGCGCTATGAACAGCCTGTACTGTCGGTTGGTGCCCGATTGTGGCACGAACGTTTTCGTTACTACGTGCGATTGCACGTTGAAAGAAGACTAACGGCACGTCCTCGTGTTCACAACTCGTGTTGTTGCCTATGACCGAGAGTGCTTGGTATTATTGCTATTCTATGCGGTGACAATTGGGAAAGAAAATCGTCGTTCACAACATCAGCAAATCACTATTTCAACGCACATCTTGCTGCTCAAGGTGGCACTCTACTCACGTCGAACGTCGTTGATAACAAACACTTAATGGGCATGGGAGATACGTAAGGTGACAAATTTACGGTGCTAGCTTCACCTATTTTGAAATAGGCTACCACCAGCTTTTCATTCAGTTTACAAAACAGGTTCCAAATAATGCGATTTTCGTGTGGAAGCAACGGAGTTTGCAGTCTCTATGTTTTATAAGCTCACAGTGCTGTTTTTATTCCACAGTTACAGTATATTGAGTAGATTAAAGTGGTAGGGACGACAAAGTTAATGCCTTTTAAATCTAACAATCTGACAAAAGCTAAATATTATTTGTTATCAGTTATATGAAGGATTAATTTAGAATATGAAATTACAGAAAAGAACTCCGTAGCCTATAGTGTTTTAGTTTAAGGTGGATCGAAAAGTTAGTATAAACTGGCTACTTTTAGGTTGATCGAAAAGCAAGTAAAAACTGGTTAAATTTTGGATGCATAAAAATCCTTTGCAAATGATGCAATTAATAAAATAATACAACGCACAATGTTGCTTCGGTGGAACTCAACCTGAGGTGGCGCTTTTTTTTTACCTTGGAATGGAACACTGGATTTACCACTGGTTGAAGCCCGCTCATCCACACGCTACATCACTCTATCACGCGCAATACGAGACAGATTAGTGCCGGAGACAGGTTCGCGCACATCTGCCCCCTTCTGCTGGCCACATCCGTGACGCCGGTGACAGCATTTTCGACACACGAAACGAATGGACGGACGGATGGATCGTAATCGTGTTAACGGATCCGGTCAGCCAGCGAAAATGGCCTGTCGTCGGCCGTTCGCTGGCCTTTCGACTCCATTTTGGCTGCTGAGAGATACTGCCTCCCATCGTACACACACACGCACACGTTGCGGTTAACAATCGGGTTTGCCAGTGTGCGCAACAGGTCCAAACCGCGGGCTGGGCCGGATGAAAATGAACCCTAAAGGAGAGGCATAAAAGGATTCCACCGGAGCACTGTGACCAGCGTTGGCGGCCGTTCGGGAATTGCTTCCAAACGAGAAGTGACGCCACAATCAGCAGAGAGATTACAGGGACAAGATGGGAACGAAATTTCGTTTGACACGCCGGAAAGAGTGCGTCCGTCCACTTTCGCGGCTGTCGTAATATCGGTTCCTGCCGCTCGTATCGGTCCAGCGCTTTTTCTCCCGCATTTCTTTCCATCGGATTATATTACACACCGCATCGTTTGCAAAGGGGCTGTATCTTGTTCGCTGTCCCCAACGCCCAATGACCATCGACTGAAGGCATGTCCAACGATTGTCATCAAACTGGTGAAATGTGCAATTGGATCGATATTGGATGGGCGACCAGTGAAATGTCCGCTACGTGTCCGGTAAGATTAAATCGACAGTGCGTAAATTGAAGCAACAGGAAAATGCATTTCGAATATAATACTGCTCCTCTCCGTCTTTCACTTATTTGTACGACTCTATCGTGCCAGTGTTGAATATTTAAACCACTGTTTCCAAACTTCATCTTATAAGCTGACAGGAACAAACGATGCCAAAGAAATTCACCAGTTATACGGACAGTCGTTCTGATAAAGTAAACGTTTGAAGAAAAAACGTCCAAATTGTGTAGCGTATCCAGGTGTGGGCGTAATATAAAGAACGAAGCGCACACAAATGTCAGCATGTTAACCTTTGGCCTCGCCATCTGCCGGCAGTCGGCATAAAGGAAACTAAATGACTTTGAAATGGAATATGGACAATAATCCGCTCCACATAATCGACTAAGAACAACGCTCTGCCTCCATCGATGGGGTCATGTGTGTGGGGGGAAGTGGTGCTGTTCAATCGTTGAAGCGGAATATATGTGACCTTTCTAAACCGTGTCTAGATTTTCCGACTGCACTGGAGACCGTTGTTAGCGGTTCAACGAAACTGTGGCCTTTGGCGCAGTGAAAACAATGTTTATTGAACCTTTATGCTTTTGTGGTTTTAAGAATTACCGTACGAGCAGGAGCAGGGCAAGAAATGTGGCTTTTCGTATGCTTCTAAAGGCCATATGATTGTTACAAGCAAGACGACTGCTTCTGTATTTTTAATAACAGAAACTCTCAGAAACTTTACCATGTATTTGGTACAACGTCAAAAAAATAATAATATGTCAAGGAAAAGGTAGTAACTGTAACAATACATGTTTAAATCAATTTTAATCTAAGTTGATAATGCCCCCGAATTGCCGGGATAAATATCCTCGAGTTTTGGAAGATAAACGATGAAACTATATTATTAAAACAGAAAATTATCCAAAATTCATTAGAAAATTATTATTAAGGCAACGGTAAGGTATCACTTTGCTTACAACAGAAAACTAGCGTTACTCAGCTTATTTTGGAAGGCTTTCGATATATCTACTAAACGCACACTGTAAAGATCTTTCGATTCGCCATTATATTTTGTGCACGCCCAAGCGCTGAACGCCCTTCGCTCAGATGCAGGATCCTCGTTGGAAAAACCCGGCAGCCACCACCTACACATAAAAGTGCTTTCCTGGTACCACTCGCAATGCTTGCCATAATCAACACCAACAACGTGCACACACGCACAATAATAAACCCACTCTCGCTTCATCAATAATGCACAAACAAACACGCGCAGCGCAGGAAAGCCGCGAGCGGAGAAAGGAAACGGACCGCCCGTGACGCTGTCGAACGTGACGACGATAATTGGTAAACGATCACTTCATTTTCGTCCGCGGCAGGTGGATCGGCCGGGAAATTTTGACTAATAATAACAATCGTGTCGTATCGCTTTCCACTTGTTACCAATTAATTTGTCTGCCGCTTCCAGCCGCCTCGGTCGGCTCGAGTTTTCCCTCATGTTTTATCCTCTTCCCCACCGCAGCTGGTGACTGCCGAAGGGGGCCACGGCATTGATAATGATTAATGAAATTAATTCACCCATGAACGCCTGCCCACTTGAATGCCGACCGAAAGGCAGGTGTTCAACCTTGTCGAAGGGAAAACAAACAGAGCCGCGCAATTCGAATCCAGCTTCGTTTCGTTTCATCGTGACTCAGCCGGCTGGAACTGTTTGCCACCAAAACCATCCCTTTTATCCTGGGGAGCTTTAGCCATAGACAGTAAGATTGATATGGTGTGCTAAGCATCGAATTTCTAAACACCCACTACAATAAATCATTTTAGCCTTTGGCCATATTACACACTCACACACATACGCACGAGTACGAATACACGCGAGTTGGCATTCACAATGAAACATAATCCCCACGCAGAGCGCCCAGCAATCGGATGTTAGGCGAGGCGAATGGAAAGGAAAATGTTCAAATTTCAAATGCCAACAACCACGTATACCATACTTTCAACTTTCCGTGCATGTGGCATGAGCTTGCAATCCTTTATACACATTTTTCTTTGTGATTCAAAAGAAATATTTCAGTAATCATGCAGGCAAGTAGGTTTAAGACCAACATGCTCTTCCTTAATCATACTTTCTTTGGTCCTTTTGTGTTTACAAAGGTTTCACAAACACAGCTGTTTTCGGTACATTGTTTGCTTGTGAATTTTCTGAGGTTCTTGTGAATAGTCTAATCCAAACAAAATTTCAATTTTATTCTTACGCGACTAAGTGGAATGAATGAAACATGACTCGAAAATTAAAAAAAAAACATTTAAATTTTAGATTAAGCTCCCTTAAACAGCTTTGGAGCTAAACAGCACAATAGTTTAAACAAACTACAAACAATTTTGAGATATTTTCGTTCCGAAACAGGCCTTTACACACTTTTTCAATAAACCGCAAAGCTATGCCATAGATGTAACGGAAATAAAAACCACGTTTTAAAATTAAAAGCGAGGCGGAATATTAAATTTTCTGTACTTCGTCCAGGAAGAGCCAAACCGTTTATTACGTGTTTACTTAATTCGTTTTCTTCCTGGTTCATAAGCCCGAATACTCCTTTCTCGATCCCAATTATTATTTAAGCATTTGCATGCGCTCCCGTATATTTCCAAGGGCGGACAAGTTGCAATCTACATGTATCACTTTTTTGGAGCTTTCCCCTTCCATAGAAATACGCCGCATTGAGTAGAAGCATGTTTCACTTGGAATTGAATTACAAATTTTATTTTGTAGTTTACACAAAGGTTATTGACCGTTTGAAATTTTCAAACATTGTTTGAATAGTATGCAAAGAGTATAGGGGTACCGGGGAAATGCATTCAAGCGGCAATGCAAAGGTAAATTAAAGCAATCTTCTGAGGTTTTAAATTCAATTTCAACTCAACAACAACAACACGCATCTCCTTCAATCCTTTATCTAAAGCAAGGGCGGGTAAAAAGGTTGGTTAAGCTATAGTTTCATTGCGGAAGTTTTTTTTTTCCATAGCTAATATAAGCCAACCAGAGCAATCATCAACATTATCGTTATCACAACAGTAGTCACAGTTTTCCTACATTCATCAACGTCCATGAGTCACTTGAGACTTTTTGAACCAACCAATTGTTCGTTCAGTTTGTGTTTTCATTTCATTCCAAGTTATCTAACAATGATGTTTGAGATGCAAACTTCTCACCCCGGGGATCTTCGAATGTAGAAGGAAAAACAAAGAAAAAATCAACCCGCTCCAAGACGGTGCTCGTTAGCTGGTACTTTTTTGATAAACGACCCTGCTCCACTGCCCGGGTCCAACTCCCCCCCCCCCCCCCCCCCCCCCCCGGTGGCACCCGTTGCCGCAACTGCAGCTGACGGGAGCGGCGGAAATGAATGAACAATGTTTGGTACAAGCAAAAGCTCGTTGCAAAGCTAAAAAGCCGACAAGCCACGGCTATACAGTTCATAATAAATAAATGTCATACTTTCTTAGGGCGAAGCGTGTCACTTGCACCAGTGCCTTTCCATTATCTCGGCGGTCGAGTAGGTGGCCGCAAGAACGGAAAAGAGAGAAAAAAAGAACCTTAATAGAGAAGGAAAAGTGAGAACGAGAACATCCTCGAACAATGCCGACGATAGTGCTGATGGTGGTTGACCAACGCAGCGTGTCCTGTCTTGCCCTGGCAAAAGGCGAAAGAAAGCTTTCCGAATCGGTTAACCACAAAATTGCACACTTTTCATGACCTCCCTTCTCTGCATACCCAAACAAACACTCGTAGCTGCGGCCTGAAACATGATGATGTTGATGACTCTGACGATGATGAGTGCAGCGAGGTGTTGCTTAGAGAAAAGTGGAAATAGCTACGCGGGGAAAGGAAAAGAAAACAGGTGCAACAAGGTGCAATACTCTATGGCCGGCACAATAATCAACCTGTTGGTGGGAGCTTATCCTTTTCATGATGGAGTTTTTTTTTCATTTTTGTTTATTATTTGGTTTATGCCTCGATTCCGAAGTTCACCGCTGCACCACAGACACACAGTGGTCGGAAGCGGCGAATTTTGCTTGTATATTATTTTTACTCCCGCACCAGTCGGTCGCGTTTTTCACACCCACGGCAATGGGCCGGCCCGGGAAACGTACTATAACGAACGAACGGAACGAGCATAATCAGACTCGGTGCCGAAAGGCAACACCTGCAGGAAAATGCAGCGCAACGGCACGGCCGTTTTTCCATACACGATGCCAAGGTACTGCGGGCGACGATGATGTGTGCCCGCCTGGTATCGCACAGTTTCCGACCCGGGATGGCATGAATTAAAGTTTTTTTTTTCCTTTTGCTTTTCCTCTATGCTGCTCTCAACCTACATATAAACTCTCTGTTTTTTTTTATCTTTCTCTTTTCCGCGTGAAGTCATTTACCGAACCGAACATGTGCAAGCGACCTGTCTCCCTGCATGCCTATATTAGCTGTGCACATTCCGCCGAACTGCAGAATAACGCAGCGGCAGCAGCACTGACCTGCGTGAAAGATTTCCACCAACCGCGTTCAATCCACCCGGCTAGGAAGCGCCGGAGAAAAGCAAGTCCTAACACAAATTAATTACCAACAGTTAGTTTCTTGTTCAACTAATACCAGTTCCTGGGGGGATTCCCAAGATAGCTGGTGGCTCAAAGTTTGCTTTTTGTTTCATTCGAAGTCCAAACACCGGAAACTTCTGCTCTGGAAGAAATGCGAATAGTTCGTGCTCCATTTTCATCGTGTAGTATGTTTGCAGTGTAATTACAAAATGATCAGAAGCAACTAATAATTGATCTAGATCATTATACTATTTCATGATTTTATGTCCTTTATGCTGCATTGCAGTTCAAAGTGGTACTGTATCAACTCATTAAATCATCATAATTCACTTTGAACTAGTCTAACTAGTCCGTAATGAACTAACATTTTGCTTTTGAGGCAAAACCATTCGCATTGTCTTTTATATAAACATTTATTTGTATGCATTTGATGTATGCACCCAGCATAGGTTCAACATTTAAAATATGATGTATAAATTACGTCTGAAGATCGATGAGATTCCAAATTTCTAGGACAAAAAAAACTAAAGGTTATAGAAAAGCCACAATAAATTAAAAGTAAACATACGTTTCCGTCCATTTCAAGCTCTTTAAAGCATTTATTTGGAAAAGGGGTGTACCTTTTGTTTTATAATAATGAAAAATTTTTGGATTCGTAAAGAATTTGGCCAGACTTATCGGATGCTATGGACAAAAGAATCCTCATGGCTCCAGGACTGATGAGTGGACCAGGGAGGGCCAGAATTTCTCACTAATAAGAATAGGTGAAACAGTACCTGCTCCTATGCGCCTTGCAAATTTCCACTATCATACGACGAGTCACCAAATAATTGAAACCAATTTTTCTTGCAGATAATCGTGTACAGAAAGAAGTAAAAATATTGTGTGCTTAAAAGAACTTAACAAAATAAAAAATCATTTAATCCAAATGAAAAATATTATAATTGATTGATGAAATAATTTTAAGTAAACAGGTTGATTACTGAATTTTCTACCTCTATTTTTGGTCGCGAAAATTATGTTCTCATGTAATATGTTTATTTTACCAAAACTGCTTCTCTATCAATGAACCAATTATAAGTTTAGTTTGATTTTGTGTTTAAAGATCCAAAATAGAGCATTTCAATATAGATAGAAATCGTATATCGCATAGAAATTTGTTTTTATATAACTTAAGAAACGAGCAAAATCTTCATTGCAACGCCAGAGTTCGCTAAAAAAGTTAATTTAAAGAACAAAGTCAACCAGGATTCGAATCCAGGCCGAACCTTGTTCGATAAGGGAAATGTCCAATGTGATAAAATATATTAAGCTTGATTTGATATGAAATGTTGTATGCTTATATAAAAGTTAATCTTTCTAAAGATTTGAGCAATACGATGCCACCGGCACACCCTACCAATTCAGCGCACGAAACCGTAAAACTAATTATTTTCTTCTAGCTCCAACTCTCTTACTTACCCAGTTCTCAACCGAGAAGCACGATCGATGGGGCTGTGGTGATGCGAAGATGTCAACCACTTCTGGTTCGTCTCCGCCCGGGCTGAGATGCAAAAACAATGCGCCAAACTTGATCCAAGCTCCTCCGGCGCACTCCGCTTTGTGCCTCAAATCTTGCCGTCACTTTTCCGATAACCACTCAGATACACCATTGACATTGATGGAAATTCATCACCGCCAGCTAAACGAACGTGCGGAAATGAGATTTTGTGTTGAAGATTTGCTAAATGATTACGAGATCGTCAAATCTTGTCCACTGCCCCACGGACAATCCCGGAAGTGTCCCGGGCTGCCTTTCTGCTCACGCTCCCAGGAAATACTTTGCTAATAAGCGAGTTTTGTCGTGCTTTCTTCCGAGAAAACAAGCGCACGGGACGAACGGAATGCGTAACAATCCCGCTGGCGTTAATCAAACGTGGTGCAAAGCATTGGAGAGGGAAACGGCAAACTTTCTTTGTCCAATATAAATCACACGACTAAGAAAACCACAGACAGTCGCTTGCGGACAGCATGGGAACTAGTGCAACTGCTTAATGACGACCAAACCGATCTACTTAACATTTGCCCTGCCCCCGCAATAGAAAGTTTTGGTCTTTTGGTTTGGCAAGACTCACAAGGTGCCCGAGAGCCAGTGCTCACGTTGCGCCAAAGAAATTGACAAAGAAACATTCACCGTAAGGATATCGCAATGGAGAAAATGAACAGATTCTTGTAGATTCTACCATACACGCCAGTACGCGACAATGGTCGAAAGAGAAATTTCTGCTGTTCTCTCCATGGTTGGCCAACACCAAACCGTAAAAAAAACCATTATGCTACACTCACAGCTACCAAGTTTCGAAAAAGGAAATATTAAAAATTTAAACAAAAACTGGCAAGCAAAATGAAGAAAGTTATGAACCGGTCCCCCGTTTGGGAGGGCAAAAACACAAGTTCCACGACGGCGCAGATGTTGGCGCCGACTTTCTAGTCGAAACTGTTCGAGACCGGCTGCTCCCCGCGGGAAGGAGCGCAAACACGACGACGATGACGGCGACGACGTTATTAAAATTCACTTTCGCACATTTATCACACAATTGGTTATCCCCGATCCCCATCGAACCCCGGGGCATGCCCGTCTAGCGCAAAAAAGGAAACGAAAGGCATCGGTGCGTGAAACTAATTTCTTTCCGATAGGTTTTTGTGCGCCCGAAGCGGCACCTCACCGACGACAACGGCGCTTTGTCCTTCAAGGACAACCCGCGCGAAGAATGGCGCCGTAATCGCGCAACGTGCGCTTTGTTCCGGAGTGCGGAGCGAGCGATGAAAGGATCACATGGATCAGGACCTTCTTGCCACAAACACACACACACACATAGGAGCATCAGTGAGCCTGCACAATCGCGAAAGGCTTGGGGAAAAGGAGGATCTACCACGGATCCTCTCGGACCCGGACAAGGGTGGCCATGTGTTTTTCTGTATGCCTTGGCCCATCGTCCTTACCGCAATCAAACCACAATCTTCCACAGCTCGTCTAACCGGATAATGATTTATGCTCTACGCACTTTTCCAATTTCACCACCAACGGATCCTTTTAACGATGCCGGGGAGCAATACCCTAGGGACGCGTAAAGTATCAAACAAGAAAGAGGGGGAATGGGGGGGGGGGGGGTCGTGGAAACCAGATGCCCGACAGAACGAAATATTCACGCTGAAAAGGATACAGCAATGAAGCGATGAAAAACTCATCACAAAAATACATTTAATACAGTCGATAAGTTATGGGAATTTCCCAGCAGCCGTCGGAAAGAAAAAGGGACAAACTTGCTGGGATGTGACTGCTTGCGGTTGATCACACACCGTTGTCCCCTTTTTTTAAACTTATCCTTCTTCCCTGGGACTGGCTCAAGCACAATTTTGCACCTTCCGGCTTTGGCAATTCTTATTGGACTACTTCCAGGAAGTCGAGAGGACCGAAAGCGCGCAACACGAGGGAAGTAAAAACTTTCGCTCCCAGGTATGTTCGCCAGGGGCTGCAAACAGTAATTTGCGTATCCTCCGAGGGTGGAAATGGAAGCGGAAACCTGCGTCCCACCTTGAAGTGGTAGGGGCGACCCCACGCGCGCAAAAACCACCCACCGCCACCGCCTACAGTGGTTTAACAGGTCTTTTATCAAAACCCTGCTCCAGATTACACGCCTGTCCATTCACACACACACACACACACACAAACGCTGTTAGTGTCCACTGATTGAACAATTCAAAACTAGATCCCCCACACGCTGATACCAAGGCGCAGGGACGTACGTTTTCCCAAGTCCCCGGTTCATGGGAGCACGGAATCTCGTCGGCAGCGGCACTCGATTTTCACAGCACGCAGTCTACGCGTCCGAGTCCGATAACGGATGCGTTTTTTTTTTCTTTCACGTGAAGCACACTTCCGACTGAGGTTACCCGTCGGGCAGCAGCATACGGTTTTTCAGCACAGCAGCACCGGAAAGGACGACAGCGTTGTGCTCGGCGAGAAAACAACCAACACTTGTGACGGCCCTGGAAAAACTGATAAGCCAAGCCAGCCGGCTTCTGCTCCACGGCGAACAGTCCGAGTCCGAAGATCCACGGGGAGAGAGAGAGAGAGAGAGAGAGCCTGCGACGGTGCAGAGCGAGAAGGCAAGCTACAAAAGAGGGCAGAAAGGAGTGAGAGTGCAGGAGTGTGTGTGGGTGAGTGTGAAAAGGTCAGAGAGTTAATTCTGTGAGGAGCTTTTTCCCGAACGATCGAACGAGAGAATCGCAGCGCGTTGTTCGTTCGGCCAAAAGCTCGCCACTTGTTGACAGTTCGAGTCGCCAATCGGAAATTGGCGAGAGCCGCTCGGAAAAGCTCACTTGTCTCCCCTGCTCGCGTTTCTTCCGATATCTGTAACGACGCTGCGTTCAGTACACAAGTACGAATGTTTTCGGCAGCCCGCATTTAGTTTCTTGCCCTTGCCGTGGGCCGGTAGCAAAGTTATTCGTCACCATGACCTACGAAACGGGCGCGATCCGCTGGTAAACTAATACGGCACGCACAGGCTGCTAAACGCCGACGGGGTGGAGGGCGTGCCGGAAAATGGCCGGACGGTGCGGGAATCCCTGCACGAACGCACGTTTGCGTGCCGTTTCCGTTTTTGCCTCATCCAATTACTGCTCTCGATTTCTGTCCTCGTTATTAGTATGGATTATTGTAACATTCACGTTGTACGGGGGTGTTGTTGCGTCTTCGCGAAAGGAAGAACAAAAAAGCACACACCACCAGCGTCTGTTCTGTGCGAAAATGAGCCGCAAAATAATTAATAAAAAGAGCTTACCACTTCTGTCCCTGGGGGGGTTTTTCCACGAATCATTCTTACACATCTAATGTTGCATGCATTATAACAGTCCTTATTTGCCTAACGATGTTGATACAATATTGAAGAAACCAAGGACCGATTGGATTTTTTTTTGCCATAAAAATCACAGATTTGCCTGTGAATCTGAACCTTAAATGATTTCTTATCTTCTCATTACTAGGCCATTCTTCCTAACTCCGCATATCAGCCTAAAAATATAGATCACCTTAGGTTTCAGCTTGACAAAGCGCAAATGAGCAAAATTGCATAAAACGTTATGAAAATAATTTTTAAATTATTAAAAACAGTTTTCCTGTCTTTATATAATATAATATAACGGACTTAAGATGCTTATTAATTCTGCCCTCGTCAGTACAGCAACTTTGCTTTCCGTAATAAACTACAACATTTGTCAACCAAACATGGCACGAAGATTGATAACTGTCCGAGGTGGCAGTTTTTGTAGTTTTTTCCCTGATGACCAAAAGATGATAAAAAAACATTACTCAGTAAGATGTAAAAAAAACAATGAAATTAGTGAAGACATTGCTTTTAGCCTCACATTAAATCTCTAATGCGACTTAATTGAATAGTTATACACCCTCACTGTGGCTATACTTATACTTTGTGAAAAAAAAGTGTATACTTCTTTCTTAAGAACGGGGAAAAGTTGAAGCAGCCAGTAGAAAAAATATCGATCATCTCCACGCAACAAGTATCATGTTAACATAAAAATAAATGAATAAGATACTAGACAGTGGTACTAGACAGATTTTCGGTTCACAAATCATCAATTTGTGAGCTGTTACATGTTATTATTGTAAAATAACGAAAGGATTATGTAGATAATTCTTTCCGTAAGGTTTTTTGTGGAGACAACACACAAACAATATTTAATTTGGCATCTCAAACATGTTTAGCTCTAATAAACATGTTATTGTAACACATTGAGAAGCAGTTTGTTTTACGTAACAAGACTCAAATGGTATATTTTTTTAATTTACGATGGAGCCGCCCAGTATGTGATAAACTTAAGGTTGCTCTTTAGGAAAGGCAAGAACAAACATGTATAGAAATATTTATGGGCATGTAAATGAAGGTTGCCCTCGAGTTCCCCTTTAAATGGCAATAGGTTTTTTAATTTTACTATGTTTTTTTTTTATTTCAAATTTTTATCGAACAATTGGTACATATTTAGAAAAGCATTTAATGGGAATTTTTCCCTGTTTTTTTGTAAATGTCGATTTTGCTAGTCCGATCTCAGAACGGCGGAATTTATTTTAGTTTTTTGTGTATTTCACAATAACCGGGCTTATAAGCCTAAATGATCTTGTATAATATTAACACTTAGGAACGAATTTGACTGATGACACAACGTGATTAAAAAAAAAGGTTTAATGTATAATAATTCCTTAAATAAGACGTGTACTCCTTAACTGATTGAGATAGTACAGTACAATATTGGGCTAGACCATGGAAACCGTTTGAATAAATATCGAGTTTTTTTTTTCATCCACTTAATCCTAACAACCCTAAGGCTAACGAGCAGTAGAGAACCTTCATGCACGTGAAACTAAGTAAACTCACTGGAAGGTCTTATCACAAATCCAAATGTCCTATAAGCTTTGCGCACCAACTGATCAATGTTATCGAGAAGGGTAAGTCTTTGATCTAATCAAATCCCAAGTTCTGTTACGGTAGAGAAAAAAAAATCCGAGTGTCTGAAGCATCTAGCATCTGAAACCTCTTAAATTTAGGCGTCATCTAAGTCTTCTAATTTTGAACTTGTGGTTTGAGAGAACATGTTTTATTTAACACTTTACATTTTAAATTTGCTGCAGGTTTCATTCCTGTCGGTGCCCATTGTGCTTTGGCTGGTGGAATCCTTTCACCAAGGTATTAAAGGTTGTTAAAGCTAGACTAATTCAACACTAAAATTTTCGAAATTCTCCTTGATCGTCTACGTGCAATCCTAATTACACGTTTGTACGATATTTTATCGTACATTAATTTTGGGATTACATTTTTACGTTCTCTTCACACTCTGTGCCCAAACCTGCAAAACTTTACCAAATCAATGAAGTTCAAACTTTGTTAGGAAATCAATGAAATCAATGAAGCATGTGCAAGTTATCCAAAACGATTGGTGTTTAATTTTAGTCCAATCAAATAGTTAAGCATTTGTCTTGGTAGTATAGTTGGGGAATCAAGATTTGTCCATGATTAAATACAGACGCTTAACATATTTCTATCTTGCCGAAACTTCCCCTTAAACACTCACAATCATCACCTTTTGTTGCTATTGATCCATGATGTGAAAACAGCTTGATCATGTTCACGTAAAGTTAAATGAAAACGTTCCAAGAATATCTTTTGAGTCTAAACTATCTTGTGCAACCCCACTTTGCCGTTTGCCAAAACGATCCTTTGGAGTTTTCCACGATTTTCGGTGACAACATCTTTGTTGAACGATTCTTGAATTCGGCATCATTTTTCTGCGTGTACGGGCAGGTTTAAAAACAAGACACCATTTCTCTGCCGTGCGTACTGATGAATATAAAACACATAAATTGTATCAACACATAAAAAGTGTTTTTTTAAATAGCAACCATATTTCAACGAACAAAAATACACTTATTTTTTATTTCAAAATCGAAAAGGGAGCCGTATGTTTTTTTTCTAATGAAAAGATTTAAAGGGTAATTTTTCAAAAGTCGCAAAATTGGTAGCGTTTTGTCAGCGCATGTCAGTCTTCCTAGGCGCTTATCAGCCGATGTGTTATAAATATTCCATCTTTCCAATTGTATGTTTCCTAAAATGCATTAAAATTGGTGCCAACACACCGAAACTCCACAACAACAAAAGTAAATACTATATAACCAACATTCATAATAGGCGTTCCTTTTCTAGCACTAGATGAATACATCTAGAATCATTCAAAATCAGAGACCGCTAGACTCTTAGGGATGAGCTCATTCTTTTGAACATGAGTGAAATCGAACGGACAAAGAAAACAGATGAAAATGCGCGTTTGGCTCGGAAACATAAATTCCCTTTGATACCGGATACGTGACGATTTGATGCCAAACCCGACTGTTGCAGGCAGGGGCTGCTGGCGCTAGGATCTTGCACAGTAATCATAAATATATTTGTAACCAACACCAGCCGAGCCTGCTGTCAGTGAAAGGCGAACGCAAACCATATTTTACTTCTGTTTCAGCATTTCAAATTCCCATCTGCGTGTTTGGAAAATGTAGAAGAAATTTATATTTCCTTTCCCCATCGATCGTTCGTACCGTGTAATGACACTTTGATTGAAAGATCAAGTTCAACCGAATAACTGAACCAGCACGAAGAGCCTTAACAGGAGATTTCATTCACTTTTTCCCCAATTCTCTTCCTCCCTATCGTTATCCATAAACACCATGGCTTCTTAAAATCACTTCCTCGGGATGATTGATCTGCAAATACATCGGTAACCAGTCGACGCGTAGTTCCAATCGTATGGTCCCGTAGAAAACCCCACCATCCATCCATGGTCTAAAAATAGACGCACAAAAGATTGATTTTCCATTTTAAACTTCAATCCGTTCCGTTTTCCCGTCAATCGCTCCGTTTCTTCGCACGACAGCTTGGTCGCATAGGGAAAGCTGGATCAATTTTACTTTTCCCACCCTTTTTGTCCGCGGCGCCATTTCATTTTTTACTACCATTTTTTCTTCACCGAGTTGGTTCCTGTTTTTTTTTTTTGCCCTGCTGCTCTCCCGTGTACCAATAAAATGTAAATTTGGTTCATTTCATACCCAGTCGACTTCATTGGAACTGTTTGAGTACCTTACAAGCGGAAAGAGAGGCTCTTTGTCCTTATCGGCTTCGGGCCCGGTGAGAAGCTATTTCCATTTCGGCCAAAAGTGTGCTCGATTGGAGGTGTCGAAGAGGTAGGACAGTAGGTGCAGAAATAATCGCGATGAACGATTCTGATTTTTTTTTCAACTCACTTGACAAACTCAATCATCCGTTTCGGCTGCTTCGATCACAGTTTGAATGTCATTTTTCTTACCTCAAATATTTATCTTGCCCCAAACCAAGACGATTAGCCGGGCAAGAATGGACACGTTTTCGAAGGGAAGAGACAATCTTGAGGTGTACTGTTTTGAGTAAATAATTTTACAGGATGCCTCAGGTATGTGTCTTGCTCATCTCAGCATTTAGCAGTTGCATGTGGAGCAAAACCGAAACGATGGTTTTATGGGCCGCGTGTTTCGTACTCCCTTTCTCTCGCCTGCTACTCCTGGTGTCACATGTTTGTTCTAAAATCATCGTCTAAAAGGACTAGACGGAGAATTGTTTATTTTACCCCATTAAATCAAACAGCAAAGCCACAAATTCGGAAACATTCTCACAATGGACCGAGCTCAAAGCACGTTGGATGAACACAGATTTAGATGCAGATGTTCCGAAATGTCGCGAAGAAATGGAAAACTCAGGTGGAATGTGGAAACGACAAAAGTAACATAAAATGAATGAAAAATGTGATAGGCATGATGGTAAAATAAATTGAATAATAAATAAATTTAGATGGGTACAAACGTGGTGGCTTTATGGGACTCAGTTGAAAGTTTGTAATAATCTTTGAAATATCAAATTAGCTGGTCGTTTTATAAAATTAATTTACTTGTGTTCATTCGCCTATCTGTGGTAGCAATGTTGAACAGTAAAATTAAGTACAATCTTGTTAACAGCTAGAAGTGTTATTTGCTATAACGTCCAGACATAGTATAATATGCTCCAAACTTGATCCAAGCCAACATCCTCAAAAATATGCAATGAAATGTGTAGCTATTGCAACGAATTTTTTTTTTTTTTTTCATACTATTCAGAAACAGCGAGCTTTCTTGGTCGTTTGTGAATCTACTTCATGTAGCACATTAAAACATATCACAGGAAGGATTTCAGAGCAGGTAGTGAAAAGAAAGGGGAAAGAGAGCATCTATACGGACAACAGCGGCCACCGATTAGAGATTAAGTGTAGCACATTTCTGTCAATCACATCTCCGAGCCTTGTGACGACCGAGCATTTCCGACAGCCGGCCATGTCTTCTTATGCAGGGAAATAAGCGGTATTCGGTAAGTCTGTTATTCGTTCCAGAATAGTTTTGATTTTATTCATTGAATTAAAAGATTTCAGATGACTTGATTCTTGTAAAACCTTCAATAATAAAACGATTTAATAAATTTAATATCAAATAGACGATGAAAAAAGAAACGAGCAAAGCGGGAGTTATGTTTACTGTATGTAGATTTTTTAGATTTATATTTAAATTTTGCAAATCAAATATATTGTAAAATCTGCCTATTCGAAGTATCAACCAAGAATTTTGTACCGTACTCGGTTATCATGTTAAACTTACTACTGACTTACATACAAGCTCAAACGTATTCAGGGCACTATTTTATACATGTTGGACATTTTGTTTCACTGAACCATACCAGACAGAAGAACTTAAATCAACAGGTATTTTTATTGGTACCAACAAAGAGGAATTTTATTTTATTTATTCAGTTTCTTACCTCAAGGAGGCCTATTCTTACGTTTCTGCCAGCAAAGCCATAAACTGGACGATCGCTTCTGAAAAATAAAGCAAAAGAGAGGGTGCTTCCCTCAAGAGCACCCAAGACCAGCTCACGTCGGCTGTGTTGAATGGTGTCTGGGAAATCCAACAGCAAGTTGGAAAAGTAATACCGCAACTTTTATCAGCCACATTCGCTTACATCACACAAAGACGATGGGGTACGTTCGCGCTTGTCTGTCTCTGCTTCCGCCGTGGAGCAACATTGTCTAAACGACTTTGCCTGAAAATGTGCTCACTCTGTGCAGCTGAGCACCACATCTTGAAGTAAAAGTCTGGTAGTCCCGACTGCCAGCTGCCACCAGCCCATAATACCCTGCGCACCCCTGGGGGATCAACATTTCGGATGACTTGCTCAAGGACAGGAACTTGTCGATAGTTCTATGATTTCTTTTATTCACCATGGACGCGCTTTTGTGTAGTTTTTTTTTTTTTTTTTCTTTACGGATTGTCTTTAAGCGAAACAAGCATATCAACAAGCAATCAGAAACGTTTGTGATAATTTCTCATATGGAATTCAATACTCCGCCTAAAACATTCACCATAACCATATCCTCCCCCGGATTTGTTTTTGAATAATGACTACGATTGTGTATCTACCAGCAAAAAGAATGAAAGATTGTAGTTTAATGTATTTGGAATATAAGTGGTACACCCGAAAACTAACTGGTGCACCAGAATTAGAACTAACAATTCGATGAGTCTGGGAAAGATGTGACTTCCAAGCCTGCAAATATGTGTAAGCCCTATGTGATGTTATCACATTTGATAATACATTAGGTGTTGGTAAAGTAAACGATATAGTACTTATGTCCACATTTGAATCCTCTTTTTCTGATTCAATCAAAATCAGCTGGTCATACTGAGTATCTTGGAAAAAGGTTTCTTCTGGATTTTCTGAATGTGTTTCATGATAACAAAAAACACTCACAGATTTGTTTGGTCATGGCCAAAACGTGGGACTGAAGTAAAATTCATACTGAATTTACTTACTGCACATAAGCCTGCGTCTACACACGCTAAAACCGCTCCTAGACATAGCGCGAAAAATGCCCCAGGTAGTGCGAATTGCACAGCCCGAAGCGAAACTCCATATGCAAAAAACCGATTTCGTTCACGCTGTGTTTATAAACTGCGAAACTACCACTGAGTGCGATCGGACGCAATTGCTCAATTTTAGCCAAGGTTGTTATATCACCATCTTGGTTTGAACTGAAGTTGCCCAATTTGTAGTGCGCTGAAACTATCCTTCGAATGTAAACAAGTGAATAATTTCGATTTTGTGAACGCTTCAAGTTTTTATAACAATTTTAGTCCGGGTAAGGTTAAATGTTCAAGTCAAAAAAAGGAATGATTCACATTTTCACTTTTACCTGCTGCCGGTTTCAAAAACGTAAACAAACTGTTCTGTACCGCATTGACAGATCGGACGAATAAGTTCGTTCGCGCTGGTATTCTGGCAAAACTGGGCTACTTTTTACTCGTTCGCGTCGGGCGAATTTCGCTCTATGTTTAGAGGGGATATAATGATTTGCTTGCCAAAGTGAAAAGGTAGCTCAGTTTTTACAAAACATGCTGCGCCAACGAGCGCGAAAGAGGGTTATAGACCAGTTTTTTTGAATCACCAGTTGCATATCGTGCAACCTAAATTATGCATGCTCCTTGATTATGCATGCTCCTTGATAACACAAAACTGTTCACAACATATTTTTATAACTTAAAGCTCTTATATTTACTCCAATTTCTTGTTTTAACAAAGTAATTTAAGCAAGATCAAACATTTCGTACGGCATCGTTTTCGTTTTCGTCTGGAATGACAGCTCAAAGTGAACTACAAGGCCCGGCATGGGCAATATGGCGTCCATTTGGCAAACCGCCAAAGTTTGGCGTCAAATACACACAGCGCCAAGAAACAACCATTTTTTATATAGAGTTCGTCGTGTTGATTTGGCAGATTTGACAAGTTTCGCTTTGGCATAAATCATGATGTGTCTAGAGGCAGGCTAAAAGCGCGTATACACATTGAAACATTCTGTGACACATTCGGCTGAAACGTTTTTTTTGACATTCGATTTGAGGGGAAAGTATAACAGTAGAACAGTTTCGAGCCCGGGTTGACATGTTTTGGAACAGGATTATGTTTAAAAGCGCGTATACACATTGAAACATTCTGTGAAACATTCGGCTGAAACGTTTTTTTGACATTCGACTTGAGGGGAAAGTATAACAGTAGAACAGTTTCGAGCCCGGTTTGACATGTTTTGGAACAGGATTATGTTTAACGAATTTCCACAAAACAAAATCTTAATTCGAAACATTTTCATTTTTTTTGTTTATTTCATGCGAAATTATACTTGATTTCGATGTCAATAATTATGAGTGTAATTAAAACAATTTTTTCTTAACGGAAACACAACTGATTCGGCTAAAATGATATATTTTGGGCCAAATAGTTTTTGGGTTTTGTGGAAAACAAATCTCCACATTGAAACAAAAATGAGAGGAAAAATTGATAAACCATGTGTCAAATAAGTTGTCAAAATTATGTTTCGGCCGAATGTTTCACAGAATGTTTCAATGTGTATACACGCTTTAACAGTGTCAATTATCAGACAAGGGTTTCTGATTACTAGTGATTATTTGTTCCACCTCAAACGCTTTCCAAAAATAACTTACAATCAACAATTCCGGTCTAGAAACGATTTGTATCAGGTATTCTCTTAAACACATTTTTTTACCCAAACCCCCTTTCCCGTTTCCCCATCCCTCTATGGACTATTTTACGAGTATACCAGTTCAAGTCCAGAGACATATCGTTTAGAAAACTCTAACTACCGTTCCGTTTCCACAAAACGATAAAAAGTTCGCGATGTGTTGTAGTTCCGCTAGGTTCAATATGTTTGGTACAGGCCGATTCTCTCAACACTAGCTAAATCATCATTTGGGTTGGGCATTTGTGTTTGGTTTGTTTGTATTCTTGCCTGATTTGTGTTCGAATTTCCATACTATCCATATTCCTGTTCTGTGTGTCTTATTTGTGTTCTAATCTGATAGCAACGATGGTTTCAATCGGATCATTCATCGTTCCATCGTTAGTGTGCATTTTGTTAGCGTTAAAATCAGGTAAATAACAAGTGGCTTAAACAAACGTTGTGCATGATTCAACCAAATGTTCGACTTCCGATAGGTGAAGCAATCTGGTGCTATCGATGTAACTCGGCCACGCCTGGTTGCGGCGAGAAGTTCAACTGGCGCGGAATCGGCTACCTCGGCGATCCCTGTCCCGAAGATGACGACATCTGCGTGAAGGTGATCGAGCGAAAGGGTACCCTCGAAACGTACACCCGCGATTGTCTGAGCTCACTGCAAGGGTTCCGCACTGATATACCGGCGGACAAGTACGAGGGATGTCGCAACGCCGCTAAGGACCATAATCTAGCACACTATGTCAACACATCCATCAAGGAACTGGATGTCAAGCGGGACCACTTCGATTCGACCACGTTCTGTTTCTGTTTTCTGGACCATCGATGCAACAATGCACCGGCATTCGCTAATGGATCGGCTTGGAAGCTCATTACCTCGTTAATGATAGCTATGGGTGCCATTCTCCGAACATTCTTTTAATTAACCCGCAAAGCTCAAACCCAACTCAACAGAAACGACGTAAGATTAAGCACGAGAGAATTAGCTGCCCTTGCTGAACCATTCTCACAAAAGTACATTCCATCCAAATAGTTTTGAAAAGGTTGAAGCTCATTACTCTCTTCATGGTAGTTATGAAATTCAGGCTCTGGAAGCTATTCAATTTGCTAGCGCAACGAAAATCTCAGAAAAAAATCTAAACTATTTGCATAAAAGTGCATTCCGTCCAAATAGTTGTAGTGATTGTATTGACTCCGTCCAAAACGATGATAAGATTTTTAAATAAACAAAAAGAAAATTTAAATTTAAATAGTGTTGATTTGTTCGTCCAACCATAAGAACTAACACTAAAAAACTCGGGTGTACGAGTATAAAACTGATTTCAGCGCCAGTAAATGCCAAAATATTGAAAACGGTACAGATGGTAAGTCAGGATCTTAGGCACTTTTTGTATGTTAAAAAAATTAAGCCTTGAGTAGAAACAGTGCTCAAGAAGGCAATAAAAAAAATTGATCGGGAATATGTTTAAAACAGCGCGTATTAAGCGCTTTGAAAAGAAGCGATTAAAATAACCACTTTTGGGCAACATTAGGTATAGCTTATTTTTTTTCGCGGAAATTGCTAAGCCCACTGGAAAACTAGAAAAAAAAATTGGAATGTGTTGTTTTAGATTAGAAGAACAGCCTTCATTTTGTGAAAAATGATTCTTCGTTTAGGAGATATTTAAAAAATAAACTGAAAACGGTCAAATTGGCCGCTAGGGTGTCCAGGCAAACTGCATATTTTTAATTCCGCATTCGCTTTATACTCAACGTTAAGAAAGATGTTGAAATCATATTAAAATTGAATTATTGAAATGGCGTCGAATGAGTTGCACATTGTTAGACTTTTATTTTTTTGTTAATTTTATTTTCTCTCAGAAATTGTCCAAGCCATAGTTTTCAACTACACTGGATCTTGTTTTTTTTTTTTTTTTTTTTTTTTTTGTTAGACCATCACATTGACGTTAAAAGAAGTTGTAGCAGCTTCAACAGCATTCACAGTCAAGCGTCTACCATAATCTCAGATTTCAGTAGCGGCTAAATAACTCAACTAACGACAAACGTATTGCTTGGGCACACTGACGGACGCGGTGGAGCTACACTGCTGACACTATGTGCGAATGGTAAGTAAAGCTTTTGGCGCAGGCTATTTTCGCATAGCTTGGTTCGTTTTCCGATGATCTCTCCAAGAGAAATCCCTAATTAGTACACACGGGATGATGTCTAATACACGGGGTTGCATAAAGTCTTTTACATTATCTTTTTTCTTTTACACCATCGCAAGGAAAGGCTCCCAAACAATACCAACACGTTCTACGGGTTAATCTAAATGTCTCTCTCCTCCTAGGCTTGAGTGGTGCTCGTTTCTGTTAAACCGTAGCCTACTCGCCTAGTAGGCAAAGGTTCGCTCCATCGGATAGCCCAGCTTTTCGAGTGCCGGAATGCAGGCATAGTTAACCATCGGCGGTGGTCCGCACATGAGCACCAACGACGACGGAGATGGAGGGAAAAGCTGTGCAGTGATCATCTCGTCCGTGATAAAACCCTTGCCCTGGGTCCATTCTGGTTTCGGACGGTCTAGCGTGTACCACAGTTTGAACTGCTCCGGAAACCGGGTGGCGAGATCATCCAACTCCGGCTTAAGCAGGATGTCGTCTTCGGTCTACAAAGGTGAAATGTTCAAAGGTTAATAAACGAATATTAAAAGTAAATGAAATTGTTTTTTGCGAAAGTCTACATTTTCACAGACAAACAAACTACCTGATTGGCAAAAATGAGAGATAGCTTCGTCTTATCTTTTTCGGAATGTTTCAGTACTTCACGGATCAGCTGAAGCATTGGAGTGATTCCGGTTCCACCTGAAATGAATAGGAAATATTTATTTTAACTTTAATTCTACCATAATCTTTTGATACTGTAGATCCTATTCAAGAATTGTGATTCATTACGTTTCAAAACAAAATGGGAGAGGATTCTTACAGGGATATTTTCAATTATTAGATTACGGCCACACTTTTAACAAATCTAACAGCGCAAAATCCACCCATCATAACCGGTTTTGTAAACTCTTCTTATCAGCACTAATGCACGCCATAATCAATGATAAGGTTTAGTGGCAACTCATGCAAAATGAACCTACCAGCAATCAAACTGACTTGCTCAGCATCGTAGATTTGCGCGGGATCCTTGCGTAGCTTCTTGATCGAGAACCGCCCATTTCCGAGGTACTGCAGACGGCCGGATGGGCCACGGAATGCAATCTTGTCCCCGACCTGCATCCCTTCCAGGTACTGCGACATCTTACCACCGTCGGGGAACTTCGGGTGCACGTTCTTTTTGTACACCTTCACGACGAGATCGACGAAGCCGTGATCGTCGTCGCACGAGACCGGCGTGTAGGCGCGTATCACCAGCTCATCCTTGATGGTGGCGGAGAGGTGGATGTGCTGGCCAATAGGAAGGCCCAAAATGTGCTTCTCGCTCGGCAATCCGAAGCGGAAGCGACGTGTGTCGTGTGAAATTTCCTCCTTCTCAATCAGCGGCAGCATATACTTTTCCTGCGGGTCGAGCAGAGTTTTCGGCTCCTTGGAACCACCGCCCTTGGCGGTGGACGAGGACGATTTGTCCTTCTTATTGTTCAACAGGTAGTTGGCGATTGCGGCACCGACTACCACCACTACGACGCCGATCGCTATCGGGAATACCTGCAAAGAAACGTGGGTGCATGGGCAAAATTAATCAACTATTGCAAGAGTAACATTGAAGGTCAAAATTATTAACGAGAATCGATTCGCAAACCCAAGAGCTACTACTATTTGCTCGCCCTTGATTGAGCTTGCTTACAAACAACACCATCGGCTCCATGACAAAAGTGCTTCTATCTAAAGCAGCAATCGATTACAATCATGTAGAGATGCTTTACGACGACTTATTCCACCCATCCGCAATTGCAATAGCAGTGAAAAAAGGCATAGCAAAATTAATTGTTTGAACTTCAAATGGAAGATTTAGGCCGATATGGAAAGAGTGGCATACAGTATCGTATTTCAAGTATGTAATCTATGCATGCGATGTATCTATGCTCAACGCGTTGTAATCGCACTATCATTGCAAACACCGGCTTTTTGCTGCTCATTGTTTACTTGGATCCTTTTGACCACTATACCCAAAATAACGGAAGTGCGTATCGCAACGTTTCATGCCATTTCTGCACTAGGAGTCCAAAAGATTAATAAATGTCCATAGCAACCCTGCTCTTTGCACAAACACATTAGTAACACATAATTATGTAAGGGGAAGGTATACACAGTGCGGATCGTCACAGGTAAAGTTATCCACACCGCGCGATTTCAGGACAAAAAACAGCTTTCAGATAAAACTTACGTCAAAATCCAACATGTTTTCTCTCTCCCTTTACACCCGCCCTAGAAGCCCTGCGCGAGACCGAGTGCGACCAAGTGTATGCCAACAAAAGAAAATCACTCCACCGAGCCACGAAAGATGATGATAAAGCCGCCTAGATGCGTCGTCGTACGGAACGGACCCGAGCGCTACTGCGAGCGTGAAACGTTTGCCGGCTGCTGATATATTTGATGATTCGCTGACTTTCCGTTTCCTAGAGCACCGAACGGTGTACCAGGCACGCACGCTCTGGGTGTTGGTAAGGCATTAGGGGGCTATACATTATACGTAGGACGCGCCCGTGTGAATGCCAACCGGGGGGAGTTATGAGCATGAATATAGGGAAACCGAAACACACAAACAATGCCAGCGCATTCGCGTGACGATGGTGGGATGGAAAGTTTATAGCGAAATCAAAACATTGCCGAAATTGAACGGAAATAATATTGTGCAATTTATGGAGAGTGAATATTCCACCCCTATGCACAATTGTCTTACAACAATTATTTCGTTGAATGCCAGGTGGTTCACGTTTTGTTTTACTTTCCGGTAGCATATGAAATTATTACAGTTTTTATTTTTAGTTGCATTATATTATCCTGATTTCTGTAGCGCCAGATGTTGGACATTTCAAAAGGTTGTAGTGACAATATAATATTAAAGATCAATCATAAAGGGACATACTTTCAGTTAGTTCTAACTAGTTATGTACCATTAAGTGGCTTTGAATGTGCAATCATAAAAAATTTAATTAAAAAATCATATCACATTTTGAAAAACAATAAAATTGGCTTGGCAGTAGGCTCAAAGCAAACATTCTTTGCATCAAATAAACCTACTTTTGCATAGATTAAACAAAATACAAATGTATTCTCTACATCCGTAACTTCTCGATTCATTCAACAAGCCACCCCAATAGCAGGGCACCCCACAATCGGGTTAGCGAGTGATAAGGACTGCACGTAAAGATGCTCTCAACCCTTACTATACCTGATGTGGTCAAATACGCACCACTGCCCCAGTGTTTGTGAGATTTCAAAGTTTTTTTTTTTCTTCAAATAATTTCAAATCGGCTTGTCATCCCCACTCGACGGCAGTGGTGATGCACACCAGATACACCTTGCTCTTCTCCCTTCGTGCATAGCGGTTAGGGTCACGAACCACGCGGAAAAGAGCGTTGGTCGTTTGGAACAGACAGCCTAACCAAACCAGTACACATTCAAATCCACAGGCACAGCAACACGTTTCATGATCACGCCAAGGTCAGAGGTGTGTAGACGCACGACTGCACGCAAAAAACAGCTGGCGCGCTTATGTAGCTCCCTGTCCCCGCGTTGAAAATCGAGACGAACTAGGGTTTCTATTTTATTTATCTTTTTTCTTTTTATTCATAAAACTGTTAGCAGTTGATCTCGCGTGCAAGCGTACGGCAAAAATGTATCATGAAGGTGTATATTTTGCAAAACCTGATAGCCTCGGTAGAACAATATCGAAGGATAATTGCATACATTAGAAATTAGATTGAACAATCTAGTACTAGCCACGAACAGAAAAACTCTGTGTCGGTTGGGTCATTTGTTATAAAAATAAAACAAAACATAAGAACCCAACAAGTAAAGCGTAAACGAAAAGTTAAACGTTTAAAATAAACGGTTCGTCGTAAAAGCATAAATTAAATCAATTGTTTAGCAAACATATCGTAAAATCTAATATTATTTGAAGAAAGGGGCAGGTCACCTAAATCAAGAAAACAAAAATTAATTTGTCTTTAAGATCGACCATAATTGAGATTGAAGATAAGATATGTTAGTCGAATATCGTTAATGAATATTCGTAAGAAACGTAGTCAAAATGAAGCGAAAAATAGAAGTGGAATTGTTGCATAAATTAAAGTAACAACAAGCTAGATAGTTTGTTTAGATATCGAAGTTATTATGGAAATGTGTTCAGAAGCTTAAGAAACTGAAAAATCAATAATCAATTGAACAATTATGGACGCAATTGATTGATTCATGTTCTCAACAGGCACATCTGGTAACGCCACGTATCTTATCGGTCAACATGGATACGTTTCATTGATTTTGGCTACCCTGGATCAGAAAGGAGAAACCCTCCCCGGTTATATCATGCATGATTTATAGAGGGTAAAACTTTAATTAGTTTCTGCGGCTTACCTGATTCACGGTGAGCCCCATTTCGCCAATCAGGCTGCTTTCTAATATCAACACCGAAAGTACCCCACCAGCGGGCAAGATCCGAATTGAGATTATTTGAGCTGTAAAATAAATCGAGCGTTACAAAATGCACGAAAAACCGGTTTCACTGCAACGGTAGGCTCGACCGGATCGGAAGTAGCAAACGAAAGCCGGGGGTCAAACAGAACGCGATTCTGGCCGAATGATAACCAACGTCGTTTCGAAGAGAATGCCGGAGCAAGTTGCGGTTCGCGGAATAATGGGAGCATCTAATAATCTTATGTAATCGAGTAGGAGGATGCCTTTGCGTATCGTGCTGCTGATGGTCGGGAATGGTAATACTACAATGCAACTGCCAAACAAGTGCGAGGGACGAGAATTCACGCGCGCGGCATGTGACGCGGCTTTCTATTTTTAATAAATGTACGAAGCAAAGCCCCGCCGTGCGTCAGAATGTTTAAATCGTCCCGTGGAACTGCGGGAGTACCGCATTTAACCGTTGGTTTGCATATTTTTACCGGTTTCCTCGCAAAAAGCAACGGTGCGTTGTGGTAGCCATTCTCTCACCTTGCAAGCAACTTCTACAAATCCGTGTTCGCTCGACTGGACAAAACCAAACAGGGCAGTTTTACGTACCGTTTGCAGATCACCTGAGCACGTCCACCATTCAAAACTTCATCGAACAAGTCCACAGAAAACTATCGATTTGAAGCAGGCAGTCCATCCGCTCTGAACTGCGTGCACACACTCGAACTTGTTGCCTTTTTGGCAGTGTTGCTACCAAGTTTACGCTTTACGTAGTAGGTTGTGGCAATTCCAACTATTTGACAGATAACAAAAACAAAGCGATTTTGACATTTCTCTGAAATTATCCACGCGTTCAGATCATTCAAATTCAATTGAATTAAATAATTCTAATAATATCCATTTGAGTATCGATTACAACTTCATCGTATGCGAAACATTTAATTTGATCATCGATCAGGCGAGAGGTTTTCTCTTCTTTTGACCAATTTGGTCATGCCTACTCATTTTTAGGGACTTA
This sequence comes from Anopheles atroparvus, assembly GCA_914969975.1. Classification (NCBI taxonomy): domain Eukaryota; kingdom Metazoa; phylum Arthropoda; class Insecta; order Diptera; family Culicidae; genus Anopheles; species Anopheles atroparvus. Next base: position 29,684,264 of record CAJZCY010000004.1, on the reverse strand, counting down.
CGAGACATATTTCCCCTTAAATGTACGTGGATGACTATTTTAACCCTTCGCGCGGGGGGAGATCCAGTCTGGATTCAAACTCATGCCATCGTGGGTCGTGTTCGAGCCGGCCTACGTGCTCGGCTATCTCGGTGAACCATTTCTTTACATCAGTAAAATTGATAACCGTTGGTTTTTTTGTTCAATTTTGGCAAAACAGTTGACTAGCGAAGATTTTATTTTATTTTATTGAATTTCAATATTTAAACATTTAACAGGCATCTCTAATACATGTGTAATCACTCTGCTTTATTATCGTCTTCAATCTGTTCCTTTTCTTCGCTGTCCCCAGCATCCTCTACTCCTTCACGACGTTTTGGCGCAATTATTTGGTGTATGGTGATAGCAAGAAACACTATAGCCACAGAATAGTTAAGGCGGTATACGTGTACTTGGCAATACAGTACCGATACGAAGGCCACAATGACCAGCAGCGCGGCCAGAATTTCGTATCCGTACACATTGCGCGGTGTGTTCAGCTGCCACAGGACGGCCAGGCAGCCTAGCACGGTTAGCGCCGGCACTAGCGAGGGATCCGGTAGGAGCGTGTTCGAGTAGTGATAATTCTTGGCCCACGTTATAACACTTGGCACATTTAGTAGGGCCAGAAGAATCACTAGGAAAAATAGTGGTAGATGAAAGTTGATCACCATCAGTTCGTCGCCCGTCTCGTTGGCCGGTCGTCGTCGTCTCCGTCGGCGCACACCGTCGCTCGATTCACCGCCATCCCGCGGCCGGGCACCGAAGAACCGTGCCGCGATGCGACGCGCGGTGTGAAACACAAAGTTCTCCAGGTAGTCCTCGTACGCCTTCGACAGGAGCACAAAGTACACGGCGGCTGCACACAGCAGGCTGACTCCGCCGCATGCGGTCAGTGCGATTGCGACCAGCAGCACAGCGATGGCCACCGGGAACTTATGGATGCAGGAGAGGAAGGTCGACGACATAACCGGAATGGGCAGGGAGATCAATCGGATAATTTTATGGGCAAAGTTGGCACAAAAGGCGATAGCACCCCAGAGGGCGAGGGTGGCGATCAGCAGCACTCCGAGCGAGGCAAGATGAATCAGGATCGACACCGGTACGGGTGTGGAGAAGGATTCGATGCGTGGAATCGCCTTGAACAGGGTCAAGAATTTCCCCAGCAGCGAAGTAACCGTCAGTAGTACCAGCAATGGCGCCGGCTTTGTTAGTGAACTGCGAAGTTTGCCCACCACAAAGGCCGGCTCGTCGGGGGCCGTCTGGGAAAGCTGATCCTTGAATGCCAGCAGCAGAAGTGCAACGCAGTGCGCCGGAATGAGCATAAAGTACTGCTGCACAATACGGGCGACACTAACGCGAAGGGACTGACCGTAACGGATATGGTAGCGACATCCGGGTGTAAAATAAACATCGACATTAATTGGCAATAGCGTTTCATTCCCTTCAAGGGGTCGCTCAATCGGTGGGTAGATGTAAACGGTGGTTCGATTTAAATCCTCCTGGAAGGCGTAGCGATCGTACCCTTCGGCCCAGGGCACGCGAACCTTCACGACCACTGTTCCCTTCACGCCGTCGCACGATATCGCCTGCAGGTCGAGCGCAATCGTCTGATGGGTTTGTGCCATTTCGTGGATATTTATACGGTAGTACGAATCGTCCTGCGAGGCGTCCTGCAGAATCGTGTGCCTGCGGTAATCGAACCAGTGCGGCATGGTAACGTTAATCTCACGCTCCGCCGGATTAAACACATCCACGCTGAACTGCACCGGTTTGAAGGTGCGCGGGATTTTAACCAACACGTGCGTCCAGCGTGGATTGCGTCGCTTTAGCTCGTGCAGATCCAACAGGGCCCCGAAACGATCGAATTTGGACGATGGAACGGGCAAAGTGTAGTTTGCCAAGGATTGCGATTTGTGGCACACACGGGAGTTGCTGTACACGTCGATTGCGGCACATCCCGACAGCCAGTTGGTCTGCTCGGAATTTAATACCTCGACGCGCAGAAACCGATGCGCTGGTTTGTCCGGGACGATGCGAATCATCTGCACGCGCGTACGGTCCATTCCGGCTCGGTAGCGCTCGGTGAACGACCGTCGAATATCCTCAATCCAGTCTTCCTGCTCCGGGTGATGAACGATCAGTTGTTTCTTCCCATCTCCATCCGCATCGTCAGCAACGTACTCGTCGTCCGCGTGGAGGAAGTTTTGGGCAAGAAAATAGTTGGCTTTTTCCAGCATTAAAGTTTTTCCTTCGACAAATCCGTAGCTACTACGCCCGTTCGGAACGATCATGCTGTAAAGAAAGCGGTTCATGACCAGCACAAACTGCAGACACCACATCGCGCAAAGATGATCCACCGAGAGCCAAACGTTGGGGATGTTGTGCGTCATCGCGTGAAGGTCCGCGTACCGGGACGCCGTCAGCCCATCGTGCACGATAATATCCCGGATTCCTCCACCAATTGTGACGAATAGAATCCCATCGAACGGCTTTAATCCGCGCGATTTCAGTCCTGTTGAAACCGATCGATTCACCTTCCACGCCTGCTCGATACGATCGTAGAAACTTTGATGGTAATGATCCAGCAGCGCCACTGGCCTATCGACCGGTGCGGAAATTGTGACAATACCTGCCACGTGCCGGACGATATGCTCCCGCCCGTCCGCTACGATGGCCTGAGCGAGCTTGCCTCCCACGGAATGGCCAACGATGACCATCCGCGTGGACCGTCCACGTGCACCGTACAGCCGGACAATCGCTTGCACGCACAACTCGATGAACTCCGTTTGGTCGTGCAAATAGCCGCCATAAACACCGGAAAGTTCCTCATTCAAGTCCACACTGAAGTAGTCCAGGTGCGCTTGCCAGCTGTTATCGATTCCCTTGCGCAAGGCCACCGAAGCGAGCGACCGTACCTGTCGGTACGAGCCTCCGCTTCCCGGCACGAACAGCACGGGCGCTCCGGTGAACGATCGCTGCTGCACACGCTGCGTAATGAAACCTTCGGAGTACGCGTACAAACCATACTTTGGGAAACGCTCGTTTCCTTGCACCGGGATGCGGCTGTACTGCGGATGCTCGAACATGTACGTCATGCGGCAACGGTTCTCCTCGATGTAGCCAATGTTGACGATTGCACCGTACAGAAGCAGCACGACTGTGACCAACGGTAGGATGATAAATAAACGAAAAAACATTTTGGGATCGGTGCACTTCGGCGGGACACCGATCCGTCGTCAAGTAAGGAACTTTTTATTTCACTCCAGTTTGGCTGAGCCAGCCCCTGCGGACCGGAGGAAAGGGAAAACGTGCCAATCAAGGCAATATTTGTGTCAGCTCAAGATACCCGGGAGGAAAACTGATAAACAAATCGTTAACATGGTTGCCAAACAAACACATTTTTCACAAATAAAAAATGTAATAATTTTTTTTCCAAAAGCGATCCAAACGGGAAAAAATTAAATTAAAATTTATTTTTTTCTAATCATCACTTTCCAAACCTGTTTTCCTATTAATGTTATCTATCTTCGTGATTGAAGTTCCATTTTATTTCAAATTTTTAATATTTCTTCTTTCCTTAATGTAACGCTCACTAGGCATACACATTTAGACAGCTTTCATCGAGCGCTTGGGATGGAAAGTGATGTAATTTCAGGGGAACGATCCGGGAAAAGGTTCCTTCACGGGTTCGGATCGGATGTACAAGATTTGACAAACCGTTTGTCCAATCCAAAGTGCTTAATATATAAGCAGTTTGAGTACACTCGATCGTCAGACTGAGTGAACAGTTGTGTACATTAATTATCAGACCGGCAGATTATTGGCAGATTTTTCCGTTTGGTTGAGGCACGTCGCTGCTCTACAACCCGCAGCCGTTCGTGCGCAGTTCTGAAATGATCCCGAACGTGAGTTCAGTGACCGCAGTGAAGGAACGATACGCGAACGTACTGGGTGCATGTTCGTAGCCCCAACACTACGTTCTACACGTTTCCGGGAGATCTACATTCGTTCTTTCTTTCCTCTTGTAATCGTCGACAAGTACAGTCGCAAGTGTTTCAAAGATGACGTGAGTTTCTTTTGTTTTAATAATTTACAATTGAAATTTATGTTCCAAGGGAGGATCTATTCCTAAAATATATCCTTCTAGACTGGAAAATGCCATATTTGTCAGATGTAGCAGACAGTTGTTTAAATATAAACTTGAAATGGGGTCGCGTGCACATTGAGGTTATGTTACTAATGTGTTCTTTTCTATTCGCTTCGTTTCAGTTCCAAAGTCTCCCGTGAAATTCTCTACGAGTGCGTCAATGAAGTCCTGAAGGGCGCCAAGAAGAACCACCGTCGCTTTCTGGAGACGGTGGAGCTGCAGATTGGCCTGAAGAACTACGATCCCCAGAAGGACAAGCGTTTCTCCGGCACCGTCAAGTACGTTCTCACCTGATGATCGGTGCAAGGGTCGCCCCAGTGCTCGTGAGCGCTGGTGGCTTCTTTTCGATCCATCAGGAAGCTTTCACTTCAACCGTGAAAGCGGACCTGCACTCAGGGTCTTAAAATTAACTGAGGAGGCAGATGGTGTTCCGCCGAACCTCTCTGTTGCAGAGAGCGTAAGCGGGCACTACTGCCGAACAGATAGGCTTACTTTCAGACCATACCGCTAGGCCTTCCGCTGGTGGTGAGTTACAAGAGCATTATGAAACAGATGGATTCTAACAGATTAATTTTACATTCCAAATGTTACACGTTCTCATGATGGGTACATATTATATTGTTTGTTTCTGTTTTTCTTTTAAAGGCTAAAGTACATCCCGCGCCCGAAGATGCAGGTGTGCGTGCTCGGTGATCAACAGCATTGCGATGAAGCTAAGGCCGGCGATATTCCGTTCATGGATGCCGAGGCTCTGAAGAAGCTGAACAAGAACAAGAAGCTGGTCAAGAAGCTAGCCAAGAAGTACGATGCCTTCCTGGCGTCCGAGTCTCTGATCAAGCAAATCCCACGTCTGCTCGGTCCGGGTCTGAACAAGGCCGGCAAGTTCCCTGGTCTGCTCGGCCATGGTGAGTCGATGGTTGGTAAGATCGATGAGGTCAAGGCCACCATCAAGTTCCAGATGAAGAAGGTCCTGTGTCTGTCGGTAGCCGTCGGTCACGTTAAGATGTCCACGGATGAGCTCGCCCAGAATGTGCATTTGGCCGTCAACTTCCTCGTTTCCCTGCTGAAGAAGCACTGGCAGAACGTGCGCTCCCTGCACATCAAGTCATCCATGGGCTCGGCCCAGCGACTGTACTAAGAAGGAAAAGTTGTGGTTGATTTTAGAGCAGCCAAGATCAGCTGCTCCAGGTTATGCGTTTTTCGCACTATCCTGGGAAACAATATTCAATAAAATTTGGTTCCTCGTGAATCAATAAAAATGAAAAAGTCTAAACTTTGGTTTGATTGTTGAAAGAAAGTTGATAAAGACCTGACTTAAATCTTAATTGAAGTCATTTTTTCTGTAGCGGCTGCTAAACATAATTTCATGGATGAAAGGTTTTCTATGTTAAAAACTATTCTGTTTCCCGTGCATGTTGAGTCGCTTCCGGCGGATATGCAAATAAAACAATAGATAATTTCAGATTCCGGTATCAAACGGACCCTCGATTTCGAATTAAAAAACTATCCGTTGTTGGTTGATTCAACATGTTTGCTTTAGTATGTTATCTGATTTGAATGACGTTCAGATACACAATGTATTAATGAATTTGGATTACATTGATAGGTCTTCTCCGCGATCAGTTCCGATAAAATAGGAAAAACCGTAGGGAAAATGAAAATTCAAACGATGTACTGACGTTTCCCTCCCAGTCAGCTGTCAAATGCTTTCGCAATACGCAAATGGATGAACGTCAAAGCGACGTAATATCGGCAAAACATTGCCACATCATGCCATCCCGCTCTTTCCCTCGCAACGCACCACCGGACGAAGGAGGCGCGCATGATCAACTTCCTCGATTGCTCGAAGAAAAAGAAATCGCCAAACACTACCAACACCACTACCGACCGATCTCTCCGCTTTCGGACCAAACCTTTTTCTACACACATTCGCAGTTGACGTTCTCTGGACAGTAGCAGCAGCTAGCAGAGGGAGCGTAGAGGAAAATCGATTGTAGCGAAACGCAGGCTCTTTGCACTGGATCGGGGGAAAATCGGGAAAAACGCATAAGCACTCGCACGCTTATTAGGATCGTGGTCCCGTAATGCAATAAGTTCCTCTTGGGTACGCAAAACTGTGCAATACTTGTTGTGATACACAAAAGGCAAACGCAGAGGCAAACGAGAAGTGAAAATTCTACATTCTGCTGTTTTCTGACGAAACAAGCGCCCACAAATAGCCTTGCCCGTGTGTGTACGCCGCATGCATGGGAAGTGTGCAAAGGAAGCAGTGTGCTTTTCGACAACTGGCTTGGTAGTTGGTAGAATTGATTGGCGTTACAGAAATTACGCCATAAGTGCCGTTTCCGTGCGTACCTCGGAATACGGAAGGGAAACAAGTCGGAAAAAAAGAGCAAGGCAAACCGCGAAACAAAGTGCTCAGAAGCTTCCGAGCCGCAGAGGGAAGGGGCGAAACATCCACAACAACAACAGCAACAACAACAATAGGGTGAACTAAACGGAAAGGAATCGCACGAATGTGAGCAAAAGTGAACGCGAGTGAGCTGGGAGTGAGTGAGTAGGCAAGCTAGTGAAAAGAACATCCTCAAAGTGCACGGAAGGAGTAGTAGCAGCAACAGCAGCAGCAGCAGCACCGTTGTTTCTATCGATTTCACGAGGTGAATTTGGAGCACAAATGTCAATCTGAAAAATCTGCTCCGAAGCATCGAATAAAAAATAAAATAAAAAATAAGGCATATTCTTTTGCTCTTTAAACGCCATACTTGAGCTCACTAGATCGTTCCACCCGAGTATTCCTTCAATTTGCTAAACACCTACTGCAAAGCTAGTTTTATTGCAAGCAAGGAAGCTGTGCAGTGGAAAATAGCCAACCTCAAATACCGAAACTGCTGCGTTATCAGTGTGTTGATTTTGTACACTTGTGGGAATAAATTCGCCTCCAGAGATGCGTCTGGAATAGTTGTTTGTCGCGGAATTTACTTGGTTTTATCAAGTTGCGTCCCTAACCGGTAAACAAAGCCGTATGCATCAAGGATTGATTAATCATCCCTAAAGTGCAAGTTACACGAGCCAAGAAAAGTGACAGAGCATACAAATATAAAGTGTGTTTGTGTGTTGGTATGTAGTGGGTATAAGTAAAAAGTGCGTGAAAATTTGTGAATACCAATTGGGGAATACTTGTGAGTTTGAAGTAAAAGTACACCAGAAACCTCTTCGGTTTCCCAGGCTGTTTTACTTGTCCATCCTCTCCCGGAATCGTGGAGCACCGCTGGCGGAACGTGAAGCGACCACGAAAACGTTGGCTTGTAGCGCATCGGCCAAGCACCCAACATCATGGAGATTGTTGGGAATTTCGAGTACAACAGTAAGGAACTGATTGGCCATGGTGCCTTTGCGGTCGTCTTCAAGGGACGCCATCGTGAGGTAAGGATGCGGTGAATGCTAGAACAAACTTTTGCCATTTTTTTGTTGTTGTTGCTGTTATCCTTTCTTTTAGCCATGAACCAAACATGTACGCACGCAACACCGTTCTCACGCTTTTGCTCGCCGCTCTCTCTCGGCTTTTCACGGATCTTGAGAATGCGAAGTACTTGGAAGGAACATGCGAGAAACTGCGTAGTTAACGAAGGAAAGCCGCTGCTCCACCGTTGGGCATAGTGTCCCAACGGGACGAAATGGTCTTTACCATCGTTTGCCTGGCCTTTGCCTAGTGTACGAGTTTGAAAAACTGCCCAAAGGACGTAAGCCGAAAATTTAGGGCAAACCTTGGTTTTGTTTTTTTTTTTATTGAGGGGGTCTGGGGCGACTGAACGGTCTCTGTAAAGCGCTACTGTAGCATACTACACACGAATTAGCGGCCTTTTCGTTGAAGCACTATTTGAAGGCAAACAAGGCAAGAGGGGTTACGCACTGACCTTCGGGCAGGTGGTTCCACTTTCCGTTTGCGGAAGCTAAGGTGTTTCAGCATGCATGCATGCATAAAGGATCTACTGGAATGGTTTCTGATATTTTTCGTCGAGTTTTGGAGCGTGCCGAGGATGGGCATTTAGCAATAATTGAATGTTGATACACGAAAATTCAAATAAACCTCCTAAAACAACAAATTCTTGTTCAAATACAATTTCATTTATAATCATAATTGAAACATGTATTCCGTAACATGCATGTATTACCTAATGGCAAGTGCTGTTTAACTTTATCTTCAAACGAAGCTGATGGATTGAGCAATTTCCTGGTCCCTCTGGACTATGTTGCCATTTAAATATGTAAATGATAATATGTTATTCTTGAATGTGGCTGCTGGCCATAAACCAATCATTGGATAGGTTTTACATATTGAAGATGGATAAATGAGTAATTGAAAAAAAAGTTTAGTAAATCAGGATAGCTGCATCTTCTTCTCAGATTTACAAATGTATTGAATAATTTGAAGACAAGACAATATATTAATTTCATTAACAAAGCAGTGTACCAACGTAGGATAACAGAAATCATTCACGAATCTGGCAATATGTCACGTAAAATTTTCGTGTGCTGCATATCATCTTTCCATTGTGCTTCTTTGTGAGACTACTAAATTAGTACGTGTTTGTTCCTTTTATCTCTCTGTGGACATTTGTGACGATCAAACACTATCAGGCACAATTTGGTAAAATAATGATAAAATAACATTTTAGTTATAAATTAGTCAGTGGCTATACTTTTAAGTTTATTCTTTATTTCTACAATTGTTAACCGTTTCAGTTTAAGGTAACGGTCGAACTAAAAATGCCCTGTCTTTGTTCGTGCTAGAGAAATTATGAATGAAGTTTGCTCTCACTTGCATTTATGCAATCATGCAATCTTTCAACTACCTTGATACGTTCTAGACAGTTGGGTGTAACATTGCACCGCGGGTTTTAATTTAACTCGCTTATCGTCTGCCGATTCCGGTCCGATAGTGCAATCTAGTTGTCAACTTGTTTTCTATTTTTATGGCACGCGTTTGATCACGTCCATCTCTGGCTGGTTTCTTCCGTCTCCAGCGCTCTGTTTGCATGAATGAATACAAAGACAACTCCGACAAAGGCCACTGCAGCAGCTTCAGGCGTGTACAGTCCACCTCCACAAACCCACAAGGTTGCACCTTTGCTCGGAAGGGGTTTAAATCGTTCGTTTTCTTCGTTCCGTGGCTTATCAGCTTTATTGCGTTTCCGTTTTTGAACCACCGTTAGACGTCATAGCTCTAGTCAAAGTCTTGTTGTCATGACACTTGCACCGTCGTTCTATTTCATGTGCAAGGTAAATGCACAGTAGGCTTTATAATATTTTCTCCAATTAGTTTTTAAATAGCTGTGTAAAGAGTACTTAAAATATAAAAAAGCAGCGTAAAAGGTTATTTGTTTTTCCGCCGATTTTTTCAAACACAAATCTGCCAGGGTAAGGGTAAATTATCGATCGATGTCTCCACCACCCTAATCTTACACTACGTTTTTAATCCCGCCATTCTTAGGTAATCTGTACCCTGTAGGCAAATAAGTCACATTTTTGGTCGCACCTTCTGCTATAGACAAGCCACTTCTGTTTGTTCATCCACCCCCGTTGTTCATCTTCTTATCCAACATTTATCAACCGCGCGTCAACGTTCTCATTTGCACGATCCTTCCTTCCGTTTCAGGCACACTACCCGGTAGCAATCAAAAGCATCACGAAGAAAAGTCTGGCCAAATCGCAGAGTCTGCTCGGGAAGGAGATAAAAATCCTGCAAGAGCTAAGCGCCCTGAAGCACAAAAATGTGGTTAAGCTGCTGGCATGCACCGAGAAGGATCATAACGTTTTCCTGGTTATGGAGGTGAGTGTTTAATATGAGGATGTTTGTTTCTTTCTCTGGAGGATGCTACCCCTCCGTGTTTGCCTTTCAATACGAAGTTTCAATTGAAAGCGTGGCGTGAAAGAGTTTGCTATATAAAAGACCGAACGCATGGCTGGGTTTTTTTTAAGCTTAAACCGTAGGTCTTTCGGAGTAAAAGCATTTACCAGAAAACAGGCACATTTGCAACTGACACTGCAAACACTCTGTGGGTTTCTTTTAAATCCTTTTAAATCCTTTTTTCGTTATCAAAAATACGTAAAGAACCTATTTTGAAAAAGATTTTATTGGAAAAGCTGAAAAGTACATGGAGGAACACAAATCCATGGTCTAAAAGTTGTTTATTTTCAAAAGGACAAGAAGCTGCAAAATGCGACTTCGTATTCAGTTTAAATTAAAAATGTGGAAGACAAAAAGCAATCCTAGCGTTCCTCCATGCCAGCCATTTTCCATTTCAAAAACGATTGTAAGAACTTTTGAAGTACTTTGGAGACATATGAAACAAATTAGTATCTTTCAGCTTAAAGTGTTTTTTTTTCAATCAAAAAGTTTGTTAGTAAATTTACTAACTTATAACTTTGCATATTTTGAATGGGTATCAATCTTCAATCATTGTTCATTAATTCAGTATGGTGTTCAGCGGATACACTGTTCCGGTAGTGACCTGCCCATGTGCGCAATATCCACTTTTAAACAAACACAAATTAGTTGTTCACCTCGCTTGGTTAAATTACTCTTCCTATTCTGCGCCTCAACTTATTTGAGAAACGACTTGTAAAGTCGTTGACTTGTGCGTCCTTTAAAAAATCCTTTCAAACAACTCGATCCTTGTGATACTTTCATTCGGAGTACTTATTAAGTAGTATCCTGCCGGCAAAATAAAACAAAAGTTAGATTTAAAGTTGACATCATTTGACGAAATCGTATTTTAATCATCACAGTCAGTTGAAATGGTCTTTTTTTAACATGAGTTTAATAAATGTTTTAAATGTTTCTAGTTGCCTTTTTTGGTACTCTAATGGAATTCCTAATGGGAAAGCTCTAGTTTTTATTGAAAATTTATTTATTGAATTTCACAACGAATAGAAAAACTATGCGATAAAAAAGTAGTAAATATTTTTTTTAAATATCTTCTGTCTGGGGGTCCGGGATTGCCGAACACGTGCACCTGGTCGAGTACGACCCACGAGCGTCGGGGTTCAAAAACCCGGCGGCTTGAGTTTGAATCCAAAAAAGACGTATCCCCACGCACGTTGAATGGGGAAAAGTCTCGTAAGTCCTTAATGGGTAGGCATGACCATGTTGGTCGTTACGTCAGGAAGAAGAAGAAATCGGATGGCAAATTCTGCCATTCACATTTGTTATTAGATCATTTGCAAGAATCTAAGGAAATTTGACATCTATAAATTTTCAACACAGCTGTTGCATTTATTAAAAAACAAGCTTCATCAAGCTTTATCTGATATAATTTTAAACTGATATATTCTGGTGGAAGACCTATTTTTTATCAGCAGAATCGATCTGATTCGACACTGGGCTTATGTTCCTCATCTGACTAACCTTTTATTTTTTTTACCACGTGAAAATTCTGTTTTTTGATACAGAATTCTGCTTTTGGCAAATTAATATTCAGTAATTTAAATATAATTTTATTTACCGTATTTTTGTACCAAAAGAGAGGGCCTTATAGTATAATATTGTAAGGATTAGGAATGGTAGAGTTTTTCGCATGTTCTGATTGATAGAAAAAATAATAACTGCTAATATAACTAGCATCGAATGCGCAACCGAAACGAAAATCGCAAGCATACTTATTAGCTACAACGATTTTATAAATCCATATGAGTAACTACGATTCCTACAGATATATAATATATAGATATATAGTTTATTGTTGGCCTTTTTTGCAGTTCTTCGGATGTACATGGAGATAACATTTTCATAGATTATATGTTTTGTCGCACGAAGTTGTTAGGAAATCAATATACCTACCTGGGGAGGTGCGTTATCAAAACTGCAGGCAACTTTCTTTGCATACATGCATTTATACCATTTGCACAATTCAATTTTTTTTTGCCGTTCGATGTAATGGCATCATCATGAATTTGTTTCTTCTGCCGGAGATTTTAAACCTTAAACTTAAACACGAAAAACAGGCTTAATCTTAAACTCAAAATTTTCAACAACATTAAAAAAAGAGATGAACAGTGGTACATGGTGCTACAGTAGAATGTTTTTTTTTTCAATCTACGTGTATTTGTTATCAATATATTGCCATGTCAGCTTTTTGCATTGGTGTAGCGATTACATGATAGGATGAAGAAAAACTACCGACAAAAACGTACCAAATATTAGATTTGCAGTTACAAACGCAAGAAAACTACCCTTACCTCATTACAAACTATCATTTTCTATGAACACCTAACTAAAAGAAAATTGTTCTTTACTCATACCATTACAAAAATCTGCATTGATTTGTAAGTGATAGTTTGTTCCTTTACTTTTCTTTTCAAAACAAACCTGCACGATCTAGAGCAAAATGTGAAACTAGCATATTTTCCTGCATATTAGTAAATTTTCCAGACCAAAGATATGGTCATCTGTACTTCGCCAGGACACAAAAAGGCAAAAGCGAAAGTCAAAATGCGTGACTTACTATCTCTAGTGTTAAGAATGTAAATGCGTTGTTCGTATGTGTATTGTGACTAAAGTCGATCTAGCCAATGTTACGTTTCTACACTATCAAATCGGGTCCTGGTGACACTATTTGGTTCGTTTACTCATTGTCGCAGTTGAGTATAAAGTATACATTTCCATTTTTAATTCATGCTCTCGCAACCCACAAATAAACTATCCGCTACCGATTGCGTCTGCTGTTATGATCGATACTAGGTGCTTTCAAACGATTGCTACTCTTACAAGTATCACTCACTGCAGTCGCTGACGACCGCGGGTGCCGAAGAGGGAATTGATTAAGGCTCGCTTGGGATAGCTAAAGCCAACATATGTATAGCAAATTGCAATTCTGGGAGGAACTATCCATTTCCGAAGGTGGGCACTCTTTCGGGCAGCTATAATTGGCTTTAGTTGTATTTGGTCCACTTTGCGAATGGGATTAGTTTGTGTTGATAAATATTTACAAAAAGTAGTGTGCGATGCCAAGGGAAGCCGCGAGCAAAATGTTTTACAAAATGGTTTGCCACACCTATTCCTGGCGCATTATTTTAACTTCTCCTTCGTGTGCCCTATCCAGACAGTAAAGGACGACATAGCTTATTGAAGACGATGTTACCTAATACTTTGTAAGTAATATCACATACTTGATCGTGGTGTTTGTCGGGAGAAGGTATAATCAAATGTGTTCGGCGCATCGACTTTTTTGTCCTAGTTTTCAATTCGCTACGCATCCGTTCGCTTTGACCTATCCTGCTCCTCAAACTCCTCATAGTCGATATAAACGTCTCCGTTGAAAAATAAGGATGATATTTTTCCCTGTTCCTTAGCATACTACAATTGTGTCGGGGAGCGGTCTTAGACCTTGTTCAGTGGGACTTCCTCTGCCGGGCGCACCTGATCGGTCGGGGCAGGCCGTCGCTTCGTGCCGCACAGTTTTGCTTTGATGCCGGTCCGGCGACAGATCACGCCAACGATCAACGCCAGCACGGTTGCGCCGATAATCGCCATCAGCAGCTGCTTCATCGTTTCGGGTGATAGCGACGACAGCAGCGATCCGGGCTGTCCGTCGCCGTTGGTCGCCGTGGAGGATGTTTTAACCACTTCACTGTCGCCGTCCACCGGTGCGGACCCGGCGTGCGTGATGGAGGCGGACGAAGGGATTGAACCCGACTGGGAGGAGTTAATCGCTGGGCTATTGCCATTCCGGTCGTTTCGCTTCGTGGCAAGTGTGGTAGTCTGCAGGGAAGAATCGGAAGCCAGCAGTTTGGAAGTGGACGACTTGTGCTCTTGTCTGATTTCATTGATATTGGGCTGGGATTTCCTTGTGGGCCGTGCGGTTGTCGGTTCTACAAGATCGATGAGTTAAGGGTTAGTACAATTGGAGGGCGATTGGAAGACGCGCGGCATTTCGTGTCCCACCTTTGGTTGTGCTGATCGGCTCTGGAGTTTTCTGGACATCCACTATGATGCTATCTTCGAACGAGGTGTCCGAAGCGAGATAAAAGCAACTAACGTTGTGCATCGTCAGATCGATCACATCGATTCGGGGAACTTTATCGCAGAGTTCACGGACCGTGCTTTCCGATAGCGTTGGCAGTCTCAATTTCATCAAGTGACTTAGTGGCTCGAACACGTCTATGTTCATATCCTGTGGTGGGTGATGGAAAGAATAAGAAAAAATCGATTTTAGAAGTTAAAATGTCTGTCGATGAAACGGAACACTTCTTATGTACCCACCTCATCGAATTGATTGCCGAAGAGATCGAGCAGTGTGAGTCCCCCTAATTCACTAAACGTTTCGTCTGGCAACTCGGTCAGATTACAGCCGTCCAGGTACAGCTCCTCCAGCTCTGGCAGCTCTAAAAACGGACCACTGTCGGGCAGCACGATCGGATTGCTGCTCAGACGGAGCCGCCGCAGCGATTTGTTTACCTCACTAAAACTATCACTATCCAGATGGGATAGCTGGTTGGAGGAGAGATCCAGCACGACCAACCAATCCATCTTCAGCAACAACTCTTTGTCAAACTGCTCGATCACGTTGCCGGCTAGCAGCAGCGCCTGGAGTTTGGTACAATTCTGAAACGCCTCCACGTTCAGCCGCTTTAGGTTGTTGTGGCTCAGATCCAGCCGGAGCACATTGGCGGGCAGCTCCGACGGGATGTCAGTCAGGGCACGGTGGGAACAGTTCAGGTACTTGGTCCCCTCCGAGCAGCTGCACTCGCTTGGGCACGCATAGGCGTCATCTTCCTGCTCCATTGATTGGTCTGTGGACAGAAAGGGAATATTAACTCATGACTCACTAGTAAACTCTGCTTGAACAACAGAATGGTACCCATACCTTCTACCTCAACAAAATTTATAATCGGAGGGCCACCGGTGGTAGTTGAAGATGCCTTAAGCGCTCCAGTCGTCGTGGATGTCGATTTATCACTGTCACCACCTCCACCATCGGAACCGAAGAATAATCCGCCTGTATCCTCTTCCTCATCGTACGTATCGTCGTAGTCGTCTCCGTACATCGCATCCGCATCTTCGCTCGAACTCTTAGCATGCACCGTACCGAAGCTGAGGGTTGTGGAATATGAGAAAAATGATGAGTACATACAGCAGTTTGAAGAAGATTGATATTACGATTATTTGTTTTTAAAGAGTAGAAGAAAATTTATTCGCTATTGAATTAAGGTGTTTTTTTTAGTATTACTATACTCAGTTATTGTTACGGACATGCTTTATCTTGTCGGGTTTATACTATGAAAACCCGCATAAGGCTACTCAAAAGATTGATTTACTTCGTTCGTCGAGTGCATGCACTTACGATCGATTATAAAGATAGCATCGCGCAATGGTGTCTGTAAATGGAAGATAGAACATTACAGTCATAATCCTTACAAAAAGGTTAATTGTGTCCTTATGTCATAAGATAAAGTTTGTTCGTACTCCAAACCCGTTACATTGCCTCTAGCCAAATGAAGCAACGCGTTGTTGAAACTCCACGCCACCGAAAACGTTCATCGTTATCGAACGTTTGAAAACCGAAAACCGAATGGACTTTGGCTTAATTGATAACGCACGAGTACAACTCAGGGCACAAATATGTATTTGAAATGTGATTTGATGCCAAATGCTTCGCATGACGCCCAATGCTTAGCGAGAGACCTTTGTAATAAGAAGCATATCTCAAAGACGGGTTGGATTCCACTCGCAAGATTGGTTCACCAATACGAACATGTGCAAGCTACCAGGTGACATTTCAGCTGAGTGTTTGTTAACATATCAGCCTGTAAATTACAAAACATCTTAAATGGCAATATGGTTTCCCGATCGTAAGAAATTTTATCATGCAAAACGAACTACAACACTGCAAGAAAATTTAATTTAATTAAAACACTCGAGTGAAGAGTGTAGGATTCTCGGCGCAAAAACATAATCTATCACTTTCTATGAAAGCACTTCTATGTGGTGAGTCGGCTACCACAAACACGCGCCATCTCTAAGACCGCTTAACTAATGCTGGTAGAGAAGAGCATGTCCTTCAACGCGGATTGCTAAGCCATCGGATCTCCATTACGGCGGGGTCGGGTCTGCCGGGTCAGAACTCTATTTTCGTTCCTATCGGGGTTTCCATGCACACTTCAATTGGCAACACCTTCCAATGTAACGCTCCCATCCTGATTCCCCCAGCTAGATTCAGATGCACAAGCCTGTGCTCGTGTGTTCTCCGTGTCTCCGAGCTGAGGAGTACCTTCTTCTTTCGGCGGTCTCCTCCGACTTCGGTATCAGTGCTACCGAAAAGGCGCATTACAATAATTGAATTAAATCAGACGGCGGTCGGTCTATTCGTCCGGGCCGGACTGGTCACAGAGTCTCCGCTCGTGAAACGCGGAAACTGATACCACGCCGACAGCAACCGGTAGGGCAAGCGCTATGGATGGGGTTTATTTCGCTGTTGAACATACCACAGCCACAACTGGCATCGTTAGAATCGGGGTCAAGGGTGCCTCGGTGGTGGGATCGATGGGGGTTTCAGTTGCCGGGTAGGAAAATGAAGACCCTCTAGGTTACCTTTGAACAGCCTGTTTAGTAGGGTGGTAACCTACACCAGCCAGTATTCGCACCTGGGATCAGCACGGAAAGAAGGTAGCTCTGGTTGTATTATTTTTGCTCCATGCTTGATTAGAATATATTGCCTTTGACGATCCACCTATGGACAATTCCACAAGATGCTTGGATCATGTTGGATATTAGGTGTACTGCGAAATGTTTGTAGGTCTCCTTTCCGTCGCACATGTATTCATCCAAGTCAACATTTGGTCATCTGTCAACAAAACGTTTAGTTGTCCAACCGTTTGTTGATCGCCGTAGCACGGGGACAACAGTCGCCCAAAGTATGTCGTCATCGTCTTTGTCGGTTGAAGTTCACAGTCCCTCCGGACCATACATATTGACAGATCGGGTCAGTGGTTGGTTTGGTGCGCTTTCATCATCATCGTGAATTGTCGAGGCAACCTGGGATTTTAATCTTCACCCGCCGGGGGAACTGAATAAACGTGGGAAAAAAGAGGAAAATTCCCCCGAAACATAAGGTTTCCTCGTTCGCCTAGTCGCGCTGGTAACCGCACTGCATTGCTGCGGGAAGTAGAAGTGCGAGTCTCAACGGTGCATTTTCTTAAAGGATACATACATGGTGTGTTGGTGTGTCTGCCGGCCTGCCGTGTAACGGATTAACCCTTGGCTGCTAGCAAGTCTTGATATTTGTTCCGTTATCTTTTTTTTATCTTTTCATGCTTTTGGCTTAATGCGAGATAACTGCTGAAACACAACACACATTGCAAAAAGCAACAAAAAATCCGAGTTTACGAATTAAAGGGCTTCCCTTAACTTTCCGTCCAACCGTGAGGTTTTGTGGCCTGTCATCCCCGACAATAAAAACTACCAGCCGGCGCTCATGTCACGTGCTTCGGTGTAAAGTGAACCAGCACAGGTTTGTGACCGGTTTGTTGTGGCTGCGCACTCTCGCTCCACCCGTCCCGTCTATCACAGCCACCACGGACCTCGCAGAAGATTGCAACCGGAAAACCAGGGGCGATAGTCTCGTCTCGGTAAGGTCTAGCGTTTTATTATGACTTGTGGGGTGTTATTTCTTCTCCTTGCGATCAAGCACTGCCGAACGAATCGATCGTATGTAGTCAGATTGTCTATTGCTTTCCCTGTGGTTGGACTAAACCTATCTACGACCCTCTTTACTCGCCCACCGCTTAGAAACTATCTCCTACTAGCAAATAGTCGTCGGGGTTGTCAGGGCACACCTGAGCCGCGCTTAGCTGCACTTGCCCATTCCGAGGGCCGGGGATTACGCTTTTACGGAGAAGAAAAATCATTGCAGAAAACCAGTTTTTTTTCTCCAGCGCGACCAGCGTAAAGAAAGTTGCCCGGAGTTGAGTTTTTACGTCTTTTTCCTACCAGCAGCATGTGCATATCTGAGTCACTGGAACAGCCAGGAAACGTAGGACGATTAAAGAGCAATCAAACATAAAAGGATATTTTTCGAAAACTTGGAACACTGTTTGGTAGGACGCTTTTTAGTGTTAATTGCGTTCGTGTTAGCATTAGTTCAAAGACAAACGCAGCATTTACTATCGACTGCATACGTAATCAGGTGTAGGTTGCTCTTCTAAAACGTCCATGATGCTAATTAATCTCAATCTCATAAACCTGCTGCAGCTGCTGTCGGGTTTCGCTTTCGTTTTGCTTCTGTCATGATGCTCCTGTCCGTCTCAAGCATTCCTCGTCCAGTGCACCTAATTATGGGAGTGCAGGAAAATCTACCGTATAAATAGCCTTCGGTGTGTCTCGGCATCGGCGGTGTACGCCGTACGAACGGTAACGTTTGGTGGAGTTTAATGAACTCCAACTATCATCTGCCTAACGTTCACCGGTTGACTACCAACCACTCAAGTGGGTCGACGTTTTGATAGGGAAAGAGCTTGGTCCAGGCTATGTTTTTGTGACCCCCGAAACGCGTACCTACCTCCCTAAGTATATACCCCAAGAGGTTCCGATCTTTGAACTTTTTCGTTCGTTGGGTCGGGAAACGAATGGTTCCCTCGATGGAAGAAGAAGAAGGAACTACATTATAGGACGATCAGCCTTTTTTTATTTTCTCTTGCTGCTATGGAATAGCTTACCGATGCTTGCCACATGTGTCGGACGGCCACGTGTTGGAGATTAATGGGGCAGGTTTTTTTTTTGCTGATTTCATTTGCGAACGTAATTTAGGGGTACCGGCACTCACTGATTTAATTGTTTTGTTTTCTTACGACTACTAAGCAGTTCAACCTGACTATGAGGCTTAAAGTGACGTATCTGCTTGTTGAACTGCATTAGGCTTATTTTTCCTTCTTTGAAACATTTTGAAATAAATTAACAAATTCGATATCACAGTCAACAAAATCCGTCAAACGCATAGCTCCTCAAGATTGGATTACTTACGACCCAAGCGTACTATCTGTTGAAGCGGCTCATTACGTTTTCCACTCTAGGTACATCCTGGGCGCTCCAGTTGTCTTAGCTCGGTGGTAACAACTTGTCAAGAAAGAACTGACCCTATGAGGGGTATGTGTGGCTTGACCCGTAGCTGGCGCGAACAAATCAAATCGTTCAAAGCAAGACTAAAGTTCATCGTTGGCTTCGTTTGCAGCGAGGCCTCAATAAATGCCACGCGCCCTAGCATGGTCTCGGACTTAAACATTGCGGTCTAGCACTGCGGACGGGAAAGTGTAAAGAGATGTCGAGTGAGTGCGCTGAGCACGGAATCATTACGATTATGGTGTGTCGACATTACTGTCGCGCGCTCGCTTTATGTTTGTTTGCTTTTCTTTTTTTCAATTTCTTTGCTATCGTGGTGTAGTGTGGGGTTGGCGATAGATTACGGCCTGATTTCCTGTCCCCGTTTCGAAGATCATTGTTTCTTGCACCTTGAGAGTGCGAGCGCCAATTACAACATGCTGCTGTGAAGAATCAAGGAGATGGTAGATAGTTGGCTCCCCAAGTAGGGATAATGGTTCCTTACCTCGACGTCCAAAGCAAAAGCACTGCCAGCAACACCACCACTGGCATCATGTAATTCCGCGTCAATCTTCGTTTCATCGTGTGTTCCGTTCGGGGGCGTCGAGAACGCGGCGTAGGTTGGTGCGTTGTTCCGGGCTCACTTTCTTCGCCTCTCCTTGCTGCCCACTATCGGACACTATCGCAAGGCTTTTGTAGACAAAACACACAGTACGGGTGAACAGTGGGTCTCCTGGCGTGCGCCTTACCGTTCACACAATTCACGTTCCACGCGGAGAATCGCCGAGGATTTCACTGATGAATACAACCACAGGGAGGACGGTAGGATTGATGGGTGTACGAATTCACTTTCTTTGTCACATAATACATAACACACGGTCACGTAAACAAACCGAAGCCACGAGTTCGTAATCTCTCAGTTCATCGATTTTCACGCCACTGGACAAGTTTGCTGCTAAGCCACCCAAGCGTTTTACTGGAATATAAATAGATCGACGGTTTAGAAGGAAATCCCCTTTGTGCGGTGCGTTGAGAAAGTTCAATGTTTTTTCGAGGGCTTCGAGGACCACTTGTCCAAATGTCCCCCGACCAGGGAATTCCTTACAAATTTCGTTCGACTAGCCTGTCACCGCGACTGACCGACGATGCTGGCGAGATGTTGCCTCGTGCACAGTCACCGGGCAAGTGACGGTCGCCGATAAAGTGCTTCAGTGCCCCCGGTGAATCGCCGAAGTTGCCTTCGTCGTCATAGCTGTAGTAGTGGCCGGTACGGTGGCTTTTATGCTGAGGATGATGATTGTGTCTGTTCGTTCGTTCGGGCGGCGCGCGGAGGAGGACACGGTGTGGCAAGTAGTGTTGTGTTTTGTTGTGGAGCGTGCTATTTTCCGAAAGGAAAACCGTGCGCCTTCCACGGCACACCCTCTCTCTAGGCACGCGACGCAAGGAAAATCGTCCCTTGTCCATAGCGACAGGGGCCGGCATGTTCTTCTAGAGGAGTTTTCCACCGCTTTGCGCACGAAGCCGGTTCTGCCATGGCCGATTCGAGGCAAGCGCGCCGTAAAGTGTCGACTGCCTAGGGTTTGAAGAGGTTCTATGTTTCTGTTTTTTCTTTCCTTCTTGCTAGCGAAACTGAACTCGATTTATTATTTTCCCGGTCGGACGGGACGGAAACGCTGGAAAATTATGCCGTGCATTGCCAACCGGGGAAAGTGTGTACCCTGACTGACTCGTCGACCCTGACGGAGGAATAGGAGAAATTAATCAAGTGGAATAAAAAAAAAAGTATTATTTTAAACCTTTTAATGTCGTCCATGGTTATGCTACTCAGGATATTACAGAACAGAATACTTATGGTGAAGTAAAACAAAATTAAAACGGGCTATTCAAATTTTTAAATTATTAAATCACCCAAAAGATGTGTTGTTTTTGTTTTTAAGTATAAATTTTAAACGTAGCTAACGAATACGAATAAATTATTCCGTACGCTTCAGCTGGTTGAGAAGACATTGAAATTAAACTTCGTCTGAACCATTGTGGTACTTTTTTTTTATTTGCGCGTGTTCCTTAAGGGCTGGGACATGAAAACTGGAAGGTCCAACGGTCGGCCCGGGAAACAACCACCGGAAAGGTGCAATAGTTTAATAAAGTTGAATCTAGCCGTTCAAAATTGCCGATGCTGCCAACAGTGTTTGACCTTTCGGTTTTTGTAGGCGTTGGCTATTTATTTATTTCGTGTTTCATTTTGAGAGCTTTTGCATTCTTTCGCCCTTGGATGTCACAGAAAGGAAGCACGCTATTATGCGCTTCAGCCCCGACGACACGCTGTCAACAATTTGTCAGTTGAATTTTTTACTGATTGTTGTGTGTTTATTTTCGGTCAGTTTTAGCAGTGTCATCCTAGAAAAGAAAGTCTCTCTTGCGAAACTACAGCACACGGATGCAGCCGTGTATTGCAAAAACTAAACCCTTAAGGTATTCCGCGTGGACCAAAATGACTATGGAGAAACAAAAAATTATGGGAATCATGAACTGGCAGCGTCATTTTTGGAACGCTACTACACAGCCTAGTGTCCTGTCGCCAGTTTGTGGCTCTTTTTTGTAGGATCCGGTAATTTAATTACTCCCCAAACGGCCATCACCGAACGCCGACTCCATGACGTCCGAGACATTATGCTATCTAACTCGTCAGGTTTGTTTTTCGTTTTCTTTTCTTTTTTTTCTTTTTTTTGGCGGGACATGGTTGCATGAAATTTGAAATTTCCTTTTTTTCGCTCTTTGTTTGTCATGTTTCTAGCTGTAGCTGCATACGCTAGTGTTTGGTTTGCCAGTGTCGCCAAAACCAACATCAGGCAAATTAATGAGTAGCATCTGTTAAAAGTTGCGTTAAGGTTTTTGTGAAATGTGACTGTTGGTCGCCCTGTGATTAAACTTGCTTAATTTCCTCAAGTTTTTTCCAGCCCACGACGGTGCGGCCACCTTCTACAGTTGTGTGAATATTCAAAGCCTGGACCGAGAAGGAGTTCACTTTGAATTTCAGAGGCGCGCCAATAGTTAATTGAACCCATTCATCAGATTCGATTGGTTAGCTAGTGGTAATACAACGCCGTAGAAGCGAAGATATCGCTCCGTCCAGTACCGCCGCACCCGCTTTTTCCTGCCCAGACGAGCCTAAATTGAGTGGTTTTAATTGGGCACTTGTCGGTCGTTGGCGGCGGCCGAGGTTAGTTTATTGCAACGATCGAACGGGTGCATCGCCCAATGAAGCGACCACGCCGTTTTTCGCTAGAATTTTTGCCGAGTGAATGTCGACATTCATTTCACAAAATTATTCTTCCTTTTCAAACGAATGGGGATTGAGCTCGGCTCGCGCGACCCGATCCGAAAAAAATGGGAGAGCCGACCCCGGCTCGGGTCTGGCTCTTCTCTTCCATTCCTTCACTACTCTCCCACCTTCCTCACCACTCTCTCTGTTTCTTTGTGTCATGTGTGTATCGGTCAACTCGCTCGGCCACAGAGCTCTTATAGCTATGTGTGTTCTTTAACGGTATAAGAGTCGGCCTGCCGGGCTGCATGGGTAGGCGCTGCGTGTTGAAGAAAACGTAAGTCCGCTGCACAGAGCGTGCTGCGTTCTCTCAGATGTCCAGTCGTGCGGGGA
This sequence comes from Anopheles atroparvus, assembly GCA_914969975.1. NCBI lineage: Eukaryota > Metazoa > Arthropoda > Insecta > Diptera > Culicidae > Anopheles > Anopheles atroparvus. The sequence goes on along the minus strand of CAJZCY010000004.1, from coordinate 29,661,350 downwards.
TAGAAAAAAGATCCCCTACCCTAGCATGTCAGTTCTCGCCCGCACGCCGGCGGTGACGGTCGTGGGTCGGCTGTTCTATGCATGGCATGTGTGTGAGAATTTGCGCACCGCTTGGTGAGTGTGTGCGCGCGGATATTGGGCGAAGCGAGGGTCGTGTCGGGGAAGCAAGCACGACACGATGCGTGTCGGGAAGCCGAAGCTGGATCATTCGCAATTTTTGGAGATGGCTTCGTAATTTTTGGGGAATGGCTCGCTTCGTCTATTGCCGATGCCCATATATGGAATTACGAGTGCGCCGCTCGATTCGAATTGCAATGCTCGGCTCGAGAGGGGACGGCCGACCGCATTCGACTACGGATCGGCGCAGTCAGTGAGACAGCGCATGTACCCCGGGGCACGCGCCAGAGCGAGATGCATGAAAATCATACTCCGATTTTCTTGGTTGGGCGGCTGCTGCCGCTGCTGAAGCACGCATTCGCATCTGCAAGATTTTAATTGAATTGTCCCCTTAAGTAAATTATCGGATTGATGTCTCTGTTGGAGCACGAAGCCGGAACCGTTTGGCTGAGATCCACACCACAACCCGCAGTGGCTGAAGGTCATTAGCCAAATGTTAAAATGGTTCGACGCTACAAAGTTAGTTCTCGGAATGCTGGAACGATCGGCAAAACGGTATGCGTGGATTGCGTCCGCATGTTCCTCTAATCAATTGTTAAGAATATATAAAAAGGAAACCTTTAAATTTCTTCTATCACAACCAGCTCGTTAGGTTTGTTTGTTTGTTTTATTCTTCTGCCACAGAAAAGCTACGAAGAGGTCATTGTGTTTTTGCCAGATCGGTTTCAAACGCCACCGACATGTAGCTGTGGTTTTGAAATCGAACTCTCCCCGTTTGTGATGTTTAACCTCATTGCAGCGCGTTTGGACTGGTGCAACTGCAGTTGCATTTGAATTCCGATGCGATTTGACCCGACATATATTAGTCGAATACCACCACACATGCATGCGCCGGCACTGTTCGCGTTTAATATGCGTTTTAAAACTCACGCGGCGGTTGAACTCAAAACATCAACGCCGAAAAACGAATGTGTATCTAACATTTTCGAACGTGAACGAAACAAGAGAAAAAACAACCAAAAATACAACCAATGAAAGGGATGGAAATTGAGGGCCGTGACTGCGGAAAAACTGAACCGGCCACTCCTTTTCGCATGCAATCTGCTTTCTTGCGTTGGAAAGCGTTCGTCAACACGCAAATGGACGCGGACGGATGGCATGGGACGGACGGTGTGCTTGTCCGATTGATGCCTTGTGTCATTCATTTTGGAGCTGCGTCGATTCGGTTCCCGATTCCATGAAAATCGTATGACGTTTCCGCTTACTTTTTTTTGGGGGTTCTTTTCTCCATGACGCACCTTTTTGGACACATGTTTCTGTTCGCACTATGTGGAGCATGAAGTTAATTTAATGTCCGTCTGCCCGAGTTGTGTTGGTAAAAAAAAACATCATCATTTCTCCCGCGTCTTCCATTTTCAGAAAGTGCATGCATGAGCATTTTCGATTGTGCAGTATGGTCATTTTGAAATGTGAGTAGTGGGATATTTTTGTTCTCAAATACTTTGCGATGTTCTTTACCACATTTAATGAACCATAATCAAACGAGAAAAGAAGGAGAGTGAAAGTTGGTATATCGTGCTCATACTACCGATTTCAATCTATTTGCGCCTAGAACAACACCCGCCTCTCCCCGTGGGTTCGCGTGTTCGTGCAAAAAGGGCGCAATTCTCCGCTAAACAAATTGAACCTTGGCATCATTTGTGCCCTCCGTGCCGTTTCATTTGCAAGTCGGCAGACAACGATCGTACCTATTATATAGTATTCTAGAGGGCACAAACTACGCGCCGTTGAGATGATTGGGGCCTGCTTTATTGCCAGACATTGAGGAAAATGTGCGAATTTCACACTTGGTCGACAAATCTCTCCTCATAGCACAGGGTGTATTGTCGAGCCGACAACGCGCGCGTAACGCTGCTAACGTTGTGTGTTATGCCGGAAAACCGGAGCAGAACACAATTGCAAAAATGGGACGGATGGATGATGTGTTGTGATATGTTCCCGGTCGCGCGCTTGACAGGCCGCTGTGTTTTTAATCGTCGCCTTCTGACGTACTTATCCTGCGTTTATTTGCCCACACACACACACACACAGACGCACATGTGAGTGATGGAAAGCCAAAGTTCACTTTGATGCATTGCATACACGCAATACCGATAGTGGAGGAAGGTGTGCGCGCACCACCTGTGATTATTCTTTCCATTAAACGCCATCGTATTTTTTTCTTCATGCAACAGAAGGGAATTGTTTTAGGTACCCTGGAATCATGCAACCTCGAGAAATCTTATCAACCCAAAGGTAGCCGGAGTTCGGGGGAATGAACGAAAAAAAAAATCACAGATAAGCACTTGGTGGTTGTGAAATTGCGATGAAACACACGATCGGCGTTGCAATGCTTGTGCTCCATCGTACGCCGCGATGTCAGGTGTAAAAAGGCAAGAGAGTCTCGAGACCAGATGACGTTTCCCGTTAATTTCGCTTTCCAATATCCCGGTCCAATGTGTTCACTGTTGGTGCAAGCGAGAGAGAGAGACAGAGTAAGAGGGTGGAACTGCTGAGGGAAGGGGGGGGGGATGTGATCGTACAGTATTTGGCTGAAAGAAAGCGCAGAGCTGCCCCCCGGCAAGGTAATTTCGAACAATCTGTACGTTGGTGCATTGGATGGGAATATCTCATATTCACCAATCTGCGTAACGTCCGCCAAGCCGTGGATCGAACTATCCTTGAACTTTTTCTTGATAACACACACCACCGCACCATCTGCTCCACCTGGGTTGTTCCCCGTGTGGCGTGACCCTGGAGGATAGCCGTTGTTCCATTAGTCATTGTTTTGGCACACGCAAGGCAAGGTACGAAACGCTATCCCGCTTACGCACACCCCCGATGCTCTTCGAACGCACTCCTCCGATTTGGCCGCATTCTGATTAACCTCTTAACGGAGGTTCGACCAAGCTCAATTTACTACTGCACACGCAAACGTAAACGGATAAGCGAACCGCGTGTTCGTCTCACGGCATTGTTCGGGGAATCTGGCTGTTTTTATAGATATGTTTTTTTGTTTCATTCCGTTTCATATTTTTTCTGGTTCAATTATTCCCTTGGGAAATGCCTACTTTTGCCGAAGACATGTTGGATAATTAGAAATGGCACACGGGTTGTTTGTTAACACCAAAACCGGATCACACAGTTTGCGGAGTAATGTTGTAAATTAGTTTCTTTTATGGTCGCCGCAGTTGACTTCAATCTGTAACAGAGTTAGTTCGGTAACGTTTCTGTCCAAAGATCCACACGATGCATCCGACAAAACTCACATTACGACTCGATCACGTTCAGATTACAACTGCTTGTCGTGGTTGCTCCGAACGTACTGTCCAGGTAGTCGCGGTTAGCGGCGGGTGGTTTCCATCACTCATACCAACGTAGATCGTGATCTCGTGTAGCGTTGTGTATGGCGACTCTTTAAACGAATCAGATGGGAATCGTGTGGCTCACCCCGAAGAGTCAACTCTTAAGTGACGACAGAAAAACAAATTTCAATCACGGTTTCAAACTCGAAACTTCATTGGCAACAAAGCAGGGATTTGAAAAATATTTAATCGTAATTATCCTAAAATATTCAGAATTGTAATGATACTGAAAGATTACATTTTTCGACGCAGGATTCTATGCAGGGATAGATTGAATTATTGACTCTGAATCCGATCTCTCTTCCCTATTGTATTCTTGTTCCACGAGGTTCTCCAGCGGTGGTGTGGTGGTGTCAATAGACTACACCACGCGATACGCACCAATGCACCACCACATCAGTAACATGGAACGTACGTTATATACACAGTCATGCAAGTTTGTGCTGGGTTAATTTTCACTTTCTCTGTGTTGGATGCATACCGGCGATGAGCAACATTTTTATGTTGACTTTTTTCCCGTTCGTAAGTCGTGTGTATATCAACCAACCATAAAGGATCAACCTTGACACAGTTAATTGATCGTACACATGTAATTAACGGGTCCTTTTTGCTCTTCTCTTCTGTTTTGTACGTACGGGCTTGTCTTCGTTATATTTAAGCAACGATTTTTTTACTTAGTATTTAAAAAATACTAAAATTTTTGTATTACTTGTTTTAATTTTTCTTCTGCTTCTACAAGTCTATGCACTCATCTTTTTTAATGTGCCCTAATGAATCGCCCATGCAGCTTAATGACTCTTATTGGATTTTTTTGGATTACAGCATCCGCTTTTCATCGTGGCAGTTGGTTTGCTTTCTTCCCCCCTTGCATTGCTTTTTCATCGTAATGGACTGGTGTAACCAAAATAATACCGACCGAAAAGTGGGAACATGCGTCACCTAATTTATCCCCTTTCCGTAGTCTTAGTAGAGCTCCGTTCGTAACGAAATTTATTTTGGCACCCTCCGGCGGCCCTTTTGTTATGCCGATTCGATTAATTATTGTTACCACAAGCAAATTATCGGAGGAATAGCCCGTTGAAGTGCCAAATCAGAGCGACCCTTATTGCTTTCGTAAGAATGCATCGACGTATCCTGCAGGACACAAAGGGCCTGGTGAATATATTAAAAAAAAGACTACTAAAATGAACCTTTTTGTTGGTCCAAAAAAGTGTTTACTTCATTGATTTGCGCACCATGATTCGTTGGCATAGCTATGGAAGGTTATTGAGTTAAAATTTCCAATTCTTATCACCTTTTTTGAGCTGAATTTGGTGTTTAGTATGGGAAAATTTTAAATATATTCATGCGGTCTGGAAACGATGAATGAATTGAAACATCGGCAACAAATTAAATCCGTCATTCAGTTTGTCGTGATAACTGTGTTACATCTAGATGAAGTCTGGGTTCTTTTAAACTAGATAGTTTTTTTGAATGTAGAAATAAGTTCTCATTGATTATGGTACCTTTTGTTGTAGCTCAATGCATACATGTTTTGTTTTATTGCTTTTTTCCTTGGTCCTTTTACTTCCCATCGTCATGAGAGCGATTGGGACGGAAGAGAATTAAAATATCGAATTTTGTTAAATCCACTTCCGACCGCTCACCTGAAATATGGGAGAGAAGAATGACAGCATTGGTAAAGGGGAACTGGTAGTGTGTGTCCCTGCTGTATAACAGATTGGCATCGGTGTCGGATACTGAATCCGACCGTAAGCCGTGTCCTTCTTCCCCTCGAGGAATCGCCTGAAGGCAGGGGAAAATCAATTTGCGCAAAGAGCACTGCTATCGCATGAACTACAATTTCTTCCCAATCTGGTACACCGATGGCACAGGCTATGCAGAACGAGCCGAGAACGGAGGAACAATATAACTTGGTTTGGAAGGTTTTCATTGAGCAAGCGGGTGTAATGTTTTTATTTAGTTTTTTTTTCTTTCAAAGTCCCGACACATAAATTTTCGCTCCTCCGGTACCGTCGTTTGCATATCGAACGGTAAGTTTTTTGAAAAACTTTGCCCAATGGAAACAATACATCTTGACTGGTGTGGGAGAGTGGTTTTTGCTATCCGTCTCGTTGTTTAATTTTTGGCGTTAGTTGGTTGCGGTTTGATATATCTATGGGACGTCCTTAGTTTTCCATTGATTGAAGACAAATAAACCCTTCAAGAGGTTGGATTTGTTAAGTCTCCAAATCATTCGCAAATAAGTATACCTTGCAATACAATAAACTTACTAAGCATAGCAGCAAGTTGGAATTTAATTATAATCGATAATTTATTTGCCAATGATGTGCATCCTTAACTAAATGGTTTGTGTCCTTTAAAAACTACTTACACATAAGGGTTTAAAAGGGGTTTAGGGAAATAATTTGGGTGTTTAAATAAATCCACATGCAGGTATCCATATTTCAGGACTCGGCAGACTGTCCGTGAAGAGCGTCAGGGGTGTGTTTTTCGTTGCTGAATTATTGGAATTTTTCGATTCACGATTTATAGACACGACCAGGAGACACCCCACACGGAGGACTAGAAGGGGCCCAAGACAAACTTGAAACTATGCGCAAGAACTATATCGTTTTCCGGTGCTTTATAGTATTTCCCTCCGAATCCGGTTGTGCGTGTCTGGTTGCACCAAACACGATTGTCCTATTCCGTGGCACTCAAACCTCGGCAATATTATTTGTGAATGCGGGTGGGTCTATCTTTCCAGACCTATCCGGGCGTAGGGTTTCATCATTGGCAGACGACGTTCGTTGGCCGAACATGGTTTGCAGTCGTAGGGACACCGCCCGCTAGCCTCGCGCTAGAATGAGGGTAATCCCGTGGGTAGGATAAAGAGTTGCATCAAGTGAGAACAAGAGAAAAAACTTGACACCAACGTCAGGGGAACGTCTACCACCCTCGAAAACGGCCTTTCCAGGAATCGATTGTGCGGCACAAACACAAAGCCAGAAGATTCGAAGGGTTGTCGGGGACTCGTACGCTCGCAACAACAAATGCTGAGCGTCGTTTTGCGCTAATGAGTTCGAGTGATCGTTTCAATTAAGTCTAATGTGATTCCTAGAAACCCAATCTGACCATGAACTTGACGTTGGTTCTACGGCTCGCTTTTGAAAGGGTCCCTGGGAAGCCCCCGACATAAAGGTTATAGTTTGTCTTTCGAATGTTTCCACCAGGAATATGTTTTTGTTTTCAGTTATTCATAATTTCTGGAGTCATCAGCCGAAATTCTATGGCTGCCAACTGGCACCAAACACATTTCAGGAAAGAAGATTGCATTTCGTTCCCTCTTGCAAATTTACGAACAGCAACACTACACAAGAGTTCGTTCGGAGGGTGTTTAAAGGATTTTTTTTTTTTTTTTGAAAGTCTTTATCTAGAGGAGGGATACAATTCCACGATTTGAATGGAGACGGAGAATATTTAAATGAAGTGAAACGAGCTAAAATATATGGCCTTTGCGATCGGGTCATGCACCATTATTTGGCGATCAAAAGAATTCTATTCGTTTGGAGGGTAGATATGGGATTGTTGTCCCAGTGATGGAATGGTGTGGTTCTCGGTGTTTTTGGGGAAATTGTAGGAAAGATTAGTCAGAACCATTGTACATAAATTGAAATGAATGTAAGCTAATGGATTATTAAAAAAAAACACACACACTTTTCCTTAAAAGAAGCTCAGAAAATTTGTTACAGTTAAGCTTCGTTCAACCGTCACTCCTTTATCCGTTAGTTTCTGTCGACCGTAAACGTAATTGGTGTCAACGGTCATTCTTACGTGTGAGTCACAAGTTGACTCTGGTCTGGAAGACCTCTGATTTTTTTAATTACATGTTTGTATTATATTATTAGTTTTTTTTAAATTCGCTCCGCAATATATAGCAGAAATGCGAGTGATAGTCTTTCTATAAAATAATTTATTGAGAACATTTTTTGGAGGAAATATACAGTGTTAATATCACCCACGGTCTCGACGCTGAGGGCTAATTGAGTGTTTACTGTAACTGTACTTTACTTTTTGGGTTAGTCGTAAACATTCAAGCTTTAGTCAGCTATACGATCACTTGTGTTTTTTGTTAAATCAATATTACTATTCTTTTTATCATTTCCAATTATTTAAAAAAAAATGTGAATGTTTTATTTTGAACCAGCATTTTCCCTGGAACGGTTCAGTCAGCGCATTGGATTTTGAAAGCCATTTTTTCACTTTCACCATCATACACTGGGAAATTCATATTCAATTACGATTCCAAAATCACTTGCGACATTCGTCACGATAACGTTAGTTGTAAAAATAAATACTATCGATTTGAAGCTTCAGACCAGAGCATCGTATTTCCCACTCCATTTCACACAGAGCGGACCATGTTTCCTACCCCGACAAAAAGGTTTCGTGCCATATATTTAACTGTCGATGGCAACGAACGGTAGCAAAAAGTCATAATTGGCGCTGATATGTGAAGGCAGTGATGGCGGCGGCAATCTTTTTCAATATTTATCATTGGCAGCATCATTTTTCCGAAGGGAAGTGAATCGCCGAGGGGGATCATCGAAAGGACCGAAGACCCGTCCCATCCATGCATGATTCGATCTCATCCCTGCCCCGTCATCTGCGAACAAATGGCCAATTGCTCTGCCACCGATGGTGTGACATACCTCGGACGCTTGTGTAGAGGAACCCCCTGTCCCTTTCGTCCTTTGTTCGTCGGTCCGCGGCGTTATGATTTTTGGCCGGCCACCGACCGAAGGATGTTCATGAATTTTTCAATCGATAGTCTCAGACTCAGAGGTCTGGGGAGCCACGGCCACCAGACATCGTCCAGGGCGTCATATGAAGCCACGTCCAAAACGTTGTGTCGCATGCGGTAGGCTCCGGGTACGTGGGGACGTGTGCTGAGGGTGATCCCTGGATTCGGCAGGGTGTTGTGCTGCCCGCACCGAAACCCTGACAGATGTTTGTTTAATTAGACCATACCGAAACACGAACGTAGCTTGAAGGTTTTCCCCGACACCGGTGAAGGAACTGGAAGAAGGCATGCAGCGGTCCGCGAAGGGTAACAATAAAGCCATTCCCGACAGTCTTTTATGTCACACTTCGGGTTGGGCACCGGCCGGAAGTTGAACCGATGCGCAACCATGAGAACATGCCGCGCTTAGGAGTGAGTAGTTTAGTTCGGTCCTCTCCGGAGGTCCTCCCATTGAACCTGGAACAAGAAGCTGCGGGAACTTTGGCAAAACTTCCACTCACCGCTGCAGAAGAGTTTCGAGCGGTTGGAAATCAATTGTGTGCAGGAAACGAAGGCAAATAGTCATTTTTAGAGTGTGCAGGGGGCTGTGCGGCAGAAAGCAGGAAAGCGGCGGAGGTTGTTTTACTGCACGGGATCCAACAACTATTGCGCAGCAGTTCCTGTCAGACGAAGGACTCAATTCCAGCCCATCATCTTTCCTCGATGGAGGGTCATAATCTTTTTCACTGCCCCGTTTCTGTTCCATTCTGCTTTCGCCAACGGAGCGACGAATGTCGTACTACCACTTCCCACCGACCACACTCCGGGATGGCAGAAACAGCAGGTACTTTTACCAAGTCGTCGAATGGAGTGCCACAGAAAGGACCAGGAACAAATTACTGTCGTTTGTGCAGTTAATACCAAAAATATGGCATGCCGGGGGAACCCTAAATTCATTCCTGGCGTTTTTATGGTGTGATGAGATTACGCGTCGTAGTTTCCATCATTGCCAAGGTACGTTCTTCGCAAAGCTAGCTGAATGTTTTCAGAAGTGGACGTCCAGAAAAGATTGGAGATTATAAAACGATTCAGATTCCCATGAACAAACTGGAAGATCCTTTGGGTTAGGGAATGTGGGAATGTAGGGGGTTAGAATGTCTTCAAATTTAAAACCAAAATAGATCGATTACGTGAATTTTTTTGAAGTATCACGCCACGCTCTTGGTTTCCCTATCGACTGTTGGCGTGTTGTTCCAAAAAAATCAAGTATTTTGTTCGTTTCCAAATGAAACGAAATTTAAAAGGGTGTCTTATTTCATGCTTACTTCAACCAGACAAGCTCAGTGTGAAGCATAAACTAGTTCCCGGAAATCCGCGTTGGATCGATAGCACTGGGTTTCGGAGGGCTACAGTATTAGCGACGACAACCCCGATGACAACGACACAAGACCTTAGCGCAATGCCATCCTTGGCATGTTCTTCAATGGCAAGGACATACTATTGTTGCACCATCATCTGCACTTACCGTTTATGCTTGGTACAACGGGGTTTCACTTTCTCTGAAGAGTGTTGAATGTGTAACTTTCTGTTTCCGGTTTCCTCTTTGTGACACTATGCAAATTCTTTAAATAATTATGAAGGGCAAGCTTTGTTTTTTAGAAAGCAATATAACGTGAAACGATGCACCGAGGGTACGAGGAAAAAAAGCTACAAAAGCAACTTGGTATATCGTGCATGTTGATTTATCGAACTTGGTATATCGTGCAACACCATTTGTCCAAAACAGTAGTTTAAAACACATCAAATGTTGCTTCAAATTTCCGCAAAAAAATTTTCCGTTTCATAACTTATTTTCTCTTCTTTTCTTTACAGTACTGCAACGGGGGCGATTTAGCCGATTATCTTGCCGTAAAAGGAACGCTCAGTGAAGATACGATACGATTGTTTCTCGGCCAACTGGGTAAGTGCGAGAATCTTAGGGGTGAAAAATCGTGGCTTACGTGGGAAATCTTTGAAGTTCGGGGGGAAAATGCTATAAAACCGCAAATGGCACTCAGAATGCATTCCCACTCGCTTGCGAATGCTCGTCCACGGATAAATGAAATCCTTTACCACATCTCCCACTGGTTATGGAGCATAATATGGTGTAAATACTACAGCGTGCGGTGTTGCAGGCCACTTATCGTTTTTTTTTTATTATGCTCGTAAAATATCCTTACGAAGCACACTGTATCGCTCCTAGTAAAAAGTAATACCGATTAACTCACTCACAGAATCCAACGTGCTCCATTCATTTTCTTACAGGGAGATGATGGTTAGCTTAAGCAACACAGTAACAACATTTTGTTTGTTCTAAATTTATACTTTTTGTTCATTATCTGTTTCAGCTAATGCAATGAAGGCGCTCTACCAGGCTGGTGTTGTTCATCGAGATTTGAAACCGCAAAACATTCTGCTTTCCCACAACTGTGGCAAGGGCTTGCCGGTACCATCGAAAATTACGCTTAAGATAGGTAATATTAACTAAACGAACCCAGAACGTGACAAGTGCAGTGAAAAATCATTTTATCATTACTCGTTTTCTTCCCAATGCAGCTGACTTTGGGTTCGCCCGGTTTCTACAGGATGGAAACATGGCAGCAACCCTCTGCGGTTCACCAATGTACATGGTAAGTGGCAGGGGCTTTGACCATCGACTTCCACCACACAGTTACTCTTCAGGCAGCAAATTAATGATTTTTTTTATTTTTTAATCGCCAGGCTCCTGAGGTGATCATGTCACTGCAGTACGACGCCAAAGCGGATCTCTGGTCGCTGGGGACCATTGTTTTCCAGTGTCTTACAGGCAAGGCACCATTCCAGGCGCACACGCCCCAGGAACTGAAAATGTTCTACGAACGGAATGCCAACCTGGCACCAAAGTATGTGTGGCAAGCGGCAAGCAAACCGCCCTGTCAATAAACAATCCAGTCCGTTTGGGGCTGCCGTGCAGTACTTTTTATGAAAATTTATTTTATCCACCCATTCCTCTTGCAGGATTCCATCCGGCACTTCCAACGAGCTCACAGACTTACTCATGGGACTGCTGCGGCGCAATGCGAAGGAACGGATGAAGTTTGACACCTTCTTCAATCACGCCTTCCTACAACGGGCACAGACACCGCAAAGTCACAATGGTTCGTATGCGGTGAAAAAATGGTTGTTGTATAAATAAAATACAACGACTAATGATTTCTTCCCACTTCTAGATCCTACCCAACCTGCGACAGGCAATGCAACGCTTTTCGCCGCTCCGGGTAAAGTCAGTAGTCCGCATCAGAAAACGGCACCAACATCGGTGCAGCAGCAGCAACAGCAGCATCACCAACAGCAAAAGCTTCACCATCAACAAGTGGTTCAGCAGCCACCACACCAGCAACTGGCCACTCAAACACAGCAACAACAGCAACATCAGCAGCATCTCATCGACCAACAACATCTAAACCAGCTCCATCAACAGCAGCAACAGAATGCTCAACAGCAGCAGCAACAACATCAGCTTCACCTACAGCAACAGAAGCAGTTACTCTTGCAGGAACTTCAGCAACAGCAAACGGTCGAGAATAACAACGGTAGGCTGAGAATTGAAAACAAACATGATTCATCACCTTTATTAATTTACACTGGACGGATCGGTCCTAGGGTAAACTCAATTTGAAATTGTCTTTAATTTTATTTATTTAAATTTTTCTTAAAAAACATGCTTTATATAGTCCTGATTTTTCGTGTATAAACTATTCGAGGATTTTATTGGTTTAGTTTTCCCTTCTAGCAATGCCTTCTTCGAACTACCTTCACTTAGCAAAAAGAAAGACAAGACTACCATAATTGATGAATACAATTGACCAGTCTCACCAATCATCACTTAAAAAATATATATAATTTTTATGAATGAATGCCAGATTGTGTACTGCAATCCCATTCGGGTTGGCAATCGAGCATCATCTTCCCGTTGAATTACCCCACCAAAGCGTATCTACATGTTTGAATTGCTTTGCTGCATAAACGAAACCACATGCAAACGTCATGTTCTAAAATAACTTTTTGAGTAGGTGTAGTGGATGTTTGTTGGGATACGGCGCGCTAATGTAGTTAATTGAAGCAAGATGCATCAAGTACAGGATCGTTGATAGTTTGCGTGGTGCAAGCTGGTTTCGTTTGAACATTTCTGCTGTCCACAAGTGTTGGTAATTGCAGATCGTTCAATTCACTTGTCACGTTGTCGTGAAGGTGTCCACTTTGGGTGACATTTTCCGTGCATAAGCGTGAATTGGCGAACGCGACTACGTTTTCCTCTAGTGAAAAGTTGAAGTGAGTTGTTAAGATATCGAAAGCTCGATTTGCCATAGTATCCCATTTTGTGTATTCTATAAATGTATCGTTTTTTTCGACTTATTACAATCCTTTACTTATTACATGTCCTTGCAGTGCCGATTGCCGAGATTGATGATAGTGTGGCAACGCTCAGCGCGAACAATACATCCAACAGTAGTCCCGAAGAGTCGGATGACTTTGTACTAGTGCCGAACAATCTTCCGGTCGATCCAAGTCATGGTGGTAGCTATGACAAGAGGTAAGCGGTACCGCATGCATATTCGATTGATCATAATTGATTCATTAGAACCATTCTATCTTTCCCAGTAAACCCACTCGAGTGCCTCAACCGGTGTCCCAGGCTCAGGCGAGTCCACCGCGACCAAGCACGCTACCGATCTCGGAACCAAAACCCGTCCCAACGGCTGCTAGAAAGTCGTCTCGTCCGCAGGCGCAAACACCACCAAAGGTATCCCACAGTTAACAATAGCAGACGGTTATTTAACTCCATGCTCAGTGTTCCTGTTAGATTGAACTAAAATAAGTCTTAAGGAATTTTTTTCTAACCATATTCATAAAGATCCAACATCATTCGGAATTATATACAGATCGAGATCAAGATCATCGTTCCGAAGATTTGATGAAACATACAAGATATCTAGTTTATCCAGTAAATTCCAACATGCTCAATTGAGATTAAAAATGCAAAATGCTTCTACACACATTAACGATGCGGTCAGGGTGCGTGCAGAGGTACTCGGGACGAGGTGTTTCTCGAGTAAACTTGGACAATCCTCTTGAGTTTAAGTTTTCACGCATAGCGTCTCAGAGCCTTGCTTTTTCTATTCTTCCTGTTTTGGACTTTTTCACTATGTATCATGATCGTTATTCGTTTTAGTTAAGCAATTGTCATCTTCAATATCTTTCACAGAATAATTCAATACCTCGATCGGAACCGATTAATATGAAACGATCGGAGCATCGAAGCAGTAACTGTGATATCAGATCGATTTCACCACCGGCGGTACAGTTTGCCATCGGGACACCGCCGTCCTGTGGTCGCCGACGTTCGACTTCAGGGGGTTCGCTCTCCGAGACGCCGCCGCCGCCGAGCTGCTGGACAGTCAGCCCGGCCTCCCATCAGTCACCGCTGCGTCGCTCCGGCACCAGCTCGCCGGTACTGAACAATGCGCTCTCGAAGCTGCCGGCCCTCGGCAGCCCGACGCTCATGGCCGGCACGGAAAACAACAATCATCACGCACTTCCGCTGACGGCTCGAGCCTTTACGCTCCCCGAGATGGGTGCCACGGGAGGGCTTCAGAGCTACCTGGACGATCACAATATGGACGATCATCCGATCAACTTCCACGCCCCAGAGTTACACGAGGAAACGCTCCTGGATGTAAGGCGATTTACATAACAATTAACATTACGCTTTTAAATTATAAGTTCTATAAGTGTATCCTTTGTTCAGCAATTTTTTTCGGCCTAAAGAGATCTCCTGATTGAAAACATTCACTATAATAACTTTACGGGCTATTGAACTATCAAATCAACAAAGAGGCCGGAACAACAGGATTTTCGATGTACGCTAGATCCTGTGAAAACGGAAGCTGTGTAATTTTTCTGATAAAGAGGAATACGTTTCGACTTACTTGATGTTCAACACACCGTGTCCGTTTCGGACACAAGTTGCCCCTATTCTGTAATTTTACCCTCCCTGCATCTACTAATTTATTTTAGTCATAAGTAGACAACGCTGAATGGCAAATTGAGGGCAAAACGTACATATCCAACCTTGTTTAGGTTGCTCAACAACTAGCCATACCTTTGATGCTTGAATGCTTCATGAAATGGCAAATAGCCTTGTTACTTGCGGTAATTTAATGTTGTTGAAACCTTGCTGTTATCGAATGGTGGCAAACAAGTTTTATCTTTGAATATATTGTCGAGCACTCTTGCAGTTGTACGCAAGGAGAAAAGGACTTGCATGCAAATGTTATGCGGCAACATTAAATTTGCGACACGTGGTGCTTTCGTTTACTTTAAACTGATTCAACAGCTAAATTACGATGCGATTTCTATTCAAGTTTACGTATTTTCTTCTTCTTTTAGCGGGATCACAACGAAACGCTCGCAAAATTGAATTTTGTGATCGCCTTGACGGACTGCATCCTGGAGGTAGCGGACTCGCGCTGTGCGCCTCTGTCCGCGCTAATGTCGGCGAACGCGCAACCTACGGCACCGCATCCACCCGAGTACTGCAAGCGAGCTGAACGTTTGGTGCTGCTGGTGCGAGCACTGCATCTGCTATCGTCTGGGCTCAATCTAGCCTCGGCTCAGATACAAGCCGGCAATCTGAAGCCTTCCAATAGCGTTAAGAATGGTACGAACGCACCTAACCAAACAACAGCCCGCATGAATTGGCAGAATTTTATGTATTCATCCCTTCTACGTGTACCGTTTTAGTCTTAACCATGATGCACGCGAAGTACCGATCGACGCTGATCGAGTCGAAGAAACTGAACGGTGCCGGATTGCTGCAGCGAGCCAACGCCAGCAATATTACCGCTGATAAAATCCTCTACGAATACGCCATGCAGATGGTGAGTGTAAATTACCGACGTGCGTTGACGTGTGCGAAGGTACACGCAACGCGGCGTTATCGGGCTAACGCGGACACCACAATTCCAATTCGGTATCACTTACGATTTCTCGCTACCAGCGTTTCCAGTTCGGAGCGGGTCGTGCACTTGTGCATTAACCGACATGCAAAGGGAATCGCTAAGAAGCTTGTTATTGTCGTGTGGCGGATATTTCTGAAGGACTCCTTACAATCGGACGGAGTAGTATATGCGCTGAGCGCAATTACAATTCTCCGGTAGACTGAAAGGTGAACGGACAGGAATCTCCGTTACCGACAAGCTTGGAAAACAAATTGTGCCGTTGATCGGACGGAGCAGGCCTTACGCTTAAGCGCAATTAAAAATCTCCGTAGCGTAGTGGACAACAATCAAGGATTCTAGCTTGAAAAGAACGAAGCAGAAAATTTCTTTCGGATGGTCGAAGTAACGTAACTCCGTTCTTCTTGATTTTGAAATAATGAGTGACAATTTATCGACCGTTTTTCGATCTTATATACTAAATTCTATCCTTATCTCCTACCAAGAGAGAAGGAGATAGAAGATCTCGTTCTCGTTCAACGCAATGTTTCCATATTGCGCGAACAAGCAATCTTAAAGGATCGCGTATCCTTCGCTAGCTTACCTAGCGCGGATGTTTATTTAGGACTATGCGTTTGAGAACATTTTCTTTCGATCGTCCCTTCGTGGGATCGTTACAATGTTTACGCGTTCGTCCTTATCCCGCTTATACCCGTATCTATGTTTCGCCGGATCGTCGTGGCGTCTTATCGGGTTCGGATCGTTATTACACTACTTCCTGCTTCGTGGGTGATCGTATACATTTTTCCTAACTTACGCGACCTTTTTCCTAGCGCGTTGTTTACATTACCCACGATCCTTGCCTATTGCAATGTTTATATTACGATCGACCTTTTTTCTGATGTTTATCCGCGATCCTTTTTTATCTTTCTTTTACAACGTTTCCATGCGTTATTTACACGCGGACGATCCTGATCGTTCCCGCGTTGAGTTTTCTCATTCTATTTTGCCCTAATTTTTGTAGCCATTGAGAAAAGTAATTCAAATTTAAGTTAAGCCACGTCATTCACGTTACTAGGTTCAGTTCGATATGCAAGGATTTAATTACTGTTTCGTTACATTTCCAAACCTAAATTAGTTTTTTTTATTGTTTACTTTTTTCCCAACATTCGCGTAAAATTAGCAAACGCGAAACATTTGAATTTTTGTTGTTGTTGCTTTTTGATGTTTCGTCTTTCATCATAGGGAAGACGCACCATAAAAAAGTAAATAAGAAAAAATAAACCAACCACTTTTTAAGAATTTGTGGGGATGTTTAATATTAATGCCTTATGATTGAGCTAATAATTCAAAATATAGTGTATTGTTTAATGTCACATCTATATGTATGTGAACTATTTATCTTTAGCAAACTTATTCTAACATTACTAACAATTTATTTACATACATCCCACTCAATAGTGCGAGGCAGCTGCGGTTGACGAACTGTTCAACAAACCGGCTGAGTGTTTCCCCCGATATCAGTCGGCTCAAATTCTGCTGCACTCATTGGCGCAAAAGTGCAAACACCCACAGGACAAGATACTTCTTTCGAAATGTGAGTAACAGATACAACAATGAAACAGAAACACCTTTTGGCGTATGGTACATACAATGTCATTCTTACTTGCAGATAAGGAAGCGGTCGAGAAGCGACTGTACATACTGAAGGGACAGGGCTACATCTACACTACGGACGAACTCTCTTGAATGCACTCCATCGACTGCTACGTTTCACGTGGTGTGAACATCTTGACCTGTACGACGTTGGCCCCTTTCATCTGGCAGCCCTTTCTTATCTCTATACCTACCCCAACTTATCCTAGAACCTCCGGTTTGAACTCCTAATTCTCCCCCCAGTGAATCTGAGCCACGTGCTGCCCTCGTTGGTGATGTTGTGTGACTAGTCTCACCACAACCTGGCCATCGGTCTTCTGTCTTCTACTGAACGCTGGTACAACAACACCTTAACCTTGTTTTTGTTTTGTTTTGGGATCGTTCCTTTTTTGAAGATTTTTTTTGTTCGACACTCTTTGGCAGGGTAAATCAGAACAGACGTGTTTGTACAAGTGTAATGATGGTTTTACAGGAGACTAGACTGTATTCTTCTTAACAGTGCCGACTGGAAAACTCTTATAACAAGATTGATATACAGCGGTTTAAAAAACAAATACCGTCGGAATGTGTTGTAAATAATTCTGCAGCAAATGACACGCTACGTGGAGACGAATCACTAGGGCCTCAAACACATTTGTACAACTTCAAACGTGTTATGGCACCTGAACACGTCCCAAAATCGAATCTACCGTTGACATTACAAAATTCGCTCCGTTTACTTCTGTTAACAAAGGTCAAGACAAACAAAGTTACACTCCCCCGAAGGTTACATCAAGGTATTCGAAGCTTTTCGGTAGACAACGGTGGACTAGTCACCAACCAAGTGGGATTTGTGTGTGTGTAAATAAACGAAAAGGCTTGAACATTTTTCGTTGCCGTATACCCAATGCACATGGGAGTCGAATTTCACAGACTAGCCGGTTAACGGTGCAGAATGGTTGGTAGACGCTTTGAACCGAGTGTCTCACTGATTAAATTATTAGAACACAAATAAACCAACCGGATCGGATTTGTACCATATAAACAAGCACGAAACCGTGCATAAGCTGCTGCTGGAGAGAAAAAAAATACAAACACACAAAAGAGAAAGCATTCGGGGCAACATAACTAGTGCGTATCCGGATTATCGTTGAAACCGGGCCAACCATAGAAATGCTTGATAAGAACAAGATAAAAGTTCGTTTGCTTGGCACGGGTAACGGCATCGAATCAATATGGGCACAGTTTCGCCAGCATAACATAATACAAACGTATAAACATTACGAAACAATCCAACGGGTGGCTTGCTCCTGTACAGCGCTTGCGTTTTTGCATTATCGTTTTGCCGGCAGTAGGTGCGCTTTACCGACGTCGAATCGTGACTGATCGAACTGATAACTGGTTTTCCCTTTTGGCAATTACATTTACTTCTGCAAATTGAGCCAAACTGAAGAGGCGATGATGGACGAGGTAGGATTGTGCATAAAACAAGAGTTATTACTTTGAGATTGTACAACCGAAGTGATAGCAGAAGAAGGAAATGAATGTTGTATAGAAATGCATAGATAGATCGCAACAGAGTGCTTTTTATGCTTAATTTTCCTGCCTCATGCTAAAATTTATTCTGATAAGAACTACAAAATTCCCCGGACTCACCCTAGTAGTACCTAAGTACAAATTAACAAAAGAGAAGAAAAATTAAGGAAGCTAAACCTATATATTTAAAACTAATAAAACACCAGGCAGACGGAGCTCGCTGTTGGCTGCAGGTTGCGGTTGAGACACTTCTTTTTACTTTTCTAGGGCGTATCTATGAACCGATTTGTAGCTGCTTCATAACGATATGAACTTCTTCCCAACAGTTTACCGACAGCCCCAATCGCAATGTTGGATATTCTGGAGCAAACACAGAATGGCAAAAAACAACATTTTTACGTAAAACTAACTCACCTAAAGGGTGTGTCGCATGAAATGCAGTTGATAAGTAAAAAGAAAAACAACAACAAATATAAGGCAAAAACTAAGATAAACCCTGCAGCAAGACAAAACATCAAGTGTAACTAACATTGCACGTACACCTGTATCGTTAAACTCCAATGAGCTAGTTACTAAGTACGTTTCGAAAATTGATGCAGTGGGATAACCCGATGTAAGTTTCCCAACCCTGAACTGTCGGGTAGGCCGGGCCACCCTCTCCAATTGCTGAATGTTTAGCTGCGCGTTTGCTGGATGCAAGCGATGAAAAGACTCGCATGGAGGAAGAGGGCGGCCCAAGCGAACATACAAAATATATATGTATATGATAAAAACACACATTCAAAATCCCCACAACTGTGAAAGGATCAGTTCTACTAGTCTAATGAGCGAGTAGCTATGAAACTCGGCAAAGATCCACATGTTGTGCGATGCCAAGGGAATGTTATGAACAGGATCGGAAGGAAAATATATGAAAAAGAAAGACAAATAAACTCTATAATCAAAAGACCTAACTATGTGTTATCCATTAATATCGTCGACATCTTTTTTCCATTGCATTTACGTTTCTGCTGTATGCTTTTACCAGTGCAAATAAAAAATATGGAAGTTCAGGAGTGCACACCATAAGAGCTAAGAAACAATTGTGAAATTGCTGTTTTTCCATCTAGTTTGTTACACGAAAAATGAAATATCAGGAGATAAATTCTGACAATCTTGCCACATTTCAATATTCTAGCCTGATTTATTATCGCTTCACAAACATTTTGCTTTCTCATGAATTTTTATTTTTGATTTTCCTAATCTTAATTGTGCTCCATAGAAACAGATCCCTACTGGTGTGAAAGCACAGTTCACATGGAATCTCCTAGAAATTGGAGTACGGCATTTAGTAATGGTTTACTCGATTGCAATCAAATAAGCAAGGGATTTGACTGCCTTAATATCATTTAAATTCTGTGAGACGAAATTGTTCTTGTCATAATTCATGTGTCAGTTTATAAGGCCCTTGTACAGGCTCTTACAAAAAATGACCAAATGGATAGCATAAAACAAGCTGGGCTGGGGTTTTCCACATTAGCTAAAACAAAGATACCTTCAAAATATAATAACAGCAAATGTGTTAGATGCTGTTTAATTTTCCTTTTTATTTTATTTTTCTATTTAATTTAATTTAAAAGACGAGTATCAAAGATGGTTTAAAGATACCTGATCAAATGAGTTGCTGCTCATTCCCGGGCCAAAGCATGTCTCGAATTTCTCCTCGCCGTGCTTTGCAGTATAGCTCTGTTCTGCACGGTAAACCACGTGGTGACGAACCTCAAATACTGGCAAACAGCGTGCTCTAAGGTGTCGTCGATGCCGGAGCAAAACACGCATGTGACGGATTCCGTAAAAAGCTTCGTGGAGAGGATTCAGTGAATCCGTGTGTGAATCAGTTTTTAAAGAAATTGGCAGGAGCAATAAGGCAAACATTCGCTAGGAAATTTAATTCCAACAACCGTTAAAAAGAAGAGGAGGCCCATAACCTGTCGGTTTACACGTTATGCGACTGCTGCAGGACAAATAGCTTTTCATCCGAAAACACAAAATGTCGCCCAGCGTGCCACGCTAGCTGGAGTACTACGCTGTCCAGTTTCTTCTGCCTCGAATCTACAGAAACTCCTTGCACTTTTCCCTTTTTGAATGATTGGAGTCTCAGGTCATTTTTCAGTATTTCAGTGCATTATCAAGCCATGAGTGATGCGCCAGTCCGAGCGCAATTGAAAAAGTGTACAAGGAATTTGTAGATCTTACAAAATTAAGCCACCAGCTTCAAGCTTTTACTCTGCGTATAATTGTTATACGTGGTTTTGAAACGCATTTCTTTGTAGCGACAAACAGGAAGTAGATTAGACTATTTAACAGTTGGAAGGAAATTTACATTTCATCTGAAAATAGCCTACACGAAAGGCAGCGTGGCTATGTTTTTCGAATCGTACAGCGACTCATGCCTCAATATTTGCGACGTACTGAAACGTACTCGCAATACTGGTCCAATAAATATTGAAACAGATTTTGACAATTTTATTTTTCACACTTACACTCTCACACACAACAAAAACTTCGAGAAGTTCTATTTTTGTTTCTCATGTGCAAGTGTACATTTTCCATGGAATCATCTATACTTTTTTGATTGTATTTTTTTCCAGCGTTTTAAACTTCCCCCTCCTCATAAAGACGGTAGACCAGCTTCCAGCTGAGAAAATAGATCCTACTAGGCCCGGCCGTTACGCCAAATTCGTACTGGTAATCTAAAACAAATTTTCGTGCTTAAAAACCTCAGATTACAACACTGGTTAGTCAGTTGGGGAGCGAAACACTCTGTTCACAGATCATTTTTTAAGTGTATCCACATAGAACAAGTGCATCATGTCGCAAATTTTTGGTAAAACGAAGAACGAAGGATTGGGTAAATATTCACTGTTCGTTTATTCATGTTCGTGATTGTTATCGATGAATTGTATGCTTATCCCAATATCTAATCCTCTTGCAAAGTGTTCCAATGAAATTGTCTGTGAGTAAATGGTTTTCATCGTATAATGTTAATTATATTAAAAGTATTAATTGCACTGGAAATATTGAAATGTGTGTGCTGAATGAGATTCCATGTATTGTTTTCTAGTTTCATTGTTTCTCCTTTCTAAAAATCATATGATACCATTTTCCAGTGATTGATGGAATCATTTATGGTATTAGCAAGAAGCTGAAGGTGTTTCTTATGTGGATCTAACGTGATATTTTGCGTAAAACCTCAACTCCCAAGGTGTGAACTCGACTGTGCTTAATCGTTTGAATAGTGATTCTAGTTGTTCTTCCCGTTGTCCTGCCTTCTTCTTCCGTTATCCTGAAACGCGTTTCGTGCTAACTATTTCACAATTGTAAGTGCAAGACTCGACACGTCAGTTCGGAACCTTCGCGGTGAAGTATGATTTTATCAACCGCGCCTAGAGCCGTATTTAACCAACTGCCAAATTCTGGCAACACGAGGAACTTATCGCTAAAGAAAGCAGGCCAAAGTCTGTCCTACTCCGTCAGCGAACGATGAACGCCAGCCCGGCGTGTTATTTGCTTTGCATGAGGTTTCTGTTTGCTCCAGCTTCATCAGACGCGTCTGAAGAGATGGAACCGGGGAACGCGCTTGGCGTATAGTACGCGCGCGTTCCCCGGGCAGCTTTTTCTTCACTGGAGGCGCCGCCGCTCGCCTCACATGGGCGGATGTCAAATATAGACGCAAAATACTGTCAGCGGGAGTCGTTGCTTGTGAGATGGGTATAGAACCGCACAGTCCGTCTCAGTCCACGCCAACGTGATGCACTCCTCGATGTGTCTCGCTCTCCCGCTCGCTGCGCGTATCTGCACGAGCCTCGCCTACTACTGCGAGCAGGAGAGCTGCTGCACATTCTTGTTCTTTCTAGCCGATCGTATACGAACGTACAGTCAGCCATCGTCGGTGGATCGGTATCCGTGTTTCGCAGGCAACGACGCGGCGAAGTGGGAAAATACGCAGAAGACCGAAAGAAAAAAAAAACATTTCCCTTTTCGCTTGTTGTGAAGAGCGCGTTTGTTCTCGAGAAAAGAAGCGCGTGTTGTTTTACATCGTTTTCTTCTTCGTACGTTTTGCCTTGCCCGTCATCCTTTCCGTCTGTGTGGTTGTTCTTGCGAGAGGGTGCAAGAATGGCCCACGTCTGGGCGACGTTCTGTCAGTATAGCACGAGTCTCCTTATCATGCGCATCGGTTTGGAAAAGTGGGCCACCGGTAAGCCGCATCCAGTCCACCAGTTTTCTTCTGTTCGCTCTGTTCAAGTGAGTACGGTGCAAAATGCGGTGCGCTGCATAATCGTTGTTGGTCGTTGTTTGGCGCGATCGTCTGGTATCGTTTTGGAAGGATTGTTTGTGCTTTTCGAACGCGATTTGTGAGAGAGCAGAGCGGGATCCTGTTGCGTGATGTGTGGTGTAATTTACAAAAAAAAAAAAAAAAAAAACCGTTGTGTTGCAGGGGGGGAATGTGCGATGTCAGCGAAAAGAATCGGTTACAGTTTGCATTGTGGAGATTTTACCGAAAAGTATTGCGGACCATTTTCAATTGAGCTGCAGATGGGAGATGGAACATGGAGACGGTGGACGAACTACGAACTGCATCAACTTCTGGGGACCCACCCATCGTCCATACCGTCAAAATCGGAAGGCTATTAGGAGCAAGGCATGTTTTCAGGATGTTCGGAAGACTGCGTGGTACAAATGTTCCTAGAATCCAATACTCGAGGAGGGAGAGCAGCGTGCGTTATTGCTCAACCATCTAGCAGCCAAGTCAAATAGTGACGGCTTCTGCGTAACGCAGAGGTCGCATTGGCCTAGCCGACTTGATTTATAGCTAGCGGATTTAAGTAAAATTGAGGTGCGACACGTACTACAGCGATCTGCTGTATTATTCGGATTTCAAATCCGTGGTAGAAGTTGACTTCAAGCACATGAATTTGTAATCCGAATAATTCGGTCACACCAGACCGCAGGAGTGCGCGTTGGAACATTGAATTCGAGTTCAAGCTGCAAGTCGTCACAGGAACAGCGGACAAGAACAAGGCGACGCTTTGGGTGGTGCGATTAGGAAAATGAAAACAATTCTACTGAAACCAGTGTCCACTTTCAGCCGACAACATTTAACGCCCTTCAAAGCTAAAGCTGTTATCGCGGATGCCTGCCAATGTTCAACGAGGAAGTGTGATTATACATTAACACACCGGGCGACGATCGGATTCCATCGTTTCCCATGAGCAGCCGACTCCGGTCGCCGGGCTCCCTCGACGCACGGAACTGGCGTTATATGGCTTGTGCAACCCCTTTTATAGGCCTGGAAATCTCTTATCAAAAAGCCGACCAATGGAATCGACAACGCAGCGAATAAATACAGTAAAAAGCGAGACAACTAGCCGATGACTGTGCTGACTCCGTGTGTAGGTTATCAAATTGACGCGCCCGATCTGGCTTAGGAGCGTGTGAGATCTGCGTTGCGAAAGAGCTGCACAGGGCTTGGCACAAGCCGCCAGCAAAGTGGCAAGGCAGAGGAGCCGGTGGAGCACATGGACCAAATAGTAGAGAAAGAAAACAACAAACATCTATCTTCTACATACAAAATAAGGATTGCGACGTTGCGATAGCGGAGCGATCGGTGTGATGTGTACTACTCCCGTACGTAAATCGACAGTCGAACATATTCCACCAACGGGGGAAGTTATGGGAAAAGACAAGCCACTGGCGAGGACTACTACGAGAATTCCTCCAGTCAGAAAATACATCGTGAGCGCCTTTCTCCATGTGTTTTCGATAGAACTGCGTTAGACGTGCAGATTTGGTGTCCTTCCTTTCGAGGCTAGAAAAAGAAATAAGCACACGTCCTCGCTGACTCGAAACTGACTAGTTTAAACCACTAAAAACATGATGCGCAAGAAAGAGAGGTATTTGATGATTTCAGATGAAGTAAACATCCATCGGACAATGCCAAATAAAAGCTAGAAGAAGATCTATTGGAAATTGCCTTCTTCGGCATTCGTTACGTCAAGAAATTAACACCGTTTTCGACCCCCAACTAAACAACATTCAGTTACTTCTAGCCACCTTTCAACCACACACAGTTCACAGTGTATCGGCATTCGAATCTATCCGCGGATTAAGAATTGTAAGGTTCATGTGAGTGTAAAGTTCGTGTTTCGTTTCGTCAATCGGTGCGTGATTTTAAGCCTCGTGATAAGTCATCGAGCAGTGATTACTTGACAACTAGGAAATTCGTCATCCCCAGTAGGGCGTCGTCAATGATTGCTAGGAGGTATGTGCTTGACATGCCGGCTAATAGAGGAAAAAGGGAATCATTGCCTTTTTTTGCTTGCTTGCAATTTTCTATCATGAGTGACTTATTTTATTACATTATTAGCTTAATTGTTTATCTAATCAGCCGTTAGTACGAGGTTCATCATTCCTTCCAGCAAACACGGGCAGCGTCACAGGGAGTGTTGTGGCCACAGGGCTCTTTTTGATGAGTTGAGCGGGTATAATCAGCACACCAATGTGAGCGCCCTGCAGTGCAAAATCGCACCGTCGTTCACTTATTGGATTATTAAGAAGCTTGTCAAAATTTAAACAAACCTGGTAAAAGGCATCGAGCATCGCTTGTTGCATACATGCGGGGGTTATTCATTTCCAGATGAAGAACAAACTCTCTTTTATAAACAGAGCAGCTGTCAAATCATCGTTTACGCGCCTAAAAATCGTTTATAGGCCTGGCTAGAGAAATATACTAGTGCAAAGCCCTTTGCGTCTTTGCTCGTGTATTGGCTAGGGGAAAAGACAAGGAAAAAGCATCATTTGCTTGTTATTGAATACCGACGATAGCGGGTTTTGTGGAACCAATAGCCTGTTTACATTTCATTTATACCTGCTAAAGAGTATAGCGTGTCTACATGAAACGCACAAAAAAATACTTTTCGTTATTTTTTTCGATTATGTTGTGACAGTTTGCGCTTCGTCTAAATCGGCCTTTATGATGCAATATTTCTTTGCATGAAACTAACGTCTTCCTGTACGACAAGTAATATTTTTTTCATCTTTGCATGGATACATCACAGTAAAATGTGCGTTTGACAGTTCTTTGCGGTAAATATGGCAATGAACGCTCACTAAAAGATGAGCGAGTTTTAAGCTCAATTTGATGAGCGAAGATTTAGCTCAATTTCATGAGTGGAGCTCGCTGAGCTGAGCTAATGACGCATTCTTGAAACCATGGCTATCTCTTTGGCGTGCACAGAGTCGTCTCATACTGAAACCACGTGCTATCGATTCTACTTCGCCCCGGAACTGAGCAGGCCGTGGCTTCGGCTCAAATTTGGATTGACGTTCGGTTGTCCTATTCTAAAGCATTGCTGAAACTCCCCCCTTAGTCTTATCAGTGCCTTAGCCATCAGGTAGCCCTCGCAATGAACTAATACCATTTTATGATGTGAATCCTCACACACACGCACTCATGCTCGAACCCACAAAATGGTCAAGTCAGTGGTTGCCAAACTATCTATGCTGGCTGGGTAAGTGTGGAGCTAAAAAGGTCCTCGATGCCAAGGCATATATATACTTTTTTAATGAATCGCATGTTTGAACAAAAATGTATGTTCATCATCAGTTCCTTCAATGGCAGCATGTGTATTTTTTGTAATTGTAATTTTAATTTAATTGTGTACATTCTTCGTTAAAGCATGTTTAGGAGATAATACACACATACCCTGACTGTAAAATCCTTAAGGGATATATCATTTCTTAATTTCTAATGGACTAGCCAATTGTTTCACGGCAGGGAGAGGAGGTAACACTTTTTTTTACCGATTACCGAACAGATTTGATTACTTCCGATTGTCGTACTGATGACGTACATTGGAGACGTAAAGGAACCGCTTCTTCTCTGTCTCACTTATTATTACTTACTTATGTGGCTCTACAACCGCTGGGCGGTCTTGGCCTGACGGACCTTGGCCTTCTCTGTCTCACTGCCTAGGTTAATATTTCGCTTGGTAGTGTCCGTCATCTTTATTTACGTAGTTGGCGTGAGTACAGAGGCGCCAGGAATTTAGACCTCGGTTCGTAAAACCCTTGTTTTTAGAACACACATTGCCTCTAAAAGAAAAAAATAAAACTCTTTATATCATTGTTAATTTTGACTGTGTTTGTGTGCTGTTTCCATGCAAAAGAGTTTCCAAAGCTGGGAATTTCTTCAAGACACCTCAAGAAATTCTCGAAACGGTAACACAGCTTATGGTCTAACTTTCGAAGCCTACGTCAAAAAATAGGAATAAGCCAGAAGTTCTATCACTCGAATGCAAACGAAGAATAAATCAAAACAAGGATCTACAAACCTTCAATTCATCACTGCAGTACAAAAAAAAAAAAAAAAAAAAACTGGTAGATGCATACAACAACTTGTCGTTTTCAACTGGTTTTCATCTCCGCCGCCACTCGGGATGCATACGATAGGAGTTTGTTAAAAGTAGAGTCAAACATGATTCGATACAGATGTTTGCCGATTTTGGCCAAAGCACGGACGACACACACGTGTGTAATTCAAGCCTTTCGAGTCATTTCCAGCAAATCCTGAGTTCTCTGATGATTCCATGAATAATAAAAATAAATGCGTGATGGATGTCTTTTCTATCGAAGACTCCGTGTGCAGTCATAATCTACATATGTATGTATTTTCATAAGTCTCTTCGCATTGGCAGCGAAAGTTTGGCAAATACCGCTCTTTTTTGTTTATTTTAAGGTACAAGTTTACTTACATCAAAGACCGACTATTTTCGGTATGTAGTTTCATCGAAAAGTGAGAAAACATATACATACAAAAAAAAAAAAGACTCAACAAAGAAAGAAATAAACAATTTTCCCTATTTGCGGTTATCTCCTTGAAACAAATTTCCTAGTTGTTAAGAAATAACGTAAAACGTGGTTTCTTTTGCTGAGCGTTTATTTGCCGCACCAAAAAATAGTCCGCGTTACAGTATTAATCGTCGGGAAAAGCAAGATTTTCTCTGTGGCCGGTCCTTTTATCACTTCCTCGACCGCTGCTCGTGTGCTCCACCGTTGCTCGATCGTGCGCCCTCGGGAACTGCTAGAACCGTCGGGCAGTTGCTGTTGAAACTTTTCAACACTAGTAGTTCTGAATATTTTCTGTTTTCATTCAAACAGTCATACTAATCCATTTCATTCAAACTGTTTGAAGAAACTTGCTACAGTCGTCTCCTGTCAGGGTTGCTGTCGAAGACTGGCGGAAATGCAGTACTCGAATAAGCCTCTGAGGAGGTATCGAGTTTGTCCATGAACTTAGAAAACCTCTCAGCCGTAATCAAAAGGAATATGCTCCGTTGGGACTATGTAGAACTAGCTCTAACGACTTATTATATGAGATGTATTGCGCTCCTCACGATGTGCAGCGAATAAGACTCGCCAAGCCGATATACTTGTTATGTAATTCGAATGACACAGGATTACCCAGCTTTTAGAAACTACTAAGGGTCACCAAAAAGACTGAGACTGATTTACTGCCATATCAGGTATTAGGAGTACTAATAAGATATAAACTTGTTTTACTTTCATGATTTATTTTCCATGTTTATTATAGTTGGATTAAAATTTCAAAATAGCCGCCGTTTTTCTTCTAGATGATTTTTTCTAGAAAACGAGAATTTGCCTTTTCAACTGCCCTGACTGCGGATATGGAAACATTGACAAGCCAAAGATGCTGTCATTGCTCTGGAAAGATGGTAGTCAGCTGGTGCAATGCCTTGATGCAACTGGTCCGCAGAGGGGTTCAACTGGTCAACAATTATCATTGAATTGATATTATCAATCCTTCCATGCTATTTACTTAATAAATAACTTATTTGAATAGAGAATGAGTCAAAAACAACAAATAAAACAGTAAACAGACAGATTACATTAAAATAGGCGTGTGTTTGAAAGCTAGCTGTGAACTAGAAAAAAAAATGGCTGTGCGTTGAATGCGCAGGATAGAAACGTAGTTGTAAGCCTAATATAATTTGCGCCTGCTTGCCTGTTTATTGAACTGATTCAGGTTATCGTGGGACCGTGATGATTTCGGCTGGCACTTGAATTAGTATTTTGATAAATAATTATTCGCTAAAATAGAAACCGAAAGGAATTTCCAATTTCGATAAAGCTGGTCATGACGTTATTCGAGGCGTGATGCGCAAAGTGTACTAAATTAAATCATTACATCAATTTCAAATCTTATCAGTAACAATCCCCTTGCAAGCGATAAGATAATGGTTTCGTGAATCCGTCAGCGGCAGCCTATAAATGACTGCGTTTGCTCGTGTTATGGCTTTACTTGCTGACTTGCAAGCATCCGATCGCATCACGCCCCATGCAGGGATTCAGCGACTTTTTCATCACGGGTAGGAAGGCCGCTGTAAATTCATTGGTTTGAAGTCAAGTCTCAGAAAACGTAGATCAACCAGTTTGAGCGAGTTTTTACGATTCTTTTAATCATGATTTTTTATTATTTTATTATTCTGAAATTGCATTGTTTAACGTTCTCCGAAGTCTAACAATGACATCAGAGTTTCATACTTATGTTTATTGCTCAATCCAATTGTTGGATTTGAAGAGACAGTGGTGAGCACGGTTAGTTTAGCAGAATACTTGTGTGGAGTTTCTTTGCAAAAGACAATTTAAAAACCAGCGTAAAGCAACGTGTAATCTATAGGCAATTCCTTCAACATCAATCAAACAATTCTGATAAGGCCAGATGATGCGTACAAGTGATGGTTTCATGTTATTAGTTACGGCTAGCTTTAAATTAATGTACACAATAAATGTAACTTTTGTTAGTCTTGTTCTTATTCACAAATTAAATAACGATGTTATACATTTGTCTTATAGAGTTATTCAATCAGCATGACAGCATGCAGAATAGACTGAAACCATGGACTAAAAACCATCTACTTTGCCAAATAGTTCCAAGGTAGGAAAAAACACAACTTTTTCATGTTATGATAACACAACTTTTAAAACACTTATTTTTTATAAAGAAATTTCCCTAACGAATCCTGTAGCTGCCCCTACCCCTTCTTCTTTGGCCCGCTGTTGGTTCTGCACTTCGTGTTTTACTACTGGAGTAAGACCAACAATTACTGGTTTCAAACAGATTCTTACCTCTGCTTCTTACCTAGACATCCTTGTCATGAGATACAGGGAGGTAAGGGGGGTTTCCCGTAAAATATGTTCCATAGTTGTTGCTACCTCTAGGACTTACTGTTTTAGGCACAGTGTATCAGAACAAAAGAAGAATAAAAAACTACCTCGCTATAATATCATAAAAAGCATACCTCGCCATCTTTGTACCTGTATGGTTCCGTAAACTCTTTATAAGCAACCTCACTACCCAATATGGTTTCAGTTCTGATAGTGTTTCTGTCGCAGGCGGTTAATCCGGTAGAAATGAAATGAAGTGCTTCTTCAATTTATTGTGTATTTATTCATTCCGCTACAGACTTGCAGTTATTCGTTCGAATAGTGTCACCAAGTGAACTGGAGGTTCTTAGCCCCAAAGAAAGGGAAAACGTTATTAAAATTTCCGCCATGTGTCTCGTTGGGTTTGGAGTCAGGTTGGTACGTAGGGCCGGGTTCCTCTGGGTAGTGTAGCCTGTAGCTTTAGTTCGGACGAGTCCTCAAGGGTTAGTTGCGGCAGACGCAAACCAGCTTATCGTTGCAATATCCTCCGCGGAAGCCTTTCACTAGGCAGTGTGCGGCACAGATACTGCTACCTGCACTGGTACCGCTAGTCAGATCGCAGGTTGCCCGCTTGAACCGTTGATGTTCCTCCGGCGCACCGCGAGCTTCGGGGACGAGCGATGGTTCAGCTTCTTGTTCCAGCGCTGCAAAATGTATTGCCGAGAAGCTAGCACGTGTTACCTTAATTGGAACTGGTTCATCCTCTGGTTCTGTAAAAGGACCAAGGCAAACTTACCAAGTGCTGTTTCGACCGCTGCACCATTTTCGTCCTGTCCCCCTTGCTTCCAGGGATATCCGTTGACACAAACAGCCAGCAACACCACCAGCAGGACGATGCTAGTTCTCGGCAGAGAAACGTTGCTTTTGAACGACATTTCGACGATGCTATATAGGGATAGGTACGACTGGCGTTTCCTAGAATAGTTTGCAACAGACGCTGTTGATTGAATGATCCTGTGAGCTACCGATCGGCGCTTTATATACGCTTGGACGATGATGCGTGGGGGCGCGTCCAAAAACCACCGACACGGACGGGCTATCATCGCTACACAAAAAGAATCCACCCCGCGAGAACCCCCGTTGCACTTGCTAAGGAGACGTTGTGAGCGATCTAACGCCCTTGAAATGAAACGTTGCGTCTTCGGTTAGTCGCGAGCACAGGAACGGATTCGCACGGTGAATCACCGATAGAGGCAGACGCAGCAACCTTGTGTGTGTATCGATGCAGAGTGTAACGTACGGTGTAGGGTAATGTTTACCAAGGAATTGCCGTTCGGCTTTGTTTTGATTTTCAGACAGCATCTTGTGCACCGTACCGTTTTTTACTGTCTGGAAGTGTAGAAAAAAAAACTTCCGTGGGGGGGTTTCCAGGGTTCTGCTGTATGTTGATCACCTAAGCCGTTCGTTAAGGGCTGTTACAAAATAAGGGATGCAACGCTTCGAATAAGAGGATCCTGTTCAATTTTACAAATCCTCTTTCTATTTGGTATGAGTCTGCCACATCGCCACTTTAAAATGGCTGAGTTTTCAATGCTGCACTTTCAAGGACCATTTTATTATCCACGAAGAAAGTCTTGGGCATTTCGTGTGTCCACCGTCCGTACCACCGAACGTTACGGAGTGCGCCATGTGTGAATAACAAGCTGTACGTTTGTTAATGCTAAGATCAATGCTTGAAGGGTATTCTAGGGTATTATAGGGTCCCTGCCTTCACGGCACGGGGCTCTTGAAAAAAGCACGCCTTTGTCACTTGAACTGAACCGCTTGCCTATTGGGTGCAGTGTCCTCGCCAGTTATTGCAACCAGATGTGGGAATTTTAATTTCGGAACAGCTTTACGACCTTTAGGAGGGATTTCGTAAAGGCTTTTCTAAGTAAGAAACATCAATCTATGTTCATTTTTACACCACACCAGTTTTTATCATCTTGGTGTTCAGGAGAAAGCCATTGTATTTACATTCTGCATCCAATGATTGAACTTTGGACCTGCATATTTTAAACGTTGAAGAAGAACGGCCGTGTATGAAAAGATGTTTCAATTTTCTAGAAAATGTTTGTTACATTTTTATTGGTCAGTAATAATATATCCTTGTCAAATTGGTGTTTAATGATTAAAACTGTCAAAATGTCTGCTGGTACTCTAAAGGAAGTTCTAAAATGTGTGGTTCCAAGTCGTTTCCAACCAAAACTCGATCCACATGTATGGAGTTAAACCAATTCGCTCAAACCTAGGAAGAAATTGAGTAATATGACAAAGAGGCATTTAAAAATTCTATTTTCCTTCTTCCCTCGTCCCTTTACCATGTCCTTTATTTTCTTCTCTGTCTCTCTCTTTTTCGCTTCCTCTCGATGAAGTAATTTTGGTGATTTCACTTTGAAAGTGCAACTATGTTGTAAATATCGTTCAATGCGTAAATGAGATCGAACATTGTAAGCATAATAAAATTGTGCTACCTTTCAACTTTTTTCTCCCTCTTTTTCGTCGACGCATATTCCAAATTGTCTGCATTTCAAGCCAAGAAACAACGATTTTCTTTGTGCTTTGTTTGTAACGTCCATACTGTCAGAATTTCTAGGAGCTCTTGAAAAAGCACGTACAACGATGCTCGGTTTATGTCTTGCCAGTCAATTCGTTATTCGAGCTGGTTTTAAGAGAAGGTTTGAAAGGTTTATTACTAAACATCAAAGCGAACAGTGCAGTCACATCAATGTTCATAATTCATATGGCTTTGGAATTTGTGGAGATTAATTTGTTGAAGTTTTTATAGATCTATGTCGCATCTAGCTTTAGAAATTGTATAGAGTAGTAAAAATATTTATCGGATTTGATTTCTTTTTTAACATTAATACTTTCAATTTTGCAACAATCATCGCAACAATAACGCTATAAAAATTTTTGAATTATATTTTTAATTTGTTTTATTTCAATTCATGTATCGTAAACTTTTTTTCTAACCATTCTTCAGTGATTTTTCGGTGGGTTAAACTAAACATAGCAACGATTGGTTTAATATGCAGAACCACTTGAAGCAACTTGTGCCAGCTTTCTTCAATTTGCTCTACTCAATTCGGCATCGGTCGCATCCTAGGGTCCGCGGTCTCACTAGCTTTCGGGATCATCATCACCTCCGGCAGACACAAACTCGCTTTCCGTTGCAATATCCACCCCGGTAGCGCTTGGCAATGCAGTGAACGGCACAGAGGCTGCTGCCTACGCCGGTTCCGCTGGTCAGATCGCAGGTAGCCCGCTTCACTCGGTAGTTTTCCAGCGCGACATGGTGCGTCTCCTCCGGGAGTTCGTCGACTAAACAGAGCAGTGAAAGAAGAGTTAAATTATTATTGGTCAGTTCAGCGCATAAAGAGCTTGGTTGCTCGAAGGAAACACAAACTTACAGAGAGTATTGAGGGAGGCACTGCTTGCGAGTGCTACAGCCGGTTCCTGCTGCTGGTCCTTGGGAGCCGTCGCCAACGCGAAGTTGGCGAGCGTGGCAGCCATCACGACTAGGACGGCAAAGATGATCGCGGTGCACTTCATGGTGGGGGACAGGGTTTTAGTTCGTTTAAAAATTGAAATACAATAAGCTTTACTGCCAGTTAGCTCAGCTCTAAGGTCCACCGACGATTGATTGCTCCCATCGACAAATCAATTCTCTTATATACGTGCTCTTCTTTACATCGTACAGTGTTCTGTTTTACGATCACCTAACTTCCTTTCCGTGGATCCCCGTGATCGGGAAGAAACAGTGCAGCTTGCAATACGTAGCCCATTTTGTTTCCGGGGTTTCCCAACCCGATAGGGGATGCACCGCCACTCGTCATCGAGCCAAGCACAGTTCACGGGTAAAGTTCTTTTTTGTCGACCGCACCATTTTACGTTGCCATTCGCTGAGCCTAATCACTCAGCGGCAAAATGTTGGGTAAAGAAACATGCTCTGACGTCGTCATTTAATCTACAGACGTCTGCTAGAAATGACGTTCTAGTCAAGGTCGCTTTCACTTGCTAAGTTTACTGATCCTGTCTATCACACATCGGCATTCATTAAATTTTATTCAAACGTGAAACACCTTATCGATGTGATGGATGAGGTGTTACGGTCAAGAACACAGGAAACCGCGATATAATCATTTCGTTGAACCGCTATCAGTCATTCACAACTAAATATGGCAAAATGCACCAACAAAGCGAGCGCCAGCGAGAAAGAAATGATGTATGTGCCCATGTATGTGAATTCTTGAGTCATTCCAGTTTAGCACGTAAAACATCCAACGCAGCTATTATGGTTTTCCTTTGCAGTACTCTCCTCCACCTTCTCCTGCCTGTCTCCTCGGGCGTGGTGCTCGTCTGATAAATATAGTAACAAGATAATACAGTCAGTTGACGAGCGCGTTTGTTTTGATTTAGTGGGTGGAAATGTTGCTAATTGTGTATGTAGCTGGTACAAATATTTCTACTCACAACACCAGTATTTCTACTAACAAAATGTACACACAATGTGGTATTACATGTGGGAACTATAAATGGGAACTACAACTATATATGGGAATAAATACTATTGAACTGCATACATTTTCATTCGAAATCAAGAAGAAACATGTGCAAATATGTTCGTTCAAGTCGTAACGGTGATCCGATCGAACTGAACTGAAATCGGTCTTCAAAAAAAAAAAAAAAAAGTCAGCCTGTGTATTGAAGCAGCCAAGGAACAAGATGTCGTGCCTAAAAGCAGCTGACCTTGCCCCTTGCTGACACGATTGATTTCCAAGCGGATCAGGCTCTCCTGTATTTTGTTGAATTAAAAAGGCGGTGAATTTCAGATGAACTTTTGCTTGTGATGGCGATTGCTCTTTTGATGGCGATCAGATGGCCCACTAATACACTGGTCAATTGATAGCTACTCTGTAGGACATGAACACATTGAAGTGTTTAACATGCGTACATGACATACATCACGAAAAACGGACATCTAATATCTCTTACCGACCGATCCGTGTTATTGCATCAGGAAGATTTATTATTTATCTTTTCACGTGCGTGTCGATATTTCAAGTATTGACTTGATGAAGAAAAAAAAATGTAAAATGTCTGTCCAGCTCATCAATCACTATCACCTGGTTGGTTCGTAGCATTAGGTTAGGAAATGGTTCCGTCGGGGTTTTGATTACTGAGCCCATTGATTCTAGAGTGTACACTTCAGTTGAAGCGAGTGCACTTGATTGTTGTTTGTTCTACGTAATGAATACTCATGTTGAACATGCATCTTTGATATGGCTTGCAAAATGCTTGGCAGCCGAGGACAAGCTTTGCAAAGATTTACCAGCATTTTTTATGCCACCCACGCCTCGTGAGGACTGTAATTGAATTTGTTTTCAATCGGTAACGGTTGAGCTTATGGTAGATGAATAATTCCGTTGCTATCGTAAATCCATCGTTAGGCTATCGCAGTAGAATAATCATAATTTTAATAGTGGTTATCGTAACGAATCAACGAACGAGCGTTGAGGAAGGTCGGTAGCTTTCTTTTTAAAACCACATTTCCAACTGTCAGCAGCCTTGTGCGGTCTCTGTGGTCTCTGTGGTCATGTATCGCGTGCCCGCCCTCCATACATACACATTTTCTGCCCGCATACCGTGCGCGCAATCGTTTTCTTCCTGTACGACAATTATCCCATTTTACTCGTTGCCAGGGATGGGAGCTGGGCAGCAAGGAAGCGCGTATGTCCTGACGTGGCGCAACACCGCTGGCGGTCGACGGGTTCATGCTGAGTCAACCTCGGTGGCAGAAAGCTATGGGACACGTCGGTCGCGCGTTGGTCCTTGATCAATATTCCGTGCTGGCAGTTGTGGCTCGCAGGTGCGCCTCGACGGCACACAGAGGATTTTGGATTCGGCCAGAACGAAAGTCAAACGACCGGTCGGTCCCCCGTTGTAAAGTGATTTTGCTGGTGTTATTCGGTTCCAATTAGTGCCTCCTTTGTTTTAGAAGTGATTGGAGCTTGTTGTTAACGGGAGTTTGATGTACCTGAAGAATTACTTAAATCACAGCCTTCGAAAAGATTGTGTGGGTCGCGCAATTGAATTAATGCCAATAGTTGAATTCTTAAGGTTATTAATAGCAAGTGCGACTATTAATAGTAAGTAATCACCATCCTTCGATGACTAAATATGAAACATCAATCCAGCGATAAATCACATTTAATCTGTGTGAAACACAGTCTATATTGTGTGTCCTGCGAAGGACCTCTTATCTTTTATGAACCCACGTTACCTGATGGAGTATGGAGACGTGAAAGTAGTTAAGTGAATGGCGCATGTTGTAAGAATGTTGTTGCTATGTAGATATCAGTATTAGAGAGAAACATGCTGTGCTACCTCTTGTCAGTTTTTGAAAATATTAGCTTTGGATAAATCTGCCCTTTTCAAAGCGATGTAAGGGAAAGAGGGGGGATAGTCAACAACTATCAACATTAATACTTGGCTATCAGTTTTCCAAAGCTAGCAGAAATCGGATAGTAATAATCGTTTGGTTAGGATGCCTGCAAAGTTTATTCAGAACAATTCAAAATTTACTGCAAGTTCATCTTTTCATGAAAGATGTTTTTTTATGTAAAAGCACTGGAAAAAAGGATTAATTAAGCAACAAACCATTAACAAAAAAAATCGTATAAATTGTTTGCCTTGTTTTTTTAACAAAAACTCAAATAAATGTGTAAAATCTGTTTTTACATTTTTTCGATTTTGGTCACGTCAATTTTTTTTAAATTTCATATTTGAACATCTGTGGATGTTTTGAAGCAATATTGGACAACTAAACATATTTTTACACGGCTTTATGAAGCGTTCGTAGTTCTTACAGTTGACGTCAATCCACTACGCCAATAAAAACGGTGGTCGTTCTAGATGAGTAGGGGAAAGTGTGGCAATATGCACCGGTGGGGCAAAATGCACCGGCATGTTTTTGGCTGAATTATGCTATCTAAAAATAAATGAATCAATAAAATTTGTTCGTTAGCGTGTCCAATACATCCTATGTGAATTTCATGGCTCTGCATTAACACTAACCAGAGAAAACGAAATAAAACAAATTGTGTCTGAAATCATGTAAGATTTCGGTGTAGTGTCTTAAGATATTATAAGTGTAGGAATGAAATATTTCAAAAAAGCAGACATGCATAAGGTACCTGAATATGTAATTTAACGAATGCTGAAGAAATTGTCGATACAAAATACTTAAATTTTTTATTTGAGACAATACTTGAACTTCTCTCAGTATGGGGTAATATGCCCCGGCTTGAGTGGGGCAAAATGCACTGACGTTCAAAATGTAAACAAATGGGCAAAATGCACCGTCAAAACAAAGCTACTCACGGGTTTGCATTTGCCACTTTCATAAGCCACACGTTATTAATTTTCATACGTTTTATATTGCACACGTATTAAAAATTTTCAAACAAAATTGATATTTCCTTTGGTTTTGTTCTTCATTTTACTAAATTTCATATGATGATCAACTGTGTTTTCAAATCGTAGATCTACAGCAAGGTTGTTGTACTTGCAAGTATGATTGAAAAACGTCAAAGTTCTTTTTGTTTTGGATCGTATTGCCCCATGTTTACATCGGTGCATTTTGCCCCAGCGTTCGGGCCATTTTGCCCCACATTGTCAAAGGCGCATAAAAAAGAAGGGTCTTCAAAAACCTTATCGTACTAAAAATGGATAGTTTTGATATTACTTTTGGCATTTTTAGTTGATAGAAAAGATGTTAAGGAATCGAACTGTGCTAAATTCTGATTTTTTGCCTGAATGGATTGCGAGGAATAATTTGTTTTGCTTAAGGGGTGCGTATTGCCTCACCTTACCCTACATGTGAGACTGTCAATGAAGCATGACGCGTTAGTTGTACGAGGTGATGACGCTTTGGAGGTTCCGGAAAGGATGGGGGGGGGGGGGGGTAGTAGGTATGTTTGTGTGCACCAACATTCGCCTGAAATTTCAAATTTATAATTTCCCGACTGGTGTAAATTTTGATTGTTTGAGCGGGAAAATGTTTTAAAGGAATATCATGAGCAACTCTTGAGTAACGTGTTTTTTTTTCTTCATTTTCTCTCCCTCGCACAATCACGGACCTTATTCATTCTATAAACTGCATTTTGTATCATAAATCATATTTTATATACAAAATGGTAAGCTGCAGCAAAAAAAAAACAGCATAATGGATAAAGAAAGATCACGGTCCGTTCTTCATGAAATAAAAAAAAAAAAAAAATGGATGAAGAAAGATAACTATCTTTTATACAAACAACCATTATGAAAACATTATTTGTCGCATCTTAGACTAGCAAGGAACTTACGTAAAATCGAATCTAAAAAAAGAAGAATTCATAAGATTTGATCAAGACTTCACTCCGTAGTTGAAGTAGGTAACGTTTGAAAAATGGAAATCTATTGAAGCCGCAAATTCACTGTGTATTTGGTTTCCTCGTGACATTAAAAACGCCGTTGCAGCAACTCACTATGATGATGTGCTATGTGTGGACAGAAATACAAATAAAAGTATAATCCAAAGGATAAGCAAGATATATGGATGTATCCGCCTAATCTCTAAACACACACACACGCACACACACCTTGCTCGTTGCGATATCTTCGCGCGCTTATCTTATCCTCCCGGACGGCCCCTTAATCGCATCTTATCCCATATTTTCTGTCGATATCGGGCTTCGCAGTTTTTTTTTAACTACCGCCGTTACGTTTTGTCGACACCAGTGGCCGCAGTGTTCTCCCTGTCACTGCCCAACGCTGTTGTAAACACGTGGTCGTGGTTGTTTGAGTTGGTGATTTGTGTATTGCGTTACGACGACGGTACCTTTCGGTTGAGGTGCCCGGCAGTTGTTGAACCAAAAACAATCCAACATGACCCCTGCATCCCTGGAGGTGGAGCGGACAATTAAGGTCTTTGGAAAATCGATACATTGCAAAGAGTTGGTATGTGTGTACATGTGTGATGAAATGGTGTTATATTTGATTTTAAACCCGTTGCGTCGGCTTAGGCTGTTGGCGCTTGTTGGTACTATAAAAGTAAATTGGTAATTCGCGCCGATCACCAACATAGCGGACATAGTGAGTCAATATGGTAGTTGAGTATGCCGTTAAGCTTCTTCTACTTCGAACAACAACAGGTTTAGCAATATTATCTGCAATATTCACATTTCAAAATAATTTAATCCGTCCTTACGCATAGATTCTACTCTCAGGTGGTCCATAAACCTCTAATGTCTCTGTTTTTTTCTCTCTTCCGGTAGGACTAAAAACATTTAGGATGCGCAAGAAATTTGTTCAAACACTAGCTGCCCGGCAGCTCGAGTACGGTGAAGATAGTCGCACGAACGAGGAAATGGATTCTGAAAAGCAACCCTCGTCAGAGCTGCAACAACAAGCGGATAACTCCGCCGAGGAGATCATCGAAATTCTCGATGACGACCAGGAGGTTGAACTGATGATGGAACGCCACCGGAAGTACCACCCGCGGAAGTACGTGAACCTGCAGCACCCACCGTCAAAGATATATTACGACAAGATCGACAAGGTCGTATCGCCCGTCGGCGACAAGGAAGACCAGGAGGACGAAGACGAACGGAATCAGCTGGTGATAGAGGAGAGCAGCCCGAAGGAGCTGAACAATAATAGCATTAGTGTTGCCAACCTCGGCAGCAGTAACGTTGGTGGCAGCCTTGACGACAGCGTGCTGTCACTGAGAAGTTCCGTGCCTAGGAACGAAGAGGAGGCGTACTTGCTGCAGGAGTACCACTACCGACGGTTGTACGGTGGCTACGGTGGCCACATCCCAGTGAATGTCGCCCCTGATGGGCAACCAAGCAGCAGAGACCAGCAGGAGACGCACCAGCAGAGCCTGAAATCCAAATCCAGCCAAAGGTCATTGGATCCCCCGGGTCCCCTAATGGGGCCGCTGACTTATGCACACCCTCCGCCATATGAACGGTCGCATCCATACGGACAACGCCCGGTATCTTATGATAGAAACGTCCCTGCACCGCAAACACCTTATTATCGCAGAAAGGATGCGCGTCGTATGTCGCTACACGAGAGGCCACGTGCTTCACATGCGGAATTAAATGGTGCCTTCTTGGTTCCAGAGCCAAGGACAGAATTTGCAAAGACTGGAGGAAACAGGTTTGTATTCATTACTCATCTTTAAATAATAGTATCGTTTTAAAAAAGTAAAAAACAAACCTACTGGGCTTTTCATTGTGGAACGTTTCAACTTCCACAGGTAAATAATTAAGAAAATTTAACAAAATTTTGCAAACAATTGTTACAATCCAACGAGGGTTAAAAGAGGGTTTATCAGAGATTTGAGCTATTTTGCAATCGATGCTTATTTTCAATTGAACAGAGTTATGATATCTAACGAGGGTACCCTAGATGCCTTGTATTGAAAGTTGAAGCTTATTTTCAATGGATCCCATCGCTTCTCCGTATTTCAGAAATTCAGCGTTTTCCCCACCACGCGACATGGGACATAATACAACGCGCGTTAGCGAGGCCAACAAGACAAGAGCTCACCGGCCCCCAGCACCGCCTGCAGCGACAGTAGCGAGCGCCATTGTAACACCGCGCACACCGACCTACTACCCGCAGCCACGATCGTATGATCAATCCGGCATAAGTGGCGCTCATCGCAGCCGGGAGGCCAACAGCTACCTGGCGCTTGCGGAATGGTACCGAACTGGCGTTCCCCCGCTACACATGATTACGGCCTCCGACCTGCAGTCGATGTGTTACTATACTTATTACATGGACAAGATGGCCGCCGCGTCCAGCGTGTACCATCATGCGTACCGGGATCACACCTTATCGGCGACGAACACCACGGTAGCGCCCGGCATCGGAGCGATCGGCTCCGTCCAACCCGGGTCCGTTTCAGCCGTTGCGCTCGGTTCACCCTCCTATCCGCCTCCACAATACGGATTTGCCAGAAGTCCCACCGAGCAGGCAGCTCTCTACAGTGCCCAGCAGCAACCATTCGACTACACGGTGTATCAGAATGTCCTGGCTCAATCTGGGTGAGTGGATCATAATTTGTCCGTTTTTTATTTAAATAATCAAATACATACAGATACAAATCCCTCCTCCGTCTTAAAATCCTGCCATACAAATTTCACCCCTTATTTTGCACTGCACGGATAGATTTTGAACATTAGCAAAGAAGCCTTTCGTTGACTTGGGAAAAAACACGTTATTCGAACAGATCGACACGGGAAATGCTCATGAACAAGAAGGTTCTATTAACGCAAGATCCTAGGAAAAACAGAATGTCAACGTTACTAAAGGGAACACACGGGGAAAAATAGAGGGAAGTCGTAGAAAAAGTAGGTAACATTTTAAAAGAATCGCAAAAGCCCCCACGTTCCTCTAGCAAAGCCGGGCATAGCTGTTTTGCTTATACTTTTGGTTACTATATTCTTAGCTGTGCATCAACTGAATTAAATATTCAATAGCATAGCTCCTTTTCTGTTTGATGTTCACATAGTTTCCTTACCCTTTGTCCTGATAAGTGTTCCGTTATTTCCTTCTCTCGCTCCCGAGTCCCTGTCCTTTATAATAACTCGTTGAATTCTACTCCACTTGCTCGTGTGTCCTCACATTCGTGATCTTGGTGTGACTCTAGATAAGAAATTGATGCTAACCGAGCATATTGAGAACATTATTGGCAAGGCTAGGAAATCGCTGGGTCTGATTCGTAGAAATACCTGTAAATTTCCTGATTCCATGTGTCCCACTACGCTTTATTGAAGCCTAGCACGCTCTTCTTTGGGGTATGCTGGTGTGGTGTAGAGCCCTTCAAGCGTCACCCACATTGAAGTTTTCGAAAGGGTTCAGCGTGTTGTTTAACAAAAATAGCGGTTTGGCTCCTGTGGGGTCGGACTACTGCGCCTTTCTTTTCTACGCTGTACGCGGCCTATTGCTGGGTTTGAAGTCGTTGGAGACCATGCATACCAACGCCCAGGCTCTGTTTGTGGGTTGCTTGATTCTGGGTGTCATTGATGATGCTCTGCTCTTACAACGCACAAACCTATACACTCCATCCCGATCCTTGCGTCCCCGTCCTCCATTGTCTGCTCCTTCGAGAAGAACTGTGTATGGCACGAATGGTCCGTTTCTTATTTGCCTACACCGTTACAACCACCTATACGCGATCCTTGATTTTAATGTATCCTTCCACACCCTCCGCTCCCGTCTTACCGCTCCCAGATAACCTAATGTTTGAATGTGCGATACTGGTGTTATACTGTTTCTCTATTTTTAAGATGGTTTTATTTGTTTAGTTTATAAGTGTC
Organism: Anopheles atroparvus; assembly: GCA_914969975.1. NCBI lineage: Eukaryota > Metazoa > Arthropoda > Insecta > Diptera > Culicidae > Anopheles > Anopheles atroparvus. The sequence continues at coordinate 29,619,256 of CAJZCY010000004.1, read as the reverse complement.
TTTCGTTAGGTCCGTGTTAAGCCTCGTTAGGCGGACTCTCTTACTACTAATAAACAAACAATAAACATACAAACAATAACCAATCCTTTCAACAGTAAACGTTAAATTTCCCACTTTCATTTTCTGCTACAGTTACATGCCGACTCCGACATGCCAGTCTCAAACGGCCATCACCAGTTCATCAATAGTGCCATCTTCTTTTGCAACATCATCCTCAACGTCGGCATCGGAGATCATGCGCCCGACTGTCATCAACCGTGTGCCAATTCCTACTACGGTACCACAGAACGTACCGCGAACCGTTCCAGTTAACCTCGTCCATCCATCCGTACCACCGGTTGCACCTGCCGCGCCGGCGGAGACAACGGTTGAAATGGTGGCCTACCCATCGGTAACCTCTTCTCGCAGCGAGCACGGGCCAACGATTTTAAAGCCACTCCTAGCCCGACCGCTTGTTGTCACCGAGGAGGAAGATGAGAAGAATAAAAGGCCCGGTGATGACGCTGGGAGGATGGTTGTGGTCAATTTTGCCACTGCCAGCAATGGTTCCGTACCAAGCAGCTCTGAGAAGAGTAAACCAAGCGAAACAGTGGCACCGACGAGCAGCCCTAGCGTTCCGTCGAAGCCGATACCACCGAGTACGTCACCGAAAGGGGACAACATTGCCTCAAAGACAGTCGCTGCACCAAACCCACCCGCTGCTCACACTATTCCCCTCACCATGGCAATGCCAACAAGCCGACCGCGGGGACGTCCACCGGGAGCGAAAAACAAGGAATCGTCCGCCACAGCAAGGGCAGCCAGAGCAACCGTATCTGCAACGGATGTGATCCGCAACGCAAGTGCGTCGGCTGCTGCAACTGGCGTAAAAGGATCAAATCAGCAAGTCGTTGAAAGATTAAGCTCGTCAACCATCAAGGTACGGGTGGATCGAATGAAGCAGGAGGTAGACTGCTTCCTAAATCGACGTCGCACGGAGGTCATCACCACCATGCGCCTCTACTCGATCGGTCGGATTGACTTCGACGGGTTGCTGCAGGAGATGAAGCGGCATAGCATCGTCTATCGCGACTTCCTGTCAGTCGCCTACGAGTTGATAAGCAATGCACGGCTAACCGGGTTCGTCCGGGAGCCACCGGCCGAGCTGGATTATCGTTGGAAGAGCCCTCCGCAGGAGTTTGCCGATTACTTCGCGAAGAACGAGCAGTGCAGCCGGACGTTTGTGAGGGAAAACTTTGACTTTCTCTCGCTGATCGTGGACAACCTGCTGAAGCAGTACTACGATCCGCTGGAGTACTTTCTGCTCACATACGTGCTCGGCCTACGTATGAAGTAACACCAGCATACGCATCGACGTTAAAAAAAAGGTGTGGCAGGATTTTTATGTGCAAACGAAAAACAGGGATTTTTGCATTTCACGAGAAGCTTTTTACCAAAGTGTTTAAGGGGGAGAAGGGGGGAGGAGAGGGTTTGTTTTAACCATCGAGTAGCTCAACTACGTAAGAATAACTATGGGAAAGGACAGAGAAGGGACGGAACATGAAGGCAGCTTTCAGATGCGAAGGCTGGTGGTTATCAAAGATAACACCACAACACAAAGACTTTTCGGATTTGAATAACAAGCATAGCCAAGCAAATATTTAATTTGCTTTCACCTGCTTGCATGCTCCCTTTCCTGTTAATAAGAATGTTTAAAGGTTCTCGAATATGGATGTTCCAAGACTACTTACAGCTAAATACTATTTTAATTTAAAAGAAACACTTTTTATAGATTGACCGTTTCATCACCGCTAAATGAATTTTGAATCCTCTTTTTTGACTCTAGGCAATATTCAGAGAAAAAACATGATTTTCATGCGGTTCCTACTTTATTTGCAAGCTGCAATTTAAAGTAAAATAATAAAGAACTTTTGATGCTCAGGAGGGAACCATACTTTATTATTGAATTATTTGTTTGAAGCTGAGGAGGCAAGCATACTTTATATTGAATTATTTGTTAGGTCCTTTATAACATTTTTTAATGCCTTGATTATGTTTATAACGTACTTTTGTTTTTTAATGACCTCACTAGCACCTTCAAAGATGGATGACGAGGTCGTTTACAGATAACATTAACAATTAATTTTACTGCTATAGTCTTATTTTTTTCAACATTAAGTGGTGTGCCGACTTTCGCCTTGACACTGGTGCGTGTAAAGATTCCTTAAGCGTTGCCCGTTTGATGGAGGTTCTACGCAAAACATCCCTCCAGGCCTACCACACCATTTATATGAACTGGACTGAAGTGCCAAAAAAAGTCCAGAACGTAGGATTTATTGCCATGTTTGTTTTACTTCATCAGTGGTTATGTCTTTTGCACGTTTTAATGATTAATAACCCGTAATTGTTGCGTCAGTATATAGTAGATAAGCATGTAAATATAGGGAAATAACGATAGTTAATTAGTCAAACTTTTAAAGGAACGTAAGTAGTGTTTTACAAGCCTGTTGACGGAATGTTAAGAATGTAACAAAAGCGTGAAATCTACTTTGAAAACTCGAACCGTCGTTCTAAACGAATAATTAAGGTTTATAGTTGGTAAAAGTATTTTTTTTTTATTTGTTTGTATGTTGCTCATATATATTACCCAATGATAAGTGATAGTTTTAAGAATAAAATGTCTTTTGGTAAAAACAGTCCTTTTGGTTGTATATTGAATCATCGGAGGGAGGCCCGTTGTAAAATATCGGCGCAACTCTTCTGTGTGTGAAGGTTGAAAACGCGTTCTCGGCTGAAAACTCGGACACTTGTCTTGAATTTTGGCTTTCACACGTAAAGCACCTCTTTGGGCATAAAAAAAAAAATGCTCGAATTCCAAAAGAAAACATTTTAGTTTGCCCTCTACGCTTTGTATATGCGCTAGATGCGGTGTTGCAGCAATGAAACATTTATTTTTTTTAAAAGTTGGATGCCGAAATTCAGAAATGTATGCCAATGGGTCGATGTAGTGGGTAATCAGCCGATATGTGTGCTTAACCGTGAATGCAATTTCACTCGATCTCGAATTTCAATTTCGATCACTACAACAAGAACGCTTTATAAAAGCTAAGGAATACAAACCACACTCAGGGGTGGAAGCACCGACTGCGGTGGAAGCACCAGCAACGGTGTAGCAACCGCCGGCAGATCATTCGTCCTTAAGCTTACGGACCTCAAACCGAACGAGAGTCTCAAACCTAGGGGCACCATGTCACCTGCGATCTACCACGCCTCCGCGGGAGTCTCTCGTTTATGCCGAAGTGTGCCCAACGGCACGAGCAAGGTGGTGACGCTGCCCAGCGCCGTCGCCTTTCGGGTAGAGACGGCAAAGCCTTCCCCCTGTGTTTAACCTTATGAAACCTTAAGGGACGGGCGTAGAAGAGGCACTAGGCTATTGTTATGAACGGAACGCGTAGCTCTCGGGAAAATTCAAATTTAAATACGAGTTGGAATAACATAGTTTCTCACCGGCTACGAATAGAGGAAAAGAAAAACAGAAGAACCAGGGCAAAATAGAATGAGAAATTGGAACAACGGATAATATGTAAACAGCGTATAATATGAGCAGCGTAAAAGGCAAGGATCGTGGGTAATACAACTATCTTAGGCAAGTAGGGGTCACGGCGCAAGTAACGTAAATACTGCGTTAGGAAATAATCAAACGATCACCCACGAAGCAGGAAGTATGTTTACATTACGTTTTACATTAAAATTAACGTTCCGAATCACAGGACCGCAACGATTATCGGGCGGAACATGGAAACAAGCAGGATAAGGACGAACGCGTAAACATTGACCTAATCCCACGAAGGGACGATCGAGAGAACGCTCATAGAAACCAGCAACGCACGGTCCTTAGAGAAGTCCTAAGCAAACACCCACGCTAGATAAGCCAGCGAAGGATACGCAATCCTCAAGAAAGGTTTCTTGTTCTCGGAATGTGGAAGCATATGCTTATGTTTACAATTGTGTTGAAACGACAACGAGATCTGCTATCTCGTTAACCTCACCAAAACCCTGAATAAATTGTCACTTACTTTTTTGAGATTGAGGAGAACGGAATTTATATTGCTTTGTAGATCCATCCGAGAACCTAGCGCGTAACCTACTCCGTCAGCCTATAAGGAAACTTCCAGAAATATCCGCCTCACGACGGTAATCCGCTACCCAACAATTCCCTTTAGACATCGGTCAATGCACTCGGTACAAGCTGAACTGCAAGCGTTGGAAGCAAGGGACCGGAAGTAAACCGAGTTTCGAGATTTCGAAAGTGTCCGCAATATCGCGACTAGCGCCGCGTTATTGAAGTATTTTGGCCGAAGACTCTTGTCGATAAAAAAAAAACTAGGGAAAACAATAGTCCAGATTTCCCATTGCATTAAAAGGTAACGAGTAGCTTTTCACGAGCATTCTGCTCAGCCTAGCTCTAAAGGCTAGCTAGGCTAGCTAGCTCTCAAACTCCCCGTACAAGTGTGCACCGCATAATGTGAATTAGGTGTGCGAACAAAACTGCAAATGCGTACCGAACGAAGCGAAGCGAAAGCACGCACCGCTAAAAGCACATGGAGAAAGAAGCGCAAATAGCGCAAAGAGCGCAAGGAACGTAAATGCGCACGGAGCAGAGTCTCAGGACACACCACTAATCAGGATCGTTCCACTTGAAGTGGAGTAAGAAACAGTAAGAAGATTGAAATTAAACAGATCCCGAAGGACCGTAGAATGGAGTGAAGGAAAATAAAACATTACATATCGCGCTCGACAAAGGCTAGCTAGCGTTGTAAGGCGTAATTGGAGGCGGTCGTAAAAATGTGATGAAACACAGATGCTCGCAAAAAGATCCTGCAAAAGTGCAAAGAAAATTCGCTTCTTTAAAGGAAAGGCATCGTGGAAAACCGACGTAATACGATCGTGTGATTGAACTCTGCGCAACTCTCTCACGGTTGTTGGAGTAGGTTACACATGAAATAATATGCGAGTTTTAGGAACAAGATGTTTTCATTAAACTGAAAGTAATTTACGAGTTTCTGGAGCGAAATCTTCTATCTAGCTTGCACCAATTAGTTAATATGTCGGGATCTAACATGTAAGACAAAGCCATTCTTGACTAAGTCGTCATTACATTTTAAGATACCAATAAGAACGGAGTTTTTCTTAAACTTGTTCCCAAACGTCGATAAATGTCGATTAATGCGTAGCGCGCAAGCCCCGCTCCAATAGGACTGTGCTGAGGAATGTTTCGAGACGCAATATAGGCTTGAAAACTTAATCTCAAAGGAAGTGTTCACGTTAACGCCGCGATCTGCGTACCTTCGCACGCACACGGACCACAACGGTAATTTACAACGTTGAGGTTTCTGCCTTAAAACGACATCCGGTTGGTAAACATTGAAGAGAAAGCCTAATACTCGAAAGAAAAGCGGGCAATTTTGAAATTCAAGAACGGGTCACATAAAACCCCCGAAGATATGCAATGTGCAAGGCCCACAACGTATCGGAGCCACACGGTCGATCAGGCTGTTTGGCTCAGACCGGTTGATTTCTTACCTCATTGGTAGCTGGGTAGGGTAGAGCGGCTTCGAGAGACCGTTTACGGAAACTAACCGTTTACAGAACGATCGCCGGCCCTTATAAACTGTTGCAGAATGGCCCGACGCCCTGATGACGGGGTGTATAGGTATAGTAGAAAGTGACGGAAGTTTAGAAAAATAGGAGATTCACACACACAACATTGTGAAACAATTGCAACCAGATGGATCGTTGTCCTAAATAAACTTTTAACGGAAAGGCCCTACGTTCAACCTAAGAGAACGGTATAGGCAGAGGAGAAGAAGCATACAAAAGGAACCAGCGCGAACGGGTATAAGGCGCATAGCGGGGGACAGGAAATGTGATCGTGCCCGAGCTGCAGGCAAATACCCGTCGAATGCGAACCGATAGGGAAAACCCAGGCAGAGAATACACGCTACGAAGCGTCTGTTTAAAATTTAAGGAAAGCTGTTTAAAGCCCACAAACGCGGCATTGATCCTTCCACACCCACCAGGGCATACCTATACGTACAACACGTACAAATTCGTTATTTTCTAGTACATTATATTATAAGAATGAATTAGTACCAATTTTAGATACAACTGGAGCACGTCTCGTCTTTCCTTTTTAGAGATTTCTTGACTTGCTCTAACAATTTAAGTTGTTACTCTCCTGGGATGCTTGCCCAGACCCAAATCAAAGCGCTTTAAGTAACTAAAAAATTGCCACACTCGGTGATAGTATCTCCTGTGTTTAAGTGTCCTCAGTACCCTACTTTTCACGGTCTTGTCCTTCCTCGTGATGCCAATGCTTAGTATGACCACCGGATCAAGGAAAAATATTTAAATAAAAAAATAAAAAATACCTCAATAAATATATGACCAGAAAGACTCGAAGATAAGAATTATAAATTGTAAGTCAGCCGAGGCAGGATCGTTCCCGTTCCTATAAAAACAGACGCCCGATCGGAGGATGCCGAAAATCCGGGCTCTTAATGGCCAGGGTGGAAAAATATGCTATCAAACGCAAAGAACCAAGTTTTGTCCGCCTAGGTACAAACAGAAAGGATGTGAAACTATTAAACAAAACAAAAAAGTGGGCAGCAGCAAAAGAGAAGATTGTTTTTCTTTCATTTCAAAACGCCATATTTAAAGGGCCCTCAGCGACTTTAACTCAATTCTCCCCCACGTACCACGGAGCAAGAAGCAACTGGGAAATAGAAATGTGATAGATGTTCAGTGATTTTATCCAACAAGAACCAAGGAATCTGTTCTTTTCTTTTATTGATTTCGGTTCATCAAACTTGGAGCTATAGGAGTCAAGAATCACAACTTAATTCCATACGGAGGGTTTAAGAAGCCGACTAACTATCTGCACAGTTAATAAGTCCGAGAAACTGGATTAAGAGTTTAAGCTGAATGGCCCGCATTTTGAATGATGGAACTTATTTGTAACGGACGGGATGACAGGTTTTGTAAAGATTCACATTTTTAAATCTCATTTGAAACCGTTGAAAAAGTTTAAAAAAATGAACCTGGTAAGTTGAGACAACGTTAGAATGAAAACCGATCCCAGAACAGGACCGTAGAATGCGATGAAGAGAAACCCCGCTTCTCAACTGCAGCAAATATAGATAAATTGACCCAAGACGGCCAGGATCGTTCAACTTGTTAACTGAACAAGAAATCCCCGATGAATAAAGATAAGGCAAGGACCGCACGGGAAATATAAACTTGTAAACAATGTAAGAAGTATCGAGAATGTAAGATAAGGCAAGGATCGCTCGGGGAAAAATAAACATCGCGACAGGCAGGAACCATTTTATACGGTAACGATGCGACCGTAAACGCAAATAACGATACGCGCGCCAAAGCAAAGGACCGCCAGGATAAGCTGACCTTGGGGATGTTGGTTTGCTTATGTTTACAATTGCGTTGGAAGGCGAACGAAACCCTTCTACTTCGTTCTTTTCAATTAGATAGTAGGAAAGGAGTTAGTATATAAGACCACGATAATTGTTAAAAACACGTAATTTCATCTTGAGATACCTACAAGAACTGTATGTGGTTGGAACTTGTTCTGAAAGGATCCCACGGAGGCCAGCAATTGAGCTCTGCGCATGACCCTCTCTGTTGCTGATAACGAAAGCCTTTTTCAGCCATTGCAGGTTTTTTATGCCGGTACTTTGGTACGAGGGAATCACTTTGAATGATGGTCAATGCGTTACGCGCTAGCCCTGCGGCTAACTGGAAACTATAGAAGTTACGGCCCCCACACGGCTCTCGCATGCTAACCGTAACCCATCAACATAAACAACCGGGGCACATTTTATGCTGACGACGCGATCACCACCCTTGGAGCGATCATATGAAGAAAGTCACCCTAGCGCGCGACGACGACATCTCATCGCCGACGACACCTCCAAATATGCTGACATTGTAACAATGCAGAAATAGTCGATCGCGGATATAATCTAAACATATAACATAAACAAACTTATAAGAACATTCTAGAAATAAAATAAACATTCGATCACGATAGGACAGGACTTCGGGTATTTAAAATCAACAAATACCGACTGAGTTCAGTCTTGCTCTAAACTCCAACTGAAAAGGTGCAAAAAAATATTTTTATAAAATCGCCCCGGACAACGTCGGCGATAACTTAGATTCTTAGATTCCTCTGGACGATCCAGTCAACGGATGTCGGTTAATGCACCGCGTGCAAGCTCAGGTTCTACAGTGAGCGCATAAAGTATTTGTCTAGCAAGATATTGCTCAGAAAAAGCCATATTTTGAGCTTGGTAGGCACTGGAAAAATAAACCAATGATCAATTCAGGTAGCGGTGAGGCCAATTCATACTTACCATACGACATTTTGCTGAAATTAATCGTAATACATGAACAAAATTTCATAAACCAAAACAATTCATTTTAAACATGCGCAAAAAGTATTCGTCTACTTGAAGTAAATGCCATCGTGGCATATGCCTAGTTCAAAATCATCCAATATCACCAAAGTTACGCTGTTTATTGTTGTAATTTGGACTTAATTTAGCGTTTATTTTTTAAAAGTGACCTCGGTGTACAATGCAAATGTGCAATAATCAGGAAAGGTAAAAAGTCGAGCCCTGATTAGAGTATACTAGTCCTGCGCCTCCCCCAACCAGTGTAAACCACCTCCCGGGGTTGCAAAACGCAGGGGTAGCCTTTGTTCTACTATTTACTCTGTGAACGACCGCTCTGAATCACTAAAATATTCCAAAATTACCAAACGGTAATTGTGTAGTGTTTACTAAACAAGGTTGGCAGTTAACCATCAAAAAAATAAGCAAAGAACCAAAATCAAGTACATCCAAGTTGGCAAGAGATATGTGTAAAAGAGGCCAAAAGGTATGGGCCACTGTAATGCAGAATGCCTGCATTGGAAGAATGCAGAATGTTGGAATCATGCTAATTTCTTTGGCGAGAGCAAATATAATGAAGTTGGATGAAATGGCCATCATTTGGATGGAGAAGGATCATTTTATAATGACGCCACAGAATCAACATATCAACAGTTAAACTTTGTAGAGATTCCGGCATAGTGTAGGGGTGCGTGAGGGCAGCAGGAATAGAGAAATTACCCAGTACTGAAAGGGTATTGATCAAAACATATGTTAAATGTATTACGGAAGATAATGTGAGTGCCAGTGCTGAGAAAATAGGCCTAAAAAGAACACACATCTTCCGGTAGGATAACAACTTCAAGGAAACAGGCCTAAATTCTAAGTTGTGGCTCGTCTAATATACTCCTTAATGACTCAATTTGTGTCCTCGAAGCCCCTAAAGAACATTTGGGGACAATACTGGATGATGCAATAAGAAAAAGGGACACATCGAACAGGAATTAATCGAAAACAGAAGAATTGGACGAAATCTGAGCCACTATCACTCAGAATTTGTCCCAATCTAGGCCCGGAAGGTTGGAAGTAGTCGTAGATGACCAGAGAAACCCAACGAAGTATTGAATCAATACCTTGATTCCCGTATTATGATCATAACACATCAACTCTTAAGTAGACGAATACTTTTTGCGCATGTTTAAAATGAATCGTTGTTAAACGATAAATTCAGCAAAATGTCGAATAGTAAGTATGAATTGGCCTACCCAAATTAACCATTGGTTTATTTTTCCAGTGCCTACCATGGTCAATATTGAGCGTTTTTTCAGAAATTTCAGCTAGACGAATACTTTATGCGCTCACTGTATAAGGTCACGTCAACGTAGAACGAATCTGTAGAACGAGTTAAAGAAAGACAATGATTGATTCTATCAGCGGATGTCGGCCAATGCGCAATCGCTTAGTGCGGAGAATGCTCTGAGGAGCAATCCAAACGTAGTGACCCAGACTCAAGAGAAGTGTCCGCGTTAACAAGACAAACATGGACTTCGAACGAACGTCTCATCCGAGTCTGTGGACTTTTTTGTTCGAAATAAGCTTTTTTTTTCTTTCCGCGGACCAGCAGAAACAACCGCCGTTAAATTTGTTTTTATCTTTTTAAATGTATTTTCGATCTTATAACGATACTATTTGTTTGACACTTCCAGTGGCATTCCACCGTTACGCCGAGGTTATATTATTACCTACTGTATCGTATCTTATGTAGTATCCATCGAACGTGCATCGCGGAACGACGGCTGCCATTTGAGGACAACAACAACAACCACCCAAAACGTCCACACTTCTACCGGACCCCTCTCTTTACTACTAGCTGCTAAAATGATCGCCCACGACTCCAATACGTTCTCGTTTTCCCGGCGTCTATTTTTCTTTCTTTTCTAGTTCTCTGATTCCTGCCCTATGTGTTTGTTCTGTTGCTCTTTGGGTGAGTCATTTCGGTTGGGACCGCTGGTGTTGCAAAAGTAGTACATTTTAGGAAAGGAGGACGCATCGTACCGACGCGAAGAATCGGAACGCAACAAAAATGCCCGAAACAAGATGTGAAACTAATGTCAGTGTGCGAATACACTTTTCCTCCCCTTTTGCTCGGTTGGCAGAAGTTTTAAAACATTGTTCAACAAATAAATGCATCTTCAAGGGATGAACGAGAGAAATTGCGGTGCATCAACATCATGAAACTGAAGGTCGTCGATTCCTATTACAAGTGTATTGCGAGAATTTCGGGGATCTGATATGTGAAAAATTCACCCCACCTCTGATGGATTGTTTGCAACTAAAATAACATTGAAAAGAGAATCACGGATGGACATTACGAATCCTTCCGGTCGGCCACTACTTTTGCTTATGCCTGTGCGGTTCCGTTTTCTATCGTCCATCCCGCTGTGTCCGTTTTGAGAGGTTTGCCGTCTGTTGACCCGCGCGCCAATCCATGTGGTCATTTTAAAACCCAGTGTTGTTTGCGCAACAATGTGCATTAAATATTAGTGAACGTTTTTCGATAATTGTTATTGCTGCTTGAGCTCTACTTTAATCTGCGGCATCTTTCTAATCACAGTGTGTGTTTGTTTTTACTAATAATGCTAGAGGTTTGCTTCTATTTTGTTTAATAAACCATTTGTCGATTTTATCGTCCTGCCACTGATACGGCATACTGCAACGTTACTATATTCATTTTTCCCAATGTGTGTGTGTGTGTTGGTTTTTGTTGTTGTTGTGTTAATTTTTTGTTGTTCTACCTTTTGCTCGCCGTTAAAGCAATTTTAATAAACATTTTATACACTTTCAGTATAACACTTCGACATGCGAACGTCTCCCATGTCCGGCCCGTCGTCCCCCGTCCATTACGTTGCCTATGTATCTGTCCCGCTATTAAAACCGTTAAAACCCCGTCCGAAAACAGGAGAACGAAAACGTAAACTCGCATCCTTCGTTGATGCTGCCCCCGTAACACTAACCTCTAAACTATTATCATTTCCCTTTTTTCCCACATTAGATGTTTAGATTTCATTCTCAGGTTCTCTCTATCATTCGGTCGCTCTGCTGCCCTGTCACCGCTTTTTTTTTTTAAACCCGATATGCCGTCCCCGTCCAACGTGCAGAACGTAGTGTACATTCCGACAACGCCTCCGAGAACAGACACACACACAAAATGCCCCATCATGGAGGGAAGAAAAGCGAAAGGCCTCGATATGGCCTCCCAGTCTTACACTACACGCCACGCTGCGACCCGGTTCTTACACTCTAATAACCATCAAACGCACGATCGACCGTTTAAAATAGTACAATTTTAGTGCTGCTACCTGCCACAAACGCCGAGCGACAAAATGTCCATCAAGATGTCAAATAGGTCGCACACCCGCCGATGGTCTTACTGCGAGCATTCGCTGCAAACGTAGACCGGATGAAAGTCAGTTTTTTTTCTATTTGAATTTTGGGATTTGTCGGGCTGGACTCCCACAACCTAGGCTGTCTTACATAGACATCTTGCGCTTCAGCTTAGCGCCCTCCTGACGGGCGGAGGCTGTCGAACGCAGCGTCATATCAGCGAGCGGGGAAGTGGCGGATATTGGCGTTAGCAGGGTGCCACTGGTGGCGTCACCCGTCGCCCCACTGCTAAGGTACGTTGGAAGCGCGTACATCGAGACGTTGGCCAGCGGCAACGGGTCGAGCTTCTTGAACATCTTGATCGAGTGCTGGTCGTGCAGGGGCGACACCGGCGACAGGGACGAACCACGCCCGAACTGCTGCTGTTGCTGATGGAGATGGTGGTGCTGCTGGTGGTGCTTCGGAGTGGCCGGCAGGCTGCTGTACTGAGCCGGATCGCCCGATGGCGACGATGACGTCGTCGCCGGTACGGTGCCCGAGTTGCTGCTGCGGGAGCACTCGCGCAGCATCATGAGGTGATCGAGCTTGTCGACGGTGGCGTTTAGCTCGTGCTCCCACACGTCCTGCTCCTGCTGCTGGCCGTCCCCTCCCTCGACCGGTCGCACAGCCAGCGTGCGCACCTTCTGCCGCAGCAGCTCCAGGTGCAGATCGTCGTCGACGTTGTCATCGTCGTGGTGCAGCGTCACCGTCGAGTAGTCGTCCTCCTCGGTCGGGTCCTTTTCACTCACCGCCGAACTGGTCGCCAGCGAAGCACTGCCCACCGAATGGATCTCGCATTTGTCCAGCTCGCTCGAGATGTCCGGCATGGTGCTGCTGTACGGAAAGTGGCATGTGGATGCCGGCGTCGCCGTGGGCAGTATGTTCGCCAACTCCGCCCCGACGCCCGGCTCGCGTGGACCGGAGGGCGCAGCCTGGCTGAGATCGCCCCGCTGCTGGTGGATCTCTTCGCTGATCTTCTCCAGATTGCGCAGGGCCGTACTGTATGCGCTCTTGGCCGCCTGGATCAGCTGCTCGAGCTGCTGGATGCGTCCCTTCTGCGCCTCGAGCTGCTCCTGGCAGAGCTGCTTTTCGTCAAAGTAAGGTCGCGATTTTTGTATGCTTCTCCGGTACCTTTCCTCCAGTTGTTGTACCTACCACAAACACGAGAAAAAAAAAAGACAAACGCATAAGTTAACAATTAGTTAATTGACACATATTCGTGGTTCAAAGTCTATAGGCAACTAAATTTGTTTCCTCTTATCTTTCTTTGAAATCTGCTGTTTGCATTGAAAGAAGCACTCGTCACATGAACGCAATTGTTGGTCACGGCCTAAAAAACGAAAGTGATGGTCATCCGTTGTTGACATTCAGTTCGATTCAGTGAGAGAAGAAGAATGTCCCATTACTGAGTGCAAATAAAGGTTTCACCAAACTGAAGCATGTGACACCAAACATGATCTTGGCTTCAAGTCATAGGGCTCCTATTCCCCTTTCCGATAAAATTAGTAATTTAGACTCCTGAAACCTTTCTATTCAATTTATCAGTCTTTGCTGTGTTAAACATTAATGACTTCAAAACTCGCTCATTTAAATGTTTTGAATTATTTAAATTATATTAAAAATCTAGCAACAACTAACACACAATCATTTGGCGCATTTTATTCGCAATTTTCGTGCAATTAAAACGCATTCGTTAATGGCGGTCGTTTGTTTTAAATATTTTGTTTGAGCGACATTATGTCCGGAACCGGAACAACTTATCTAGTGCAATAATGGGAAGTTAGATGCCTAATATTGATGTTTTATGCTTAACGTTGATGTTATAAATTTCACATTCAGTTGTTCTGATTCGTGTTAAACTTTCTTTTTGTGTCATTTTTGTAATTTTTAATGTACATGTAATTTAAAAAAAAATTGCAACAACAAAATTGCAAAAAATTTCGTTATGCATACCTAATACTAAAAGGGATAACCCAGGTATTATATCCATGAAAAATACACGATTCTTTTAATAAAACACGTTTTGACGCGAAAAAGGTGATCAGCTTTCGAATGATTCAGGAAGATGCACGAGCATGTATGCCGGGTAATATAAAGTAAAAAATAAATAAATGAATTTTGAACAATTTTTCATTCATCTATAACGTGATTACTACTATTCGAAGCAGAGGAAGTATTGAGTGGAAATTATTGAATAAACATTACCTCAAGAGTGTTAGTACTGAATAAACGTAACTCTAATGGGGAAAGGGGAAAAAAGTCCCGAATTATACAATCCTCCCGCTTCGAAACCGTAACGTGCAGCTAAGTCATATTGGAAAGCCCACTGAAATTACATTACGTAAGGCAATTCGCCCATCATCAAACGGCCCTGTTCTGCTGGCCTCAGCTCCCACTAACCGGTTACGCACCGAACACGCAAGGGACCGGTTGCCGGCGTAAGCTGAAAATTTGATTTTCCCCGCTTGCGCTCACCGGTCTGCATCGTTCGATTTTCAGCCAAAGTCGATGTATTGGTTGTGTGATCAATGTCTATTTCAAATACACCTCAGCCAGTTTGATAACGCTCACTGTCGCCCTTCAAGACATTGAACAAACGTTACTGTTGATCCTGCATGTGCAATCTTTCTGGCCTTACTGCCATAAGTTTAGTTTACCGTACGCTATGCTACCAAACACCACCAACTTTTCTGCGGAGCGAGAAATGGTAAATTATCCCTTCAAAACCATCGTCCACTTTCAACGCACGCCTCCGGCACTTATTTCACACTTTGGCTACCTTTTGTCAACTTGATTTCCTCGGTGTTGTGCAACACCGATGGGGGTTAACGGTGTGTCCCATATGCAGTAGAAATGGAGGTAGTGCGCCGCCTTTTCGCCGTAGTAATTGCTTCCGGTGCCAAATACAAACGCCGAGTGAACACGAGAGGAACAAGAGTGCTGCTGCGCGTAGACATAATTAGGAAGTGGAAAACAAGAGATTTTCCGCTAACCGTAACAATTGGGGATCCGACGGTGCGAGACAGCAAAAATGTGTCACAATGGCGATGGCCAGGGGGGCTGAAGTGCGCACTGTGGGGACTAGGAGTGGGAGGAAGTATTCCGTCTAAGGCACGTCATACTGGTTTGTGAAGGAAATTGCATTGTGAAGGAAATAAAACAAAAATGGCTCGAACGTGTGACGCATGCACTTCGTCGTTAAATATAATATTCAAGAGGAAAACCGTTTGAGCGATATTTATTCCAGTAGGTTTCTCATCAAGTATGCTATTTGTATTTATTGATATTTCAATAGGATAAGGAAGCATCTCTCAGCATCTGTGCATCGAAGTTTTAGGATTTTTTAAACTCAAAATACCCTCTTGTCAAATTGAGGATCAAGGTTAACAGGCTTTCAAGTTGATGCTGTCGGTGTTTTGAAAAATTTGAAGCTTCACAAAATGCGTCCAGCCGTTCAGGAGACGTCCATCATTGTTGTTTTGTCATCCGTTATCTTGTTTTGGATCTTCGTTCATTATTATATTTGCTAGGTTTCATAATCTATTAAAAGGTTTTGACTTTCACGAATGCCAACAATAATTTGCGAAAACAAAAACCCTCCACACTACTGTCGAGAATTCCAGAAAGAAACATCTCAATAGTTAGGTTATAATTTTGTAAGCAATGCTTCACAGTTTTTTTTTTTTTTTTAATGGAGAAATGGGGGTAAAAAACAAGTCAATTTATTTATTTATATATCAACGCTCGCAGCGGCGTAACGCCTTGACGCAATAATACACTGCCGGGTGCAACGGCACGGAACAGCATCTGGCATTTCCTAAGCATAATTGTTCCACCGGACCAGCGGCATCGTCTCTATTGTGTGCCGCAGCGCAACGAGCTGGAGCGCATAAGTTACCATCGTTAGAATGGAATTGATTTGAATGTCTAATTGTCCGCCCTGGACCTCGCACCATACCATGCCTCAATTTTCCCTTCGGAGGGAGATAGCGAATGACGCCGGGCCGGAAGCAGCCAACCGTCCCTAGCGAACCGTGACACAACCCATCAGGGCGTCCCCGCTCTCCTCGACGGAGGAGGCTGCAAATTGTTCCGAATGCAAACGCTTTAACTCGTGCCGGTGTATGACGGTATTTTGCGAGGCGGCGCATTACTGCAGACGTGGCGTCCGGAAACGGTAGTTCACTCTTCACGCAGGGTGGACCACTTTCAACGGTTGTTGTGGCACACCATAACATATATTCCGTTTGGCACGAATGAATGGAAAAGATAAGAGACTATCTAAAATGTTTAAATCAGCTTCATTGTAAAGTACATGAAATGGCTTCCCACCCACATGTATATTGAGGAGGTATATATGAAACATTGGATGTGGATGATTAAATACAAGCTGAAATAATGTTGATATGACCCAACTAAATCCTATCCGCTCCAACTCAATCCATTAGTTTTTTTTTTTCAAATCATTTGCAAACCAAAAATCTTTTAAAATAGATATTTTTAAACTTTTAAACAACCTTTCTTATCTCCCAAAAAAATGTAATGAACACGAGAATATCTCTGGGTTAAACCACAAAAGCGCTGTGAATCTTAAATTTTAGCAAATACGTACTGTCCTTTCTTAAGATGGATGGCAAAAACAGCGTTACCGTTCGGTTTTTTTATATGGTATTGCTGGTAAATGGGAAGAGCTACAAAAACAGCAAGAAATTATACCTTGAAAGTTTAAATTCACAATGATTTCCCATGATTATTTATTATTTTATTATTTGTATCTCTTTTGCGACCAATTCATAGAAAACTTCGGCTAAGGCCTTTTATTTTTTGCAAAAGCTAAGTTTAAACCTTAGTAAATGGAAGAAAAGCCAGAATTGGATCAAACATTTAAAAAGTGAATATATCTACATGGAAGCCAAGAAGCAGCATACAAAACAGCTGCACCCAATGTATTTGATGCTTTTCAGTCGAGTTATGAGCGAAAAAAATTATCACGGTACAAGCAAAAGCACAAAACAGAAACGACTAGGCAGCAGAGGAAATAGTATAGCATGAATGTTTAAATGGAATAGTTCAGTTAACCATCCATCCGTATTTGATTTGTGTAATTAGATTTTGCTAACCAACATATAGCTTAAATAATCAAAACGATCAAATTGAGTGATTGATAAAATTTTCGTTATCAATACTGTCGCAAACGCGATGGTACACGCGAGTAAATAAATACAACGATTTCTTTAACTTTTGCACTGCGGCTTTTGAAAGAAGGAGTTCCGTCGCGCGCCTCCTTTTATAACTTATGCTGGGGGGTCTAATGTCTTTGCTAATCACTACCACTACGGTAGTTCCTTCGATTCTAATGCCTTTGAATTGAGCCGATTGCGAACCGGTACTTTGTCCTTACTATAGAGCTCCCTCTCTCTTAAAATCAGATTTATTATAGCAAACATAGTGCCGCAGTCCTGTTCACTCACTCTAGAGGTTACTTTTGCAACGAATACACTTGAGGTTATGTGCATAAAAATACGTGATGGAAGTGTAAGTACAGGCCTTTACAAGAAGAGCAATTTTATATTCGGCCCCCATGGGATACTTGGGCCGGCAATGCTGCCAGTTTTTGCACAACTGATTTGTAAATAACGCGCGAAAGTGTTGTTCAAATATGACTCCCAATTTTGGGTCGACCTTTTACTTTCTTCCGCGACAACACGCAAACCCCGCGGAAATTATCGTGCACCGATCGAACAGCTTATTCCCAACCAACCTTTTAACGCTCCAGAGAAGAAAAGGAAACCCAACTCCCCAAAGATAGGATGATTTCACTCCCGGGGGAACTGCGATAAGCAACATTAACCTGACGAGCGTGGCCTGATCGTCGGTACCGGTCCCCGGAAGCAAATTTCGACCGAAACACGTTGGAAAGCGATTTCGCCTCGGTCCGACGCCGTAGCCAGCGAACTTGCTTTATCGGCCGCGACTCGTCGGCGGTCGCTAAACGAAACGAAACGAAACGAAACGAGGGAACAAAAAAATAATCACTTTCACTCGCACTTTGCCGTATGCTGTTTTGAAAGTAGGGGGTGAACTTATCGCGTGCTATCGCGTGGCCGCCGCAGGGGGATAGTGGTACGGGGCGCCTCCATCGATGTTGGCGAAGTGCAATAGGAGCATACAACAACCAACCGCTTGACAGGGAGGGATGGAAGGGAGCGACAAAAAGTGCCATGGGTTTATACATTGAAAGCATTACGGGCGGTCGCGCGTTCGGCCTGAAGCCATGTGTGAAACCACGTCTGTCTACACGCCGCATCGAACGCGCATCGACTCCAATCGGATGCTAATATCATGTCTCTTGCTTCTCTCCACCTTTCTTCGCTCCCGCCGTCTTCAGCACACTTTTTGGCGTAAAAGCTTCAGACGAAGATACAGAAATAGATCGATGTTCGCCATGGGTTCGCTTTTCGCGAAGAAAAAAAAACATCATCGACGCACTTTGGCTCACACCACGCGCGGCATCGGCAGAAAGATGTGCACATCGCGAGCTTCAGTTCACACGCATTAGCTGCCGAGTCCGAGCGATTTGGGTGGGAACGTCTTTCCCTTTCTCTATCTCTCTTTCTCCACCCACTCCTTCACCATGCAAAGATCACCTTATGAGCCACGTTCGAGGGCTCACGTGCAGCGCGCTGTCCGCCGGTACCGATGCCACTCGCGTTTGCTGGGTATGGGGCGAAATTTGCCAACACACGTTTGTAGTACGGTACTACCGGCAGTGGATTAACGAGGTCGCATGTCACAACCACGCCGATGTATCAGGTTATGTTGTTGTTTCTATTTTTTTTCCAAATCGCAAATCGATAGGCAAGCTGGTGTGCCCTGGTTACTTGCAAGCTTATTCAACCCTCTTCGTTGGAAGTTAAATAGAATTTGAATTTTTATATAATGTGATTAATGAATAATTAACGTATTTTATATATGAAACATAATATTTTTGACAGTAGCTTGCTCAAGTAATGCAGAAAGGCAATTTTCAAAAGGCAGTTTAATGCATTAATACAATAAAATGCAATTTAAAGAAACCACGAAGAACAAGGAGCAACAACACCCAAATTGCATCAGTGCAATAAGTAATAAAATTTCTCTGTATTTAACTGTACATTATTCAACAGACTATTGCCTATTTTATGATGGTATTGTCCAAAAGTTATAAAAATTATGTCTGTTGCGAGACATTGGTTCGCTATAACTCCTGCTAGTTTTCTAATTCTCCACCCTCTAAGAAATGATAAATTGCATATCAAAAGACGTTGATGGCACAAAACCAGAAACGATAAATCAGCTAATGGGTCTCAAACCACAAAGAATGAAGCATAATTGTTCAGTAAATGAGTGTCATTGTAGTAGGGTAGGAACTTATTCATGCGATTTTACCAATTATAATTTAACTCCACGATGATACCCATTTTCAAACGCGTCGTGCGTGCACGGGCATTTAGTGAACGTTTACGCATTTACTTACTTTCTTTTCCGCTTCCTCAAACACCTTTGCTTTTTTCTGATGTTCGGCACCGCTTTCAGCCTTTTGTTTCTCTGCGTCCATAACCTGCAATGAGGCACACACAATTCAATTAATGGTGGTAAACGTGAACAACAAAGCAACATTCAGATCGACATGACAAAAAATACCCCCGTAGAAAACAATCCAATGTGTCAGCAATATGTATCGTGATGGACAGCAAGATATATATATATTTTTTATTTTTGGATCGCATGAATAATAGATTAATGGTAGACATAAAAGAAAAAAATAATATTTGAAATCGTCTTCTTCTAATTTGCAATCATTCAAGCCTGTTTCATTAGCTCAAACGCATGAAGTTTGCTGCACGCCTGTCAGCATTGTTTTAAACCGATTTTTTAGATTCTAGCCACGTCGGTGAAAAATACTCAAGATTCGTATGCTGCACCTTTGCACCAACTTTAAGGCACGTCCTAGCGCCCAATTGTGTTGTTCAGTCACATACATTAATATGTGTCTGATTACTCCGTGCGTAGAAGGAAAGGAATTCCAAGCATTTAAATGGATCTTGTTTAGATTGTATGCCCGGTTTGTAACGGTGTGTTTGTACGCTGTGTGCTTTTTTACTTCAAACTATAGTCGGCGCGTCAAATTGAAATTTTATATCTACAAGGTCTCCGGTTAGAGCAAACAAAGCAAACGCTAAAGCAAAACGACTTCGGTGATCCCATCTTCGGTCACGTTGCAAAAATGAAACTAGTGCAATCGATTCGTCACCCACTTTACCCGTGTCATGGGTGTCCGAGGTCAACTAGGAATGGTTTTACGACAGCAGATGTGATTAGCCGGTATAACCGCATGAAACGAATGGTCTGAACGGACAATTAAGGCGTCTAGGGTTTGCCTCATAAAGTTTTGGTTTGAAAGCTTTTCAAAATTGGCTCGTTTCTTTTTGTGAATTGTTCATCGAGATGAAATTTCTACATCTACCAAAGCTTCCTGTATTTCGATAAAGATTTCATGAAAAGAAATAGACATAAAACAAATGTTTTTGTTTTAGGTTTTACCGTTTTGTCCATTTGTATTTTGCAACATTTTTTATACTGCGCAAAGTGGAAAAAAGCTGACAGTCGTAGACATGCATTTAACAGCATAACGATTGAATGCTTTCCCAAATCTGAAAACACAATTTTAAGCTTGTGTCGAAAAAATGCACTAAGAATTGGTAAAGATGATTTTTTCATTAACTTGTTTTAGGTAAGATTTTTTCAAACTTCTAATTAGCCAGAAGTCTGATAGCAGGAAGTATTGGAGCAGTTGTGTGACATAAGAAGCCACTTTGTTAGGTCACGTGATCGGTGCCCCCTTTGATGCCTTTCGTGAAGCTGATCCAAACTCTATTCTACCAACGAAACAAACCGCAGCAAATGTTCCTGTCTTGCGATATTGCACCTGCCGTCGTACCTTTATCGTAGCGTGGTTCAACATTTCCTGCCAAGCATTATCGAACTGCCATTCGTGCGAGTTACTCATGAAGCGCTGCTCGGCCAGTGCCACCGTTTCCTTCGCGGCCGCATGGATCTCGTTCGCCCGCTGGTACTTGAGGGTGGCCGCCTGGCACTCGAGCTGGGCCACCTTAGCCTTCTCGAGCGCCTCGTAGTATGGGCGGGCCTTCTCGATGCAGCTGCCGAGTTTCTTGGAAGACAACTTCAGCCGGCGGGTGGATTCGTTCATCAGTATCCGAAAGGTTGAGTTGGCTTCCTGAAAATTTAATAGAAAAAGGAAAAGATTAGCGATACGGATTAGAAATTAAACGAAAGCCTACAGCTTTCTAAAGGTAAACGAGATCAGATCCTTTAGCGGACATATACAAAATTCAATTATGAAACTCGAAATATAAAGAAAAACATGGTCTATCCTTAAGTAACACAATTTCGATAAACAAAATGACTTTCAACTATAGTTTCCATTTAAAAAAAACTCCCATCATGCACTTTCTCAACACCCTTCATTGCCTCGAAAACTCTCTCGTGTGTTTTTTGTTCGATTAACATGTTGTTTTTTAATTATGTTTTACTTCGCATTCGAAAGTACCATCGGTGTAACATTCACTATGGTAAACGTCGGCGACTTTCCGCCCTGAATACTGCTTGAAGATAAGCAAGCACCCCCTCCATTCTTGAACCGTGGAGAAGGTACATTTCGTTGGCGTAACTGCTTCCGGCATGCTGCTTTTTTCACTCTCATTTCCATTTATTGTTTTCACATGTCTCTGCATCCCGCAGGCCACATGTCTTGCTGGAGGTGTGATACAGCAGAATGCCTCAATTAAATACAGCCCTTTTAGGGGAGCTACAACACACCCTAGAAGCAGCACCGGTAGGTAATGCAATTCGGAATATAACGTATTTAAAAAAAAAAGGCAGCGAGGTGTAACGCCACAGAGCGCCTTTTTTTGCTTTTGTGAGGATAAATTTTATATTATAAAGACACATAATTTTGCAGGCACAGGATGGAGCTTTAAGCTTAACTTGATAAATTGCATGTTTCTGCTAAGAATTTATGAACATGAAACCAAACTGATTAAGCTTCAGTATTTCTATAAGTTTAAAAAACTATTCTTCTTCATGACATGGGATTAACATGGGATATACACTGTACCAACAAAGTGAGTACACAGCAGGCCATAACAGAAACTATTGCCAATTGCTTTCTGAGGAACAAACATTAAAAAAAAGTGAATATGAGGTTTTGTTCTTTACTCTATTCTCTTCACATTGATGCATGTTTCGATACAACACGAGTTTAATTGCCCGAGAAATTCACCGAATTCTGTCGACGCGCACTAAAATCGCGCCACAAAAGTGAGTACACAGCACAATGTTTCGTTACGTTTTGTGTCATATTTTGCTTTTGCTTGTGCTTTTGGTGGTTTTCTTGGGATCTATTACATCAATCGTGAACAGAGCATCGTAAAAACAGTTTAACTCGGGTTCATTTCAAATTTGCTACTGCGTTTTCTCTCGAAAAGGTTAAGAAAGAAGTTTCTTTGGAGAAGAGATCGGATATCACCCGATTGCACGGGGTTGAAATAAAGAGCTACTCTGAAGTTGCTATTTCATTAAATGTGAACAGAAATACGGAAGCTAGAATGGTCCAGCGATGGAAAAACGAGAGCCGTATTGAAAATTCTTCAAGAACCGGTCGTCCAGCCGTCATGTTGAAAAGGCTGTGGCGCATGACTAAGATGATTTTGGATGCTGAGCCTAAAAGAAGCGCCCTTGCTGTGGCAACAATATTGTATACGACGCATGGCTTTTCAATTAATGGTTAAACTGTTAGGAAAATCATACACCAATTTGGCTACAAGGCGTGCAATCAACGCTAGAGGACATACAGTAACGCAGTTAATCGCCAGGGGCGATTAGAATTCGCAAAACAGTACATTAAACATCTCTTCATTGTGGGAAAAAGGATTATTCACGGGCGAGAGTATATTTTATATCTTTGGATGGGATGGTGAATTAAAAGTGTTGAGAAAAGCTGGGGGAAAATTGAATCCTAAGTACGCGGCCAAGACCGTTAAATACACAGTTGGCGACATTCTAGCACGGGGCTGTGTTGCAACAAATGGCGGAGGGAATATGCACATTATTATAGGCATATTGGATCAATAAGTCTACATAGACATATTAAAACAACATTTGGAACCCTGTGTTCAAAAACTCGGATCCACGCGGGATTTTGGTTTCAGCAAGAGAACCATCCCTAATACACGCTCATGAATTCACGGCTGTATTTGCTCTACAATGTCCCTCATATCCTTCGGTGTCCACCCCAAAGTGCTGACCTTAACCCTCTAGGGCACGCTGGAGATATGTTGGGGCAAAAATTTCACAAAAGGCGGGTGACAAGCCGGTATGATTTGAAACTGTTGTTATTTCTCGAATGGACTACAAAAAACCCAGAAAAACAATAAAAAAAACCTGTAAATGTTATGCCAAGATGATTGCTAGAAGTTGCGATACTAATCCCGATACTAATAAAATTATGGAGACAGAAATAAAAATCCAATACAGCACAAAACATAACGAAACATTGTGCTGTGTACTCACTTTTGTGGCGCGATTTTAGTGCGCGTCGACAGAATTCGGTGAATTTCTCGGGCAATTAAACTCGTGTTGTATCGAAACATGCATCAATGTGAAGAGAATAGAGTAAAGAACAAAACCTCATATTCACTTTTTTTAATGTTTGTTCCTCAGAAAGCAATTGGCAATAGTTTCTGTTATGGCCTGCTGTGTACTCACTTTGTTGGTACAGTGTAGATAGATCGATTTGTAAAAATTGGATTGCTAGTATCATATGGTAAAAAAAAAATCAGCTCTATAAATTTCTCATTGTTGTTTTTTTCCACCTTGGTTCAAAGAGAAGGCAAAGATTAGTTTATTTTTTAAGATTCAGTAGAGCTCCCGTGTTTGCATAATACCTTGAGTCACCTAAAAGCTATGTGTCATAACGTCGCTCTGTCTAAGAACAGTTTTTTCACAGCAACTACCTTCTTCCCACACAACAGCTACCTCATTTATGACAGTGAAACCACGTGGTACCTCGTTTCACACGGTCCCCAATGGAACGAACGAAAATTCATCGATTATTTGCTGTTTCTTTTTTCCCTTCACTACCGACCGGCGGTCACAGAGAGAAGGAGGCTAACGGATGTTTCGATCGAATTTCATTATTATGAGAACGAAGGACTATCCGGTCAACGGGGTTATTAATATCAACCGTAACATCGCACGATTGGTCTGTTGGAACTCTTTCTTTTCTTTTGTTATTCCGTTCAGTGTGACAATTTGCTAGAATTTGTCTTAGGACTGACCAAATTACTCAGAAAACTTGACTTGAGCAAACCGAACATGCAATGGACCAGCTCTAAGATCGTAAAGGGAAGTAGGAAGGCGCATGCACATGAAAGCATGATATACAACCACTACAAGGGGTTCTAAAACACAGAAGAATACATGAGTACACTTTTTATTGTAACATATCAACCAACTTGGAGGAGAAAGTTATACAAGCAGAGAGGCCCAACTTTAATTCAAGTTCAGTGTAAGCTGTAAGATAAAAGTTGGAATAAAAGATGTTTATTCCAACTCCAAATTCCAAAGAGATCCAAAAGGATCCACATTTTCTTGGCTCAATGTTCATCACGAAGACACTGCACGGTATGTCAAATGCAGCCAAACCTCGAGGATGAGCTTGGAAAACCCCATCGAAGCAAGACGACATCCTGGGGCATGGGTTTTTTTAACTCTCCCGGGCCAAAGTGCAGTAGGTTTTTCGTAACTGCCATCCTCGAGGCATGAATGATGCATGTGAAGCCAGTCGTATGCTAATTACGGTGCGGAACGAATGCGCATAAATGCATATGACATGTGGTTTCCCGCAAGTGCCCTAACGGCTGGTGCATCGTCCACTCGATATCCCACCAAGCGGTGACCACCGAACAACTTCTGGCGGGACGGGGAAAACTGCGAAGCTCATCTCTGCATCACCACCACAACGCACAACAATGCCTCGAGGCGGGATCCCGCGCCCGTAGGGCCTTGAAAGTCGAGCTTGGGTGATGCTTAAGATGAACGAATTGAGGGTAATGTTATTAAATGTGCCATACAGAGCTGAAGCTCGACTGAGTACCAACACTTGTATGACTATTTGAACGGACGCTCTGGACGGACGGACAACGCAGCGCAGCCGGTTTGCGGCATTTGCGGCAAAGAAGGGAGCAGCTAACGAGATGTACAAAGCGATCGTTTTTTCCAAGTTCCCACGGCATCCACCACAAATGCACGCAACAAACCACACGACGCTTTTTTCCTCGCGGCTAAAAGCGATTAACGATCACTCACGTCATCTTTCGATTATCATTTCCATAATCGAGCGTTTCAAACAAAGGCAAATACGAAACGACTTCATAGCCTGCGCTTCTCCACTGATCGATATCCATACAGTGTATTGCAAATGTTTTACTCAACTTTATTATTTAATTATTGTTTTAGTTGATTTATGATGTTTAATTTGATACTGATTTTATGTTACTGTTGAAATAAATGATAATTAACAATTTTATCTTATTCGAAACGCTTTGAAGAGTAACAACTAATAGTTAAGTTTTAAGTGGAGCATATAAGTGATACTAAGAAGGTTTGAATGATCAATAAATATACAAATAGTTGAATTTCAAGTTGAAACAATGCGTTTCTATTAAGCAAAACCTGACAAAATCGAACCAAGAAAATATTATAAGCTTGCAAAAGTAGAAACCCAAAAATTAATTCATATAAAACCCAAAAGGACTCCTTTTTCGACAGAAACAGCCAGAGAAATATAAATGTCTATCTACGTTTCTATTCTGAGTTTTTAATTTTAGATTAAAAATTAATTTTTTTAGAGCAACTCAACCATTCAAGGGTTAAAAAACAGGTTAACTCTGACAACACTTGTCTCTCCTGTGTGTCTATTAGTTAGCTCGGTCTTCTATTGAATGCACGTGCGCTGCTAACGACATTTGCGTTGCAACAACTCCGAAGAAAAGATGGGAAAAACGGACGCAAGCGCTTTGATTGGATGTTTATTTGGTTAGATCAAAAGATATTAGCATTCGATTAGAACTGCTACCCAACCTCCCCCCCCCCCCCCCCCCCCATGCCCCGTGTTCACCGGCATCAGTTGATTCCTTTCATCTGTGCTACCAGGTTCAAACGACATCACCCCGGGAATTCCTGTTATGAAATAACCTGGTGCCACGATTACCACAAGTGCTATGTTTCCATTCTATTGCCGGCCTTCATCGGTAACCGCTTTGCTCCAGCCAATTAATCAAACCCGGGAAAGCGGTGCACTTTCTTGCAAGCACATAATGCCAATACAAGGAACAAACGCCTACTGGAACATCGATCGCTCGTAGCGTAAGAGCTGATGATTCCGCTTCATCTAAAGCAGCATTTGTTTGTTGTTGGTTTACATATTAATTTGCCATTATTTTGCACTGCAGACATTCTTGAGACGTCGTATATTAAATATGCATAGTGCATACACGGACAATTTGACGGATAAACGTATAAGCTCTCAATATAAGGCTCTCAGGCTCTCAGTATAAGACACTTTATTACATAATCGCTCTTTCGCATGATCAGCAATTGCTCGTGTGTCGGGCAAACACTTTCACCACATCGTAGCGGAATTGAAACGCAGCCAGTAGCAGACAAGCAGGATTTTGCTTTCACACCAAAGGTCAACCGCCAAGTAAGGCACGAGCAGCGAAAGGTTTTATCTTTTCCAACGATCTGCCGAGGCCAATAGAAGTCTAGCGGCTACCGGCTAATGGATAGCGAAGTTAAAATAAAAAAAGGAAGAAAAGAACCAAATAAAAGCTGTCGCAAACATAATGCCATTCATCTATGACCACGTGCGATGGCAAACGGCATCTTTTATTGCCAGGGCTGTTGTAATGGTCCAACGGCAACTGTGGGTTTTTACTGAGTCGTTGTAACCAAGCCTTGACCCGCTTGAAGTTAATGAGACGTTCTTCGATGGACTACGACCCTTTAATGACCTAACTTATTGCTGGAGCAATGAAATAATCGTATTGTCTGAAGTATTTTTTATACTAACAAAATTGAACATTGAACAATGATTTTGCAGCCGTGATTCGGGTTTAATAATTAATTTGGCCTACCCATTAAGGGATCTCACGAGATTTTTGATATTACACACGAAATATTGAACTTTGTATCGTACAAGAATGTACTAACATTGGATGGAGCATGCTTATGTACGAAATGTGTTAAGGTGAATCGTTTACTAGAAATCCGTTCCATAACGTTAGAATGATCTATCAAAGACTCACATTTATCGCATCTACCTTCCTCTGCAAACACAATTTAAAACTAACTGTTCCTGCCCCAACGTTTTACACGCGAACACTTACCTCCAGCTCGATCTCCAACTTATTAATGTCATCCGTTGCCGTGTTGAGATTCTCCAGCTCGATCTGTGGACAAAAATAATGAGGAGATTTATGATGAGTGCAATTGTTTGAACTGTTGTTAGCAGATGTACTAAGGAATACACTTGATACATAATGTACAAATCAATTCACTTTCTTGATGTGGGACAGTTGAGTTGGAAAAATCACTTTCTTTATGTGGGACAGTTGAGTTGGAAATAAAATTGCCCCGATTCGGCAGAAAAAAAAACAGGGTGAATACAACACGGATGGAGTTCTCTGCGGTTGGCAAAATGCCAACGGGAACAAGGATAACTAATAGAGCTCGCCTTAGAATGGTCTAATGAAATTGGCGAATTGTCGTTCATTAGTACATTCGTTCTGGATGGGCAAACAATTTGTCGCTATTTCTCGATTCCACATTTTAAAGATAAGAAAATTCACGTTCCAGAATCAATCCAATTAAACTTTTTTATTAACTTTAAACTGCATGTTCCGAACATATTCCGCATGGTAGACAGCAATAAATTCCAATTTCACTTACCACAAGCGGCCTTTCGTTTAATGCTAGTGACAGCATGGCAAGCAAAGGAAATCAAACCGGTAGCAATGATCGGAACTAACCAAAGACGAACAAAACGCGTCCACTTCTCTCCACCTGATGGAGCACCAATGGTCTACAAACCGCCCGCAAAACCAAATCGGAGCTAGTTTATAGTTACTCTTCAAATGTTGAGAGGAAAAAACAAAGCTTACACGTGGCTGCAATCGACCAGAAGGACGGTATATATTGAGACGCAACGTGATGTATGGAAAATGTTGTAACCGAGCTAAAATAAATAAAAGCACATACTGGCAAAGCGTATACTTCAGCAAGGAAAAGTGTGTTGTGCATGTAGTTGTGGTATTTATTTTTGTGTACCCTCAGGTGATAAGCGTCTAATGATAATGGCACAGGGTGCTGCACCTTGATAGCTGGATGACTAATGCACCGCCAGGGTAATACCTAACGGGTTTACGTTGATAAACAAAGTCATCTAAGCGATACATCAACAAAGATTGTTTTTACCACAGAAAAAGTTCCATTCTTTGTTCAAGAGCTTAGGAACTTAACTAAGAGAAGGAAAAAAACCACGGGAGGCGCGCGTCTGTCTGAAGCAGTGCTTGAAATACAGTGAGCGGATCAAGTTATTGTACAAGTCTTATTTGTGCATTTATTTTTTTTGTTTGCCCAACATTCGAGAACCAGAACTTTTCAGTTCGTACAAACGATCTATTGAGCTGCAGTGTTAATGTAGTTGGACCGAATGAAATGTATTCAAACAGTTGTCATTGATCTGTAAATTACAATTATTTGCCCTTACAATTTGCCACAACTCTAATGCATGTGGCAGCATTGCGTATGGTCGTGTGTATAATTAAACAAAACAAAAAAACCGCGCGGGCTAGAAATAGTACAATACAAAGTACAAATACAAACAGTTCACTAAAACAAAGAAACTTCCAAAGAAAGATGACTTTGATGCGCAGTTTGTGCCTATAACTATTTTTATTTGCGGCGCCATTGTTGACGTTCCCAGACGGCGGTCTTGGGTCACGTTAACCGGATGCCCGTCGTCACCCCGCATGGTTGATGATGATGGTGGGGTTTACAGTCGACAAAAAAATCACCCATCTCCATCGACCCCCATCTCTTAGCATTAGGCGGTGTTGGGGTTGGGCTGTGGGGCCTTTTTCAGGCAGAAATCCAAATTTCGACAGCAAACTACTACCACCACGAAGATTAAACATGTCGTCGGTCGATTCGTGAAGGCGAAACACAAAATCGTGTCCACCTGAGGGGCCCAAGGGAGGATGGATAAAAATGGCTCAACCCACCCGGCGAGCTACGCGTGTGTGTTCGTGCGGAGCCGAGGAAAGGTTACAATTTTCTTCCTTTCTGCTTCGTCTTCTTCTTACCGTTGCAATCGAAGATGTTGCGTCGACTCTCGTCTGCCTTGCTTGGGCGATCCGTATAACATCTGGCCGGGCGCACCGGATGGACGGGAAAACCGGTTCTATGAAGGGAGAACAAGTTGGCTCGCAGCAAGTCAGAGCCCGCGTCAGTCACTGCGAGACCACCGTTCTTCTTCTGCGGCAGCAAGAAGCTGAGTTGATGGCTCAGAAACATTACTATATAGCATGAACCTGAACCTGCCCCCAGGGTCTGCAGCGGTTTTAAAAGGTAATGTTTTCCTATTTTCATTTACCCTCTCCTAGCAATTGGACGATCACGGAACGCCGTCGAAGAGGTTTTCACTTAATTTTTTTTTTATTTTGCTTTCCGGGACTTATCGCCGAGAAAGAATCTACAAAAGAGATCTCCTTAAATGCCCTTTCGAAGTGCCACATGCAAAGGACCGCCCATGTGATGGTTATGGGAACAAAACAATCACAATCTTTTCTTTCACATTCCACCCTGGGCGATCGTAAGGGCATTGGCTTGTAACGGGAAACTCTACAGATTTCTGTCAACTTTGTTGGCCATCTTAAAGAACTATAAGCGGTTAGCGTGCAATTCTACATGCGTGATTCAGCAAGGCTGGCAAGCAAAAGGGATGTACAGGGGAAAACAGTTTAACAAGTACATAGATATAAATGCCTCCTGCTATGAAGTGTCGCGTTAGAAACTTCGTAAAAATGTCACGCTCCAAAACAAAAACTTCAAGAGTACTAAAGCATGAGCGTTGAAACACGTTTCCCGAAGCATGAAGTCAGTCGCTGCAAAATTTGCTTATTGTTTCGTACTCACGTTTCAAGCAAACGTGTTCTAATTTTCCCACCACAGGGGAAAACCAACCTGCATGTCAGGATTGCGCGTTCAACGTCGGGTTCACGAGCTCCAGATCCAAACTGCCGTGATTTTAACAAGCTGTGATAAGTAGTGTTACATTTTCCACCTAGTTTGAAATACTCCACTGTAACAGGGCACGCATTTTAAATGGAATGATCATTCAAAGGAACATCCATCCCTATGCTCCTCTTTAATATGCATAGAATTTAGTTTAAAAAAATTTGTTTCGAAATGATAAGGTTTATTTTTAACAAACATTTAAAAAAAATTAAAATACTTGAACAAAATCTAACTATTTTAAGATGACCAAGGATTTTAAAAAGATAGATAAAGTTCAAAAAAATATCGTAGACACTACTCTGCAAATATTGTAGGGCTGCATACTTTGATTTGAGCATTGATTGACTTAAAACAGATCTTAATTTTTAATCTCGTAAAGGATCAAAAACATGTTGTAAAAATTAAGCAAAAAACCCAGCCATGGTTGGCAAAGGGCAGATGATTACGTCAATGGCCGATAGCAACACAGGGCGCTCGAAACATTCTTGGTGTCGCTAATGACACTTGACGGAGGTAAAACAACAACGAACAAGATACACCGGCAATTATCTTATCAATGCTTCAGGAAATTCCTCCTTTACATGCACAGGCATTCCCGTTGCCACTCAACCATCAGCTGGTGGAGTTTCCGCTCCTGGAACTGTAGCGATATAATGTTCGCTCGAAATCGTAGTATTTCCTCAATCAGGTGGGGTTTTCGAGGACTTTTATGAAATTCCAACGAGTGATGTAACTGGGAGAGGTGTGTTTCAAATCGAAACAACAGCTGATGCTATTGCTGTTGGACATGTTTTAACCAACGCCAATGTTGAGGGTCAAATGGATCATAAACTCTGTAATATTGCTTACCTGAATCCTTGGATCTAGCTCGGTGTCCTCGGCATCCTCTATATCCTTTTTCGACGAAGCCATCGTTAGCCAGTTTACAGTACTCTTTTCCGATTTTGAATAATTTATTGATTTGACACTATATTTCGCGTATTGCTGTTCTACAACTTTACGCCCTGTTTCACAAACTGAACTTTTTTTGCAGCCTACTGCTCGCCACCGGCACTACAGTCACATTCGACCTTTTTTTTCCTCGCGTTCTCTGCTTCCAGCACTTTTTCGGCTACAATATAACATCGATTGTCATACTTCACGTAGACTGCATCCGTCTTCGGTTAAAGATGCTTTCAGAGAGCACGGCGGGTACCTTTCTTCTCCGTCTTCTTTGCCTGCGCTATTTTTACAAGCTAGAAGGAAATATAAACATGAACTCGTGATCAGACTCGGGACACATGTGTGAACATTTGCGCTGAACGGTACGGATGCTTAAAAATAGCACCAGTAGGGACGACACATATAAAATGCATATTCCCGCACGTTTCACTCCACTTTCTTCGATGGTAAACCAAACCCAACTAACCCGAGGCAGTGAAAACACCCGTGCATTGTAATGATTCTTTGACACATAACTCAAATATAGAGAAAAACAATTATGTACGCACGAAACCAAACTAAAAGGCGATCACTTTGTTTTGCCTTTGGAAACACTACATTCCCATTTTACGGGGTTTGATGATGGTGATGACTACGGGAAGTTTTTTTTTTCCACCACCACTCGCACAAAGAAAAGGTGCGTCATGCGATTGGGTGGGAAGAAACACTACAGGGAGCCTTTACCTATCTAAACAACTCGTTGTGGGAATATTATACGTCTCACTGCACAAACCTTAAAAGATGTCATATATCACTGTAATAGAAATATGAATCCCAATAACACTCGCGCCCTACCTCTGCGCTCGCGACAACAAGGAAGTGCAGGAAATAGCAATGTTATTACGCATGCATCTTCCCCGCACAACAAGCGTCCGCAACGAGCAAAGGTAAGCAGCGTAATGGCGAGGGTCGAGAGAACCGACTTGCACCTGACAGGTTCATACCAGTCCTTGTATGGGAATTTCGAACCCAGCCTCTTCGAACTGAAATAGGAACGGTGGCGAAAATTTGTGTTATTGGATTTCTATATCTATGTAATTTCCATTATGGCCATAGATATGGCCATTATTTATTATTCTCACACGTAAAGAAATCCTATAATCCTATCAGCTTGGATTAGAACAAAAAAGAAAACACAGTCGTTGGAAGTGGAACTTAACACCAAACGCGTTCTGTTCCAATGATCCTGACTTATGACTCGTGTAATAATGACTGATTGTCATCACTAGGCGGATACCAAAAGCATACAAGGAAAATTTGTTTGCATAGGTACTACAAAGGTGAAAGACTTTTTTTGATTTTGTGATAACAGGGCAAATTTTTCAGATCTAAGTAATCCAGCAGCCCCACATTTTTTGTTGCTATTTACAAGGTCTCCATCATAATCCAGGCCCAGTGGAATCGTCGTGTAAACCTTCGAGTGTGCAAAAACAAATCAGTCCGGAAATATATTGGACAAACCATCGGCAAGCTTAAAAAATGTCAAAATATGTTTGCAAAGCAAACGTCAAAAGTCGAGCGCTATTTCTCACAGTCTGCAATCACTTTGGTCACTTGAGTACATACATACCGATTAGCTAGCAGGCAATGAATCGGAAAGGAATCGAAGAAACAGTGACTCGAAAATAGTGTTTTACGAATATGTTCTTGCAGAAAGCAGTGAAAGCTCAAGTGCACTATCGAATTCAGTGTTGATAATTGAAATGTGACCAGCAGACACTGTACATAAACATCTCAACCTAACGTTGATATTATAGGGAACATCCGCAACCCCTTCCCCACCAGCTCACCAAAACGGCATCGAACGGGTCAATCGCATCAAGTGAAACATACGGAAAAGTGCACAGCAAAGAAAAAAAACAGCAACGCGATGAGTACTACAGGTGTCTTGCCGTTTGTGCGAGGAATAGACTTCACCAACAATGATTTCAGTGTAAGTAGCAAGGTTTCTATTTTTCGTCTTAAAGGCCATCGTTTTTTAAGCTTAAGCAAAATAATCAAAGGTTCAGCATTTGAAAAATCAACGCCCGTAGAGCCCTACGATTAGCTTGAGGAACAGAAGGTGGTTGGCGGAGGATTGTACGCTTAGTGGTAGGGATGACGGGTGACATACTTCACATACTTGAATCCCTCTGCATGCAGCGGCACCGAAAACTACACACATTCTATTTTGGTCGCAGCCGGCTCTCTGTTTTCAGGACGAAGAAAATCGAGGGAGTAATGCATGCGCAACGATAAGGCGGCATTATCGAAGGGTTCAACTTTCTCGAACTTATGAAATGCCTTTCATTCTTGTGCAAAACTATTCCGGGACCTTTACTGTAAATCGTTCGAACGTCGTTGATTTTTATGTTTTATCTGTAAAGAAACTATTATATATATATATATTCCTGATCGGAACTTGTGCTTGTTTTTTAATTACTATTCTTTTTTTCTATAATATTACTCTTTTTTCTAATTTTTCTAGGAAGACAAATTTCCAAAAAACATCAAGCACATGTCGGGCGTCCAGTGGCTTAAGCTGGACCGTACTGGCATGGATACGATACCGGACGAGATGGGCAAACTTGTGAAGCTGGAGCACTTATCGATGAAAAACAATCAACTGGACAAGCTGTTCGGCCAGCTGAGTGAGCTTGGCTGTCTACGTTCGCTGAACGTTCGTCGCAACAAGCTCAAGAGTCACGCCATCCCGTCCGATCTATTCGAGCTAGAGGAGTTGACTACCCTCGATCTGTCGCACAATCGCCTGAAGGAGGTGCCGGAGGGTTTGGAAAAGGCCAAAGCTTTATTAGTATTGAATTTGAGCAACAATCAGTAAGTTAAACACAGTAGGCCGTCGGCAACACCAACTACCACGATGCATGTTTCATTTTTTTTTTTTTTTTTTTGTAGAATCGAAACCATTCCACCGTCGCTGTTTATAAATCTTACCGATTTGCTGTTCCTCGACCTGTCCAACAACAAGCTAGAAACGCTGCCGCCCCAAACGAGGCGATTATCGAACCTGCAGACGCTCATATTGAACGACAACCCGCTGGAACTGTTTCAGCTTCGCCAGCTGCCCTCGCTGCAGAGCTTAGTTTGTCTGCAGATGCGCAACACCCAGCGTACCATTAACAACTTTCCCGCATCGCTGGACAGTCTGTCGAATCTGCAGGAACTGGACTTATCGCAAAATGCTCTATCGAAGGTGCCGGGCGCACTGTACAACCTTGCCAACCTGAAGCGTTTGAATTTGAACGACAACGTTCTCGAGGAAATTTCACCATTGATAGAAAACCTGACCAAGCTGGAAACGTTGAACCTTTCGCGCAACAAGTTAACCGCCCTGCCGGCTGCCGTCTGCAAGCTGCAGCAATTGCGCCGGTTGTACGTGAACGACAATCTGCTCAACTTCGAGGGCATCCCGTCGAGCGTCGGCAAGCTAAGCGCACTGGAAGTGTTCTCCGCGTCGAACAACGAGCTCGAAATGGTCCCGGAGGGTCTGTGCCGGGGCTGTGGCTCATTGAAGAAGCTGAACCTTAGCTCCAACAAGTTGATCACGCTGCCGGAAGCGATCCATCTACTGACCGACATGGAGCAGCTGGATCTGCGCAACAATCCCGACCTCGTCATGCCACCGAAACCGATCGAGGCCCAGCGGGGGGACGGGCTGGCGTATTATAATATCGATTTTTCTCTCCAAACGCAACTGCGCCTGGCGGGGGCTAACGTTCCGGCGCAGGTGCAAGGCGCGGCCAACAGCGGAAAGGATCCGATCGCGCGCAAGCTGCGTCTGCGGCGCGGTGCCCGCAACGACTCCACCGACAACCAGGACTCGGCCAAGATCCTGAAGGGTATGCAGGATATTGCGAAGGAGAAAAACAACGGGCAGGGGTTCGGCGAGGAAAAGGTAGAAAATCTCAAACCCAAACGCTGGGACGAAACCCTCGAGAAGCCGCCGGTAGATTACTCGGAGATCTTCGAAGACGAGGACGGCCAGTATCCGGGGCTGACGGTGTGGGAAATTGAAAACTTCCTGCCGAACAAAATCGAGGAGGCAGCCCATGGCAAATTCTACGAGGGCGATTGCTACATCGTGCTGAAAACGTCACACGACGATAGCGGGCAGCTGTCGTGGGAGATATACTTCTGGATAGGGACGAAGGCGACCCTCGACAAGCGTGCCTGTTCCGCGATCCACGCGGTCAACTTGCGAAACTATCTGGGCGCCCGCTGTCGGACGATTCGCGAGGAGCAGGGAGACGAATCGGACGAGTTTATGGCACTGTTCGACACGGACGTGACGTACATCGAGGGGGGCCGCACGCCAACCGGTTTCTATACGATCGAAAACTCGGTTTACATTGTCCGGCTGTACCGGGTGCACGACGCCGGGGCTAACATTCACCTGGAACCGGTCCCCGTGAGCCACCGGTCGCTGGATCCCGGCTACGTGTTCCTCCTGGACACCGGGCTGAACCTATTCGTGTGGTACGGCGTACGCTCGAAGAATACGCTTAAGTCGAAGGCTCGCTTCACGGCGGAGAAGATAAACAAACACGAGCGCAAGAATAAGGCTGAAATCTACCAGGAGTACCAGCGCCAGGAAAGCTTGGACTTCTGGCGTGCGCTCGGGTTCTCCGATGGGCAGGGACCGCAGGATGAGGAGGCCGAACACCTCAACCAAACGCACGTCGATCCGGAGTTCGTGCCGGTTCCGCCGCGACTATACCAGATTCAGCTCGGCATGGGGTACCTCGAGCTGCCCCAGGTGGAGCTCCCGGGAGGCGGAAGTAACAAGCAGCTGACGCACACCATCCTCGCCAGCAAGAACGTGTACATCCTCGACTGCTACCTGGATCTGTTCGTGTGGTTTGGGAAAAAATCGACGCGCCTCGTGAGAGCGGCCGCCATCAAGCTCTCGCAGGAACTGTTCACAATGATCGACCGGCCGGAATACGCGCTGATTACTCGCGTCCAGGAGGGCACCGAGACGCAGGTGTTCAAGTCGAAGTTCACCGGCTGGGAGGAGATCATAGCGGTCGATTTCACGCGCACGGCCCAGTCCGTCGCTCGGACCGGGGCCGACCTGACGCAGTGGGCCAAGCAGCAGCAAACCAAGGCGGATCTGGCCGCGCTCTTCATGCCCCGCCAGCCGGCCATGACGCCGATCGAGGCGGCCCAGCTTGCGGAAGACTGGAACTACGACCTGGACGTGATGGAGCCGTTTGTGCTGGAGAACAAAAAGTTCGTCCGTCTGCCGGAGGAGGAGCTCGGCGTGTTCTACACCGGCGAGTGCTATGTGTTCCTCTGCCGCTACTGCCTGCCGGTGGACGAGGACGAAGAGGGCGAAACCGAAGCCGACGGCGGTGGAGCCGGGGCATCGGGCGGGGCGATCGATGGCGCGGGAGCGACTGGGACGAGCCAGGTGAAAACGATGAAGCAGCTCGACCCGGTGGCGGCGCCGGCGGAGGAGATACAGTGCGTGGTGTACTTCTGGCAGGGCCGGGAGGCGGGCAATATGGGTTGGCTCACGTTCACCTTCACGCTGCAGAAAAAGTTCAAGTCGATGTTCGGCGAGGAGCTCGAGGTGGTGCGGATACACCAGCAGCAGGAAAATTTGAAGTTCATGTCGCACTTCAAGGGCAAGTTCACGATCAAGAACGGGCGGCGCAAGGAGCAACAGCGCACACCGGAAGGGAAATTACCGGTTGAGTTTTACCACCTGCGCCAGAACGGCAGTGCTCTTTGCACACGCCTGATACAGGTGAAGCCGGACGCTACACTTCTAAATTCCGCGTTCTGGTAAGCATACAAAATCTCTCTTAGTTATTTGCTTCATTAAAATCTTCCATTCGCTGATAATTTTCCCTTTTCTTGTAGTTACATCCTGTTCGTACCGTTTGAAACGGACGATGACTCCGAGACGGGCATTGTTTACGTATGGATTGGCTCAAAGACGACCAGTGAAGAGTCTCGGTTGATTCAGGAAATTGCCGAAGACATGTTCAACAATCCTTGGGTTAGCTTTCAGGTATGTACCAACAACGTCTTCACAATCAACATGATTTCCATGCTCATCGGTTCCATTGTATGCCGGGTTGCTTCGCTGGTAGATTCTGCACGAGGGTGAAGAACCGGAAAATTTCTTCTGGGTAGCGCTCGGCGGACGCAAACCGTACGACCCCGATGCGGAGTACATGAACTACACGCGGCTGTTCCGCTGCTCGAACGAGAAGGGCTACTTTACGGTTGCCGAAAAGTGTTCCGACTTTTGCCAGGACGATCTGGCCGACGACGACATCATGATACTGGACAACGGCGATCAGGTGTTCCTGTGGCTGGGATCGCGCTGCAGTGAGGTGGAAATTAAGCTGGCCTACAAATCCGCACAGGTTCGAAGAATCGATCTGAATTTGCTAAAATTGAAAGTCAGCGGATGGCGATTATAAAATAATGTATCTATTTTCTATTTGCTTTATATTATAGGTCTATATTCAGCATATGCGTATCAAACAACCCGAGCGCCCTCGCAAACTGTTCCTTACGCTGAAGAACAAGGAATCCAAACGGTTTACGAAATGTTTCCATGGTTGGAGCGCACACAAGAAACCTCCAGAGTAACTAGTGCAGCAGTTTTACGAGGTATCAGGTAGAAAGAAAAAGGAACGCACGAAGTTTTCTTAACTTAAAAAAAACAAAAAAGGGAAAAGAAGCAATGTTTAGGTAACCAATCTCCTACACACCTTATACTAATCAATTAGTACATAACCGAAGCGCTGAAGCTGCCCTGATCCTTCTTATTATTTTCTTTGAAGTATTTTATTGTAATTATTTATGCCTGCACAAACCCAACCGATACGTGTTGGAATGTAAACTGTTTTTCTTTTTTAATTTTTGTTTTAAGAAATCGGTATCGTTTTCGTTGCGAAAAATGAAAATGGTTTGATTTTTTTGTGTATACCTTGTATTGTTTCGAACGATCATTACGTGTACTGATAACATAAACTTGTGGTAACTTTTTCTTCCTATTTCCGAATGCCATTATTTACAAGCATATTAAAGGCTCTTGATATTTGTTTATGGTCTTTCTGCATATTTCAACATAAGGACGAAATGAAATTCATCGGCTTCCGCACAACTTGGAACCTTCGCTGTTGAATGTTTTTTATTATTTTGCGTATATTTGTCCTCATTGTTTGTATGTTTTCATGTAAATTCAAGCCTTTATCATTACGGTTGTATTATTCCCTTTTAGAAATTGATTTCGAAATCTGCTATACGCTTCCAAGCCAAGCAACGTAAGGTATCTTCGAAAAACTATGTAATTTAAATGAAAAAAAAATCAACATCTATAAAAGAGAAAGCACGAGACGATGTAAATATATACATGGCTACGATTGAAACGAGAAACGGACGAATGTTTTTATATTTCTTTCACTTATCATTTGCTAAAGAGTCATATCTATGTCAAACTAATAGTAAGTTTGGTTGAAAGTTTTACACTTTATTCGCTGATTGCACTAACAATCTATTTAGTTTGGAGTTTTACTGGAGTGGTATGTCTAGATAGATGGTATCGAAGACTTTTTATGATTTATTCTGGGAAACACGAGTAAAAAGATGAAAATTAAAACACTTTCAAATTATATACAAAATTAAAACTTGCCAAAACGGGAACATGGGAGACGCGGAAGAGGCATAGCTAGAACACAAGTTTAACACGTGCAAATTATAAAGCGTTGCCTGATGGTAGAAAATAAAACTGGATTGCGTTTCTTTTCCGCTTTCATTACATATCACTGCAGTGCGTAACTGTTTACGCGTGCAAGAAACTACCTGCAAAAGTAGCCTTTCACTAGTTTTGGTTAGATTGAAATTATGGTATGCTTCCAAAGATAACTGTTAACAACGTAGTGGGGTTAACAACGCTTCGTTTCGTTAATCGACTTTTTAACAAGAATCTACCAGATGCGCATTCGCCTATCTGCGTTTGGCCAAGGCTTCGCAAGGGGCCGTAAGCAGATATGACGGAATAACGGGCCAATTATCTGAAATGAATTAAAGAGGAGCAATGTTAGAGGAATCCTTTTTTGATCTAAGCCTCCCTTAAAAGGGCAAATCACAGGAAAAACCTCCTACCATATCTGCGACCATTTGTTACATTCTAAAAATATCGATCCTGGCCCGCCTTATGTCGGTTTTTTTTTTCTCCTTTAGTCGTCATCATCATCATCATCCGACGGCACAAATAGATCGTTCTCTTCTAGAAAGTTGGCCATATTCTTGCTAATGGTGGCTCCAATCAACAAACCGGGGATCACAGTACATATGATACCAAGCAATCCGAAAGGAGTGATGTCGGGCATGGGTTTCAGGGCACCACTGCGGTAGGTGTACTTTCGTCGAAGTGGTAGCCGTGCGACTTGCTGCTGGCCTGCGCTCGTATCAAGCAAGGTCGAACGGCCGACGGCACGAATAACTCGATTGAGAACCATAATGAAATCCTCAGCTCTGCTGCACACTGTGTGATGCTTCAAGAAAAAAAAAATGCAACTGCAGCCGGGAGCCTGGATTTTTCACGTTCAAATTGAGAGTATGCACAACAACTGAAAAGTGTCGTCAATCACAAATCCGATATCCGCATCATTGCATATTTTCAAGGCTATGTTACTCATCAGGTGCATCAACCTAACTCATATTGACGTTTGTATATCAAACAAATGAAATGCTCATCCCTTGCTCGACGATAAATGTGCATTGTATGTAGGTACCCAGTTATCGCAAAAGTGGAAAAACGTCGAGAGTATCGATCAGCTATCGAGGTTTGCCGATTGACAGGCCATTCGACGGCCGCTAGACATATATGTGTTAGTGCAGTTACCCGTCAAGCCACGACCCACCACCAGCTTTGATAATTGCTGACCAGTTGCTGAAAAACATTTGTGGAAAGTATTTCTCTATCGAGTCAGATCAAAACCATCAAAAATTGAAGTAGGACGTGGAAGAATATGGTGCGACGGGTAACTGCACTAACACATGTATGCATTGCAGCGGCATTCGGCTTACAGCGCTGTCGTCCTGTCAATCAGCAGTCGCCGAAAAAACCGGATCTATAGCCGCGTTTCCATTCAGGCAACCAAAACTCCGCAACTCAGGTTGCCTGCTGCTTGCACGCGTGTGAACGAGGGTTGCACGGCTTTAGCTGCGCAGAAACGAAAATACCCAACTCCCGCAAAATTGGAAATATGATGAGAGTATCGATCAGCTATCGAAGTTT
Source organism: Anopheles atroparvus (assembly GCA_914969975.1). Lineage (NCBI taxonomy): Eukaryota > Metazoa > Arthropoda > Insecta > Diptera > Culicidae > Anopheles > Anopheles atroparvus. Next base: position 29,578,738 of record CAJZCY010000004.1, on the reverse strand, counting down.
TCTGTTTAACAGGCCGTTTGAGCCATATTTTTTCAAAACCCAACACCAGCTGTGATAATTGCTGACCAGTTGCTGACAAACATTTGTGGAAAGTATTTCTCGATCAAATCAGATCGTAATCATTACAAAATGAGATAGGGTGTGGGAGAATATGTTGCGACGGGTAACCACACTCACACATACATGCCTTGCACCTGTCAATCAGGCCGGTGTCATTGCTCCGTCGGACACTTTTTAAATCGTACGACATGTCAAATTTTATATGGGATTTGAATCAATTTTTTTTGATTAAATCGGCCGATTTTTATCGGCCGATTTTGCCATCTGTCAAATCCCATACAAAAATTTGACATATCGTCCGATTTAAAAAGTGTCCGACGGAGCAATGACACCGGCCTCAGCATTCATCGAAATACGATGATAGTATCGATGAGCTATCGAAGACTTTGCCGACCTCGATTTGTGTCCGTTGGGTATTCTGAACAAGCGAATCCCATCAGCTAGCAGGCAACCGGTACGTCAGAAAGGAGGACACATTTGCTTTGACAGCCGATTTAAAAACGCTGCTTGTTTTAACCGACCAAAACGACCACAGAAGCCATTTGTTTGCGAGAGTCGACGCCGTCTGTTCATGTCGTTATAAATAAAATTGTGCTGTTTGTTTGGTGTACGGATATTCATTGGACTATAAATTTGCTAAAAATGGAAGGTATAAAGTATAAGGGTTTTTATAAAAACAATACTGCGAAGCGCTTTGAAGAAATTAAAGCTGCTTCGAATCGACAGACCAAGCAGCAGCGCGAAGCATCCCGACATGAAATGCGTCAACTTAATCGAAATATCAGTGATTCGGAAGAGGAGAATGCTGCACCAGTTAAAACCGTGATGCATCAAAGCAAGCATTATCATATCGAGGGCTCGAAAGACACAGATGTACCGCCAACAGACCAGTACCAAAGTAGGCTTCATCGATTGCGAGAGTATCAAGAGCGAAAGCAACTGATGCAACAGAAACAAGCTTCCCAAAGACGCCCTTTCATGCCGTATGTATTAAGTGGTGGTAGGCAGGAAGAATCGTCCGGAGTTCGGAAGAAAAGAAAGCCTCTGCGTGAATTGCCATTGAAACTTATGGAGCATAGCCAGATGCACAGGGAATCTCCAGTACCAGTGGCCAAAGCTGTTAAACCGCGCGTCGATTGCTGGCTACGTAGAGGGCTCAATAAAAGTGTTGAATCTACGAAAAAACCAGCAGCATGCAAGAATAATCCCTTACCGATTGCTGTCGTAAAGTCGGCACACAAAGTACAGGAATTAAAGAAACCCATTTCGAAGCCTGTTAAGAATTTCCTGAAGGGGGTAAGTGGCAGGCTGATTTACATGCAAAGTTTCCCGTACGTCCTACTTCGTCCAGCAACTTATATTCGATCCTTTCGATTTGATTTCCAGGATCAACTGACACAACCGGAAACCATTTTATTTACTTCAACCGCACGCAAGCACAAAAAACCATTAGCTTTCAAGTTCGATCCATCGTCCAGAGCGGTCGTTGCGAAATCAAAAAATACCCTAGCTGTTGCCGATGCTGATAGCCTGTTCGATGGTATAAGTCCAATCGACAAAGAGCCTACACCGAAGAAACGTGCTTCTATCGTTTTACCATCTAAGAAAGCCCACGAGGGAGACAGCATTTGGGAGCCTCAGCCAGTGGCAGCGATTCACGAAGCAACAGCGATCGGTTGCGAAACAGATGTAGTTTTTGTAAGCGATTCACCCGTGCCAGATACGCACACTGGAGGCGCTAGGAACAGGCCAGCCTTAAACGAATCCTTTACCATATGCTATGATGTACCTCCCGTTGGTGGAAACGCCGAGGACAGTATTTTTGGATGTAGGCCAATAATCATGCCCGACACATTTACTACTGTGCCGGATACGATGCCGCAAGAATACGATGGGTTGAATTTGCATGCATCAAACGCTTGCAGCACCGAACAATCGAAGCCATCATCTCCGCCCGTACTACCTAATAAAACGCTTGCGTCCACAAGGCGTCGATCTTCGATATGGTCGGTAATGTTGGTGTCCCCGGAGGATGCGCCTTCGCCTGGTCAGGAAAATGCAAAAAGCGCGGAAGGGTGTACCGATGCCACAGGTCCACCAAGCGCTGCAGCTTTGTCACGGAAACGTTCATCGCTTGTTTTCACGGAAGAGACTTTGCGCTCGGTAATATCTCCCAGCCAGTCGAACTTGAAGCTAGACGAAGTAATTGACATCAGGAAATGCATTTCCAAACGACGAAGCTCATCGTCCTCCAGTGGTCCGGTAGCGATCGAAGAGAACGATACGGAAGAGAATGGGTCGCCACCAGGGCCACCGGAGGAGGTGTTGGCAAAGACAATTTTTTACTACGAGAAAGTGGATAGTGAGCTGGCACGGCTGCAGGCATTGTGCACCGAATACGCACCGTTCCTGGAGGGAGAAGTTGAGATGAACGATCATTGCAAAGGATTGATCTTAGCCGCACAGGGGCAAACGAACATACTAATCAACAAGAAACTGACCAAGTTCCGCGAATTGATCGGACACTACAAAAACAAGTGGAACGATCGAAAGGTACGCAATGACGATCTGGATGGATTCTGGCTGATGCTGTCGCTCGACCTGGAGAATCTGGATAAGCGCTTCGCGGAACTTCGAACGTTGCGTGAAAACAATTGGCAAGAGTTGGAGCCAGAACCTCCACCGAAGGTGAAAAAATTGCAGGGCGGCGGAGGCGTGAAGAAGCGCCCGAAGAAAACGGCCCCGGGAGGTGCCGGGAAACCGTCCTCATCTATTGCCGAGCTCATACGCATAGCGCGGCAGGAACAGCTGAAACAAAAGGCTGCGAACATTGATTTGGGTACGCTGACGGAAACGGTGACGCTTGTGAAGACACCGACCAAAAAGTCGGTTCGGATTGTAGCCACACCGATGCGCCAAAGTTTGCGTTCGAGCCTCTGTACCGGATGTACACCGACTATCGTTCATTGGGAACAGAGCAAAAGCCCAGCGTCTAGAAAGCGTCGGACGATTTTCCCTGAGGTGCGTAGCAACTGCGACTAGATTTTCTTATTTCATTTTAAGTTTTCGGCTGTACACATATTCATATTGTTCTGAACTGAACTTTATCAACGTGCATTACCGTACTAAAATAATGCACCATTTTAATTTTTTTTTTCTTCTTCAGATCACACAGCCTTGTGACAGCGTGAAATCTATCTTAAAAACACCAAGTGTCGCGGACAAACGGCGTGCAAAAAGTGTTTTGTTCTTAGACTCTGGCCTCGATACACCGCAAACGCGCCGCAGGCAAAGCAGTCGCAAGATCCTGGACACACCGAAGCCGAAGATTAAGTTCAACGACGAACTTGAGATTGAGCACATCGACAACTTAGCGACACGCACGCCGTCACGACTGGACCATGAGTTGGAGAAGAGACGTCGCCAGTCTTTGATGCTGTTCAGTGCCACTGATCCCGACGACGAAAGTCAACAGAAAGAAGAGCAGCAACAGACCAGAAAAGCAACAGCTCGAGGAACACCGAGAAGAACCAATTCGGTCCAACGAAGAAACCGAAGCTCCTCCCGTAATCTCTCCGCTGCCCTGTGGAATGTGAGCGATGAATTGCTGGGAACGGTTGAGCAAGAAGGTAGTTGTTACCTGAGTTTTCACTAGAATGCATTATTTAATCATTTTATGCTTCGATTTTCAGTAGGATCCGGTGGGAAACGTCTGACCCGTTCGGCGGTCAATAACGCCCGAAAGAAAACCTTGGACTTTTCTTAAAGCGGATCCTGCGGACCTTTAATATTTTAATTAATAAGAATACTTTAAAAATATTTTTTTCTTTTCAAACTTGTGTGTCGTTTTTGTTACATGTTGTTCTTTAAGCAAACCCTAACAATAAAAACCACTTTCTTTTCTAACAGCTTTATCTGAGTAGTTGTTTTTAAACACCGAATTAAAGGATGAGACAATCGATATACAATAAGAAAGCGTACATATTAATGGTACTTCTAAGCACGTTAACTTAAAGGATACACATCGTTATCTTAGCGACTTAGAATTGTCGTTCCATGCGTCTAGTTTTTTTCCGGTTGTTCCACTGCCGCGCCACTTTTGGTGTTCACTTCCGCTTCGTCCTGTTCCGCTGCGAAGGCGACCGGGTCGTAAATTACTTTCACTATCAAGGAACAGCTGGGACAGGTGGCAATCTCTTCCCCCGCTATCAGCTCTTCACGGCTGACCTGAAATCGATCCCCGCACGGGCATGGATAGTAGTACATCTCTTCCTCTTCGTCGTACTCGAAATCTTCGATTTCGATCTCATCGTGGTACACGCTCATCTCGCTGGTAGTACTGGTGAAGCGAAAACTGCATCGTTCAATGGACCAACTGCAGTTGACGATTGTTGGCAGTCACTTTACAAATGCTTTGTTAATAGGCACACTTTACGAGATTTATTTTTACTTCCCGCGCACATTGCTGACCTCATGTTGATTATTTTTGTTCGGATCGGCTCAAGAAATGTCAGATACTTGGGAAATGTTTACGTTTCCACGATTTGACAGTAATGCGTTACACAAAGTAACGAGACTTTTATCGTTTTTCGACAGCTGAAACGATATGTGCCAATCCAAAACGATTTATCTCTGGTGCTCCCTCAGGACTTGAACCGGTTTAAACGTAAAATTAGGTATTTGGTCTAAAAAATAGTGCTTGGCTGGATCCAGAATCGGTTCGTATCGGTACAACGACGATCTTTGAACAAATATTACCCAATGCAGTCCATGCTCTATGCTAAAGTTGCCTATGTGACGCATTTGCATTTAAAGTATAGCATAAAGTTGCATTTTTAATCATTCGGATAAGAATTCACATTTGTCTAAAACACGAGAATGCAGTAATTCGTTTGAAGAACCTCGTTTTTATAGTGTTTGTGTCATGTGGCGCAGAGAAAAACGAGGGGTGGGGGTGGGAAATGATGTTTGAATATCGCACTTGACTCATGCCTGATAAGTATCGAACGAACGTCTGTTTCTATTGATAAGATTAGAAGGCTGTAAAGTAAATACGAACAGTTTTAGTCACCCTCAATCATTCCTTTCCAGTGGTGGTTTGCGAAAGGACTGCCTCTTCGTCAATCGTTCGTTTGCAAAGGTTGCAACAAGTGTCACGTTTGAAACGAATTTACATTCGCTAGTGGACTTCCAGTAAACCCTGAGTGCTTTGTTTCGGATCCCGATGGCTACCATTCCCATTCATTCTCCCGTAAGTTGGAACAGCAGGCAACGACGACGACGACGATGAGTCATTGAACAATTTCGTTTCCTTCTCTGACAGGTCATCCCATTCTTGGGGCTTATTCCAGGCGGATTAAGTGCCGGTCGCATGCTGCGCATAAAAGGCATTATAAATCAACATGGCGAACGGTAGGTGGTGCAGTGTAAAACGAAGCAATCTTCCGTATGACTCACTAATTCTTCCCCGCTCGTCGTGGCCGCTCCCTTTCCGTTTGCCAGTTGTCAAATCCATATCCAATCCGGTGCAGCGTTGTCGCCGCGGGACGACGTCACGTTGCACATCAGCATCCGGCCGAATGAGTACGCTGTCGTTCGAAATACGATCCAGAGGCAGGTAGTGGGCCCTGAGGAACGGCACGGCGGCTGTCCGGTACGCTACGGAGAGCCGTTCGATCTGCTCATACTAGCTGAAGGAGGGCAGTACAAAATCGCCTTCAACGGATTGCACTTCTGTACGTTCGCCCATCGCCTGCCACTGCACAATGCACGGTACATCTCGATCAGCGGAGGTTGTGTAATTTATTCGATTGTTTCCGAGCATGACCAACCAGGCGCGACGCCATATCAACCGAACGGTAAGTATTATTAAAATCAAGCAAGACGTTTGAGTGTACCAGCGGCACCAACGGTTGTTTTCAAAACTTAGCATAGGTTTTCTTGTCATAGTGATTTAGCACGCATTAAGGAATTTCGTTATCTATACTAATCTTATCTCCGGTACTTTTGTTTCTTGAATATTTTTTATTCCTTTTTCCCAGCGTCAACGTCGTACCCGCACTCGATCGGATTCGTACCGAATGCCCCACCAACGATGGCGATGCCTCCGCCACCACCGTACACACCCCTGCCAACACACCCGATCGGTGGCGGTGGTGGTCACTACAAAGGTAGAACCCGTCGAACGCTCTTTTTGAAGTTGTTTTAGACATGTTCAAATGTTTTGCTTATTTCCTCCTCTCCCCGGGTGGAAGGAGGTGATGACGCTCTGCCCATCGTCTCTAACGCCATGCTTCTCGAAATATTGTTTTGTAGATTTGTACCCTCCACCACCACCGCCACCGATGGCAGGATATCCGCACCACCCGACACCGTACCAGCCGGCCGTGCCCTTTTCGGTACTGTTCAAAGAAGAATTGCAGGCAAAGATTGAGCAAATGTAATCACACTCAAAACGTCCAGGACGTTGTACGGCATGCGCATAGGTCGTAGTAGGCGATGGTTGGTAGCTGCTAGTGCTTATGGTAAAACAGGATGGGGGGGGGGGGGGGGGGGGGTATTTGAAACCCAAAACGGATTCTGTGGGATTGTCCTGCCGGTTTTGTGTTAAGCTGTCCATCGTGTCCTCTTTTGTGTTTGCCGTACGTGTGCTTATTTGATCTCAAGTTTTAGCCCGAAATTTCTGTCGTCGTTCATTCTGTTTTTATTTTAATAATTTTACGCAATTTTTTGTCAAGCAAAACAAAGCAACCATTGTTTAACCTTTAGTTTCAAAAATGTTTCAAAAAGTGTCCTTTAATAAGTGTCTTTTATCATCCTGTTTTGACGTGTAGCCGCCCTTCCATACTCCATCCGCCCCAAAAGAAGAAAATCGGACTAAGGTGATAGAAATGAAAGAAACTCTCACGAGTGGAATTCGTCAAACTCAAAACTTTCTCCGCGATGCGATCGGTAAAAAACCAGATCATCCATCCCAGCCTGTCCCATCTGAAATGCCACATGGTAGTCCCTGGGAGCCTTTCACGCACCATCAGCCATCCTCAGCTGGTCAGGTATTTGCCGTCCCCATGCTTGTTAATTGTTTCCGTTCCCGTGTGACATTGCTGTCTGTGTTCTGCGCTCTTGTATTTCCTGCTGTACAGTACGGTTCGGTGATGGCCCCAACCGGTGGTCAAACCTTCCCCCCGGTGTACCCCGCTCCGGCTGCGCCAGGCAACCACCAGCAGGCGCCAACTGGCAGAGGCTTTTATCCAGCGATGGCTACCGGTTTGGCATCTACGGCGCTGGCGGCGGGCACAACCGCAGCCGTGTTGCCGCATTCCCTTCCCGTACGTTTTTCTTACGCTAAAATCCGTTGCACCGTTTAATGTGGCTTCAATCTCAAAATGCCAATCACGCAAAATAGCAGCTTTTAATAGCTTTTATTTAAGGCTCAAACACGAAATTGCTCACGAAATATAAACATATTCCTTTTAAACCAATTTCTACTTCTAGAAAAGGAAACAAAAGAAACTTTTAAAATACGGTGCTGCAGCTGGACTGGCCGGCATTGGAGGGTATGCCTTGGCGCGGGGTCTGCGGCGTAAAAGCAGTAGTAGTAGCAGTAGCGACAGTGATTAAGTATCATTTTCTTCCCAAACTTGAATATTTTTTAAGTTTGCAGTACCACCAAAATTCCATCATAAACGCACATTCTGCACCGTGATTTCTTTTGCATATATTTAACAGTAAAAATTGGAAATGGGTTGTGCTGGTTTTCATCATATGATTGCAATATTGTTATTAGTCAAGAATGAAATGAAAAAAAAAGATATCTAAACAAGCATATAAAAAAAACAAATTGCGTTGTTTTATTTCATGTGTACATGAAAGCATGCCTTCACAGAAAACGTGGAAAGAAATATTTTCAACCAACCGGTAAACCGGTTCTAATTCGAAACATTTGTTTTTAAGCGTCCAAGCAATAAATAAAAAGCCTGCAGTACAGGGCTACATTTGTTTGAAGTACTCGAGTTGCCAATTATTTTAATTTTTATTTTGCCACATAATCACGCCTTCCATCCATGCCGCTTTTTGTGCGCCTTCTATCCAACATCCGGGAGCGCATCAACGAACATGCTTATTATTCGCCACAAGCCATAGCACCACGCGGTGCTATTTCCAGGATACGGAAACTGGAGCAAAAACAAATACAAATACTTTTTTTCGGGTTGCATGTTGTTGCACTGGTTCGCTCAGACACATATACACACAGTGGCGGGTAAACGTTGGATCTTTTCTACTCCGGCAGCCTAAGCGGAAGCAAGTCGTCCGAATCATTATTTCCACATCGCTAGAATAATGACTCTATTGGTAATTTTTCACTTTATGTTTGCATCTATTCACTTTCCTGATACCGTTCCTCCGGTTTGATAAAGCAACCGAATACGCGAGAGTATTAACCATAGAACGGTAGTACACGAGCCAATTATCGTTGTTGTAACCATCGGATATATTACTTTTCAAGGTTGAGGGCGTTTATAAATTCTTCCAATTTTTCCTGAATTTGTCGCACACGAACTGCAAGAAACAAGAGAAGCATTTTATTAAACATGTTCTCAATAGTATAAGAACTTCGTTTGAAAAATTGTTCTGCAAATCAGTCGGCACACTGATACTCACTTAGTTCTTCTGCTAGCTGCACACGCTTGCCGGTTAGCAGCTGCTGTTTCTTCTCGTCATCCTCACCGTACTCGTCCAGCACCTCCTTGATCTCCTTGTCTAACCTCCGCGCCTCGCGATTGATCACCTGCTGGCGCAGTGCGTTCGAAGTCACCTTGATGACCTGCTGGATGCGCCAGAACAGCACCACGTCGCTGCAATTGATCTCGCAGTCGTTGCCCTGCTGCGAGTACAGGTAGTATGCTTTCCGGCAATCGTACGCACGATTCAGTGCTTGCTTGAGGAAATGTCTGGGCGGGGGGAGACGAGGGGAAAGATATGATCAACAGTGAGTGAGCTTTCGATTTTTGAGAATACGAAAATGGAGATCAAGGATCAACGTTTAGCACCTTGATCACAATATGCACTATTTTCTCATTAGCAATTGAATTCATGCTAAACTTTTTTTTTTTTTTATAACTTGAACGATTAAAACATCCGCCGGGCAATAAAGTCTTTGACAGACTTAGTCTCGTCAGAGCAGAATTTGTAAATTTGCGTTGGGTGCTTTAAGTCGCCACAGGAGCACGAAGTTTTCGTCTATATCTGCATTCTAATTCTAAACTAACTTCACGCATTGACGTGGCACCACAGCACAATGGTCACGGACCGGGGTGATATAACAAAAACAGCACATTTCGCATAAAACAAAACATGTTTTCTCAAACTAAAAGTGCGTACTAAAAAGGAACCGGTAAAAGTAGTTTTTTTTCATCATTTTTGGTAGCCTGTAATTTCGTCATAAATTGTTTCATTTTCAATCTAAAATTAGAGAGATAAATTTCCAATTGAAATATAATTGGAAAGCTATATTAAAACCTTTTTTATTTTTGAAAGCGTATTATTAGCGTTAAGAGAAATAAAGACAAATCGCACACTGAATTATTCTTCAGGGGAGAGTGTTTGGAGTGGAGGGTGGGTGTTGGGGCCTTGTAGTATGGGAGATTGCTTTGGAAGTGGAAGTTTATAGGTGCATCCCGATATTTGTTCTCAAAAGATCCCCGCGCCGCTTTCCCCAAAATGGTGTGACCCATGTCCTAAACCATGTATGCTTGAAAAAAGTGTGGCGCTTACCTGCGGTAGATGGGATACCACGTCTCCCGGATGTAGTCCGTCTCGACGTCCACGTTGCCACGCTGGAGATTTTTCCGCACCGTCGTCAGCTCGTCGTAGCTGAGCGTCGGCGAGTGCTTGGTGTCGCTGTCGAGTATCTTGTCGAGTTCGCCCTTCACCTGGCGACGCTTGTTCTGCTCCTCGGTGGACGAACGCCACTGGAGCCACTTCTGACTAGTCGTCGGACCGAACATCTCCCCGATCGTCGTCTCGGTAGTCTGCAGCTTCTCCTTGACGGACGTCTCGAAGAACCGGACCGCCTGGTCCCACTCCTGCTTGTCGTGCACGCTCCGGTCCTCGAGGGTGTTCAGCTGGATCACACGCAGCATGTCGATCGCCTTGTCCTCCCACGAGTGCCGCCGGATGGCCTCGTCGATCACGGCGCTCTTCAGATTGTCGTACAGATCGTCGTGATCCGGCGTGCGTCGGGCAACCTCCATGAGGTGCTGGAATTCCTTCTGCAGCGCTTCCCAGCCGGCCTCGACCGACTTTGCCGGGAGCGCCTGTTCGGCCCACTGGCGCAGTTTGATGTCCACCATCGTGTTAAATGAATCTACAACAGGGAGGGAGGGAAGCAAATGGAGACCATCAACGGGATTCCCAGCACATGTCGGTAAACCGATATTTACTCTGTGACCCCGACTGTGCCGCTGGGAGGTAAACGTTTTCGAACACGTAGCTGGACAGCTTCTCCCACAGTTTACTGTTTAACAGTTCTTCCCACTTTTTGGCGGACACTTGCGACAAGTTGACGACCTCGTCCAACACTTCCCCTTTGGCTTTTTCGAACAGCTCATCGCGACCGGATTCCCGAAGCCTATGGACGGAAACGAACGGTAGTTAGAATTGATTATCTTTAGGGGAAATACTTCTTAAAAACATACCGGGGGAAGTTGTTCTTCCATTCTGTTTCCAAGTTGAACCGTGTCGCCTTGAACGCATCGGCTTGCTGCTCGATCGTTTCCCGTACCATCTTCCAGAAACGGTCCGCCACGGCAAGGCTTAAGTTTCTCGTTGTCACCTGGTGGGACATTGTGACGCCACTTCTGTAGATGCGGGGCAAAGAAATGGAAGTATATTTTATTGTTACCCGACCAACGAGACCAACACTACGTGCTCGGCCACTTACTGGAATAGTTTGGATTTTTTGAAAAACTTTTCCTCATAGTCGCGTATCGTTTCGATGCTGTCGTCGTTCCGCCCTCGGCCGGTAACGACCGCGAAGTAACCGAGCGCCTTCATCGGGAACAGCTTGCCGGAGAGAATTTTTCGAATGCGATTCGGATCTGCCAGATCCTCCGCCAGGTCCACCTTGGTGAGTACAAAAATCGTACGCTTTCCGAGTGGGTCACACTGCGAGACGAGATCGGTGACGTTGCTCCGTTCCGCATCCACCGAACCATCCTGGAAAAAAAAGAGGGTAGTTGAGTTACTGGGGGTGGATCAACTCAAATACACATATGCTTCGCGTTGCAACATACCTGTATGCACAGAATGATCGCATTCGGGTTGCTCATGTAGTGCTCGGTCATGTGTTTAATTTGATCGCGCGTGTCCGGCGCCATGTCGACGGTCTGCGTCGAGATGATACCGGGCAGATCGACGAGCACCATGCGCTGCAGGCCGGGCCCCTTCACCGTCATCGAAATGACGTCCATGCTGACCGTCTTGCCGCCGCGCACCGAATTGCGCATCCGAATCTCCACGTCGCGCCGCAACTCTGCCAGATCGTTTTCCTTCGTCAGATCGTACTCTCGCTCCGAGTCACGGAACTGCGCCACATGGTACGGACCCTCCGAAAGGGTCACCTTAACGGGGGCACGCGTCATCATCTCACCGCTGCCGCGGGGAAAGATGCGCGCCTGGGCGATCGACTCCAGCACCGACGTTTTGCCGCTGCTCTGATCACCGACCACGACCACCCGAGGCAGATGGTCGGCGGTCGTGTAGGTGGTGTCGTACCCGGACAGCTCATCTAGCACCTCCGAGTACATGTCGATCAGCGATTTCTTGATGCGCTTCTTCGTCGGTTGCTTCCGGTTCGTCTTCATGATCAGGAACTGCTGCCGCAGGTCGCGGTTCTCCTTCTCCAGCTTTTCCACCTCGCGCTGGTACTTCAACTGCACGTTCATGATTTCCGTCTGCAGTGAGTCGACCTGCGATTGCAGGCTGTCGACGCGCTTGCGGCTTTCCTCGGCGCCGAGTCCCTTCGCGTTGACCGTGTTCTTTGCCCGCAGCTCTTCTTTGGTAGCTTTAGGGTTGCACCGGCAAAGAAATGGAGAGGAAAAGAACGCACGCAAATTTTAGCCTGAGACGAATTGGAAATTCCCTGGAAGCGACCATATTTAGCTGACCAAACCAAACGCGTCAACAATCAAGAATGACTAAATTATTTATTCTACAGTCTACTTGGGAAAAAGAAAAGGGCCGCTCTTTACCTCCGTATAGCTCAGAGATAAACTCTGACAAGTTCTGGAAGGAACCTAGATGCCAAAGAAAGAGAGAAAGAAGGAGAAAAAGAATACAATTTTTCAGATTAAACGCAGAAAGATTACATTTCTTATGACCGGAATGACGAGGGACGTAAGTTTTTGTGATGATGTAGTTCTTTTCCCCACGCAGAACAGGTACCCGCTATCCATTGAAATGATTTACAAACAGAGCGGGTAAGGGAATTCACTACTGGATGAATAATAAACAGTAAAGCCCGTAATATGTGGGAGGCGCGAGAATTGAAGTTCCGTGTCCGAGAGATCAATCTGATGCAATCGAGACGTCTGGAATTGATTTGGATATCCATATTTAATGAAACGTTTTTCCTATAATTTTAAAGGCTAAAGTAATCGCTCAAAAATAAATCTAGAATAAGATCGTTGTTCGTGTGCTATTCGAGACTGTTTTGAATCAAGAAATTAACCTATTATAAATGTTTTTCATAATGTTGACCTTAACATCAACCGCGGAAACATATTGCTACGGACAAATGAAAGGGACCTACATAATTTATGGTATGATCATTAAGATTCGCGCGATCAAGATCAACTACAGAGAGTAGAGTAACATTTAATCATTCTTGAGCAGTGGTTGGTGGAACACAAATGTGTTTGAAGTGCAGAATCATTACTTACTCTCGATTTGAGGGTTTTGTTGCGTTTCGGCGGCTTCGATGGCGTTATCCAACCGTTGGTCGAACCATTGGCGCCATTCGTTCATTTTATGTTCGCTGAGTTGCTTTAACCGTGGATCTAAAATGCACCAAAATTGATGAATTAACAATTTATCCTTTAAGGTCGGATCGTGCATTTGCTTGGTTGCCAACCTATTTCAATTGAATCTTTTACGGCATCTTTCACCGTTAAAAGACTCTTGGTAAATTGGGCCCACTTTTCATTGTCGGGCAAAACCTCCTCCAACCACTTCATGTCTGGCAGGCCATCCTTCCACTCTTCGTAGCGTTTGTTCAGCGTTACGCCACCACCGATCGCACCACCCAGCACCAAATAGCGCAGCTTCAGGACGCCCCGCAACACGCGACCGAGGAGCATGCCGTAGTTGCGATGCTGATGCGAGTACTGCCATCCGCTGGCATTCGGTGGCCGTAGGAATTCCTGATGCCGGTAGAAATTGTACCGCGACCAGGCCGTAGAATGGCTGCTTCCGCCGGTGCCAGTTCCGGTACCTCCGGTAGCGCCACCGTTTCCATTGTTCCCGGTAGTGAAACCGGAAAAATTAAGCCGGCTCACTGTGTACACGACCGGCCGAATGTGTTTGAAACGGGGGTCGATACTGCCGCAAGGATCAATGTCACGGTTGGCATCAGTGTTTTTGGCATCGTGTGCGGTTTCGTCATCGTAGGGGCACATGCAAACAGAGTGAAAGCAAAAACAAAAAAAATCAATAAACTTTACATAACATCCCTATGAGTTCACGTTGGATGGGGGCTCTGGCTCTGAGGACAACACTTTCGCACGCAGAAGCTCTACCGCAGCTTACCTCGACCGTCCGCGTAGCAATTGAGCCATCTTGCGTTTGGAGTTCACCACCAAATCCGTTGACTGTAGAAATCTGGTCAATATCCGTCTACCATTCTATCAACTGCTCGCTGCAAACTGCACCTTTTTTCAGTAGTTGTGCAGTTTCTCTCTCCAATTTGCCGCAGTTGCAATTTTCAATCGTTCCGCTGTCACGGAGTGTTGAAGTGTGGGATGTTTCTAGCTGCACCCACCAGTTCCATGTTCCGTTCTGCTTAATGTTCAAGATGAGTATATTTCGTCGAAAAGACACACTCGTACCGATAGCAGTGAAGGTATATGCGTTTCCTACTGCACACTTCAACGTGTGATGGACAAACGATTTGATCAAAGTATATATTTTTCACCAATTTGCCAAACGATTGGAATAATCGTATCGTAATCGCATAAATCTTTTTTTTTTGACAACATTAGTCCAATCCCATTATTTGACATTTAGTGGTAATCAAGAACGTAGAAAAAAAAATTCAGCAGGGTAATTTCGCAGAACGTGAAATCGACCATAAAATATCTAACCGTTGGATATTTTTTCAAAATTCAATGTGGTATTTTTTTTTATCTTTTAATTTAAAGGTTTATTTCTATTTAGCTAAATCCTAATTTGAAATTATAAACGAGAAACGTTTTTTTTTTTTTAATAGTGGCAGTGAAATATTCCTTATATACCACGTGCGCAGAACTGTCATCTACCGGCTTAGTTTGTTGATTGTTTTGCAGTCCTAGCTAAACCTTCGTTTGCAGAAGAGAGTTCTGTTCGTGTAAATAATGAAAATGAAGATGCGGTTAGTATTAGATCGTACACGCGCTTCTTCTTTATTGCTTCCTTTAATTGTCTCTCCGTCGTTTGCAGACCACAGAAGAACGTTCGCCTAGGTAGAGGGGGTGGAAGAGGAAGGCATAAGGCGAATAAGCCAAAATCTCGAAAAGATTTGCGAAAAGAAGCACGACAACAGAAAAAGCTTAATCGTTTCAACCATCACAATCGCAGCCAAAAAGAACGGGTGGCAAACGGCGCTGATGAGCTTGATGGTAACAAGAAAAAACATGGAAAGTTTGCCTCAGAGCGTCCAGATGAAAATTCCGACCAAGACTTTGAGGATGAAGAAATTGAATCAGATTTCAGTGATTCGGAGGAACCGAAGTCGAAGTCGAAGCCAGCAAAGAATGTACCGACGCAGATGGACGTGGAACGGGAGAGGGAAATGCTGGAGCTAAAGGACTACGAGGCAAGTCTGAAAGAGAAACGGATCGAACAACTGGAAGCCGCAAACGAGGAGGACGATCGGGTGATTAAGAAGTACGAAAAACTACTGAAAATCAACCGTGGTAAAAACAAGCAAGGGGTGGCGAAGAGTTTCAACGATGGTCTCGATTACGCGCTGGAACTGTGTACCGAGGAGAACATTGGCAAAATGTATGAAGCCGCGAAGGAAGCTGCAGAGCTGGATGAGAACTCCTCTGACGAGTTCATCGAAGATCTGCAGCAAGCTGTCGGTGGCGTTGTTGCGGTTGGGGGCGAGCAAGGGGACGAGGATGATGCTGAATCGCCACCGAAGAGAACTATGTCCGAGAAGGAGAGGAAGCGGGTGGAAAAGTTGAAGAAAATCGAAGAGAAGTATCTTGGCTTAGACGAGATAGATGATTTAGGTGAATACGATTCGGAGATGGAATTGGAAGTGGATGAAAAAGCCGAAGATGATTGCCCCTCAGAAAGCGACGATCAGTACGATTCTGACGACGAGGACATGTTGGACTCGGAAGAGGAGAACATGGAACCCACAAACAAGAAAAGAAAAGTTACATTTGCTGCAGATGTAAAGTCTTCCAAGCATGGAAAGAAGAAAAAACATGCAACAAGCGATTCGGAAGAAGATGAGGAGCTGATAGAGAAACAAATGAAATCAAAGAAAAAGAAAACAAAGAATGGGGAAAAACAAAAGCAAACAAAATCCGCACCGACTGATAGCGATGAAGAGGAGTTAGCTCCTGGACGTTTCGTTCTGCTGAAACCTAAAGCGAAGAAAAAGTCGAAAGAAAGTGCGAAAAAGGACGAAAAACAATGTAAGAAAAATAATGTTAGTAATGGACGCAATAAGAAAAAAGTATCGGATGAAGAGGAGGAGGATGAAGATTTCGATAGTGACGTTTTTGGAGGCGATACCGATGAAGATGAGGAAAACGATGGCCTAGATGATCTACTGAACGATGCGGATTCGGACGATCATGGCGATGAGGAAGAATCAAAAGCAGCCCCCGGCGACGAAGGAACATGGGAGGATATATACGGGCGGAAGCGGGACAAAGCGGGCAATGTTATCAAAGAAAATCATGCTGCAACCGGAGGAAAGTATGTCCCGCCGCACCTGCGAGCCAAGCTGGAAGCAGAAACAGCAGCGAGCGCGTCCTCGGTCGACCCGAAGAAGCAGGAAAAGTTGATGCGCCTCAAGCGCCAGCTGAAGGGTCAGATAAACCGTTTGGCTGAATCGAACGTGCACCGAATATCGATCGACCTGGACCATATCTACATGCAGAACGCGCGCCACGACATGAACAGCACCCTGGCGACGCTCATCCTGGAGGCTATCGTTGCCCCCACGCTGACCCCCGACCGGATGGTGCTGGAACACGTGCTGCTGGTCGCCATTCTGCACGCGAACGTGGGCAGCGAGGTGGGATCGCACTTTCTCGAGACGGTCGTGGAGCGTTTTCTGGCGCTCGCCAAAGACATCAACACGATTCCGAACGAGGCAAAGCAGTTGGACAACTGCATTCAGATTCTGTGCCACCTGTACACGTTCGAGATCGTCAAGTGTAAGCTGGTGCACGAGGTGCTGCAGAAGCTGGTGGACTGTTTCAACGAGAAGTCGGTCGAATGCATTCTGTTGCTGCTACGATCGATTGGGTTCATCTTGCGCAAGGACGATCCCCTGGCACTGAAGGATTTGATTCTGGCCATACAGAAGAAGGCTGCAAATGCTCCGGATGCGTTGAAAAATGAGTAAGTTACTATAAATGGGCAAATTATTATTATACCTTCTGTTTGCTGGACTGATATTGGTGTTGGGACGATCTTTCTAGTCATAAAAGTAACATGTTATCTGTATCTTTTATCGCATTGAAGATGGATAATTTTCCGATGTTATAGTTTTTTTTTTTAATTTAAAAGTCAGTTTCTATTTTCTACCCCTACCCCTTCAGAAAATCTTCTGATTTTAATGAACATTTGTACAATTACTGCTCTGCCGACTTAAAGCGATGAAGAGGAGTTTTACGAAAATGAAAAACACTCGCATATCCTTTTCCCCACAGCACCCGCGTTAAGTTTATGCTGGAAACGCTGCTCGCGGTGAAAAACAACAACATGAATAAAATTCCCCAGTACGATCCGACGCTGGTGGAACACTTCCGCAAGCTGCTGAAGGGAATGATAGCGAGCGGCAAGTACGTTTCGACGCTGAATATCGGCCTGCAGGACATCATCGACATACCCCAGCGCGGCAAGTGGTGGCTCGTCGGTTCCGCATGGCACGGAAATAAGGATGCTCAGCCGGGCGGACCAACGGCAGGCGGAAAAACGCCCCACACCACCGACGACGGGCAGTTCAGCCAGCAGCTGCTGGAGCTTGCTCGACGGCAGCGCATGAATACGGACGACCGGCGGAATGTGTTCTGCGTCGTGATGAGCGCCGAGGACTACCTGGACGCGTTCGAGAAGCTGCTGCGGCTCGCGATCAAGGATTTGCGCGTCGTCGTGTCCGTCATCATCCACTGCAGCCTGGCGGAGAAGGAGTACAACCCGTACTACAGTGTGTTGTCGCAGAAGTTCTGCGACTACGACCGTCGCTATCAGCTGGCCATCCAGTTCGCGCTGTGGGACCGACTGAAGGAAATTCACTCCCTGCAGCAGCAGCAGATTCGCAACCTGGCGAGGTTTATCGCTCATATCGTGGCCGAGGGTGGGCTGGCGATCTCCTGCCTTAAGGTTATCGACTTTGCCGGCATCGATAAGGTGAGCCTACGGCTGATGCGGCAGATCATGCTGGGGCTGCTGCTTCTGGACGACGAGAACAAGTGCCTGCAGGTATTCAGCCGCATTACGGCGAGCTTCAAGCTGAAGTCGTTTAAGGATAGCTTGCGCTTGTTCATGCTCCACTTTCTGGCACGTGGCACCAAGTCAAACGCGCAGTTACCAGAGGAACAGGCGGTTCTGCTGCAGAACCGTATCAAGCAGGCCGATCAGCTCCTTGGTTCGGAGGATACCAGATTTGTGTACGAAGATGATTGAACCAGAATTGTTAGTAAATTTATTAATACATGCATCCATATGTAAAAAAACCTAAACTCATTTAGTTTTAAACAACGAAAAATTCCAACGCAAAACATATTATGAAATAATGAACACTCGAATCCTGCTGTTGGTCGTTTTGATAGCGGAGTGTTTATTTTTGTGTTTTTGTTTTTCGTTTGTCTTTAGATTCCGGGGGTTGTCGTGTACATTCTGTTTAATTCGCGTGTTCCGTTTACAGATTTCGTTCTTGAGTAAGCTGCTCCATTCGATATTATTTCAATCTATTGGTTTCACTATCCTTTGCTAACTTCATCGCTACTAAATGTTATTACCCAATTATTTTCTTTCACTTTCCTCCACGGAGCTGCTGGTTTGGCGGATTTTCGCCTTTTAGCTTTTAGCCTTGGCTCTCATTGTTTGACGATAGTTTCATAATATTTCGTTCACCTCTGCTACTTCTACGTTTCCTTGAGCTGGTGTATGATTTGTTGCTTCAAGCTTTTCTCTTTGATTTGTTTCCATGCGTCCACGTGGTTTACATTGTCGCTTCTTCCCCTCGTTGTTCCTAGGATTTACGGTACACATTTTGCTGTAAATTTCAAAGTTTTTTTACTCCTTTAGTTCTCCAATTGATTTTGGCTAGTTTATATTCCTTTTTTATCTGTTACAAAGATCTTTACCCTCTGTATTTTTAACACTTCTGGAACAATAGGGACAGACAGTTAGGAGGCAGGGAGGGAGGGACTTACTTACAGTTAAGTTGTGTTTTTGTGTGGTTTCGTTTTGCTACACATTCCACAATACATTGCATTTTCATGCCAGATTGAGTTATTGTAATTTTTTTTCTGTTTCTTTCCCTTTTCATTTGCCAGTTTGTTTCCGCGATTAACGTTACTTTGCAGTGTTGACTTAGTTTTGCAAGCCCCATTGATCCATCCCGAAAAGCGAACGGAATTGGAGTATCTGATATCACTCAGCTACGCGGTTGTGCTTATGGTTTAGTTGCACAGGTAAAGCAGGTAGAAAATATGTTGAACCAAAAGAACCGAAACGAGACAACTAGAGAGCTTTATAGAGAGTGGAAAATTGTAGCGTAACACATAAGAGGATTAAAAACAAAAATGAACGTAAGCAGAAATTTGTGAAGTAAAACTCATTTTGCCATTAACAAATAGTCGTCGATTGATTAACTTTCCTAATGTCGGCACCAATTGTGTATTCTAGCCATTCGTGCTTCGTTCGTTCGTTCGATCACTTCTGCATTGTCCGCCCTATCTATCTTTTGCCGGCCTTCGCGATATATTTCTTCATTAATGCCATTAACCAATGGCCATTTGCCGTGTGCTTCTCGGTTCGATCGTCAACAACATCACTCGCCTACCATCCTGTTATTTTACGGCGTTCTTATTCATTTGTTATATTTTACCCTATAATGTTTTGCTTTACGTTAATATTAATTCTTGTTTCTCTTTTCTATCTCTTATTAAATTACACATTATGTGTTTTTTAATGTATATATATATTTCTTAAACTGCTGTGTTCGGCATGAGTGTTTCTGATTTCTTCTTTGCATGAATGCTCTGTGTGTTTTGTATCGTTTGTATTTGATGCTTGGTTTTTCAGGAGAAACTGATTTGATTCTTTTTGTATAAAATATGTTAATACACTAAAAAGGTAATATGCATACCATATTCAGGAAAATAATGAAAATATGAAATCAAATATGAATATAACGCAAGCTCGGAAAGTAGGGTTTAGATCAAACAATTAAAACAGATATTTTGGGGGATGTCACAATAAATACATCTAGATAAAAAGTTTAGAAAATTTAACAATTTCAAGCGATTTTTTGTTTGTCAAGCTGTAAAGACTTTCATATCCAGGCAAATCTCGCGTAGTACGGCCATCAGGTCCCACAAGCATCTGGGGCATGGTGTTGATCGCACCGATCGAGGATCGAAGTTAAAATTTATTTTCAAGCTGCTTTACATAACATATGAATCGATCGATTCATATGCTGTTAAAAATGCGTTTTTGAAGCTTATTTACTATCGGAAAGCTGAATCGTTCATGGTAGCTCAAATTAGTTCAGTTGTCGTTTCTGAGTGCAACTCTATAGTTCTGCGTAGTAACGAAGCGGATCATAGAAAATTTAAAGCCTTCTAATGTTACCTCTAGCATTATCTTTTCTTAAGGTGTTTTAATGTTTCAGCCTTTTCAATAATTTTAAACAAGTTTCTTGTTTCTATTATTCAATCTATTTAAACCACGATGCATGTGCGATGCAACTCGGCAAATCGAAGCTGTTATAGAATTTCGATGTACCCGAATGGTGTTTTCTTCGTAATAATTTCGAAAAGCAATAAAATAAATCGCGGCACTCATCAATATCCTCTATATTTTCTACGCCGGAAACTCTGTTAAATTAGGGCCGTATTCGGTAAAAGCATGTTGCTTTCCGCACGAGACCGTATTCAGCGAGGTATGCCTGTTTTGTTTTGTCTGTTACGGCGCTATTTCGCTGTTTTCCAACCTTTCCTAAGCGTGTGTCGACGCATTAGATTCTTGAAGGAACAAAAGAAACAAAAAGAAACCTTGTCACACTCTTGCCAACACTATTTGATAACCAATGAGGGCCATTTTTGTCCGACTGACACTGAGGCCCAGCCTTTTAATGCTCTTAGCTTGAAACTAAAAAAAGTCTGTGAGAACACGCTCTCAAGATATTTGGAAGCTGTGGAATAAAAACAATCGCTTCCTTCGAGTAATTTCCCTTTCTTCCATATTGTTTCGATTTTTTCTCATTTTTCCAAATGGTAAGCATTTAGTGGGGACATCAGGTGATACGGGTTTACTCATTTGTGTGTGTTTTTCTTTTTATTCCAGTTAACATGTATCCTTTCCCCATATTTTCAGAACCACTATGCGCCGTGTATCCTTCCACTGTTCTACGTACCATCGCAGTTGTTGTTTCATGTTGGTCATGGTTGAAGAGTTTGTTTAGGTGATTAAACCATATGTTGACAGCGAGCAATTATGTCTTTGAAAAATGCGGATCAGGCTAGCAGCAACAAAAAAGTCCCATGGATTAGGATCACAAAACATAGAAGCACATGCACGTGAAGCATATCACGTAGTTCTTGTGTGTGAAACACGGCTAACAACAACCCCAACCCATTTGTACAGCAAATGCTCTCGAACACGTGCTTTCGCGCCGCATCTTTCGCAATACGCATTCAGACAAACGCACGAGGTAACGTTTTGTTTCATTATCGTCCTTGTCGGTAACATTGTGCTTACTTACTGTTTCTGTGAAAGTATAGTTTTGAAAGCTTTCTTCTCGTTACCGTGTCTTCCGTTTCAGATGAAGTGGAGCGGTTCTGTCGGTTTTTGTTGTTGTTCTTGCTAGACAATGGGGAGGAAGTGGTTCGCTTGATTTCCGTTTAGTTTCTCTCTTTCAGTTTTCTTTTATTTCATTCCGTTTTTCGGCGCACTGTTTGCGTAACAAGAGCATTTTTGAGTAACATCATATCGTATTTGTATTATAGGTAGAGATGCAGTTTGTTTCCGTTCTGAGTTGTGCCTGTGCTTGCATGTCGTGATCGGGGTGTGTAGCCCTTTTCCTCGTTTCGCTCCTCAATCTATTCTACGGTTGCCGTATCGTTCTTGTGTAACACGTGCGCCTTAGCCGATTACCTTCTTCACCTACGGCGCTACAGGAATTTGCTTTTTGTATTTTCTTCTTCTTAATGATCTGTCTGGATGTGTGTGGTGACGAATTTAATGCAGACGAGATCCGCACACGATTTGCTCTGCAAATAAACATCGTATCATACTGTGGCTAGAAACCTGCTAGATCCTAGGCTGTGCCCTTGCATCCATGCATGACCGATTGATGTTTTTGTGTGTCTGAGATGTGGTAGTGGTGATTGTTTATAGCCGTTTACAAGACCTGCGATTAATGGGTCTGGGGTGAATTGGGGTACATGATTGAGGCAAAAAGGAGCAAACAAAAAATGCCTCAAGAACTCAACTACTATCATTGTCTCCAAATCGTGGCCACTTATCTTTTTCCTTTCCTAAACACCCCCTCTTTTTTCTCCCCGCGGCGTTTGATTCTGCTTACACACGCACGCACGCAGGCGCACACACGTACATACATTCGCACATACAGACATGCTTGCAATTCTCTCTATATTCTATAGCCACCACCTCTCGCCTCTCCACCACCGGTCCTTGATGTTCTTTTGTCTGCTTCAACTAACGGACGACGATGAAAATTCCCAATTACTTGAAAGTGAAGAAAGGGATGCTCCGTACGCTTTAAAAAAAAAAAAAGGCAAACAGCAGCCCTACAAAAAACATCCTGCTGACCCTTTATCGACTGTTTGTTTCGATGCGTCCGGATCCTCGCTTGGGTGACTGGTTTTGTAACCGTACTGATTGTGATTTTTCCCCACTTTCTTTCTAGCTATACTAGAGCCCGTGTTGGCGGTCTTAACTTTGATTTAATTTCCCACGTACGCACGCACGCACACACACGCACTCCCCACGTTCTACTTCTTAATCCTTCCCTTTTCTTTTTAATGTGTTGCTATTACTTCCTGCACTAGCTGAAATAAAAAAAAATGCAATAATGGTATCGATTCGTCCTGCACCCTGCTCTGCACCCTGAAGAAGTGATGCAGGGACGGGTTTCTTGTTACTGTGAAAGTAGTAGTAGTAGTAGTAGTAGTAGTGTTGGCTTTTCTTTGATTTTACTGTTATTACGCGATATTAATGAAGAAATAATTTCGCCAGTCTCCCCTTTTGTAGATAGTATATTTTGAACGGTGCTTGTTGTTATCGTTGCTACCTCACGATTCATGTTCACAAACTTTTTCAAACTGTTATTATCCTCGGAGATGGTATATTTCCTGCGACTAATGATGGTGATGACAAATTTTGCTGTGCAGTAAAATGTTGTGTGCTGCCACTGCTGTTGCTGTTGCTGTTGCTGTTGCTGCTGCTGCTGCTGCTGCTGCTGCTGCTGCTGCTGCTTCTGCTCCCGCCGTTGTTGTTGATAATTCGCATCTGTGGTTCTCTCTCGTATGGATAGTTGTAGGCAACGGGCGAAGTATTAGTTTTTATCACCTGAGGTGTTATTTTTGATGGCAATCACAGTCTCTTCGCCACACGATTTCAAAACGGTACACTTAAATTGAAAATAAGTTTAAAACAAAAAGAAATGCGTTAATTTATATCCGTTCCATGTGCGCCGCTGAATGTCACTGCCTGGTGGAGCATACTTACAACAATCTCCTTGCCAGCGTCGTACTCAGAGCGCAACTGTGTGCCCAAATCGCCATCGGGGATCTTCAAATCTTCACGCAGGTCACCGTTGTCACTCATTAGTACTAAGAAGCCATCGTCGATGTCAGTCAGCTGATAGTCTTCACGCTTCACGTTGGGAACGTCCATGTTATGGGTTGAGGGGCAAATATCTTCATACCTGCGCAAACCAGGGAAAGCGTAGGGCACACGCCCGTTAGTATATCGAGAACACGACGAGACAGTTGGAACGTGTTTGCACTTACTTTTTGCCGGTGAAGATGTCAATGCCGACCATGTGTACCTTGGCATGTCCGTGCTTGCCGGTCTTGGAGGTAGACATTTCGACGATCTTGCATGGACGCCCCTTCAGCATTACGTGACCATTTTTGCGCAGAGCGGAGCACTGCATCGGGAAAGTTTGGGACGCGCCGGAATCGGCGGCCTCGAAGTGGGTGTCCTCCATTTCAGCCATGTTTGAGGCAGTGGGTGAGGTTCGGGAGGGAAACGAAAATTTATCGAAACTTTCAAGCAAAAGTTCTGGCGATTCTTTCTTGTGCAGCGGACCGGCGGCGGCACCCCCAACAAATGCTCCGAAGGCGACGATAATGCACACGACACAGTCAGTGGGCAAAGATCCTGCGGTCCTCCAGACGATGATATACAAACAATGCAGTTGTATATGCAAGGTGTATCTGATGGATCTATCAAAGATCTTGCTTATGCTGTCCATTTGGGGAAAGAGTAAACAAAATTTTTTTTAATTATTTCCAATTAAACTTGTTTCGCTGTCACACAAGCGTCTCGTGTACATCCATATGGAAAAAGGGTGAAATCGACTGCGGAACGGATTAGGGGGTTTTGCGGAACACACACTGTTTGCGGCAGGAACGCGGCTTGCTTTGCTTGAAAAGCAGCTCCTCAACGTGTTCACGACACAACTCGAACTTGAACTGGCAGCACCGCGAGGAGACGATCTTGGTCTCAGCTCCCATTCTAGCGCAATCCAGAGTTTTCTTCATCGTCGTAAGATGAGGGATTAAAGTGGCACGACGACCTTAGCGAAATCAATAATCCGTTGCGAATTAGAGCTCCACCGTGATGCTTCAAATTCATATCTCTCTCCAACGATTCATTTTGTTTTTCAAGGGCACACACGTTTTCGCAACAATGCATCTAGGTAGGCCGGATTCCCTTTTCGGACATATAAGGCAACGACGACTAAAAATCGGGGCAGCATACGTGAGAATGTTCTATCGTTGGCACTCCTAAGAAACAGTGTGTGATTCTAGGGGAATGATAAACCTTGTAACAGTACGATCCCCAATTGCTTTATTGCACAATGTAGTTGACGACCGATCTACGTTCAACGTGGAGTTCGATGCTGTTCAGGGTTTTCAGGACCTGCTTTAATTCGCTTCGTCAGTGGCACGATTCAAATCTACCTTGAAGATCAATGAAAACAAGGCATACTTAATTTAATCTCAACTGTTTTTCTCCATCTCGTTGCAATAGTGCAGCATTAATAGATATGCTCAAATCAATTAGAGGTAGGCCCTTTGTCGGAAAACGTGCATCCAATGTTTGTCTTTCCCATTTGGCGGCTACGGAAGGCGTTAATTGATCAATGCAGCTGTGCCGAACCTAAGACGCCGATTATTCTTCGCACGACTTGTAGTGTAAAAGTGCACATGTGAAATGACACGTTTTCAGTTTCATTTCGTACGTTCCTCTACACACCCCTTGGTTACTTCGGTTTCGTAATGCGACACAAACATAGGCACACAGACGCCCCTTCTTATCAGTAGGTGGATGGAAAAGAAAAAAAAAAGCATTAGAGAATGAAAAACGACAGGCATTGCCAAGGGACTTTCTTATCACCTCAAAAAGAAGCTCGGTATCGGAGGAACATTGGATGGTCACCAACCAACCGCCTGACGGCACTGAACATAAGGATCGATTTTTTTTTTCAAGCAAAATCACAACTGGCGTTGACGAGGTGGGAAAACGTTGGCAAACTGGATCGATCGATCAATGGATAGTGTGCAACGTTGCCCTCTACTGTACTGTAGCGGGGGGATATGCTGCGCATTTCAGCCAAGTGTGCCTTGATGCAGATCCTTACATATTAAGACAATTAAAAAAATATATAGCTTTCATTTCGGGAGCAATTGCAGCCACTCGATTAAAACTGTTGTTGAAGATAGTATAGAACTATTGCAAATGTCCCTCCTTCCTGCGACGCAGAAGAACCAGTGCACATAGCGCTTAACCTAAATTTAGAAATCACATTTGAAGATTATTCTGGTAGAGCAGCAGTGACTTCAAAAGAAGTACAATTAGGGATTGTTTTGTTTCAGTAGCGAAACGAGGAAAAAAAACCTAAGCTATTTTAAACCTATCTGTTTTCGAAATCCGATTGGGCTCCATCTATGTCCTATTCGATTATTCCGATCAGTAGCAATCTGTTCAATTCACTGAACATAATTTTAAGAAATACATTGGAGAGCACGTGCTTCCAGCAATGATGTTTAATTTTGATTGTACTTGTTCGCTATTAACAGAAACCGAACAGTGTATGCGATGGATGCATTGTAGGCCCACATTTGCATCTTCCTCATTGATCTCTATTTGCCACCCCTGCCCGAAAGGGAAGGGGTGGATGGAGCCGGGGTGGAAGGGGTAGCAGAAAAGTCACTGAACGGCGCCTACGAATCCGCCGGTTGTCAATGACGGTGTACACCTTTTCCGAATTGCATGAAGCAAACGCCCTGTCTGTTGGCCGCCACAAGGCAGCCAGAGGGAGAAAAAAGTTTCGATTAAAGTCTTGGCGAAAAAAAGAGATCGAGAGAGATAGACAAAGACAGCTATCGAGATACGCGCAGCGAAGGAAGAGAACGGGAAGAACATATCCGTGTGGGACGAAATCGATGAAAATGAAGAGGCACGTTTCGTGCAATTTAATGTTGTCCAAAAATAGTGCCGGCACGTTTCTCATAGACTTTTTTCCCGCGGGAGATCAGCTCCCGTAGGGTACTTAAAGTCCCTTAGTATTTCGATAACGAAGCGATTGTGGAGATCTTTCATCGGGCGGAAAATCGATCCAGTGCTTTTTCTTTTTAGCATTCGTCTTTAACTATCAAATGCGATACTTTGGTGCACTACTACCACATCATAACCACTACCACCAGTAGCAGCAATCGGCTCAACCACTACCAACAAAGCGGGCAGCATTCCGGCCGGCGCTCCACGCTCCATGTCATCCACACAGCAGCCACGTCAACTGTTGACACTCCATAGGTAGTTGGTAAAACCGTCTGCCGTCGGAAAGCACGCTGTAGCAAAAAAAAAAAACCGAATCCTTTTTAAATGCTGCAAACCTCTTCAGTGCTCCTGGCCGGCCCTTTCGGTAAACTATTTCGGGACAAGTGGTAGACTTCAGTTTACACTCGGCAAGGTAGGCTGGGGCTTTGCTAACTCGCATCACCGACAGCGCTCCAGCACAAATCGCGAAACTTCTCCATAAAACATTCGCGGATGCAACCGTTTGTCGTGTCGTGGGAGGCTGCGTTCATTGTTGGCCGTACACCTTTCCTTGCACGTTTAGCAAATGCACTTACTGCAAGGTTTTCACTGCACATGTTGGAACGAACTGCTGTGATTTCAATCAATCGTAGACTGCTGACCCGTGTTCAGAACTGATACGGTTCTTCAAAATCGTTGTATATCTAATTAATTCTGAAAGTTACAGGAGACGATGTAGTGTCTCGCCGTCATCGACAGAGTGGGAGAAATGCTTCTTTGATTCCGTTGCAACTTCGTGTAGTTAAGTGCGTGCGATCTGTCATTGCTGACATTTGCACAAGGACCTTGCAAAAAAAAAAAAGCCTTGATGGTTTTATTTTCTGCCACTGGACTTTTTTCACAAATCAGTGGACTTACAGATAAGCCCATCGCAACCATATCAACGTTATTTTACACATATTGGTAGGTTTAAAATCATCGATGCAGGTGCCGGTGTTGTCCCCGATGTTAACATTGATTTAATGTTAGCGAAAAGAAAAATTTCAATCGAAGAACCCTTTCGCCGCACAGCATTTGGCTGAATCACCACAAATAAAAGGTTTGAAGCAAACCGACAAACGAATCCGTTTTATTGGTTTATGCCTCATTATGCGTTGTCGCCGAGGCGGCTCCAGACCGTGACGGAGGATTTACCCAAGAAAGAATGCGTACCGCACCCAGAGGAGAGCCAGCCCCGATAAGTCCAGCCACTGGTACTGGTGGACGGGCCTTCAGGCGCAGACAAGACCGCCGAAAATCACTGATTTTGAATAAAACCAAACATCGAGATAGGGAGCACGGGGTGGCGAAGTGTGTAGTCGTGGAGCAACCATTCACGTTCCCCTAGTTGTCTGCACGCATCACATCATACTGCCACCGCTGCCGTGTTGCGGTAGCCTGCCCATCATCGCTGACACACCGGAGAGAGCCCAGGGGGAAGCAGGCGTATGAATTAACACTTATTTCTGGTTAAACGGTCGCTTTTGCCGATTAGCATCCTGCAGTTCCGAGCCGCACACCACAAATTGCATCGTTCCGTGCTGCCGATTACCGTTTTCCAGCAGATTTTACACACTTTTCCGTACGCACTCCGGCAGAAAGTCGCTACTCACATGTGTGATCAAAATGGTCACGGACAAAAGAAGATCGCAACTATGGCGTTAGTTGCGGAAACACATCGCGATGCGTGAGAGAGACGGCACGTTTCGGCGCTGGCCGAAACTGACAGCCGCATTGCCAACGGAGTGTGCGTTTTTGGCGTTCGGTGCGTTTCTGTTCGAAACCGGACAGCTTCGTTTCCGGTGTCAGGAAACTTTGTAATTTCTGCGGAAAACCGTTCGATTTTCATTTTTATATATTTAAAAATGTATTAAAATGAATCCTCTAAAATTAAACCACTCTGAAATGGTATTATAAGCAAGGTGTAAGCGAAAAATTATAAATTTGAAGACTAATTTCAATTGTAAAAATAATTCGTAATGATATAAATATATGAAATATATTCATGTTCCATGCTAAAAGGCAACCACGATTGCAGGTAATTATTTTGAAAATATTAACTAACGGTATTCTCTCGCGTTCAATGTTTCGATCATGCGAAACAGCCGCCGCAGCTGTATGTCCGATAATTTGACAGCATCGCAGCGTAAACATTTCGTTGTCTGTAAAGTCCGTTGAACATAATGGTGGGGTGCGCTTTGATTTCGTACCCGCAACCAGCGGGCAACCTGAGTTGCGGAGGTTTGGTTGCCTGAATGGGAACGCGGCTTAAGTCAGTAGTTACACCGGTAACGAAATTTGCTGTTCACTGAAAAGTTTGTTTAAAGTTCTGATGGGTTGTTTTGTTGGAGAAAAGGCCAGTTAGCGTCTATCTGTTTAGTGCATGGGTGAATTTGGTCACGTTGAAACTGTAATCCACAAACCAAATGTTCTCATTCTCCTCGCTGGAACGGATTGGTAGGTACCGTATTGATCTCGCAGCGCTAGCCTGTGCAGCGATTTTCACATTCTTATTTACGTATGCAGCGTAGACGTATCAACACTACTTCCACGATGAGAAAACACAATTAGACTTTGTTTGGATCCGCTGTCTTGACGAATTGTTGTCCAGATCCCAGTGCGTGTAGCCGTGGTGCGGGTGGTTGATCCGAAAGCTGCGTAGCGATGCTCACGTCGAAAATAAGTAAAGTAGGGAAAGTGGTAATATGCGGTGGAAAAGGTGTCGGGAAAACGGCCATCCTGGAGCAGCTGATCTATGGCAATGTTTCGATCGACTCGGTGGGTATCTGATATCGATGTCACTTAGCGGTACACGTCTTGCAGTGACGCTTATTAAAGCTCCACTTTACCGTTATTGGATTTTGAACAGGAATTGCACAGTACGATCGAAGATACATACGTGGCCAGTGTGGACACTGGAAAGGGTAGCAGGGATATGTTGCGCATTTATGATACGGCCGGACTGCAAGGCAACATACAGCTTCCCCGGCACTATCTGCTCTACCCGGACGCGTTTATATTAGTATACGATCCAAGCGATCCAACCAGCTTAGATATGCTTGCCGGAATAAAAAGTGATATCGATAAGTACAAGGAGAAGAAAGAGGTAAGTTGTGATCAAGATGGTGATGGATGTTCGCAAAATGTCACCCCATACGTTAATTATCATGTCCGGTTTTGCAGATGATTATAGTTGTGATAGCAAACATGCGTTCTCGTCAGACACGCTCGACGGTTCCGTCGCCGATCAATACCTCCGCGGGTGGTGGAACGATACCATCTTCACCGAATGGTAACCACTACAACAATGGCAATAACCAAATAAATAACAACGATCTGGTTGAATCCAACCTCAATCGCGCGAATAATTGGTGCGCCCGTGAGCGCATCAAACACTACGCGGTCAACGCAATGGAAAGGGCCTCCTTGTACGAACCGTTCATCCAGTTGGCCATCCGCTTGTATCCAACACAAACCAAAAGCACGTTTCCTCAGCTGAGGCAGCTAACGCAGAAAACATCCAAAGTCGACAACAGTTAAAAGGCCACATGAAAGCAAACGAAAACGGATGGTTATACAACTGCTTTTCAGTGCAGCAATTTACACAGCGTTGTTGGCTGCTGGGAATAGCGAAACCAAAAATCAAGCAAACATCGGTTACTGAGATTGTATCATATCAATCAGGAGAACGATCTGCAAGGTGGATCGTATGAATCTTAGCCTACTGTGACTTACTTAAGACGATGTGTGATCGTATGCAATGTTCTCGAAAATACCGTAATTCTTTTTTTCTCTTAGCTTTTCTAGCAAATTGCTAATGCTTTTAATGTAATTTTATGTCTCCAATACACTGCATAAGATTTTGTTTTAAGAATATTTTATTTTCAGCATATTTACTAGGCTTCACCTACTATGAAACACGTTGCTTCCCTGAAGCATGAAGTTCTTTTTTGTCTGTGACAACCGTATTATTTTTTAAATTTATCTATAAAAAGACTATCAAGGTACTTAAATAGGATGAATTGAAAATGTCTTCAAAATAAAAAATAAAACTCCAAGTTATTATAGGAACGTGTGAGCGTATGTGTGTCGCTTTATTAATTTAAAATTACAGCCCATGTGTACAGTGTACCGTTTGTTTGTTGTTCGGTCGTGTTACTATACAATTAATTACCATTTCAAAAGATATTTCAACTTTCTCAGCATTATTCGCGTTCCAAAAAGTTTATCCCAGACGTCACTGCTGATTCCGTAACCTGAAATGAAAGGTTGAACAGATTTTAATATTTTTTTTTCTGACATTGGTTGCATGTTTAGTGACTTTTTTTTAAATTTATAATATGAAGTGTTTGTCTTTTCGCAGACAGAAATTGTCGCAGTTTTTTTGTTACTTAGCAACCTGTGCAACCTACATGGATTTGTTTTGAGCTTTGTAAATATCTCCCATATGGAGGGGACATTGTTTACAACAACAACAGAAACAAATATTTTGAATTTAAATGATAATAAAGGTTCACCTTTTTCAGTGGAAGCAAAATCAGAGATTTTAAAAATTCGTCACAGTGGTACTGTTTATTTCGTAAGCATTTCTACTCTGGAATTCGGAGCCCCATGGATCTGGAAACAGTTGCAGCTATAAAGGGGCTCATGGGGAATCATGGCATTATTACGCATTCGACGCTAGGGTAGCTCAAAATCCACAAAAGAATTTAAAGTGCAACTAGACGGATGAAAAATTTCCATAATATTTAAATAGGTAAAACAGTTTTTTTAATACAGTTCGAAAAAAACAGCCTCTTTTACATTTTATCGCTACATTTAAGTATAATACTTCGATGACATTTAAAGGCGGCGGTCTTAGATTACTGAAGAAAGTAAATTGATTTTTTTCTCATTGGATATAATCGTGCACTTTAAATTATTTTAACAAACTTGCATTATTTACATGCTAGACCAGCGAAAATGTTTGTATATGTTAATGTTTTCGAAGAAAAAGTTTGTTATCACAAGTTTGTGTTGCCTATTAGTTATGCAAGCTAAAACGAACATTTGTAAGTGAATTTTGCCCATTGTCACGATTATCAAAAATAAACCCGAAAAATGGTAAAATATTATGAAAAGGGGTCGTAAGTATCGAAACATACTATTTGATACATGCATATGTTGTTTACCTTGATCATGATGGATGAAATGATGGGAATAATGATATCGTTTCATGTGGTAAAGGTGACCACCGGCAGGGCTTCCATAATGCAGATAGTAATGAATCATGTCGTAAATGAGATACCCTGAAAATAAAAAAATAAAAAATAAGAAATTTCGATAAGAACTAGAATGATTTGTTCTGAACCAATAAGCCTCACCTATAAGGCCACCTGCCAGGGTAAGTCTTGGATACGGAAATATGTAGTAAATAGGCTGGTAAAAAATGGTAGTTAGCAGGATGGCCGGTGGAACCGGAAACACAAGTCGATGGGAATCGAACGGCACCTTGTGGTGCTGGCCGTGTATGAGAAAGTGGAACGTCTGGAGGAAGCGGTTTTGCTTCGGATCCAGATGAAATACCCAGCGGTGCAGTGCGTACTCTAGCAGCGTCCAGGCGAATGCACCGATGACTAGATGCAAGTACAGCTCCGGTGTGAGGAACGATTGGGCCGCATCGTCGAAACCCCGGCCGTGGGCCAGATCGGGGGCTCCGTAGTGGACGATGATGTATCCGATCGCCGGTATCCAGAAGGCGGGCACAATCCACCAGGGAGTTTTGGTCATGTTCTCCACCCAGGACGGTCCGAAAAGGCGCAGCTCCCGATCGACGGGTTTGTTCACCCACTCGGCGTACTTGTCTCCCATTTTGTGTATTTGAAATACCATCGGCTTGCGCCAGTCCACCAGGTGCTGCGGGAAGGAGGGTTGGGAGGAGTGGATGATAGTAAAACATTTGGAGCATTTTGTAAGCAAGGATTACACAATCTCCATCACCGACCTGTGGAGCACGCAAGTCACCCTTATCGCCCTAGGTGCTGTTGATAAGAGTTGTGTGTGAAACGGGTGAACTTCACCAATTGTGAATCATCCCCCAATCAGTCAGGTTAACAATGACGATGATGGGTGATGATGATGATGATAAAGATAACCGATATGGCGACGATGATTAAATTATTGTCTTCAAAAGGGTGTAGCGATAAGCGGGTACACTTGTTTTACACTACCCGGGTAGATGACGTACCTCCATGCTTTCATCTGTAAGCTGCGTTAAATCGTCCCCGGCGGATGGCGTCTGCGATGAGTGGAAACCGTTGCTCGTGGGCTTAACCCCATTTTTGAGTCCGTTCGATACGGAACCGTTCACTGCCGTCGGTTTGGTGGTGCCATTAAGTGAGAAACCATTCTGTTTGGCAGTTTGCGGCGAGTTCGTATGGTTAATTTGATACTCCCGCATCAGATATTTGGCTGCCTGCGAATGTCCCGGTGCACGCTCGAACCGATCCTCCATATCCTTGTGGTGCAGGCCGGTCAGGGAGTTCTTGCCACCCGGGTGCTTATGCGCGAACTCTGTAAAATCATACCACCGGTTCTTGTACTGAACGATCAGTGGCTCTGTTTTTCCCATCGTAAAAGCTAACGAAGACACCGCGAGGACAAATTCTGAAAGAAGATGAAGAGGAATGTATCGAATGACCCTTCGGCGGAATCTTTCGTCAAAACCGATGAAGCAATGATATAGATAGAGCGTAGGAACGATTTTCCTTCCTAGAATTTGACTCACAAACAAACACGCTCGTGCCCATATTAAACAAGGTGCACTAGTCTAGTCGCCGCGTTTCAACAAATCCCCCGTTTTTTATCGTTATCTTTTCCTGCCCCAGTAGATACTGATTGTTACACAATACGCGATCGATGTGTCTAGGTATCCCAAGTGATCGTGATTAGGCGCTGTTATATCTTCCAATGACAAACGCGTGGAGCGATAAAAGCGACCAGAGCCGGAGCGGTCTTCCCAGCGAAAAAGCAGATTATTGGCTGGGACTATCTTCACACCTGTTATCTCTTTTATTGCCGTTAGCTTTTGGTAACATCGAAGTGAAACATCATGCATGAACTGAAACATCATGCATGAAATAATCTGTTTCGAAAACTGAATTTAAACGACAGCATATGTTTGATTTATGGTGATTCTATAGAATCATAGATCATCATCATCATCTATGATGCCTGTCCAAGCTCAAATTTTTTTGTCATTCAAACGTGATTCCAAAACAAAAATGTTCATAAACAAACACCCGTTTATTATACGATTATGGGAGATAACTTACTAAATTGAAGAAATATATCACTTCAAGTCCAATGTAACACTATTTGCGTGATTAACTTTGATTATGTTTCGATCTTCAACGGCTACCTGCGAATCTGGCTAAAAGTTATTAAAGAATACATATAAATTATTAAATATTCATATGAACTCATTTTCTTAACCAATTTCTTCAACCTAAAACTAATAATTTCAAGACAAACTTTTCACTTAGCACACACCCAAATCCATCAAAGGATTCAAAACTTAATTTTCCTTGCATATCATTTTACTAGATTCACTCACAACATTTCATTCCTATTGCTAAACGATAATTTTTTGTTGTGTCACAAATAATGGCATACGTGAGGAATGCGTGCCGAGATTAGTGTAATGAAACGACTTTTCTTATCACCAAAAAACAAAAAATATCGCTCGATTGTCGCAGCAAATCGACGACTCATCACTCTCGCAGCCACGGCGGCGTGGCGAAGAAAGGCAGAGCAAAAACAGGAGACACGATTTCAAGTGCACAAACAAATAGTATATAGATTCGTCATTCGCGGAATCGTTAAGAATACGACAGCAATCGCTTAGAGTATAACGATCAATAACAATGGGCAGGATTCCTCACTGCACCTTTGCCAAGGATGTTTGCCTTACTGCTCCTCAACGGCTGGCTAATTGCCGTTGCGTCAACGAATGCTCTTGCTGATGGGTCAATATTGCATCTAGCTGCAGAAAAGTGCAGTGCTGTAAGGGTCTTCCATTATCGATCTTCGAGTTTTTTTTCTGTTCTAAACCGATAAAGGGCTGTCTTTTCTTATTGTAATTTTCCGGGGTATTTGCGAGAAAACGTTTTTCTTTGACCAGTTTTACATAATAATATGTCACTGCACGCCGAGTCATCACATTGGTTTCGATGAATGATGTTAATTAGAGGTTTAACTTGTAATCGGATTAAAACTGGGCAAACTTACACTATCGCTTGCACGGGCGATTTAAAAAAAAAAACCAACCGTCAACGTGAATAAAAAACCCGTCACGTGCTTCGAAGATCTCTCGCGTCGCGGTGCACAATCCAGCGCGGCCACTCCAACCGGCGTCCTAATCAGTACTGGTGGTCCTAGCCGCGGTCAGGCAAACTGTCAACCTCCATCCAGTCTGTCCTAGCCGACCGAGCCGGAAGGGGAAGTTATTGATAGCCGGTAGGTTCGGAAACAAATGAAGCTAGAAAAACTGTATGCGAGCGCCGTTGAGTGCCATTTTTTTATCATCATTATCATCATCAACAAGCATCAGTTGAAGGCGGAGGCAGGCTGGGGAGGGGGGAGGGGTTTTGGTAGTTTAGCTGACGAAACATAGGTAAGTAAACTGCCTGGAGTACCGTAGTTACAACTTTTCGTTTTAAAAAAACCGAAGCCCTTCGCTGTCATTCAGGTGATGCACAATTTGCAACCAGCACTGTAGTATTCGATAAGAATGGTAAAAAAGGGTAAACGTTAAATATATCTTCACGCTCCCTGCCTCCACTTCTGAGCTCCTTCTATGTACGGTTACTTCCTCAACCCGATAAGATAACATCAAATTTAACGGTGCGAACGGCGGTACTAGCGGAAATTTGACGGAAAGCATGGCAGACGCACCCAGAGAAGTAACTGGGATGGTTTCCCAGAGAAGTCATCTGCGATCGTCGGTAGACAAGCTGACGAGGGTTTTGTTAGTTTTTTTATATAATATAATTTGTAGTAAACTGTTGCATGGTGAATTGAGTTAGAAAACCATATAACACACAGGTTAATTAATTCCTCCTTTTTTTCTTCAATTAATTCGCTTTACACGTGAAATGATCTGCGCAACGAAACCCTACTGATTCAGCAGCGATGGCAAATGTATAGATTCTTTGTTTGATTTGGTGGAGTTCGTGTATACATGTGATCCGGAAGTGGAGCGCAGCGTGCTAATGATTTAGAAACTACATAGATGCATGTACATACGGTGTACGAATATCGGCTGATCGACAACTCGGCTGATCATCAAGGCACGAATAGGAACCGCGTTGTTCCAGTCCAGCCGATGACATCAACCAAACCGGCGCATCGTAAGCTTACAAGGCTGATGAATGGTTTTAATGATGCTGCCGAATATAACAAGCGACGCGTTATCAATTTCTTGCCTATTTCCGAACAAGGGTAATTACCATACTCTTGAGTAAGGTTAGTTAAACATGAAAAATCACATATTGAAAGACACCGATCACACTTTTTTTGCGGGCGGTAGAGGCGTTTCTTTATTTTCGTTTTTTATATTCCTCTGAAACAACAATATTAATTATCAATCATAGATTTGGGCATGTAATGTCGTGGTCGTTACAAATGATTTCTTAATCGTGGTAACGATTAATTAACAATTTCATGTCGTCTGATGCATATCAAGTAACTTGTCACACGGTAACACGTCAGGTGCTAGAATAAATGTGCGAGCTTCGTTTTCCAGTCATATTACAATATTGCGCTGAAGGGTTCGTTTTGTACACTAAAAAAAAAAAAATAAATGAAAATACATCGAACGTTGAAAGATTCTTGTTTGCAGTATGCATTGATAAATTGGCCTCGATGAATTAACTATTTTCAATTAGGATAATTATATGCTCTGTCGTGCGATGCAGTACCGTGATATCGATCATAAATTGCAACCGTAAATAGCATTGGCCAATCGATATTCCTTTATTGGGTCAAACAGTCGTATCCTTTGCAGGACCGATGAATGAATCAAACATTTAGACGGAGTCAACAACTCGTTCGGGAAATGTGTGGTGTAGCTGCTCCGATTCAGCAGGACATTTTGATGGCGGTTGATTTATTGCCCTCTAATCCCTAGCGTTTGGTCGGTGTTGAGTGTCCTTTTTGTAGAAGTTTATTTAGAGCTGATTTTAATAGAAGAACGCTTAAAAAAGAATATTACAGCGCTTCTGGGATGATTTTTCCCGTGTCCAGTTTGCATTCCATAGAAATCGCGTTGCCGATTCGGGAACTCGGGAGTTGCGTATGATAAAAAATCATTGTGACCATTTTTATCAAATTAGGCTTACCAATAAGCAAAGTCTCACTGAGGAGTTAACCCCATTCGTAATTGTGCTCCAAGGATAATAAAAAACGAAAAAAAAAAATCAAGAATCCTCACGACTACGCTTTAAAAAACTGTTAACCAAAACATCGCGTTTTTATTTAAATTACTGGTTGTGGACATTGGAAGGTAAGTTTTCATGAATTCAGCATATTATCCAAATTGGTTCACGCATTATGAAAATTCCTCTGAACTGTTCATGGAGGATGAAATGCTTTTTTCTAGGGTGACAATTTTGTCTTTATTTGTTATTTGATTAACGAGTAATTGAATCTTCTTGATCCGATATAGATTTTCACATTATCTTCGAATTATCTGCGAACAATATCAATTATTCTCATTTTGTTCTCAAATTGCATTAAAAAGGAATCATATGACATATGTTGGATAGGGCAAAAATGTTTTATTCCTCATTGGATAGGTCACTTCTTAGATTTTTTATTCGAACGGTCATGATCGTTCTTGCTTTCTTTTGCCTTGCTGGATACTTCCTCCTCCGAGGATGAATGTGATCGCTTGCGATTGCGCGACTTGGATTTCGCGAGCGCCGCTGTGTAGGATTTGAGCTTTTCCACTTGCGGACTAAACGCCCACTGAATCATTCTTAAATGCGACTCCGTTGGTTTGCCATCCGAATCGAACAGTTTCTCGGTGCCATTAGCCCTCAGCTCCTGTAATTTGCTGTTGCGAATAATGTCCCAGGTTTGCTGTCGCTCGTCGTCGACCG
Source organism: Anopheles atroparvus (assembly GCA_914969975.1). Taxonomy (NCBI): domain Eukaryota; kingdom Metazoa; phylum Arthropoda; class Insecta; order Diptera; family Culicidae; genus Anopheles; species Anopheles atroparvus. Next base: position 29,541,032 of record CAJZCY010000004.1, on the reverse strand, counting down.
GTCCATCCTCGGGCGCTTTAGTGCGAAGATGCTTGTAGTTTCCCCTAGCCGTCGTTTCGTAGCAGTCGAGAAACTCTACCGCCAGCGTATCCGACTGGCTCGGCGCTGGCAGTTGTCTGATCAGATCGATCGCAAGGTAGGGCATATTCTGCTTCCCGCGTTCCTCCCGATCGAATCGATCGAGAAAGTCTTCAAACAATGCCATCGCTTCCTTGATGGATTTTAGTTTATCCTCATTCTTGGTCGCCGGCAGCACGCGCTTCGCGCTTCCCAGCAAGCCCTTGATCGCCAGCTTCTGGTAGTCCGGATCGCGGCCTTCTAGTATTCTTTGAAAAAGGGAATGGACAACAAAAAGGACATTTATGCATCCGTGTGCAACTATATACAATTATTCTAGGCTGCATACTTCAGGGTCTGCTCCGCGGCTTGCTTATCCTTGAAGCCTAATCCGGGTACCGTTTCTACCTTATCGTCGGCATCCTCCTTGGGTTTAGCGTTTTTGGTGGTCGAAGTGCTGTTTGCCTCGAGCCACTTTTCGAACGTTTCAATCGCCCCCTTTATGTTGTTGACTTTTTCCTCCGCCTTCGTTACTAAAAAAATATACCAATACGAACATATTAGTGTTTATCACTAGATTATAATCGCCTCACAGCGGCCTATAGAGATCGAAAATTTAAAATTGGAAAAGAAACAAGTTTTTTTCAGTGATGTTTTGTTTGTTTTGCTTGTGAAGTTTCTAATAGTTTTGCGGCAAATGGGTGATTATTTCTAATATAAATTTACATAAAAATTCTTCCTTACGACCTGACAATGCTCGGAGCTTCTATGAATCATTGTCTATTCGTTGATGTCGATGAAAGCAAAACCATTAAAATTAAGGTTTTTACTAGTTCACAGACAATGAAGACAATATTTGTACTTTGATACAAAAAAAAAAAAAATGCCTAAGTAATGCATTGAACTGTAAAAGTAATCTCGCTGGGCCGTTTAGTGTCAAACACTTGATTTGTTTTGATTCGTTGGCACGCACAATTATTACCCTGAAACACCCACACACATGCACGCAAATGGCCATCGTACATCTGTTGTTGATGGTTGAGAAGAAAATAAAGAAGGAGTGACACGATTAAAAATAGCCATTACCTCACGCGACCACGACTTCCGCAATAAACGAAAGTGACAAATATCGAATTTAATATTAGACTTGGAGCATCAGTTCGATGCTAAAAACCTTAATCGAATGCTTGTAATATTTTCATGAAGTAATGAATGACTTTTTGGTAAAGCAACTACAATCATTTAAATATTTCGGTCATTGAAATACGGATTGATCCAAACTTCCAGGCCGATTCAATTGTACTAAGCTCAACAGAAACTACTTACAAGTTAGAACCCGCTTGGCCCTTCCAATGAGCCCTCGAACCGTCAGCAGCTGGTACTTGTGGTCTTCGGCTTTTAGCAGCTCCAGAGATTCTTCGGCCTTTGCCCTGTCCTTAAATCCGTACTTGGACTCCTCTTTGGCCATTGTTGGGGACACCTCGTTAAAACTTTTCAATCGAGCACTGGTGGAGTTCGGAAGACGACTGGCGAGTCGACTGAACGCTAGACAATGCGCAAGATGCACGATCGCGACTTCGGAGGTTGGATTGTCTACAGTGTGGGTAGCCGGCTAACAAATGCGCATGTGGTGGAACGCTTTCCTAATCGTGTTAAACATAACTCTCCACAGTTTGGGGCATAGTCGGTCAGCTGTGAGTGAACGCACAGATCCGGCACCGCGTTCGACGGCTCGAAGTCTGCGGGAGCAGGTGGTTGTTTGTGATGATGACGCCATGCGATACCTTGGGCCTTCGCCGGTGGACAAGTTTTAGAAATGACGTAAAGGCCTTTGCATTCCGCGATTCGGGCGAGACGTAGCGACGGTGCAAGATGAGTTTTGAATATATATGAGTATATATGGATTGGCTTTTTTGGGAATACGAATTTTGGTGGATAGCATCTTTGGTGTATTCGCATTTAAACTTTAACCATGGCTTCAACTGTAGCTTTGTCCCCCATCGTGTTTGCTTCTTGAAGTGTTTCTTCTCGGTGAAAGTTACTTGTACGCGAGCTAGAAGGCATTTCGGAGCAAGGCAAGTTACTTGATCAATTGAACTTAGTTTCAATTGACAAGCAAACTGTCTATTGCAGCACTTGCCACCGTTTAGCAAGGCCACACCATGCTTTCAAAAAACCGCGAAATTTTTTTACAGTATTTTCTGAGCAAAGCCACGCCAATTTTACATTGTCTTTTTGAAAAAAAAAATTATAAGCGTGGTACAGTATTCACGCTAAACGATGGCTAATGCTGAAATATCTAAATAACGCCTCGCTTTAGAAAAACTGTAGTTTGAAAACCTTATTTGAATTGTCACATTACCTTCCGGTGCCGTTGCATTCAATTTTTGAACAAATTCAACCAGCTGCCTGTTAAAAGGGTTAAAAAATGGCACTAAACGGTGGCAAATGCTGTATTTCCATAGTATTTACTGTTCTCAACAATTCATTCGTTTTATTAAGTTATGTTGTTGTCTAATACATATAATTCTCCATTTTTAATTCAAAAACATGATTTCTTCAGTATGGCATGTGACAAAATTATTTATTGTTTGGGTTGCATCTTAACTAAACTAGCTTTTTCGTGTACTCCAATTGTTTCATCTACCGTTTTCAACAGCCGCATCGTATTATCTAATCGACCGACTAGTGTTGTTTTTTTCTGTTTTGCTCTGTTTTGATAATTTTGTTCACGTTTGTTATTTTTGAGTACCTTATACTTATTTAAAGTAGTATCGGGGTCAGTAGCAACGACCAGCGTTCTAAGTAACAGTGTTCCGATCAACAGCCATTGAGGTGACTTGAAGGATTCAATGTTCGTAGCTTAAGTGAGTGAAACAATATAAAATAACTGACAATAAAAAAATGGAAACAAAATGGATCAAGAAGTACAGTTTTCAATTTCATGTTTCATCTATCCGTTTTTTCGGCATGTGTTTATGTTAGCCTCAAGATACCAGATGGTTCTTCTATCAATCGGATGGCTCCAAAGTTGAGATACGGTACTTAGTTTGTAATTTCTTAACTGTATCGTCATGTTTTAAAAATATTTTAAATACACATACTGTACAATAAACGCCATTGGGGAGTCGCTAACCGGGAAAATACACCGTACGCACTAAATAAGCAACAAGTGCAAGCTCCTAGTGAGACGGACATCCTACAGGTCAACCAGAATAAGTGGTACTCCAATCGATCCACCTTATCTATTCTCTTTCACGCCTCATTGCAGGTTAACTCTTGGTGCAGGTTAACGCTGCAGGAGTTGGTCATTATTTCTCATGAAAGTTTGTTCTGATTACTCGACAATATTTTTAAAGAGTTGAACTGCATTTTGCATCATCAAGACGTATGAAAAAAAAATCTGTAGAAAAGAAAGAAGTACATACCTTATGTAAGATGTATCGTGATCTTTTCACTGAACTTTCATTACTGATAGGAACACAGCGGAAAAAATGGTTTGAATCATTTCTTGTACCTTGGATAAACTTGATATTATAGCATGTGTCATTGGTTTAAATCAAAACTTATGCATTTATTATGCATGCTAGTAGCGGTGATTGCATTCACGGAACAATGAAACAAATTTTTGAATAAAAAAATTAGTATAATATATTGCAAAAAAAAACGCGGGTCTGCTAAAAAAAAAATGGCTGTGATCGTGTACCGATGTTTTACAAAACCAAGCTTAATTGGACGTGGCTGTACAATTGACTTTTCGACGATGGTTAATATTGGCGTATGAGGGTTTCCCCTAGTGAGCTTTATCAGTATGGATAAGTCTTATTCCTGCTTATGGTTATGCCTTTGAAAAGAAAAAATAAATCACGTTTGATTTAGAGCTTCACGTTTGGTGCAATTATTAATGTGGGCGAGGAAGAAACAGAAAAACAACTTTTGTTTATTTTTGGAAATATGTGTTGTGCTTTCGTTTACAAATTAATTTTTGCAACTTCAGTTTGTGATGCGTTTGAAACGTATGCCAAAGGCAATTGTTGCTGAGCAAAGAGTCTAAGGTAGATTTGTTCCCCCTGGCCTAAAGCTATGCAACATAAATACGAGTGTTAAAGTAAGTCAAAGTTGAAGCATTGGGTCACGGTTTTTGTTGCATGGTGTATTCTCAAAAATAACATGATAAATAGATTAGATAGCATGACGTCCGAGATTATGGTTACCTTCTTGTACAACAGGTATCGATACAATACAACGCGTTACCGTTATTCGGAAAAAAAGAAGTCAATTATAGTTTTCCTGAACTGTAGGGGATATCAAATAAACTTGAAACAAGTGTTTTCTTTTTGTCCACTTGTCAAACTGGGACAGACCGATCAGATTAATTACAAAATAGTAAATGTAACTTCTACTCACTGTCTCTTTAGCTTTCGTCGGCAGCTCCTTTTCCATCGACATATGTTCCTTCCTTTCTTGCTATGAGATAATTAACAGCTAACTCTTAAAAGATTATCTTACTACATAGTTGTTAGCTAGACTTTCTTTCATTTTGTCATTGTTTGTTTTTATTTAATCGGTTGATCACATTTTTATTGTATTTTTTCATCAATTTATCATGTGCTCCGCCTATGGCATATCTTCTCTTTAACGGTTTTTTTTCGTTTAGCTGAGTTTTTCACTTTAATTCGCCACCTTTTAATTTTAACTGTATTTACGCCTAACATATGATGCGAGCGAAACTGAAAATTGTATTGAAAATTGTTTGCAATGAATCATCGATACAATAATCCAGAATATTATGTAATGCAGCGACAGCATTTACCACCGTTTAGTTCCAAAACTAACACCGCACTTAAAACTGTTTTCTGAATAAAACGCACTGGCTTAACTGGCTATCGCTGTTGACATTGCAATGCGGTAGTGTTGCATGCTCTGTTCGGCAATGCGGCTATTTAACAGTGGTGCGTAATGCTCAGAAAACGTAATGCAAAAAGCGTAATGCTTCGGCACTAAACGGTTGCAAATCGTGTAAGTTTCTATTTGTCATGTCTCAGACTTTTTTGCACCAATCAAGTTACTAAGTTGGTTAGTTCTCTTCGACCAGATGTCTTGTTTAAACAATACAAATTTTAATTGTGTTTCTTAGCATAATAGTTCGGAAGGATTTGGATACGGTAACAGCTTGGCGCTCAGTAATCATTAACGAATTTGAAACGTGAGCAACTGGTGTCACTTATCCTTATTATTGATCCGTTGCGATTGAAATATAAATTGAAGTTACCGTGATACACATTCTCTGCAAATCATCACAATTCTCTACGCTAACCAGAATGTCTTCGTTGAATCATTCGTCGTCGCTACACACCACTTTGGTTGATCGTTCGGTAATATCTTACATACTTTCCACGTGGACTTAATTAATTAATCATGTTTGTTCTTACTTACGCTAGCGCCTGTAGCTGAGTTCTTGGTTGAATGGTGTTCGCCCGAGAGTTTTACAACAAACTTTTCCAATTCGCAACTAGTTGTCAACCCAAGCATAAATATAAATATAGCTGACTGCATAGTGAAACTAAACTAACCTACATCTGATACTGTGGGTGGTTAACTTTTTTGTATGTATGTAACGTATGCCACGGAGCGAGGCGAAATTATATAACATACACATTTCATTCTTTTAGTACGCTTCCCAATTCTTTTCCTTTTGCTGTTGTTTTTACGAGGTCGTTTTCCCATTGACTGTTTCCTGTCTTAATTGTTTACTTTTCATCTTTTGGAATCGTCGTTTTACTAGTTTTTTTTTTCCTACAGAAAAACTCACCACCTACCGTGGGGTAACCATTGGTTTGAACAGTACAATTTGTACAACAAGAAAGTACACACCTATAGCAGGTAACTAGCGAATCCAAGAATACTGCGTTCCCATGTGTGGCACACCTTGCTAATCTAGTTTTGGTTTTTCATGCATGCTTGCAGCAGCAACACTTCAATCTTTTTCGTATCGTAATGTCCCGGGGATAGGGAAGTGCGACCGAACCAAACTGAAAGCCTCCTTCCTGTTCGTGGCGGTCTGTTTTACTTGGGGTTGTCTTGGATTGTTCTTATTTAATGCTTTACAATTAGCTTGATTTTCAGCATCGTCTGCTTATCGTATGCTATACATGATATTTACAAGTTACATGGGTATCCTTTTCTTTTCTCGATGCAGCTGAGCTGTCGTCTAGAAATTAATCACGTTTTAGCTATCCAGGAAACCGAATTTATAGGACATGAACTAAGCTGTTCCACTATCTCCATGCATGGAGGATGTGGGGAAGGATCATTTTAGGACTGCTTAGCTACGAGCTTAGACAGATAAAACAGGAGATAAAAGCATCGAAACAACTTCGGCATTACTGGCCACTATCGTCACTGGTAAGCCCATTGCGGCCCGGGCCCGCCGAATCTTAGAAGTCGACCACCTCCATGCGAAACGGTTTTTTCCGCGATCCAGGGCTCAGCACGTTCGGTGTTAGATGTTGCTGGTTCTTGAACTGCAGCTGCTGGTTTTGCGCTGTCGACAGCGTAGTGCCGGGTTTCTTCGCCAGCATTTTGCCCATCGTTGGTGGCTCGTCTTCATCGTCCGAATCGCTCCGAACATTGACTGGCCCGCCGGGGGCAGGTCCGCTAAAATCGTCGTCATCGTCATCGTCATCCTGCGATTGTAGTAACATGGGAAACGAGAAAGTGAAAGAAGAGAAAAAGCATTGATTATTGTTCGAAACACACGTTATCTGTTACATTCCAATAAAACCTATTGGAAACCTGTTATTATAAAATAATAATTAAACCTATAATATAATAATATATGAATCGGAACAAGATGCACCTAAGGAAATAAAAAAACCATCAAAAATATATTCAACCATTCCTGAAGCCAGTGAACTGAACGAAAATTACATTGAATCGGCCTATTTTAACCCATAACCTTTTTTTAAATTATTGTACTAAAAATAAACATCATGGCATTTTAAAAATAGACTTTCCGGCATAGATGCATGAATTACACAAAAAAATTAAAACAAACAAAACAGAATAGAATACAGCATGTGAAAGGCTAACATTAAGCAAAACTAAAAGGCATGATGCATGAATTACACACAAAAAATTAAAACAAGCCAGACAGATTAGATTACAGAATGCGAAAGGCTAACATTAAGCAAAATTAAAAGGCAGCCGTAAACAGGGAAATTAATTTCGTCTACTGATAATTAAAAGAGGATAAGACGTTGAGAAAATAATAATAAGAGCTTGCTTTCACACATACAGTTAATCATATTCTTAGTCACTAACATAATTATTGAAGCCATTTAAACAATATTACTCATCTTAAAAATAACATATATTTTTATAACCACAATGCTCCATGTCTTACAAGCGCACATTTGACGATGAAACAACTTTACTAAAACGGATGGTGGAAAATAACTTGCACAGTATTTGGAGAACAATTTTAACTCGGACAATTGCAACTCAAATATTATTTTCAGTATGAAAGGTTCAAATGTAATGAGGCAAATAAAAGATATTTATAGTGCAAAAATAGACATAGTATTGCATATCCTAGAGAGTATTAACAGGGAAACGGCTAATGCGGACTCATATTTACCATATTGTCATTCGATTAGTAATTTCTTTTTGTTGGATGAACTGTTGAATGTTTTGCCTGCGCAACGTTAACGTGGCCAGTGCGTGTTTTTAATTCTATTTTGTATGTTTGGATGTACACTTTGTGATCCTGCTTCGCATTGTACGTCTTATTGGTTTAAACCTGCAGTTGTTGTGAAAACGGTAACATCATGCTCAAAACATGATGCGCCACTTTTGTTGAAAAGCTTCTTACTGGCTCTTTCTCGCTCTTGCTATCTCTTCGTTTTGTTTTGAAAACTGACACTTAGCGAATGCTAGTTGCTGTTAAATATTCTGTTTTAATTGATGTTCCTCTCGATGATGTAGTAGAAGCGTGCATACGTGCAGTTCCTTACGGCTTTGGCCTGTTCGGCCGTTGCAGACTTCAAGCAGCCGGCAGTTTGGTTTTGTGGAAGCTTTTTTGTTTTGAACAACCTAAATGTTCTTCCCTCAGCTTTTGAGAAGTCTGAAAATTCATAGGTACCGTTGGATGGCGCAAAATGGTGATCTAGTTATGGCCACTATTGTTTCATGATAGACCTTCTGGTGCCGGTACTGGTGATACTGGTGGTGACGAGCGTGGCGTTGTTACTGTTACCACCTGTATTGTTGCTGGGAGTGTTGTTGGTGGTAGGGTTTGTGCTGCCATTGCCGTAACTGACACTACCGGAGCTGGGTTTATTGTTCTTTCCGGGCGTAGACGTACTGCGCCTGCTAGCGTCATCGGTTTTCGTCTATAACTTTCAAGTAATAAACTCCATGTCAATGTCACTTTGGCGCTCGAGTAGCTACTACTACTGCTGTTATAGTACCACTTCTACTTGCTACTGCACGATCAGCATTTTTGTTTTGGTTTTATTTCGACATCGAAACATTCAATGAACAGGATCGGGGAATGCGGCAGTCAGGGAGCGATAGTGAGGCTGAGCTACAGTTACCTACGACACAGACTACGTTGGAACGATTAGGGACAGGGAGAGAATATTGTTGAGATGAACATGGCAGTACAATCACTGGCAAATGATGATGGTATGCGCTTTAGATGGTGATTAGAGTTTGCGGTGGCCACAGCTATAGTTTGTGTTTAGGTTAGTAAGGATTTATTTGTTTATTGTTTTGGTTTTCCTTATCCTCGATTGTTCTTTAACGCCTTTGGTGGTCAACGTTTTTTTTAAAAGACTGCGTTAAAAGACACTTTTAGTGTACCTCTCGAATATAGGACCGACGACGATGAGGGTGATACGTTTACAGCCAGAAGAAAAAGTTGTTTGAGCATGCAGCACGCCTGCGATGAGGTGTCTACAGAACGAGCCTTGGGCCCTTCGTTCGAGTTTCTAGCAAACGATTCCTAGTGAAGCAACCATCATGAGAAGGCGGGGCACTACGTATGTTTGAAATATGATCAGGGCCGTAGCGATGCGCAATGCTGCTAGTTTTTTTCGGCGCCGTTTCGGTATGCGATGTGAAGGATACATGTGTTTCGGTTATGTTTTAAATTGTTTCTACAAAGATCACTGTTTTGATAGTACGATCTTATGAGCGTATCTAAGATGAGAGAAATGCGAAAAGAGAAAGAGAAAGAAGATAAAGAGATAGGGAAGATTACGGAAAAAGAAGGTGTTTGAGGGAAGGTATGGAGGGGTAAAAATGTATGGATGAACATTTGATGCAATGACAAGGACACTGGCAGTGGAAGCAAAAGTTACCAACTAATATTGCATTTACGATCTACATTGTTTCGGTAAACGGTAAAACCCTCCTTAATGCCAACGGTTGAATGAAACTGGATTGGAACGAGTATTGGAACATACTTATACTATCTATTATTGTTTTGGGTAATGTAATATCAATAATGCCAAGCCAAATGCCAAATACCTTAAAGAAAGGATATGTCTTTCGAATTGAGGATCCTTTTGTTTCATGAAACACGTTGGCAAAGTAAAAAGCTTGCAATTTATTTTTAAAACATGAATTCATATCTAAGATACAAAGTAGGAATGTAATATTGTTAACAACTTTTTCCCATTAACCTGCATCTATTGGCGAATGAAACATTTAGATGACAGATAGTTGCGAGGCTTTTGTATGATTTAAATACGAGGCATTCTTTTTACACCATAAATGAGAAAGATACAGCCAGTACTGATGGATGAGTAGATGGATGACGGGAGGCGGAGCGTTCACATGTCTGAGGAAGTGTGTGGTGAACAAAGTATGGTAAAACTTACATCAAAATCTCCGATTGTGAAACGTGTAGCCGCCAGCGACTGTGGTGGTGGTAAATCGGGACTAACGACCTGGTTATGATCAACACCCATCCCAGCCCATCGTACGAGCGGCCGTTCGATTGGTAGTTGCGTTTGATTTCAATATACAAAAAGCGCCAGAAGCACAAGCGTACAAGGCCGGTTAGGAATGGTAGGAGGCACAGATTCACGCAACAGTTTTTCGATAAGCAATGTGATGATATGTGACAGATTTCGGTTTCGTTTGTAAAATGTTCGATAGATTTTCCGGAGGTCAACGTGTTCGGAACAACGAGCGAGAAATGAGAAAAAGATATTGCGAGATAGAAAGAGAAAGAGAAAGAAGAGAACATCGGGGTGTGGTGGATTAGTATAGATCAAATACTTTTCAGGTAAAGGCTTGAAATGAAGTAGTAAACATGGTGCGTTACGCAAATGTTGCTCAACAAGAATAAGATATAATATGCCTTGTTTTTTCTTCTCTTGTATACCTATATTCTAAAAATGATGTAACGATATTAGGCCCAATATTTATTTTGCCTAGTATTATTATTATTCTGATTTGAAAACGCTCTTTAACTCGACATGTACACACACGCACACACACAAGTACTTCTTACGGTCGGTTCAGCATAAAAAATATCAGTACTATGTATTCATTACTCTTACACAGAAACTAAAAAGCTACACGGATACACAAAAATGGCTTATGCTAAATGAAAGTGAGTTTAAATTTGGTAATGATGCAAAATGAAAAAAAATCGATTTCCTGGTTTAAGTTGGATCTCATGTCTTTCACACAATATTATCTACACCACCAAGAAACATTTTGTTATACGCAATACGCTCTTTAGTTTATATTAGACCTAGATAGAATTATTGAATACAATTAGCTCGTTCGTATGATTAACCATATTTTGTCTATAAACCAGACATTAATACCTACATGATCACGTTTTAAAAAATTCGTACGAAACAATACTTTTTATGTTGAAAAAGAAATATATCGAAGATATGACAAGTTTTCAGAAAAAAATAAAATCCAAGAGACTGATACTTACGTCATCCTCGTCGATCATTTCTTTCGTTGATGCTGTCGTTTCATTCCTTCGAATCGAGCCCTGGTGTATGTCAAGGTCAACCTTCAATATCTGGAACCGTCGCAGGAGGAATACCACCGGCATCGGCAGAACGCCGGCAATGATCATAGCGAGAGCGATGCCCATCACCCAGTTGGGGTATGACTTGTTTTCGACGATTCCCTGGGAGAAAGGTAGATGAATTTGTTACGAGAGCTCAATCGTTTCGCAAAGCGCTTTGAAGTCCAGAATAGCCCACATACCAGATCGCCGTTCCATGCACCGTAAGTTGGATTCCGCAGTGCCATCGAGAGTATGGAGGACACCAAGATACAACCCATGATGGCTGGGCCAATGTATCGCCAGGTCATCTGCCAGTAGAGACCAGGCCGGACGCCAGTCATTTGATAAATATCCTCTGTGAATCTTTATACAAAAAATGGAAGTAAAGAATGCAAGACAGTTATATGATGCATTGAAATGTTTTTTTGCAGCCGGAGCAGATTAATACCGCAACGTACTTTTCGTGTCCGTAAATGTATATTACGGCAATCATTTCCATTAGTGCAACCACCACAAGGCCGATCGTACCGGCGAAGGAGTCAAACATCTTGAGCCAATACTCGCCGGCACCAGTAGTAAATATCAATCCCACGGAGAAACAGAAGGCGCAAACGACTCCTGCACGGTTAAAAAATGGAGAGAATAATGTAGCGATAGGTTCGGTAGCTGACGTAATAATATCGAAATGGTAAATAAAGAAACTGATACAGTTTCTGATTACTCACCGGTGACGTACGGTTTACGAATCCTCTTGAAGATATCAATATCGAATATGGTACACAGCATACCTTCCAGGATGCCGATTTGCGACCCCAAGCCTAGAGAGAGCAGCATAGTGAAGAACAGCACAGCCCAGAAGGGCGAACCTGGAAGCTCGACGATGGCTTCGGTGAAGACGATAAAAGCCAGACCGGTACCTTCCGCAGCCTAAACAAATAAAAATAAAACTGTGAGCATGCTACTTCGTGTTGATTTCAATTAGTAAGCCAACACTCACACTGGAGAGCTGATCCTCTAAGCTGCACTTTTCGAACTCCCAGTCCTTGGCGATCGTGTCATTCAGTCCGGCCATAACGTGCTCGTACTCGCCGTTGTCCACGTTCATCGAAGGGAGCAGGTTATGTTTCACTAGAATATGTTTATTTCTGCAAGTAGACGAACCGGGTGAGTACAAGCTTCGCGGGTCCGGCGGGTTGCGGCCGGCTACCGATGACTTACACCTGGATACACCTCTCAACTCCTAACGTAGCCTTATAACCTAGGATGGCAAAGATCACGACGCTCGCGTAGATGGCGGTCACGGCGTTGCAGACCGACACCAGCAGCACGTCGCGGACGCAGTTGTTCTTCGGCGTGTTGTAGCTGCCGAACGCTATCAGCGAGCCAAACGCCAGCCCGAACGAGTAGAACACCTGTGTGGCCGCGTCTAGCCACACCGTCGGCTCGAGCAGCTTCTCCACCTTGGGCGTGTACATGTGCATCAACCCGGCACCTGCCCCTTTCAGCGTGATCCCGCGGATGAAGAAGATCGTCAGCACAATGTACGGGAAGAGGGAGGTGAAGTAAACCACCTTGCCCGAGCTCTGGATGCCCTTCATGACGATGAAGAACACCACGGTCCAGGACAGCATCAGGCAGAGCACGATCCACCACTTGAAGCCGCCGGTTTCGTCTATACTCGGCGCGGCGTCCAGCGTCGTCCGGTACCAGAAGTAAGCCGTTCCGGAAGAACGTTCGCACTCCTCGACATCGCTACCGTTTAATTGCGGGCATGTGGCCCAGGGCAATGGATACTAAACAACCGGGATGGAATATATTAGCTAACTCCGCCATTCTGATGCCCGCCTGCTGGGGAACTTACCCGGAAGCTGTTGAAAAAGTAGTAGAAGCACCAGGTAATGATCACGTTGTAGTAGATCGCCACGAACAGTGTGACGATACACGAGCTGATTCCGATGCCACCAAGCCAAGGGTGAATCGTGTTCCATACACCGAGCGCCCCGAGCCGCATCCGCTGGCCCATTCCCAGCTCGATCAGGAACAGTGGTATGCCCTCGAGAATCAACATCACCATGAACGGTATCAGAAAGGCACCTGGGGGAAGGAATTGTAGAACGAGATAGAGAATAGAAGCGCAAGTGTAAGTACCTGGCGGTAAAAGTTTTATCTTTTCTTTTGCATTCACTGAACTAGATTCGTCTAGATAATGCAAGTTGTCGGAACATTTTTTTTTTCTCTTATCGATTTCTCTACTCTGCCGCCCGTTCATAGAAACCGATAAGAAATTGATTTTGCTTGTTCGAATGTACATACATTGACCGAGAGTACTTTTATCAATCGAGATGTGCTGAGGGCGTGATCTGAAGTCGGGAACAAGTGTAACGTTGTCCAGGATGAAGAAAGAACCCATCTAGTTAATGAAGCTTTGAAGAATCCTTCAAATTGAAAAGATTCTCCTTACTTTGTTCACGATGCTTGAGATTTCTAACAACGGCGAAACATTTTTTTATTGCAGTTAGAACCATGTTATTTCTCGGTAGTCATTAAAGGCTATAATGTTCGTCGTGCGGCATTTTTCATCAACATCTGCATCGGCAAAGGCCTGAGGAGTGCACAGTTGATTACTAAGTTACAACGTAGTACATCCAAGCCAGGCTTGCCACTTATACCACTGTCCACAACGCCATACTTTCTCATAGTTTGTTTTAAATCACCGTTGCTTCCTCATTATTTGTTTGTGCAGTGAACTGTAGTCTGGCAACCCAAGGTAAAATGTTTGGGCAAAGAAGGTTCCGCAAAGTTCTTCGGAAAGGAAAAGTTTCCAACCGCACCGTACAGCTTAGCGATAGGGAAAAAGTCCAAATAATAGCCACAACGTCCATGGACCTGCGGCTGGTTTCTTTTCGCTTCGTTCCACGCACCGGTGGCAGGTAATGCGTCGGGGCAACCGTGCAACGTACGAACCGACGGTCTTTGGTGTATCTAGGAGGGGGGCTTTGGTTGGGATTAGCCTAGCTTTAGGCGCACTAATTGTTTGCCGTAACGCCGGACCACGATATGGTGCGCCACGTGTAGATTTGCCGACGGGGAAAACACCATCGCCACGGGCAGGTTAGCAACGTCGTGGATGTTTGTCGAACGGTTTTCCAGACGGCGGCCGATGGGCACGTTGGAATCGGATCGAACGTCCGTCAGTCCGGTGTGTTAGTTGGCTGTGGATTACGTCGTACCGAATGGCATGTCAGCAGGTTATTTATCTGCGGGGCTATCCAAGGGACCTGGTTTCCCGCTGCAAGGTCGTGCAATGGAAACCAATTTTCTTTCGTCCACTTATAAATAGAACTGCAAGAATTGAAAAATTCAACAGCCCTGTGGGAAGTCCATGAGTAACTGCATCATGCAAACAGCTGTCATGGTCAGAGTTTCTGATATAAGCTAGATTGAAAAGCTTTGCAATTCCGTTAAAGTGACTAATCTTCCCTAGAAATAAATCAAAACCTGCCCAACACGTCGTCTAGTTACAAGTGTTTCCAAAGCACCATATGCACTTTTCGAGTACATTCCGTTGTCGGCCAGAGGGTGAAGGGGATGCCACAATCTTCTTTATAAAGAGTATAATTCATGCTCGTTCATGTGGCGCACAATACAACTGAATTAGTACATGTCCGTTGCTGTTTTGGCTTTATATCGGTCAAGAGTATAATTTCCTCAGATCCATCTGCTTGCTGATTGTAGCATGAGTGGATACACTTAAAAAGACTACATTCGTTTTATGACGACCGGCTCGAAGTATATTATAGAACAGCTGTACTGTAAGAACAATTTCAATACATATAAAATGATTAATATGAGTTGAAAACTAAGAAAAGTCTGCACGAGGATGAATGTACGCAGCTACAAGGTTTATTAAACCTTTTCCAAAGTAAATAAAATCGTTTATATTTCATTTTCCAAGTAGCCGAAACGTATGGTTTTATTTTAAAGCCTGATTTGATAACCTACGTTTGATTTGTTACTCCCATAATTATGCTTTGAATGAGAATGTTCTGGTATGAAAATAAAATCTGACTAACGCAACTAAACAATTATTTGGCTACTGTTTATTGTTGTGGTCGTTGTAATATAATAGTTATGTAAAAAAATGCATTGTAGTAATCGTTCCAAGATAGCATTCAATACAAATCTATCGTCATTATTTCATCAGCACGTTGTGTCGCCGTGCAGTAATTGCAGTTCCTAGTAATGTTATTGCAAGAGTATATTTTGTGGTTAGTAACCTTAATTGTGAGGATGTTTGAGAATTTTCAAAAAGTAGTTGAAATGATTGGGCTTAATTTTTTTATTGCTGATCAGAAACTAAAAATATAAAATAAAAACTATACAATTACATGCCACTACGATGTGCTTCGTAAGCGAGAAAGGCAGCAGTAACTGTGTCGAACCATATGTTGAGCAAGTACGTTCTTTTTTATGGATCGATGAGGCGGTCTGAAGCTACGACATAATAAAAAGCCACGGTACATCGAATAAAGATAAAACATTCAGACATTTGCCCTTCATTCATTCTCATCTTTTGAATGGTCTGTGATTCATGAAGCTGGTGCTTCAACGTGCAAGCCGCAAGGAATCGAAAATAGCACACTTGCAGTTTGCGAACGGCTTCAGCGTTTAATTTAACGAAACAAAGCTGACCAAATTTGTGGCTGAACTGTAAATCATTCAAATGCACGAGCAAAACGTGCCCATAATGACAGGAAATATTTTAAGCCGGAGGGAACACCCCCAATAGTAAGATTGGCATAGTTGCATAGCTGCGCGCCAGGCATTTGATGCCATTGTCTCCAGCGATTTCCATTCCAGCGAAGCTCAAAGTCCACCCTAGTGTATGACTGGCCGTCATGCAAAATCTGACGTTCATTCTTCTCACTTACTAAGTGGCAAGCTATTTTTGCCACATGAAGTAGTTTGTACAACTTGCCGGGTTCAACGTGATTGATATCTAATTATACTGCATGGCTGAGTGGTGCGCAATTTTATGCTGCAGATTTTACACAGACCAGCTGAAATGAGCCATTTTTAAATCGTAAAAGTTGCCTCTCTTGTAGCAGCTTACAAAAGAAGGGAAAACTGAGGGTAAGCAATATATGCATGTTTAAAATAAAGTGACAGTAAGCAAAAGATTCCATTAACCTTATTTGTATGGATCAAATTATGAATAAAAGAGTGCACAATTTTTGGTTGATACTTTAGTATGAGAAAACAAGATGAAAAAAGAGAGAACTTGTAAAGCCACTCATTAGGTGAGTATATGGCTATTTCCGATAAAGTCTCGTCTACAAAACATGTACTACCACATTTTATGAACCCATATTTTTATACCTGAAGAATTTTACATCGAGCTTCAACAGCAATGCAATGGAATAACTCTATGGTCGTGACGAACGTAAATCGTTCAGTGTATTTTAGACAGTATGTTAAGAGTCGGAATCGTGCTCTTTTTACCATGTGCTCCATTTGGCAGCCACTGAGTTTGGCATGGGGTGACCTCGTTCACACATTCCAAAAAATTGCTCTTAAATTTCCCTCTGTGAACGATGGAAATTCACCAGGGAGCTGCGCTAGGATGCACCGGATTTTGCAATATGGGGCATTGCATTCATGCCCTAGTTTAATGCATTTACTGTGATTTTTTATGGCTCTGCCACTTCCATACATACGTCAAGATCAAGTGCATCGTCATTTTCCCGGTTAGATTGCAGGTGTCATGCATCGGGGGCGCCACACCGCACGTTTCCTGCGAACCTGTTTCCTCTTTTCCCATCGTCCTGAAGCGGGTAGGTAAATTGATGTAAATGTTTCCTTTCTACCGGACCGTGCGGTTATGACGGGTTGTTTCGTAACACGGGCGCCTCACGAGGACGTTACAGCCAGTACAACCGGTAACTTATGTCCGCAAACGTGCCACCTGCCAATCACTGTTGACTGTTTGTGCCCGGGGTTGCATTTCTGCCTGTAGGTCATCAATGCCTAGGGCACCGTGTCACGCAATCCTTTCGTCTGCCTGCCGATGGGGTAAAATGCTATATTTTCCACTATTCTCCATTTCATCCTCACCAAACCCTCTCCCCCCCCAAGCCTAGGGGCGTGGGTCTAGGGAGAGTTATGGGGAGAGGGAAGAAGCGTGGTGTAATCCTTTCTCCGCGGTATGTTTCCCTTTCTCTTTTTTCTGCACCTGCCAGTGCTAGATAGAGAGCGGACCAAATCATGATGCAATTGCAATCGATCGAACAACGCGCGTCGTGAACCCTAGGTTCCATAATTTCTCGGTCGATTGATCGATTGCACGGACGGGCGTAAAAGGTTGAGTGATGGTGGGTCGCCTGTTGGTACAGCTGATATTATAGAGGAGTGAGTCGGTGAGTCGGAGTTGGCGCCACGCTAGTGATTCCTGCTAGCATTTGACTTATTCCCTATTGTTTGTGTGAATGCGACATAGTTTATCTCTTCGAAGCGAAAGTTGGCAGCTGTTTTACCAGCTCGGAATGGATAACGTCAAACGTTTTTCAAATGTACTGTTACACACGTTCAACTCAATAACGTGGTCGACCGTGCAATGCCGGCGCACCGTAACGCAAGGTAGCGCCGTGCTCTGACAATTACATGCGACTGTTTTGTGGTCTCCTCGAGACACATGCCTCCCAATGGTACACTACATACTATGTTTCCACATTAGCTAAACAATTACGTACGCGAACCAGACGAGCGTGTGACACATACCTACAATTAACGTGAGCAACCTTCCTCCCTCGCGCACACACACACACATGGTGTCAATCGATTGGCCTGGTCAGCTCGTTACCATCCGTCCGCTCGCTGCTTCGTTGGCAGTATAATTGCGGCCGGCGCGAATGGACCAGTGGGGCGCGCCGTTCGGTGGGAAAATGGTGGATCTACTCTCTAGGTCGGACGGGCCGCGCGCTTGCAACATTTGCAAATTAATCAATGAACCGTGCAGCGACATGTCACCGATGCCGTGATAGAGACGATTGGCCACACACGGCCAACCCGCACTGATTGCACTGTGGCCTGAACTTGAACTTCGATAAGCGCACGCGGAAGGCGTCATGTGATGGTGGTGGTAGTTTTGGCTAACCGCAACGCCACCGAAGGCGGCCGACTGACGCGATCTGCTGACTGACAGATCGACCGGACGATTGAATCGAAGGTGAGGGTGTGCGCAACAATTCAAGGTCCATCGGAAACGGCCGGGCGACGAAACAGCGTGAGCAATGGAGGCGCCTGGCTGTTTGATGATCTTTCAGCTAACACTTTTCTACTTTTAATTTTTAACTTTTACTTTTTTAATAATTACTTTTCTAAGACCTGTAAAAAAAAACCTCTCCATTCTCCGTAAACATTCAGCGTCAGTAAAACACGAAAAATCGAAAACCAAGGTAAGTCAGATTGCTCTACCGAGCGTTTCCTATTTGAAAACAATAAATGAGGTATTTTCTAGAATATGCTTTGTTATAAATAGATAATTTTTTTAAACGCGATCAATTTTTATGATTCTTTTACACCACGCCCGTAATTTAATTTGAACATAGGACAACTTAAAAAAAAACGGACACAAAGGAGGTGCCTGGCTTTGATGATTTTTTATAAACATAAAACATACAAGGAAAATCGGTAGATAAATTTTTTGTGTCGTAACATAGGTGCTGAGATGGTCCTCGGATATTTAAACTGCGGGTATCTTTGACGAAGGGTTTGGAAAATAATTATTTCCGATTCTAACGGAAGATGGAAATAAAAAATAGGATACAATTATTTTAAACGCGATTCGAAAATAATTATGATTCTAACACGCTTCTGTGAGACACTTTTAAAATACCTTCTTTAATCAAATCCCAGACCAAAGTTGAGATACTATTAAAAGCTTTGCAATCTATTTTGAAAACAGTATCAACTTCTTCACCGCGTTTGGTAGAATGAGTCGTTCAGCTGTTGGCTACCATCTGTAGCAAAACTCATTAGAATAAGGTCGATGCCACTGAACGGTAATAAACAAGCCGACAACCAATGCCTCGATGACAATGAATATAACGCCGTAAACTAGAGCTTCTCATACCATCCGCCGCCGCGAACCGCGGGAGCTAAAATAATCAAATTGTCGTTTGGTGCCATTGTCGGCCCTACACATTAGCGAT
Organism: Anopheles atroparvus; assembly: GCA_914969975.1. NCBI lineage: Eukaryota > Metazoa > Arthropoda > Insecta > Diptera > Culicidae > Anopheles > Anopheles atroparvus. The sequence goes on along the minus strand of CAJZCY010000004.1, from coordinate 29,521,718 downwards.
CGTAAACATCTCTAGCTTGGTGGTGTGTTTGTGTATATGGGTGGAAGCTTTTCGTTCAAGACAGATTCGATTAAACATTGGTGAAGATTTATCGATGAAGGATAAAAGAACAAACCGCATCGCAGGGTGATATATTTTGTTTGATCGATTTGCGGTGATGTGACCGAGTCAGCTGATGGTTGGTTGCAGAAAAACTCGTTTTTTTACATGAGTGCTTTTTCTTTGTGTGTATTTTACGTCTTTCGGGATGCATTATTTGAAACTAATTTTTTATTTTGTTTATCAAGCAGGAGCTTGCTGAAGCAGTTTTAAACACTCTGTTTGTTTTTGCATGTTATAATTCGGATGCAGTCCTAACAATGTTGACAACACTAGTAAGAGGATGCAAAGATACTATAAAATAACCATTCATCTGAAACAATCTTTGGTTCTCTACTTGTGCTTTGTTTGTTCTTATTCAGATGCAGACCTAGCAATTGTGACTTAGTTTGAAGATGTTACTGCAGACATCGAATGTACGGCTAGAACATTAGTTTAAAAATCCATGCTTCCAAACATTTGCTGAAAAATCTACCTTGTAATGGTTGCGACGAACTCGCGTTGATCGGTGTTTAATGAATCTATTAACCTCTGTCCGTAACCATCTCCACTCGGGTAATTGACAAATTTGACCCTGACATGCGAAAAAGTGCTAGGAAAGAAACTATGAATCGGTGTGTTTAACCAACGCGGCAAAGCTAGGACGTGTTGGCCTAGAATCGAGCCATGATTAAACTTTGGTTCACTTCAACTCCGGCCGAACGCGCTCGCTATTGCGCATGGTCTGAACTACGTTCTGCCTCCGCCTCCGTTTGGGCTGTAAAGTGACCGCCTGTTGTCAGTATCAATCGAAATGTAGACCAATGAGCGCTGATTGAACCAAATGCCCGTAATTGATACGGTGCAGTGTGTGCGCAAAGACAGTTGCAATCGCGCGATACAATCGTGGTAGCGTAGCGATCGATAATAAATTAGCGACAGTCGCCCGCGGTTGCTTTTACCTCGGATCGCTCGTAGCACGGGAAATTATTGCATAGATTGAAGACGGAAGTTTCACTATTCTCCGACGCGATGAATCAATTACATCGCACGTACGCAAATAAACATTTACGCACTAACCAATCGTGCGAGTCAGTTGATAGGTTGTTAAAAAAAACACCATGAACATGTTGTACATGTTTATCTCTCGATATACAAATCATCTAAATAACCAAACTAGTTAATTTAGCATGTACAGAGATGCATTTGACGTAATTGCTTTCATAAAAAACGATGTTTTAGGTTGTGGTATTCAAATAAAAGGTTTTTCGTTGATTGTAATATTCAGCCAAACAGTGGATAATATCATATTCACAAAATGGTAACATAATTATCTGGTTTAAAATGAATTAAAAACCATTATGCTTCTTTTTTTTTATTCAATTTTAATCCTTGCTATAACGTTCGTTCTCTCTTGCATTATATGCAAGAGCATTTGCATTTTTTTTAATGCAATTGCAAACATGCAGGAATTTAGGTTGGCAAGCAGAATTTATGAACGTCAATCTTGGACATGGTTTCAATTCGTTAAATTGAAATGGATAAAAGGCTCGGTTGTTACTCCCGTCATGACATGAGAATAGGAAAAGTGAAGAAGAAAATAAAATAAACCAGCTAGCCCTTTCGGTGTCAGTTCACTTGCCAAATTTGACTGTCACTGTCTGCCTGAAATCATGCCAAATCGAGCCCTAACGGCTGTAAGCGGAGAATATTAACCCGGATTTCCGTAGAGTTTAGTGGGTTGCCCTTTATAGCAGTTCGGTTTCAATCGGCATGTGCAAAAGGATAAATAATCTCCCAACAGCTTTAATCAATAATTTATCACCCCGACGTCGGGAATATCTGACTCGGAACTTGTTTTTGCAATGGGATCGAGTTAAATTGCACAAATGGGCCCAAGCGCTAACGTACAGGGAAATGTGGGAAATGGTAAGGTAGCGTTAGTGGGAATGGGTTAGACGCCGCGGTAGGGCGTTGGAAGAGTGCACCGAGCGAATCTGACCAACACTTACCTCCGCCGTTCTGTTGGCACAGGTACGGAAACCGCCAGATGTTACCGAGCCCGACCGAGTAGCCGATAATACTGAGGAAAAACTGCATCTTGCCGGACCAGGCCGCCCGATCCGGGTCGCCGTCGGGCAGGGCCCCGGCGCCATCCCGCGACCCGATCGAGTTGCGGTCCGGGGGCGACAGCATGATCGTGACGCCGTGCGTGCCGTCGCCGCGGGCACGCGTGTTGAGCGGTGCCATCTCGTGCCCATTGTTACTCCGTGGGCCCGGCACCCCGTCCACCTTAGTCGTCATGTTCGCTGGGCGGGTCCGTTGGTAACCGCTGTCTTGGCTGTGGATCCGTCGTGCACCACTTTACGATGTCACGCTTCGAGTGCCGATCCAATGTCACGGTTGCGCGGGGACTGCGTTGCCTGGGACTGCCGTAGGGCTGTGGGCAGGAAGAGAACCAAACAGTGGCAGTTAATAATCACGTTATACGAACATCGGCTCGATCTCGGTTGAGATGGGAACGGCGCATCATCACGAGAGCTCTGCCACGAAGAGCTCTGCCACTTCGCACATGTACGTGAAACACACGTTTTGTGACAACCAGTTCTGGACAGTTGACAGGTCCCTCCAATAGGAATATTTGAAATGCATATTATAATTAACTACATAGTTTGCATGGCTTCAACGAGTTCTAGAATTTTGAATGCGATAAAAAATAATCGCTCATCACCAAGAAGTAGAAATCTCATCAAAAAGTAAGAATGAAAAGCATTGACGGTAACATTATTGAAGAGAGTTGGCAGCCACTCAATCATACTACAGTATAGGAAGGCTTTTTCACTTATCACTTATCTACTGCTCAAAGCACCAGTGCTCACAAACAACTCTGAGACATGGATTTAGTCCAAAAAGAATGAACTCTTTTGAGCCGCTCGGCAAGCTAAATGCTTCGCTATAACGAAGAGATCCAAGAAATATTTTGGATCCATCGAGTAAATTATCCTCCGAAGGACAAAATACACATTCGGTCGACCCAAACTGAGATAGAAGTAAGCATTGAGCATAACTCATGAAAAGTATGAATTATGTAAAGAAGTAAAATGGAAAATCTATGTGTCACTTCTGTTGGCTAGCAGGAGCCACAAGGAGGATTGAAATCGGTATGTATTGCACAAGTATTGTGGAATTTATGGACCAAACATTCCATCGGAGACTCTTATTTTTAATCTCATACATATCTGGTGAAATTAAATTATTGAAACATTTTCAATGCACTTATCAATATCTGGCTAATTGGTCGAAACGAACGCCCACTAGGGTATAAAGAAAAACAATTGGAGCACGAAACTACTTGTTAGTCATGCTGGTTCAAAGATGGCGTGTCTCATTATATTGATATCATTATCACCTAATCACTTTTCGGCATGAGCGGTGCCGGGGACCATTATCGTCGTCGTGCAAATAGATCTAAAGCCAAGAAAGATCTGCAGGGGAAGGAAACGCAGGAAAAAAGTGTGCAAAGGCTTGCAAGGGATAACGTACACCCTCGTGTGGAGGTATAACTGGCACTTTCGCGTTCCCTGGTGCCTACCATTGGCTAACGTCTCCGTCTGGGCTCGTTACTGTTATTCGCGGTCCGTGTTTTAGAGGTTGTTTTTCTTACTGCCGTGAACGCCTCTTGTATCCTATATAAGGATATCCTATCTTGTTTTCGAGTGGTTGTTCCATGTTTCGTCAACGTTAAAACGTCGTGTGCCATGCGCCACGGATCAAGGCGGAAACTGATGTTCCATGTGCTGTGTGTCTGCTTTTTTGCGATAGGGAGAAGAGTTTTTTGCGAGTAAAAAGACGAAAAAATGTTCAAAAGTGCAGAGAACAGCATTTTCAAGACGCTATGCTTCGGGCCATTGTTTGGCACCGTTTCGCAGACGATGCTTTCCTTACGATCCTTTTTGTCAAGCAAACCCAATGGTAGAACTATCATGAACTTATCCCGTTTTCCATTGAAGCGCAGGACTGTATACGGCAGCAAGGCCATGAGAGCAAAGCTTAAGGCGGATTTTTTTTTTTGTATAGGTACTGCGGCCATTCTGGGTTTTGTGAAATATATAGTTGTGCCTTCGCAAGACGTGACGTCTGAAAACTATAATTTAAAATTTAAAACGTTTTAAGGGGATTATGTGGATATGACGAGCGAATACCAAATTTAATATAACATGCTCTTTGTGATACTTGAAGGAGCATACACGTTATTAGTTCAATTTCCACCAACAGCCTGTTATCTCTTTTTCACAATTTAATAAAGTTTAAAAAAAACTTGAGTACACAACAACACTGTTGCGATCGAAGTCCTTAAATATGTCTTGTTTTTTTGTTAATAGACCTTAAGAATACGTTTATAATAAGTTCACTATTTTTATTGCGAGGGGGTGAAAAATGGGTTTCTAAAATAGTAAAACTGACAGTAAACTTTTCGGATTTATAACACTTACCAAGCAACTGACTGCCTTCCGTTTGATTTTCTTTAGCTCTTTTTGTTATCTCCTTATTTCTGAACACGTCCGTTCACTTTAGTGTGTATTATACGCACATTTATCAGTCCATGCAAACACTTCACACAGACTTGTACGCACCGTAATCTGGCAACTATGTTACAGTACTCGAATTTTAAACACGCCACAAATTGCAAACTTTTGCTGTTGTATTCACTATTGGAAAATTAAGCTGCGACACTAGGTGGGAAAAGGTTTAAACAGAAATACTTGAATTATCCATCTGCATTCCGTAACGATGCACCACGGTTTCACACTTTGTTAACATTGATTTATTTATGATTGTCCCAAAAACTTTCACCGGTGCGGTTTGTCGGCTTATAACGTGTGAAATGAACAGATGAAAATATTTCGTACACGTATTGGGGTATGGGGTGTGTGGTCGCTGGAAATAAAATGGTTTAAAACCACAGCATGGCCACGACTCCATCAGGTGAACGCAGTGCAGCATTAGAATACTGGTGCTGTACAGGCCTGGCCATGGCACATGAAAAGGACGAAAGCGCTAGCCGGGCATGGACAGGTGAAGCAATTTCTTTCGATGAAACTGTTTACCCAAGGTTTACCATATCTATGATTCTATGGCTTCTATGGCTTCTATGATTCTTGTTTTGTAACGGGTTGGATCCGACGCCTCTTGAAGGCTACTATAGGCTCTCCTCCCCAACTCCTACTCAATACGTCCGCGACGTACAGAACGGTAACTTGTCGCCTAGATATCCAAGCTTGGGTACACGGGGAAACCCACCCCCTTGGGCGGATGGGCAGCAAGGCTGAATTGAGAGGGGGAATGGGCTGCTACATGCTAGCAGTTCATCCTCGAGCGTCGGTTCTCCATGTTAGGAGCGGCTCGAACCAGCGTCTGTTCCCCATGTTAGGGGCGGCTGTTTTTCCTGTCCTGGCATCCTACGGGACGTAAAACAACTAGGATGCGTTGATCCACCGACGAGATAGGAGGCGGGGGGAGAGGCCTTGCAAGCCACCCCCTGTAATATTGCAACGAATAGACACCATGAAAAATTACCGATTTGGACCAATCATGCCCGACCCACGCAACGGAAAAAGGACTATTGGAAACGGGGATTGGAAACTCGGTACATGGAACTGCAGGTCTCTGACATCACCCGGGAGTACCAGAATACTCACAGACGAAGTGAGAGCCCGCGGCTTCGGACTAGTAGCACTTCAAGAGGTTCGCTGGAAGGGAGTCACGGAGCGTCGCTACCGCAGCGATTGCATGATCTACCAGAGCGGTGGAGATAAGCACGAGCTCGGTACGGCGTTCCTTGTTATGGGTGCTATGAGGAAGCGTGTGATCGGATGGTGGCCGATCAACGACAGGATGTGCAGGTTGAGGATACGTGGCCGTTTCTTCAACCTGAGCATTATAAATGTGCACAGCCCGCACCTTGGGAGCAGCGATGACGATAAGGATGCCTTCTATACGCAGCTGGAGAGGGAGTACGACCGCTGCCCACAACACGATGTGAAGATCGTCATCGGGGACTTTAATGCTCAGGTCGGGCGGGAGGAGGCTTATAAACCAACGATTGGAAGCTTTAGTGTCCACCAGCTAACCAACGACAACGGCCTCCGGCTCATAAACTTCGCATCCTCGAGGCACATGAACATCCGTAGCACCTGCTTCCAGCACAAACCTCGTTTCAGCTACACCTGGAAATCACCCCAACAGACCTACTCCCAAATAGACCACGTTCTAATAGACGGAAGGCACTTCTCGGACATCATCGACGTACGGACGTACAGGGGCGCAAACGTCGACTCGGACCACTTCCTGGTTATGGTGAAGCTACGGCAGAAGCTCTGCGCTGTAAACACTCTGCGTCACCGGCCTACCCCACGCCTAAACACGGATCGGCTGCGGACACCTGCTGTTGCCGAGGGATACGCGTCAGCGCTTGGGGAAGCGCTACCGGACAACTACGCGACCGCCACAATGTCCCTCGATGACCACTGGCGTATGGTGGAGCAAGTCATCAGCAGCACAGCCGAGCAGACACTAGGCCACAAGCCACGCAACCAGAACAAGGAGTGGTTCGATGACGACTGCAGGCGGGCACTATCCGAGAAGAACGCAGCGCGCGCCCGAATGCATCGGCGCGAAACCCGTCAGAACGTGGAACACTACAAACGACTGAGGACCCAGCAAAACCGGCTCTTCGAGAGCAAGAAGCGTCGCTTCGAGGAGTCGGATGAGCAACTGATGCAGCAGCTTTCTCAGTCGGGAGATTCTCGCCAGTTCTACAGGATGTTGAAGAAGACACGAGGCGGCTACACGCCTAACGTCGCTATGTGTCGAGACGAGGAGGGCAACATTCTGACGGACGAGCGAGAGGTGATCACAAGGTGGAAGTGCTACTTCGACGGGCACCTGAACGGAGCGGAATCAGGGGAGTCCAGCGACGGCGCAGGCAGAATAGAGCAGCACATTAGCCTGGAAGTAGATGACGATGTGCTCCCACCATCCTTGGACGAAGTCACTAGTTCCATCAAGCAGCTGAAGCAGAACAAAGCAGCTGGTAGCGATGGGCTGGTGGCAGAACTGTTTAAGATGGGTTCGGCAGAGCTTGCTGTCAGTATGCACCAGCTAATTGTGAAAATTTGGGACCAGGAAAGGATACCGGAGGACTGGAAGCTGGGTGTCATCCACCCAGTGTACAAAAAGGGTGACAGGATGGACTGTGCCAACTTTCGAGCCATCACAGTCCTCAATGCTGCCTACAAAATCCTTTCCCAAATTCTCTTCTGCAGACTCGCGCCCCTTGCTACAGATTTCGTCGGAAGCTACCAAGCTGGATTTGTTGGAGGCAAATCCACCACCGACCAGATCTTCACTCTACGGCAGATCCTCCAGAAGTGCCGAGAGCACCAGATCCCGACGCACCACCTCTTCATCGACTTCAAGGCAGCCTACGACACCATAGACAGGAAGGAGCTATGGAGGACCATGCGGCAGTACAGCTTTCCTGAGAAGCTGGTACGGCTGTTAGAGGCTACAATGGAGGGGGTGCTGTGTAAGGTGAGGATTTCGAACTTGCTGTCGGATCCGTTCGAATCTCACCGGGGTCTGAGGCAAGGTGATGGACTTTCCTGCCTTCTATTCAACATCGCTCTGGAAGGTGTCATGAGAAGCGCGGGGTTCGACATCCGTGGCACGATTTTCACCCGTTCACTCCAATTCCTCGGCTTTGCGGACGACATCGACATCATCGGGCGGAACACCAGGACGGTGTGCGAGGCGTACACCCGACTGAAACGCGAGGCCGCAAGGATTGGACTAATGATCAATGCGACGAAAACGAAGTACCTGCTCATCGGTGGCTCTGACAGTGACAGAGTCAGGTTGGGGTGCAGTGTATCAGTGGACGGCGACGAACTCGAGGTTGTGGAGGAGTTTTGCTACCTCGGAACTGTCGTAACTTCGGACAACAACGTGAGCTGCGAAATCCGGAGGCGCATTGTTCAGGGGAATCGTGCCTACTATGGGCTTCACAAACTCCTTAGGTCCAGGAGGCTGCTCCCCCACACGAAGTGTGCAATATACCGCTCGCTGATAAGACCGGTCGTTCTCTATGGGCATGAATCTTGGACTCTGCTCACGGAGGACGCCAACGCGCTCGCAGTCTTCGAGCGGCGCGTATTCCGGTCTATTTTTGGCGGCGTGTGCGAGCAAGGCGTGTGGCGGAGAAGGATGAACAACGAGCTGGCTGAGCTATACGGTGAGCCGGACATCCTGACGGTGGCGAAGGCCGGCAGGATTCGTTGGATGGGGCATGTCATGAGGATGCCGGACTCATGCCCCACCAAGAAGGTGCTCACCAGCGACCCGCCCGGCACGAGACGACGAGGAGCTCAGCGAGTTCGGTGGATGGACCAAGTGGAGCAGAACCTGCGAGATATCGGATGCGACCGGGGATGGAGAGTTGCAGCCATGGACCGAGTATCCTGGAAAGCGATTGGTGACCAGGCCATGTCAGCAAGACGTGCTCAACCGTGAGCGGGCCAGTTAAGAAGAAGATTCTATGGCTCCTCATGCGGGTTCCAATATAGGGGCACGTTTTGCAAAGGCTAGCTGGCGAGGATTGGAAAAGGAAATCGATAAAATTGTGTGCTGTGATACGAGATCTTTCACTCGCCAGCGGGATGTCGGCTGCGCTCCAGTGGAATGGAACCGCACCGCAGAACACTTTCGACGTCCGTCCATTAGTATTTGCGATCGGAAAATTTGCAAATCGATTGACACGGCTGCAAACGGAACGTGGTAAAAGCACAGGATGTTCCACGGCACAGCGGGAGCGGTAGTGTTGGTAGCACTTTGGGGTAAATGCATGGATGGTTTGTTTGTGCACAGTGCTGCTTTTTGTTGTTGATATTATTGGAAACGCAAAGATGCCATACTTGTGGTCGGTGTTTCCGTCCTCATCTGGCGTTGCGGGGGAGGTCAAAGCTTCTACACCGTATTCATGCTGCATCCGGCGGTCGTTGCCCCTATGCTCCCCCGGGGGCTTAATGGTGAACTGATATGCATGCGGAGGAGGAGAGGATAGTAGGATGGGGTATGTGGGTGAGAAATGACCCTTGACCAATGACGCACTCTAACCACAGCAGAATCGAGAGGACGCTGTGTAATGTTTATTTCCTTTTCAATAAACATTGCTAAAAGCGTTACGAGAAAAATGGAATGACATTTTCTGGGGTACATCCACCTACGCAAAAAGATCCTGGTACTGTCTGGAAGCAATGATAGCAATTGGCCGAGCGTACTGTATTTTATTCAGTTTGTCACGACTGAAACTTTTACTTTCATTGCTGATGGAAAGATTTAATAAATAAAATGCTAGCAAATATGTTTTTGTATGCCATAAATTATGTTTTGTAAGAAAACTTCAATACTCTTATGGGATGCTCCTAAAGTGTGTCAACCCTTAGGCCAATTAATTATAAACGTATCAAAATAGCCTTTTTGACGAGGATGAGTAACTAACAAATTAAGGATTATATGAAGACTAGCTGGCCCGACGAACTTCGCCCGTCCAATATTTATGATTTCATGAAACCAGGATTTTCTTGTAATTTTCTAATCTAAAACCAAGTAGTTTTATGGTATTGTAAATCATTGATGCAGATTGAATAACTGATTGAACTAACTAATTTCAAATGTACAGATAAGCCGGTTTTCCAGAGCGTTAACACGCCACATATAGCTGGTCATGTGAAAAATATGGCATTTCAAGATTTATGCTACACACTTCCAGCGACTGATGAAAATTGAATACGCTTAAATTGAAATGGCATATCGTTGGAACTCAAAGGAATTCTCGGAGTTAAACATGCTGCCATTTATAAGTCTCTATCACATTGTTCGAAAGCTGTGTCACATACAGTCATGTTCCATACTCAAATACTCGAAATTTAGAATTTTCTAATTTTCCAGCTTTTCTTGCGGAATTTTCCAATTTTCTTTATTCCTAAACCTTTATTGGGCAAAAAATAAACAAATTATCCATAGACATCATCAAGATTGGTCCAGACGTTTTTGAGTATTAGCGTTTTTAACAAACATACATCCATGTTTATATTTATAGATTTACATGTACATTTTGATTTCGTGGTTGTTTCCATTTTTCTCATCCCTACATTCTGAGAAGTGCAACCATAGCACAACATGCACAAGTAAATACAAATTATATACTTTTTAAATGATTATATTTTTCATAATTTTCATTCGCACAGACATCATTTGTCATTTCCCATCCTTAAGTTGCTGGCACTAATGCAGGGCTAGGTTGTGAAATTGCGTTATGAGCGGTTGCTCTACCTTTTCACCAACTTTCATCGGACCTTTTAAGTCACGTTGTTTGTTGATATTCCGAAGATAAAACAGAACTTCACATGCGTGTTGCTGAAGCAACACGTGCGAGCACTGTTTGACCGGAAAGGCAATAGAGGAAAAGGAAAGCCTATATGGAGCTGCGCGCAAGCGTGTATTGGTTCTCCGGCACAGAAAGATTCCAGGATAATGTTTAACGTCAGAAAAGTTCGTTGTTCTGACGTTGAAATATCTTGAAGGTTTTTTTTTTGTATTCGAAGCTTAATATGAATGTAGCGGAACATGGACGCACGGTAGGATAATAAATTGCCTTTTGTTATAAGAGCCATCCTAGTTGGTACCTTTATTCGAACAAAGGTCAGGGTATTTGCGTTTTCGAAAGGTCTATAGCACAAACGATGGCAAGATGCTGCTGAACATCGAGATAAAATTGAAAAAGCGTAAAAAAATCAGCATAAGACCCCTTTGCTTTTAACGCACACATACAATTGGTACCTATGGTAACGCACATAGGAGTGTGTTTCTCCATGCAAACATAAATTGCGAAGCAAAGGATAGGAAGAAGGGTTGCCGCGAGCGAAGAAGTGGCGGTTCATTTGATTCTCCCTTCTTCGACGATTTTTGTTGTGGGGTCAGGAAAAAAGTTTGCATTCCATTTTCCTGCCCCCTGCAAGTGTGCGACCGGCTCAATTAACATAGGGTACCTTTTGCAAACCGCGGACACGGTGGAAATGAGTTTGCAACATGTCTGATTAGGATAGGCTTCGGAAGATCTACCGCACTTTGCAAATAAAAAGGGAGTGGGGAAACCGACAAACAGACGCAGCTGCGGAAAGCGAAAGAAAAATTTACTGCCAAAAAAAACGTCACTATTTTTGGAACATTGCTGGCAGAAAATATCATTTTCTTGGCCAACTGCCATCGCTACCGCCGATGCGCGGACTTGGGCTCGGTTAGGAAACGGAAAATTTGTCTTCCATCCGCCCGGCATCGGTAACGATTTTACTATAAATTGTTTTTCACTCTCATGTCTGTGTATGCTAATCTCTCCTTCAGCTTGTCTGTTTCCTTTTTGGCAACGGTCCAGCCACCACTGGAGCTTCACAGCCTACTTCGGTCGAAGCAAACGGCGCTCGGAAAATTGATATTTTTATTCGATAAATTCTGTCGTTTGGTGTTCGCAGCAAAAAAAAAGAAGCAAAAACCAAAAAGACACAGACAGGTGACATGGAGGGCAGATATACATACAACACATTTCAGATAGGCATTTCATATGCGAGCATAGCACGAATTCACCGTCTCATCCTTCCTTTTTTTTATTCGCACTTTAACTAATTCCGTCACAGCTGTCGGAGGGTTTTGGAGTTCGTGGTCACCGTCCAATTGATGTGTAGCATGCCAGTTTTCTTTTTATTACACTTCTTTTCCCAGTTCCCCACGAAAAGGAAGAAAGAACGGCAAGGCACACGCAACTTCGACAAACGGTCTTCTCGCTTCGATCGTTTGCTTCGTCGGTTTTTCTTTATTTTGGGGGAAACTTTCTGCGCATAACGCATTTGGGTAAATTGGTTACATAATGTAATCAGCGGCTTTCTGAACGGCAGCAAAACCAGACGGTACAACCGTTATGCCTCTTCCGTTCGTAAGAAGCGAACCGACTTGGATGTAAATAAACAAACACACATTGCACTGGAATGCGAAGTGGGGGTTGCAAATGCTAGATCACAAAACTTTCATCACACACATCGCGGCCGAGTCAGTTGGAAGTAGTAAATCCATTCTGGTATGGCATCATTGCAGCATCCCCAGGAGATCCTGGATATTTTGTACACCTCATGGTGCTTGTGTGTTACCCGGGATGAAAATCGATATTTGCCGTTTGGCTGCTGATGCTTCAACTTTCCGCACATGAGATGTCCATTGCATACAAAACGTCCATCACTCCGAACTCTAGGACGGTCCCTGTGGGTCGTTAGTAGTACATCCAGCTGGTATAGTATCACCACTAGAACTTCACATTGCTAGAAATGGTGATGTGTCTGAGACAGTGTTACGTATTCACGAGCCTGGAACTTTATCTCTTCACTTATTTTCAGAAGCCTCTTTCCTCACTCCACGTTCATAATGTATTCAACTTTGGTTTCAATTCTATGATGTCCATGTCGCTTCTCGTACAAGTATTTAAAGAAAGGCACGCCATTTAATGATGTTCACTGTGTTTGCAGTTTTCGCCGGTGTCACAATCGCCAAAAGATTGACTAGTCAAAATCAGAAGATGCCGACGGCTACTGCGATCCACAGAGACTTACGAAAAGCACCACGAGCGACACGTTACGAGCAGCGTCTTCCTACCAACTAAAGAATGCTTCGTGCAACGATGAAGGGACACCAGACGAGCTGCTTATAGATGAGAAAATCTCGTAACATTCGGTAACGACTCGAACAAGGTGTCCTCTCTCTATCCGTTAAAGAGGATCTTCGGCTCGGATGTCCCCCGAGCGCTCGCGCGTACTTTCCTGCTGCGTCGCGGGCAGGTCGAGTTCGTTTTTGTTTTTTTGTCTACATCCGCTTCCTCAACACAGGCTGACGATGGTACACTCTGAACGTTGAGTATTTCCTGGGGCGGACCCCCCGCAAAATGCGCGAATCGCGTGCGGAACGCACCGTTTACGAGTGATCGAAAAGAGTTGCCCGAAAACCGTCCTGACGTCGGAAAACGATATTTCCCGGGCTGGTGGATGCTGACGGCGCAATAGGAGACGCGACTCATCCGGTGTGCCTTCTGATCGAACTCGTGGCCCACGAGGGTGCGTTTAGCTGTTGCACGCACGTACGCACGCACGCACGCAGCAGCTGACCAGGAGCAATGGTGAAAATATAAATAGGTCAGGTTTGACGGCGGTGGCCTTGGCGGCTCTAAACTTACAAATCGAGTGTACGTGGTTATGAAACGATTAGCAAAAAATCACTGAGCTTGCCAGCTCCCTTTGCTGGAGTAATGATCGAATTGTTGGTGAACTGGTGGACGAATAAAAGTCATTAAAAAATATAGAAGGGTCTAGCCTATGGGCACGAATGCTTTATGGTTCCAACTATAAAGACAACCGGTATCCATTCAAATTTATAATTTTAATATAAGATGGTAAATGTATCAAATAAAAATCCATAACTGCTACTAAAAAAAAAAAAAAAATGAAAAAAAGAGGTGCCAATGTTTGAAAACCATTTTTGAAGTAGTAAGATTACGTCTTTGACGGAGGTGAAAAAACTGTGCATAACTGTCACCAATAAAGACTGTGGCTGTTAATGGGTTGGGTAAATTTTGTATCCAATTTTAAACATTTTAATTACAAAATGGTTCGAAGTTTGTTTAAGATTTTCGTGGTTTGACATTGACAAAACATTTTTTTAAAGCATTTGAAAATTTGCAAGCATTTTTGCTGCGTGAAAGCATGAAGAACTCTTTCAATCTTTCATCCTTGATGTATATGAAATAATGATTCGTTTTATAATCTACTTTTCTGTCTTAATGTCTCCAATCAGATTGAGCATGGCCATTAAAGAATCTTAAGAGCAACACAAACAATGATTTTGAAGCAGAAGATAAAGGCTATACAGAAAACAATTTTCCCTTTCAGTGAATCCTGAATGAAAGTCCTGGAGAAATACAAGCCAGTGTTTTGAACTCGGGTATGATTAAATTTTTCGTTTCGTTTTTGTTAAAATGATGTAGGAAGGTAGACTTGAAATTTATTTATTGATATTTCTCTTGAAAACAATCTTCAAGCAGCCAGGAGAGCTATCTGATTGAATTCTATAATTTGAAACAAATAGTTTAGAAAAGTAAATCAACGGTTTGTAATGTATGCAGGAAAATGACTACTGCATTGAACATTCCGCTACATGCGGCAACTGATAGCTTGCACTGCACAATCGTGTTCCATCAAATCATCCTGACAGTATCGTGCATCGAAAACAATTATTTACAGCGGCCGATTGATAAACAGTAATTCACCACTTGGGAACCGCCGTTGCCTGGCGTTGCGGAAACGGTGCTTGAAAAAGGAAACCTACCGGCGTGGCGTTCTGGATTGCACCATTGGGCTTGTGAAACGTTACACCAAAGGCCGGTTATAAATACCTAACAAGCAGCCGCAGGAAAGGACAGGAACCGGACCTTCCCCACCCCGTAGAGGTTCCCGTATCCTGGGGATGGAATTTTCCATCCCTTCAATTGCGCGAGCCCCTGGAAGGTCCAGGAAGCAGGTAGCGCCACCAATACCGACTCAAATGGAAACGTTCGACGTGCAAGGGAGTCCGCGCTCACCAACACAGACGCCCATCTCACACACAGACACACACACACACGCACACACATTCGTGGCATGCAAAAGAAGGGATGTGTGCGCCACCGGAAACGCGCGCTGGCCCCCTCGCGTGTAGAAGCTGCTGGATGCGAAAACCACGCGGTTTTCGAAGGATGTTCGGCCGGGTTTTTGGGCGTGGAGGACCTTGCGGGAACGTGATGAGATTGAGAACCGGTTTACGCTTTCTTTTAGCTTCCTGTTTTTGTATGTTTGTTTTTTTGTTTGTTTTGCAAACGCGTATGGCCCGTTTTCCGCCACACTTCCAACGGCAAACGTCGAGCGAAACACAGGCAATGCGGCACCTTTTTGTGGAAGAAAAAGGTCAGGTTTGTCGGTTTCGGGGCCAAGAAACAGCGTGTTTTTAACCAAACCGGGGACCGTGATGCAATTTGCGGTGTGGCCCGCCGTAGTGGCCGCATTTTGTGCGCAGTTCCACGCGGCAGTTACAAAAATAGTTTCGACGGTTGACCACTAACGCGATGTTGGACTGCGTCCTTCGACCGCGAAAAATCCCGGCCAAGGCGTCAGCGGGCATACCGGTGGAAAACTCCTCTCAGAATCGGTCCCATTGTGCGGTGCACCAGTAGGGTGCACATTCTACAACCAGACGGTTGCGGCAACGGACGGAGCTCGCATAGCAGGGCAATTTTCATGCTTATGTAATGCCCAATAGTGATTGTTTAACGCAGGCCGATTGGGCGGTCAATTAAGTTGCACCGGAAAATCTCCATAACATTGGAACGTAGTCGAGGAAGGTGGCACAACTATTTTCGTTCATTAATAAATTTCCATTAAAAACCCGTCTCAATTCCTTTTCATTTGCGCCATCCGAATGGCTACGTCAAAAAGAGAAAAAAAAAATCCTCTGCACAGATCGGGTCGATAATTTTCCTCCAAGATTCGCTTTTCGTTCGCCTCGCACTAACAAACGGCAACAAATACCAACACCAGCTAAGGGTGAAAATGGGGAGCATACATCCGTCACGGGCCGCCCACCCACACCAACACACCGAATCGCACGTAAACACGCACGCACACGCCCACCGCCCTCCGCGTATCGATTGACGGGAGGAAAACCTTCGCTTCGTTTGGGAGGAAAACCCGTACCGAAAATCCGTGTGACCGTTAAGGCGGCGGAGATTTGAACTCGATCGAAGCGCTCCGGGAAAAGCCTCGAGCTTGCCACAACCGCACCGATAGAACTCGCGAACGGAACTGAACGCCGGCGTACGGAAAGGGCTCACAAACGCCCTTAAATTGTTCGCGGAGCTGTCTCGCTCCTCGCGCTCGTTGCCACTTCGAATCGCGAATGAATTGCTCTATTACCTGGTCCCAGACCGCCGGACGGAGTTAGAGTTGTACCTTTATGGTTCGTGCTGGTCTATTCCATGGAAAAATGTACGGAGATAAACAATCGCGGGCGTTCTTTCCCTCTCTCTCTCTCTCTATCTCTCTCTCTCTCTCTCTCTGTCTCTTGCTCTCTTCCTATACACATGCGCGGAAAAACGAATAAATGCGAATGAATGAGAGATGTTGAGTAGTGGCTCACCAGAACATTAGGTGGCCAAATTACGTGAGCCAATAATGAAAAAAAAAAAAACACACACATACTATACTCATATAAAAACCTTATCTATTATAGTAAGAACGCACATTAAAATTTAATTTTAAACAAATATACCGAAAGTAACCGCTTGATTAATTGAAAGTAGTAATTGATAAATCATTTCGCAAGGTGCGACTCATTTACATTTTTTACGTTGCGGATTTCAATATTTAGAGACAAAAAATTAATATTAATATAATGCTTTTCAAGTGTGGAGCCCACAGTGCACGATTTGGTTTAGAATTTTTTATTCTCCAGCAATGTGCGAACCGAATATCTCTTGAACTGAAGGCGAGGCGAGCGCCGAGTTCTCTCGATTTTCGCGGTTCTGCTCACAACCGTCGGACTAAATGCAGAGATGCCAAATATAGTGGATCGGAAAAGACCGAGAGATCAGCCATTGGTGGCCGATGCAAGAGTGCGACGGTGTTGGATGTTGTGGTTCTAGTTAGAGCGTCCTTACAGCTGGTTGTCCTGCATGTTCGTGTATGTGTGCATTTGATTGAAGGCGTGCAAGGACACTGGAAGCGTTGAGCAAACGAGGATCTACACCAGCATGAATTTTGTTGAGCCTGAAGGAATGATTAAATGCTTTAGCCTGTTTGGCGAGCGGTTACTTCTGCATGATCCGTAGTTATATTTTATTTTAAATTAATTTGTTTTTTGTTTGTAGGATAATGTGTTCTGTGTTTCTTATGGTAAAGCCTGTGAATTAGCTTGTGAACTACTTAGCTTAGAAAACAGTAGTAACAATTTAGTTGCAGAATCCTACCAGAAGCCCTAACAATCAGTAAATGAATTTCTTCAAAGTTAAAATTTTTGAACTTTTTTCAAACTTTGAAAAAATCATATTGCGCATGTTTCATTTTTAATAATTCAATTTAATATATTTATACTGTAGCACATAGTTCCATAATGAACATTTTGAAAATTCAGCTGTTTAATGTCACGTTTTAAAAGAGAATTGCTACTACTTTACTCCAGAAATAGTTCCTTACATAGATTTCAGTGTAGTGTTCATGCCAAATTGTCGGCCATACACAGAAAATGATTAATAAATAAATAAATAGATAAATAAATAAATAATGTTGAGCTATTGGCTCGCATGAGACTTCTAAAATTTATCATCCTACTTACAATACATAAAACAGTCGAAACTGGTGTAGATATGGCTCAAAAGCTGATGGCATTGATAATTATCAGGTGACTTATAGACTTACTGACCTTACACCGTATTTGTTTGCAAACAATATTACGCGTTGTAGGGTCTACATGATATGTCTTTTGTGAAGATAAATAAACAGCATCGTGGGTTATGTTCTTATACCCACCGCTGTATGCATAATAATGAATGAACCAGCGCTATTATGTTTGCTGATGACGTCATCGGAAGGACACCTCGGTGACGTGCACAAGAAACAGAAACCCGAATAAAAACCCTCGCTAGCATAAACAACTCTTTATATAATCACCTCCATGCAAGGGGTCATGCATGGCTTGGTGGGTAGGTAAGCATGTGATCTTAAGAGAAATCGAAAGTATAGTGCGAATAATGATTACGCAATCGTTCTTTGCACGAGTTTTCGTGTACTTGTGTGATTTTTGTGTAATCAGGCGAATGTGGTTAAAGATTGTTTGAACACCTAATGATAAAATAAGGGACATACGCATTTTGAAAGTACTTTTGCTTTTCTCCTCTATTGCGGACCTACCCTACCTACCGAGGGAGCAACGTGAGGTTTGAAATCTTTATACTTCTTTATTTCAATAACAAAAAGGAATAATTCGCATACTATAGAATGCAAACTGCTGGAAATAGTGGTAAAAATTGTGTCGCATACTTTAGCTTGTGGGCGTTTTCACAAACCCAACTTAACATCAATCTCAGAATAGACATTTAGTCAATGCTCCCTATGGTGGTATATCTCTTACGCTAACATTTACCTTGTATGTCTACTTGTTTTGTCTCAAGATGCCCAAATAACTGCCTGGATTTAATTTCTCTTGCTGAAACCATTTACCAAATCCTCCTACCGCGATGCGCAGTTCTCTTGGGCATTTGTTTTGCTTTTCCTTTGTCCTTTGAAATCTACAGTTTGATGGCGTCAGCGAACTTCGGAGCTTAATGTTGGGGTTTCCCGTCGATGGAATTGTTATCGTTACAGTTATTAGAACCCTAATGAACGGTTCAACATATTGCCTACCGTGGAGGCTTTTCTGTGTCCATATATGCGTTGCTGGTTCCGGGTGTAGAAAAAAAAAACCCGTGGTTGACATCAATCATCCATTTCCCTTCCGCGCTGAAACAAAACAAATCTATTACTTCTCATCGTCACGCCGCGTTGCCTGTCGTAGAATAATACTGGCACAAGAGTGGAGTGGCATCGAAAAAACGGCGAAACAATTGGCGAGAATTTCAATTAATTTTCAATCAACCAATCGAACTACGTTTAGAGCATGCGAGGAAGCTTATATCCTTAGGTAGGCTTTCCTGTGTTTAAATTTTGGTTTCGAAAATTAAACGGCCGATTTCTTAGTTCTTAAAATAAAATTATTTTTAAAATATAAGAATTATTCTCGTGAATTGAAATCTCTTATTGAAATGAGAATCTCAAATTGCAATTATTAGTTAAACCTTTGCGTTTTTCGACAAAACTTGTGAACGAAATGTCGAAAAGAATTTTTTTATTTGTTTACAAGTTACATAAACAAAGTTTACCAAGTGGCCAGAAAATGTTTTAGGACACAATAAAGGAATACAACGTTTCACTTACATTCATCATTGTTTGCATTGTTTGCATGGATCCTTTGTGGCATACAATACTTTTTTTAAATCAATTTTGGTTAATAATTATATAAACCATATCTTTCCATTGTTTTCAGTGAGAACACAGCGTTCAAGCAATACGATTTAAACCTTCACAAAAAATGCCAGTTCCAGCGCTGGCTGCATGGAAACTACAATCGATGATTCCCACGCGGAAAAAAAACACTTTAAAACAGTGTCAAATGAAATAAAAAGGGCAAAACTATTACAGCTTCCAGGGACGTCCAGTAAAATTTCCCCAATCTTCGGCGTTTTCCATTAATCACCATCCCACACTCGCAGCATCGCACCATCTGTCACAGCCAAAGCGACGACATACCGAGCCGGCCTTGGCAGTCTCGGAAAACCCACGACATCGTTATCCTTTCCTTCGCTCAACACTGGCCGCACCCGTTGGTACACGTGCACTCGGCAGGAGCGTCTTTGCTTCCGCCCTCTCTCCTTTCGTGCCGACATACTCTTGGCACGCACCGTAGGGTTTCGCAAGGCTCCATTCATGCGCGCGTGAGGAGGGTCGGTTTCATTCATCGGTCGATATGCTGCCCCGTCCCGATGTGCTCCGGGGAAAGCTCTCGGCAGTCCTTTCCGACATCCGTGCAAACCGCCTTTCACTAGTGCTTTAGTGTCGGTATTGGAGCCGGAAGCCATTTTTTCCGATTTGCCTTCGCGCTGATTGCAGGAAGGTGTGTCTGAGTGATTGAATGTGTGCAAGATTTCGCATGACATCGATAAGACTTTGGTTTTAAGGAGCCTCAATGCGGCAAATGATTTCTCGATTTACCCACGACTCGGGCTGGAGGCTACATGGAAAAGCTGTCGCATTACAATTACAAGCGCGTCATCGAATGGCGCTATGGGGTGATCTGGTGGGTGGCATTCGGAAAGATGGTGTCCCGGGGCAGGAGAAAAAGCCGCATATTGACGTAACAAGAGATTATCACATACTTTTCTTGCGATTGAGTGTTTTTCCGTATGGTTTGCTCGGGGCTATGGATATTGATGTGTTTCCAAAAGTAATATAGCCATCGGACAATTTCTCCATTTTGAGAAATAAAGATTCATATACCTGGGAATACTGACAACAACGAGTATGAGTAGAGGGTATCGACGGATTTGAAAGTTAGTTGAAAAAAAGGCTAGAATTACTCCTTATTTGCATTATTTTAACCTAACTTACGATATCTTCTTATATCTTCAGATCATTAATTAAGTGACCGTATTCAGTAGCGTAAAATATACTATTTAAATCTATGAGGCAAGTTGTATAGCTCTAATAATGAAAACGATAATCCGATAAATTGTTATCAGAAAAAGCCGAGATACCGAGAAGATCGCAGCACGCGCCAGGTAAATCCAGCATAACCACAGCAGCACACCCGACTCTTCCAGGAGACCAGCTTGAGGATTCGGGGGAACAGGAACTGGAGCAGCTGTTCGAAACAAGGGTGAGATCCGAACACGGCACGAAGTGGGATCACTCTAAAGACCGAAATTTGTCGTGGGGAAGATGGCAGTTTTCAGACGGAAGAAAGGGTGGCTCACTGTTAGTTGGAAGCGCCACTAAGATGGTCACCTGAACGGAGCGCACGAAGGAGAGAGGGGAGACGGTGTGGAGGACAACATCTGCAGTGCGGTGAGTGATGAGGATTTCCCTTCATCTGTAGAAGAAGTTACCGAGGCCGCCAAGCAACTGAAACTCAACAAGCCAGGTGGCAGCAACGGACTTGGCGCCGGGCTCTTCAAGATGGACCAAGCTTGGATGGAGTGGCTTGCCATCTGGATGCACCAGCTGATTGTGAAGATCTGGAAACAGGAAGAACTCTTAGAGGATCGAAAGATTAGAGTTATCCAACCGATTTACAAAAGGGGCGATAGGTTGGACTGTTCAAACATCCGGGCGATCATGTCGATCTGAATGACGGCTACAAGATCCTGTTCCACATACTATACTACCGACTGTCCCCCCTAGTCAGTGACTTCGTCGGTTCGTCCTTCAGAGTACATCGACATTCGACGCACGATTTGCACACGGTCAGTCCAGTCTTTTAGGCAACGCGGATCAAATCGACATCATCGGACGGTTGACTGCGACGGAGTTCGATGAATACACCCGATGAAAACGTGGACTAATTATACTAAGTACCTGCTCGCCAGTGGCTCTGACCGTGTGTGAATAAACAACGATGAGCTCGAGGAATTTGTCTACTTCCGGTCTCTCATAAAATTGGAGAACAATATCATTTCGGAGATCTGAAGACGCATTATTTAAGGATGTCGTGCCTACTTTAGGCATCACAAACTCCTGAGGTCCAGAAGCCTTCGCCAAAGTGCACTTTAAACCGCACGTTGAAACAGCCGGTAGCCCACTATGGGCATGAGTCCTGGACGCTTCTTGCGGAGGATGCCAACGCACTCGGAGTCTTAGAACGTTGGCAGGATTGGTGGAGGAAGGGTTGAGCGACGAGTTGGCAGACCTGTGTGGCAAACTGGATGTCCTAACGGTGGCGAACACCGGAAAAAACGCTGATTAGGGTAAAACGATTGGTGACAAGGCTATTGGTCTGCACAACGTGCTTAAATGTAAGCGGGCCAGAAAAGACTAAGAAGAAGAACTGACAAATGGATCCTTGAATTGTAAATAATTCATTTTAGAATGGGAAGTATTATTGACATAAATGAAAGAAGAGGATCCTGCAACCTGTGCGTGTGCGCAAAATACCAGTGAGTTTACCATGCCATGACATGAACGATTTGCTCCTACCTATTGTTTTCTCTCCTCTTCACTGTCCCCAAGGACAGAGGAGGCGTGGTAGGCCTAAATTGAGGTGGAAGGATGGCGTAGACGAAGCCGCCAGCAAAGCCGGGATACGGAATTGGACCAATGTGACGAGCGACCGTGAACGGTTTCGGTTGGAGCTTCGTCAGGCCAAGACCGCCCAGCGGTTGTAGCGCCATGTAAGTAAGTAAGTAAGTAAGTAATTGATTTCTCTTATGAATTCTATTAGTACACGCCTAGAATAAGAATAATATATGGGAACCTATGAAGAGGTTAATAATAATAATGACAGTATATTAAAAAGCAACAGTAATTTTACTAACCTTTATGTACATATTTATTTGTATACCTCCCGTTCTCAGTGGTTCCTTCCTTCTTCAGTATGCTTTGTTTCTTTTATGATCTGGATGCTTCGAACTGGATCTTCGAATCTGGATACTCTCGGGGTGAAGGTACGTTCGGAAGAGAAGCCTGTTAGTTTGCCTACTACACACTCTTCCTGTAGGTCAACTAACAATGACTGTCCAACTTTTAGAGCTATATTGCCCATTCTTGTTCAATCCAAACAGGACAGGTAAAAAAAAACGACGTGCAGAGCAACCGCTGCAGGCATGACAGCCAGCTAGAAGCAGTGATCCAGGCAGCTCTGATTTTTTTTACGCTGTTGTAGACTTAAGCCGGCCATAGCAGCCGGTTTTCAGATGAGCGTTATGTGTATTTTCTAGCACAAAATATTGACATTATTTTTAAAAAAATTGGTTTCTCTATGCAAAACTAGCTTTTTGCCCGGATTTTCTCGGGAAATGTGATTCACAAATTCTCCTCATAAGTGTCAACGTAAGGTCCCTTAAATAACGTTAATATTCTGGTAGTTTGAGGTACCCTAGACTATGTGCATTAAATAGTATACTAGCTGGCCCGACGAACTTCACCCGTCCAACATTTTTGATTTCATGAAATAAGGGTTTTCTTGTAATATTCTAATTTAAATCCAAATAGTTTGAATTTATGGTATTGTAAATCATTGATGCTGATTATATAACTGCTTTCAAATGTACAGAGAAGCCGGTTTACCAAAGCGTTAACACGCCACATATAGCATGGTCATGTGAAAAACATGGCATTAAGATTTATGCTACACACTTCCATCGACTGATTTAAATTGAATACGCTTAAATTGAAATGGCATATCATTGGAACTTAAAGGAATTGTCGGAGTTAAACTTGCTGCCTTTTATAAGTCTCTATCACATTGTTCGAAAGCTGCGTGACCAACGGTCATGTTCCATCACATAATTTTAGGGCATGAAGGTTTCGGAGCATAATAATAACACTTCCATTTTTATGTCGCAAATGATGCGGTGGCATCCAGGCAAATCCTAGAAGTTTAGAATTTGCACATATCATTTGTTCGCTGAAAAGTGTTCAATGATTCCCCGGCAGCACACTTTAAAGCAATTGCTCATAGTAGGCTGCGAAAGAAGAGCACGATTGCTCTCATAGCCTCCTACGTTTTGGAAAACTTGAAATTAAGAATTTTCTAATTTTTCAGCTTTTCCTTCGGAATTTTCCAATTTTCTTTTTTCCTAAACCTTCGTTGGGCAAAACCGAACAAATAATCTGAAGACATCATCAAGATTGGTCCAGCCGTTTTTGAGTTTTAGCGTTACAAACAAACATACATCAATTTTTCCAGATGCTCTGAACTCGGGGACTCTTAATTAGCACAGTAGGATTTTATAAGGAGCACGTGGGTTTCTAAGCCAGACTGGACCTCCCCCAGTACAAGGGCTGACTATCCGCGTACGTTAAAAGGGAAAAAGTCTCGTAAGCCCTAAAAATTTGTGACGCATGACTAAAATAGTCGTTACGCCAGGCACGAAGAAGAAGAGAATTTCTAAGCAAAATAAAAGCTTTTTTTTTAACCGCTTTAGGAGAATCGCTATGGTTTGTCTTCTTCTTTTCTGGCTTCGGTTTGTAGAGATTTGAAAACTTCATTAACATCAACCATAGTAGGCGAGGAGCAGCGGAAAATTCAATTCATAAAGTTCTCGGGGTCATAGTAGACGCGAATTTTTTTGGAGAAAATTATGAAAATTGTGGAAATTATGGGGTTTTTCGCCGCATAAACCTGCCTGGGTCGAAACGAACACAATTTTAAAAAAACGAGACAAATCGGTCCAGCCGTTCTCCAGTGATGCGTGGTCGCATTAATTTCAAAGTTAGAAAATAGAAGAAGAAGAAGAAGAAAGATTATGCATGATAACGATTATCAATTATTATGTCATAAGCGCATGTTACCCTCTTTGCCAATTAATAAACAGCTGCCTTGGAGTCGTGAACCCCTTTCAACGATTTCTTTCGAACATGGAATAGATGAAACCGTACGCCTATGAATTGAATACTGCATAAAATAAATTTTATCAGCGCTCAAACACAATTATAATTTATTCGCAATGATATGCCAATGCTTAGTATATACCAACCAGGGTGTTAGGTATTGCGTGAAAAAACATAGCCGATGTAACCGAACACACCTGCGATGACAAGAAAGCGCAATATTCTCATAACTCCGATGGAACAGGCCTGTAATAGAAGATTAAATGATACATTGTATACAATTTTCTTACAACTAGTAACTATTGGAAGGAGATTTTGCAATGTATAATTAGAGAATATGCATATGGGAAATAAGTTGAAACATGGCTATCAGCGGCTTATCTAGCACATGGAATTATTGCTTATTCGAGTTTAAAGTCATTCGTTAAAGCCAATCATTTTAGTGATTACAACATATGCCACCGATTAGCGGCAAAGCCGCACAAGCAAATGCTTTAAATGATTGACCTAGGTTGGCCGGGCATGAACATACATTTATGGGCCTTTAAAAAAAATACAAGACGCTTGGGCGTAAGCGTCTAAACTCGTAGCGTATATTGATGATTCATGCACGCATCGGTATGTTACTTAGCGTGCGATCGTAGCCTTGCGCAGTTTAGCACCGCCGCTGATTTGGAACGATATTATAATTGGGTTATTTTTTTGTGAAAGAAATCTATGCTCCAGTCCATTGACAATCATTTAAATTCGCGAGGTACAGTAGAAGTTTAGTTTTTCATACATAGCACCAACGAATAATTTAAAGAAATATAGTACTTTAAATTCAAGGAAAATATGTTGGAGTATTTTACAAACAACATGGATAAATTTGTCCTGCAACATAAATGGCCTAACATGGTAAATGAAGGTAGAAGCTCAGTAGCCGATATATTTTTTTTTAAATTAAACTACAAAAATAGCTATGCTTACCAAAACTGCCGCCGGCATAACTTCCCACTTGGACATTCTGCTAAAGCAGGAGCGCCAAAACGCACATCGATTGACCCGTCTGGCCTTTGTCACGAGCTTACGATCCACCGCGGCCGACTGGAACAATGGTAACAGGTGCGAGAGGGTTTCGATGCCCAACGAGTTGCCGGCTGGGGCGCGCGCGTTACTGTTCGCCTGAAGCTGGGACGCAGCAAGCTGTACCAGTGGCAGCACCTGCAGTATCAGCTCTCGTATGTTGGCGTGCTGATGCTGCTGCTGCTGCTGTTGCTGTTGCTGTTGAGAGCCTACAAGATGTTGCTGCTGGGCCGCCCGTGGATGCTGGGATGGCTGATGTTGCTGGTGGGGCTGCTCCAGCGTCGGGTACAGTCCTGCTGGCCGCTGAAGTGGGGGCGCTGCTGTGAAGCACAAACCAAAAAAACCAAAACCAATCACTTCGTGCCGTCTCCAGTGAATGCTCCCGTTAGCCGTTCTCTGTGACATACTTGGCAGCTGCGGCCGGTGCGGTTGTTCACTACCGGTTACGCTCCAATTTTCGTAATGAATTGCAAAAATAATACAGCCACTCGAGACGAAGAGATAGCGGGCCGACGCTAGTGGCACACGGTAGCCGAAGGTGTGGAAGGGAGCTCCATGTAGCACAATCTCGTAGCCCCCGGTGGAGGCCACAATGGTGAGCTCGAAGTCGTGGCCGCACTCGACCGGTAAGTTGGCAATGCGCTCCTCCTGCCCATCGGAAGGGCACCCGAGGCAGAGATGGTTGCGAACGATTTCCTTCCGCCCAGGGTTAATCGTGATGTAGAGCGGTACGTCCTCGTGCGGGTTCAGCAGCGCCTCCTTCTGCAGGATGATGTGCACCGTATTCTGCGGCTCGCGGAAGTGACCCTTGAGTTTGATGCGTGAACCGTACCTCAGCTCACCAGGCAGGCGGCCAACGTAGGGCAGTAGCTACAGATTGTCCACGGTGCAGGGGCAAACCGAACGAGATGTGAGGTATTTTTAGTCAAAAATTCTGGTTTTCCACGGTACAATGGCACTACGCGCCGTTTCTCACCGGTGTAAATACTTGCACGTTGCTCATGTCACGTTCACTTTCGTTCATCGAGCCTTATTCACTATAAGATCCTGATCGTGCGACGGTCCGACCGACAGTGACCGGGCGTGAAACTACACGATCCGACGATCCGAGCTGACACACATCTACCGGTCGACGATCCTTCCAC
Organism: Anopheles atroparvus; assembly: GCA_914969975.1. Lineage (NCBI taxonomy): Eukaryota > Metazoa > Arthropoda > Insecta > Diptera > Culicidae > Anopheles > Anopheles atroparvus. Next base: position 29,495,110 of record CAJZCY010000004.1, on the reverse strand, counting down.
CACGCAACGGTTCACCGACAGCAGGGGGTATGGATAAGAATTTCGAAAGCATGACATTGAAAACTTTCTGGCAACTATCTTTCGAACGGGAGCGTGCACGGAGAAGAATAGCCACACCACAGTCATGTACTCGAGCGTTGAAGTGAAAGGCGTCCCGCGATGCGCACCGTTCCTTTTGATAATCGGTCGGGTTGTGTTCCTTTTTGGTTACAATCAACCAGTCAGTCACATCGGGCAGTATGCGGTAAGGGAGTCGCAACGTCGCGAAATAAGTTCATGGCTAAACTGCCGTTATTTGTGCGCGGGTCTGTTCCTCCCTTGGCCGGGCGGCCAGGCCCCACTCTCGATTTCGATCGATTTGTCAATATGATTCCCCCTACGCTACGCACTCCGGGCGTTGTTGTGCACGTTTCACAAGTCGGTCAGATGGTGAATGTCACGTGACGAAATGGCTTCGGGATCATCGAATTTGGAAGCTTGCTGGCTAGTGGGCGGAAGCAGCAATACTCTTGTCTTGACGCCTTCCTCAGGGTGACCGCAGTGATGATGCCGACCGGAACACCCCCGAATGTTGCGTAACGGTACGACTGATATGCGCTAGCAGTTGACTGACTGAACTACAATGAACCGAAGGCCAACTACTAGAGCGAAATAGATAGTGTTATTGTTTTTTTTCTTTAGGAGTGAAACAATAAGCATTTAGGTCACAATAAAACTTGATGAGGAATAAATTTTGGAAGACACTTTCTGTCAACATGACGCATACTTTAACACTGAAACAAACGGTTAAACAACGCAAATTTATCCCGAAAGATTGTATAGATTCTAATTAAAGCCCTTTTCGATTTGTCTAAAAAACAAATTTCTTGCTTCACTTAGTGCTACTTTTGATTTTGAAAGGAAGAACTTCTTCATTAAGGAGGAACAAAGTAAAATAAAATAAAACTAGCTTTTTGTAGCCAGATAACCTGGCGCTCACAGGTCCCATGGTTACACAGGATCGAGTTTTCTGAAATATAATCATCATCATATTTGGCCCGCTCATAGTTGAGCACGTCGTGCTGACATGGCCTGGTCACCAATCGTTTTCCAGGTCGCTCGGTTCGTGTTTGCCGCTCTCCATTCCCCGTGACATCCGATGTTCCGCAGGTCCTGTTCCACCTGTCCGAGTGTCCTGTCACGAGTGTCTTTTTGGTGGGGCACGAGTCCGGCAGCCTCATGGCATGCACCAACCAGCGGATCCTTTCGGCTTTCGCCACCGTTAGGATATCCGGCTCGCCAAACAGCTCAGCCAGCTCGTGGTTCATCCTTCTCCACCAACCGTCCTGCTCGTATACGCCACCAAAGATAGTCTGGTGCACAAGACGTTCGAAAATGCCGAGTGCGTTGGCATCCTCCGTGAGCAGCGTCCAGGACTCATGCCCATAGAGGGCTACCGGTCGTATCAATGTGCGGTATACTTCGTTAGCGTTAGCGAAGTCGTCTGGACCTTAGGAGCTTGTGGAGCTCATGGTAAGCACGACTTCCTTGAACAATGCGTCTTCGGATCTCCGAACTGATGTTGTTGTCCGATGTTATATGAGACCCAAAGTAGGCAAACTCCTCAACTACCTCGAGCTTGTCGTTGTTGATCCGAACGCTAACTCCCAGTCTCGCTCTGTCACGGTCAGAGTCACTGGAGTGCAGGTAATTAGGGATCTCCAGTCCAGTTCCCGCAGCAGCGCGTTTTGTAGCCGCATGCATCGGACACCGTCGCAGTCAACCTTCCAACGAAATATAAATAATCTTTATAAATAAGTTAATCGTCTGTTAAGGGTAAATATTATTTTCCAGTACCTCCACGACCGTCGAGAAAGCATACCCCCGAACGCGAACACCACGCCTTCACGCACGCCGTTGTACACGTTACGCTGAACCACGTTCAACGTATTGGCCAGGGCATATCCCAACTGTCTAGTCGCCCCTTGGTAGGGCTCCTGCTGTCAAAAACGGATAAGCTTTGAAAATTGTCATCATTTGCTGACAAACATTTGTGGAAAGTAATTTCTAGTTTTGTGGAAAAATGTGGCTCGACGGGTAATTGCACTATCATATATGTCTGGCTGCTCTTCTAGCTTACAGCGTTGTCAAATGGCCTGTCAAACAGATAACTTCGATAGCACATCGATACTCTCGTCGTATTTCCATTTTTGAGGAAATTGGGTTATTATATTTTACGCAGGCTCCTGCGTTTTTCATCGCGTGCACGATGTTTTTATGTCCAGCCTATAATTTCAAAAATAAATCAAAGCAACCAGTGATAAAATTCGATTGAGAGCTGGCACAGTTTGAGCCGCTTGAAAAGATTTGAGGGGAAATAACTATTATTAGTGGAAACATTTCGTTTCTTCTTTTCGTCGTTTCTTCGGACAACAACGTAAGCCGCGAAATCCGGAGGCGCATTATCCAGGGGAATCGTGCATACTATGGGCTTCACAAACTCCTGAGGTCCAGATAGCTTTTCCCATGCACGAAGTGCGCCATATACCGCACGTTGATAAGACCGGTCGTTCTCTATGGGCATGAATCCTGGACTCAGCTCACCGAGGATACCAACGCGCTTGCAGTCTTTGAGCGGCCAGAAAAGAAGAAGAAGAAGAAGTGGAAAAATATCAGTGCTTGTGGTGATTGCTGCCATGAGGCAGATAAACATAGTATGCTGGGTAATCTAAGTAGGCTCAGGTTATAGAGTAGTATAAAGCAGCCATCTCTGAGCTTACTGGTCACTTCCCAACCTCTGCAAAAGTGGAAATACGACGAGAGTATCGATGTGCTATCGAAGATTTTGTCGTCCTCCCTTGGGTTTAGTTTCGTGTGTAAAGGTAACACATGAACATAACAGTGATTAAGCGATCCATTGCATAAAAGATCATACGAAAACCTTCGTGCATGGCAAGTTCAGGTCCAAACTAGTCAAACTTTAACAGATGCTGCGTTCTGCGTTAAACTGTAGCCACGAAACGCAGACATTTGCTGAAAAAACGCAGACGAATGCATTTGCGTAAAACTGGAGCCACAGTCTGCTGATTCGGTAAAGTATAATTATGCGATGCGTGAGCATCACGATTCGACAGGTATGTCGCTGCATCGCCATGTTTCTCCTTCACCGCGCGTCCACACGGCGTTCGATGCTCTTCGAACAAAAGCTCCCGGGCTTAGAGCTTTCTGCATCGAACACGAGAAGTGAACCCAGAAATGATGGGTTGTTACTTTTTGTATGGAGATGACAGCTCATCGAACAGCCATCGAGCCTCAGAATATCATATTCGAGCACATTTTCCAATGGCGACTAGGCGAGTCGAGCAAATTCGGGTAGTTTTGACAATGATGAAAAGTCAAAAAATTCGTTGTCTTGCGAACAAAAGCTCCCGTGTGGACGCGCGGTCATGTGATGCAAGTTTGCTAGCTTTTGAGATATATATTTTTTCCGTTCTAAAGAACCTGCAATGCGCCATTTCGCGGAACACGGTGCACATTACTCTTTATTCTAGGAACGGATCGTGCTGAGTAGGTGCATCATGGAACGAACAACACCACGCCGCTGTCAGTTTCGTCTTTCTCCGCCATATTCCATCACTTGTGCTAACATTCGATCGTGGAAAATTCTTGATTTGATAGTTACAAACGGACCGCATCGAAAACAGACCGTTGCTTCGAAAATGGTAAGCGAAAATTGTAACATAAAAGTTGCTCACACTACTCCCAGAGTAATTGGAACTATCGAAAAGTCGTGTATACATCCGACACGTTGATATCGCACGCGTCCGTCGAGGATCTGACATGTTCTTTCGCGTTATTTCTTTCAGCGACACAACGACCCGTCGTCGTTCGACGGCGTCATAGATCCCGGAGGAGTGCTTTTGCATCCCTTCTGCTACGTTTGTAACTTATCGGTGCTGCAAGATGGAGTCGGGTTTTGCCAAATGTTTGCCGAAGTAGAGAACATGATTTCGCCTGCCAAGATACTGTCTGATGTTCTGGAAATCGAAATTAACTCGGAGCTTTCACACTCACAGATAGTTTGTGTTAATTGTAACATGCTTTGTCTGGAGTATCAGCAATTGATACAGCGGGCGGAAACGATTCGCATCGAAATGACGGTGGCTTACAATCGAACTGTGATGAAGCTTACCGGCCTGACTGAGAAAGATTTAAAGGAAAATGAAGTGGCGTCGGCGGATAGCGAAGAACATTTAGATAGCGCACTACAAAATTTCAACAAGGAGTTGGTAAGTTTTCTGCAGCGCAGGTTCATCAACTACACAAAAGCCAATGCAAGTATTGACTCACCAGAGTTTATTTAAGATGTCAATGGAAGATGTATTTCAAATGGAAGGCCTTGTACCAGAATCCATTGAAGAAGATCCAGTCAGGAATTCCGTTCATGTGGAAACCAGCCTTTCAAAAATGAATTTTGTATGGGACGCTGCATCGGCGGAAACGCCCCGACGTATTGATACATCTTCGTTTTTGCAAACTGCTGATAGTGAAACGTTGAACGACCAGCATAAAGCGGCAAAACAGGAGCTAGAGCAGTTAGAAACTGGTCCGGAAAACACTTCCGCCAATATCCAGGCTGCTGCACCACTTATGACCAGCGAAAATAGTTCCCAGGAGGATCTAATATGTACCGAAGATAAATTGGAACAGTACATAAGTAAAACAAATAATGCGATCGTGGAAGTCGCAGGTGAAAGTGGCACGTTGTATTGCATCTACGAAGACATCATCGAATCGTACAGCGATGCGGAAGAGCTACCCGAACATATTACAAACGCTGCTACGCCCGTGGTAGAGTATGATGAAATCATTGTCGAAAGTTCTGTCCAAGGCTCAGAAAGTGAATTGATATCAACACCGGAAACAAGTTCTTTTGCAAATATCGTGCCGGACGATGACGTTAAAGATGCTGAAGCGGCTCTACCCTCTTCGTCCGAAGCAGTTCCCGATGATGGAAACAATAGTCTGCAACCGGTAAGTCTTATCTTCATTACTTTTTGTCTGCTCGCGTTGGTCTTACGCGCCAGAGTGCCATCAAATTTAAGAATAGTACGGTCAACTTAAAACGCGATATCATTATTAAGAATCCATGCAGAAGCTTTATTATCGCACACGTATGCTTTTATGTATATAATATTGTACACAGGTCTAAACTAGTTTTCAATTGAAGTAATATTAGAAACTGTACAGTCGGTTATGTATTCCTTCGCAGTCTACTGCCTTCGGTGCCATTGTAGTTTAATTTAATTGTAATAACTAATCAGTTGCGCTTGGTTCGATTTCACATACGCGCAGTTTCAAATACCCTCATGAGGACACGGCCGCTGACTGGCGGTTACTTCGGTTCGAGCCAATTGAACGAGGTTTTGGCTTCAAATGTGTTCCAACGAACACGATCAGCATTACCAGTAGCATCCAAATTGGAACCATCAGAGCATACATTGGTATCCATTTGTACTCGAGCTTCAAGCAAATGGTTATTTGTGAAAGTATTTTCAATAATATGCCTACTACGTAGTACTTGTAATGGTGCAGCGAGATCAATCTGTTGGCGTGCTGCCGCTGAACGATTTCGATCACAGCCCATGTTACTAGTATAATATCATACAGCCACAAAGGTATAAACACCAGAAACCAATTCCAGTAGATACGATTTTCCAATCGCAAACAAAGCACCACAAGGAACACTAGCAAAATAAACCAGGTGAAAAGAGCACGCTGGACGAACCCCATTCGGTTTGCTCTAATGTGGAAGAAAAAGATGAACGTATTATTAAATAAGTTTGTTAGGAAATGTTTCATCGATCATGGGAAACTTACGCTCTAACTGGTGTAGACAATTTGATTGTAAATGATTTGCAAGCGAAGTTGGTGAAGATCCAGGTTCTTGTTTATGATCCGGCTTCGGTATGATGTCCGTCTTCTAGAATTTGGAAATGATTGGAATGGCTTTGTTTACATGTTTTGTCAAATGCGTTCAGGGATGAGCTGACGTTAGAATAGACGTCAAAGAAGTTCCCTTTTCAGTGAAACATTTCGCGATCAATCGCTATCGAAATGTTTCATCATAGCATCGATGCCGCCACAAAGAGGTCGAAAATAACATTCCTACCCACTACATACAAATTTAAACTAATAATTATTACCCACTTAATTAAAATAATTGATGATTTCTTAAAATTGCCGCAATAGCGCTATCGTTTTGGACAGATTCAGTAAGCATTCAACCATTACGATGAATTGGTTGACGTTTGCAGTAGTGCGTGGGCTAGATTCATTGTAAGCAATGCATATCGCGCTGAAAGGCGGTTACCGGTGTACGTTATTAACTAACTAACTTTCCACTTTGACCAACATCAAAATTATTCGCTGATCGTTTTTGTTTTATTAATTGTTTTCAATTACAGCTGTTCATCAAAATCGAAAACATGTACTACTGCACTCTATGTTCAACGAATGGTCAGGTTGACTCCTATAACGTGAAAACCATTGCACTACATTTAAGGAATAAACATGATGCAAAGATACTGGTCTGTGAACGATGTGATGCAGTGTTCTATCGACGACTCACCTACAATGAACATATGGATCAGCACACGGTGGAAGATGGTAGGGACTTTCGTTGCGACATTTGCGGAGACGAGTTCGAAAACGCACGCACTTTTCGTGTGCATCGCAAAACGCATGCATCCGTGAATAAAATGTGGGCCTGCGACATATGCGACAAGAAGTGTGCGTCAAAAACAGCATACGAAGCTCACATGAATACACACACCGGACTACGGCCGTTTAAGTGCACGGTTTGTTTGAAAGATTTCACTTCGAAGTATATCCTGTCGGTGCACATGAGGACGCACAAGGAACGAGTGCGTACGTTTACGTGTGACAAGTGCGGCAACGCGTTCTACAGTCGAAGTAATCTAGTGCACCATGAAAAGACCCATATTGGTAATCGGAATTTCCCGTGTATTGATTGTGGGAAGTTGTTCTTGTCGCAACACAATCTAAACGTTCATAAAGTTATTCACGCCGCTATGAAACCGTACGCTTGTCGTACTTGTGGAAAACCTTTTGCACGAAAATCGGAAGTCGCTGACCACGAACGTATTCACACAGGTATGTGGATCGTTTTTTACGATGGTTTCTTTTCATCCTTATTTAAAAGCATCAAAGAATAATTGTTCGATATTTAAGTATCTTTTTTAACAGCTTGCTTGCTATCTCCTCAATCCTCTCTCTCATAAATGCGCATAGTTTCCGATGCCAGTTCTAAATATATTTTAATCGCGTTTTCGATTCATTTCAGGTGAGAAGCCCTTTTCGTGTGATTTATGCGATGCCAGCTTTGCCCAGCGATCGAATCTCTATTCACATAAGCGATTGACACATATGAATGACAAACGTTTTAAGTGTGATACATGTGGCGCATGCTTCAAACGACGGAGATTGCTCCTTTACCATACCAGAGCTGCCCATACGGGTGAACGGCCGTATAAGTGCGAGTTGTGTGATGCTACTTTTGTGTACCCCGAACACTTCCAGAAACATAAACGCATTCATTCCGGAACCAAGCCTTTCGCATGTGAGGTAGGTATAATTTTTGCATTGGTTATCGGTGCATAAGAAACACTTTGTTGGTTATATTACTTCATTTTGTGCTATTCACCCTGCACAGGTTTGCAACAAAACGTTCAACAGCCGAGACAACCGGAATGCGCATCGTTACGTGCACAGCGACAAGAAACCATTTGAGTGCGTTACTTGTGGATCGGGTTTCATGCGCAAGTCTCAGCTGTATGCACATATGCAGAAAAAGGGCCATCTTAATGAAACGATTGTAGTGAATCAGCCGCGCATCTCAGCAAATGATACGTTGGAATACGAAACTGAGCCAATAGAAAACGAACCGGCAACTGATGAACTGCTCCCTGGCGCCATCTCCAAACACGAACATGATGCAGAAACGATCGAAACGGACGAGGTAAGCGATAGTTCCACGGTACTGATTCGTTTGATGAATGATGGTGTGTTAACTTTAGTCCTGTTTTTTTTCGTTTTCTTAGTTCTACCTACAGCATGCAGATGAACAAGAGAGAGCTGAGCATCTTCTCGACCAGGAGGTTAGTGGCAGTACAAGCACGTTAGGGCTTATAGCAAAAGAAGAACTCGACGATACTTCTTGGGCTAATCTTATAGAGGAAGATTGACATGATCATGCTGGAAAAGTTAGTTTGCAGCGCATTTTTGACTAAGTAGAGCATCAATTTTGCTTGATCATAAGTGTTCTATAGTTGCAACGTTCATTCAATTGCAATGGGAAACAATTGAAAAACTAATTATAAACCAGGTTATAACACATTCAGCATTATCTATAGCTCGTAGAAGATCTTAAAATTTTGTCAATCGAATCACAACATTGGGTATCGGATTTGAAACGAATCATTTAACATCACTTTCTTGGGTTTTGGTGGATAATTTTGGACGAAGATCTGATCTTGCTTGCATCAGGATACTTTCTTTTTTTCCTTGATAAAAACTCTGATATTGAAGGCTTGGCTTGTACTCGTATATGCTGAAGGTGTTTAGAGATTCTTGAACCCTAATTACAAATTCATAGGAGAGATCAATTGTTTTGTAATACCTGCATAGCTTTATGCAACCGCGGCAGTACAGAATTTCTTTGATACAATGGTGGCATAGATTTTCCTGTCTTTCATTTTTCCACCCAATTTTGAGAGAACGCTGTCCACCTCAGACGTCTTCTTCAATAGAACTATGCAATCAAAACACATCATGAGATAGCTTTGCGAATTCTCCTAAACATTTTGCAAGACCCAAGACAGGTTCTTGATCATTGTACCTGGCTGTCACGTACCTAACGTAGAAATTACCAAAGAGACAGTACCTTTTATCTAAAATTGCCATTATCTTTTCCATTATCTTTTTTAATGGCGGTGCAATCTTTAATTAGATCCATAGCGTCCTTAACATTCGCGCAAAATACCATAATGCTTCAAAAGTGCTTGTTGTGTAAAATTCATGTGCTTATCCAACTTTAACTGGTCTTTCAGCAAATGATTTAACTTGAACCAATTAGACCTTTAAGCCTCTTGAGGGCCCCCCTTGTTCGCGATTATTAACTAACAATTAACCAAGCACACGCTGTTGATTTTGTATGCTCGTCTGGTCCCTATCGTGGCCAGGAGCATAGAGAGCAACCGGAATCGCAGATTTCACACAGCGTAATCGCACCACGGATCTGAAGCGAACTTGACGGCGAGCTGTCATGCAAGGTTACGTAATTATTCGGCATGACAACGCAGGTGGCCACAGACCGTTACTGCGTCAGGCCTAGATTCCATCGACCCTTCTTATAGATATCTCCAAACCATCTTTAGATTAGGCTTCTTTAGATTTTAAGTTTAGAGTTCAGCTAGAATTGCAAGCCAACTCACTTGGACGCGAAATTTATCAATTCTGACGCAATTGTATGCACCCCATTCTTCAAAATGTTCATTTCTAATACAGTTAAGTTTATTCACATTGAATTAATGATTGTCTCTTCCTGCTGCGCCTAAATCGACTAACTGTCTAGGCTTAGCAAGTCGATCCACAAGTTTAAAGTTTTCATCTTTATCAGACAAATTTAGTTTTTCTTGTAGGAAACTGAGTCTGTCAGGGCCGACAGGTTCAACATCTTCACGATTCGATTGCGGTCCTCGTTTGGCTAATGGTTTTGGTTGATGAGGATGTACCTCACTTTCCAAATTTCTATTCAACTTCTTGAGGCGATTGATCCCAAAGAGCCTTGGATGCTATATCTAAATATCGCTTTCGTTGACATAATCATAGCGGAAGCTCTGCTAGGAGCTGCGGCAATAGTCAACGCCTGGTGGGTAGGCGCTAAATGTATACCCTGGGCACGCGCAGCAATTCCAGCTATGATGTTAAAGAGGATTTGGGCTACTGAACCACCCAATCCGGTAACTTCGAGGTGTGTGCAAAGTCCAACATTGCTATTTACGAGTAACTTGCGCGTTATTCTCACCGACCCGTTTCGGTTGTACCACTTGTATCAGATACTCCGTTTTGTCTCGGGACGTCATATACGTTATCAGATCATCGAATGCCCGCATAAAGGATATGAATGTCTTGGGTCATTGCAAAAATGGTCTTTCTGTTTTAAGCAAATCATCTAGTATAATTTGATAGATGATCCCTTTATGTCCCCTTAGACTTTCCATAACTTTTTCAACATTAGTTGGATCAATCAGAGGTGGTTTACATTGACGGCGGAGACGCCTTAAGGCCTGTAAAAAATTTGAATAAAGCTGTTAAGGCAATTTTTTCTATATGTTTGCTATAAGCTCAAATGTTAGCTCACCCGGTCGAACAAAGAAATCAAATAACGCGCTTTTACAAGTTTTACTGGTTTATTCTCTCTTGCTGCTGTTAGCTTGACTTCCACTTTGCTACTGACGTCGCAACGTGCGTCCGTCCGCTTTATATCCTCATTCACCCCTTTGTGGGTGCCAAATCAGTGAGTGTCCTGTGTCCTTGAACTCTACACTTCGTTCCGTTTCGCACGGAACATCCTTCCGCCGATTAAACTTCTGTACTTGGTTGCATCAGGAAGTGTAGCACTATTATCCTTTTCTTTTACGTGTCCGGATTCAATTATTAGGACCTTAGACCCTGTTAAATCACGCAGGTTATACTTTTTTTTTTTGTTTCTATCCTTGTTGATATAGCTTTCTAACGAAACACTATATATACCAGCTTCACAATGTATTTCTAAACCTAAGGAAATAGTTCAAATCTCTTAAATTTGTAATGTTAAAATTCTCTCCAGAATTCTCTTCAGAATCTTCTAGCAATCTAGGTGTTGTAGTGACCGGAGGAGGAAATACACATTTCGGACTAATATAAGACGGCACAAACTCACAATATATGTGTTCCAGCTGACAGTTCTAACTCAACTGACGATTTATTTCTTTTCGCATGCTCACCCCTTCTCCCATTCTTGATGTTCTCTCTCTCTTTCTCTCTCTCTCTTCTTCCTATATCATATAATCCCTACATTCTACCTCTCTTCTACTCTCTATTACTAAATAATGTGTTTAAAAAATATCATAAAAAAGGAAATTATTCGGACGATCTAAAATAGCTCCATATCGTCTAACCAAAATGGCTTACGCAACTGGCGTCGTGGTCTCTCTATCCCTATCCTATTACTTGTACATTGGACAGGCAATAAATCCGTTACCTCTTCGAAATTTTGGCTGTTTCCATCAGCAGTTAAGGGTACTAATTTAACATCTCGCACGTTCCTTGAGAATTGAGTCCCGTTTTCACAACGAATCACTACTTTTGCACCCTCTCTAGCTAATACCGTGAAAGTTTCTTTAGAAAAGGAGGGGTCGGTCTTAGCTTTCTAAGGAATAAAAACAACAACCTTGTCGCCTACCTTAATGTTGCTTTCTTTAGCACCCCGACGATCATCCGCGTATTTCCTACTAACTAACTTAGCATGTGCATCGTCTTCTCGCACAACGGATCTATCAAGATCTCTTTTTGCATCCCATAAACTGGGAAAAGTGCCTCTGTAACGCCAACGCACAAGCAGCTCAAAGGGAGTAACGCCCAACCTCGCATGGTGTTTGCGGGTGTTATGCAAATGAACATATTCCTCGAGAGCTTCACCCCAATTACGTTTGTCTATTTTAGCAGCTTCTATCGCCTTTATGATGCCTTGATTTTGTCGCTCAACAGCTCCGTTGGACTGAGCACTTAACGGTATAGATTTCCGCACCTTTACTCCCTTATCCTCCCAAAATTGTACAAACTTTACTAACTTACTTTTAAAAGGTGGACCATTATCACTTTGGATAGCAAGTGGTAGACCCCATGTCTTGAAAATCTTAAATAATGCTGCATTAGTCGAACTTGCATCGGTAAGCTTCAATTCTATTACTTGCAAAAACCTGGAGTATGTATCTACGCAAACCAATAAATGCCCTGAGCCACAACCTTGCACTGAAAGAAAATCAATTTGTAATACCTCCCACGGCCCTTCCGGAAGGTTTCGGCTTATTAAGGGGACTGGTGGATTTCTTTGGGAAATGGCTAAACAGGTCGTGGTTGCCCCGCTGCCAACATGACCTTCATGTGCTGATGCCAAAGCCCTTTCCCTTAAAGATTTGGGTAATACAATTAAATCGTCTTTAAAGACTAAAGAATCTAGAGATCTCAACTGTTTTGATAAACATTCATAACGACCCAAATGTCGAGGCCATTTTCCCGTTTCTAACCCAAGTCGCACTTCTGCTAGCTCTTCGTCCTCTTCTGAGGCTAGCTCGATATCCGACCAAGACATACTCATTTTTAAAGTGTCAAGAGCGTATAGCATATGTCTTTCGTTATCGTCATCGAACGGCTCATCCACCTGTGACTCATCTATCAGGCGGGATAATACATCCGCAATGTTGTGATCTCCGGGAATACACTTAATTTCGAAATTAAATGGTAAAAGACGAAGGGCCCATGTTTCCGCGCGAGAAATCGCCCTTTTTCCTGATCTATATTGGCTGCCAAAGATGAATTTGTTGGCCTCTGAATCTGTCCAAATGATGAAACTGATATTAGTTAGGTAATAACTTAATCGTTCAACTGCCCAAACTATGGCTAACACCTCCTTCTGGGTGTGAGGGTAACGCTTTTCCACTTTAGACAACGACTTTGAAATACAAGCTATTATACGGGGTGTCCCGATCTTGTCAAACTGGACAAGAACCGCTCCTAGTCCAAACGGTGAAGCATCAACAAATAACTCGGTCCTATCTTTGAAGTCAAAATATCCTAATCTGCCAATTGAGTTTGAAGCTATCTGTTTTATCTCCTCAAACTCAAAATTTTCATCCTTCGTCCAATAAAATGTGTCAGAATTCGCTAGTGCCCTCAATTTCTTTGTCTGTTCAGCTCTACAGAGAGTAAATTTTTCGATAAAATTTATAAGACCCAAGAAGCTTTTTACTTCTTGCGTAGTTCTAGGTTTACGGAATCCTGTAATAGCTTTTCTTTTATCTTCGTCCACTCGCCAACCGTCGTGAGAGAGAAGGAAGCCTAAAAATTTAACGCATTGTTTGCGAGATAAAACTTCTCCTAGATTTTTATCGTGTTCTTCTTTCGTGTTCCCAAATACAAGGATATCGTCAAGGTAATTTACTGTACCACTTCAATTTGCTAACACAACTGTCTGCAGAGTTTCTTGAAAAATGTCTGGAGCATTGCACAAACCAAAAGGTAAACGTATGAATCGATATGTATCACTCCCTGAGAAAAAATTCGTTAAGTGTCGGCACGACTCGTTCAAAACGATATGGTAGAAAGCGTTTGTAAGATCAATAGTTGAGAACCAATTAGCCCCTCGGAGTCTAGCAAGAATTTCTTCCAAAGTAGGCATCCTAAATGGAGTCCTTATTACACATTTGTTAGGTCCTCTCAAATCTACGACTAGACAAATATCTGTTTTTCCTTTCGGCACTACCAATAGCGAAGAGCAGAATGATCTGTCCATATCACTAGTAACCTTCTCTATTATGTTGGATGCTAACAAATCTTTCAATCTTTTCTCGACCTCTGATCTGAATGCTGGGGGAATGTTTGTAAATATCTTTCTAGACGGTGGCAACGTCTTGTCGTAGCTTAGTGTTATCGGTGGCACATAAAATTTTGGAAAATGTGTGTGTGTGTCTAAAACGCACATTACTAGCGGATTTTCACTCAGCTTCATTCCTTTTGTGTCGAGTATTGGGACTTGTAGGCCTAATTGTAACACACTGTACCTTGTTGCCGTATTGCGCCCTAACAAAGCTTTTGCTCCCGGGACCACATAAAATTTTTCTATCAACCGTGGACGATCTGGCGGATAGTTAATTCAGCTAAGAAGGAAGCAATTACCCGTATTGGCTGAGTAGTTGCGTATGCTTTAAGCGGTTTATCTGTTCCTTCCATCATGGCGTAGATTGGATGAGATGAAGGATCACTCATTATTCGATTAAAAACGGAATCCCCGATAGTGTTCACCTCAGCTCCCGAATCTATCAAAAATCTAACGGCAATTCCAGCCACGGAACCCATAATTGAACCTGTGTTTTCGATACCCCGCAGGTCCAATGAGCACATCACGTATTCTGTCTTTATCCTTCCATCTGGTATGGTGTTAAATGATTCTTTAGCCGGAACATTCGTAACGAATACGTGGTCCTTTAGTCCCACATTAATCTGCGAATTATAGTTCCGCTGAGCAATGTTAATTACCGGCCCTTTTGTATTTCCGCTGATTTTTTCGGTCAAGTTGCTTTCTGGTAGCTTTGGAGAAATATTAGTGTGGGAATTGTTTCACACAATATATTTTATTTGTCACCTTCACTATCACAATAGATATTTTCACAGTCGAGAATAGTCGCGTTACGTAAGATGTCAGAAACGAAAGATAAAAAAAAGGGGGGAATCAAATGCCGCTCGTGCTTAAATAGTTTTTTCGTGAGACCCCGGCGTGGGCTCTCACAGAAACGCATGGAAATTACCGGTAGGGAAACGCAAGGATGTTACCGGTACGTACCGGTATTGTACCGTACAAACGCACGATAAGTTACTTGCGTACGCACGATACAATTTAAATCCTTCGTTGGCGCAAGGATGCCGCTACAGTACCCCCTAGCCGAATCACCGGGGCTATCGAAAGCGTTGAGGGAACCGTACGTGTCGACCAGACCTGGTGATTTTCGGCGATACCGGATCTAGCGGCGGCCCGTTCGTTGTCGGCGTCGGCGATGAAGGCATCGTTGTGGTTGTTCGGGTCACCGATGGTTGCTCTTCGATGTCAGCACGGTAGCACGGCTTCAATCGATCGATTGAGACGTTGATCATTCTGCCGTTGATGTCGACCGTGTAGTACTTGGTGTTACGCTGGTGGACTTTAAACGGCCCGTCGTATGGGGTCGAGAGTGATGGTCGGACGGAGTCGTTTCTCACGAAAACGTGCGTAGCTTTAGTGAGGTCGTTGTGGACAAACACGTGTTGTTGACCGTGCCAAGCGGTTTTGTCACTTCGAATACGTTTCATGGCTTTTCGCAGGTTGGTCAAAAGCTCGGGGTCGGTGTCGGATGACGGCTTTGCTGGTTCGCAAACGAAGTCAGATGGTATGCGAAGAGTCGTTCCGTATACGAGCTCAGCAGGAGCAGCTTGCAAGTCATCCTTGTAAGATGTACGCATTCCCAGAAGAATCATCGGAAGATGTTGTGTCCAGTGGGTTGTGTTGTGGCATAGGATGGCAGCTTTGAGCGTACGGTGCCATCGCTCGATTAATCCATTGCTCTGCGGATGATACGACGTAGTCCGCAGGTGTTTGGTGCCCAAGATCTTGAGGAGTTCGGCGAAGAGGTTCGATTCGAACTGTCGACCTTGGTCAGTTGTGATGTAGTGGGGTAATCCAAAACGCGCAATCCAGTTAGCAACCAGCGCGTGGGCGACAACCGGTGCTGTCATGTCGGGCAGTGGAATAGCCTCCGGCCATCTGGTTCGACGATCGATAATCGTTAAGCAGTAACGCTGTTCGTTACTTGGAGGAAACGGTCCCACGATATCAATATTGATATGTGCGAACCGACCTGTCGTTGCCGGGTATCGTTCGAGGGGTGTCTTCGTGTGTCTCGTGACTTTCGCTCGCTGACATTCTATGCAGTTACGAGCATAGCGTATGCTGTCCTGGCGAATGTTGGGCCAAACGAATCGGAATGTCATCAGTTTAGCTGTCGTCCGGGTGCCAGGGTGGTGAAGTCCATGCGTAGCCTTGAGGAAGCGCTCTCGAAAGGCTCTCGTGATGAACGGTCGCAGGTTGTCAGTTGTGTCGTCACAGTAAAGCTGATGCTCTGTTCCTGGTATAGTTACGCGCTTGAGACGTAAACTGGTAGTTACGTCGTTTCGGAGGATTCGTTGGAGCTCGTCGTCTTTGGCCTGGTCGTCAGCCAATGCTCCGAAGTCGATCACCGAATTGTGCTCGATCGCGTCGATTCGAGAGAGAAGATCGGCAGTCACGTTATCCTTGCCTTGGACGTGTCGGATGTCCGTCGTGTGCTGGCCATGTAGTCCAATTGGCGAGCTTGTCGTGGTGAAGCTTTGTCGGAGCTTTGCTTGAAGGCGAACGTGATCGGCTTGTGATCCGTATAGATGTGGCTGGTTCGTACTTCTAGCCAGTGCCGAAAGTGTCGTACTGCCAGGTACATCGCTGTAAGCTCACGGTCGTACGTGCTGTATCGGCGCTGTGTCTTGTCAAATTTCTTGGAGAAGAATCCAAGTGGTTGAAGCTTCCCGTCCACTACTTGATGTAGCGCTGCACCAGCGGCGGTATCGGAGGCATCTACCCATAGGGATAGTTCTGCGTTGGCTATGGGGTGTGCAAGGAGCGTGGCGTTCGCAAGCTGTTCCTTACACTCGATGAAGGCAGCTGTTGTCTCTGGAGTCCATTCTAGAGGTGTCCTGTCGTTCTTGCGATTACCGGGAATCATTGTAAGCAGCGGCGCTTGAGCAATGATAGCGTTCGGAATGAACCGGCGGTAAAAGTTTATCGTTGCGATAAACTTTTTCAGCTCCTTAACGGTCGATGGAGTTTTGAAGTTACGGATAGCTTCTACACGTTCTGGAAGAGGCAGGATGCCGTTCTCGTCCACCAGATGGCCTAGAAATAATATTTCAGACTTTCCAAGCTCGGTCTTGGCGCAATTGATAAACAAGTGGTGCTCTTCCAGTCGTCGGAAGAGTTGCGCGAGATGTATTCGATGTTCGTCCATCGTGGCCGATGCAATAAAGATGTCGTCGATGTATACGAAAACGAAGTCCAATCCGCGCACGACTTCGTTAATCAACCGTTGAAAAGTCTGCGCGGCGTTGCGCAGGCCGAAGGTCATGTAGGAAAACTCGAAGAGGCCAAATGGTGTTATGATTGCCGTCTTCGGTATGTCGTCGGGATTTATTGGCACTTGGTGGAAGGCCTTTTTGAGGTCTATTTTGGAAAACACATGTTTTCCAGCCAGAGTGGAGGTGAAATCCTGCAAGTATGGTACAGGATATCGATCAGGGACTGTTTGAGCGTTCAGTGCCCTGTAATCGCCGCAAGGCCTCCATGTTCCGTCTGGTTTCTGTACCATGTGTAAAGGGCTCGCCCAGTTAGATCGCGAGGGGCAGCAAATTCCTAAACGGAGCAGGATTTCAAATTCAGCTCGTGCTGCAGCGGGTTTCTCCGGAGGCAGTCTACGTGGTCGCGCGCTCGTTGGTGGTCCAGTCGTGTAGATATAGTGTACGACGGAAGAACTGCATGTATGTCCGAGTGGCGATGTTGTTGTTAAGGCAGGAAACTCGTTCAGGATGTCAGCTAGCGGCGCCTCGCGTGAGAAAGCCCGGATGTCGCTAGCTGTGTTGTCGACTAGGATGCCGGCCATCTGGATGTGCGTGGTATTGTCGATAAGACGTCGTCGTTTCAGGTCGATTAGAAGGTCGTGATGTGCGAGGAAGTCCGCTCCAATGATGGCCATTGTAACGTCCGCGATGACGAAAGTCCACAAGACGTCCCTGCGGAGGCCAAGGTTGATGTTCAGGGTCGCCTCTCCGTAGACGGGAATTTGACTTCCATTTGCTGCTACAAGCACGGCGCTTGTAGGTCGCACACCACTAACACGTCGATCGCGTGGAATTACAGAAATTTCGGCGCCGCTGTCGATCAAGAAGCGCGTTGCTGTTGTGTTGTCCGTGATGCAAAGTCGAGGCGCGGCGCTAGAGGTAGTGAGCGCGTGCACTAGACCTCCGGATCCCGACATGCTTACCTAAGGCTGGTTGGAGTAGCCTTAAAGGTACACGGGGATCGACACTTCGTTGCACGTGCACCATGATGTTCGTGGTACCAACACAAGCCGGTGTTCGTAACTGTACGGTCGGTATTTTGTGTGCGTCGAGGAGAAGATTCCGCCGCTGATGAATTTCGTCGATTCCAATCACGTGAATTTCTTCCAGGAGTTGGCGATCGTTTTGTGTAGTGGCTACCTTCTGAGATCAAGGCCTTAATGCTGCTTAACTCGGCCTTAATCTCATTCCAAGCCTCCAGGCACGGCGTGTGCATGTTCCTTTCGTTCCGTTGATAATCTGGAGCAGCTGGTTGTACATGCTTGGGCGCAGTCTCGATAGCGTTTATCGGTCTCCAGCGTTGCGATTCCATGACTGCGTCAGCGATGGCCACTTTTTCAGTCGCTGGGCCCTGGTTGGCTACCACCAGATGTTGGATATTGGTTGGCAACCGAGCAGCCCACAGGTCGAGCAGCAATTCGTCGGATATTGAACCATTTGCAACGCGCCGCATATCGTAGTACAGCTGCGATGGTTTAGCGTCACCAAGCACCATTTCGGACAGCACACGTTGCATTCGTCTCTGTTGCGATTCGCTAAAATGTTCGGTTAGCATTCGCTTAGCGTAATCGTATTTGTTCGCAAAAGGCAACATTTCAAATTTCGCCTTCAGTTCGCCTTCAGTTTCGGTTTTTTGTGGGACTTGGGCCATCACGAAATTGAACCTTTTTGCGTCCTGGACGGCTGTAATACCGGCCGCGGCGAACCAGTACTCGACTGAAAGGAAAAAACCTTCCAGGTTGCTAGTGTCCATGAGTGGTGGTGGGATTTTTGGAACACTAGATATCGTTGTTATATTTGTACCACTGGACGTACTATCTCCGTTGCTCGCCGATGTACCCGCTGATTCCTCGTTGGCCACGCGGATGGCACGGTCGGGGCTGTGATGAATCATTCTCGGCGTGTAAGATGGCGGTGAGCGTGGTCGATATAAGATGGCGTGAAAAACGTGGTTCGGCGTGTCGATGTGTGTGCGTGCTCGATCTACACTTCGATATTTTCACGGCGCGGGCGATTTGCGATTCGTATTATTCGTAATAGCGCAGGCGATCACGACGGGGTCATCAGTTTGTGGGAATTGTTTCACACAATATATTTTATTTGTCACCTTCACTATCACAAAAGATATTTTCACAGTCGAGAATAGTCGCGTTACGTAAGATGTCAGAAACGAAAGATAAAAAAAGGGGCCGCGATTTTCCGTGTTTTAGGCAAAGGAGCCTTATCTCTATCTTCCACGCCTTCACGCTTCATTCCATGAGATGTACACGCTCTTTGAATGTGGCCTTTAGTCTGGCAACGATGGCAGAATTTATAAATGGCGAAGCAGTTGTCTGGACGATGGCCCGTACTAGTGCAACGCCAACATGGTTTAGTCATGGGAAAACTTGGCCCGTTGTTACGTTGAAATACTCCTCGATTCCTCGGGAAATAACCACGTCCTCTAAAATCTGATGTTGATCTGCGCAGCAATCGAGGATCTGCATAGGACACAGCCATTACACTTGCCATTTCTTCGTTGGGATGATTCTTAGCAAACATTTCTTCTGCCTGCTTTTCAATCTCTGTATTGCGTACCCAGTCAACGAGCTCCTGTAAAGAGCTTCCTTTACGGCAGCTTTCCTAGCAACGTCTCGCACTTCCCGATTTTTTGCGTTGTGTTGGATAACATCCGCCACCGTTTCCACGAGTTGCTCATTCACGTACCCGCAAAGTTTAGCTACTGCTGCTACACGTCGCACGTACTTTAGATCCGGTTCATCTGTACCCTGTGGCATGGATCGAAGCTTCTGACGTTGGTATAACACGTAATCTCGCGAGCCAAAGTATTCCTGAAGGCGATGTATTGCATTGGAATATGGATGGGAAACCATATCTGGGCCGTTCTTGCTAAGCGTTCCGTCAAGCATATCCAGTAATTTAGTACCGGCTTTCATTTTAAAAATGTTGGCTTTTACTTGTTCTTCGTTGGTACCCGCCAACGCCATTGCAGACTCCAAAATGTCACGCCATCTATCGAAGGTGTGTTTGTCGATCTCTTCTTCTCCTTCCTTAGGTTTACATTCGCCGATTTGGAGCGTAGCGAATGACAAGGAAGAAGACGCGGAAGGAGCCGTGATACACGATACCGATTTTTCATCCATCGAACGATCTGAAGAAGATGCATCGCCTATATTGGGGTTATCCTCTACTAACCAAGATGAATTCTTTTTATTATTAGCACTTTTTGCGAAACCACGCTTCATTATGCTCCGTTTGATAAATTTTCGAGACGAACTACAACTGTCCTATGCTTGTCAACGATCCAATTGCGACTAACTGACGAAAATTCACGGAACTGGTATGTGTAATGCTATACAATACCATTACAATAAGCAGCAACGACTAACATCGGTCCCATCACGGAATGTATTAGCACACTACTACTGATAATGTTCACATTAAGGAAGTATGAGTGAGTTCGTCAGTCATTCTGTGCTCTGCAAATTTGCTTATGTGTGTGTGTGTATTTCTTATTAGCCTCTATCCATCCATCCAGGAAGGTGCCTTACTAGTTCTTTATACTTGCATCGATCCCATGAAGGAATGTGCGTTACGACTACTTTCATCGGCATCGATCCCATTAAAGGAATGTGCGTGAATATGTTTGTCCTTCTGTAGGTGTCTAGCTCACTTCTGAGTGTGCGGTAACATCGATCACATGGTAATCGAAACATGGTAACATCGATCCCCGTAGGAATGTGCTCTACTAGTTCTTTATGTTAACTAAAACGCGGAAACACACTTGCTTGCTTGCTGATTACAGACGTTTATTTCACGGTTGTCCGGTTGCTACTACTACATCAATTCGCATTGCGCGTCGCCTTTTATATGTGACACTTCAGATGTGTCAAACCCCTAAATGTGTCATACATACCAAGGTGACCAAATCCAAGCTGTGCTAAAACGTTGCTTAATCTAACACTCCTCCTCAACGTTTACGCACTCTATCGAAGGTTCAAATCCATACAAAATTTAGAGTGTTTTACCGCTCCTAAAGGTTTTGTGAATATATCTGCTGTCATCTGTTCAGTCGGACAATACCGCAGGGTCACTATTTTTCTTTCTATCAAATCTTTCACATAATTCTGTTTCGTTTCAATATGTTTTGATCTTCTAGTGGTCCTTCCTGATCTCGCGAAACTTATGCACGACTGGTTATCTTCGTATATTATTGTCGGCCCACTACTGTTTTCTCTCATATCTTCCAAGAGACGCCTTTGCCATGTTATTTCCTGGCATGCTTCAGTCAGTGCGCAATATTCAGCTTCCATCGAAGATAGACTCACACAGTCCTGGAGTCTACTGCTCCATGATACTACTCCTCCTGCACAAAGAATCATGAACCCTGTGGTGGATTTCCTGCTACTAACATCTCCTGCCCAATCGGCATCCGAAAACGCTTCAAGTCCTTGATGCATTTTGCCTCCGAGCTGTAAGAGCCAATTCTTTGTACCTTTCAAATACCTGACCACTCGTTTTGCGGCTACAAAATCCTTTTCGGTTGGTTTGCTGAACTTCCTTCCTAATATCCCAACACATGCCGCAATATCAGGTCGAGTACCATTCGCAATGTACATTAGACTCCCTACAATACTCCTATTCTTTGTGCCATCTTTCAACTCCACACTGGGTTTTTCGTCACGCAAAAAACCTTGGTCCATTGGCGTCTTTGCTACTTTAGCATCAGTCAATCCAAGTTTTGTAATTAATCCGTCGATATGATTCTGAGCGCCAAGACTAAAAATGCCCTCACTATTTCTTGAGATCTGCAATCCAAGAAAGTTCTTGACATCACCTAACATATTGATATCAAAGTGCGCTTTCAATTGCTCATATACACGTGTTATTTCGTTCTCGTCTTTACAAACAATAAGTATATCATCGACATATACCACCAAATACATTATTAAATTCCTGTTCACTCGCGTGAATAAACATGCATCCGCCTTACTTGCAACAAAACCTAATTTTTCAACTACGTTGCAAAGAGCCTTGTTCCAGCATCTGGCCGATTGCTTAAGGCCATATATGCTTCTTCTTAAACGGCACACTTTCTCTTCTTTACCGACTACTTCATAACCAGGAGGTTGTCTCATGAATAATTATTCCTCTATATTGCCATGTAGATACGCTGTAGCTACGTCCAAATGTTTTGTAAACAATTTATCTCTTCCGGCAATTGCTAGCAATGTACGCACCGTGTTGTATCGCGTCACAGGGGCAAATGTTTCGTCATAATCGGTGTCGTAAACTTGGCTAAAACCCTGCGCTACTACCCGCGCTTTAAAACGAATAACTTCTCCCCTTTCATTTCTTTTTATTTTGTATACCCAACGGTTGCCAATAACTTTCTTGCCTATTGGCGGATCCACCAGGTCCCAGGTGCCATTCTTTTCGTGTGACTTCATTTCGTCATCCATTGCAGCTTTCCAGGAACGTGCGTTTGTTGAGTCCATCGCCGCACGCCACGAATTCGGTTCCTCTTCTATTATCTTTGCCACACCGACCACGTACTCGTCCAAATGTGCTTGCAGCTTTCCTTTATTCCAACGAACTGGTAGCTCTGCCTCCTCTTCGTTGTTGTCGACCTGTGCTTGATCCGAGAAATCGGCATACGAATCGAGAAACAAAGAGTCCTCGGAACTCGTGGATCGTATGGAGGGATCTTCATCGTTCGACACAGCACACTCGTCGTTATCTTCGTGGAAAGCAACTACGACGTTAGGCTGTATACCCTCACTTGTACTATCCGGTTGTTTGTTCTTTGACTCTCTTTCCAAAAATTTCACATCACGGCTTATTGTAATTCGGTCGTTTGTTAAGTCCACAAAACGGTAACCTTTTTGTCCCTCGGCATATCCGACGAATTTTAACTTTCGAGCCTTACTAGCAAACTTCTCTCGTTTTATTTTTGGGGTGTGCACCCATGCACCACAACCAAAAACACGAAGGTGATCTACGCGTGGTTTTCTTCCGAACCATATTTCATGGGGAGTTGCGTTCACAGCACTTGAAGGCAATCGGTTCTGCAAATAGTTAGCACATAGCACTGCTTCTCCCCAGAATTTTGTGTTCAATTTTGCGCCCGATTGTCGATTTTTTCTTTCCGCGACACCATTCTGTTGCGGCGTGTATGGAGAGGATGTTTGCATTAATATGCCATGTTTCCGATAATAAGCTCTCAATTTATCGTTGCAATACTCGCCCCCTCCATCCGACCGTATTATTTTCGGTATCTTGCCAAACTGGTTACTCACAAGAGTAACGAAATCGATGATTCTATCTGGTACCTCGGCCTTTGTTTTAACCAGATAAACTGTTGTATACCGGCTAAAATCGTCTATCAGCGTAACAAAATATCGATTTCCACTTGATGACACCGACGGCATTGGACCACAAACATCGCTGTGTATTAAGTCTAATATTCCTTTGGATCGACCTGAATCCAAAAAAGGGGCCTGCGTAGTCAACATGAACTCTGAAAGGGTGCAGAAGGAGTACTCCGACCATGAGAACGTACTGTTGGAGGTTTGCTTTGGCGGCCTGGCAGGGCCCGCAATCCCTAACCAGATTCTCGATGTCTTTATCAATTCCTTCCCACCAGCAATAGCTACGAGCCAGGGTCGTTAATCTGCAAATACCAAAATGCGTTGAATGAAGTTCGCTTAAAACGTTCGGACGTAAGGAAGGTGGTATATATACTCGACTTCCCCGCATTAGGCAATTTTTTTGTAAACCAAATTTTTCCTGGTCTACGCCAAATCTGTATCTTCCATCCACGGTTTTTCCTATTCTCAAGGCGCGGAGCAGTTCTTGAACGGTATCATCTTGCATAGTTGCTGTACTCAGCTCTTCCACGGTGAGAGGTAAGGTCTCTATGGCATTAACCTCAATCAAATCTGTTTCTTGAATCTCTGTGTCGGGATCAGTGGTGCAGATTGGCAACCGGGACATCGCATCTGCGTTGTAATGATCCGACGATCGACGATGACGAATCTAAGCTTGTAAAAATGCCGCGTAATCTTGCATGCGAATCGCGGACATAGTAGGTAACCCTTTTGTTTCTGCAAATATTTGACTTATGGGCTTATTATCTGTTACTAACGTAAATGTACGACCGTAAAGGTACTGGTGGAACTTCCGAATACCAAAAATAATAGCACAAGCTTCTTTATCAATTTGAGAATACTTTTGTTGTGGTCTTGTTAGTGTCTGACTAAGAACTGCCCCAACTCCATAGGGAGATGCATCAGTCGCTAACACTATTGGAAGCTTCGAATCGTAATGAATCAGGAATCTATCT
Source organism: Anopheles atroparvus (assembly GCA_914969975.1). Taxonomy (NCBI): domain Eukaryota; kingdom Metazoa; phylum Arthropoda; class Insecta; order Diptera; family Culicidae; genus Anopheles; species Anopheles atroparvus. Next base: position 29,470,770 of record CAJZCY010000004.1, on the reverse strand, counting down.
GATTGCATTTCTTTTTTAACTATCCTTAATGATTTTTCACATTTGGGAGTCCAGGTAAAAGGAACATCATCTTCTAATAGATTGTTTAAGGGGAACAGTATTGTGGACAGGTTAGGAAAAAATCGACCATAGACCATAGGGCTGGCATGTTTTGTATTGCATCGATCTTTTTCTGTATTTTATGAATTCCAACTTTATATACCATGTATCCGCAATATTCAATTCGATCACAGAAAAAATCACACTTTGCCCTATTTACTCTAAGGTTGTATTTGTGTAATCTTTCCAAAACCTCCTCTTGTCTTTTCAAGTGCGATTTATGGTCAGGGCCGGTAACCCGAATGTCGTCAATAAAGACAGCAACGCCTGGGATTCCTTGTAGAATCTCTTCCATCAATCGTTGGAATATGGCTGGCGCAGAGGCGATACCATACATAAGTCTGGTGGGACGAAACAATCCTTTATGTGTACTTAACGTTGGCAAATACCTATCCCCTGGCCGTACTTCCTTTATGTGTACTTAACGTTGGCAAATACCTATACCCTGGCCGTACGTTTAGTTGCAAATAGGCTTGCGATAGATCCAGCTTTGAGAATGTTAGACCTCCCGCCACAGTTGCAAACAATTCTTCTACTGTCGACAGAGCGTGTCCATCGATCAGCAAATTAGGATTTACCGTTATTTTGTAATCACCACACAAACGTACTTTACCACCTGCTTTTTTCAAAGCAACTAAGGGGGTAGCCCACTCGGCATTATCCACCTTTTCCCATATTTCGTCTTTAATAAATTTATCCATATCTTTCTCGATAGTATCACGCAAGGAAAAAGCTACTTGTCTCGCTTTTATGTAAACTGGCTTTGCATTTTTACGGACTGTTAGTGAAGCTTGTTTGCCTTCAATCTTGCCCATAGCTTCAGTTAATGCAAGGCGGCGACGATTTCGGTTTTTAAAAAAACTTCATTTAATCCATTCTAGTCGCAACCTGCACGGTTGAGCTCTTCTTCGGAACTGCTGTTGGCGTGGCTTCCCACGATCAGCGCTGGCGCGTCGTCACGGGCTCGTCCACGTGACGGGGTGTCCGATGTCGTCTGGGGTGCGCGCGTGTGGTTGCAGAATGCGCGCTGTCGAAGTGGCGCATGCTGCGTCGGCGGTTTGCTAGCGAGCTGGGTGTTAACTCTTCATCGAAAGCGAGTGGAAATTTCTTCAACAGGTCATTTAACTCCATCATTTGCTTTCCACCATCGCAGTAAGAAACGTAATGCGCTCCAGGTCTGAAAACGCGGTTGAAGTCTAGCTTCAATGTAAATAACCAGTCACGGCCAAGCAGAGGATGGCGGATGGACCGTGCGATTTGTATTGGTAACATGTACTTCTCATCATTAACGGTGACTGCAACCAACATTTTTCCTAACACACCTATGTCATTATCGCAATAACTAATCAACCGAATGTCTGGAAGAATTTCTAGGTTACCGAAATATTTTTCTTTATCATTCGTATTTATAAGTGAAACGGGAGATCCGGTGTCGACTTCGAACATCAATTGGGCTTGGTCAACTTTAAGGCTCAGCCAGTACTTATCAGCGGTTTCGGCACTCAGGTGAAAAACACTGTTGATGATCTCCGGCTGTTCCAGATGATGTGTGTTATCCGCCCTTCTGCCCTTCGACAGGCACACCTTCTCCAAATGCCCTCGTTTTTTGCACGCATTACAAACGGAGGCTTTATACTTACACTTATCAGCAAAATGGTCCGGGTCCCCGCATCGAAAACATGCTCTCGGTTGTGTGTGTTTAGGCAATGATGAACTCTTCTTTGTTGTAACCGGTACAGCTTTCTTCTTTACTTTATTTGAACCGTGTTAGATGTATTGTGCTTCGGTTCGCATTGTACTTCGGCCATGCAACTAATCGGTACCACGATAGGACATCTCCATCCCGAAAGCAATCTCCTCCCGTACTTCCAGTACTTCGAGCAATCGCGCTTGAATTGTTCAATTCTTCAGGCCGAACACGAACTGGTTTTGTAGCGCTTTCTCCCGGTATTCACCGAAATTGCACGTTTGGGCCAGCTTTTCCAAATCCATCAGGTACGAGCTCAAAGCCTCGTGGTCCATCTGCTTGCGACTAGCGAACTTGTAGTTCTCCACTATCTCCATCTTCTTCTTTGTGTAGGATATGACACTACACATGACAGCTACGTTCTTAAGTTTATGGGTTAGTTCCTATATGGTTCGGTTGTACTTCCAACAACGGGGACATGGTAATCTCTACCCTGGTATTTGAGGTGATGTGTGCTACCGACTGTTTCAATCGCCACTTTTAGGCTTTTGACCTCCACGAAAGCTCTCGATGATGGTGTTCTCAAGTGAAATCTCACCCTCATCCTATACCCTGGCCGTACGTTTAGTTGCAAAAAGGCTTGCGATAGATCCAGCTTTGAGAATGTTAGACCTCCCGCCACAGTTGCAAACAATTCTTCTACTGTCGACAGAGCGTGTCCATCGATCAGCAAATTAGGATTTACCGTTATTTTGTAATCACCACACAAACGTACTTTACCACCTGCTTTTTTCAAAGCAACTAAGGGGGTAGCCCACTCGGCATTATCCACCTTTTCCCATATTTCGTCTTTAATAAATTTATCCATATCTTTCTCGATAGTATCACGCAAGGAAAAAGCTACTTGTCTCGCTTTTATGTAAACTGGCTTTGCATTTTTACGGACTGTTAGTGAAGCTTGTTTGCCTTCAATCTTGCCCATAGCTTCAGTTAATGCAAGGCGGCGACGATTTCGGTTTTTAAAAAAACTTCATTTAATCCATTCTAGTCGCAACCTGCACGGTTGAGCTCTTCTTCGGAACTGCTGTTGGCGTGGCTTCCCACGATCAGCGCTGGCGCGTCGTCACGGGCTCGTCCACGTGACGGGGTGTCCGATGTCGTCTGGGGTGCGCGCGTGTGGTTGCAGAATGCGCGCTGTCGAAGTGGCGCATGCTGCGTCGGCGGTTTGCTAGCGAGCTGGGTGTTAACTCTTCATCGAAAGCGAGTGGAAATTTCTTCAACAGGTCATTTAACTCCATCATTTGCTTTCCACCATCGCAGTAAGAAACGTAATGCGCTCCAGGTCTGAAAACGCGGTTGAAGTCTAGCTTCAATGTAAATAACCAGTCACGGCCAAGCAGAGGATGGCGGATGGACCGTGCGATTTGTATTGGTAACATGTACTTCTCATCATTAACGGTGACTGCAACCAACATTTTTCCTAACACACCTATGTCATTATCGCAATAACTAATCAACCGAATGTCTGGAAGAATTTCTAGGTTACCGAAATATTTTTCTTTATCATTCGTATTTATAAGTGAAACGGGAGATCCGGTGTCGACTTCGAACATCAATTGGGCTTGGTCAACTTTAAGGCTCAGCCAGTACTTATCAGCGGTTTCGGCACTCAGGTGAAAAACACTGTTGATGATCTCCGGCTGTTCCAGATGATGTGTGTTATCCGCCCTTCTGCCCTTCGACAGGCACACCTTCTCCAAATGCCCTCGTTTTTTGCACGCATTACAAACGGAGGCTTTATACTTACACTTATCAGCAAAATGGTCCGGGTCCCCGCATCGAAAACATGCTCTCGGTTGTGTGTGTTTAGGCAATGATGAACTCTTCTTTGTTGTAACCGGTACAGCTTTCTTCTTTACTTTATTTGAACCGTGTTAGATGTATTGTGCTTCGGTTCGCATTGTACTTCGGCCATGCAACTAATCGGTACCACGATAGGACATCTCCATCCCGAAAGCAATCTCCTCCCGTACTTCCAGTACTTCGAGCAATCGCGCTTGAATTGTTCAATTCTTCAGGCCGAACACGAACTGGTTTTGTAGCGCTTTCTCCCGGTATTCACCGAAATTGCACGTTTGGGCCAGCTTTTCCAAATCCATCAGGTACGAGCTCAAAGCCTCGTGGTCCATCTGCTTGCGACTAGCGAACTTGTAGTTCTCCACTATCTCCATCTTCTTCTTTGTGTAGGATATGACACTACACATGACAGCTACGTTCTTAAGTTTATGGGTTAGTTCCTATATGGTTCGGTTGTACTTCCAACAACGGGGACATGGTAATCTCTACCCTGGTATTTGAGGTGATGTGTGCTACCGACTGTTTCAATCGCCACTTTTAGGCTTTTGACCTCCACGAAAGCTCTCGATGATGGTGTTCTCAAGTGAAATCTCACCACCTCGTCTACCTTTAATTACAGTCTCCATCGCATATTTCTCCATCGCAAACTGTATCACTTCCTTGGGAGGCGGCTTCACCGGCATCAGCGAGAAGTCAATTTTTGATTGACGCTCTACTCTCGTCCATCCTGCTGGCAGCAGCTCTCTGACTTAATTTACACTTCTGTTTATTTTTTTATTCAGCTTCGTGCGCACAGAGACTTCTTCGCGTACACATCTGTTCTGCTCAAGCTCTAAAATCGAACTGACGACTTTGGGACTTGCCCATGAGTTCTACCGAACCTGTGAAAATCCTGAGTGTTTCCCTGTAGGGGGATTAGATTTTTCCTGTTCGTGTCGTTCTGGTGCCTGCCGAATATTGGGGGCTCTATTGCATTGCTTTCGACTATTTCTAGGCAACCTCCCAGGTGCGTGCGCCTCAACAAGCTTTCTCGAACGTTTGTTGGAACGGCTGTTGGCAGTTTGGTTCGAAATGGCGTTTCGCGCGGCACGGTACAAACCAGCTACGAATTGATCTCAGGCTACCGATAAAAATGTTTCAAAATCACACGTTGGCGAATGTGCCTATATTTAATGATGCTGTATGCTATCGTTTGACTTGCGCGCTCACGCTTACAAAAACGATACCGAAACTTCATACTCGCAACATGCATCTGGCATGTTTCCACCAATTTTCTCAGACCCTTCGAGGTTTCTGTCTCTTTCTCAGTTTACACGTTGTTAGCATTCGATCGAGAAATGTTCCTTATTCATATTCCTTGCTCCAACCGCAAATCGCAATCCAAGCCTGTCGAAGCAATCGGTGACGGACATTCGGTGTTGCTCTCGGTTGGGAAGAAGCTGCGGAGTCTTCTTTGGCTTGTCCAACGGCAGCGCCAATTGCGAATTGCAATGCCTGCGCAATTATGGTGTATAGCATTTTCATGCTTTTGTTGTCGATGGTGGCCATGTTCTATTACCAACTCGTAACGTGCACATACTCGCAATTCAATGGATCAATCTTCTAGATCGCACTTATTTTCTCTGGATCACAGCACGTTTCTGGATCGCAATGAGTCTTTGAATCGTACTTGTTTGGATTGCACTTGTCTCAATCACACTTTTCAAATTTCTACTTTCTTGAGAGCAAATAATACTAATAACAAGTTTATTTTAAGGATAATGGTTTGGAGGATAATCCATATGGTGACATTGAAACACCGATTTTTGCGAAATGAGCGGAAGGCCTTTTTCGTTTTTTCAGCCTCACTTTTTTTTATAAAACTACTTTTTATTAGATAAATAGTGAAACAAAAATAACAAACTTTTTCTTAAGGTCTAAATTTTCACGAACAAAGCATATTTAAGGATTTCTAAATCGATCGCAGCATCGATATTGCCAACGATGTGGATGACATAGCTAGAAAATAGACGCAGGACATTTTTCCGCTTGGTGGCGCTAATTTCGCTTAGCACCGGCCAACGAAGACGATAGAAGGAGAAAAGGCACCCTGGAGCTTCATTCCTGATGCATTAAGGCAGCAGGTCCCAGGCAGCGGTAACGCGAGCACATCGGGTGAATTTGTGCTCCAGGGTGTCAGTTACATTACAGAGCACACACATCGCGCTCGGTATTCTCTTCAATCGATGGAGAAGCTCGCCATTCGTCACTTTCCCATTCCGCTGCTCCGACGACAGGCGGCTGTCGTATATGTTTTTCTACTCCCTTTTCCATTGGCCCGTCTGCTGGGAGTGCGTCTGGATCTTCGGATCGGGGAGGCAATCTACCAGCACTCGTCGTATACCACGGGTGGAGGGCATATTCCGGAAGGATACTGGGATGTATGCGAGTTGCTGCACGACAGCTCGCAGGCATGGATCGGGTGAGGGTATCGACACGATTTCCGGTGGGTTTCCTGCACTCCTAATGTGCAGGGCATCGATCTGCGGTTGGTCAGCACGGCTATAGTGGTAATGGCGGGAATGTGCAGGTCGTGGCCTCCACGGCTGCGCGGTAGCGCCAGTTGCTGGATGGAAACACGAACGCCTCCGGATCCACTCCAGAGCAGATATCCGATCAATGACGTTACCTTGGCTATGTTCATTGCACGTGCGCCACAAACCGACGCAACGAACCATAGCTTCGGCAGCAGAAAAATGTTGAGAAGGTTCACCTTCTGTATCGAGTTCAGGTCTCTCACTCTGTGAAGTCTCACAAGCTGCCGGAAGTTCTGGATGATCGTGTCCCAGTTGTGTCCTCCGGCTTCGAAGCAAACTAAGATTTCCAGCAAACCTAGCCGTTCCACGGTGCATAGCCATGGGATGGCCAGCCTCTCCTTGTTCGTCACTAGTCCAGGGCAACGGTGTTCCTGACATTAAGCTTGGCGCCAGAGCAGACACCCTAGGCCTCTATCGCGGCTCTTTTGACGAGGTCGTCCTGGTCGTTTCAAATGCCTTCGAGTCTAGTGATGAGGGGAAGTAGGTAAAGGATGAACAAATGCATTGAGAAGGGGTCTCCTTGTCGCACTGAACGTTGGATTTGGAAGGCAGAGGATAGTAACCCGTTTATGAGGATACAGGACGAGGATTGCTCGCCAATTTTTCCTTAGAAGCCCAGTCATTTCCGGATTGAAACCCAAGGAGTCCATCGTCTCGAATAGAAACGTCCTGTCAACGCGATCAAAGGTCTGTGAAAGATCGAAAAAGACTAGCTTTCCACACCGCTTCCGCCGCTTGAGATCTATGATTCTCTCCTTAACAGAGAGTACAGCCTGAAATATTTTGCTGGGTTTATTGCAACACTTTTGTGTTGGCGAAATAACGTGCCATTTGTCTATGATGTCCTTGAGGCGAAGCTTGAGGATCTTGGAAAAAAGCTTGTAGCATGTATTAAGAAGAGAGATCGGTCGTTACGAAGCAAGCGTGCACCCGTCTCCCTTTTTTCTCACCAGGACCATGATCCCGCCGACAAAACTCTCCGTAATGCGTCCACTGAGGGCTTCGTTGAGTATTATTACGAGTTCTCTCAAAATGATCTCCAGTGTCCTCCGTTAGAACTCGATTGGGGTACCATCCGAACCCGGAGACTTCCGAGAAGCCGATTTTTCGATTGCATGAAGGATTTCGCCATAGGTGATCTCCTTCATGCAATCGTCGTTGAGCTCCCAATCCTCGGGGATGACACGGCTGCAGGTAAACGAATGTTCCGTTTCTTGAGGCTCATAACCGTACAGCTTCCTGTAGTACGCATGTATGTACGTGTTCAACTCACCTTGATTGCTGATGACATTATTGTCACACAATTGAAACAATTGAACACAATTGAAATCCCTGGCGAGAATTACCGAACCCGATAAATTCCGCAGGTAGTACGCTAAAGTGTTATTGAAAAAGGACCCACGCTCTGTTCTGTGTTGGCTCTCCGACGGGTCATAGATGTTACACAGAGTAGATGAATTCTCCGGCCGAACGCAGATCAGACGTGAGTCCACACTACGCTCGACGTGGGAAAACTTTATGTGCTCGCGCATGGCGATCGCTGTACCTCTCCTTGTGCTACAGCTGTACATGTGCACGTTTTTGAACACGTTATACCTAAGAAGCTTCAAATCCTTTTCGTATACTTCCTGCAGGAAGACTATGCCGGCGTCAATTGACCGCAAAAATCGAAAATGAATATAGCTTGGTAGGGCTTGAGATCGTGTTAATGTTGATCAACACCACCTGAAAAGATTTTAAAGTATCAGCCATCTCCACCAAGCTAGCACTTCTCTACTTCGCTTCCTAGCGAGGACGGTCGTTTTTTCATCGCTTGTGTTTTTTTTTTAATTTTTCGGCCTTTTCGCTTCACCGTCATCTCTGCCGATACACCCTGAGCGTCATTGTCCGTTGTACTTTCGGATTTCCGCTTACCTGCAGCGGTGCTGGAGCAGGGAAGAGACGGGGCAAGGGTTTCGAAAAGTTTTCGATTTCGCCTTGCTGAGCTCGGCCTCGATGTCTGAAGATGAGTGTTGTGCACACGAAGATTAACCTCGGAGCACTCCTCGAGACAGGCGTATTGAACACCGACTTGAGGGCAATGTTGGAGAATTCCAAGAGTAGTCAACTATTTGGGTTTTCATCAACTACTGATTTATTGGTTCAATTTTCGATTCTTATATAGTAATTCTGATTGACAAATTATCCTTAGTCGACATAATTGCTTACATGTATGTGGCCGTGTTGGTCACCGCTGTCGGCGACTTTTTACCAGCATGTGCATATTTCCTACATTTGTATGCGCCGTTGTCGGCGTGCCAAGCATTGCTTGGTTTTGCTGCGTACATGCGTTTTGCTTACTAGCGTTTATTTTGGATAGATTTTTATTTGCCTACATTTCCGTCAGCGACATCCCCGCCCCCGTAATTCCTCGCAGAGGGGTTACAATTCGTGTTCTTCAGTGGGCCTAAACGGTGATGGGTCTAACGTATGGCTCGCTCTTTCTTTCATCCTGATTGCTACATATGCCGCTATAATTGCAACACAAATTGTGCCAATAATGCATGTTATAATTATCTTAAGCGTTACATTTTCTCCTTTTTCCACTTCTTTTCTCTCTTCTTTTGCTTTGTCGGATAGATCTTCACGTGACGGTTTAAAATACGTTCTGAACGTTTCAAACTTTCCCTTGAATGTTGGGAGTATTTCACGTGTTCTTGTTTGAATTTTGCAGTCCTGGGACAGATTTATCTCAACAACGAAATCTACTTTCTGCGCTTCCGTGACCGGGTCGAATTGATATTTTTTGTTTCTTTGGTGTTAAATTGCAGTACGTTTTGTGCTGAACGTCTGTTTTCTGGGATGCTAAGTTCGACCTCCTTGGAATTTGAAACGAAATTCCTCATGAAAAAATTTGCATTGTCGTGAATCTTGCAAACATCCTCGATTGTTTTAAGTGCTGCTTGGACATTTGGAAAACTATCTAGATAGTCGTCTACGTAATGATTGTCAATTATAGCCTTCACGGCGATGGGGTGCGTTTCCTTATAGCCTAAGGCATTTTGGTTTTTAACGAATTGGGCACATGCGGGAGAGCATGTGGCTCCGAATGTCATGACCTGCATTACAAACACTTGCGGCACGTCTTGTGGCGAATTTCTAAAAAGGAATCTCTGTGCTTTCTGGTCTTCGTTCCTTATTTTTACCTGATGGAACATTTCCTTGATGTCCCCGGAGCATGCAATTTCGTGCTCTCTAAATCGGATTAATACGCCAAAAAGAGAGGTTGTTGCGTCCGGTCCTGGCAACAATTGGGAATTGAGTGATATCCCTTCATTTTTCGCAGCGGCATCAAAAACTAGCCGAGGTTTAGGTATTTGTTTGTTATAGTTAATTACTGCGAAATGCGGAATGTAGTTTATGTTTCCTGTCAAATCGAGCAGTTCCTTCGGCGTGGCCTTGCGAGCGTACCCTTTGTCAACGTAAGTAGCTATCTCCTTGTGATACCACTCCTTTAGTTTTTTATCACCTTCCATTTTCTTCTCCTGGCTCTTTAGACGGCGAAGCGCTTGAGCATAACTGTTAGGTAAATTCGGATCATCGTTTTTCCATAGTAGTCCGATTTCATAGCCGTGTGCCGTATTTTTAATTGTTTTCTCCATTATTTGTGTGGCCCTTTCGTGTTGTTTTGACACTTTGTTGGGAGTAGGTTTAACCCCAAACTCCTCGGTCGAAAAGTAGCCACGCATAAGTTGCGCGATTGTTTTTTCCTCTTCTTCCTTTTTTTCTATGATTGTGAATAAGTTACAGTCATCCCTTGTTGCGTCACTTCCTCCAAATATTACCCACCCAAGTCGGGTTTCTTGAGCAATCGGCTCATATTCTTCACCCTCGCGGAAGTCAAATCCATGCGCAAGGTAAGAATGCGGCAATCCAAGTAAAACTGTGGGGATTGCATTTTTATATCCCGCAAAGTTCAGCCCGCGTAAGTGCTTGTACTTCTTTGTAAGTTCCTTACTGTCAACTGTTTGCAGCGGAAGATCAAGTTCCTTCACGCTTCGTAGACCCTTTACATCGAAAACGCGTTTATTTGTGCCCTCAAGCTTCAGGTGAATCGTTTGGCTATTTGATTCTTCCTGAACGTTTCCGTTAGTCCACGACAAAGTTAGTGGTTTTTTTGGCCCGGTTATATTCAATTTTTCTCTTACGCTATCTAAAATCAGACTGGTAGAAGAACCGGGATCAATGAAAGCGTATGTGTGCTCTGTTTTACCGTTGCCTCGTAGGCTTACAGGGATAATTTGATAGAACAGCTGATGCCTGCCGTGGTGGTGATTCACTCTGCGCGGAGCCTCTCGCGCTTGCCACTCGGCGGTTTCATTCCTGTGCAGGGCGGTGTTATGTTTTTTCCCACACCCGTATACCCTGCATTGTGGGGGTAGCCGACAATTTTGGGCGTTGTGATTTTTAAGTGCACAGCAATTAATACAAATATTGTTTTGTGACAGTGTGCGCAATTTCTCACCGACTGTCTTGCCATTTAAATATTTGCAATGCAGCGTGTCATGGGGAAGACCGCATAGCATGCATTTTTTTCCTCGTTGGTTGATTCTGCCCTGTGCGTGATGCGGATTCACGTGATGGGTACTACTTTTGAACCCTCCTTCGTTCGCTACCAATAGCGTTGCTAAATCTTCTGTTGGTTTTAACCACTCCGCAAATTTTATAAGTGTCTTTGGTTTTGCCTCTTCCAGAAGGGAATCGGATAACCATTTGTTCCTCAAATCGACCGGCAGCCTAGCAACAAGATCTTTCAAGAGTCTCTGATCGTTGAGATACTCTCCCTGATTGAGCATCGTCATGTTATCTATCAGATCGTGGAGGGCATTTGAAAATCTAATAAATGATGCCGGGTTTTCTAGGGACGGATTTTTCACGGCCAGTAGTTCGTTTAACAACGAAGTATAAATGTTGTCCGTGTTTCCGTATAATCTTTCAAGGCGTTCAATAATTTTCCCTACATTATCTGGGTTTAGCATCAGTCCGCTGACTGAGCGTAGCGCATCCCCCTTTAAGTATTTTTGGAGCCTGTTCAAGTTCTCCAAATCCGAAAAGTTACCTTCGCGTGTGGTTTTCTCGTAAATGCTTTTAAATCGAGGCCACATGTTGTAATTACCGTTAAACTCTGGAAGCTCGGAAAGGGTCGTTTTGTCGTTCTTTAGCGACCATGAATCTATCATTTGTTTAATACTCTCCGTTAAAAGCTTTACGTCCTCGGTTGCAGATGGCATTTGACAATATCTCTCCGATTCATTTAGAAGGCTCATATTGGCCTGTTCTTGTTGTCTCTTAATTTCGTCTTGGAGCTTCCCTAGCTCTTCTTCTATGTTAAGTTTCTGCTCCCTTTCTTTTTTCTCTTTTTCTGACCTATCTTGAAGCAACTTCTGCGTTTGCTGAAGCGCTTCCCTGCTTTCATTTTTCTCAGTTTCTATCAATTTACACTTAGGGCAAACATAGTTCTTAGGAATTACTCTCAAGCTTAGGCACGCTTGATGGAGAAATCTATCGCATTCTATGCAGTGAACCATTTTCCCTGTGCTATCAGCCTGCGTGCATATCTTACAATTCCCGTTGGGATTGTGCTTAAAAACGAACTCCATATTACTTACGATTCGTTACACTGCTAGAAATGGTGACCTTGCCTTGATGACGTCACTCGCTGCTCTTCGTTGACCACCGCCGGGAGCTGACGTCTCGCGCCGGCCCTTGAGCTGATGAGTTTCGACCGTCCGTCGATTCCGATGCCGTCAGCTTGCGCGCTCTCTTCCTCGCTGCTGACGCTGCTACCTGCTTCCTCACTCGCTGTCCTGGAGTTGCTGGGCACGCACCTCGTCGCACACACTGCTGGTAAACTTGCTGATCTGGCACTGATTTCTGGCTACTCGTTGGCTTCACTGTTAATGTTTCGGCGGAATGTTTTTTACACGTTTTGCGTTATGTCGCCGTGTATTTTTGTCAGACGCCGTTTCTGACCACTGTTTTTTACCGTTCGCGCTCACTTTGTCGCACTAAAATTCCGTCTCTTTTACGCACTTCTAACTGATGCACTTGTGGAGCGTTGCACTATATTTTGGCTGGTGCGCGGAGTTACCACCTACCACCTGCTTCGGCTGTCGCGATCGTCCGTCGATCCGAAAGGGTCAGGCTGGGGTGATCGTCCGCGGCTTCCAAACTTCCGTTCTGCTTGCCTTGCAGAGTTGATCAGGCCGAGCTTGCGCGCTCCGACCTTGCCTTCCTCGCCTTCCACCGCCGGGAGCTGGCGTCTTGCGCCGGCCCTTGAGCTGGTGTGCGTCTATCTCCAATATCACGCCGGGAGCTTGCGCGAGTTAACGATCCTCGAATTCGGGGTGAGAAGTATCACGACCAGTAGTTCGGGTTCAGTGTCTTACGACGTATATTCTTGACTGGTGTGCTGAGAGTGATGTCTATTACATTATGAGTCTTATTTATATCTTACATTCTATCGGGAATCGGGTACCGAGGGTAAAGGAATGATCGGGTACACGGTTGCCGTTTAATGGGTTTTAACGGTCATGCCTAACTACCACTGTCTCCTAGGTGCCGGGTGCATCTCAGGTAGTCCTGTAGACGGGATGCTGCCACATGGGTTTATACCATTGCTGCCTGATGCATGGTGCCGGTAGTTTAGTAGGCGGGATGGTTGTAGCATGGGTTTGTCCATTATTACCCGTGCTGGAATATCCCGGGCGTCTGGAGCCGTGTCGCGTAGTCGGTGAAGGGTGGCGGCGGTGGCAGGTAGCCATCCTATAACTTGCCCCCCTCTAAAATTTGAGGCTCCGTACGAAAAAGTTCCATCATTGTCGGTGGCTGGTAGGATGAGCCCGTGAATCCGCTGGACGCTGACGATGTTGGCTGTACTTGCTGAGTATTGACGATCAATTCGGTTTTCCTGTTGTTCCGCATCCATATCAGGTAGCATACTGACATGACGATGATGCACAGAAGTGGCGTACCTATTAGGCTTGGGAGTGACCATGACGCCCATGTGATGCTGTCTGTCTCCAAGCGTATCTGCTTCATCTCGCTGCGTAACTCCAGGTGAAGGGAATGAAGATGTTCTAGGCTCAGGTTTAACATTTTTCCCTGTGATTCGATGTGTATGCCGTAGATTGGCAGGTTCAATGGCGATCCCGGGAACTCCGTACGATTCGATGAAATTCGCTCTTCATTGTAGTAGACGTCACACGACGTGTATGAGACGAGAAACGATCCGGTTAGGTTTCTCTTTCTGATTCCACATGTAGAGTCCAGTATGAAATCCGCAGCCGAATTGATAAGGATGTGCGTTGCATCCATGTTGATAACCTCTTCTTCTGCCGTATCCACGAAGTAATTACATGCTGGATGCCCACCGAAGATTATTTTTGGCACACATGACGAGTTGTCTTCCTCTAAATCTTCCATCCTATAGATCGTTTTTTCTAATGTTGAAACCGTGAATGCTTTGGTATCGGAGGATAGGTAAAGGGAGTGTGGAACTTGTATTTTCTTATCTCTATTCATAACCGCATAGACTTGAATTTTTTTGTACGGTTCAATGCTTAACTTCGGGCTGCTGATTATAAACAAAATTTCATTATTATCCGTGGCGATCTTCGTGTGTGTATATGAAAGCGCTTCAGTTGTAGTATGTATAGTTAGATTTTGTTTTCGCACGTCGCTTACAATCATATCCATTTCTTTTCTATTCAAGATACGCGGATTTGTTACTCCTAACTTCGCTAAAACAATGCTATCTGTAATAACACTTAATTTTTCCGATAGCATTTTTAAATTTAACAAAATATTTAGTGAAAAAAATTCGATTGAGGTATCTCTAGTAGTTCTCAACGTGACTCGAATACGATCTAAAGTATCTGTTAGCTGCTGCGAAAGATCGCTATTGATTTTAACTTGTGCATTGTTATTTTCTATGAGTTCATTGATTGAAGAATTAATTAACCTTAAATCGTTCGCATCAGGTGTACCTGCTATAAACTTCCATACCGTGCCTAGTGTTTCCCATCTTTTAGTTCTTCGTATAGGGAACGTGTTTTTTAACATTTCGTAAGCGTTCGTAAATTCCTCTTCAATGACTGTTGTGAACTGTGTTTCAACGAGGGAACTAAATTCCATAGCCAATATCTTTATTTCACGTTGAATACCAGACACATTGAAGTGATGAATATAATAATTGTTTCCTACTTCGATTCTTGCTTCACCTCTATCAAACGCTATCAACGGTACATTGTCTAAACTCGCTATACTTATATTCTGTCCGTTGCCACCAGGCAGGAACCTGCGAAGTACAATTAAACATTTTTAATTTTAATATCATTCTTATGTACTCTTCCTCCTTGCTTCGTTGTTACTGTGGCTCTATTTATTTTTTCAATATCTATTTTCTTATACGGTTTCGCATGTTTTAATCTCCTTTTCGTCTTTACGTAAGCCGCCGCTTGCTCTGGTATAATCAATTCTTTTTTGTCTCTATTATGATATTCCACATCTTTTTCTTGTTTCCTCTTGATATTCTCCAAAACTTTTTCTAATATTTTAGGTGTATTACTTGATGGTGTAATTACTTCAAATGGCGTAAATTTCGTGCAGGAATGAATTGAATCATTATATTTGAATAACGCTAGCTCCATGATTTCGATCGTAGTTATGCCTGGATTCTCGGATTTCGTGATTCGATAAATTTCCAAGAGGGTTGAATGGAATCTCTCAACTATACCATTCATTTCACTTCTGCCTGTTGCTGTTATGTAAGATTCTATGTTGTAAACGTTTAACAGGTTCGTCATTTCCCCGGAGCTAAATGATTTTTCTCCGTCCATTACCAACATCTTGGGTGGTTTTATCTTCAGTATCATGTCCTTCAAAGCGGGAATGATATCCACTGTGGCTCTGGACTCAATTTTCCTTGCCTGAGCATACTTCGAAAATTTATCAATGCATGTGAGGAAGTAGTGATTCTCTAAGAAAAGAATGTCTATGTGCATGATTTCAAAAGGTTCCTTGGGTAATGGGGTTTTCTGTATAGGTTGTTTTGAAGGATTTCTATCGTATTTGCATTCATTACATAAACGGCAGTTCTTTATAAACTGTTTCACTTTACCAGTGATTTCGGGAAAATAAAATTTCCTCAAAATTTTTGCTTTATTTTCCTCCAATCCGCGATGAGCTTTATTATGTTCATCGTTTATAATATCCATCTGTCTTGTACCAGATTCAACATCCTCTAATATTCTTTGGGTAAATCGTATCTTCAAAATATTTTGTTGGCTGAAGTTTTTCTTGTATACTTCTTGTATCTTACCCATTAAAGATTCTGAAGTGAACAATCCATTCAATTTTGTTGGATCAAAATGTTCTTTTAACATGCTAAGGATATTTTGTTCATCTGTGTTTTCAATTTTAACTGATATTCTTTTAAAATTTGGGAATGGGTGCGATATTTCCACATTATTTTTCCCTTCTTTTAAGATAATTTGGTGTCTAAAGGCATTCAAAGGTGCCTCTGTTGAAGGAATAAAAAAAGTGTCGCTCTCTTCTGCAGAATGTTGTGTAGCAGTCATTGAATATACTGCTCGACTTAAGGCGTCCGCTACAACATTTGTCTTCCCTGGCTTGTATATTATTTCATAATCATGTTCTTCCAAGAAAGCTTTCCATCTTTTTAACTTTGAATTACAATTTTTCTCCGATAGATTATATATCAGTGGCATGTGATCTGTCAGAATCTTAAATTTTGCTCCATACAAATAGTTTCGTAGAGACTTGATTGCCCAAACTATGGCTAACATTTCTTTCTCTGGAACTGAGTACGATTCTTCTGTCTCAGTAAGAGTGCGAGATGCAAAATGAATTGGTTTATCCTTCCCGATCTCACCTTGTGACAACACTGCACCAAGAGCATAATTCGATGCATCTGTGGTCAGTATAAATGGTTTAGTATAATCCGGGTGAGTCAAAACATCAGACGACGTGAGAATAGTTTTAATTTTCTTAAAACATTCCAGTTGTTCTAGAGTTAGTGTTATCTTCTTCTTTTTCGATGACTTGCTTTCGCCCCGTAATATATTTGTCGCTGATTGTCTTATCATTTAACTTTTTATAATCCACGACCATCCTAAATTTCTTTTCTCCTGACGCATCTGCTTTTTTGTCGACTATTAAAATGGGAGACGACCATGCCGATCTCGAAGGCCGTATTATTCCATTATCCAAAAGTGCCTTTACTTGTCTATTTATTTCTTCCGTGTACTCTGCCTTTTGTGGGTAAAATTTTTGATACACAGGTACATTATCATATGTGTTGATAGAACATTCAACATTCGTGGCACACGTTAATTTTTCATTTGGCTCATAAAAAACATTTTTATTTTTTTGCAATACCTCATTCAGTACCTGCTTTGCCTTGATGTTCAAATGATCTAAACGGAACTCTATCAGATTGCTATCTTCTTGGGCAGCATATGATTTGAAGGGTATTGAAAAAGGTTTACCCTGATCGGTTATAATCGTTAGTGTATTAGCTGAAAAGCAGATGGTAGCGTTCAGCGTTTTTAAAATATCTGTTCCAATGATGCCGCAAAAAAATGGGTGAAAATCCTTCACCAAAAACTGAAATTTCGTCATTGATTTTGGCTCAAAAAATGCATAATCTATGGCTGCTCTTACATTAAATTTACCATTGGCACTTTTAATACTATCCATAACAAATTCGTATGGTTTTATATTTCTAGCTCGAAATGCAAATTCTGAAGATATCATATTTATGTTTGATCCACTATCTATCAAAAAAGGAAATTCTCCCGACGCTGTCCGCAAAATGATATATGGGAGGAATGGTTTTACCACTTTGCGGATCGGTCTAAAAAATGTGTTTCACTATATCCCTGGTTATATGTTTCAGGCTTTGTTGGTTCCATATTTGACCGTTGTGGCTGATATTGCCAATCATTGCCAGCCTCGGGCTTTGTTGCTGGGCCGGAATTAGATCCTAAATCTATCGGATACGTCAATCTTTGCTGGGAGGAAGGAGGCCTGGCTCTTTTCCGATCCGGTTGGTTTGTAAAATTTGTTCTTAAGGACGGATCCACTTCCATTGGCTCCGGGTATTGCAAATTTCGAGAGGGTTGGTAATTTCCATGGCCTGTGTTACTGTTAGGCATCAGATTATTGTTTCTATTCTGTGCCAGATTATTATGAGGAAAATCGTATCCTTGATTCGAAAAAATTCCAGGATGTGCATGAGTATTATTTCCATTATTCCTATTTTGAGGAAACCGACCTTGCCTTGATTGTCCTCTTCGAAAATTATTTTGAGGGTAATGCTGAGGTGGTTCCAAATTGTTTTGGTAACTGTGGCTGTGTGCTACCTGGTTAGGTTTAACGCAGTGAGCTTCATAAACACAGCACCTTTGGAATGCATCAGCCAAGCTCTTTGGTTTATCATTATTTAAAAGAAAATTATTGAAAAATGTTGCATCAAGACCCTTACACAATGCCATTATTGCTTGATCCTCGTAAAGTGGTAGCAAATGTGCTCCAGAAACGGCATATGCTGTATCTGTTTGCAATAGAATCCGGATTGCTTCGTAAACTTCGTGAATCCTTACGAAGAAGCCATGCATGGATTCATTCTTAAAACGATGTATTATTTGTAGATCCCGGCATAAAATTTCCAAACTTCTCCTATCCTTATAGTGGAGAAGCAGATTTGTTTTGATTGTTTCCCAGTCGCTCAGAACGGCGCTGGTGCCCAAAAGCCTTGCCGCCTCTCCAACAATTTTCCTAGCAACTGATCTAGTTAAAACCTTATATTCGATTGAACTCTTTTCCAATCGCGAAAAAATTTTCATCACTTCTTCAACCTGACATACCCAAATAATTACGTTACCAGTTCCATCAAATGATGGGATGCTCTGAACGAATTCAGGCACTCTTCCGGTTTCCAGAAACTCGCTTCTCGTCATGGGCGTGTCGCTATTCATTCTACGTGAATTAAAAATTTCGTGCCTTAAATAGCGGCTTGTTTTCATACAAATGTGAACTTAAAATTTGTTGCGTTTTTAGCGTTGCGTTTGGCCTAAACTATTTCGGATTATCTTATCTTAAGTGACTCACAGCATCCAGATGATGATCAACATGAGCCAGCTGACCTCGTAGACTTGGTGCGAAGCTGCCGACACGTTGGAGTGGTCCCGTTTGCTGCTGCTACTAGGGGTCCTCGGAGTCCTTCTCGACGTAGCCGTTGAAGTGCAGGAAGCGGTGACGAAGAACAGTATAACTTTAACTTTTACTTTCACTGTTCACTGCTTCTTTTTCACAAACCGAAAGTCTGACCTATTCGGGCGCCAGTTAACGATCCTCGAATTCGGGGTGAGAAGTATCACGACCAGTAGTTCGGGTTCAGTGTCTTACGACGTATATTCTTGACTGGTGTGCTGAGAGTGATGTCTATTACATTATGAGTCTTATTTATATCTTACATTCTATCGGGAATCGGGTACCGAGGGTAAAGGAATGATCGGGTACACGGTTGCCGTTTAATGGGTTTTAACGGTCATGCCTAACTACCACTGTCTCCTAGGTGCCGGGTGCATCTCAGGTAGTCCTGTAGACGGGATGCTGCCACATGGGTTTATACCATTGCTGCCTGATGCATGGTGCCGGTAGTTTAGTAGGCGGGATGGTTGTAGCATGGGTTTGTCCATTATTACCCGTGCTGGAATATCCCGGGCGTCTGGAGCCGTGTCGCGTAGTCGGTGAAGGGTGGCGGCGGTGGCAGGTAGCCATCCTATAACTCGCGCTCCGGCTCTGCTTTCCTCGCTTCTCACCGCCGGGAGCTGACGTCTTGCGCCAACCCTTGAGCTGGTGTGCGTTGGGCGTTTCCGATATCGGCTGGGCAACCGTCCGTTACCTGCGACCGTCCGTCGCTCCTCAACCGTTGTTCGATGGAACGCTGGGCTGGTGGTGCACACGAGGGTTAACCTCGGAGCGGTTAGCCGTGTTGTGAACACACGAAGATTTACCTCGGAGTTCTTGCGTTCTTTCTCGATGCGGCTTGTGGTGCACACGAGGATTCACCTCGGAGCGGTACTTGCCGTGTTGCAAACACACGAGGATTCACCTCGGAGTTCTGGTGCGACGCACACGAAGATTAACCTCGGAGCGGGGCGCAATGTATAGGAATTCTCCGTTGTGAGGGGTTAAGTCCTCTCTGGAGCCACCATTTACGTGCTGATAACGCGAAGGTCGTGAGTTCGTTCCTCTCTGGAGCCACCATTTGTTGTGCACACGAAGATTAACCTCGGAGCACTCCTCGAGACAGGCGTATTGAACACCGACTTGAGGGCAATGTTGGAGAATTCCAAGAGTAGTCAACTATTTGGGTTTTCATCAACTACTGATTTATTGGTTCAATTTTCGATTCTTATATAGTAATTCTGATTGACAAATTATCCTTAGTCGACATAATTGCTTACATGTATGTGGCCGTGTTGGTCACCGCTGTCGGCGACTTTTTACCAGCATGTGCATATTTCCTACATTTGTATGCGCCGTTGTCGGCGTGCCAAGCATTGCTTGGTTTTGCTGCGTACATGCGTTTTGCTTACTAGCGTTTATTTTGGATAGATTTTTATTTGCCTACATTTCCGTCAGCGACAATGAGGAAATTGATATTGCCTCCTATTGTATTTTTAGTAGAGCGCAACACAACGTTCTCTGTGGACTTTTTTTCATACGTGACTTCTTTATTCGTACGTCGTTTCTTACATCTATGCTTAATCTTAGCCCTATCCTTTCCTATCACTAATACTAATACTATGTGGAGGATGTCGTAGGTTTCGGATCGATTTCGGATGTCTCTGAAAAACACGTCTTACCACCATGGAGTTTAGAATAGAAGAGACCGTTTATTCAAACTTGTCATGCTGTGGTGCTGAAGCATTACTCATCGGCCGAGTTATGCGGGTCTAGTTTATACTCGTGTGTCGAGTGTGGATGAGTTCGCCCGTAGGCGTGAGCGATATCTTGGCGAGTAGGGTCGCCACATCACTTCCTCCCTTGGATTAAAATCTTTCAGGTGCGAAGATTTTTCGTCCGTACCGGGTGCGGTGTAGCGGTTGTTTGTCCATCACTGTATTCTCCGTTCGACGATCTGGTGCAGGTAAGGATGGAGTGGTAGTAGCGCTGGAGGTACCGGACTCGGGTGCGGGGGACAAAAATGCTGCTTTCAGACGATCTATAGATATCTCCTTTTTTCTCCCTTTACCTTCAACGGTGAAAGTTTTGCTGTTTTTTTTTTATTACCTCGTACCCGGGCCGACGTACGGGGAAATGAGGGATGGCCTGACGCTATCGACCCGAAGAAAGACGTGGGAGCAGGAAGCAATGCTTGGTTGGATGTACGGTTGTTTTTTGCTTTTGTGGTTTGTTTCTGGTGTCGGTTTTAACTGGTACATGGTGTTTTTTAATCTGTTAACATACTCCGGTATGGCTATTGTTATTGTTTGTTTGTTATTGAAAAACTGTCCTGGTATTCGCAAAATCATCCGTACGTGAGCTCGGCAGCAGTTGCACCGATATCTTCTTTTAGCGAAGATCTGATCCTTAAAAGAGCTATCTGGAGGGTTTCGGTCCAGTGTTTTTGATTATTGCACAGTAGTGCAGATTTTAATTGCCTGTGGACGCGTTCGATCTGGCCGTTAGATTGTGGGTGATAAGGTGAGGTGCGCAGTTGGGTTATCCCGCGTCGTGCTTTCGCGACTGCCTCTGGGCAACGTGTGAATCGGTCGATCATTGTCAGACAGTATGCAAAACCTTCCGAAGGAGGAAGTGGTCCAATAAGATTGATATGGACGTGCCGAAATCGCTCCTCTGGAGGTTGTGATGCGCATCGTTGGTGTTGTGTTGTGTCGTGTAATTTTGTTCTTTTGGCAAACTATGCGCGTTGCAACAAACTGCTTGCAATCTTTACGCATAACGGGCCACACAAAACGTTGCGAGAACATGTGTGTCGTGGCGCGGGTGCTGTATAATTTGCTGATGATATTTTGCCGAAGTGTTTTCGGGATAAAAGGTCTAACGGTGGCGTGGTGTTTGTTCGCAGCGTGGTGCTGGATATTTTTGTGTGTGTCCCGGTTAAATTCGTGGGAGTCGCTCTTCGAAAAAAATACAAGTACTGCTGTTGCTCTTTGGGTTTACTTTCTTGCACTTCTCTGCTTTATTCCCATGGCGATAGTGGCACCAGCAAATCCACCGGCGTGATGTCACTGAGTCATGGTGATAACGAGAAGAGCTGTTCGACCGTTGGCCCCAGGAGGGTCGTGACCTCGAACGTGGGTGGGGTCTGGCTGTGCCGTGGTGTTGTGCGCGATTCGTTTCCGAGCAAATTTCTTCAAAGCGACGTGAGAGTGCATAGATTCGCTCCTCAAGCGATAGCGCTGGGATTTCGTCGCGATGCACCGATGCAATCTCGTTGCGCGGTGCTTCCATGGTTTCATCCGCGACGTTTGCCTTATCCTCGAGTGACGCGGAAGGCATTGCGGCGATGATTGATCGGACGGTGAGTGGTAACGCGCGATGCCAAATGTTCCCGATCGCGGAGTCGGAACATCCTACGCCGCCCATGCGTCGCATTTCTGCAAGGAGTACGCTATTCTTGCGATCTCCTAGTGATACGCCGGATAGTAGGCTGGTCAGTCGTTGATTTTCAGATCGTCCGAAGTAATCCAGCACGGCAGCTTTCATTGTCTGGTAGCGATCGGACGCTTCCGACTTGCTGCACTTCGCGATGGCCGCGTGCATGTATTTTGCCTTGTTGCCCAGCGCCACGATGACCGTGTTAAACTTCTGTCGATCGGTGTTGGAAAACTTTGGTTGCAATTTCTTGCAACTTTACTTTATTCGTGGTTTAGCGAAGTTCAAAAATTAAACTGCTTTAAACGCTGTTTTTCCAACAGAATAGAATCGTGGTTGTCCACGGCGCTTTTTTTATCCCTTTTTGCCGCTCATTACATCGGGTTTATCGTTTTCGTTGTTTTGTAATCTAATTCCGACTCCTGTCGCCTGTCAGTTGCCAACTCTACCTCGATCGCATTTGTCACTGTCCCTCGATCGCGTTTATAAACAAAGTTTACAATCGGATTTGATCTCATAAACCGTTGCCTTCAGTTGCTGCTTTAGTTTAGCGATGAGTACATCCGACTTCTGGTTTTTTGGATTTTGTGGTCATCACACCTTGCGCGCCACATCGAATAATGCTGCACCGCCAACCGTTAAAAGGAAACCCGTCTTTTTTGTTTCGTCCACTTCATTTACCTCTAAGCACAGTTCCACGCGTTCCAGATAGTTTTCAATGTCTTCCCCCAGCACATATGGTTGAACCGAACCACTAACTTGTTTCGCCATCTTGATTACTGTTTCCTCGTCGCCACTTATTTTATTTTTAGTTGTGCGCAACACAACGTTCTCTGTGGACATTTCAAACGCGACTGCTTTATTCGTACGTCGTTACTTACATCTATGCGTAATCCTAACCCTATCCAATTCTATCACTAATACTAATACTAATTACTCTCTAATTATCCTTATGCCGACTATTACTAATACACTACACCTCCTTTCTCGATGTGGCGACTGAGACACTCGGTGTTGTCACCGGGATGCCTGGAGCC
This sequence comes from Anopheles atroparvus, assembly GCA_914969975.1. NCBI lineage: Eukaryota > Metazoa > Arthropoda > Insecta > Diptera > Culicidae > Anopheles > Anopheles atroparvus. Next base: position 29,447,821 of record CAJZCY010000004.1, on the reverse strand, counting down.
GTGTTTGCGGTACTCGGTGCCGTCACCATGGTGCCCTGAGTCGGGGCGGTCGGTGCAGCGCACGTTGTGCTCGGTGCTGTCCCAAAAACGCCAGTACCCGTGCTTGGTACAATAGCCGGGACGGTCGTTGCACTCACGAGGACAACGGGGACACGCGTCACTGTGTCCGGTGCTGATGCCGTTCTCGGTGTCTCCGTTCCTCCTTCGGCACAGGCGATTGTTGGACGCTGTCACTGCTGGTTACCAGCGCTGCAGCGTACGAAACCGTCCGCTTATCCCGGCCATTTGTGCAAGGAGTTTTCTGCCTTGTGTGTGTGCACGACATGCCGTGGTGTACTGCAAGGCTGCTGGTTCGACAGGTTTGCTCCTGTCCACGGTACGTTACCAGTGTTTCCTCTCCTTATATTGTCACGAAGGAGGGCACGGGTTTGGAGAGGATCGCTGTAACGGGGCGGGAGAATAATTCTGCTATCATCCTGTCCGTGGTGTCCACGGAAAGATCGTGAAGCTTTATCATCACGAAATTGTCCACCAGAGTGATGGGAATCGGACAATAATTTCTTCCAGTCGCATTCCAGCGATTGTTTACCGTCTTTTCGCTTATCGATCCGCAAGGCTAGCGCCTGGTCCTTAACCCTGAGGTCAAGGAAAGAATTGGCCGGCTTCAACCGGATCAAGGCTATATCGCCTTCCTTTAGACCCAAATGGGTCATGGCAAACGTGGTGGCCTCCATGACCACCTTTTTGGCAGCTTGGAGAAGGCCACCCGTACGGTGCACTTTGCCTCCATGGCTCCTGCCATGCAAAACACGGGAATTTTCGTTATTTACTTTTGGGGCTAGCACGTCCGATCGCTACGCGTCTCGGAGAGGAACTCACACTTCTATAAAAACTAGCAATGCTTCCGAACAGGCTGATGGTTTTGGATTGACTGTTCATTCTGACATAGCAAACAGTCAACTGCGCTGGCTAACACTTAGAACCTCCTGGCTATGTGCGCTGTGGCGAAGTAGGATTTTTTTTTTAGATTTGGGTACTTTTTACCAACAATTGACACCGCATCCATGATCAGGTCGATATCTGCATGTGCATATGTAGTTGTGGGCCAGCGTAGTGTTCAGGAATTATGGCATCTGCGTTGAAAGAAGCCAATCACCGGTGGGTTCTCCCGCTACATCCCTTACAGGTGGACGGTTCCATGTAGCGACTGGGATAGGGCACCTATTGTGGAATAGGTTGCGAACGGCTCCTGGGATATTAGCGTTAGCCAAAGCGACGACCGTCTGGCGCAGGTTGGCATACGTAACCAAGCTGGGATGGAACTGATTCATTCTTACAGTACTAGTCATCTGCTGCGGTATACGCGGAACGAACGTTACGTTAAAGGCCGTGAAACGACCTATGGACGACAGGTAGTAGACCAGGGGCTGAAGTTGGCTTCCAGTTCACCTAACTTGCGTACAGTATCGTACGAAGTGTCGGTACGTAAGAAACCTCTTCCAATTTGTTTCAACGCTCCCTGCTCAAGAGCAAATGAGATTTAAGCCTCAAGTGCAATCAGCATGTAGCGGTACAACGCTGCGGCAAGAGGGGCGGCATCGAGTTGACGGATTTGAAGACGCGCTAGTCGCGAGATAGGTGCACGTACGATAAAACCGATTCCTCGGGTGGTGATGGGAAGGATGACAGTTCTAGGAGTGACTGCTAGCTAGAGCGATGCCATGGCGTCATTGATATTATTGAAACCAAAGTAGAGATGATCATACACGGCTTTCTTTTCTACAGCTGATGTCTCCTCAGCTTTTCCTTTTCGGAAGTTGTCCCTTCTCTTTCCATCACGGGCCTGCTTGTTCGAAAACTTCTTCACATTCTTCGATGAAGCTAATTCGGTTTCCTCCTCAAGTTGTGGTTGAGATTTAGAATTCTTGAAATTTGGCATGGTTTTAAAACTTGTTAGGGGGTTTTTAGGGCATTCTCTGTTATGCGAGCTGGCTGATTAAAATGCTGGCGAACTGTTTGGGCCTTACGAAGATTGCGCGGCACATATATAGATAAGACTTACAGTGCCAATCATTCGTGTGAAGGCAAAAGCATTTTTGATTGTTCTGAAAAATCAGCGAGTAAATTAATCGATCCAATTACATACCAAGGTAGATAATTTTATTTGCTAAGTCCTGCGATGTACCGTTTCGTGATTTTTTCTTTCAAAGTTAAAAAAAAGGAAATGCTTGTTATTTTTGTTTTTTTTTTTTCGTTTAAAGTCACTTAGTGTATTTATCTTAAAACACTAATCTTACGCACTATTGACAATTTTTTTCTTAAATACTAGTATTTGGTCGGCTTTCCGCTGACTTGACTCGACCAGGTTGTTGAGGGTTGTTGTGAGAACGGACTCCCAGCTTCCCGCACGGCACCCTCAAGTTCCCTGACCGACGCGAACTGCTTCCCGCCCTTGTACACTTGACGTACAAGGATGCCCCAGAGGGGATTCAGGTCCGGACTGCTCGCTGGCCACTCCAGAAGATCGATTTGCTTGTCCGCAAACCATTGGAGTGACAGCCTGCGTTATCCTGCTGGAAAACGGCATCTCCCGTGCTCGTTTCATCGAGAAACGGCACGAGAACTTCTTCCAGCAGTTCCACGTACTTCTCCGAATTGACACGCGTGGATATCGTGACAATTGGAGTTCTTCCGTGGGACGAAAACGCGGCCCATACCATCAGCGATCCTCCGCCGCAGTTACGTGTTGGCTTGACCTGCTTTTCTTGGCGCAGGTCGTGCCAGTAGTAGCTGCAACAGTCCGGACCATCCAGGTTGAACTTTTTCTCGTCGGAAAAGACAACATTTTTCCACTCATGGGTCCACGCCATGTGTCTTTCCGCGAAGTTCAACCTGGCCTGGATATGCGCTGGAGTTAGGCGTGGTTTTTTCACCCTCTTAGAATATTTCATGTACCCAGTCTCATTCAGGATCTGTACCACTCTGTTTCTTTTAACTGGGAGGCCTAACTCCGTCACAATATCCGCCGCAGAATGTTTGCCTTTGCGGCCCAACTCCACAATACGGTTACGGTCTCTGTTCGTCAATTTGGTGTTGCCGGTAGTTTTACGTTTCACGCCGTAGTTTTCGCCTTTCTTTATAAAGTTGATGGCCATGGCCATGGGCTTTTTTGGCCGCGAATGATGGCCATTCCGAAGGCGCACCGCTAAACCGCGACAGCTCAATGCGCGGCAGATGATCATGGCGCGACGACGTTGCCAGCGTCGTCGTGTCGAGCGCAAGTGGCGGTGCTGCCCCTTCCGCTTCTCGCATCCGCTCGAGGGAGCGCCGTGCAGCGAGGTAAGCCTCGCTGAACTTCGCCCGCCGCGGGTGCGGACCCGTCTGCGCCTCGATGCGGAGAAGCGTGGCGTTGCCATCTTTCCACAACGACTCCAGCATCTCGCGCTTGATACTGGCCGTCGTGCGGTCGATTTGGCCCACCCGCAACTCGGAGACGATGGCCTGCACCGCGCCTTCCAGCGCCGTAAGCTGGCGGGTGGCCTCCGTGACGCACCGCGCGGACTTCGTCGCCTCTTTGATTTTGGCCTCCGAGGTCATCTTTTCACCACTGAAGCTCACGAATTATCACTCAAAAGTTCGCACGTAGCACTTCGAAATCACGTCGGGGTCACCAAATGGTTTTGCACGAAGCAAAGATGCACGTAGCCGAATATTATCGAACACACATTTTATTGGTAGGTACGTAAGCGATGCCTCTGGCGTTTTTAGGTTCACAAAAAATAAAGAGAGCGACCGGCCCGCTGGCCGGCCGTTATATAGCCGAGAAGCACTGTGGGAGAGAGCGTCGGGTGAAAGAGACCACTCTCTCCCGCATGGCGTTTCCGGCACGTCGATCGTTCAGGCTGCTGATTGACAGCCGATTATCGAAGAACGATCATTGATACTCGATCGAGCAGCCTTGAGCACGTACACGTAGCGCGCTCGGTGAGGTACACGTAGTACCGTCACACTTGTATACAAGCGCCGTTACTTTTGTATACAAACAATCAACAACAGTTGCACTTCTTCCAAGCCTCCTGACAATTTCACGGTTCGAAAGAGCACATTCTTTCAACGCTAGCACAACTTTTCGCTCAGCCTCGGTCAAATACGTGTTTGTCGGCATCGTGATGGCGATAAACAAGAACGAAATGACCTGACGCAGCAAAATCACGGATCAAAAACACATGATTTCAGCTCGCGTCATTTGACACCACTTGCGTCGAAATGTAAACAAGTTGAAAAATGTTTTCATTATTTTCAAAGTGGCAGTTTAAAGTCAAAGAGGCAATTTATCGCTAAATCAGGTTTTTTTCTTCTAAAATCTATTTTTTTTAAATCACTACTGAAGATGACTTGACTTAAAAAAACACATTAAAATGTATTTCAAAATGTTTGACATTATTGATTGGCTTCGTCCAGCGTCAAATATATGACATGCCGTTAAACAAATGATTCACACTGTATCTCCTGTCTAGTTTTCGAAATACGGCGCCATGTTTCCAATTGAATTGTTCATTCTGTGCGTTATTGAAAGTTGGTTGTACAGGTTGCCGTGGCTGTAGAAGATTGAGCTCTGTTCTTATTTGTCTTCCGAAGATTAGTTCTGATGGTGTTTTATTTTCGATGGTTCGACTCGGCGTTGTTCGATATGCTTGGAGAAAAATTATGCGGGATTGATCCTCTTTCCTAGAGCTAAGTAATGGGTCAACGTTGTATTCTATTGCTCTCTCGTTTTCTTCTGATTGAAACATTTTAATTACTTGTTTGAATACGACTTGTCACCTTTCAATTGATTACTGCAACTTTAATTCCTTTCGACTTTACCTTAATTCGAAACATCATTAAATTACTTCAGTTGCTTCTATCTCGAATCTTTTTCACACTCAAATTTTTCGGTTCACTCATTCATAAGTAAATATTATTATTTTTTCACTTGTTTCACTTTGCTTTCTCTTTGATAAGTTAATTGTGGTTGTTGTTCAAAAAATTTCGTGAAAATGTTGTGAAAATGTCAGCATTTCGGATTGGAGTTAATAATACAGATATGATATCTGTCCGTCTGGGGTTGAGTTGTCCTTCTCGTTTCTGGTGGGTTGGCGCGATAAGGGGGAAAATAGGGCTGGAACTCGAAAGTTTTTCCCTTTTTTTGCTGGAGTTACTACTCGGGATTCCACGTTCCAATTTGGGGCTGGCCACGATGTCCTGATTTCGCTTCCTTATGTCCTTACCGATTTTTAAAAGTTGGTCCCTATTCGGGCGCCAGTTATCGTCGACGTTGTACTGGGCGATTTAAAAAAAAAAATGTATTCGTCTGTTGCGGATCGGATAAGATCGGAACACTTTCGTTTAAAACATCCCATAGTCTAAAGTCCTCGAATGCAGCATGTCAACGCGTGTCACGCCAAACAAGCAACAAAAAGGCTCTGTGAATAACCTAAGTTCGATAGGTTTTTAAACCATTTTTTTCTCCTTTCCAATTGGGGGGGGTGGTCTTTCGGCCGGTGCGAAGAGGTGATGGTATCTTATACTGGCATTTTTTAGAGGATAAGGGCCTCCTGGTATGATTACCATGATCATAAAACAACGAATCAACCACTAGAATTTCTTTCAACATTTTTGAATAATTCGTTGATGGCTTTTAAATACATGCCACTTTTTTTCAACGAATTCAGTATTTTTTTAAAACATAATGTTTACTTTGCAAAAACGCCAATAGATATTGGGGAAAAGGCCCTGGTCAGCCGTGCGACGCAACTTAGTCGCGATGTTCTCACAGGAGCGCTCGTGGTCAACTGCCTTGACCGTATCCTTGGCCCTAGAATTATGTTTGTACACAAGGGCACAGAGGGAGCCGAAAAAATCCTCAATGGGATGGCACTGGGGCAAGTTGGTCGGGTTCCTTTCTTTCGGCACGTACGGTTGCTTTTCTGCTCAAGATACTCCAGCGTCTTCGTTGCGTAATGGGAAGATGCCATGTCCGGCCAGAACACGTACTTACCATCCGCTTACCAATAATTTTCTTCTACTGGTACACTTGTTGATTGATGCCCAGAACGCTCCGCTTGAACCACGACTTTGAAATCCAATCCGTCTGTCCGATATGGCGATGAAAAAACTCTCAAAATCGAAGAGCAGAGCAGATCATTTGCCTCTCGGCAGGGATACTTACTTTCAAGTTCGTTTATTGTTACGGCGTCATTCTTCTTATTCGGTCTCCTGTTACTCCGTCAGCAATATATTCACAAATACTCTGTTCATTCATTTCGATTGGCTTCGCTATCTTCTGCATGACGTACACGTACTCTAACATGGACCCGCCATTGTTTCTACGTCGATCAGCCAATTTACGGTTGACGTCGCTTGCACGGATCATCTTTCCAAATTCTTGTGTCAACCTCATTTTTAACTGTGGATATGAACATATTAGTTGCAGCGTGCCGATAAAACTTTTCACTGCCTCGATACCACGCTTGGACGATATTCGCCGTGTGGGCCGGTGCACCGTCCTGTTGAAAGACGTGGATCATTACGTACAGTTCTTGCAGTGCTGGGGCCACAACCTTCTCCGGAACCTCGGTCTTGTAGTACGCAGCATTGATTTTCACGTTTTTCTCTATGAATACCAGTGGGAGCCACGTCTGGATACACCCCCCCCCAAACCAGCACTTACGCGGCGTTTTGGAATCTTGGGATGTTTATAAGGGATGGGTGGATGCTGGCCAACGTCGGCGACCACAACCGATCATTTTGGACATTGTGTTGCTGTTGCAAGACGAAGAGTTTCTCATCCTTGAACACGAACTCATGTCCAGCGTGCCGCGAAAGAAACAGTTTGGCTCTTACCAGCCTCTTTTTCGCTGTAGCCTCAGGTACTTCGTGAACCTTGCGTTTCTTGTACAGCTTGCATCCTAGGTCCTTCGTAATGATGGTTTGAGCAGTCCCGATCGACACATCCAGGTCAGCAGCGGTCTTCCGGATCAAGCTGTTCATTTTTCGGCGAAACCTCTCCCTCACCACTTTGATGGTTCTTGCCGAACGCGGCCGCCCGGATCTCACACGGTCATTGGTCGAGCCCGTCTCCCGGTACCGACGGATGGTGGTATAAATGAAATGCCGCTTCTCCCCATGTTGTTTCAACCGCCGGAATATGTCACTGGGTTGCTCACCTTTCGTAAACAGTTTGACTACGATGTTGCGGTACTCTAAAGACGATCTGTCTTTAAACTCCGTAAATACCACATGTATTTCGCTCGTGTTCATGTTTTTTATTTTCTTTCACCGGCACCACGTCTGTTCGCCACGGAAGCCCAGAACATTCTAATCTGACATTCGATTTCGAACTCGAAAAAACCAAGATCTGAAAAAAGAACCTTTCTGTCCATTGTTCCGAAATGTCGTTGGCCATAAGAGAACTTTGTAAGTGCCTGTGGAACCGTTCTAATAAGCCATTCGATTGCGGATGGTACGCAGTGGTCGAGATGTGATGACTACCTAATAATTTTGCTTGCTCAGAAAAAAGTTTCGATTGGAATTGTCGTCGTCTATCGGTGGTGATGTTAACTGGACAACCGAATCTCGAAATGTATTTTTTTTTTATTTATAAGAGGCTTCGGCCAAGAAAACAACTTAAAGAACTAATAAAAGGGCATGGCCTAGTGCCTCTTCTCCGCCTCTATTCCCCCCTGTGTAACTGTCCCGTTAAGGTTAAACACAGGGGGGAGGCTTTGCCGTCTCTACCCGAAGGGAGACGGCCTTTCGATTTATGGCGCAGCGCCATCTACAAGCTCGTGCCGACTGGCACGCTCCGGCTCAAACAAGAGGCTCACCCGGGGGTAGTGCATGGCGTGGCAAATCGCCGGTGCCATGGTGCCCCCGGGTTTCAGACTCTCGTTTGGTTCAGTGTCCTATGGTTAAGGACGCTGTTCCTTCCGGCAGTAGCTGCACCGTTTCTGCTGCCGTCGAAGCCACCGCAGACGCCGCTTCCGCATCCGCAACCGCTTCCGCTGCTTCCGCCACTTCCGCCGCTGCCGCCGCTGCAGTCGCTGCTGCCTCGGTCGCCTGGTCCTGTTGCCATCGCCGTTGCCGCACCGTCATAATGCGGCGGGCCAGCTCGCTGATCGTCTTCCACCTCGCCGGACTATGGAGCAGCTGCTCCACCAGATTGTCGGCCGTGACTGCGGGGGCGCCGTCATGCGCCAGCAGCGCAGCCCGCTCGGCCACAAATCTGGAGCACTGAAATGCAGCATGCTCCATGGTGTCGACAGTGCCCGGGCAGCGTTCTCCCTTCGCACCTCCTTCTCCCTTTTCGAGGTCTCATCCAGCTTGGCTGCTAGCTCGTCTCGCTCAGCATCCAGCTCGATGAGTTGCCTCTGCAATCGGCTCAGCTCCTCTGAGGGAGCGGAGTCGTACCCTGACTGACGCCGGGGTGAGGTAGCTCTGTTGGAGCCCTCGTCGTCCGATGAGGTCGGTGCCGCGTTTCTTTTACGGCTGCTTCCACGCGACCCATCATGGGTCCGTTCCCGACGGTCCACCACCACTTTTTGAGGAACAGGGTAATTTTTGATAGTTTTAACATGATGATCACTAGGACATATACCTGAGAGATTGACTATATATCCTAAATAATCCAGTTCACAGTGAGCAAATTTACATTTATCAAGTCGTAATTCTAATCCGTGTTCACGTAAGGTATACAAAACTTCTCCAACTAGTTGAAGATGTTCATCACAATCTATGGAAGCAATAAGAATGTCATCGATATAGACCACTAACTTTCCATTCTCTATAAATTTTCTTAAAATGGTATTAATAAAACGCTGAAATTCAGCTGGAGCTTTTTTAAAGACCAAAAGGCATATGCGTATACTCGTATTGACCATCCGGAGTAACAAAAGCCGTGTATTTGATAGAATCTTCATGCATTTGCACTTGATGGAAGCCGCTCTTTAGGTCCAACAATGTAAAGTAGTTTTTACTACCTAAATGCTCCAGACACGTCTCTATTAATGGGAGCGGATAATTATCGCGAATAGTTACTTTATTTAGAGGTCGATAATCGACACATTTACGAATATCACCATTTTTCTTCCTAACTAGTACAAGTGCAGAGGCGTAAGGGGAGTTACTAGGTCTTATTTTCTTTTTTCCCAATAAATCCTTCACAATTTCTTTTACTTTAACTCTCTCTGCAAATGAAAGCCGCCTAGGTTTAGTGAATATAGGAGTATTATGTGTTAAACTGATTCGCATTTTATGAGAGGATGGTAAAATCTGTCTCTCCGGAAAATTCAAGTAATTAGCAGTCACGATTGAGATAGAGCAGCACTTTGATCTTTAGATAATTGGTCCCCAACATTTATCACGCTAGTCTCATCACTCATATCTATGGAACACATTTCAGGAAAGGTTTCACCAATTTGTTTGACACCATCATAGCTACTTGAGATTACGACGGAATTCGGACAAGACGGAACTTGGATAAGCCTCGAACAACGGATTTTTGATCGAACTAGTTAAAAGACCCAATGCCTGAAGTCTGATTGCAAAAACTGATGTGATTGAATTAATAGTTTTATTTTTATTGAAATTCATAAGTTTAGAAATGCTATATTTTTTACGTAATTGTGCAGAAACAATTTCAAATTCAAATAATAAATCTCTTCCAACTAACAAAGGAAATGAAGTGTAATCTTTAGGCAGTATAACAAAATTGTGATTAACTATTTTATCACGAAAGCGTACTCGTAATTCCACCGTTCCGAGTATTTGAAGTTTGTTGTTTCCTATTCCTCGAAATGCACTTGGTTGGGGAGTGCATAATTTTGTTGCTGGAACGATATTTTCATTAACAAAACTTTTACCACTGCCGGTATCAAAAAGACATGTTGTTGCAAGCCACGAACTCCAAACATTGTTAATTTTAAAAGCTACACTTACCTCTTGATAAGCATCTTGTATAATAACGCCGTTGGCTCCTTCGTCTCCGATGTTATGGACCACAGTTACGGATCACATGAGATGCACTGCCACATTTGAAGCAAGAACCCGGAACACGGCGGGGCTTCTGACACTGCGACGAATGGTGCCCAAAATCAAAGCAGTTGTAGCACCGTGGTGAATCCATTGTCGTTTGTCTCGGGACGCGGATGCTCTGAGGAGGCGCACTACGACGTTCAGCATTTTTACGCATCAGGGAATGTGCTTCACACCGTTTGATGTTTTCTATCAGCTCGTAGATATTCTGGTAGTCCTTTATCACGAGACTATTGTAGAGCGGATCGCTGTATAGTCCTTTTATGGCGTACGTTATAATAGCCTCCTCACTTACGTTTCCGGACTTTCCCAATGCGTGCACTCTATAAACATAGCTTGTATACGATTCAGCAGATTTTTTGTAGACTGCAGCTAATTGGCTATGTACAACGGCCTCGTTGCAACGATCAGGGAAAGCCTTTTTTATCTCTTGGATGAAATCATCAAACGTTTTCAGAGTGTTGCGAAAGCCATTATACCATTCGCTAGCTGCTCCAGTCAAGCGGCTACTTGCATACAGAAGCATAGTTCGATCCTGCCATATACTTCGCTGTTGTGACGAATTGTATCAATCCACTTGTTGATACCAAGCCCATCCGAAAACTCTGGTATAAGATGTTTCAGCACCTCGGGATGAAAATGTCTGTCATTTATAGGTGCCTGCCGCAGCTCCATTTCCTTGATTTTCTCTTGTAACGCAAAGAGTTGCCACTGGTAAAAATTGGCGTCGCTACGGCCGCCATCTTTAGACTCGCCTTTGTTCTCCTTCAAAATGGCGGCTGCTTCTGCATCGCTTCCCATGTTTATTGCGTCGTCCCGAGGCGGGTTTAGGGAGAGGTACTCTTCACATGGCGCAAGTGTTTCATATCGATTATCATTGACGTCAAGCTTCTTGCAATTTGCGGAGTTAACACTTGTCTTGTGTTCAAAAGAAGCAGCAGTCGCTTCTCCATCGTCACCGTTGCTTGGAACCACGGTACCGTCGCTAGGCGTACTTTTCTCACACACACACTCGTCATACAACTGGCGTAACTGCGCGATGTGTCTGCGCCTTTAAGTGTTTGTGGTCGATCATCAAGATGAGCCCAAGATCTGATACCGTTAGATGATCCCACAAGAAAGTGGTTTGGTGTGAGCCCTGGCGAATCATCGTCGTCTAGAGGAATGCAGGTTAGCGGCCGTGAGTTCAAGGATTTTCTATCTCGGTGAGAGCATTCACCAGTATTTCATGTGTCGGTCTTTTTCCAGGTAGCACGACGACCAAATTCTTCTTCACTGATTGTACTAGTCTTTCCCAAGCCCCTCCCATGTGAGGGTATACTGGAGGGTTGAAAATCCATTTGATACCGGGAGCGGAAAGACCTTGACAAACCGCTGAGTGATCAAGTGTAGCTTGTGCAGTTTTTATCTCCTTACTTGCTCCTTGAAAATTCGTGCCTCTGTCACTATAGATGCATGCTGGAGTGCCTCTTCTTGCCCATACGTTACGTATCGCCATTATGCATGACTCTGTGCTTAGTGATGCTGCTATCTCTAAGTGTACAGCTCGAGTTGTTAAGCACGTTGCTAGTACGCCCAAACGCTTCTCAGTTCTTCTTCCTACTACGATGATAAATAGTCCAAAATAGTCTATTCCCATATGTTCTTCATATGTAGTTCCGCCATCATCGGCTCCACAGGTTTCGCGTTAAAATTTTTACAGAACTGACACTTGGAGCGTATTTTCCGGTACTCGGCCTTTAACTGAGGAATTCTAAAACGTTGTCGGACCTCATTAATAATTGTTTCATGGTTTCGATGCATGTACCTGTTGTTTCGATCACAACCACCGCCTAGGGAGCACCATTAAAATTTAATTTGTTAAAATTTAACTGGTAAAATTAACTAAATTTTTAACAATGCACGTTTTATTTGAACGGAGCAATGCACGTTGATGCTATGGTGCTGTTTGGCAACAGTTGTCTTCATAAATACTTTGTGCATCTCCTCCTTCAGTTTGGCATAAGAATTGATAATTAATCATAAATGGCTCCAATTCCAAGAACCATTCATCCACGCTTTCGTCATTGTCACCGCTAAATTTCTCCAGAAACTCGTCGAAACCCATAAAAAGTTGAGGTGGTAGAGTCGTAGGTTGAAATTCAAGGGCAGCGATTTTTTGGCGAAGCTCAAGAATTTCGAGTTTGGTGCGAAGAGTGAGAATTTCATCACGGTCGCTCATGATTGCTACACTCGGCGTTTTTCCTGCATCATTCGCTGTTCCGGCGTTGTATCCTGTATCACACATGATGGCAGGAGCTAGCTTCATCTCTCCCGGTTGACACGCTCCGAAAATCTCACCACAGCCATTTTGCTTTTCAGCAGTAGCACATGGCGGTGTATACAGTTCGAACACCTTTTTATCTGCGACGTTGTAGCTGTAGGTGGCACTTCTACGCCATTACTCTGCAACGTACACTCCATTTCTTCCTTCGTCAGCATTTTTTAAGGTATATCCCACTTCTGAGTTGAAAACACACGGATTTTTTCGGCTTTTCGCAAGGAGGTTTTTGGAGAACGTCTTTTCCAAAAGGCTTCCAACTTTTATTCTCTGCTTCGACTGCTGGCACACTGTCACTTCTTCGGACATCTTAACCGTCAAATAACCAAGATGTTCACAAACCCAAGATTATTATAAACTCAAGATGTTTACAAGATATAAAATATAAAAACCAGATATACCCAAACCACGACGGATGGGAGGTCTGGCGGAATGTTCAATTGTTGTCTAGCCGTAGCATAGGTCCTGCATTTGACTATGATATGTTTGACGGTTAGCTGGCATCCACAGGTGATGCATGTTGGTGGGGGGCTATTCTTCGTGACGAGGTGGCTATGGGTCAGTCTGTTGTGTCCTATTCTGATGCGGTCGAGAATTCTTTGGTCACGTGGCTTCACTTCAGCCATTTATCAAAGAGTTGTTTTGCTTTTACAAAATTTGTTCAAAAATGGAGTGTGTCTAGCAAGGGTCGTTTTGTCTTGGGAGGATCTTGGGCGTCGCTTAGTTTGGTTGTAAGTTTGGGTGTTTTTTTGTTGATAACCCGGAGGTCTTCTACGGACGAGTGTGGTCTGGTATATTTGCGTTTGTTGGTTCTTTTAGGTTCTTGTTCCTGTTTTTTGTCTGAGGTGGAATTTGAAAAGTCGGAGTCAGATGTCGTGGAGGACGTTTCTTCTTCAGAGTCTTCGGTTTTGGAGGTCTTGTTTTATTGTTGTTGCAGTTTTATTGTTAAGATTTGTACTTGCTGTTGGAGGGTGGAGACCAAGGAACTGAGATCAGCGATTTGCTTGTCACGAGGATCGATAGTCTTGGTCGAGTCGAGTCTGTTGTTAACTGATTTTTGTTTTTGGTCTTCGTACAGTTTGCGTGCTTCAGAATAAAAGGTAAGTCCACGATCTATTTTGATTTGGATAATGTTTTGCTCATCAATTAAGCGGAAAAAGGAGAGCCTCAAAGAGTGATGGTCTCCGTTGCAATTTTGGCATTTCGGGGGTGCATTACAATTACCGTGAGCGTCCTGGTTGCAACTTGAGCAAGCTGCAGCTGGCGACGGGCATTTTGTTTTGTTGTGTCCGAGTTAGGTGCAGTTGAAACATTGTAAGGGTCGTGAATAATATGTGCGAGTCTTTACTTGTAAAAGTCCAACGCGGATACTGATCGGTACGAGTACAGAGTCTATTGTTGATAAAAACGAATTGGTCGGAATCACTGTGTCGTTATTTTGTTTTAAGAATCGTCGAACTGCTATTACTTTTTGGTTCTTAAGGTTTCCCAGTATTTCTTCGTCCGTTAGTCCAATAAAAAAATTTCCTTTACCTTTGTTCATTGGTTAGCAGGGCTCCATGTCTCCAACTAAGTTTGTCAAACTTTTGCAGATGAGAAACGGGTTGGTCGGTAATTGTTGTTCTTCTGGTGCTTGTAGGATCAAAAACAGCAGCTCGCCGTTTTCGCGTTTTGGGTCCATCCACTCCGGTGCAAGGGATCCTCGTTGATTTACTTGGGGAGAAGAGTCTCCCCAAGGCGGTGTATGGCTCGCCATATGAAGTCATTGACCGGGCCACTTTCACCATAATGGCAGCTCCGAGGACACTGAACTTTCATTCTGCAACAACAAGTTCTCGTTACGCTCTGATCGATAGGCGTCCGATGAGGGCGAGAGCTGAAGGCAGATTGAGTCTGTTGTTCAGTAAGTTATTTTTCAGCTTGTTCCGTTGATAAGTTGTGGGACGCGTAGGACGAAAACAGAACTGGGCGTTAGGGATTATGTTGTTTCTAGTTATGTGTAATGCTAGTCTGGATTCAATTAGTTTTTCGAATATTTTGCCTGAACAAACTTAGCAAGCTTATTGTTCTGTAATTGGTTGGATCACTATGATTGTTTCCCGATGTTGGTAAGGTATAATTAAGCTATTTTTCACGTGTGTGGAACGTAGGCAAGTTTGACACAACTGTCAACAATTTTGTCTAGGATTGATTTTTTCCTTTACAGGGTTTGCGGGCTTACAAGCGTTTTCCGTTACCGGTTAAGCGATTCATGCATGCACTCGGGCGATTCTTCCAGCCGTTCTGTTGCGGCATTCGCGCATATAATTGTCTCGTGCAGTCGCTAGGGAGAATCATGCATGCGTATGGTGCCGGCAAACCTTTCAAAAATGTAAACAAACTGTGTACTTGAAAAGTGAATACAAAAGAAACGGACGTGCTTTTTGTGACCAGTAATATTGAAAAATAATTTCCGCGAGTTCTACTAGCGATAGTGATAGAAATGTTACTTGTTGGTTCACTTGGTATTCTCATAAGGAACCGTATAAATTAAAATTAATTCAAGACGAATATGTTTTCCCATTGTCATTTGTCTTGTTTTCCAACGCTTCTCTAAGAAGTTTCATCTCTAGCTGAATTGCCTTGGATTGGGAATCCCATTCTTTTATGTTCTTTGGTTTTTTTTCGTGATTTCAATAAAACAAACGAACACAATACTTGAATAACACGTTAAAAGGTATATTGAAAACTTTGATCACAAACAATTACGTTACATTTTACTCCGCTGTATCTTGATCCCGTCTGTCCTACTTGACCTCTTATCTTGATCTCTCGATGCTATCTGCCTATCGCGATGGCTGCGCCCATGAACGCCGAGCGCAGCAAGTGAAACGTATATATGTAGTCGTAAGGCTAACGCAAGCTGCGAGTCGCCCAGAGCGCATTGTCGCGCAACTCTTACTCTGTCCACAACACATTACTCTGGAAATATTCTTAATTTCTATGTCTCCTCGGTCAACTCCATTTCCAATTCCAACTTTTGCCTCATCAAATCTATAATTGGCTTATTTTGTGAAACAATTGTCTCAGCTCTCTTCCTCTTTCATTTGGTTGGTTGTTTGGGGTAATTTGGTTGTTCTGTTTACAACGGTTCCCCCTAGTCCTTGGATTCATTCTACTGTTGACCAAAACGTCTCCCGATCGGTACTACGGTCGTTGGAGATTATTTAATTTCACCACTCTTTCTTCTAATTCAGACAATTATTTTTGCCTGTAAGGACCGCCCCCGTTGCTGTTTGCTCAGTGCGATTTTCGCGTAGCTTCTTCTTCACTGAGCATTTAAAGTCGAACCATACCTGCTCACATAAAATAAACATGAAAACAATTATTACTTCTAAAAACTACACAATATGCACAGCACATACCCTTTTCCAGGCAGCAGGTAGCCTTACGGGTTGTCCAAAAACGGTCAAGTTCTTGCCTTTAAACAATGCCCTGGCATGGCAAATTTTAGTTATTGTCACGGATCAGGCATTCCAAGGCTGACCACTTTCCTAAAAGGTTCTTGAGCCATGACAGAATCAAAGGCTTAGCCAGGGAAATCAGGCTTATAAGGCCTTCAGGAAGTGCAAAGGATTGGAGGATCGCGTCGAACATATCCGACAGAATTGAGTTTCCAGGGGAGGGTTGGTGGGGAACTGACGAAGGGGACTGGGTTCTCTGACGTTTAACAGACGGAGAGGAAGGGGACGGGAGAATCATGTCGCCTGGAGGCGCGGCATTAGGGGGAGACACAGATTTCGGTTCGCTAACACGATTAGGAACAGGTTTTGTGTGTGTTTTGTTACGGGCTTTCCATTTTTACCATTTCCTCTCCCTCGCGAGGTAGCAATCGGTTCGAAAACCGTTTCGATTTCTAGAGCGGGGAAGCACAACGAGACGAACGGGTTGATCTGCGGTGCTCTCAGCACCTCTGCAAAAGAACCATGCGCACGTGCGACGACCGCCTTTCGGTTTTCTGCTCGGATTTTGCTATACATGTAGGAAATGAAAACGATCCGGTTCTGAAGTTCACTATAGTGGCTTTATTCGACTGCGGTTGGTAAGCGAGTGCTCTCTGAGTTCTCGTTGTCGCTCTTATATACCATTCGTAATCGATACCTAAAATTCTTGCTTATTCATTATTCTCCTACCCACATACATACATTTCACTTTTTGATTTTGGTATACCGGACACTCAGTAATTTCATGCCCCGGTTGACGGCAGTGACCAAATTTCGAGGCTATCGCCGGGCATGTCGCCGTGCTGTGAGAGCCCCGGCATTTGCTGCCCCCTGCTTGTTCGAGCAGTAGCCCCCCGAGTGCCCGATCTGATTACAGCGCGCACTTGTTGACGTGCGAGGTACGTACGGCCTGCGAACAGCTCGTAGACGATAAACTTCGGGAGATCGGTTCCCTCAAAGACAATTCGAAATGAGGACGTTTCGTGGAAGACCTTCTGCTCCTCTGCGGTTACTGATGCGGCGTATAACGGGCGCACCTCTAGTACACTTGTCGCAGGCGAGGACTTGCTGCATCCACCCACAGCGAACTGCAGAAGCTCATGGCAGGTGATTCCGCAATCCTCCACGACCCCGGATACCTCAACTCTGCTATCGGGTATCGGGTATACCCGATCGGGTCACCACCGATGACAACATCCACCTTGCTTGGGATGTGGTACGAAGGATCAGCAAGCGTTAGATTCGGCACATTCCACGAGGACACATCTTTCGGTGAAGAAGGAATGTCTGCAGACGGTGTCTCAAGGATGAGGAACTCCATCGATGTGGCGAATTGTTGATCCCTGGATTGAACATCCGCAGTGATTGAACCCTTCACCTCTTGTATCGCCTTCCCGATGCCGGCAATAGAAATGTTCACCTTAGTACGATGAGTCCACAGTTTTCGTGCCAGTGATTCCGAAATGAAGTTCGGCATCGAACCCGAATCAAGAAACGCTCTTGCCTCATGTTTCACTGCAAAATCGTCTACGATGTAGATCAGTGCAGTCTCGAGGATCAGCATGAGCCGCCAGTGTAACTTTCTTTTGCGATGATCCATCCGGGAGTGGCTGCGGTGTGTTGTAAAGCAAACTGTGATGCCGTTGATGGCAAGATTGACATGAGTAGTCCGATTTGCAATTATTCACTTGATGGGAACTGCTTAGGCAATTCCAGCACAGACCCTTTGTCTGCACTATCTTCCGCCGTTGTTGAGCATCCTTGCTGATGAACACAGCACAGTTGCGTAATAGGTGAGGGCATCTAGGGTGTCGTGAGGAAGACGAACTGGACGGGTGCACTGAAGCTGCGCTTGTGATCGGCTTCCGTGACGCAGGAGAACGGTGTGTGCCGGCCACCTTGGTCGGAGTGGCCCTTTCGCAAGCGAAGCTCTTGCTCGATTTGAGTATCCGAATCCGATCCTGCAGGAACTCGATCAGCTCACTGTATTTATCCCGTTCACAGTGTACAGAATGCTTCTCCAACGCTAGGACAGTTTCACTATCAAGCCTCATCAGCAGCATGTTAGACAGAGGCGTGTCCCACGTGTCGACCGGTTCCTTTAGTTTAACTAAACCATTCACATGACGAGTGAACTCATCTACTAACGTCGTTAAACCATTAACACTTCCGTAGCCTCCGCCAATACTCACGAATCAGCATGCGTGTGTTGTCGTAACGCTTAAGAAGCGAAGCCCAAGTTACCGAATAGTTTTCCGTAGTTAACGCTTTGTGCTCGAAGGGCACTGCCGTTTCCTCCTTTAGTGATGAAAGAAGATACTGCAGCTTGGCAATGGATGGAAATTCCGCTGAAGCATGAATTTCGTTTCCGAAATTAAAGGCGATGTGGCGCGTTCAAATGGTGAATTTGTACTGTCCGTTTATACCATGTAACTGCGTATTCATCATTACAACGTTCTTTGTATGTATGTGTTAAACCGTCGTCCTATTACGTTTATCTTATATAATTCAAACTTCATAATTAATTCGCGTCAATTGGTCTAGATCTTACCGTATAACAAATTCAAAATGTCATTCAAATTATTTCCAACAAACGTTAAAATAACTGTTGCTATTGTTTTCAATGAGAATAGCTCTTTTTCCTCAAGCCTCGCGTCCAGTAAGGTTTTTACCTCAGAATATTTAGCTTTCGGTGTCGCCAAATTTTCCTCCACTTTCTTCCAACTTCGTCTGGGTATGGTAATGTTTTCTTGTAAATTTTTTCGTCTCTATAAGTTTATTAATCATCGTCTGTGGCCTGTATCTTCTTATCGGTGTCTTCTTTAGATTCCCTGCTATTTTATTCAGCCATTTTCTCGTTTCTTTCCTATCTCATTTAACCGGCCTTATCTTTCAATGAAGGTGAAGGTCGGTTCTTGACACTCGTTGTTTTTGTCACTCTGCTGCACTTGCCCTGCCGGGTCGTGTCTTTCAGTTCTGAGCCTCATCAGAAATACTAGCTATCCAGTTAAACATTTTGTTATAATCTTTAACATTTTTCATCAACACCAGAATGATGATCAGCACCAAGATTGTAGCTATCTTCCCCTCCAATTTTGAAACACCGCTTTTTATGATTTTTTTTTCTTTTATCGTGATAATTTTTTGGCTATATCACCCACTGATATCAATTCAACTGTACTCAATTTGATTTCATTCAAAACTAAGAGAACTTCTTTTTTTCACCGTATCTTTTTTTTAAAATATTTTTTCGTTTCGATGTTTTCGGATCTTTTTTTCTTTCACTGTAATTTTTTCGGATGGGAAGGGCATCCTATTATAAACGTGTCCAATGCTGTTTGTCTGTACTATTTCAGAATTGTTGATTCATGTCCTAGCCATTCTTGGCTCAAATTCACTACTGAACTTATCAGTGGTGTCATTTCCGTTAGTTAGCTATACAAATTTTCTATTGATTCATGTACTTCACGAGTCATACTTTTCAATTGATGATCTAATGTCATCTGTCCCATCCTTGAATTTGCTAGCATTGTGTGGTCTCCTACGCACAAAGACCGGATTATCAGGATTGAACGGATCCAAAACAAATTCACACGCTATCTATTCTATCGGCTCCCATGGTCGTGTCGGATTCCTAGGCCTCCATATCTGACAAGATGTCTTCTCTTCGGACTCGAATCCTTAGAGCATAGAAGAATGTCTGCTCAATGCATTTTTACACCTAAGATGCTTACGGGCAATATTGACGCTCCTCTAATTTTAGAACATTTCAACTTTCATGCCCCAAGCAGAGGACTGAGACCTAGTCAGTTGCTAAGAGCAGACTTCAGGTCTACTACTTTTTGTGCAAACGATCCGTTCTTCACAACTAGTCAGACAGTACAATACAATTGATTTCAATACGGACTTCTCTAAGTCAACGCAGGAGCTCAGGTCTTATTTAAGAAACTATTATATATTGAACGTTTAATGTATTTACCTCGCGTCATCGCTCAAATGTTAAAGTCGTTATTACAATATTGTTTTTAGTTTAGTTTTATAAGATCATTCAGGCTTATAAGCTCGATGATTGTCAATGAATAAATTATAAATTATAAATTATCTTCTATATATATAAAACAAAGTTCAAAATGTGTGTGACCGCGCATCACTGGAGAACGGCTGGACCGATTTGTGTCGTTTTTGGTTCATTCTTTTCGTCTTGACCCAAGGCAGGTTTATGTGGCAGAAAAAGTCGGAAAAGTGCCATAGTTTCCACAATATTCGCAATTTTCTGCGAAAAACTCGCGCCTACTATGGTCCCGAGAACTTTTTGACTTGAATTTTTGACTTGCAAACGTCTCGCAGCACTTTTCTCTTCCTCTGACATGTCCATGCTTACATAATGTTTAAGCTCACGTTGTATGACTCGCAGCGTTTGGTCGAACACCTTCGAAAATGTAGATTGTCCAATCGGTATGGTGAAATCGTTACCGACGCCGCGCTGATACGAGCCCTGGGCAAGAAACTTCAGGGAAGCCGCCAATTTGTGCTGTGTTGTCAGGCCACGGGTGTGTTTTGGGCCTATCGTTCGAGCGATTTATTCGTGTTTTTCCAAAAATAAACGTTTATTTATCCGAAAGTTGGCAACAAATCTAAAAGTTAAACAAAACCAATGTTGAACATTTTTATAAAGATGCATGTGCTCCGTTTCACAGGCACCTGCCATTTGACTTGCACTTTACTCACTCTACGTCCGGCATCGTTAGAAAATCAAGCTTGTGCCGCAACTGCCTACGGTGTATGCCTAAATTGAGAACATCTTCTTCTTCACTTTCACCTTCAGATAAAAACAATAACGAGTTCATATTGAAATTTACTCGCTGGATTGGATTCACACTTTATGACTGCTATAACTGAGGCAAACTCACAGAATGACAAATCTTTGGTGTTTGTTTTGGTCTAGCCTGTTTTGAAGATGACAGTTCGTACGGATGACAACTACTCGAATTCTCGACGGCTCCTTTCATACCGACCAATCTCAACGAAGCGTATAGGATACCTATTTCGATTAGATGGTTCTGTCGGTCGACCCGTTTGTACCGACCAACGGCGATATGACAGAATGGATGGAATAGGCACCATTGTGTGGCTGTTGCAAGACGAAGAGTTTCTCATCCTTGAACACGAACTCATCACCAGTGTGCCGCGAAAGTAACTGTTTGGCTCTTACCACCCGCTTTTTCGCTGTAGCCTCCGTTACTCCGTGAACCTTGCGTTTCTTGTACGGCTTGCATCCTAGGTCCTTCGTTAGGATGGTTTGAGCAGTCCCGATCGACACATGCAGGTCAGCAGTGGTCTTCCGGATCGCGCTGTTCATTTTTCGGCGAAACCTCTCCCTCACCACTTTGATGGCTGCTTGCGTTCTTGCCGAACGCGGCCGCCCGGATCTCACATTGTCATTGGTCGAGCCCGTCTCCCGGTACCGACGAATGGTGGTATAAATGAAATGCCGCTTCTCCCCATGTTTTTTCAACCGCCGGAATATGTCACTGGGTTGCTCATCTTTCGTAAACAGTTTGCTACGATGTCGTGGTACTCTTTCATCGTGCTTCGTGAACAAAAAACAAGTGACAGAACTCGCTACAGCCTCGCTGTACCGATTTTCTGCTGAAGGATTTTGGACAATATCGATTACCTTCTCTAATGTTTCTGGTGGCATCGAGGACAATAAGTGTGTGTATTTAGTTCGCTCGCTCCGGATTAGGGCATTTTCGAACAATGCATCGGCCTGTATGAACCAACTGTTTGGCGAGTTGGCCAAAAAGGTTGGCAGACGCATTGACGAAGGGATTCCGGTTGGTTCGGTCATGGTTACTGTTGTATGTGTAGCTTACCGAAATTTGAAACAGACATTCTGGATCTGTGAAGCAGGTGTCCTGAACAGAACAGAAGAAAACCTGGGCTCGAAGCAGCAATTAGTGTATCAATGCACGTTCGTCGGAAATCGTCTAGATATCCAAGCCAGTTCCAATACACGTGTCTCTCGTTAGAAAATGTCTGACGATCGGTGTCCCCATCGACGAGTTGTTCGTTGGAAGTCTGGATGTCGAAGGCAATTCTGTTGTTCGCAGGAAAATTGTTTGGCGATCGATGTCTCTCTGGACGAGTTGTTCGTTGGAAATTGTCTGGATGTCAAAGACAATTCCGTTATTCGCAGGAAAATTGTCTGGCGATTGATGTCCCCTTCGCCGAGTTGTTCGTTGAAAAGACTGGCACTCGATGACGATCCGGAGAACTCGTCGTTCGCGGGAAAATTGTCTGGTCGACGACTGGTTTGAATATGGGGCACACTTCGTTCCTGGGAAAACGTGTGGCTGATCATCGGTGAGGGAAACGGCGAACGGCGAATGGACGAACGGCACTTATTCGTGGCACTTTTTTTTTATTAGGGTTCGCAAGTATATTTCGCTTAGAATAGTAGTTGTTATATCACAGTGGATCGAAAATACTTTCTAGTCCCTACTCTGAGCTCTTTCGTTGCCCCGCACTGCATGCACCTACACGGTAGAGCCGTGCGGGACGAGCGTCTGGCTGTCGAGCCAAGCTGACTTTCTAAAGTCTGCCCCTAATCGGGCCGTTGCGCGTTTGGTGGGCCCCCGCTGGGCACCACCTCTTCGACCTCACCCGCGATGGGCTGGGCCAGTGCTTGTTGACGCTTTGTGCGTCTATCGGCGCGTTCGCGACTATTCCGCTGCTCCCGTCGAGCGTTCTGCAGGTTAGCTCGGGCATCCTCTACTCGTGCAACTGCTGCCTCTACATCGTCCGGTGGGGCGTCGTGTTTGCGTAGGAGCGCCAGCCGAAGCTCCATCCTCGCCGCGTACACTGCCGGTGGTAACGAGCGCTCCCGGAGCCGCAGTCTCGCGATGTTGCCCAGCAACTGTTGTGCCTTCCTCCGGAACTCCCGTTGAGCAACTGGATCCATTGCCAAAATCCTCGGCCGCAGCGTGGGGTCCCGGCCGAATCTCCCCGTTCGCCACCGCTCCCGCGCTGCTTCTCGCGCCACTACTCGACGCCTGGCAATCTCCATCTCTTTTTCTACCACGACGGCTCGCTCCGCGGTCCACAGTCGCTGGAGCTTCCAGGTTCTTGTGGTTGCTGCTTCCTCCACGCGAGCTCAAGACTCCGGACTGTGTAACATATAGTCCAGGAGGTGATCCGCGTCCGCTGGCTGAAGCCGTCACCCCGTCAGTAGCCGCTCCCGCACCTCTGCGAACCGAGGGCACCGGAACAGGACGTGGTCCGGAGACTCGTCCTCCCCAGGGCAGATACTCGAGCTCAGATACTGCCGGAAGAAACCGTGCCCCGTAAGCACCTGGGACAGATGGAAGCCCACCCGTCCGTGCTTCCGGCCCACCCAGCGCTCCACATTGGGTATCACGCGATGGCTCCATCTTACGAAACGGCTTGATCGTGCGCCGTCTTCGGCCAACGCGTCCCATTCCTGCTGCCAAATGCGCATCGTGGCAGCTCTCTCCTCCTTGCGGATCTGCGCGGGTGCGCCATATGTTGTCTGTCGGTGAGCGGTGATCCTCTCGGATGAGCTCCACTATTGGAGGCAGGCCGGCCACCACGGTGGCCACGTCGTAGCGAACGGTCCGGAACGTGCTGGCAACCATGCGTGGAGGGTTTGGTGGAAGATTTAGTGCCTAGAGACATGGTGAGGGGTCGCTCCGCCTCCATCTCAGTTTCCGGCGCTTGGGAAACTAACCGGGGCGATGTCCTTCTCTGCGTTAGCGCCTTGGTCTTCTCCTTTCCGGTCATGACGCTATTTCTACCCGAAGTACGCAGCTTTCTGGGCATGGTCATGGCACTTCAGGCATGGCGCATGGTCTCTCGCTCTCTCTAACAAGTTGTCGGTGTCTCGATTCCTCGCCGACGCGTGTCGTCTGGCCCAGACCCAACTTCCCGAGCACGTGGTCTTTCGGTTTGCTTTTCAAGCACTATCCGTTTCCGAGAAGTGAGCCGCAATGTCTGTCGAAATTCATGCGTTTCGACATGCGCGCTATCCCCGCCCATAAAAAAGTCACCGCCCACCTGTTCAAAAATATGATCAGGGGGGTAGGGGAGGGGGTACTTGGTATGATTTATGGCTTTTGCTTTTGTTTTCCGTGTATCGTTTTTTCTACATGTGTTCTTGGTTCCCCCTCGTAGTCTGGGGGCCTGCCGGTGGTGTCTGGTCTGTTTCTCGTTCTCTGTTCCCTCGTTCTACCCGCACCCCCTTGATTGCCTATACTTTTGGTCAGTTGCTCTGAGCTATTTTTAGACTCTAGTAAATTATCGGATTGAAGTTTTAGCGCTTGCTAAGCTGCTGGCTCTTTAGCCGTGAAAAGTTTTTGAAATTGCCCTGTCGCTTTACACGCGAGGCCATAGGAGGCCTGTCTCCGCGTGGAGTCAAAAACGGTGTATGAATCCGATGGGGATAGCACAGTATCGCTCGTGGCTCTTGGTTGAAGCTACGCATGCGTGATCGAATTTTTGACCGTAGCTATACGATGGGACCTTTACGGTACCATAAATCTGCACAGGCAGATTAAAACATAGGCTGCCATGGTTTTTCCTACATGCTTGAAATTTGACGCTACTATTACCTCATTTTGCTTCAAGGGCAACCGTGGCTGGAAAACATGATATTTAAAGCGCCGTCATAATGCAATATTTTTGTATTGCTAGCGCCGGTTTGCGTTGATCGATCACTCGATATATCAGCGCGTGAACAACACAAATGTTGAACATACGGAAGAACGGTAACGGGCGTGAGGAAAAAAACTCCATACGATCGAGGGGACGAGTGGGTCAAAATCTATGAAAAGCAATTAAAACCAAGTTGTACGGCACTCCACAGCACGGCACGCCAGTAGAAAGAATAAAGCATTTAAATACCCGCTGCTAGTGTTCGACGATATCGGACACCAAGAACATGCATGCAGAAAAAACGAAAGACAGCCCGGACCGTGGAGTATAGCACGGCACGCAAAAATAAAATTTAATGGTTCTTAAGAAACGATAACGCATTCAAATGCCCGGACGGGCACCAAGACCCAGTACTATGCATAGAACCCCTCGAAGCAGCACGGACGACGACACAAAAGAAAGACCGTGCCTGAGCCGGGGCGTGCGTTCGAAGCGCGGCACACTTTTCGACCATCAATACCTTGCGGGTGTGTGAGCGAAGCGATATACATGTGCGAGCGAGCAACAAAGAGCCGGGGCGTGCGTTCGTAGCGCGGCACACCCCAACTTCCCGAGCACGTGGTCTTTCGGTTTGCTTTTCAAGCACTATCCGTTTCCGAGAAGTGAGCCGCAATGTCTGTCGAAATTCATGCGTTTCGACATGCGCGCTATCCCCGCCCATAAAAAAGTCACCGCCCACCCGTTCAAAAAAATGATCAGGGGGGTAGGGGAGGTGGTACTTGGTATGATTTATGGCTTTTGCTTTTGTTTTCCGTGTATCGTTTTTTCTACATGTGTTCTTGGTTCCCCCTCGTAGTCTGGGTCTGCCGGTGGTGTCTGGTCTGTTTCTCGTTCTCTGTTCCCTCGTTCTACCCGCACCCCCTTGATTGCCTATACTTTTGGTCAGTTGCTCTGAGCTATTTTTAGACTCTAGTAAATTATCGGATTGAAGTTTTAGCGCTTGCTAAGCTGCTGGCTCTTTAGCCGTGAAAAGTTTTTGAAATTGCCCTGTCGCTTTACACGCGAGGCCATAGGAGGCCTGTCTCCGCGTGGAGTCAAAAACGGTGTATGAATCCGATGGGAATAGCACAGTATCGCTCGTGGCTCTTGGTTGAAGCTACGCATGCGTGATCGAATTTTTGACCGTAGCTATACGATGGGACCTTTACGGTATCATAAATCTGCACAGGTAGATTAAAACATAGGCTGCCAAGGTTTTTCCTACATGCTTGAAATTTGGCGCTACTATTACCTCATTTTGTTTCAAGGGCAACCGTGGCTGGAAAACATGATATTTAAAGCGCCGTCATAATGCAATATTTTTTTATTGCCAGCGCCGGTTTGCGTTGATCGATCACTCGATATATCAGCGCGTGAACAACACAAATTTTGAACATACGGAAGAACGCTAACGGGCGTGAGGAAAAAAACTCCATACGATCGAGGGGACGAGTGGGTCAAAATCTATGAAAAGCAATTAAAACCAAGTTGTACGGCACTCCAAAGCACGGCACGCCAGTAGAAAGAATAAAGCATTTAAATACCCGCGGCTAGTGTTCGACGATATCGGACACCAAGAACATGCATGCAGAAAAAACGAAAGACAGCCCGGACCGTGGAGTATAGCACGGCACGCAAAAATAAAATTTAATGGTTCTTAAGAAACGATAACGCATTCAAATGCCCGGCCGGGCACCAAACCCAGTACCATGCATAGAACCCCTCGAAGCAGCACGGACGACGATACAAAAGAAAGACCGTGCCTGAGCCGGGGCGTGCGTTCGTAGCGCGGCACACTTTTCGACCATCAATACCTTGCGGGTGTGTGAGCGAAGCGATATACATGTGCGAGCGAGCAACAACGAGCCGGGGCGTGCGTTCGAAGCGCGGCACACTTTTCGACCATCAATACCTTGCGGGTGTGGGAGCGAAGCGATATACATGTGCGAGCGAGCAACAACGAGCCGGGGCGTGCGTTCGAAGCGCGGCACACTTTTCGACCATCAATACCTTGCGGGTGTGTGAGCGAAGCGATATACATGTGCGAGCGAGCAACACAGAGCCGGGGCGTGCGTTCGAAGCGCGGCACACTTTTCGACCATCAATACCTTGCGGGTGTGGGAGCGAAGCGATATACATGTGCGAGCGAGCAACAGCGATTGTGGGTTGGAACTGCTGCGAAAGCAAAAACAACTCACAGGGGGTTATAACGATCGTAAGCGAGACGGCATACGGATCAAAGCGAGAGGCAAGTATGAAACGTCCGAAAGTTCCCCGTTGGGACTTTTCGTCCATCAATCACTTGCGGGTGTGCGAGCGAAGCGATATACATGTGCGAGCGAGCAACAGCGATTGTGGGTTGGAACTGCTGCGAAAGCAAAAACAACTCACAGGGGGTTATAATGGTCGTAAGCGAGACGGCATACGGAACAAAGCGAGAGGCAAGTATGAAACGTCCGAAATTCCCCCGTTGGGGAGCGATGTCATCCTCACACACGCACACGCAGTTATACTCCCTGAATATGGTGTCGGGGTGTCACGCCACTTTGCCAACAATTTTTGGTCTAGACGTCCCCGTCTCACACACTCGCTGGCACTAGGTTGGCGTTGCGCGTTGAAATGGCGCATTATCCGTAGTTGCTCTGACGCGAAATTTGCGCCACTAAGAAGTCACGACGAAGCTCTAAGCGGCACGCACGTAATATTCGTAATAGTAACCGTTCAAGTCCAATCGCCGTCTTCTCTCTCGTTCACGCGCACTTGGCTGGCTCGGTACGCTGTCGGCCGTTGCCTCAATTGCTCACCCGCACTTTGAACGTTCGCTCGGCAACGCGCTGGAGACGCTTCCGTTCGGCTCGGCGGTTCGATCACAACTCCTCTCCGCTTTGTATGCCGCTTGGCAGTTCCTGTCCCACCAAGGAATAATATGCTTTTTAGTGTTTGATCCTTGGGGCGGTTTCCTTGTCTGAGCCTTGTGCGAACACCTTGTTATGCATTCGACGAGAACATTGGACTCCTACAGGGAAGAGGTGTTAATGTCTCACAGTGGTAGTGAGCTACTTAATAATTCCCCGTTACTTTCCCAGTCGAGGTGATCCCTTAGGCATCGATTCCCCTTTGTAAAGCACCCTAATCTCTTCGCGGAATGCCTCTCTTTGCACCAGGCGAACCAATGTATTCTCCGCTTGATGTGATTCAGCTGCAGACAAGAAATCCCCATTTTTCTTTTCTGACGCGGGTGCTCTTAGAAGATGCATTAAACGTAGCCAGTATGCTGTACGACGAACAAGGTTGGTGTGAGAGGAGAATTTACCAATATACTTTTGGCCACTTGCTGTCTATGACGGCGTGGACCAAGTTCTTTATCCTCGCGATTCTTGGTATCACTTTATTTCTGGCTACTAAGAAGTACCGAGGAAAATTAACGTACGGATCGACCGATGAGAAACAGAATAACGGAGGTATGGTCAGCCTGATGCGCACTGAGACAGAGAGAGCGACTAGCGATGAACTCGCTGTTTTATCGACCTACAACTGAATTACGTTCCGGCTCCGATTACTACGTTCCGAGCTGATAGGTCCAGTTTCGAGACGATCGGTGCGGTGGTTCCGAGTTGGTGATGATGGCACCAAGTGGTGCTGTCGTCGCCACATACTCTTCGATAAATTCAGTATTTGTAGAGACCGCTTCTACAAAAGTCGTCTCGATCAGAATTCTCCTGCAACCAAGATGGTCCTTGCCACCAGAATTTATTTGCTATGATATCTTGAGGAGGAACGCCCCGGGATATCAAATTCGCTGGATTTTGTGTACCAGGCACATGATTCCAACTCCATCCTTTGGTGATTGCTTGGATTTTAGAGGTACGATTCGCGCATAAGGTTGACCAAATTTGTGGTGGTGCATGTATCCAGCGCATGATACATGTAGAGTCCGTCCAAAGGTAGCAAACCTTATCAATCCTAATGGCATCTCGAACCTTTCCCATCAGCTGGGCTTCTAAAAGCGCTCCGCATAGTTCCAATCTCGGGATAGTTTGTAATTTTAACGGAGCCAACTTTGATTTTGAGGAGATAATTCGAACCAAAACCTTTCCGTCCGCATTCGTGCTGCGAACATACAAACATGCACCATAAGCCTTCTCCGATGCATTGCTGAAGCAGTGTAATTCAACCGTAACCGCTTCTGGAATGATTACGCATCTGTCGATTCAAAGTTGGTTGAGAAGTAGTAGTTGTACGTAAAATTTCTTGCATGCCTCACCCACCGTCTGCGGTAGAGGCTGATCCCAACTGAGAGGTTGGTCATTTTTATCTCGAGTGCTCCATAGCAGCTGCATGTAAATCTTCGCCGTAGTGATAACTACTCCCAGGAGTCCTAGCGGATCAAATAAAGATGAAATAGCTGACAGGACACTGCGTTTCGTGGTTCTGCAAGATCTATACTTGGTATCGATAATTGGAATCCCAATGTTTTGAGATTGGCATCCACGTTAGCCCCAGGGTTTTTATCGAAGGATCCGGATCCAAACCAATTCCCTCCGATGTTCGTATTGCCAGATCTTCCTCCGAAATTCCCCTTAGCACGTTCGGGCAATTTGATGCCCACTTGCGGAGCATAAATCCACCACTCGACATCATTGCACCCAGTCGAATCTGCAATGACGTCATCCATATACGTGTCTTCAATGATTGCCTTCGCCGCAAGCGGGTATTCCTCCTCTTCGTCTAATGCAAGCTGCATCAGCGTTCTGGTGGCTAGAAACGGTGCCGATTTTGTGCCATATGTAACCGTATTTAGTTCGTAGGTTCTAACCATTTCCTCAGGTGAAGAGCGCCAAAGAATGCATTGCAAGGGTCGTTCAGAAGGCCGGACTATTGTGACGGATGGATGAAGGAGGAACAATCATTTGACGGACTAAGATGGGACGTCGTGTCCATCTGTAGAAATCAAATCGACTGTCGATCATCTTATCATCTATTCAGTCTCGTTTAATTTTAATTTATTAATAAATCTTTCATCATTCCTAAACAACATCATTATTGCGGATTTCCCGCAAGCAACAGCAAACACTAAAACAAGCCAACTGTTTCATCTTTTTAACATGTCTTATTTATGCGACAACGTAAGCCCATTTTTACAATTAACATGTTACAGATCAAAGTCGATGTGGGCGAATATAGACTTGGACGACGCACCTAAAAAATCAACCGTGTTGGTTGGTGGTCAAATTCTAAATGCCCCGTGCCTGATCACCTTCGAAATTACCGAGCTGTCCCAGGTCGTTCATCGATCAGCTCGAATATCAGCATCGCAGCGACCTGAGACGACCGAATCGGGTTGGAGCGAGAGCGCCGTATCTTAGTACATTTAAGTTTAGCACGCCGCCTACAGGGTTTCGTCGGAACGTCACTTATTTTGCCACAGTGGCGAACAAAAAAAAGTAACAATCATCATTAATTAATTTTCACGGGATCAAAATTTAAAATACAACGAAGAGCACTAGAACCCCTCACATTGCCCTATGAGTGGACCAGTTCGTGTATTGTCCTTTGAAGGTCTATTTTTCTGCCTTGCTGATGCTCAATTTGTTTCAGCCTAGGATAAATACGGCTCTTCGCAATCCCGTTACCACGAGGTAGCGTTAGGAATGGATCCGCCAGGGAGGCTTCGGCGGCAGTTTTGGGTCTGTTGGTAGGTGTAGGTGTCGTTAAAAACTGTACCGTGGCACGTACGTCAGGTGTTGGATAACCTTGCCGCCAGGTGCTGGATAACCTCGCAGAGGCAGGGGTAAAACGACGGGACGGAGATTGAAGCATTGCCGAAATCCTCGGACCCGAAACCTCGGTTGGTTTGTAGTGCCTTTTTTTTACCTCAGGGAAAATCTTATAAAAGATACGGACACAGGCAGCTCCTGTCGCCGCCAGCTGAATTTGGTTCACCAAGCTAAAAACCCTCTTGTGTGCAACCCTCTTCTCCCCAGTTGTGCCGCGAGGCTTAAACTTGGGTGGGGTCTGGCCCCTTT
Source organism: Anopheles atroparvus (assembly GCA_914969975.1). Taxonomy (NCBI): domain Eukaryota; kingdom Metazoa; phylum Arthropoda; class Insecta; order Diptera; family Culicidae; genus Anopheles; species Anopheles atroparvus. Next base: position 29,417,207 of record CAJZCY010000004.1, on the reverse strand, counting down.
CTGAGGCATTTACGCGGTGGCCTCTTTGGGCTCACTCTTGGCTACTCGTCTTAACGCTGCTGCTGCGGCTTTTGCTGCACTGCTGCTGCTGCTGCTGCTGCTTATGGGACGCCGGTGTGCTGCATAGGGCCGAGTCGATGACGGATGTTGGCAGCGAAGGCCCTTAACGGGTGCCTTGCACTGCATGACTCTGTGTTTACGGGAGCCGCAACGAAGGCAAAGCTTCCCGTGGTCCTCCCCCGAACAGCTCGGAAGCACCGCTGCTTTGATTTTTCTTGCGGCCCCAGGTCGACGACTTGACAGGCGGATAAACCAATGATAATCCGCCTACCGTCAAGACTCCTGGAGCTGCTTGTGGGCATCCGTATGCGGGCCTTCTGCGACCCGTCAGAGCGGCGCCTCATGACGACGGCTTTCGGATCAACAACGACACCGCATTCCGCTGCGAATGCTGCCACGACATCCGTGGGGTAGCGAGCATGTCGATGTTGGTCACCGTCACTGCGCCTGACGTGATTGCTTTGGTTCCCTGGGAGCAGTCTGAGGACTGGAGCCTGGAGCTGCAACTTGATGTTAGTGTTGCCGCTCACCCTGCTGCTGGCGTTCCAACTGCTGTCGCCGACACTGTCCTTTCGACGGAACGACTCCGCCTGAGTTTTGGCCGCTGGTAGATGGTGTCCGTCCATCAGCCTCTTCAACTCATCGACGGCAGCTTTCAGCATTTCACCAGTTATTTCAAACTCGATCGAACCTGTTCTTGCAGCTCCTGCCGACGCTGGCGCTCTTCCTGCAGCTTGCTTGCCTGGCAAGCCTCCTGCTCCGTCAGGCTCTGTAGCTGTCGGGGCTTCGTGTGGTGTTTCGTGACGTAATGGAGAGTCGCTTCGCCTCCACCTCAGTGGCGTCCGACATTTTGCGACGCTAGTCGGGCCGATGTCCTCCTCCTAGTCATCGTCGTCTTTTTCCCCGACATGACGAAGATTGCCTTCTCAATGGTCCTCGCTAAACTCTTAAAAGAGCATTTCGGGGCTTTTTCGAGCGATCTCCGAGTCGCCGTTCACATCGGAAAGACTCTCCTTAAACCCGAGCCTTTCCCGCTTTTTGCCGAAAAAACTATTTTCGTTGTATTTTTCTAGTTTTTTTCGGTTCGAAGTTTTGGGTGTTTCTTCGAAATATTTTCGTACGCTTGGGCGAAGTCTTTTGGACCATTCGAGAGACTTACTTAAAGTACTGGGCGCCTCCATAAAGTGGACATCCAATTGGCCAAATTTGGCCGATTTCAAGGGTCAGTTTGAAAGTGCTTTGAAATATTCCACCAATTTTTTTATGGCTCCGAAGCATTTCAAGTTCCGGTAAACTGCGGTTTTGAAATACTGGCCGATTTGCTCCAGCTGTGGCCGACTGGCCGATTGACAAGCCGATGACGTCTGGGCGACTGTCAACCGGCATCAGCTCACAACCAGCAAAATCTGTCAAATTTTAGTGACAGTCCGCAATCGGGTCTAACGGAAGCACGAAAGACCGTCAAACCAAGCTGATGGGTGCACGCACACATGTACACCGCTGCTTCACGCACACATACGCAACAGAGCATCCATTTTACTTTTTGTTATGGTTTTCAATTTATTTCAAATTTGTCAAACGCACGTTTTGTTTTGGTTCACTTTTTATTTCGGTATGTATCCGTTCAAATGTTCAATTACAATAAACTTAAAAATAATTAAAAATTAATGAATTCAAACTATTACTATACAACTTACAGTGTGTTACAGCTAAAAATGTGTTTTATACTTTACAGCTTCCAAGAGCTTCTGGTTCCTTCTCATATGCATTGTGGCTCCCGAGTCCACATACCAATCGCTCTCCGCTCCCTCACCGACATTTAGTAACACTGCACCCAACGCATTCCTTCTTGCACTCGCTGAATTTTCAATGCAATGCCTGGCGATGTGACCAAATCTATTGCATTTCCAGCACTTGGGGCCTTTCCGATCGTTTCTTTTGCCCTGGTTCGTTTTGCGTGCCGTATGTGTAACACCGCGTGCAACACATATTCTCTCGCTACGGGATGACTCTTCTTCCTCTTGCAGTAAAACTGTTTTTACCGTGTCGTCCGTTATGATCGTACCTGAATTTTTCAACGCCATCACGATCGGCTGATAGCGTTCAGGTAGTCCGGCGAGAAGCAGCGAACCAACAAAACGATCTGCAATTTTGAACCCGATCGCGCTCAATTGGTGGCAGGTAGATATCATTCTATTCGCATACACTTCCATGGATCGACAGCTCTCCAAGTCGGTTCGAATTAGCTTGTACAGCAACCCGACTTTTCGAGTCAAGCCCGTCTCTTCGAACGCTTCACAAAGCTTTTGCACGCTTTATGTGCAGTATTAGTCTCCTTCACACGGTAATAGTTATGCGGTTCCAATAGTAGAATAATTTTCCACGTGCTTTTTGATCTTTCACAGGATCCACTGCCTCCAATGTTCCATCGGCTTTAACCGTTGGTTGAACAGCGTCCCAAAGGTCCTCGACTTCTAATAAAGTTTGTACGGCAAATTTCCACGTCGACCAATTCTCGCGACCAATCAATCGTTCGATTCCAAGATTTTTATTGAATTCGGCCATTATGGGATTCTGGGCCCATAACCTGTTGAGATGAAATGATTATTCGGGTTAGAAGAGTTACACGTCTTGTTCCTTTGAGGGTTGCTGCAAAAGAGAGTGAGCTTTATTCAACCAGTTGATGTCCATGCTGACATTTGACGTTCGTCCGTTTACAATTACTGTTTGAATTCTCACGCGATGCCTATATTCAACAAGAAGCATTCCAACGATTCCTTCCACATCTTCCATTCTATGGCCAGTTTACCAGTTTCGATTGGATCAAACTTAAACTCGGGAATTTGTCGTGTGTCTTGCATCTAAAACGAAACAAACACAGACAAATAAATATAAATATGTGTTCATATATATATATTATGTGGATTTTGCCATAATGTAGGAAACACCCGTCATGCTGGTTACGTACGGCTTACCTTCACGACGATCGATGACGCTGTGGCGACTTCACTCACGGGAGCGTAGGTTGGCCCCTGGTACACCACTACGACATGCGTACCAGACCAAGCTATTACGCATACCACACATCTCCCCTCTTCTCCCAAGAAAGCAAAAACAAATTCGATAAATCTAAAAAAAAAAAAAAAAGACGTCGCTTCCTTCTTAATGATAGCCAAAGTCCAAAATCCCTGCCTTTATTCAGGCTCTTGCCTATCAATTTCGTGAGGGCCTTAATTTTAATCAATGTATATTTCTACTCCCCCTGCCTAATGAATATAATCGGAAAGGTGCTGAGGAGCTTTGGAAACCCTTTCCGGACGTTTAGCTACCTCATCCAGGTTAACTTTTCTATCAATTCCTGTCTTGAAGCTATTCCTCCAAGGACGAACTTTCTTTGTTTGTGATATATGTCGCTTCACGGTGCGACCCGCCCTTTGATAACAGTGAAACGCTTTACGTCGAACCTTGTATCCCCTTTTCCTTTACATTGCCGCTCAACGATCACTGTATCGCCTGGCTTTACAGTCCCATCCTTAGCGCCCCTACGTTTGTCCTCTTGCGTCTTTCCTTTCAATTTCCCCTCTCGATCTCTCCTATCCAATAACTTGTCATCATAGTTCGATTTCCCGCGTTCCAGGAGTGGAAGAAAACGTTTGATCTTCCGTCCCATCATGACTTCTTCCGGGGCGACCTTAATCACTGAATGGACTCCGGCGTTGTATGCTTGAACGGCATCCTGTAGCTCCTCTACATAACTATTCCCACTACAAATTGCTGCAGACATAGCCTTGTTAATTACTTTCATAAAACTCTCCGCAAGTCCATTTTGTTGTGGAAAGAATGGTGTTGAATAAATAGTCTGAATGCCTCGATCTGAACAGTATTTTCCGTACTCCTCACCATTAAATGGAGGCCCGTTGTCGGTTTTGATGGCTTTCGGAAACCCCTCCCTTTCGAAAACATCATCCAAGATTCTCCTTGTGTACTCGAAAACCGTGGACTTTACCGGTCGAGCTATCGCGTACCGAGATCTCAAATCAATAATAACTAAGATAGATATACCTCCGAATCTCAAGTAGGGTCCGTTAAAGTCCATTGCTATGGTCTCCCAAACAGTTTTTGGAGCAAACGCACGGTGTATGTTTTTCTGGCTTTTTTTCCATCGGTGTATGTTTTTCTGGCTTCCCGTTGCGGCGCAAATGATACAAGATTCCACCCAACGTTCAGCATCAGCCGTCATTCCAGGCCACCAAACACATCTACGCAAAATGCTTTTAATTTCGCGGACAACGGGTGCCCAGTATGTGCTATCGCAAGGGTTTTATCTCTCAAATCAGTAGGGATGACAGCGCATCCACTTTTCACGAGTATACCCTCTCTCGCATATAAGTCTTCAGAGACTGACTTATACTTTTGCAAATCCTTTGACCAATTTCCAGATTCCAGAGAATCCAGCACCCGCTGAAGGTTAGTATCTCGAGTAGTATGTTCTTTAATCTCCTCCTCGTTCAAAAATCGTACGGCATTTACTTCGAGATGCGCAATCTCCCATGGGCTGATTTCCTCGTTGAAGGCTTCGTCCTCACCCTCATACAAGCGAGAAGAAGGATCCGCGATGTTCTCGCAACCACGTATGAACTCGACGTCATAACTGTAGGGACTAAGCCTTAAGGCCCAGCTATCAGCTCTTGTCAACGCTCGCTTAGCCGTTTCCCGAGCTCGATTTAATATAAATGTTATACCTTTAGCATCGGTGCGCAGGGTGAAATGCCTTCCTAACAAGAAGTAGGAAAAATGCTCGACCGCCCATACCGCGGCCAAAGCCTCTCGCTGGTTTTGTGCATATTTCTTTTCGGTGTCTGTTAAAGCCTTAGAAGCGAAGCTAACTATGCGAGGGTTCTTCCCTCTATGTTCCTGAACCAGGACCGCTCCCAAGGCGTTTGGGGAAGCATCCGTATATAGCACAGTTTTGTCACTCTCCGAAAAATATCCAAGCGACACTGTACAACCCACAATACGATCTTTAACTAGCTCAAATGCTTCTTCTTGCTCCCGACTCCACGTCCAAGATTTTGAGGAGAGAGCCGCCCACAATGGAGCGGAAATATCCGCAAAATTTTTGATGTACTGTCTGACGAATGATGCTAAACCCAAGAAACTCCTTAGTTCTGATGCCGTGTGTGGGTAACGAAATTTCCTTATGTCCCTGATTTTTGAGTCATCGATGTTGAACCCAGACTCGTCAAGCACATGACCTAAGAACTTAATGCGAGTTTGGTCAAACTCGCATTTTGCCGTATTGAGGGTTAAATTGTTCGCATTCAAAATTCGCAGTACATGGGCTACCGTCTTGTGTAACTCTTCTAGCGTTTCTGCGAAAAGCAGGATATCGTCAATGTAAACGATTTTGTTGCTCACCTCCTCCAAGATTCGAGACATTTCCCGTTGGAAAATTTCCGGAGCACAGTTCACTCCAAACATAAGTCGAGTAAAACGGTACATGCCATCCTCTGCCAGGAAGGTCGTTAGGTCGCGCGAATCGCTACTCAGCTCGAGATGATAGTAGGCGTTGGATAAATCTAGTTTCGAGAAATACTTGGCTCCATGCAGGCGAACCTTCATTTCCTCCAACAAAGGCAACCGATAGTATTGGCGCTTGATTGCCCTGTTCGGTGCGCGCATGTTAACGACTAGGCGAAAATCGTCTCTACCTTTGGGCACTGCCGACATGCCACAAATCCACTCCGGTGCTGCAACCACTTTCTCGATGATCCCTTGTGCTTCCATATCTTTTAGCCGATTCCTTGCGGCCTCGCGATATGCTGCCGGTACATTATAATATGCATTTTTCTCTGGAGGAATTGATCTGTTCACGCAAAACTTTACCCTAACCCCTGGCATTTTTGGGAATGTTCCGCTTTTTCCTGTTTGTTTACAGTTGTAAATTTCGGCCCCTACTTTCAAGATGTGCATATCACTGGCGGTGTTCCTTCCAAGCAGCGAACAGCGACCTTGTTCCACTACAAAGAAGTTGGCCGTTACAGCTGGTTTGTTGAGCCCAATCACCCGAACATTGGCTTTGAAGCCACATTTCACCAGCATCGGTTTATCGGCAGCGTAGCCTCGCACTCCTCTGTCCCTCGGGATTTCGATGGGTTCGAGTTTCACCGTTCCTCCCCGAACTTGCTCATCGAGCTTCCGCCAGTCATCACCGCCAATTATGTTGGTGTCCGCACCGGAATCAATGAGAAACCTTATTGGTTCCGATGTCTCGATAGCACAATCAACTAACACGTCCTCAAATGAGAGGGCCAAAACTTGCTGAAATACAGGGAAATCATTAGAATCCCATTTAAAGAAGTACGTAGGATAGAATGTCCTTCAATCTAAATATTTTATTAGCACCCTGCAGTCATGGTTAACAGTCTTTGTTTACCTGCGCCTTGAGATCTATAGCCCGGGTAGGCGATTGAGAGGATACCGACTGGGGATATCGGGATCCGGGACAACTTTCCCCCACCATATTGATCCGCTTCTTGCGGCAGGTTGCAGCGAAGTGCCCCCGCATCCCACAGGAATTGCATGTCTTAGTCAACGCCGGGCATTGACGGCCGACATGTCCCGTCCGGTCACATCTCGAGCATCGCTCGGATCGTTTCCTAGTGAACTTCGCGTCTTGTCTTGATGTGCCTATGTCGTTCCGTCCGACTGGATCGTTAAAATTTCGCCTTGGGTAGCGGGCCGAGCCACGCGATACCGCCATGATGTTGTTAGGCTCATCCGTCGATGGAGGGTCGGATCGCTGCGCTTCGTCCCGTGTCGCCGATTGAACTATAAAGTTCGTATCGTGGCCGTACGTTCTAGCGGCTCGCGCAAGCTCACGATTCTTCAGGCCCTTCAGGAGCTGCGTCCGTACGAAACGGTCTTGGTCAGACGGACTATACCCGCAGAGCCAAACCTTTTCCCTAAGCCTCGCGTGGAAACTGAGGGCCGATTCCCCCCTCTCCTGTTGCATCGACGAGAATGAGTCGTGCTCGGCCGAGGTGTCCGTGAGGGTCTTGAGGTACTCCTCGATATTGCGCACGAATCCGTTGTAGCATTCGGCGTCGTTAGCGGTAGGCCGAAACTTAGCAGCACGGACTATCCCCTGCAGCTCGTCCCCTATGGAGAGGTACAGAAGCTGGGACCGTCTCACCGGGTCATTCGCGTTCGACAGCGACGCCGCGATCTCAAAATTTTCAAAGAATTTTGTCCATGCCTCCCACATTTTGTTTGCGGGTATTCCTTTGGGAAATGGCTTGATGCTGTCCCATCGGATGCTTTGCGGGTTGTTCTCGCAAGGCAAAGTTGTTGGAGTAGACGCCCGAGAAGCTACGAGGTCGGCGATAGTCTTCTCCAACTCCAGCACCTTGCGCCGCAACTCCTTGGTCTTCTGGTCCGATTCCGGATCGATTGGTCGAACCAGCCTTCCGACGTCCCCATTGCTGTCTCCCTCGCTTCCCTCTTCACTATCATACTCCGGGGCACGGACGTATTTGCTTATCTTTTTCGGCATACCGGCTTCTTTAATCCAAAATCCAAAGATGTCTGTAATAACTTGCTACGGAAGACGAAAAGGAGAAAAAAAAATCAAAAACTTTGTTTAGTACTCCACAGGGAGAACCGCTCTGCTGCGATCATCCCGTCTTGCCATTTTTACCCCTCGCCAGTTAGTACTTAACTCCTCATTTCAGAATACCCAGCTTGTGATATAAAAAAAAACGACACGAGTCTAAAATATCTTGGGGTTACGATCTTTCTCTCTGCTCGTCCCGAGCTTTGCTTTATTCTCGTTTCTCCGCTTGTACCGGTCTACAATTCACTGTTTTTTTTTCTGCTCCTTCCGAGCGGCGCCCATTTGCTCGTCCCGAGCTGCGCTTGACCGTGCTCGTCCCGAGCTGTACTTGACCGTGCTCGTCCCGAGTTGTGCTTGTCCGTGCTCGTCCCGAGCTGTGATTCACTTCTCCCTACGCTCCTTCCGAGCTGCGTACACTTGCTCATCCCGAGCTGCGCTTGTCCGTGCTCGTCCCGAGCTGCGCTTAACTGTGCTCGTCCCGAGCTGCGCTTGACCATGCTCGTCCCGAGCAGCGATTGACCGTGCTCGTCCCGAGCTGTGATTCACTTCTCTATTTTATTTTATTTTTTTCCAACCTGCGCCCCTTTTTTCCATTTCAAGCTGACACGTGCTAACCCTAATTTTTGCTAAAAGGTTATTATCCTATGAGGGAGTACCTATGCGTCAAGAAGCTAGTTACATTTTTTTTTTTTTAACAATTCATGGGTAGGTACTTTCGTTCCCGACAAATGCCACAAGGCTGCTACCACTACTCTCCTGTGGAAGCTAGCAAGTATCGCGCTTCTCCCATTTAATCACTTCTCCCATCACTACATGCAAGCGTGTCACAAACACTTCCTCCTCATACTCGTTCACACCACCCAGTCACACACCACACCACAACCAACTCCAAAAGAACAACCGAGCGGAGCGCTAGCGTTCCACGAACTCCCAAACGCACGTGTCGTCTGTCACTTACTTCACTTTCCACTTGGGCAAACCAATCTTTCCCTTAACATCAACAAGACGGAACCAGCATCGGGTGTTTCCCACAGGCCGAAATGAGTTAACAGGGTTCCGAACATTATTTTTGCTTAGAAAAGCAAAAATCCTGGCAGGATCGCCAATATGTGGATTTTGCCATAATGTAGGAAACACCCGTCATGCTGGTTACGTACGGCTTACCTTCACGACGATCGATGACGCTGTGACGACTTCACTCACGGGAGCGTAGGTTGGCCCCTGGTACACCACTACGACATGCGTACCAGACCAAGCTATTACGCATACCACACAGTTGGGTATACTGATTCTTATTAGGTATGCACGATGATCGCTAAAAGACACACTCTGAATATCTACAGTGCGTAGTTTTTCTTTTAAGTCATGTGAAATATAAATCCGGTCTAATCTTGATGCAGAATTTGCTGTTATTTAGGTATATTCAACTCTTTGCTTTAGAATATTCCATGTGTCACTGATATTTAAATGTTCTACTGCTTTCTTTAATGCATGACTGACTCCCCAGCCGAGTCTTTTTTATTTATAACGCAGTTGAAATCGCCTGCAACTATTGTGTGTTGTGTAGGATGCCTCAAATGATGGGCAATTGAGTGTTGATAAAAAGCTTCTCTTGCTGCCCTATTTTGTGTGCCTGACGGTGCGTATATATTGAGAATTTTAGTTTTCTCATTCACACATACTGATATTATTCTTCCATCTAAGCTTTTTTCCACGTGTGTACAGTCAATCTCCTGCCGTATAACAATTGCTGTACCTCTTTGTCGTTCGTCTATATTTTTGATGATATTGTAGCCTTTAATTATTTCCAACGAGTTGTCGTTGACTTCTTGTAAGCATACTATATCTAATTCTAGTTTTAGAATTAACGATCTTAAGGCATTAGATTTGGTTGCATTCGAAATGTTCGCGATGTTTATCGTAGCAATTTTGTATGAAATTTCTGTCTGCATATTTTGTTTTTTGTTTTGTTTTGTTTTTTTTTTTTTGTTACTTTATATCGGTACCTCAGAGCGACTCCCTCCTCTCTTTCGAATCTCCTTGCGATTTTATTGCTTAACGTGTTCTATCTCGTTTGGATTGTACTGTAATGTAATCCGTTATTATTTTGTCAGCGCCTCGTTTAACTGACGGCGATCTGTGTGACGCTCTATAATGTTCGTTCCTTTTGTCACCTTTTGCCCTTTTATCTATTAACTTTATACCAGATGGCCCTGGTATTGGTTCCTCTCTGTGCTTTTGCGTCAGCTCGTGAACTCTAGAGCTCTCACTGGTTTGATTGCTCGTACTCTCGCTCCGCTCTCCGTATGTCTCAGCATGGTTTGCTACTGAGGCAATTGAAGCTACTGGTGTGGGCGCAGCCTCTTGTGCCTGCTTGATGGCACCTGCGTAACTCTTTAGTCTTTCGTTGATGTCGTTTTTTTGCGCGTTTAATTTTCTGCTGACCATGCATGTCATTCCTTGGTGCATCGCCTGACCACACCAAGTCGGTTTCTGACCACGATATGTCACCAAAGTCGCCTCACCCTTAATAGTCACATAGGATGGTATTGCTTTTTGGATTACCATCCGTACAAAGCGATATCCATTTGGAATTCCGGCGCAGAAGTATTGGTCGCCCCATACACCTTCAGTTACAGACATTACTTTACCAAACTGAGACATTTGTTTGGTAATCTCCTCGTCTGTAACGGCCGATGACGCGTCGTGTATCTTCACGACCCATTGCTGTGCACAGAACAGAATGTTGTGCTTGCCGTCTTGCTTTTCGACGATTTCCAGAGCTAAACTCTGGTCTTTTATCGTTATAAACGCAGATGCGCTTGTAGTGCGCAGGTGCATGCGACAGATTTGTGCCAGCGGTATTTTGAGCTTCTCCAACACAAAGCTTTGTACCTCGCTCGGCGGGGGTCTTTTTGGCATATTAGAGAAGTCTACCTTGATGGTAGATTCGCTCTCTTCAGCCATCCTCTCTTCCTAACACTTTTTAACGTTCGTTTTATCGGAGCACTGTTTGCACTTATTACATCTGCTTCCAACCAGTTCTAGAACCGAACTCTTTTGGTGTTTTGATGAGCAGCACAATCTGTTCTTGGCTCATGGCGACTGATGCATCTGCGAACGAAAGTGCGTCTAGTTTTGTTAGGAAGGTAATGTTTTCCTTGGCTATGTTTTCTACTATTAGGTTCATTTCCTGTGGTGACAGTATTTTTTCATTCAGAATATTGGCTTTTACAAAAGTAATGCTATCTATGATGATTTGCACCTTTCTTATCATATTCTGAAGATGCATATATATATTAATAGAATGAATTTCGAGGGATTTGATGTTCAAAAGACTGATTACATCATTGGTTTTTGTAGCAAGATTTTTAAATTGATTATTGATATTTCTATTGATGCTTACTTGAGCATTATTGTTATCTATTACTTGGTTTAAAGTGGAATTGATTATTCTGAGGTCATCAGCATCTGGGGATCCTGCAATAAATTTCCAAACATACCCTATGGAATCCCAGCGCTTGAATCGCTTAGCAGTTCCTAGTCTTTTGAAAAGCATATTAAGTTCACCTTATTGCGTTTGGATTATTCCGGTGAACTGGTTTTTGGGAGTTTTTTCAAAATCGTTCTGTATTGCTTCTACATAAATCTTGTATGCCGTTAGGTTGAAATGGTGAATATAGTAATAGCTGTCTATTCTAATTCTAGCTAAACCTACATCGATCCCTACTATGGGTTGGTGGTCTATTTTGTGAATCCTTATCTGCTGTCCTATGGACACACATACAAAAACCATGATACTGTAATGGAAAAGAAGGGTTTCGTTGAACATTAGTAAACAGTAAATTATTTTCATCTGAGTTTCAAATCATTCTTATTTGTATTTGTATTTGTATTTGTATTTGTATTTGGGTAAAAAAAAAAAGTTCGCCTACACGGCTATACAATTCATCTTATATACTAAACTAAACTAATACTAGCCTGAGACAAGCACGAGAACACTGGACGAGGAGGCGTACAAAAGGTTAGGTAAAATCCCGCAGCTCAACCAAACAACGAAGGGGAATTAGGAAAAGGAAGGAGTAGAATCAAATGAAAACGAAACGCGTTGGCGGAAGGCAGGTAGCGAGAGGTGGAAATCAAACATTTCGTGGAAGAGGTTAAAGGATCGAATACAGGAAAGAAAAGGATCCCTGGAACCAGTGCGGGCTTGATGTGGAGGGATGAAAAGGAGGGGTCTGGGACGAAGAACTCGTGAAGGGATATAAAAAAGAACGAGGGAAAGGAGGTCTGGCACATCAATTTCACGAAGAATCAGACCAGCAACAAATGCGGCTTGCGCCATACTCCGCCGATCCTCCAGCGAGGTCAAGTTAAGTAGACGACAGCGTAACGAGTAGTGCGGTAGGGAACTCACTCGGCCAGGAGGCGTCTCCTAGCCATTCTCGTAAAGTGCCTCTGTACCTGCTCGATACTTGCGATCGACCCAATGCTAGAAGGGCGCCACACCACACTAGCATATTCAAGGGTCGAACGCACAAGGGAACAATACAGGGCCCTGAGGCAAAGCGGATCGGTGATGTCTTGTGTGAGGCCACGGATCAGCCCCAGAGTCCTATTGGCTCTAGCCACAACTGCATTGATCTGTTCGGCAAATCCAAGCTGAACGTCAAGGATCACCCCAAGGTCTTTAACAGAGGAAACTCGGGACAAGGACGAGGAATTAAGGGAATAATTGAAGGCAATAACATTGGAAGAACGAGAAAAGGAAATAATAGAGCATTTATCAACACAGAGATACAGGAAGTTTGCGGAACACCAAACAGCGAGGGAATTGATGCTGTTTTGGAGAAAACTGCAATCAGTTAGACTACGGACTGGAACAAAAATTTTAAGGTCATCCGCATAGAGAAGATGGCCTGCGGGAGGGAGGATGCTACAGATATCGTTGATAAACAGAATGAAAAGAAGAGGAGAAAGGACACTACCTTGAGGGACACCCGAAGAACAACAAAACTCACTCGAAACATAACCACCAACCTTGACACAGCAAGAGCGGTCAGAGAGGTAAGACTCAAACCAATCCAACAAGTGGCGGGAGACTCCAAGTTTACCGAGTTTAGCCAGAAGAAGTGAATGAGGTACTGAATCAAATGCAGCCTTGAAGTCGGTGTAGATAGCGTCCACCTGGATTCGATTGTCCAGGTGAGCAACGGTTGAGGACACACACTGCAACAGATTGGTCACCGTCGACCTCCCTGGGAAGAACCCGTGTTGGTGGGGACTAATCCACGACCTCACACAAGCTAATAATGATGGGTGAATTACGGCCTCAAAAACCTTGCTGCAAGCAGAAAGGATTGAAATGCCCCGGTAATTGGCAACGTTCGCTCGGTCACCCTTTTTAAATATTGGCAAAAGATAAGCCCTCCGCCAGGAAGACGGAAAAACCCTGGCGGACAGAGAGAGTTTGAACAACCTGGCGAGAGGAGCAGCAAGGGCTGCCCTGCAGTTGATGAGAACCGATTCTTATGAATCTTGCGAGAATCTTCTGTAATTATGGTACTCCTGTTGATGTTTTTAATTTTTATTTTCTTGTACCGGGGTTTGTGTTTCAGCCTAGCTCTAGTTTTTTCAAAAACTTCTTTGCTTTCCGCGATTTCTTTTTCTTCTTTAGATTTATTATGGCTTGAGAGGTCCTTCTTTTGTTTATACTGTAGATTTTTCTGAACGTTGTATAAAATCTTGGTGGAATGTACTGAGGGTAAAATTATTTCCATTGGGGTGTATTTTGTAGTGGAATGTATCGTACAGTTGTATTTTTGTACAGAGAGTTCAACAAGTTCTGCGGCCGACAAATCTTTATTCTCGGATTTAGTGATTCGATAAATTTCTAGCAATGTGGAATGAAAACGTTCGATTACTCCGTTCATTTCACTGCGACCGGTAGCGGTTAAATAAATTTCTGTTTGGTGAGAGTTATAAAAGTTGATTAAATCCTGGGTGCCAAATGATTTTTCTCTATCCATTACTAAAATTTGTGGTGGATGATATTTCGTCAACATATCTTTCAAAACTGGGACAACGTCAACGGCAGCCCGCGATTGAATCAACTTTACTTGAGCAAATTTTGAATTTTGTTGATGTATGTTAAAAAATTATGCTTTTCCAAAAACATGATGTCAATGTGCGCAATTTCGAAAGGAGCCGATGGGATCGGTGTTCCTTGAAGAGGAAATTTGATTGGACTTCTATCGTATTTATTTTCATTGCAAATTCGACACTTTGCAACTACTTTTTTTACTTTAGCGAGTAGCTTTGGAAACTAAAACTTGCGTAACAGCTGTAGTTTGTTTTCCTCCGCTCCTTTGTGAGCTCTGTTATGCTCAGCTGATATCAGGGCCGTTTGATCTTTTTCAATTTGGACGTCTTTTAAAAAAATTTGCGTAAAACGGATTTTTAAGATTTTTTGAGATCCTGATGAAATGTTTCCTGTAGACCTCTTGAATTTTTCCCATGATATCTTCACTGGTGAGAAGTCCATTTATTTTTTCGTAGTCGAAATGGTCCTTTAAAATCTGTGTTTGATGTTTCATTAAATTGATTTGTTTGAATAATTTTACGTGTGAAATTTGGAAAAGGTGTTTCGTTTACGATAGTTGGGATTCCTTGTTTCAAAATAATTTGATGGCGAAAAGAATTCAGTGGAGCCTCGGTTGAAATTATATAAAAGTCATCGCTAGTGTTTGATGAATGTTGTGTACCAGTCATCGAACATGATATTCGACTAAGGGCATCTGCAACAACATTTGCTTTTCCGGGTTTATACATTAGCTCATAATCATGTTCCTCGAGATAGGCTTTCCATCGTTTAAGTTTAGCGTTTGTATTTTTGGGAGACAATGCAAAAGTTAGTGGCTGATGGTCTGTGATTATTTTCACTTTTGAACCATACAGATAATTCCGGAATGTTTGAAGTGCCCTAAATATTGCTAACATTTCTTTCTCGGGAGCTGAATAATTTTCTTCTGTCCTTGACAGAGTCCGTGATGCGAAAAGTATAGGTTTATCCTTTCCATTTTCATCTTGGGAAAGAACTGCGCCAATAGTATAATTAGATGCATCGGTGGTAAGCATAAATGTCTTGTTAAAATCCGGATAAATAAGAACATCGGAGGATGATAAAATATTTTTCATTTTTTGAAAGCACAATTTTTCTTCGTCGTTGAAAAGTATTTTTTTGTTAGAGGATATATTTCCCTCCCCTCTTAAAAGGTTTGTTAAAGGTTTTGCAATTTTTGCAAAATCCTTAACAAATCTGCTATAATATCCCATAAGTCCAAGAAATCCCCTAAGTTAATGTTCTCGGTTCGGGATAATTTTGAATAACATCAACTTTCTTCTGATTTGGCTTTATTCCGTTGGAAGTGATGATATAACCAAGAAATTCGATTTCTTCATGAAGAAATTCTGATTTATCAAGCTGAATTTTTAATCCTGCATCGTTAATTGTTTTCAAAACAGTGTTCAAATTTGTCAAATGTTCTTCCAAATTTTATCCAAATACTATAACATCATCAATATAAACATAGCATATTTTTCCAATTTAGTCTCTTAGAACATCGTCAATAGATCTTTGAAAAATAGCAGGAGCATTCTTTAGACCAAATGGCATTCTGGTGAATTCGTATTTGCCATTATTTATTGAAAATGCTGTTTTTTCCGAAGCCGGAAGCTAAGTCCAACGTTGTAAAATATTGTTGACCTTTCAATTGGTCAATAACGTATCCAATCTCGGGCATTGGATACCGTTCAGGGATCGTTTTGGAGTTTAATTTTCGGTAATCAATAACCATTCGGAATTTTTTTTCACCTGAGGCTTTTTTAGGGACTATCCATACAGGTGATGTCCATGGTGATCGAGACGGTCTTATTATTCCATCCGATAACAGTTTTGCCACCTGATTTCGTACCTCCTCTGTATACGCTGCAGGGTATGGGTAAACCCTTTGATGAACAGGTATATCATCTGTCGTATTTATGGTACATTCTACCTTGGTGGAACAGGACAATTTAGAGTCAGGCTCATGAAAAACTGCCTTGTGGTTATTTAAAATCTTCTGCAATATATTTTGTGAAATTTCGGACAGGTGTGAAGTTCTGAAAAGGTTGTTAGTTGATTTTGTTTCCGGTGAGTATTGATGGATTGGTATAGAAAGAGTTTCTGATTTTCCAAGGGTTAAGCAATTTTTTTCCAAATCAATTTTTGCATTTAATGATTTCAAAATGCCTGTGCCGAGTATTCCGTAAAACAAAATCATGAAAGTCATGGAGGACAAATCGTGCAACATAATCAATTTTCGGGGAAAAAAAATTATGTCAATCGCTTTTCTAGCGTTGAAGTTTCCGTTTGCACTACCAATATGCTTTGTCATGAAATCGTATGGTTTGCTCTCTTCATATGAATATGCCAATTGTGGATGTATCATATTTATGTTGGCTCCTGTGTCGATCAAAAATGGAAAATTGCCTATTGTGCTTTTCAAATAAATAAATGCGGGCGTTGGAACTACCAACGTCCCTTCCACTCTAAAAAATGGTTTTGGTGACTTCTACTTGTTCCTTCTTGGGGATCATATTCTTCTTTTCCTGAATAGGGGTTTTCGTGTCTATCTTCATAAAATTCTTGTTGTGGTGGATAAGATGCATTGACATTTTCTAATGGGTTAACCTGTCTTTTAGGAAAAACGTTTTGACTGGATGGTGGACGAGGCCGTTTTCCTGCGTATGTGGGTCGATTGCCATAATTTACGTTTCGTGAATGGATGCTAGCATCCACTTCCATTGGCTCTGGGTATTGTGTCTGGTACACGGGTTCTTGATACGAATATCGTTGGGTTGGACGGGGTGGGCCAATCTGCTGAGGTGGTCGATTGAAAAAATACCTGGGAGCAGGTTGAGGTACATTTCCTCTTGGGAAGGGTTTTGGATGAAAAGAGTGGTTCCTGGGCGGTGGTCTTGGAGGTTGAGTTTGTATTTGTAAATCCCTTGGTTTAGGAATGGGATGAGTTTTGGAAGCATAATCGTTCCTAAACAGAGATGTTCTTGCATCCATATTATAGTAATCAATGCAAAACTGATATGCCTTGCTGAGTGATTTTGGATCGTTTGTTTTTAAAAGCATCGCAAGTGGCTATTCCAATCCACGTATGAACGAATCTAAGGCTTTCTCTCTAAAATAATTAATATGGACCGTCGCATAAACCGAATACCTGCGGTCAGATTGAATTTGAGAAATTATGCTCGCTAGCAGTTCGTTCACTCGACTGTAATAAACACTCAGTGTTTCTGCTTGAGTTTTTTTTATACATGTTAACTCATAGTCCAAAGTTTTTATATCTCTTTTGTCACTGTAGTACAAAAGTAGATTTGATTTAATTTGATTCCAATCGCACGTAACGTTATTGGAATTGAGAACATCCGACGCTTCACCTTTTATCTTCCGTCTGATGGTCCTTTCCATTAGATGGTATTGTACAGAATCGTCAGGGATATCTTTGTACAGTAAAAACACATCTTCCACATCGGAAATCCAGTTCATTAGTTCCGAGGGGTTACCATCAAAAATTGGCACGTCTCTTAAAAAATCGGGCATTCCGCCGGTCTCGACGAAACTTTTAATAGCACCATCGGCCCTTGATGTGTTGTTCTCAGTGGTCATTTTCACTGGACAAGAAAAAAATGAGTTCACTTGGCAAAATTCAAGAGTTTTAAATGAGCACAATCACTTCACAATCACGGGGTGAAAAAAAAATTATCACTTGACAAAATTGTTCAATATGCAAAAAAGGAGCTTGCAAAAAAAAAAAAATAACCGAGACACTTTACGGCTTCACTTAAACTTTTGGTACGAAAGTTACTTTACCTGGTTGAAATTTTTATACTCACATGAATTTTACAATCATGCTCGCAATCCTCGAATGGGTCTGCTACAAATCGGGGGAAGTCTGGGCAGCTGGTGAAGGTTTGTCCGTTTCCTCTTCTTGAAGTTACTCCGGTCCTCTAGGCAGCAATTGGGGAATTTTTCCCACGGTGTCCCAGATCTCGCTTCAGTGATTGTGGTGGTGGTGGCTCCTTGAACCGCCGTTGAGAGAATTGTTTTATTTCTCTCAATTAGGATTTGCTATTTTCCACTGTCACTTTATACTATTCCCGTTTTGTTCAGGTCCGAAATTCGGGCGCCAGTTAAAGTTTAACGGTCAGGTATTTCTTTCGTAGGTAAGAACCGAGTCATTTGAGTACCACAAAAGAACTGATTCAGTTTATTAATTTCCAATCGGGGTTCGCTCGTCGCGCCGCCACTGCCGACTCATCAAAACCGACCGTCGTCCGCTGGGGTCAGCTCCGGCGATGTCAGCTGTTTACTCGGTTGCTAACTCGCGTAGTGCTGGACCCAGGCATTGGCACAGCATCATGGCCCACTTGTTCCTCATTTTCCCGCTGTTGATACACGGAACAAATGTAGAGGAAAAATAGAGGCAACTTTTATTTGTCTGCTTTGCTACTACTTTTGCTACTGCCCCCGCTTCGCCGGGTGACACGCTTTTTATTCATAATCCGTGAGTGCCGCCCACCGACCCCGGTCACTCACCCTACACGGCCTCTCCTGACGTCACTTCTGTCCCAGAAGTGGCCAATTCTTAAGCAAATCTAATGCAGTATTCGTCTTCCAAGGACCCTCCGCGTCCTCACCCATCTTTTCTACTTCACAACGACCGTAAGGTAATATTTTCAAAATTCTGTATGGTCCATAATACCGTTGCCTGACCTTTCGACCTACGCCATATTGCGTTACCGGGATAGCCACTATGTCTCCTAATTGATAACTACCAATTCGCTTACGTCGTAGATTATAAGTTTTACAATTTTCATTCTGAATTCTATTGATATTTTCTCGAGCAATCTTTCTCAAATTCGATCGTTCACTCTCAAAATCTCTTTGCATTTCTTCTTGTAGTGCCTCATACAAAACAACATCCGCGTTAGTCCGCATTTTAACGCCCGTCAACAATTCAAAAGGTGTCATTTTTATGGCCCGTTGCCAACTATTGTTAATTGCGATCTGAACTTTAGTTACGTGTTTAAACCATTCCTCCGGATTTACAACAGATAACTTCATTAAGACCGGTATAATCACTCGATGTATTCTTTCCACCTGTCCATTGCCTCGTGGCACTCCTGTAGCGATTGTGTGTAGCTCTGTATAATTCTCCTTGCAATATTTCTCAAATAAATTGGATGTGAATGCCGCACCACGATCACAAATGATCCTTCTTGGATTTCCGAAATTATTCGCTACTATTGTCAACTTCTTGATTACTTCCTCAGCATTGGTCGTTTTAGTAGGGAATAACCAGACATATTTAGAAAACGCATCAATTACTGTAAATATGTAACTGTAGGACTTTCGTGTTGACGGTATAGGTCCCACGTGGTCAACGTGAAACGTATCTAGAGGGACCTCTCCTTTGGGTATGGGTCTTAATTCCCCTTCGGGTTTTCCTCTCTTCTTTTCAGACACAATGCATCTGACGCAATTAGCAATACACTTTGAGATTGTATCGTCCACGTTCAATATGTAATACTCGTCAGCTAAACGTTCTTTTGTTTTGTTCAATCCAAAATGACCTTGTTCATGTGCGCGCCTGACAATTTCCTCCTGCATCGATCTTGGGACATACAACCGCTTACCTCCGACACCCTCGTACAAAATTCCTTTTTGCATCGTAAATCTATCAACCATTTCCCCTTTTTCAATCTTTTTCATTATCGCACATGCCTCTTCATCGTCCCTTTGTGCATTTCCGACTACGGTACTTATTTCATCCGATATTCGCCTAACGCTCGGTCGTGACAACGCGTTCACATGTCGCATTCTCTCTGCAGATCGATGCTCAACGTCGTACTCAAACTCAGCCAAACTAACTAACCATCTTCCCGTTCGAGCATTGATCACCTTCTTTTCCAATGATTGTTTAAATGCTATGCAATCTGTTACAATTTTAAACTTAATTCCTAGTAAATAACACCTAAACTTCTTCAATGATTCCACTACAGCTAAGGATTCTAGTTCGAATGAGTGATAATTCTTTTCTGCTATATTACTAAGTCTAACATGGATGCGGGCTCCTTTCGTCATCAAGGTACTGCATTAATATTCCTGCTAGTGCATCTTTACTCGCATCGGTATGAACTTCTGTTATGCGCCCTGGTTTGAATATTAAAAGTACTGGCCCCGTAGTAAGCAATTCCTTAATCCTCTCATACGCCTGCGTCTGTTTTTCTTCAAACTTGAATTCACAATCTTTTTTCAGTAACTCTGATAACGGTTTCATCAAACGCGAGAACTCCGGTATGAACTTTCTGAAGTAATTTGCCAAACCGTAAAACCGCTGCAGCTGCACAGTAGTCTTCGGCGTTGGGAAATTTTTCAGCTTCTCCACTTTCTGCTGCGCTGGGCTGATGTAGCCCTCTGCGATGACGTAGCCTAGGTATTCAACTCGACGCTGCAGAAACACACACTTCTTCCAGTTCATGATAAGTCCTGCTTTTTCTGCGACAACCAACACACGCGACAAATTTTCCAAACCTTGTTCTTCATTTCTGGATGGGATTATAATGTCATCTACGAATGCCATTATCACACCTTTTTCGATCAATTCGCGAAAAACATCACTGATGAACCGCCCGAATGCGCTTCCGCTAACACAAAGTCCAAATGGGGCTCTCGTGAATTCGTATTGCCCATCGTGCGTGACGAACGACGTATATAGCCTGCTTTCTTCTTCGATTTCTATATGGAAATAGGAATTCTTTAGATCCAACGTCGTGAAAATCCGAGCGTCTGCCAATTGGTCAACTTGGTCCTCAACGTTGGGCATCGGATACTGGTCCCGTAGAATTCTCTTATTCACTTCACGATAATCGACGCATACTCGTCGTGATCCGTCTTTCTTCGGCACCACTACAACGGGGGTGGCATATTGGCTATAGGATGGGCGAACAATTCCGTCCCGTAGCCACTCGTTTACCTGTTGCCTTACCACGTCTCTCTCCAAGGGGGCCAACCGTCTCGGTGTTGCATTAATCGCTGTCTTGTCACTAAGTGCAATCTTTAACTGATTTGATTTTCCCGCGAATTGTTCCGGTTTGTATTTCAATACCATCGCCTCCACACTTTTTCGATATTGGGGTGGCACGTTCAATTCCTCTGAATCGTCGCACACCACACGACCACACGGTACACTGTCTTCCATTATCTCGACGTTTCCGTTGGTAATGCTATAGTTCAGCGATTTCAAAGTATCGATTCCAATCAATACCCGCGTGTCGACTGCCGACTCAGGAACTAGCAAGAACTTTATGATTCGCTTCTTGTTTCCTATGCCCACTTCACACCTTAATTCGCCTCGGACTTGGTACTGTTGTCCACCATACCCGCGCACCACCTGGCTGCTCTGTTTGAGGTTTTCACGTACGCTCGTATGCAAACCATCGAAAAAGTCTTGGCGCACGAGTGACACGTCGCTACCTGTATCGACCATCGCATTCGCAACGCAATCATAAAATTCGACGGGCACAGTTGGATAATCGTTCTTGATGACGTTTATTCTAGCTGGATGGGGAACATTTGGGCAGCGCGGTGAAATATGCCCAACTTCGCCGCATTTGAAACATTTTGGGCCAAACTGTCTCGACGGACAGTTCGCCAATCGGTGTTCGATGTCTCCGCAATTGAAACAATGTTTCCGTGTTATCGCTCGGCTGTTTCCTTGAAACTCTCGACTGGTTCCTTCCCTGCGTTCTGCGGGTACGTAAGAAGTTTGCCTCGCTGGCATGCTTTCTGAGCGCTTTGTTCCCTTTTGTTCCGCTCGCTCTATTATCATCAGCTTCGTCTTCAGCTCATCGATACTCTTGGCTTCATAAAGCATGGCTCTGTTTTTTTCGTCGTTCGTCACCCCATCGGCCACATATTCAATTAGACTACTGGCGTCGAGATTAATTGTTTGTGCCATTTGCTGCATGGAATATATGAAGTCTCTTGTAGACTCGTTTTTTGCCTTACGCCGAGTTGCGAGCGCGCGATGTACGTCACTTGCGCGTATTACCAAGCCAAACTCCTTCAATAGCGCATCTTTTAGCTTTTGGTACGACGTTGTTCCACGGAGCGTTGAAACGAAGTTCCGCGCTGTCCCTACCATCTTTTTTCTGCACATGATGAACCGATGTTCATCAGTCCATCTTGCCATCGTGGCCACATCCTCGAATTCGTCGATCCACCCTTGAATACTACTCGCAGCTCCTCCGTCATATGATCTGATCTGATGCCCTCCTCGAAGTCGCGGAACGAGTAGGGCTGGGATAGGCCGGACTGAGAACCAGCTGAACCTTTGTCGCCTTTATCGGCTGTGCACACTGCGTCCTGGTACTGGAAATCATTCAACGTTCTCGGTATCGTGGCTACTTCACTTTCAACGATACGCCGGGCCAACTGCTCCTTTGTTCCATCGATCGCTAAACCACGTTCGTCGCATTCTTTGATCAACCCAGATCGCGTGTACCATTCGATGAGCTTTTGCGCCGCATCATTCTGCGTATCTTGCTCTTCCATCGTGGCAACTTGACGGTTATAATTTTTCTCAAGCAGAACACTTCACTATGTCTCTATTTTCTTTTTCACTTCTAGCGACTTTTACGAACTTTTAATAGCTTTTGGCAACTTTATTCCTCAACGTTCATCTATGTTTTCCACTTTTGTTAGTCAACTTTATTTCTCAACGTTCATCTATGATTTTTCCACTTTTGCTTAGTTCATATCCCGGACGAGCCCCCATGTAGAGGAAAAATAGAGGCAACTTTTATTTGTCTGCTTTGCTACTACTTTTGCTACTGCCCTGCGACTGCTTTGCTACTACTTTTGCTACTGCCCCCGCTTCGCCGGGTGACACGCTTTTTATTCATAATCCGTGAGTGCCGCCCACCGACCCCGGTTACTCACCCTACACAAATATTGTACAGCAATCCAGTTCGTTGGATCTTTCTTGCAGACATTATTCCACCAAGCAATGCACTAATGAACCAACACGAATAAACTCCAGAAAACACGAAAAAAGGCAGTCGAAACTAAATTGCACACGACTTTGTTTTGTTTTAAAATGACAGTGCTTCTACTATGTATCGTTGCTGCAGAAAAATGGCGTCTGGAGTAATGTTCATGTGGTGAGTTCGTCTACAGCTGTAGATCGTCGTCGTTCATGCACACATTCAGACATTGACAGTCCGCTTGCGAAGGGGATTTTCCTTCTACTCGCCCTCGCCTATGTTTTTGACAGATATTGCTGCTTAGGTGACATCCTGGCGACTGTCAACCGGCGTCAGCTGATTTCAGCCAAGTTTTTCGTCAATATGCTCTTTTTCACTTTTTTCCACTCTCACTTAACCGATCTCCTTGCGATTTTTTGCATTAATCCACTCTTTGAGCCCGTCCGCAACTTCAGCACAACATTCGGCCGGGTTTCTTTTTCGAATATTTTCAGTGATCCAATCCGAGTGCCACAACACATTGCATTCGATTCGGACCCAATGAGACATTTGCACTATCTTTTCTCTTTTTCTTCAGAATCCGATCTCGGATGACTTGGCCGTTTTCTGCTGCTGCTACTTGCTACGGTGACGGTGCTGAAGGCGTTGTAACGATTGATGCTATTGATGGTAATGATGTTGCTGACTGATTTCCATCTGGAGCACTATTAATGCGTTGTAAATGGGAAACATGTCTGCGATACTGAACTCTTGATTTTTTTCGGACTGAACGTCTCTGCCGTTCCTTTGGGCTACTTTGAATTATTCCGGGTCGACTTCAAGTGGCTGGGTGAACAGATATGCGGCGTTCAATATCTGCACTGCTGGGCAAGAAACTACACATGTTGTGATGTTTAGGGTCGGGTGTTGTTCGGTAAAGACAGATTTTCCTGTGCAAAGTTTGTAAATTTTCTAAATGTTCTTATATTGTTCCTAGCTACGTACTTTGATCACGTATTTTGTGCGTCGGTCGATGGGGTTAGCTCCATCCACTTTTCCCACATGTTGATCTACGTTTTTTATGACGAAGGGATTTTACGGTAGTACGTTGTTGCTTGCTGGGCACACTCACAGATACTTTACTTCACCACAGATTCCTTTTTCGTCCATTCCGGACCGACATCCATTCTCGCGCCGATCGTTCGTTCTGGTTTGCGGTTGGTGGTTTTTCGCAGGCAAGTCTGTTATCCTCGGCTTTTGCACTGCGACTAAGCACTATCGGGAAAGAGAGCAAGTCGCGGTGAACTCGCCTTTTTATTTTATTTTATTTTGTTATACGAAGTGGAAATCCATATGGACACCGGGTCCCCTCCTGACATGGGTCCCCGATAGTGTCGGACTTAACCGGCTAGAACCATTCCGGCTTATGTCGGCTTCCTCATCCCTGTTCGATTCGGTACGTCATCCACAAGCATTCATAGAGGAGAGGATAATCTGTACGAAACCGAAATGAGGAAAAGTTTTAGATTCACACAACATGTGATAACTATGGCTGATCTATTATTTCTACGGCAAGATCCATGTTTAAAGATGATAATTCCGCTCATCTAACCATATGTCCGTGTATAATGTCCCACAGCAAACATCAGTCCTCGAGGTTTTTGTTCTAGATCGTTTAGCATTCGCGTTAGCTGCTGAATTGTCCATATATCTGATTTCAATGACACAAGTTGAGGAAAAAATATATTTAATACTTGAGTCGACATGTTTTAGTGTAAGTGATAGTATCGACATATCACAATTTTCATTACCATTGGTCAAATCATCCATCGCACCCTGGGTTAGATGGTGCTGATAGTTCTCACGTATTAGCAGAATAAGATCACATATCTCTGCCTCCGCTGTATCGTAATCCTTATAGAGCATTCTTTTTACTAATTACAGTAATAAGTCCATCTCATTTCAACAAACGTGGTTGAACCTATTTAGAGAGAGTAGAGTTATTATTTGTATAACGTTGTTTAGCCATACCCGAAAGTGCGTTGGGGAAAATTGTTACAGGTTTTCAATCCAATTGGTTTCAAAGATCTTGCCTCTATAATTCCTGCGGTTTGGATGCTTATCCCGGTGTTAGCAGTCTGGTTAGTATCAACCAAGAAACGAATATGATGTGAACTACGATGGGGATTACCTTTATAGCTGTATTTTTTTAAAAGCTATGGCTCCTTGGATGAAAATAGCGTGGATGAAGGAACTGACTATTTAAGTACGCTGAAGGGGAAAGGTCTCGTAACCCCTACGCATGGGCAGGCATGACCAAAAATTGTTCGTTTTACGCCAGGTTAAGAAGAAGACGACCTAGGTCTTTTACAACCAAAACTCGGGACACTGGAACAAAGTTTAGCGAATAAGAGTAAGTGATAGGAGAACAGAAACGATTGAACGATAAGACATTACACTTTTGGTAATATAAAGGGAGGAAATTACGATCGCACCAGGAGGAGAAAAAATTAAGGATATTTTGAAGAGGGGTACAACCTTCTGGGGAAGATACAGGGAGAAAGTTCGTCGGCATAACATAGAAAACTCTCCGGAGCAAGCACGGTGCCAGCGTCATTAATAAAAAGAACAAATAATAGGGGACTGAGGACACTTCCCTGTGGTACACCAGCATGGGATAGGAAGGAAACAGAAGATTGACCGTTATACTTGATTTTATACGAAAGATTACACAAAAATGTGCGTTACCAGGAAGAAAAGGGAGTACTTACACCAAGTAGCATAAGTTTATGAACAAGAAAGGAGTGAGGAGTACGATCAAAAGCACATTTAAAGTCGGTGTAGATAACATCTACTTAGGAAGATGATTCTAATTGGGATGAAATGAGTGAGGTGAAAGACATAAGGTTGGATGTAGTTGAACGGTTACGGATGAATCCATGCTGCTGAGGAATAATAAATGAGCTTGCGAATTTATAAAGGTAAGAATGGAGGATATGCTCAAAAACCTTAGATATTGCACAAATAATCGAGATTCCATAGTAGTTTTCGACAACAGACGGAGTATCCTTTTTGTGGATAGGAACGAGAAAAGCCCGTTTCCACAAATTAGGAAAGGTAGACGAGCACAATTGGACATTGCCACAAAACATCCGATCGTATTATCATCAAAGCACCCATTGGCATCATTATTGGTAGAGGCTTATCACACGAAGCTGCTACACGCGGGCCCTCAACTGCTATTAGCCACACTACGAAACAAGTTCTGGATACTGGGTGGCCGCAGCTTGTGCAAAACGGTATTCCATAGATGTGTCAAATGCTTCAAGGTTAAGCCGACACTTGTTAAGCAAAGTGTTGCGGATCTGCCAACGTCCAGAGTCTCACCGTCGCGTCCTTTCTCTGTTTCGCACTCGCTTACAACAAGTCTCTTTGTCACCACCGATTCAGCTGGTGTAATTTCAATGCGGAAATGCAACTCATCGCTGGCTGGTTCCCACACCAGCCCTAAAGTCGAAATACATTGGTTGCTGCTCCATTCATGAGATGGTTGAATCGCCAAATCTTCTTGCGGCAGCCCAGTTAGCACGTTAGGGATGTTTGACGCCCATTTCTTCAAGATGAAACCTGCAGACTCTAGCATTGACGAAATTTGCTGGCGCATTTCGACGGCCTGTGATACACTCCTAGTTCCCGTCAGCAGGTCATCGACGTAAAAATCATTCAGAACTGGGTTCGCAGCAAGCGGGTACTTATCCTTGTAATCCAATGCAATTTGTTTTAGGGTTCGCGTTGCCAAAAATGGTGCTGAAGCGGTGCCGTACGTGACTGTCTGCAACTCGTAGGTACTGATGGGATCGGATGACTCTTCTCTATACCGAATGCGCAGCAGGTTTCTGTCCGAAGCATCATGAAGGACCTGACGATACATTTTTTCGACGTCCGCCACCAGGGCTATTGGATGCGAACGGAACCGAAGCATGATTGAATACAGGTCTTGTTGTATCACGGGTCCAACGAGGAGCATATCATTCAATGACCATCCTGAAGTCGTTTTGCAAGACGCGTCGAAAACAACCCTGACCTTGGTAGTGGTGCTCGACTCTTTGACGACCGCGTGGTGTGGCACGTAATAATGCAGTACAGAATCGTCAATCGGCTCAGAGAGCTTTTTCATGTGGCCCAACCGTTCATAGTCACGCATGAATTCAACATATGCCATTTTCATTTTAGAATTTGATTTGAGACGCCGTTCCATGGCTAGCAGTCGCCTGTCTGCGATTTGTTTGGACGCTCCTAAAAAGATACTCGGATCAGAACTGCGTGGAAATTGAACAACGTACCGTCCAGCTGCATTGCGAGTTGTGGTTGCCTTGTAAACTTGTTCGCAATGGTCCTCCTCCACAGACAGCACTGGATCTTCCGCAACAGTCTCACTCTGCCAAAACCGCTCCATGACAGAATCTAATGACGCTTCCGCCGTTGACAAAAGACACGCTGATGAAGTTTGCGGCATGCCGATGGAAGAAATTCCCGCCACCACCCATCCAAACGGTGTCTCGACCAGCCACGGTTTCCCCTTGCCTAACGAGCGCTTCTGGCCGGAATGAAGCTCCCAGTAGGTATCGCCTCCGATGACGATATCGATCTTTCCAGGGGTAGAGAAAGCTGGATCCGCCAGGGGAACATTCGGCATACACCACGCCGAAACATCGATGGATGCGGTGGGAATGCTTGACGTTGGTGCGTCCAGCACCAAAAATTCCATCTGCGTCGAATACGGCCGAACCTTTGACCTAACAGTCGCTGTGACTGCCCCTTTCACCACCTGGACTGAATTTCCGACGCCTGATACCGACATGTCCACCTTGCGTCTTGTCGTGGTGAGCTGACGCGCCATCGCAGTGGACATGACGTTGGGCATCGATCCGGAATCCAATAGAGCTCTTGCCTCGTGCCGATTCCCGTAGTCATCGATGATCTCCAATAAAACCGTCTCCAGAAAAACCATGTCGTTCGAATGAACCGCCATTGTCACCTTTGCAGGATTTGCAGGAGTATGCAGCAACGTGTTGTGGCGTTGGTGACACAGTCGGCAAGAGTATTCGGAACTGCATGTTCTCACCTGATGAGATGGGCTCAAGCAATTCCAACATAACCTCTTTGCCGACACTAGTTCTCGTCGTTGATCCACATCCTTGCTGTTAAATTCTGGACAATTGCGCAGCCAATGAGAGCTCGAGCAACCCAGCGCACACTTCGGTTGCGGCGACGTTGGTTGTGCCGGTGATGACGTAAGTGGCCTGGCCATGGCGGCATTTGCAGACGTCCTCCGTGATGCAGGATTACGTTGCGTGCCGGCCACCTTCATTGGGCACGTCCCCTGCTTGCCCGTCGCTTGCACCCTGCTATCCTCCTCGACGAACCTTAGGGAAGCCTTCAATATTTGAATGCGATCTTCGATGAATGATAATAGTTCAGGATACACATCTTTAGTGCAATGAACTGACTGTTTCTCCCATGCTAATATGGACGCATCATCAAGTTTGAGAAGCAGCAGATTGCATAACGGAGTGTCCCATGATTCGATCGGCTCCTTCAATTTCACTAGTCCGTTTACATGACGCGTGAATTCATCAACTAGATGCATCAAATCACTCGCGTTGCCATCTCGAACCGCCGGCAAATGGTGCAGCTTTCGATAGTATTCACGTATCAACAACCGTGAATTGTCGAACCTTTTCAGAAGCGAAGCCCATGTTGAAGCGTAGTTTTCGGCTGTCAGCGTTATGTGCTCAAAGGGTACTGCTGCGTCGCCCTTTAGCGCGGACAGCAAATACTGCAGCTTTGCAATCAAAGGTAACTCCGGTGAAGCATCAATCATGGCTACGAAGCGATCACGGAACGATAGCCATTTTGTAACGTCCCCGTCGAAAGATGGTAGCTCAATCTTTGGGAGACGGATGTTCGAAGTGCTTGGTCGACCGAATGCCGAAAAGGTCGAATTTGCAAAGCCTGAAACCTCAGGGTTTGCGGGCGTGATGTTCTTTGCTCCGTTTTCCTTCAGGAAGGTCCTCAGACGGCGACACCGTGCATCGAGATCGTTCCGCTCATCGCTGCGAGCTTCGATGGCCTCGTCGGAATCGTCAAGCTCTTCGAGTTTCACCAATGCTGAATAGAATTCCTCTTTGTAACGATCCAAATCCAGCAATACCTCCGGGATCTGGTTCGCCTCTTCCTCTGTAAACTTGGCCTGGAAAAATTCCAACGCCTTGATGCCATCCAGCGCGATCCGTTTCTTTTGCTGCGCGGCCTTCAGTTTTTTCTCCATCTTCCCTTTTTTTTACTGAACTGATAGAACAACTCACGCACTCTCAAAAAAATCCTTTAATGATACGACTCCTTACGGTTATCGCGAAACCGTGCTCCTGGTGCAGAGCGTGAACACAAAAGCCGCCTTGTAATCTAAAATGGTGCTCAACCGACGCCACTGGAAAGGCGCAAAATGGAGCCGCTAGAGTCAATTTGCTCTTGATGCAGAGCGTAGATGACACCGTCGAATTTCCCGAGCTCTTGTTGCAGAGCAGAAAACGAATACTCCCGATTCTTTAGCACCCTTAGATCACTTCTAAGGATCCGGTTCGAAGGACC
This sequence comes from Anopheles atroparvus, assembly GCA_914969975.1. Taxonomy (NCBI): domain Eukaryota; kingdom Metazoa; phylum Arthropoda; class Insecta; order Diptera; family Culicidae; genus Anopheles; species Anopheles atroparvus. Next base: position 29,387,800 of record CAJZCY010000004.1, on the reverse strand, counting down.
AAAAATGTGAGACGAGCCACCAAAAAATGAGTTTTTTTTTTTATGAATAATGAAATGAATTAATTAAAATGTTAAGAACAAATGAAGATATCAAATAATGAAAAATAAACAAGATTAAGAATTGATATAAACTAAGCGTCGATTCTATCGCTAGCCCTGATACCTTGCTGTCACTACTGAATCGTGATCATGTAGTGTTTGTTTATGTTATGGTTTGATTTGGAAGAATAGCTAATCTAGCAACTGCGCGAGTGGTTTCTTTTCCTGCTGCTGTGCGTAAAGTGACCACCCGTACCACACCATCTTTTCCTGGATGTATTTTCACTATTCGGCCCATTGGCCATAAAGTAGGTGGTATATTATCTTCCTTGACGATTACTAACTGTCCTTCCTTTAAGGTGACTGGTGTCGGAGAGCTGTTCTTGGCGCGCGCCTGAAGCTGTTGTAGGTACTCAGGATACCACCTTTTCCAAATGCCCTGAACGTGTTTTTGAACCAATTGATATTCTCGTAACCTATTTGATGGTACCTCACTCAAATCTTCTTGCGGTAGTGCGAACATGCCTGACCCTATGAGGAAGTGGCCTGGTGTTAGTGGTTCCGTATCCGTCGGTTCGCTCGATAACGGTATCAAAGGCCGAGAATTGAGGCATTGTTCAACTTGTGCTAGTAATGTTAACATTGCTTCCTGAGTTAGACTCGTTGAACCCAAGGTTCGAATCAGATGTTGTTTCGCGGAACGAACTGCAGCTTCCCATAATCCTCCGAAATGAGGTGCGCGCGGAGGAATGAATTTCCACTGGACTTCGTTGTTAGCACACCAGTTGAAGACTGCGTCACGATCTTTCTGACTACACTTGAGATTCTGGTACACCCGATGCAGATCATGTGCAGCTCCCTTGAAGGTTGTGGCGTTATCGGAATGAATTTCTCTTATCTGACCCCTGCGTGCTACGAATCTGCGAAGAGCTGAGAGAAAGGCAGTAGTTGTTAGATCGTGGACCAATTCGATGTGCACCGCCCTGGTAGCAAAGCATACGAAGATGGCGATATATGCTTTGGTTGCACTGCGATTACGGATAGCGGACTTCAACATTACTGGCCCGCAGTAATCGACGCCACAAACAGAGAAAGGACGCGACGGTGAGACTCTGGACGTTGGCAGATCCGCAACACTTTGCTTAACAAGTGTCGGCTTAACCTTGAAGCATTTGACACATCTATGGAATACCGTTTTGCACAAGCTGCGGCCACCCAGTATCCAGAACTTGTTTCGTAGTGTGGCTAATAGCAGTTGAGGGCCCGCGTGTAGCAGCTTCGTGTGATAAGCCTCTACCAATAATGATGCCAATGGGTGCTTTGATGATAATACGATCGGATGTTTTGTGGCAATGTCCAATTGTGCGTTCCTGAGCCGGCCACCCACACGTAGCACACCTGATGCATCGACGAATGGTGACAACCATTTCAAGCGAGAACCACGCGATACATCGCTGCCTGCCTGGAGTATCTGAATCTCTTCTGCGAACGAGATTTGCTGAGATAGTTTACACAACTTCAGCTCCGCCCTTTGTAGCTCGTCCTTAGTGAGTGGGTCTATAGTTGTCGCACATCGTGTGCTACCACAATCAGTCCCTGCATTCTTCAAGCAATCGAAGTAACGCAACCAGTAAGCGGTCGCTCGCTGAAGTTTGAGGTAAGAAGAAAAGCGTTCGAACAGTTTGGCACTGACGTCTGAACCATTAACTGTCGTTGCAACCAATTGTGGTATATTTCGTTCGTCACTCAGATCAATTTCCTCTTCGCTTTCGGCCCCTCCTTGAGGCCAATGTTCTGCACCAAGTGACAACCAATGCGGCCCGTGCCACCAACGTTGACACTCGAGCAGTGTGTCTGGACTCAGCCCCCGTGAGATATCGTCTGCTGGATTATCCACTCCTGGAATGTGTCTCCAGCACGTGATTTCGCTGTCTCGTTGAATTTGAGCCACTCTGTTGGCAACAAATGGCTTCCAGCGTCGTGGTGGTGATTTCAGCCAGTGCAGCACCGTTGACGAATCGGTCCAATAAAAAAAGGTTAATGGAACCTCCAAAGAAAGGCTGACCTTCTGCACAAGTCGCGTGGCCAATCGTGCTGCACAAAGCTCCAGTCTGGCGATTGAGTGTGCATTTTTCAAAGAAACTACTTTGGATTTCGCCGTAAGTAGTACCACTGAGCTGCCGGAAGGCGACTCCGTACGAACGTAACAGCATGCACCATATGCCTCTTGTGAGGCATCCGCGAAGATGTGCAACTGCGACTTTAATGCATTCCGTTGTGCAACAAACCGCGGAACCTTCAGCTCACGAAGCGATGATAATGTTGAATGGAATTTCTTCCACTCATGCTCCAGATGAGACGGCAACGCTGAGTCCCAGTCCAAAGCCTTACCATCCGGCCTCACTGACCAAAGCTTCTGCATGAAGATCTTTGCGACAACGATGGTTGGTCCGAGTAATCCAAGAATATCAAAGATTCTTGCAATGTGTGACAAAACAAGTCTCTTTGTCACCACCGATTCAGCTGGTGTAATTTCAATGCGGAAATGCAACTCATCGCTGGCTGGTTCCCACACCAGCCCTAAAGTCGAAATACATTGGTTGCTGCTCCATTCATGAGATGGTTGAATCGCCAAATCTTCTTGCGGCAGCCCAGTTAGCACGTTAGGGATGTTTGACGCCCATTTCTTCAAGATGAAACCTGCAGACTCTAGCATTGACGAAATTTGCTGGCGCATTTCGACGGCCTGTGATACACTCCTAGTTCCCGTCAGCAGGTCATCGACGTAAAAATCATTCAGAACTGGGTTCGCAGCAAGCGGGTACTTATCCTTGTAATCCAATGCAATTTGTTTTAGGGTTCGCGTTGCCAAAAATGGTGCTGAAGCGGTGCCGTACGTGACTGTCTGCAACTCGTAGGTACTGATGGGATCGGATGACTCTTCTCTATACCGAATGCGCAGCAGGTTTCTGTCCGAAGCATCATGAAGGACCTGACGATACATTTTTTCGACGTCCGCCACCAGGGCTATTGGATGCGAACGGAACCGAAGCATGATTGAATACAGGTCTTGTTGTATCACGGGTCCAACGAGGAGCATATCATTCAATGACCATCCTGAAGTCGTTTTGCAAGACGCGTCGAAAACAACCCTGACCTTGGTAGTGGTGCTCGACTCTTTGACGACCGCGTGGTGTGGCACGTAATAATGCAGTACAGAATCGTCAATCGGCTCAGAGAGCTTTTTCATGTGGCCCAACCGTTCATAGTCACGCATGAATTCAACATATGCCATTTTCATTTTAGAATTTGATTTGAGACGCCGTTCCATGGCTAGCAGTCGCCTGTCTGCGATTTGTTTGGACGCTCCTAAAAAGATACTCGGATCAGAACTGCGTGGAAATTGAACAACGTACCGTCCAGCTGCATTGCGAGTTGTGGTTGCCTTGTAAACTTGTTCGCAATGGTCCTCCTCCACAGACAGCACTGGATCTTCCGCAACAGTCTCACTCTGCCAAAACCGCTCCATGACAGAATCTAATGACGCTTCCGCCGTTGACAAAAGACACGCTGATGAAGTTTGCGGCATGCCGATGGAAGAAATTCCCGCCACCACCCATCCAAACGGTGTCTCGACCAGCCACGGTTTCCCCTTGCCTAACGAGCGCTTCTGGCCGGAATGAAGCTCCCAGTAGGTATCGCCTCCGATGACGATATCGATCTTTCCAGGGGTAGAGAAAGCTGGATCCGCCAGGGGAACATTCGGCATACACCACGCCGAAACATCGATGGATGCGGTGGGAATGCTTGACGTTGGTGCGTCCAGCACCAAAAATTCCATCTGCGTCGAATACGGCCGAACCTTTGACCTAACAGTCGCTGTGACTGCCCCTTTCACCACCTGGACTGAATTTCCGACGCCTGATACCGACATGTCCACCTTGCGTCTTGTCGTGGTGAGCTGACGCGCCATCGCAGTGGACATGACGTTGGGCATCGATCCGGAATCCAATAGAGCTCTTGCCTCGTGCCGATTCCCGTAGTCATCGATGATCTCCAATAAAACCGTCTCCAGAAAAACCATGTCGTTCGAATGAACCGCCATTGTCACCTTTGCAGGATTTGCAGGAGTATGCAGCAACGTGTTGTGGCGTTGGTGACACAGTCGGCAAGAGTATTCGGAACTGCATGTTCTCACCTGATGAGATGGGCTCAAGCAATTCCAACATAACCTCTTTGCCGACACTAGTTCTCGTCGTTGATCCACATCCTTGCTGTTAAATTCTGGACAATTGCGCAGCCAATGAGAGCTCGAGCAACCCAGCGCACACTTCGGTTGCGGCGACGTTGGTTGTGCCGGTGATGACGTAAGTGGCCTGGCCATGGCGGCATTTGCAGACGTCCTCCGTGATGCAGGATTACGTTGCGTGCCGGCCACCTTCATTGGGCACGTCCCCTGCTTGCCCGTCGCTTGCACCCTGCTATCCTCCTCGACGAACCTTAGGGAAGCCTTCAATATTTGAATGCGATCTTCGATGAATGATAATAGTTCAGGATACACATCTTTAGTGCAATGAACTGACTGTTTCTCCCATGCTAATATGGACGCATCATCAAGTTTGAGAAGCAGCAGATTGCATAACGGAGTGTCCCATGATTCGATCGGCTCCTTCAATTTCACTAGTCCGTTTACATGACGCGTGAATTCATCAACTAGATGCATCAAATCACTCGCGTTGCCATCTCGAACCGCCGGCAAATGGTGCAGCTTTCGATAGTATTCACGTATCAACAACCGTGAATTGTCGAACCTTTTCAGAAGCGAAGCCCATGTTGAAGCGTAGTTTTCGGCTGTCAGCGTTATGTGCTCAAAGGGTACTGCTGCGTCGCCCTTTAGCGCGGACAGCAAATACTGCAGCTTTGCAATCAAAGGTAACTCCGGTGAAGCATCAATCATGGCTACGAAGCGATCACGGAACGATAGCCATTTTGTAACGTCCCCCTCGAAAGATGGTAGCTCAATCTTTGGGAGACGGATGTTCGAAGTGCTTGGTCGACCGAATGCCGAAAAGGTCGAATTTGCAAAGCCTGAAACCTCAGGGTTTGCGGGCGTGATGTTCTTTGCTCCGTTTTCCTTCAGGAAGGTCCTCAGACGGCGACACCGTGCATCGAGATCGTTCCGCTCATCGCTGCGAGCTTCGATGGCCTCGTCGGAATCGTCAAGCTCTTCGAGTTTCACCAATGCTGAATAGAATTCCTCTTTGTAACGATCCAAATCCAGCAACACCTCCGGGATCTGGTTCGCCTCTTCCTCTGTAAACTTGGCCTGGAAAAATTCCAACGCCTTGATGCCATCCAGCGCGATCCGTTTCTTTTGCTGCGCGGCCTTCAGTTTTTTCTCCATCTTCCCTTTTTTTTACTGAACTGATAGAACAACTCACGCACTCTCAAAAAAATCCTTTAATGATACGACTCCTTACGGTTATCGCGAAACCGTGCTCCTGGTGCAGAGCGTGAACACAAAAGCCGCCTTGTAATCTAAAATGGTGCTCAACCGACGCCACTGGAAAGGCGCAAAATGGAGCCGCTAGAGTCAATTTGCTCTTGATGCAGAGCGTAGATGACACCGTCGAATTTCCCGAGCTCTTGTTGCAGAGCAGAAAACGAATACTCCCGATTCTTTAGCACCCTTAGATCACTTCTAAGGATCCGGTTCGAAGGACCAAAAATGTGAGAAGTATATCTCCCAAAATATCGTGCCAAAAAAAAGTGAACCTTGATCGACGGTGTCCAGTTAGCAACTAGTTTATTCCTTTGTTATAAGTATTCATCGTCAGTCATGTTCATTTTCTAATCTATTCACTACAATTCATCTGACTAAATACGCTCTCGTCGGTTATGCCTCCTAATTCATTTCTTAAGCTAAACAGTGTTGATAACGCAATACAAACTTAACGAAGATATTTCCAACAGAAAGACTAAATGATTTGATACGAAGTGGCAAAAACAGCATATGGCACTTTTTAAGAACAGATCTAACTACCTGATCTAACAGATAATCCTTATCCGTCAAACGATGCTGGATGGTCGTAATTGACTCAGCTTTATTTTACGTTCGTGACCCTCTTGTTCTTCTGCAATGGTCCGCCATTAGCTCGTCGAGTCGATCCTGGCATCCGAATCTACTTCCCCCGGTCCGATCCATTAGCAGGCCTGGCTTGGTCCGTCCATTGGTTGTTGTTCTATAGTTCTTCTCTATCAAGGAGCAACCAACGATGGGACCATTATCAAAACTCACTCCTATGGTGGACTCATATGGAATAATGTGTTTCCGGGGTGTATGGGATTTTGAAGAAAAAAATATCTATCGAACGCAGCAAAGACTCCGGTTTTCTTGCAACGAAACATCAAATCATGAGGTGTGCTACCACCAAGCAGATTGAGTTAAAACAAAAGTAATTTAGTTAGATTAAATATGCAAAGGCAAAACGGTGTCCACTACCGATATGTTACACGGACAACTTTGTTTTTCCACAATAAATCCACAGCCTCTGTCGCACTTCAATGTATCTGGCTCCTTCTGTGCAGATAACGTCAGTGGCTTGGTGATTATTTCCACTGTTTGCACAGTTGAAATTTTCGATGATTTCACAAATCGATGTGAGATGACCCAATCCGCATGTGGCACATCGTTATGTTAGGCGGCACGAATTTACTCCGTGTACAAACATGAGGCATCGGTGACACTGTGTAACATTTCCATGGCTCGGTCTTTCTCGCTCCCACTATATAAGTGGTAATTTCTGCCGGGTCTAATGTTGGTAGTCCCTTCACAATGTATTTCACTGACTTTTCAATCTTCTACGGGTGCGTAAAAAAGTTTATCCTATTTTTCGATAGCAGGGTTTCTATCTTCACTTTGGCTGCGGCCGTCTGCGAGAAGATCTTCACACCGATCGAGCAAGATTTGTAGAATGCTTTTAATCCAGCTTGTGAAATAGTATTCCTTATAGAAAGGAGATTGTTATCCATTACCATGATGGATGCGATGTGTTTTTCAACCATCTTGTAGTTCCTTTTAGGAATATTTGTGGAAGAAGTAGACTCAGCCCGAGTCAATGAAGATTGGGGTGCCATGTCGAGGCAAGCTACCAATGACTCCGTTGCGGAGGAAGAAGAAAATTGTTGGGCCGTTGACGATCCATTTTGTGAAAGATCACGCTTGGGATTTTTACCTTTCTGATTGTCCTTCACTTTCTTCTTGCGCTTCGCCATCACTATACCCACACAGCGTCACAGCGCATAAGCGTGCAATGTATTTGAATGTTCTAACAGGATGTTCTAACTGTAACACACACAGTCTCATACAGTATGAAATAGCGAAAAGGGAAAACCGAGAGGAGTGCGGAGGATTGTAGAAAGACACGTCTGCACACGGCAAGAGCTCGAGATGGAATGTCCAGATATACATTAAATACAGATCTGAATAGAATAATCGCTGAGTAATATTTAAACTTGCGATCATTGGCTTCCAACCCAGACAGGACAAGAAGTTATTTATAAATAAAATTGTCGGCTTCCCTTTAAAGACTCGTTCGTTGATGAAAGGGAATATGCTCTCGCTACAGAGGGGTTTTTTCAAACATGTCACCAGCATAAATGAGAGCTTCGTAGGAGATGAAAAGTTCCATCCGTTAAAGGTGCGGAGCGGTTTCACCCTCTAGGTTAATCACCAGAAAGCTTGGACTATGGTAGGGCCTGCTTAGGATCAAAAGATTACCTGCAAGCTTTTAGCGCACAAGATTGTTTGAAAGAGGCAGAGGGAGCGAGAAAGGGCGATTTGATTTATTACATCGGAAAAGACTCCACGAATGCACAAGGCCATGCACACGGCAGCATTTCCCGACTATCAGAGGGGTAAATCATAGCATCAGCAATTGCCGCCGAGGATATGGGCAGTTTTTCATCGGAATTATTCCATGTGGAATCTGCAGTGGAGAGCGAAGGTCTGGAGGACAATAACTTGGTTGTCGCCGATGTTTGGCGAAGATGGCGAGGAGCTTTGGATTCCTACCGATTGCTACAATCAGGCTTGTCGACGAGTCACAGATGGGTAGCTTGAGCGCGTTGATGTCAGGCGGCAACGGGAGACCTAACTTTCGCAGAATTTTGCAGAATAGTAGATAGTAAGTGTTGCTGCACCAACTAAGTGGACTAAACAAACCTTTTCGTAGAGAGGTATACATGTAAACTAGTGTTGTGCTTCATGAATCTTTCAACGAGATTCAATTCGAATTATTCCGTAGCGGTGGGCTTTGCTTGGAATATATTGCCTAAAAATTATACGACCTCTCCATGGCACGAGAGTTTCATCTATAACAAAATCCTTTCCTGGGTAGTACATCGATTGAAACTTTTTTTGCAGCATACTGATTAGAGGTTCTATTTTTTAAAGTCTGTTGGTAGGATCAGCTTCTGAATTATCATTGAAATGGAGCATAGCAAGTAATATTTGAAAGCGATTGCGTGACATGACCGTCCGTGGTTGAGACAAATTGTAGATTCCTTCTTGAGGCCAGTAATTTTCTAAACGGCCTAGTGGTACGAGACCCATCCACATCATCAATCCAAGCCTTTTTTTTAATTTCTTCTGTAATAACGAAGGGTTTATGTAAGAACTGAAGGTAAAACTGAAGTGATGGCCAAATGGAGGCAGATAACTAGACCGAAGTGGTAACGAAATAGGAAACGATAAGACAGAAGACGACGACAGAAGTTTGACGAACACGTCTGCTCGGTTCAAGTGCACACGAAGAAGAGAGCTTTATTCCGGATCCCTTGTTGACAGTTTCGCACGCGGTCACGCGACCGCCTGTCAATTCATACATTTAGCTTAACAATATGAATCTTATAACTAGTTTACCTCTACCATAACAACCTTAAACCTATATAATTATCTTGAGTAACGGTCGGACACTACAGCTCGGCTATCCTGACTGGAAATAGTCCTCGATTTCCTAAGTGAGGGGCTCGGCCCAACGTTTAAGCTTCGTAGCTTCTAACACTCCATCGTAAGGGAGTTGCGTGAGCTGGCATCCTTCTATGTCGCGGACAACATACCGGTCGTGTGGTAAGGTCTTATGGATAACATACGGTCCTCGATATTTTGCCTGTAGTTTCTTATTGCCACCCTCGCTAGTGTCGGTATATCTGACAGCTACCAAGTCGCCTTGTTCGTAACGCGGGGGCGACTTATGGGTCTTATGGAAATACTCCTCGTTTTTACGCTGGGACTCCTGGATATTCACGGAAGCCTCGGCCCGCATGGCCTCTAAATCCCTAGGAGTCTGATCTAGTTTGCTCTCTAGGTGCTCAGCCAATTCATCCGGGACTCCACCTCTCTGCTCGGTTCCAAATAATAACACGGACGGACAGAAGTTCGTAGTTGTATGGACTGTGTTGTTAAGGGCATATTCCGCCAAACGTAGTTGGGAAACCCAGTTACCGTGATCGGGGGAGTCAGTTAGTTTACTAAGGATAGGACGTAGCACTCTATTGACGCGTTCCACCTGCCCATTAGCTTGGGGGGAACCAGTCGCGTTTAGAACATGATTGATCCCATGTGAGTCGAGGAAATCTTTGAAATGGGAGGAAGTGAAACAAGTAGCTCTATCGCTTATAATGCGTTTAGGGCGGCTGTAGTAAGACATGTATTGTGTAAGAGCGGAACATACTTCCTGAGTGTTGGTGGAAGCGGGGTATAATTTAGTGAATTTAGTAAAGGCGTCTATAATGACCAAAATATAGCGTTTCCTTTTGTGGGATAACGGGAGGGGACCGAGATGGTCGATATGGATGGTATCGAAGGGCAACGGCTCCTTAGGGATACTGTACAGGTTACGGTTGTTGGTTTTCAAGGGAGCGGAGTATACTATACATTTCAAACAGTTCTTAATGAATCGATCCACCGTGGATTTCATGTGAGGGAACCAATAATGTTGAGTCAGTTTACCGAATGTGTTGGTAATGCCAAGGTGTCCTATACGTTCATGAGTGTTTCTAATGACATTATCCACCAAGTCGGCTGGGACATACAGCTGACGAGGGCCATTCGACGATTGACGGTAAACTAATCCATCTTCCAGCACAAAGCCTTCTACTTCCTCAATTTCTAAACGATGTTTGAAGGATTTGATGACAGGGTCACATGATTGAACAACTTGAAGTTGAAAGTCAAGATCAATCTCACTGATAGCGCATACTGCATCAGTGCGGCTGAGAGCATCTACATGTGGCATGGATGTACCAGGACGGTGACAAATAGTATAATCGTAATTTTCCAAAAATAATGACCATCTGGCAATCTTGGCAGATGCATTACGGTTCTTAAGGGTTTCTATCAAAGAGTTGCAGTCGGTAACAATTTTTAGAGGCAATCCATGGACATACGTATGGAAACGTTTAAGTGCATAAATTATGGAAAGGGTCTCAAGCTCATAGCTATGCAGCTTGGACTCGTCTTTAGAGGTGGTTTTTGAAAAAAAGGCAATAGGATGGAGCTTGTTATCATCTTGCTTTTGAAAAAGTACGGCGCCAGAGCCGTACGAACTAGCATCACAGTGCAGTTCAGTTTCCCGTTTTGGGTCAAAGATGGCAAGGGCCGGGGAACTGACAAGTTTATTACGTAATGTTTCAAAGGCAGCGACACAGGCTGAGTCAAAATTAAAAGGTTCATCTTTCTGCAGTAGTTTAGTTAGAGGTTCAGCGATACAAGAGAAGGATGCAACAAATCGTCGGAAATAGGAGAATAGACCTAAACACCGCCGAAGTTGTTTAAGATTTGTAGGCATCGGGTAGTTAGATAGAGACGTAACGTGTCGGTCACTAGGTTGAATTCCAGACGAATTAGCCTTATACTCCAAATATTCAATTTCCTCGTGCACAAACTGGCATTTATCCAATCTGAGTTCGAGACTGTGTTGCTTGAGCTTTCGTAAAACTGCTTGAAGTGTCTGGGGTCGTCTAACTGAATAGTGCATATGCTACGAATAGCATCCTCTAACTTATCAGGGAGCTGAAGGGGTACACAGGGGTACTCTAGGTCAGTGATTGCAAGAGGAGTAGAATAGATCAAAGAAACGTTAAGGCGTTGAAGTAAGTCCCTACCTATTATAATAGGCCACGCAATATTAGGTAAAACATCAAAGGTATGTAAAATGGTGTGATCTCGAAACCGCAGGGTACAAGTAATCTTTCCGCGAGAGTAGAGCGATCCTTTCACTAACGTGCGATAGTCAGACATAACATAAGGTCCAAGCAGGGTGGGTGGTACAATCGAGTCTTGGATGAAACTCACAGGACTTCCTGTATCAATAAGGGAACGTACATGGGTGGTATACTCCGGCTGAAGGGACGGATGGGTAAACGTCAAACTCACTCCCTGATCCGGGTCAATCCGATTGTCTGGTGCCGAATTGTGAACATCAGTTATCGCCAAGGGATGATCGACAGCATTGGAGACAACTTCCGGGCAATCACGGTACTGATGTCCGGTTTTGAAGCATCGGAAACAGCCACCGGGAGGGCACTTTGGTCGGTCGCATTTGTCCTGATAATGTCCATACTTCGAACAGTTGTGGCACCGGACTGACTCCGTCGGCTTGGTCTGGTTCACTGGGCGACGATGGTCGGTCATCCGCGGAGCAGGAACAGCTTTGGTGATCTTCTGAAGTCTGGCAGCTTCAAAGTGCTTAAGTTGTCGACGGAGGTCATCCAGGGTGGTCGTCACGTATCGTAGTCCGGCAGCCAAAGAGGGATCTCCCAGCGCGTCGATGATGATGTTGATAAGCTCTGGCTCAGGTACAGTGGCCCGTCCCGCGATTTGTTGCATGTCCAGCATATAATGGATAGCGGACTCCTGTGGCAGTAGTCGACGAGCTCGAAGTTGGCGGTAAACAGCTTCCGCAGTCGGAGTAATGTGGAGGTGCTCGATAAGTGTTTCCTTAAGCGCCTTATATGACGAGGCTCCCGTAAGTTTGACTATATCGGCGGCTGCACCAGTGAGCAATTGATAGGCGTACAGAAAGTGGTCGCCATGACACACATTAAGTAGCCCGAAAATCCGCTCTAATTCGGAGAACCACTGGATAACGTCTCGATCTTTAATTCCGTCGAACGGTTTAATAAACCTCTCGCAGTCCTGGATCCGGGCGGAAGTCGTGCGGGGTTGTTCCAAAAGGTCCACCTTCTGCTGAAGCTCCATCAGCTTTAGTTGTTGTTGCAGAAGCCGAAGTTGATTTTCGTTAGCAGCCATGGCTGCGTCAGCAGTGGTTTGGGCATCCGGAACGAAGCACGGGGTGACCGGGGTAGCAGGGCGGTAGGTAGGGCGGGAACACATAGATTCAGCATCAGCCACCGGTTCCATGTGAGCTGTGCTACTATCTTTTACTTCCAGGGTGGCACATGCCACGCGGTTGCCAATACATAAGATGCGATATAGATAAGATGCGCGTCCCTCGCCGGCTAACGAATGGTACAACTGCCGAAGTTGCGAGATGGTAGCCGTCTCCGGGATGTCGATGCCACAATTGGCAAATTCACGCAACAAATCCTCCTTGCTGAGCATGCTGGACACGAGGCACGTCGGTGGCGTTCAAACACACGGCACAATTAACACTAGAAGGCGATTTTGTGAGCAATCCCACTTCTGAGATGTAATAACGAAGGGTTTATGTAACAACTGAAGGTAAAACTGAAGTGATGGCCAAATGGAGGCAGATAACTAGACCGAAGTGGTAACGAAATAGGAAACGATAAGACAGAAGACGACGACAGAAGTTTGACGAACACGTCTGCTCGGTTCAAGTGCACACGAAGAAGAGAGCTTTATTCCGGATCCCTTGCTGACAGTTTCGCACGCGGTCACGCGACCGCCTGTCAATTCATACATTTAGCTTAACAATATGAATCTTATAACTAGTTTACCTCTACCATAACAACCTTACACCTATATAATTATCTTGAGTAACGGTCGGACACTACACTTCTATATTGGTGTTGGACCACTTGTTCAACCTAGCATGTTTTGATTTGGGCTTTGAGGCACTGCACTGAACAGCATATTTGTTTGTCTCATCAACAATGTAGGTCAAGATTTCGTCGTCGATAATTAATGAAAAAATATCTAAAGGTGTACTGTCACACCGAATTTCAACTTGCATTCCTTTTTTATCAACAAACTCAAACTGTTTCTGTCTACCAATGTATGTTTTCCAAATTGATGCATCTTCTTCATTTCCGTTATTGTCTTGGGAGTTATCATTATTATCAAGAAGGTCATTTCTATCATCATCATATTCTTCTAGGGCTAGTTGTTCCAACACTTCTTCAATATTATTGTTGATATCATAATCATCATCATGTGTCTCAGAATTCTCATCAGATGCCGAATCCGTAGCAGTTTCAATGTCACTTTCATTCGCCGCTTGTTTAGTTCGTTGACGCTTATTCATTTTACCAGTTTTCTTTTTGATGAAAATAGAAATTATTTGATTTTGAAACAAATTTGATTTCGAAGCAAACAATAAACTTACCTGGCTAGATAACTTAGGATCGATAGATATCACTGACCGCAAAAACACTGACTCGTTCAACGCTACTCCGTTTCGCAACTGTTCAAAAACATCAGTACCGATCAGTTTGTAGGAGAAGGATACGATGCGGTACGCTGAAACGGCGTGGCTGGAGCAAAACATGATTGAACACGAAAGAATATGCAGAAACAGGAGCGACAGCAGAAGCAAAACAATTGAAGTTAACTGCAGAGCTCTGCATTGCGCCCGTCTACACTTCCCAGCAGGCCATGGCTATCAAAATTGAACGCCAGCAAAAGAGCATGAAAAAACGGCTCGGCATGCTGGGAAACACAAGCAAAATAAGCATGGCAGTCAACGTGTTAAACCCGTTGGAGTTCCAACTCCACTCCAAACAAGATCTGGGAAAGTGTGGGAAGGCAAACGTCCTTCAACACGCGTAATCCAGTTCTTGAACGCATGCAGATCGTTGAAGATCTGAAGCTCGCCATAACCATCGGGCCAGATGTCGGCTCCATTCTGCAGGGTATGGTTCCGGAACACTGCTCCAGGTATGGTACACATTTCCTCGAACACTTGACGCCATTCGACAGGTGTCGCGTCGTTAGCGGCGAGGGCAAGCGTAGCGTTGATGGTTACAACCTTTACGGTTGCGAGAGCTTTCTTCAAACTGCCTTGGTCAGATGAGAAGAGCTTGTACTTAGCTGCAATAGCTCGGTCGAACTCCTCCATGTCCTAGTCAGCGCGTCTAGCTCTGTACTTGTCCTGGGACTTAGAAGCCGCCTTTTTTCCCTTGCGATGGTTTTTCTTCTCCTCATTTCCTTCATCTGCATTGCGCGGGAAAGACGAATCTTTCGGTTCGTTTCCGGTATTAGAATTCATTGTTGGTTTCGTCTATTCAAAAACGAAAATCTTAGCACTATAACGCTTGTTTATAGCTACCGTTAGTTCTTAAGTATAGCATCCGTAACGCTTGTTTGAATACACCGTTATCATATTTTAACACTCCCCTACCCGTGATCCGCTTCCTATCTAAGCGGTCACTTTATATCCAACACCTCTAACTTGACTTCTGGCCTATACTTACTATCGCTTGACGTGTCATACGATCTTTCCCCTTGATGACCTCTGAGACCCTTCCCCTTTTCTTGCAATTTCTAACTCCGGCGTCAACCACAAACACAAGATCTCCTGGTTCGATGTCCTTCACGTTATCAAACCATTTGGTCCGTCTCGCTATTGTGGGAAGGTACTCCTTCAGCCACCGTTCCCAGCATTTGTCCACCAGATGTTATGCCAGCTTCCAATGGCTGCGTAGTGTCGCTCGTGGATCCGTTTTCTACAACTCCCACTGCTTGAATCAGGAGGAACTGCCAAATAAGAAATGATTCGGGGTTAGTGCTTCTTGCTCAGCATCCTCTAGCGGTATGTACGTAAGCGGCCTTATGTTAATCATCGCTTCAGCTTCCAAGAATACAGTCTCCAAGGTTTCGTCATCGGGTTTCCTCGGGGCGTCCATAATCGTCCCTACTGCTGCTTTGACGGACCGAACCATGCGTTCCCAAACACCTCCCATGTGCGGGGCACCTGGTGGGTTAAAGGTCCATCTGGTCTTGGCATTGGTGAACACAGAAGCTTTTCGGGTGTTACGTTCTTCTATCTCGCACTGCGGTTGTCGATTGGCTCCCACAAAATTTGTTCCGTTGTCACTAAAGAACACTGCTGGTGCTCCTCGGCGGGCCACGAATCGTCGGACTGCCATCACGCACGACTCCGTGGACACAATATGTACAACTTCCATATTTATCGCTTTTATTGTTAAAAACGTAAATAGAGCGAACCGCCGCTTCACATTACTACGATCTAGCCTAACGAGAATAGGTCCGAAATAGTCTACTCCTACGAACGTAAATGGTCGAGCAAATGGTGTGAGTCTCTTTTGCGGTAATGGGGCCATCGGTGGGGCTTTTGAAATTGCATGTTTTATACGGCAGAACATACATTCACGTGTGACACGTGCTATCAATACTCTCAGCTTTGAAATATAGAACTGTTGCCTGACCTCGTTCACTATTGTTTCATGGTTCATATGTCTAAATTTACGATCGAACTTATCGGCTAACAAAAATGTAATCCTTGACTTAATTGGGAATATCATAGGATATTTTGCCGCGTATGGGACATATGGTGCAGTGCCTATTCTTCCGCTCATGCGCAAAACACCATTTTCATCCACGAATGGAACCCACTTGTTTTCGACCCATTTCACTTGTTTTTGACACATTCTTCGACCCTGTCAATTGCATTATCTCTTCCGCATTATATTCTTCTTGCGCCCATTTCCATAATGTTATCTGTGCCTTAGCAAACTCTTCCTGTTCAAGGCCCTCAGTATATCGTGTTCCTCCGTGGGATTTACGTCTTGAATGTCTAAATAACCGATACATGCGACCAATACTCCCTACTAGGCGTTCCCAGCGGAAGAAACGTGTTGCATCTATCGCCGGTGGTTGTTTCAAATGCTAATTAATAGCCCGTAGCTCATTTTCCGTCGTATACGCTTCAGACTTTTTCCTTGGCCAATATTGTTCATCTTGCCTTAGAAACGCAGGTCCCTGAAACCAAGTATTTTCCTTATTAAAACATGGTCCTTTTCCCCACTTGATGGCAAGATCTGCGACGTTCGAGCTCGAATCGACTTTTTGCCACGCCGATACATCCGTTAAACTTAGAATTTCATCCACCCGAAATCCTACGAACTGCTGATATATTCGATGGTCTACTTTTAGCCACGCCAGTACTGCCTCCGAATGGGTCTGTTAAACTTTTAGTAGCACGCAACACACAAGGGCACTTAACCGTTCAACTATTACACCCGGTATCCATCTAACCAGTTCCTTGAAATGGTTCCTATACCATATTTTTTCCCCTTTGGTGAAATCGATAGTACGATCAAGGTTTATTTTAGCCTTCCTTGTCAACGGTGTAGTCTTCGTATTTTCTGGTTTTGTTTTGTTTTCTCTACACGGATTATCCCAGGTATTTATTAAGGGATTTATCGCTTTTAACAACGTATTTGGCGTATAATTGAAAATGCGCGAGGACGGTGTAACCTTGGTGACGGTGCATGGTTCATTTCTGTATTGTAACAAAAATCGGTTGATTTTCCTTCCTAACGATAATGATTTAACTTGCTCATCGATCATAAATTTTTTTAATACCTCCTTAACAGTTCTAACCGCGCGTTCGGCCAACCCATTGGACTGTGGGTGGTATGGTGGTGTTTTAGTAACCTTAATACCTTGTATTTTTAGGAAGTTTACAAATGCCGCGGAATTGAATGGGGGACCGTTATCTGTTACTACTTCTTTCGGCAACCCAAAACATGCAAAGAACGCTTCAACGTTTTCGATTATGTCCACAGCTCTTGACATATTCACTACCTTAACTTCAATAAATTTCGTGTACGCATCCACGATTACAAGTAACGTTCGATTATCTATATAGCAAAGATCTAAATGTATCCTTTCAAATGGTTCGTTAACTTCTTTCCAGGTGGTTGTTACTATTTCTTTACGAACTGTCTGTCGGGATTGACACACCATACATGTTTTGCTTAATTCAGTAATATCGCTATCCATTTTCCTCCACCACACAAACCTTCTTGCATTCATCTTCATTTTGATAATTCCTTCGTGATTCATATGCACTAGTTCCAGAACTTTGCCCTTTAGACTATTAGGGATCACTACTCTATCATCATAGTATAAGATACCATCTTCTACTCCGAAATGTGTATTTAATTTTTCATAGCATTTAAGTTCGCCTTCCACGTTTCTCGGCCACCCGTTAATGATACATTCCGAAACTTTAGCCAATACGCTATCCTTTTGCTGTTCCTTACGTATTGTTTCTTGATCCAATGATCCAAATGTATTGTTATTCTGTATCATATTGATGCCTAAACTCACACCGTCTATTTTTGCATACTCCGTGGCTAGCGGTAATCTAGACATAGCATCCACGTGTGCCATCAGTTTCCCCGGCCTATGCTCAATTTCGTAATCATAATTTGTTAATTTTAACGCCCATCTCTGCAACCTTGCCATCGCTATCGATGACGTACCTCGACACGGATTAAAAATCTCCTTCACTCCGCTATTATCCGTTATTAATTTAAAATGGTAACCGAAAATGTACTTGTGGAACTTTTCCACACCAAACATAACAGCAAGGGCTTCTTTATGCACTTGCGCATAGTTTTTCTGCGCGTCTGATAGTGTCGCCGAAGCAAACGCAACAGGCCTTTCCACCCCGTTCACGGTATGTGATAATACAGCCCCCACTCCATACGGGCTTGCATCCACTGCTAAAACCAAGGGTTTTTCGGCGTCGTACGGTTCTAATACCCTGTTACTCATGAGAAGACGTTTAGAAGCTTCAAAAGCCCTTTGGCAGTTCACATCCCACACAAACTTTGACTCTTTTCGTAGTAATCTGTATAAGGGGTGTAACTCATTTGATAAATTCGGCAAGAATCGGTGATAATAATTAAGCAACCCTAGGTACGCCTGCAGTTCTACGGTGTTTTTTGGAGGAGTGACCTTTTCAATTGCTTCCAACTTATCTTGATCCCTTTGCATAAATTCCGACTTATTAAAATTCAACTTAACATTATGCTTATTCAGTTTATCTAACACCGCAAACAGGTTCACCTTGCATTTCTTTTCTGTTTCTCCACCAACCAGTATATCGTCTAGATAAGCAATTCCCGGGGTATTGATCAATATCTGGTCTATTATACTTTGGAAAATCGCTGGCGCAGAGCTAATACCAAAAGGCATTCGAGTATACCTATACAAGCCCTTATGAGTGTTGATAGTGCAAACCTCTTGTGACGCTTCTGACAATTGCACTTGCAAGTATGCTCCCGATAAATCTAGCTTGCAAAAATATTTCCACCCTGCAATCTTCGCTAATATGTCGTCTATGCGCGGTAATGGGTAGTGGTCAGTTGATAGCATTCTATTTATAGTAGCTTTTCCGTCCAGACATAATCGCACAGAACCATCTTTCTTTTTAACAACCACAACGGGGCTTGCCCATTGTGATGACCTGCAAGGGATTAATATCCCATCTTTCACTAACTTTTCTAGATTTTCTTCTACCGGTTTGAGTAATGAATACGGCACAGTGTACGCTTTGTGAAATATCGGAGCCCCCGGTTTAAGTACTAGATTAGCTGTGAATCCTTCTATTGCGTTGTCACTTTCTGACTTTAGTAACACTCGTTTGAATTTTTCTTTTATCTCGTGAATGTTATCACTTTCTACTGCGTATAACGTAAACGCTTCCCTCCATCGCGGAAACATCCAATCTAATGCATCTCTGCCCAATTACCTTTTAAACCCGATACCGTTTCTACTTCGAGTGTCATTTTACCCAACGGTGTAATCTTTTCTCCTGACGCGGATACAAAACTTATGGTGCATTGTTGTAATTTTGTCGAACGAAACTTTTCTTTATATACGTATTCCGGAATTACACTTGTTGCTGCTCCGCAATCTACTTCGAACTCTAGTCTGACTCCACTACAATTTACAAAAAAAATTTGTGGTAAATTTGCAGTTCGACTTGTAATCGTGTGTAAATATTCTATCTCACCGTTTCCAATGTTGCTGGGCGACACATCCACATCTTCTGTTTGCTCGATACAATGCATTCCCCTACCTCGTGTACATTTCGCAACTATGTGACCTCTCCTACCGCACTCGAAGCACACCCAATTTCTCACCGGACACGTAACGGGATTGTGTGATCGTCCGCAACGAAAGCATGGCACCCTTTCTCTCCCGTTAAACGATCTGCTTACATGTGTAGCTCGTCCGTAAGAGCAAACCCGACTGTCTCTTCTCTCCGGCACCGTCCCATCTGCTATTCTCCTATTCACCACTCGGTTGCTCGCAACGGCTCTCCCTTGTGCTACTGCTGCGATCTCTGCGGCCTGCACTTCGTTCGGCTTCATACAAAACTCTTCATTTTGTTTCCTTGCTGCATCCCAGGACAAGGCAATGTTGCACGCGGTCTCGTAGTCTAGCGTGACTTCTGCTAGGAGCTTCTTCCTGAGCTCCTGGTCAGCGACCCCAGCCACCAACTGGTCTCTAAGCGCCTTTTTGAGGAAACCCTCGAAGTTGCACTGCTGTGCCGCTGCTTTCAGCTCGATGATGTAATCTTTCACCGATAACTCATTTTGGTACACCAAACGAAACTTGTAGCGTTCTGCTACCTCATTAACCGTCGCCTTCAGGTGCTGCTTCAGTATGCCGATGAGAACATCCGCCTTTAAATTTCTTGGATTTTGTGGTGCGCACACCTTACGCGCCACATCAAACAACGCTGCACCGCCAACCGTTAACAGGAAACCCGTTTTCCTTGTATCGTCCACTTCATTAACTTCCAAATACAGCTCCACCCGTTCCAGGTAATTTTCGATGTCCTCTCCCAGCACATACGGTTGAACCGAACCAATCACTTGTCTCGCCATTTTTTTTACTTTCTCCTCGTCGCCACTTGTTAAACTTTTAGTAGCACGCAACACAACGTCCTCGGTTGACATTTCATACGAGACTCTTTATTCGTGCGTCGTTACTTACATCTATACTTAATCCTAGCCCTATCCTATCCTATCACTAATACTAATACTACTCACTCTCTAATTATCTTTTAGGCCGACTATTACTAATACACTACAGGGTCCACAACACTCGTCGTTTCGCTTCCAGGTGATGATTGTCTAGCACATTTGTAAGCAATCGGACTCCCAACACCGCTCCTTGTAGTTCCAGCCTTGGTATCGACATAAGCTTCAACGGTGCCACTCTTTCACTTCCGCTGCTACGAGTGCCACCGAGAATCCATCATCCGTTCCCACTCTGAAGTACATATATATATGTACATCTGTATATGACCGCTGCATAGGCTGATTTGCTGGCATCTACAAAGACATGAACTTCTAACTCGTTATACGTTTCATAATTACCTCCGCGGAAGTAACATCGCGGAATTTTCACGTCTCCTAGTTGGGACTGCATCTTAACCCAACGTATCCATTAATGACTCTACTCCTTGCTTATGTGATCATCCCAGTCTGTGCCCGATGCCCAGACGTCTTGTAGCAGTATCCTTCCGTGTGTAAGGTAAAATGATAGTAATCCCAGCGGGTCGAACAGATCCATTACTATCCGCAACACTTCCCGCTTTGAAGGAACATGCTTCGCATTTAATAACTTCTCAAACTCTGGTCGCACCACAAACGCGTATATAAATACATCTTCTTTCACTTCCCATTTCATACCCAGAGCTGATTCCGTAGCTTTATCGATTTCAATCAATTTCTCTGTATCAGCTTCTTCTTAACTGACACCTTCTAGTACACTATGATTGTTCAAGAGAAAATGTCGTATCTCAAATCCTCCTTCTGCATTATGTCTTTCGATTTATCAACTGGTTTCTGTTTGAGCTGTTGGTGCAGTGTTTTGTGTGAAGAAGCTGCTGTTCATGGTCTCTGTTGTATTCCTTTTTGAACTGATTATGTCTGTTGTGATTTTATGGGCATTTCTCGTTGTTGGTGAAATAATTTGTTATTGAATTTCAACGGTGGAACATCTGGGTTGCTATTTTTAATTGTTTTTATTCATTTCCTTCATTTCATTTTTACCATTGTTGTTATGCTGTGAGTTTAAGTTTTCGAGCGTTTCAGACCAGCCATCATTGCATTTATGCGATATTCTTTTTCAATTTCTTGTTTCAAAGAATGATACCATTGCCTGAAGAGCGAGTTCGAACAGTGCCGTCGCCTTGAAGTGAAAGAGTGATTATGGAAAGTTTTACATTATAGTTCCCTGGTATTATTTTAAGGATTGGATTGTTGTGTGCAGACTGTATTATATAGTTAGGTTGTTGATCATTTGATCAATATTCGTGGTGGTTCTGACTGATATTGTTTGTATGGCAGTATGCCAGATTTATTTTGTTGTTAATTTCGTATCTGAACTGAATCCAATTTGCGTCATTGTAGT
Organism: Anopheles atroparvus; assembly: GCA_914969975.1. NCBI lineage: Eukaryota > Metazoa > Arthropoda > Insecta > Diptera > Culicidae > Anopheles > Anopheles atroparvus. The sequence goes on along the minus strand of CAJZCY010000004.1, from coordinate 29,366,091 downwards.
CAAACGTTTTTTTATTTCGATAATTATTTGCTATTGAGAAGATTACGGATAGTGGGTCTGACGTTAAATCTGTGTGGGTAATATATGCGAGTAGAAGGGTGTTGTATCGTAAATTTTTCTGACTGAGAGATTTCGTATATTGTTTTGCCGGCTGGGTTGGAAGTAGCACAATTCCATTGTCTGTGTCTTGCATTTACGTCGCCGCAAATGAAAATGTTACTATGGTAGTTTGTCAGGTTCCTTACATCACATTTGAATTTTTTTATACCTTATTGAGGCAGGGTGGTATGCATTGGCGATAATGACGTGAGAGTTCTGGGTACAAATTTTAAACTTATTGTTCTTTCTTAACTCTCAGATGTTACACACACGCCCTTCTCCAAGCTCTCTGAAATTCTTTATCTCTCACGCATGTACTAAGTGCGCTTGCACTATCGATTGTCACGTACACACACAAATATCGACCCGTTGCCGTTGAAATATGTCACGCACTACAAACAATCAACCCGCTTCCGATAAAGACTATCTGTCCTCTCGTCCACTATTCTCACAAGTAGCAATACTACGCACTCCCGAACAATCAGATCATCAAACACGCGTGTACATGCATTGACCCGGTGTCTATAATCTTGTATTATCTTACGCAATTTCACGCATCGACCCACTGTCGATGTACTAATCTGATGTGTCACGCACTCTCGATACGCTATCGCATACTGTCGATACGATCGATACTAACACTTCAGCGTTCGTCTCCTGTACTGATCTGACACCTGCAACACTGACTCTCCGCTAACGACCGAGAGAAGTTTAAACGGACTAGACTCTCGCTTGCCACAGTACAGACACCTTAAACTGCAATGGTGGAAACTGACGCTAAAGTTTCCTACTTTAATGTTTAATTCTTCTGCTTGATGAATTAAACTCAACTCGGAATTAATTAGCTATCAGTACTACTAATAAACCCGATGTCCGGTTCGAAGGACCAAATTTTCTTTATTAACTCTCGACTCGAGGATCAACTACTTCGGATTCCGATAACTCATCCGTATGATATCTCGCGTGGTTCAATTGCTACTGATTTTATTTTCTCCCGTTGTCCTAACCCTCAAATGCTAATATACGATCTAATCTTCAATGTAATCTAATTGTCAAAACATTGACGAACCCGATCGCGTTCCCCAATTCTAAGTCCTAAGTCCAGGAGTGGGGAACGTTCCGAAATAGGGAGGAGGGATGGATATAAAAGGGCCGGCAAAGGGAAAGATCGCGCTTTATTTTTGGAACGAATTGCACGAGAAGAGAACGGGAAAATAAATTGTAATTTTGGCGCTACGACGCAGCCTAAAATTGAATCGCGTTTTTCGTTTAATTCGTAGTGGGAAAAAATTCCCACACTTATCTAAACACTTATGGCTTCTTTTATGTTGAGCTGGTAAATAGTAAAGGCCTCGGATTATTCGAAACAGATTAAAATTGCATGAACCCTTTGGGAAATGCAGATATGCTGCATGTTCATCATACCTTTTCTAGCTTACCGAAAGTTTTTTTTAATACAATCGACGTTAGATTTTAATTATTCAAGATCTCCCTTTACTCGTTTATCGGGAGGTTTACTAGACCATGTAGCACAATTTTGGAGGTTTTATCTTTCTTCAGTTGGTTGGTACGAATGATACTCTATATTTTTTATATTTCAAATAGCTTATCACCTCGCGAAAGTCTGTCGCACACGTCACTTTCACTACTACGCCGTTGCTTGTGTTCTGTCTTCTCTAAAGCCGTGCTCATTACTCGATGGTTCGATTGCGACTGATTTATTCTGACAACCGTTATCAACACTAACTTATATCCTAATGCACAAACACACTTACACTACAGGCCGATAGTTCGCAGGGATGACTGACGTAACTTCCCAAGGGACACCTACCCAACCTCCGCAAAAGTGGAAATACGACGAGAGTATCGATGAGCTATCGAAGTTTTCTATTTGACAGGCCGTTTGACAATGCTGTATGTCAGAAGAGCAGCTAGACATATAGTTATGTGGAACACACCGGACAACCTGCTACGTCAGCAGCCACGTGCATCCATCGGTCAAGCGGGAAACATGAGAACGCATCGCCACCAGCCGCAGCAGAAGCAGAGCAACGGAATGTGACTTCGACGTAGCAGACGCATCGTCAGCACCTTTACAACATCGATGCGAGAACCGCGAGGAAATTAGCTAGGCAGTTCCGAATTAGGGCTCAAATGAGCATGACGTTAGAAATAAAGTTTTTTTAAAACATCAACCCTGGCGTCGGCATCATAATTGGCGCAGCCGTGCGGAGTGCCAAGTGTTTTGTGTGAAAGTAAAACAGTGGAAAGGTGATTAAAGTGAAAATCTTCACCAAAGCGATCCCGCGAAAGCATCCGGAGCACCAAAGGAAATTCTTCCGCCGAGGAGTTGAGGATCCCCCGCACACAGACCACCCAGGAACCTGGCGAAGTTGGCACGAACCGTGACCACACCCGACTGTAAGTGATAACCTTTTATTTCCTTTTTTTTTACTTTACTTTTGTAAGTGAGAGTGCGAAAGTGGGAAAAAAAAAAAAAGTCAAAAAAGTGTCACGTGTTGTGTTGTGAAAAAAAAAAAAGAGGATTTTTTTTTCTCTCTTCTCATTCACCACACACCCTCATACGCACTACCAGATAGACGTAGAGGTATCCGTTACGCACTACCAGATAGACGTAATTGGAAAATTCTGAACCGCACTACCAGATAGACGGTTCCGAACAAAACAATTTTCCTTCTGAAAATTGCATACGCTGTGCCCACAAATTTGCTAATCTGAGATCCAGAAGCGTTCCGGAAAAATAATAGCAGGTCGACACGTATGAACAGAAGTGAAAAGTTTAACAAACTCCGCAATCTTCCGACACTCTCCGAGTTAGAAGACAGTGACAACATGGAAGAGCTTGCAGGAAAACTGGGTGAAATGATGGCAGCTATCAATGCGCTTCAAGGGCAATACCAAACCCTTGCATCATCTCATTCCTCTCCTAGAGACATACCGATTGGAGATTATTATAGAATCCCCGATCCAATTAAATCTCTACAGCCATTTGAAGGTAACAGGAAACAGCTATCAGCATGGCTAAATACAGCTGAAAATACGCTGAACCTTTTCAAAGGGAAAGTTCCCCACGATTTATACTGCACATACGTGACAGCAGTAACCAACAAAATCAGTGGAAAAGCCAAAGACATCCTCTGTCTGGCAGGAAACCCACAGGATTTTGACCAAGTGAAGGAAATTTTGATTTCTTCACTAGGTGATAGGCAAGAACTATCAACCTATAAGTGCCAAATGTGGCAGAACAGAATGACAGATAGTATGAACATCCATCATTACTATCAAACATCGAAAGAAATTGTGCAGAATATTAAAACTCTAGCGAAACAGAACGCGAAGTATCTTGCACATTGGGACGCGATTAACTCGTTCATCGACGAGGATGCCCTAGCAGCATTCATTGCCGGGCTACGCGCACCCTACTTTGGGCACGCTCAAGCAGCTAGACCCAAAGATATCGAGGATGCGTATGCATTCTTGTGTAAATACAAGGCACAAGAATTAAACGCAATCGCTCACGAGAGGGGACCGAAAAAACAGCTCCTCAACAATCAGCGAAAATTCCAAAACGAGGAAAAAGCCAAATTTGAGCCACAAAAACCAAATAGAGCGAACTCGGTAAGGAAATTTTCAAAACAGAATGATGCACCAGAACCAATGGACATCGACCCCTCACTTCGAACCAAGCTCAGCCACATCAGGAAACAGTACAACAATAATGAGGCCGAAACTGAGGATGAAGGTAGCGAAGATGAAGAAGAACTAGCTGAAGGAAATTTTTGCATAGCGAACAAAGACAAAGAAGGCATTTGAAATCCAGAAAAAAATATGATTTTCTCCCATACCTTTGCACCAAAAAAGGACTCAAACTTTTAATAGATACAGGCGCTAACAAAAATCTCATAAAACCAGGAATCTTACAAAAATCAGAAGAAATTAAAGGCGTTGCAATTTCCAACCTAATGGGATCAAGACCAATGTTAGGAAAAGGAAAACAAAATTTTTTAGGAAAGGACGTTCCTGTACAGAAATACTACGAAATTCACTTTCATAAATTTTTTGACGGATTAATAGGGTCTCAATTTTTAGCTGAAAACAATTCAATAATAAATTTCAAGAGAGGTACAATTGAAATCTCCGGAGTGAACTTTTCGTTCGAAAAATATTTTCCAAGCAAGAAAACCTACCAACATTACGTCACCCTCCCAACAGATGAGAAAGGAGATTGGACAGTATACGAACCGACCCAAATCTATGAAGGAGTCACGGTCCAACCAGGTTTGTATACAGCAACCGGCACGAAAACTACATTCGTGGTGAAAAGTACAAAACCCAACCCCCCCAAAATGCTTAACAAAAAAATTAATCTGAAAATAAACAACTTCGAAACAATTACGCCCATTCCGATAAGCAAAGGACAAACCCTAACAGAAAAGGATATTCGAAAACTAATCCGCCTGGACCATTTATCTGAGCATGAAAAAATTCACTTAATAAAGCTGATTCTGAAAAATCAAACAGTACTTTTAAAAACTAATGAAAAACTTACTGCCACAAACGTAGTTAAACACAGGGTTATAACAACCGATGAAAAACCTACATTCACAAAGTGTTATAGATACCCACACCATTTGAAACAAGACGTAGAAGAACAAATTATGGAACTACTGGACAATGGAATAATTGCTCACTCCACCAGCCCCTACTCCTCACCAGTTTGGGTTGTACCAAAAAAAACAGATGCTTCTGGTAAACGTAAAATCAGAGTCGTCATAGATTACCGAAAATTAAATGAAAAAACTATAGAGGATAAATATCCTATACCCCAAATCGAAGAAATCCTTGATAACCTCGGGAAATCTTCTTACTTCACAACTTTGGATCTCAAATCGGGCTTCCACCAAATAGAGATGGACCCGAAAGATCGTATGAAAACTGCATTCTCAACAACCCAAGGGCATTTTGAATTTGCAAGAATGCCCTTCGGACTAAAAAACGCACCCGCGGCATTCCAACGGGCGATGAATAGCGTTTTGTCAGGACTTATAGGAAACATTTGTTTCGTATATCTTGACGACATAATCGTCGTTGGCAAAAATTTGAAAACACACCTCGATAACCTAGATACCGTTTTACAAAGACTATCTGATTTCAACCTAAAAATTCAGCTCGATAAATGCGAATTTTTAAAGCGAGAAACGGAGTTCTTAGGACACACTATCACCCCCGAAGGCATAAAACCAAACCCCGATAAAATAGCAAAAATTCTTGACTGGAGACTACCCACAACCCAGAAAGAAATAAAACAATTTTTAGGTCTCACAGGGTATTACCGTAGATTCATTAGGGACTACGCGAAACTAACCAAACCCCTTTCAAAATGTCTAAAGAAAGACGCAACAGTAAATTTCAATCAGGAGGAATACAGGACATCATTCGAAGAACTAAAGAAAATCATTTCATCAGATCAGATACTCATATACCCCGATTTTAAATTGCCGTTTATTTTAACGACAGACGCAAGCAACTATGCACTTGGCGCTGTACTATCCCAAATGCAAGATGGTAAAGAAAGACCGATTGCATTCGGCAGCAGAACGCTTAATGAAACAGAGTCGAACTACTCGACAACCGAAAAGGAGGCTTTAGCAATTATCTGGGCAGTTCAGAAATACAAGCCGTACCTTTATGGAAACAAGTTCACACTTATAACGGATCACAAACCGCTCACCTTCATCAAAACATCCACAAAGAACTCGAAGATTCTGAGATGGAGACTAGAACTGGAAAATTTCGACTACGATATCCAGTATAAGGAAGGAAAAGCGAATGTTGTAGCTGATGCGCTCAGCAGAAAAGTAAACAGTTCATCCGATTCAAATACTAATAAAAATCTGTCTTTCACAGGAATCGAAAATCAACCACACAAAAAGGAAAACACGGAGGAGAACATTACAGTTAATCTGGAAGAATCTCTTTTCGTTTCAGGAGGACAAGATGAAAATAACCCTTCTCCTGATAATTCCCCTAACAACCCCAATTCCGATTCCCAAACCATCCATTCAGCAGATACATCGGATGACTATTACATCCATTTTTCTGAAAGACCAATTAACTACTACCGTAACCAAATAATATTCAGAACATCCCGCATAACAACTGACATAACAGAAGCTCCTTTCCCAGGTTTTAACAGAACCATAATCTGTAAACCGTATCATGACGAACTAACAATAATGGACTCGTTCAAAAGATACCATAATGGCAAACAAACTGCTATAATGGCCCCCGAGAATCTAATTCAACTAATACAATCCGTGTACAGACAACATTTTAACCAACGTGGACATTTCGTACTAACTCAACTACAGGTAGAAGACGTTACCAACCAAGAAAGACAAGACAGGATAGTTTCCAAAGAACACGAACGCGCACACAGAGGCATCACCGAAGTTGAACATCAATTACGGAGAAGCTATTTCTTTCCCAAAATGACTAACAAAATCAAAGCAATAACCCACCTATGCAAGGTATGTAACACCCATAAATACGAAAGGAAGCCCTATAATATCAAATTGTCTCCTAGACCGACCACTAACAGACCCTTTGACAGAGTTCACATGGACATCTTCCAAATAGATAAATGCAATTTCCTATCACTAGTCGATTCATTTTCAAAACATTTACAACTTATCCCAATGGCAACAAAAAATATCACAGACGTGAAGAATGCCTTAGCACAATATTTCGCAACGTATAACACACCGTCTCAAATAATTACTGATCACGAAACCACTTTCAGATCTTTGCAGTTAAAAAATTACCTAGATAATTTAAATATTGAACTTTCATACGTTTCGTGCTCCGAGAGTAACGGACAGGTGGAAAAAACTCACTCAACAATAATTGAAATATTTAACACAAACAAAAGTAAATTTACCGACATGAGCACCATTGAGAAAATGCTATTATCAGTTTCCTTGTACAATAATTCGGTACACTCCGCTACAAAGTACACACCGAACGAAATCATATTTAACGGATGTAATGAACACAGGCAAAATACAGAAGATCTTTTTGCAAAAATAAAGGCTAACCTTGAAAATGCCAGATTAGCACAGCTTAAACGCAACGAATCTAGAGAAGACCCCCCGGAATTAAAAGAAAACGACGAAGTGTTCATTAAACCAAATATACGCAAGAAATTAGACCCGCGAGCCAAGCCAGTCAGAATTCAAGAAGTCAGAGAAAAAACATTCAAAACGATGAAAAACATCAAAAGGCACAAAGGAAAAATTAAAAGGAATAAGTGTTGACTCAAGTTTCAATCTCATTGCAGATGACGACAGCAATATTTCTCACACTTGTTACCATGATAAACGCGCACGAAACTCATTCAGCAGAAGACGGCATTATATCACCTCAACCACCATTCAAAAAGATAACTCAACCTAAACCGGAATTACAAATAACTTTTTTGAGCGACCAACCGCTACTTTCGTTAAAGTTAGGTACGAGAAGAGTACAGAACGGAAATATTAACATGATACATCCCATCAACCTTACTACCCTAGAGAAAACAGTAAATTCACTAGTTAGCTTAGCATACGAAAAAATTGAGAATCCATTGAAAGACCTTATCCGAATGAAAACTAGACTATTGTATTCAAACTTTATGCAAATCAAACCTAGGGAAACCAGGAAAGCTAGAAGCATAGAAGCGATCGGAACAATGTGGAAATGGATCAGCGGCAGTCCGGATGCAGAAGATTTAAGCCTCATCAACAAAACGATGAACGATTTGATCGACAGTAACAACCAGCAAGTGAAAGTTAATACGCAACTCGACAAAAGGTTAAGCGCGCTCACAAACGCTGTAAATGCAGTCATAGGGGAAACCAACAACAAACTTCTCGACGAACTCGAAGCAATTACCCTTTTAATTAATATCGACGTCATAAACCACGTTTTAGAAGAAATCCAAGAAACAATCATTTGGTCAAGAGTGTCAATTGCCAGCAACAAATTGTTATCCTCGCATGAGATAAATTCGATCAGAATGGTACTCGAAGACCAGGGCATAAACGTAAATCTTCCCGATGAAGCCTTGCAACTAGTAAAGCCGAAAATAGCAGCTAGCGACGACACGCTTCTCTACATCCTTCAAGTACCACAACTCGAGAAAGAAGTGTACGATTTACTCCAGATACACCCATTGAACGTGAACGATTCAATAATATCGCAATATCCAGCACTCGTTATAAAAGGTAAACGAGGAATCTTCACTTCGACGACACCAGATGAGTACATCCAACGCCCCGGCAACATCAGACAATACGAAGACGATTGCATCTCGAATCTACTCGAAGGCAAGAAAAGCAGTTGCAAAACCAAAAGTACAAACAGTACAGTTATCAATACCATAGCAGAAGGCACACTCCTCATCAATAACGCTAAAAATGAGTCCCTGAAATTCAATTGCGGCCCAGACGAGAAAATAATCACTGGAAATTACCTAATCAGATTCACCCAATGCACGGTAAACATACAAAATCTGTCATTCCAGTCTACAACTACCATCGACAAAACAGAGCCATTCTGGGGAGCCGTATCGAAAACAACAGTAACGCTACAACCAACAGAGTTGCAAGATCAAGCGAACTTCATCAATCGGATCGAGCTGCATCACGCCTACTTGAAGAAATTCAACAGCCACTGGAATTTCAGTCTCTTAGGAGGTATTTCATGTTCTCTCATCCTCACAGTAGCTTTGGCATTTTTTGCAGTTGTATTCTACCAGAGAAAAGTAAGAGCCATCGCAGAAATCTTGCCAAGGAAAAACGACGCGTGAGGCCACGCTTTTCCACCCCCCGGAGGAGTTATGTGGAACACACCGGACAACCTGCTACGTCAGCAGCCACGTGCATCCATCGGTCAAGCGGGAAACATGAGAACGCATCGCCACCAGCCGCAGCAGAAGCAGAGCAACGGAATGTGACTTCGACGTAGCAGACGCATCGTCAGCACCTTTACAACATCGATGCGAGAACCGCGAGGAAATTAGCTAGGCAGTTCCGAATTAGGGCTCAAATGAGCATGACGTTAGAAATAAAGTTTTTTTAAAACATCAACCCTGGCGTCGGCATCATAATTATATATGTGGTAGTGCGGCATATTCTTCCGCACCCCACCGCCATCATTGATTGATGCGATCAGTTGTTGACAAACATTTGTGGAAGATATTTGACGATCGTATCATTCGATCATATTTCTCAGTGTAAGTTGAAAAAAACTCTGCTAAGGATTGGTCCTTTTGTAATTCAAAGCATTTATTTCTTGTTTACGTTCCCCCGACCAGTGACAACACCTAAGTGCTCACCAAGATCCAGCAAACTTCCAATCTTTGTTTCGCGTTCCCTCGTAGCACCGCAGTTTCTATTTCGTTCTGTGCCTTTGGAAAAACTAAAACATTGGAAAATAAACTTCAATCATTGTTTGCACCGTCTTGATTCACTGAAAACACACTTTTAAAGGAGCGATCATTTACCTACTCTGCTTGATCCTGCCTCTTTCTCATCGACTGGATCCGAAACCATGTACTTTTCAGCACGTTTATAAAACTACCAGTTTTTTTTCAAACGTTTCAAATGATCCATATTATTGCCAGTATCAAATTATTGTTTCAATTTATTGACCGAGAAATAATGTTTGTGTCTTCCACAAATGTTTGTAAACAACTGGGGGGGCACTAACACATATATGCCTTGCACCGGCACCCAGCTTTCTGTGCTGTCAAACGTCCTGTCAATCAAAAAATCCTCGATAAAAGTGGAATTACGACGAGAGTATCGATAAGCTATCGAAGATTTTGCCGTCCTCGATAGGTATCCCTTGGGTATCGAGGACTGCAAAATCTTCGATAGCACGTCGGTACTCTCGTCGTATTTCCACTTTTATCGAAGATTTTTTTGATTGACAGGACGTTTGACAGCACTGAAAGCTGTGTGCCGATGCAAGGCATATATGTGTTAGTGCCCCCCCCATCTTTGATTGATCGCATCAGGTGTTGACAAACATTGGTGGAAGATACAAAACATTATTTCTCGATTAATAAATTGAATCAATAATTTGGTGCTTGCTAATATGGATCATATGAAACGTTTGAGAAAAACTGGTAGTTTTTATAAACGTGCTAAAAAGTACATGGTTTCGGATCCAGTCAATGAGAAAGAGGCAGGATCAAGCACAGTAGGTAAGTGATCGATCCCTTAAAAGTGTGTTTTCAGTTCATCAAAACGGTGCAAACAATGAATGAAGTTTTTTTTCCACTGTTTTAGTTTTGGAGGCACAGAACGAAACAGAAACTGCGGAGTACTTGGATTTGGATCCAGCCGAAGAGGAAGAAGTGGGAACATCTGGAGCAGGTTAGTGATCGATCCCTTAAAAGTGTGTTTTCAGTTCCGACCATGGCTTTCGTAGTGGCGTATACTCCGGACATCATAAAAGAGAGATAGAGTAGAGATTCACCGCAAACTACGCCCTATTAAGTTGCCAAATTTTGGAAAGGATCTGAATACGCATCTTTCCTTCAATACGCGAGCATCGTAGTGTTTAAAGGGCAAATTCCTTACGATGCATACAAACATTTTTTATTACTTTATTGTGGCGTAACTTTGTTATCTTCTGAGAGTTTCAAGAAAAAAAGGCCGCTTGCTGGAGAGCTTCTCAGACGATTCGTGAAAGACTATGGGAGGCTGTATGGTGCACAATACAGGGCGTTCGGGATAATTTTGACAGTCACCTACGGAGAAAGAAAAAAAAATTATGGCAAAATTAATCATCGGGGAATTTTTATTTGTTTTAGAAATTGTAGCTTACCATGTATTTTATTCATTTTATTCAAAATATCCGCCCTCGGCTTCTATTACGGCCTCCACCCGTCTCCGGAATCGGGAACAAGCCTTGGCGACAGTTTCACGGGGTAGGGCCGCGAAAACGGACCTGATTTTCGCCATCAGCTCCGCCTTGGTGTTGCTGGAGGTTCTGTTGGTGTCCCGTTCCACCGCGCCCCACACGAAATAATCCATTGGATTAAGATCCGGGGAGCTGGGAGGCCACACATTCGGCGCGGTGAAGTCGTTGAAATTGGCCGCCAACCACTTTATCGTTTTGGAGGCTGTATGGCAAGGAGCGGAATCCTGCTGGAACACGTACGGTCTGCCGTTTGCCACTCTCGTGATCCAAGGCTTCACGACGGTGTCCAGCATGGAAATGTACCCGTCCTCGTTCAGCCTCAGCCCCTGCTCGAAAAAGTGGGGCGGCATCACGTCCCCTTCCGATGACACGCAGGAAAACACCATCACCGTCTGGGGAAACTTGGTTTGCGGCACCCGTGGCACGTCCGCCGGGCAGCAAGCCAGCCACCGGTTGTTCTGGATGTTAACCTTCTGGTCCTGGCAGAAGTTTTTCTCATCAGAGAAAAACCACAGCGTGCCAGGCTCCACGGGATGCTTTAGAAAGTTGAGCAGCTTCTTGGCGTTCCCCAACCGACGCTCGCGGCCCTTCTCTGTCAACAACTGACCTCTTCGGCGCTTGTAAGAGAAGTACCGGAGGTCGTCATTCAGGGCCATTTTCATCGTGGATGGTGCCACCCCCATCTCACGTGCCAATCCCGCCGCTGAGAATGTGGTTTTCGTGCTGCCACCGCTTCGTCGTCGTCGCTGTTTTCTCCCAGCTCACTCCGGATCGCCTTCACCGTGTTCAGCGAACACTGCACGCACTGCATGATGTCGCGGTTGTCGCGTCCGGCGCGGATCATCATGATGCATGTGATCCGCTTCCACAATGTACTCTTTTTTGGCATTTTTTTATCACGGGATGTTTTCGCTCCTTGTTTCGTACACTTTTAGCTGTCGAATGACGTATTGCTTGTTTTCCTATGCCAACTCGATCACGAGTTATAAACAAAAATGTAACTGTCAAAATTATCCCGAACGCCCTGTATGTGGGCAGTAATGTGGACAACCTTCAGCATGTTGCTGAAGAAGTAATCCGATATGGTCCGTTGCCATCCATATCAACTTACCCATTCGAAAATAAGTTGCAGCACCTGAAGCGGTTAATACGAACTGGATGGAAAAATTTAGAACAGGCGATAAACCGGCTTTCTGAATTAGATAGATTCTTCACCGTTTTTAACATTAGAGACAAGGTTAAGCAGTACCCTAGGTGTACTAAGAAAGGGACAGCTACAACTTTACAAATACGCCGAGGGTTTACTTTAAAAAACGACGAAAAGAATAGCTGGTTTTTGACTATGGACAATGCCATCGTTAAATTTCAATCAGTCACAATGAATAGAGGAGATGCAGGCTTGGCGTTACTGAATCACGGAACTACTTTAACTATAACTTAAGTGTTAAAACTATGATCTAAAATTAAAAAAAAAAATCAAACGACTAATTGACAGCAAGAAAAATATAAATAATAGTTATGTCAAAAAGGTCCTTAAAAATCAGGTTTGGTAAGATAAATTCACAGCAAAAACTAACTTTAACTTAATTGATAAACCAACAAGGTGAAATACGCAAGTTTGGCAAAATAAAAATAATATCTAAAACACGCAATAAGTATCTACTATATACATCTTACTCTACATTATGTTTATCTACATTTTCTTAGCCAACTTTTTTAGTGCTACGGCAAGACGTGAGCTTGTTTTCGGTGAGTGCCACCCTTTCCTTTGCGTGATGTAATTTCCTCATCAAAAATTGGGATACATACCTACTATCTACTTTCAACTTATTGGTATTTCCTATAAACGTAAATAAATTTAAAACACTTTTGAACTGAAATAAGCCTATTTTCTTTTCTCCTTTTTTTCTACATTGCCCTGACCAATTCATTGTAGCAAAGAACGCCTTACTAAATAAGGCGTCGATCGCGTCGTGCAGTCGATTGTCGATGTCTGCACGAGTTATCGATCTTTGCAACCAGTGTTGTACTTTTTTTCTGTATTCCGCATCGATCTCGAGCAGCTTATTAAAATTTTGCAACTGTTCTACGGTCTCGATTGGGGAAAAATTAATATCCGTGAATAGTATTTGCCCATGTGACGGAACGCTTACCCTAATCAATTAATTTTTTGCCGCCCGTGTTTGTGAGGAATTTCGAAGCACAAGGTCCATTTTTTTCTCCAAACTGTCCAGTCGCTGGTAGCATGCTTCTACTTTTTCCTCTGTTCGTTGCGCATTTGATATGACAAGGTGTTCAATTTTACGCAGCAGGCTTATCATTTCAATTTCTTCTCCGTCTGACTGGATGTTGATTGTAGAAAAACTCGGTTTTCGTTTTTTTTGCATCTGTAAGAAAAATGACAGCGTCATTAATAGCAACGTCTTGAAATAACCACACTTTTTTTCTTACGTTGAGATCCAGTGGGAAGGTCGGATGATATAACTGATATTGGTGCAACGGGGGAACTGTTAGAGGTGATATCTCTTGGATACGCAGAGTTATAACGAACACACGCGGTTTTGTTGAAGGCTGAATTCACTCTGTCTTTATTCCTCTCTATCTCTTCAAATGTCAAACTGACTATGAACGGCAGTGCTGCCAGAAATACATAATGTGAAATGTATTGGAATTTCAACACTCCTCCTCAATACATTATCATAACGTTCTTGTTCGTTAACTTCATCGCTTCTACGAATCTTTTCTGTTTTATGTGCCCTAACGGTTTCGTAAGAATGTCCGCGATCATGTTTTCTGACGCACAGTATCGTAAGACTACTTCACCTTTATCACACATGTCTTTAGTAAAACACAAACGGGTGTCTATGTGTTTCGATCGTCGTGACAGTCGCTCTACCGCCACGAAGTTGATGCATCCTACGTTGTCTTCGTATATCACCGTAGCACCATCCTGCTTTTCATTTACCTCTTCCAGCAGACGTCTTAACCAGATAAGCTCTCGGCACGCTTCCGATACCGCCACATACTCCGCTTCCATACTCGACAAGGAAACGCACGATTGCTTTCTACTTGCCCAGCAAACTGTTGCTTTGCCAAGCTGAAACAAGAAACCAGTATTAGATTTTCTGTCGGACGTGTCACCTCCCCAGTCTGCATCACTCAGACCACAAAGCTTTAACGGTTCACTACGATTTGATGCCAACGCCAACTTGTAGTCACTGGTCTTCATCAGATATCTGACCGCACGCTTCAATTCCACCATGTCTGCTTCGGTTGGGCTGCTGACCTGTCTGCTCAGTATGGACACACTCACAGCTATGTCGGGTCTGGTGTTCACGGCTATGTATAGTAACGCTCCTACCATACTATGATATTGCCCATTGTCTGACAACTTTCTGCTTCCTTCGCGAACTCGATAATACCCGGTGTCCATTGGAATGCTCGAGCCCTTAGCTTTATCAATTCCAAATCGGCTCGCAACCTTCTTGATAAATGTTTCCTGATCCAAAAAATAGAAGCCTTCTTTGTCTTTGGTCACTCGGATTCCCAGGAAATGATTCACTTCACCAAGTGATGATAGCTCGATGTGTTTTTTTCAGCCCTTTCTCGACTTTCGTGATATCACTAGTGCTGGCTACTAGCATGTCGTCTACATAGATTAATAAATAGACTCGAACTCCTCCTGGCAACGTCTTCACGTACAAACAAGGATCAGATCTGGATCCTTTGAAACCCATTCCTGCTAGAATCTCGCCGAGAGTGTTATGCCATACTCTGGCCGCCTGTTTCAAGCCATACAAGCTACGTTCCAGTTTGCACACGAGCTTCTCCATTCCAGGTTTAATGAAACCTTTAGGCTGTTTCATATATATGTTTTCTTGCAGTTGACCATGCAAATACGCTGATTTGACATCAATATGCCGCACTGACATTCGTTTATGTCCAGCAATTGTCAACAGGACTCTCAGCGTTGTCTGTGTAGCCACTGGCGCAAATACTGCATCATAGTCTTCACCATAACGTTGTGAAAAACCCTGCGCCACAAGCCGAGCTTTGAAACGATTCACGTTTCCATCGCTATCTTCCTTTTTCTTGAATACCCATTTACTAACAATAGGTACCCGTCCTGATGGCAATTCTACTAGAGACCAAGTTCTGTTCTTTTGTAGCGATTGATACTCTTCAGCCATTGCTGCTTTCCATAGATGTTCTTCTGCACCACTAATAGCTTCTTCGTAGCTTGCGGGTTCATCATTCATAGCAACTGCTAAATTCACCTCATAATCTTTTAGATATCGAGGAAGAACTCCTCTAGTGCTTCGCTTAGAACCTTGTTCCACTGTCTCAGTAAGCCTATCATTATGTGGAGATTCATCTTCTGCACTCTCCCAATCACCATCATCGGTGTCATCTGCTTCGTTAAGCCTGCTCGTTTGTGGTATAACTGCCCCATTGGGCTCTGACTCAACTGCATCATTCGACTCCTCCTGAACTTCACTACCATCATCTTGCTCTCCAACATTGATATTAACACAGTCGTAATTGACCTCTGGAGTAGACGTACCATGTTCGGTTGACCTGTACTCCATCTCCATAAAACGAGCGTCTCGACTTATGGTTATACGATCAGTTTCAGTGTCTAGGAATCGATATGCTTTTCGGTCGCTACAATACCCCACAAATATAAGCTTACGAGCTTTTTCATCAAAATTGTGTCTCTTTACGTCTGGGATGTGTACGTACGCTGTACTCCCAAAAACACGCAAATAATCCAGAGATGGCTTGGTCCCGAACCATAATTCATATGGTGTTCGATCTACTGAACGCGACGGCAATCTGTTTTGTATATAACTAGCGGTCAATATTGCCTCGCCCCAATACTTCTTATCAAGTCCTGCATCGAGTAACATGCACGTAGTCATCTCTTTCAAGGAACGGTTCTTGCGTTCTGCGACGCCATTCTGCTGAGGAGAGTAAGCCGCGGTATATTGAGCCTGTATGCCCTCTGTTTCATAAAACATCTGCAGCTCACGATTCACGTATTCTCCTCCTCCATCTGAACGGATTGCAACTGGCTTTCTACCGAACCGGGGTTTAACATGCGCAGCATATTGTTTAATGCAACTCACCACATCCGATTTTTGCTTCAATAGGAGTGTCACTGCATAACGGCTGTAATCGTCCACCAGTGTCATGAAGTATTTGTACCCACTGGGTTGTACATTCCACATCGGCCCACATACATCGGTATGAATTACGTCGAGAATGCGTCTAGAACGGTGTTGAGCTGATTTGGGAAAACTAGATCTGGTCATTTTTCCTCTCAAACGATACTCACATTCTTCCGTTATCCCGCAGTCTTGCATTGCAAATCCTTCACCAAGTCGTTCCGTCTTGATGCATTGCAGCACATCCGGATGTCGGTGCCCCATGCGACGATGCCATGTATGCGCGCAGTTGATCAAATGACGTGTATCCACACTCATTTTCGCGCTTTCCGAAATCCTCATGGCATACAAATTTCCGCTCAGCTCTGCAACTGCTGCTACTCGTCCGTTAGCCGTCATAATGTTGCACTGCGTCTCTTGAAACATGACCTTCAAGCCTCTTTGGGTAAGCTTGCGAACTGACAGCAAACCTCCATCCAAATCAGGAACATACAACACTTCCTTCACAGGGATGTTGTTAAGGTTACCGCTGTCGTCATAGCATTCTAAAATGTCTTCTCCGATGCCCGCTGATGTTGTAGAAGTTCCGTTCGCCAACCACACTTTCACACGCACACTATCGTCGAACTTTCGGAAAAAACCACGATCGTTCGTCATGTGGCTTGAGGAACCGCTGTCAACGCACCACACATTCTTGGAACCGATCCTAGCACTAAAGCACACTGCACCGCATTGTTCTTCATTTGCAGGCTTTCGATTGTCTTCCTTCACTTTCACGTTCTCGTTCTTGAACTTAAAACAGTCGCGTTTTATATGACCACTTTTTCGACAGTAATTACACGTAAAGTTCTTCTTGTGCGGCTTTTGATTACGGCTAAACATCGCCTTTTCACTTATTGCCTTCTCGCCGTCTCGCTCTGTTAGCCTGTTGCTTTCGTCAACGATTCGCAGTTTCACTGCTTCTATTGTTAGCTCCCCAGGTGCATTGTCTAACGCCGTCACCAAACCATCGTAGTGAACCGGCAAGCTCCTGAGAAACATACATACTTTAGTTTCTTGGTCCAGGTTCGTTCCTGCGGCATCGAGTTTGTCAAACAAACCCTGAAACACTTCCAAATGATTTTGAGCGTCACCGCCCAATTTTAAATTCGTTGAACACAACTTCTTTAACAACGAAACACGCACCGATCTGGTAGCTTTCTCATGATGGTTGGCCAATTTCTGAAACACGTCACGCGCATGCACACAGTTCTTAACAATGGAGAGTTGGCTGTCTTCTATTAACAGGACTATCGTAGCTTTGGCCTTGTTATCTGTCTTTTTCCAGGCTACTTTTTCCCTTTCTGCTACGGATGGCAATTCATTGGAAACCACTTCCCATAAATCGTCGCGAATGAGAAGCATTTCTACTCGAACTTTCCATTGCGCCCAATTGGCGTGATTGAGTTTCGGAATGGCGAATCGGTCGGTCGCCATTTTGTTTTCACGCTTCGCGCACTTTTTATCGCTTGACCACGCACGGCGAATTATTGTCTCTAGCGATTAATACACGCATGTACACTTCACACATGAATTCGTTCGCGAATTATTATTCGTTCTGCGTTGGCACCGAAACTGGGCCCATAACCTGTTAGAGGTGATATCTCTTGGATACGCAGAGTTATAACGAACACACGCGGTTTTGTTGAAGGCTGAATTCACTCTGTCTTTATTCCTCTCTATCTCTTCAAATGTCAAACTGACTATGAACGGCAGTGCTGCCAGAAATACATAATGTGAAATGTATTGGAATTTCAACAGGAACGCGAAACAAAGATTGGGATTTTGCTGGATCTTGGTGAGCAATTAGGTGTTGTCGATGCTCGGGTAACGTAAATAAGAAATGAATGATTTGATTTAAAAAAGAAGAAATCCTTAGCAGTGTTTTTTTCAACTTACGCTGAGAAACATCATAGTTAACAGAAACAGCAGCAGAAGAGACAGGTGAAACTTGGCTGGGTGAAGGTATACGGGAAGTAGATGGCTGTGTATCTAAAAATTGATCATTGATTTTTAATTATTAAAAACAATACAAAGAGATTTCACCATATTATCCACTCACCGAATAGGAGGGGTGTTATTTTTAATGAAATGGTTTGGTATCGTGTTGGCGATGATGGTTCAGAGGCTACAACGAAAGAGAAATAAGTTAAAGCAAAAAATCAAAAAGATCACACCAAAATGTAAATATTACACCGATTGACTTACCAATTGGAATCCGGCTCTTGGTTGCAACATTATTCCCTTTCTTCAGCTGTTCATTGGACATCTCCTAAAACATAACATAGAATGTTTATTGATCAAAGTGGTCTTTCAACTACAAGGTCTTCAACAACACCGAAGGCGCACTGGGTTCTTTGGCCGCAGTTCAACACACAACGGTGCCTATAACTTTGCATATGAACACTTCTGTTTTGATGTTAAACTTCTTACCATTCCATCTGATGGCAAATGTTGAATTGTGAAATGGATGCTCGCTCGTATGATGTGATCGAATGATATGATCATGAAATATCTTCCACAAATGTTTGCCAACAACTGATGGCAACAATCGAAGATGGTAGTGGGGTGTGGAAAAATATGGCGCACTAACACATATATGTCTAGCTGCTCTTCTGACATACAGCATTGTCAAACGGCCTGTCAAATAGAAAACTTCGATAGCACGTCGGTACTCTCGTCGTATTTCCACTTTTGCGGAGGTTGGGCTAGTCCTTCTTTGAGCGTACGGCAGTCATGCCGGAAAAGACGTCTTCAATAATGAGGCTGATTTCTTCACTGTTGAACATATCTGAGGGCGAAGGGTCCACCTGTGGTTGTTGAATAGGCTCCGAAGTCCGGCGATGGGGGATTCTTAGGTTGTGGTGGAGCCACCGGGTTCGTGTGACCCGGTTTGGCTTTAATTTTTGGTTGTGGTCGTAACGAGCAACACGAAAAGTTGGCCGTGTGATGCTCTCCGCAATTTGCGCATCTTAGCTTCCCAGGAGTGATTTTGCCCTCCGGATTAAGCGATGCCTGGCTTAACGGGCAGGCATTTGACAGGTGATTGTCTGCGCATTTTACACACGTTGGCGGTAGTCGGGCGCTACCGTGTCCATACTTCTGGCGGTTTCGGCACTGCATAGGGCCATTTTTTGCATTGAAATATTCGGTGGTGGTTCACCGCTCGTTCCTAAGGCAAAGTGCAGCAGATACATTGCCTGGTCAGAGAATTTTTTTTTTTTTATAGTCATGTTTTTGATAGCGGTTGGATCAATGTTGTGCTCCTTGAGTGGGAGAATGCGGTTTTTGACGTTTGGCTGCTTGGGTTTGGTTCTTATTTCAGGTAGCGAAGCCGTGACACCTGCCGGTCTAGTTTGTGATGCTGGTGGTAGTACAGCATCCATCGACTCCTCATCACTGAGAATATCAAATGCGTTGCTGGTTGTTACCAGACCCGATGGCTTGGTAATAGCTTGCTTCGGACTTGCGTTTCTTGCGTTTCTGGTGATCGTTACTTTGGCTTTTCTACGATTTGTCACTAAATAGTATAGTACATACGTCCCATCAGGTCGGGAGCTGAGTGACGGCTGAAAAAGCATACGTTCCCAGTTAAAAGAATTATTTCCGTTTCGGAATGAGAACGCAGCGTTAAGACGTTTATGATTAAACTCAACACCCCACATAAATGGCGACAATTAAAGAACTATCAGTGTTAAAATAGACGCACGGTTCCTCAATTGATTTCTCCAATCCAAAGGATTTAAATGCTTCGTGCAGACATTTGTTCCAACATCTGCCGCTTTGTTTCAGCCTGTACTATATTGTGAGCCATTAATTTAATTCATTTATTTATTTCAAGAAACATGCAAGTACTGCATGGTCCAAGAAGTAAACAGTTCATCCGCTTTCAGTTCTAAATCGTCCAGCATTCGAGTCAATTGCTGAATTGTTGTAGTCCCTGATTGCAATAGTACAAGTTTAGGAAACATCAATTTAATACTTGTGTCAATAGGGTTTAGTATAAGAAACAGTTTCGATATATCCGAGTTTTCGCACGTTTGAGTCGAAGTGCCCGGTCAAATAAATCTGATAATGTTCGCGTATAAGGTGAAGAAGTTGGTATGCCTCTCTCTACGTTTTATCGCATGCGTCGTACAACATCCTAGTCAAGTGTTCTTTGCTAATTGATCCCTCTGTTTTAAAAGCAGGTGATTGAATATATTTATGTAGAAATGTTGTTTTTTAATTCCTTTTATTTTATTTTATTGGGATGATGCCAAGTAATTCCATGCGACCAAATGCACTCAATTCCAACTTGCGACTGACTGCTAAGTCACTCGCTTCGCTGTCGTCCCGGCTGTGGCCATGGCTTTATCATGTCCGCCGAAGTTGTAGTATTTCTCGGTCCCTCTGCTTCGT
The DNA here is from genome assembly GCA_914969975.1 of Anopheles atroparvus. Lineage (NCBI taxonomy): Eukaryota > Metazoa > Arthropoda > Insecta > Diptera > Culicidae > Anopheles > Anopheles atroparvus. The sequence continues at coordinate 29,345,389 of CAJZCY010000004.1, read as the reverse complement.
CATTTACTTTTTGGACTTCATATCGGTCATTTGCCATGATTCGCCTAATCTCGTATGGACCATAGAACTTTTGCTTCACCTTCCTCCCTACGCCAAATTGGGTTACAGGCAAGGCCACAAAATCGCCTATTCTAAACTGTCGCACGTTACGTCTTCGCAAATCATATTGGCGCTTGTTATCCTGCTGTATCTTTTCGATATTGTCTCTCGCCACCTTCCGTAATTCTTCACGCTCTTCTATGAATTTCGCTTGTATTTCTTCATCTAGCATCCTTAACAATTCGAGATCATCGTGCTTTTTCATTTTGACTCCTACCAGTATTTCGAACGGAGTTGTTCTCACCGCTCTTTGCCAACTCGAATTAACTAGCGTTTGCACTTTAGCCACATGTTTGAACCATTCGTTTGGGTTATTCAATGAAAGCTTCGTCAATAGAGGAATGATTGTTTTGTGCATTACTTCTACTTGACCGTTCCCGCGCGGAACACCGGTCACTATCTTATGCAATTCGATCGTATTACCCTCACAGAATTGTTCGAATAGTTTTGACGTAAAAGCAGCTCCTTGATCGCAAATAATCCTCCTTGGATATCCAAATGTCTGTGCAACAACGTTAAGTTTTCTTATCGCTTCCACCGCGTTAGTCGTCTTAACTGGGAACAACCATATGAACTTCGAAAAGGCATCTACCACGCTAAAAATATAATTGTAGGACTTTTTCGACGATGGCATTGGACCAAGGTGATCGATATGGAACGTCTCCAACGGTGCTTCTCCTTTCGGTATAGGGTACGAATCGCGTATAATCTTTTTGTTCAGATCCCTGTAATCGATGCAGACTCTTCGGGAACCGTCCTTTTTTGGTACGACGACCACTGCACTCGCGTACGGGCTGTTTGATGTTCGGATTATACCGTCTTTCGTCCATTCAGCTATTTGCTCCTTCACAATCTGTCGCTCCATCGGTGCCAAGCGTCTTGGGTATGCGCGTACTGGTTCCTCGTCGCTCATGCGGATGGTGAGCTCATGCCTGCCCGTCTTGAATTTAGCTGGTCTATAATTTCGTATTAATTCATCAACCTTTTCACGATAGCGTTCAGGAACTTCGACCTCATCCGGCGTCGCTTGTATTCCGAGCATCCATTTGAATTCACCGCAATTATTCGTCTCATCGATTGTCTCGTCAATCCGGGTTTCCTTGTTCCCGACTTGGGCAGTTTTGCTCGAAATTTTTACGCCTTCATTGGTTATTTCGAACTCCTTTGTTGCCAAAAAATCCATTCCAAGCAATACCGGGGACGTTATTGCGTTCACTGGCACAACAGCAAATGTCATTACGTGCTTTTCGCCGTCTAGCTCTGCCTGCACACAAACTTCTCCGGAAGCCCTCACCATGCTCCCGCCTAGTCCATACAATCGTAGCGACGAACTTTTCAGCTGCCGATCTCTTCCAGGTATAGCTTGCAGTACGTCTTCCCGCATTAAGGTTGCTTCGCTGCAAGTGTCTACTGCTGCGTCGTATTTCATAGAAGCAATAATTATTTTAACACTTGGCACATTCGTAATCGTACATACCCTCTTTGCGTCGATATATTTCTTATCATCGGCTGCCGTACATTGCCTGGCAATGTGTCCGAACCCGTTGCACCGGAAACATTTGGTGCCTTTAGCCCTGTTCGGGCACGTCTAGGAACGATGCGATCTTTCACCGCAATTGTAGCACAAGTCATGTTTTTCTCGAATCGATTGCTTTCCTTCTTCGTTCGAGGTGCCTGGCCGGTGCTCTTCGTAGTATTTTGCTGCAACTGTTGCTTCAAAAGTTCGTATATCTTCAACTGAGTCTTTAACTCACGCAGCGTTTTTGATTGGAGGAGGCATATTTTATTCCTAGGGTCGTCTTCAATGCCGCGTACGACGTATTCGCACAATGATGACTCCTCCACTTTACCCCGTTTACCTAGTTCGGTTATGGCGTAAACGTACTCCCGATAACTTTCCTCCTTGAGCTTTTTTCGTCGTCGCAATAGCTCGTGTACGCTCGCACTCGATTCTGCTTCTTCAAATTCGTTCTCCAGTACTGCCTTCAGGTCCTTCCATGTCGAGACGTTGGGCAAGCTCCGAATAAACGCCTTTGCTGCACCTTCTAGAAGACGTTTAGCGTACACCAACTTATGCAGATCTGTCCATCCAAAGATCACGCAGTGGTTTTCATAATCGGCGATCCATGCATGCACGCTTTCTCCTTTGCCCGCGAAGGGGGTTAGGGCATCTTTTACGTCGTTGAAGCTCAGCTTTACCCCTCCGTCGGAGATTTGTTCAGCAAATTCCACATCTTTGTATTGGGTCGTATCTAGACTTTCTGCGTCATTACGTTGGTCATGCTCGATGATTCTGGTTGCCAGCTCTTCCTTCGAACCCGTCGTTGCTATATCCTCTTTTCCTCGCACTTTTTCACGAGTCCAACACGTGTACAGTTCAAGGCAAATGCATTTTTGATTCTTCTAAAAGACCAATGATCAAATGAATCAATCCAATTGTATACCAAGGTAGATACATTTAATTGCAAAGTCATGCGATGTGTCGTGTCGTGATATTTTCTTTCACAGCTTTTTTTAAATTTACAAAACATGTTTTTGTGAGTTTTTTCGTTATTTACATTTTTTTTCTTAAGATTAATACTTCGTCGGCCCACCCAGGCTCTTTATCGTCTCGAAAACCCTCCGGGGCATGGACTCGATCAGGTTATTGAGAGTTGTAGCGGGAATGGAATCCCAAGCTTCCCGTACCGCACCCTCAAGCTCCCTGACCGACGCGTACTGCCTCCCGCCTTTGTACACTAGGCGTACAAGTATGCCCCAGAGGTTCTCTATCGGATTCAGGTCCGGACTGCGCGCTGGCCACTCCAAAAGGTTGATTTGCTCGTCCGCAAACCATTGGAGTGACAGCCTGCTCACGTGTATGGCTGAGTTATCCTGCTGGAAAATGGCATCTCCAGTGCCCGTTTCTTCGAGAAACGGCACGAGAACCTCTTCCAGCAGTTCCACGTACTTTTCCGAATTGACACGAGTGGATATCGTGACAATTGGAGTCCTTCCGTGCGACGAAAACGCAGCCCATACCATTTGCGATCCTCCGCCGAAGTTTCGTGTGTGTTTGACCTGCTTTTCCTGGCGCAGGTCGTGCCAATAGTAGTTGCAGCCGTCTGGACCATCCAGGTTGAACTTCTTCTCGTCGGAGAAGACAACATTTTTCCACTCGTTCGTCCACCCCATGTGCTTCTCCGCGAAGTTCAACCGGGCCTTGCGATGCGCTGCCGTATGAAGCGGTTTTTTCACACGCTTGGTGTACTTCATGTACCCAGTCTCGTTCAGCACTTCAACCACCCGATGCTTAGTCACTGGCAGGCTCAGCTCTGCCACTATCTCCGCCGCCGAATGTTTGCCTTTGCGGCCCAATTCCAAAATACGATTACGGTCTCTGTTCGTTAATTTTGTGTTGCCGGTAGTTTTTAGTTTTACGCCGTAATTTTCACCTTTATTTACACAGTTATTAACGACAGTTGCACTTCTTCCAATTCTCCTTGCGATTTCACGGTTCGATAGAACACAATCTTTTAACTTCAGCACAATTTTTCTCTCAGCCTCGGTCAAAAACGTGTTTCTCGGCATCGTGATGGTGATAAACAAGAACGATATGACCTGATACTGCAAAATCACGGATCAAAAACGCATGATTTCAGCTCGCGTCATATGACACCACGTGCGTCGAAATGTAAACAAGTTGAACAATGTTTTCATTATTTTCAAAGTGGCAGTTTTAAAGGCAATTTATCGCTAAATCAGGTTTTTTCCTTCTAAAATCTTAAAAAATTCGAATTTTTTTTAAATCACTACTGGAGTTGACTTGACTAAAAAAAACACATTAAAATATATTTCAAATTTTTGACATGATTCATCGGCTTTGTCCAGCGTCAAATATACTACATGCCTTTAAACGAATATATCTCACTGTATGCTCCTCGACAAGCGCAAGAATCAAAGCGTCGTTATCCATCGTGCTTTTCGCGTCTTTTTACGGGTTCGTCGTTCTTTTTTGAGTCTTATGCACCTCTTCGTTACTGCGCGTTATTCGCCGATTATAATCGTCGTCAGTATACTATCGCGCACCACCGTTGTCGTCGTCTTTGTGCTTAGACACTTTCACCGAAATTCTTCTTGAAGCAGGTATACTGTCGCGCACCTTCGTCGTCGTCGTCGTCGCGAGCTCTTCTTCGTACTGGTATACTGTCGCGCACCTTGGTCGTCGTCGTGTTCCACCACTTCCACAGAACTTTTTTCCTTATGCGGGTACCCCGTCGCGTTCCCTCGTCGTCGTCGTCGTGCTTAAACACTTCCGCAGAAACTTCTTCTTTTGGCCGGTACACCGTCGCGCACCCTCGTCGTCGTCGTCACGTTAAAACACTTCCGCAGAACTTCTTCTTTAGGCGGGTACACCGTCGCGCACTGTCGTCGTCGTCGTCTTCACACTTCCGCAGAAATTTCGTCTTTAGGCGGGTACACTGTCACGCACCGTCGTCGTCGTCGTCTTCACACTTCCGCAGAAATTTCGTCTTTAGGCGGGCACACTGTCACGCACCGTCGTCGTCGTCGTCTTCACACTTCCGCAGAAATTTCTTCTTTAGGCGACCTTCGTTTACACATTGGCCCATCCCGGTTGAGCCCCCATGTAGAAATGTTGTTTTTTAATTCCTTTTATTTTATTTTATTGGGATGATGCCAAGTAATTCCATGCGACCAAATGCACTCAATTCCAACTTGCGACTGACTGCTAAGTCACTCGCTTCGCCCTTATATAGTATACCGCTGCCACTCACGGGCAGATCGCTGCCACTCACCACATTTATTGTACATACTTTTGTTTGTACAACGTTGCTCAGTCATAACCGATTGTCGGTTAGTTGGTGAATCATGAAGTCTGGTGTAATCCCATTGCCCGTAATTTTGGACCGTCACTGCACGGAAATGACAGGTTTTGAATCCAATTTGTTTCAAAGAACTTGTCGTAAAAATACCTGCAGTCCCAATCTGCTGTTCCTCGACGACGAGAAAAAGTGATGAGTGATTACATCATTCGTTGGAGTAGAACAAATTGAAATTTTATTCTTTTTTATGGTTTTACATGGTTGTTGATTTGTGAGATACATGGTTCGTTGATTTTCAACACTGAGTTAGTGTAAGCCTTTGGCTTTAGAGTGTTTTTTTTTTAAATAATTGTGTTAATGATTGAGCCCGAATGTGGGTTTAATTCACTTAAAGTCTACTAGCTTACATTCTTACTTTCTACAAACTGTACATTAATTAACTAAATAATTGCCGGAGTTTTGTGTTTTGATTCTAAGATTTGTTATGTTATGGTTATATAAAGATCTTCTATAGACTTTGTGTCAACTATTTCATACAGTTCTTCTAGAGGCATGTACCGAGGAGCATCTAAAATCATGCATATGACCCCGTTTAATGCTATTTGCACTTTGTTTTTAAGGACCTTGGCACATTCTCACCAGACAGGGAGAGCGTAGGTTACCGACGGAAAGATGATGCTTTTATAAATTTCTATTTTGTTTGCAATGGATAGTTTTGACCGGCAATTAATAAGCGGGTAGAGATATTTTGTTAAAATGCCAACTTTCCACAGAGTTCCACAGCTGTAACACTCTCTTCAGAAGGCAGGATTAGGCGTTCTTCCTCTAGATTGGATATGCTGTCAACTACTATATCCTCGTGGGGGCTTTGGATGTTAAAACCAAGTCGGTGGGCGGCGGCAAACTGATCGGCTATCGCCTTCGGCTTTTCATCAGGAGCAAGTAAAGCTTCCTCACCTATCACAAGAGGAGGTACTGCGAGCGGCTTGCTCCCATCCTGGATGGACGACTATCCTTTCAATCTTTTTTCCAACGTTGTGATTTTGCATTTCCTCGACACGGGTAGCAATCACTCTGCCTAGGGCTGGTGTCTCTCAATTTTTGGGCTCGTCTCCTGTCCTCTGGTGCTGTCGTCTCAGGGTGTTGCGCTAGGTGATGAGCTACCTCGTGAACATATCCAGTTGAAGGACGTCTCCTTAAAGTTGAACTTCAGGAACGGTTTCCACTGCGGCCTATTTAAAGGGAGCAGAATGCTGGCACTGCTAATATCAATTGGCGTAGGAATGTCCATGTCGGGTATGCTTTGATCTACCAACCATCCAAACGGCTCCCAGTTGACTTGATGGTATTTTCCGCTGAGCCAATGGCACCCTCGAAGCACTGTAGAATACTTCCGTGAGAACAGGGAAGTGGTCAGGGTTGGGCTCATGTAGTGTAGTCGGCTTTTGTGCAACCACATTTGCAAGGAAAAGGTCGATGGTAGCAGGAGGACCATGTGACGGAGCAGTTGGGTGATCCGGAAAGTTTACAGTGAAAACACATGATGCGCAAGATCAACCAGGAGGGTACCGTTCGAGTTTCCCCGAAGGTTGCCCCAAAGCTGATGTACCTCAGTAGCATGAAGGTCGGAGAGGCTATCACCGGTTGGATGTTGTACTGGCCGTTCTCCGTTCTGTTCGATCTGCTGAGAAGCTGGAGCTAGTTGATTTGTCGTCTTCGCGGAAGAATTGATCGAAAGGACATCCTAGTAGAAGGGAGTGCCACTTTTTATCACTTTCTGCTGAGCATGAGGTTTTGTGTTATAGTCTGCTTAGGCTGAGCCGGTGCGATTTGTTGTTTTTGCTGTGTTTGACCAGCTTCCTGATGACTACGAAGGTCATTTAGACGTGCACTCAGCTGCGCGGAAGGTTGAGACAAGGGTACTTGCTGATATTGGGTCTTCTGCCGGACACGATTTTGAGAACGTATTTGCAGTTCCCGAAACTGTTCACGTTCGCACGAAATCACCACCCGATGACGTGAGCTTCGCACTCAATCCGTCGACCATATCGCTCCCAATTAACGCTTGCAAATTCTTTGCACTCAAATGCCCGTATCTACGGTGCCAATGTTAAAGCTCTTTAAGTACTCGGCCACATGAGTAAAGTGCTGATCTTGATGCTGCCTCCCGGTAAAAATCTAACATGTATAGTTTTCCACGACGCGCTCCAATCGCAATTACCTTTGAGTTGCGTTTAATCGTAACAACGCCATCTGCAAACATAACCTTCAATCCGGCCATCTCCATCTTTCGAACAGATAACAAATTTACCTGTGCTTCTGGAATGTACATCACATCTTTTAGTCGTATAGGAATCTTTTTACCATGCATTGAGCACTCGGATATCACCACATTTCTTGGCTACGATGAACTGCCCTTCCTTGGCTACTGCAATACGCATTGGTTCTTTCATCGGTAGAAGCTTCTCGAACAGCTGTCGATCGTTGGTGAGATGCTCAGATGAACTAGAATCAATTATCCAGCTTGTTTTCAGTAGCTCACCATGCTCACTGCATAGAAAACAAATATCCTTGTCAGTTTTCCCTAGATGTGCACTCGTCTTCGACGTATCCTTCTTCTTCCTTTCTTCTGGACAATCAGCAATCTTATGCCCTTTTTTATGGCATCCGAAACACTTCCAACTAGTGTTCTTCTTTTTCTTTTGTTGCTGTCGCGTGCCAAAGGGTCTACCCTATCCGCTGAACGCAGCCGCTTCCACTCTCGAACCGCTCGATCTGCTGCTGCCTTCACCACTGCGCTTTGTTTCCTCAACAAGCAATCTTCACTTACAGAACTCTAGCGTCAGTTTCTAGTGCTGGCATAGCTTCTAGTGCTGTAACAATCGTTGCGTACGCTGACCCAAGCGTCAACAGCAAATAGCAAACGGCATCGATTTCCTCCAGCTTCGCTCCGGTCGATCGGTTAGGAAATGATCCTGCAACCTTCCTCCGTTGTGCCGCAGCGTGAGGATCTTCTTCTGCAGGAAAAGGCGGCTGGCGATGCTTTTTCGTTCAAACACCCGCTCCAAGGCCAAACAAATAGCCCTCGGTGTTTGCTGGTCTTGAATGTACTCGAGCATGTTGTCAGAAATCCGGGAGATTAACTACGACTTGCCTTCACGCCCTGCTCGTCCTGCTTGTCGACCACTAGCTGATGGTCATCCGCTGCTTCCTGCTCGACGCAAGACAAGAGCTCGTGCTCCTCCAGAAGCACCGACACACGGTACTTCCACTGCGTATTAGATTCAATGGTAACAATTCTTAAACACAGTATTTGCTTTTTATTAAACCCGTCCGGTCTGAATAACTATACGAACTAAACTAACTATCTTTCTCTCATCCAAATGATACTTAGATCCAATGGATACATTTTAAAAAACTATTCTCAATGGAAACGTTGTTGTACTTCCAACACTGCGGATAGTTCGAACCATCGAACAAGGGTACGCGCACAGATTCCATATTGTTGTCCATTACTTTTTCACTTTGAACGCACTAGCGAATACCTGGGCCCATAACCTAAGATATGGAGACAAAGATTGAATAGTTCAAGCAGTTTTATTTCACACGGTATGTACAAAGGTTGAGCTAAGAGTGAGTACAAGAGAAAGTTTTCCGGTGTAATCACCACGCGGTACCACGCGGTCCCGCTGACACCTTTCAGCTGTGACAGCTTGCTATGGACATCGGTTTACACGCATGAGTTTGACTCCCGAACGGAGACGGAGATTACCAGTCCTAACAAAATCCTCTCGTTCCAGCCAATTTACTATCCGCACCTTCCATGTGTTCCAATTTGTCGCGTTCAGTTTCGGGAACGATAGCTTGTGCTCCACCATTTTGTTTTGCTGGTACACTGCTGCGTAGCTACGCTGTACGATGTCCTTATACTCGAAAACCGCAACCAAATTCCAACGCGATTTTTACAACACACACGACTCTAACTGGCCGAAATAAAATTGTAAGATCCCCTCTAAACATTGAGCGAAATTCGCCCGAGTTTCGCGTCGGGCTATGCAATTCGCACTACCTGGGGCAATTTTCGCGTTATGTCTAGGAGCGGCTTAATGTGAATAATCGCCTTTTTAGCCACTAACTGGGCCCATAACCTGTTGATTGAGCTGAAACAATAATCCAAACATGACGCGCAGACTTCCGTTCCCACTGACGGCCTTGGCTCAACTAAAACCAACACACATTTTATTTTGACATAAAAACGTATATACATATGTAAAGGTTTGCACACATGAGGTGTGTACACAAAACGTCACTATGCTTTGTCAACTTAAACAGAAATAATGTAGATAGTACATAATCTCAATAGTAACGATATGCGATGTTGTGAATTCGATAAACTTTACTGTAATGATGAAAGATGAATTTCTACTAAACTGTGATAATGCTTGTAGTTTTATCCCATAATGAACAGTATGCTTCTGTAAACACTGATTGTAATTATGTGAGAAATAAAAGACCATGGTTTCAAATTGAGCTTCTTTGTTGCGTCCTTAGTAATGTGGTTGCGATTGAAAGAAAATAAAAAGGTAAGTTTTTATTATAGATGAAAACTTTTCGAAACAATTTTAAGAATCCAAAAATATAATGAATGAATTTTTAGAGAATGTTAAAATAGGACAAAAGGTCTGTTTAGTTCGAAAAATTTTCCTTTAAAAAATTTAAATTAATAAATAAATGCACTTGTCATTGAAATCGAAATTATATCATACAAGTTTCGAATAATTCCAGTGTCTATGATCACCTATCCAGGTATATTTTTCAACGTCGTTCTGAAATAAATATCAATATATCATATATCAAAGGCACCACTCTCCGGAGTGTAAAAGGGTATTTATGCTCTTTTAGTCGTTCACACCCCAATTTACCATAATGTGGTGCCACTATAAAGAACTCAAAGGGACCAAACTACTGCGAGTTGATACTACTAGTTCTTTTCGTACAGCCATGTCCACCAATTTTCCTCATTTACGCGCGCGTGTCTCAAAGCTATGTATACTCTTTCATTTAATTAATTTAAGTTAAAAAAATCCCTTTTCATTTTTTTCTTATCATCACCATAATCAAAGACCATGTTAACAAATGCAATACTACGGGCTCAATAAATACATTACAACATACATGCAAAGTGTCAGACTACCCGCTTCACATATACGGCCCAAAGGCTATTGAACTCCCTTAGATTTTGAGCTTGTTTAATCTCTCTCGGCATCCTGTTGTAACATTGTATTCCTTTGAAGAACAACGAATTTCGGGCAATCCCGGACAGATAGCTGGGAAGTCTCGGTAGGTCTCGGCATTACGGCATTATACTGGTGCACGTCAGACCCAACCACAATCCTAGCCCCCAAAAACGCTGGTACAAGGCCTTACATAATTTGGTATACAACTACTACAGTTTGGAACACTATCCGCTGCTTGACCGAAAACCATTGTAAGACGTCGAGCATAACAGCCGACGGAGTATACCAGCCGCAACACAAAACCATTCGCATGAATCTTTTCTGCAACCTCTACAGTCTTTGTAACTGTGCTTGATTACCGCGAAATAAAATTGATGCACAAAAATCAACGTGTGGTGATATTAAAGATTTGTACAGCTGAACTTTAAGGAAAAAATTCAGATTGTTACTCAATCTACTTATCACACCACACTTTTTTGCCACTTTTGAGGTGACATTGTCAATATGGGGCCCGAAATTTAACCTTTCGTCCAATATAACTCCAGGTATTTCATCTGGGAGACTCTATCGATTGGTTCCTGATTGATGACAATAGCTAGTTGTTCATTAGTTTGTCTTGGGGACAACACAATGAATTTGGTCTTCTTGATGTTCAAGGCCAATTTCCTGTACTTTAATCAACCATCTAAGGCAGCTAGATCGACATTCAAAAGTTCCTCGGTCTGTTTTATATCCTTCCGCGAGACAAACAAGACTGTATCATCCGCGTAAAAATTGATTTCACATGATTATAAAACCTTGTTCATGTCGTTTATATACACAATAAACAACACTGGACCAAGAACACTTCCTTGTGGAACCCCAAGGGTGTTTTTGATAGGGTTTGAACAATGGTTCATGAAAATCGTTCGTTGCGTTCTTCCACTAAGATAAGATGCGAACCATTCGAACTCAGCTCCTTCGATACCGAACCTTTTGATCGTTTCTAATAACAAAGGTCGCGATATCGTCTCGAACGCCCGTTTGAGATCCAAAAATACTGCAACAATCGGTTGTTTTCGCTCCATTAACCCCTTCCAATTAGCTAATAAAAGGTTCAGCGCAGACTCACAATAATGTCCTTCCCTATAGCCCGACTGTTCCTCCACCAGCAAGGTATTCCTATCAAGATACTGGACAAGTTGTTCTTTGACAACAAGTTCCAACACCTTTTCAAGTATATGAAGCATGTTAATCGGACGAAACTCCTCCGCATTGGTGGCCCCTGTTACTTTAGGAATTGGCATTACTAGAGACTCCTTCCACGAGTCAGTCAAGAAACCCCCCTCCAGTAATTGTTTAATCACCGAAAGAAAGAACAACCCCCCCCCCCCCCCCCCCCCCCAACTACATGGAAGCAGTCCCGCAGCACCTGGGCATTCACTTTGCTGATTCCAGCCTTGTTTTCTAAGCTACAAGAAATCGATTTGAGTTTATCAATTGAAATTGATTCAAACCTGAATTTCTGACATGGGTTACTACTTCATCTCAACGCCAAAGTTTCAGCCACAGAAGGAAAAAAATGTCTTCTATACGTCTGGTTCCTTCATCTATTCTCAAAAGGCTATTCCAAATTTTTTCATAACATTCACATAACTTTAACAGACTTTCGGCTGTTCGGTGCGATAGCTCAGTGAAAAAGTTCCCCAAACGTTCTACTTACCATGTTTGATGGTTCTATTCTTGAAGAATCAACAAGCCAACAAAAAAAGCGTGGTGTTGGATTAATAATGTACGTATAATCAAAACTTCTTTTTTCCTGTACAGCAAAAGCTAAAAATGGAGGTTCATGAATGGCTTACAATTAAGGAACTCAATTCTTAATTTAAATTTAAGAAATTTCTGAAAAAAGGAAGAATTGTAAGCAGAAATATAATTTTTGGGCGTATTTTGAAATGCTACAATACTTGTCAACAATATAATAGTTAACATCAACACGAAACAAATATAGTACAGAACAATGCAAACTCATACAATCTGTATGGCCTGCCCGGGTGGGCGTTTATTTAATGGAAAAATAGAGTTCTTGTTTGACTTTTCAAATTCCAGTTTTCTACAATTTATTACTAAGCATTGCTGCCCAGCTTCACTGAAAATTTCACTTCGATATGACTTCTAGAACAAAAGATATAGTAAGCTATGAATACAGCAATATCAACATCTGCATCCATTGATGGTTGACATGTTGCACCGAATAGGCATAAGCATATGTAGTTGTTATGTTACTACATGTTACTACTGTAATAGAGTCATCGTCACATGGATGTGATTGGAATTTTCTTTCAGTTTTAATTTTTTGCATACAAAAGAAGCATGGTTTTAATGATACAATTTTTATTTACTTAAAAAATCTCATAGTTTAACTAGATCTCTTTCATTTAAAATGTAAATAACTACTGCTAAAGTGTGTTTGATGTTTTTTTCTTGTTGTTGTTGTTTTGCCGTTTTTTTTTAAATTGATCGGCTAAAAGTTCTAGTACAGGCGCGCTCAAGGCCCGATGAATCGTAAAAGTTTAAAAATTAATAACGATCGTATTATAACAGCGAACAGAAAACTACATAACGATATGGCAGCAATAGTAGTGGAAGCGGTTGCGCAAGGGGGTAACACAACATCGCCATTCCATGCGTAAGCAAATCAGTAGAAAAATATTTCACTTATTTTAAAGAGGATCGTCGATAAGTTCGAGGAGTGTCAGTGGGTGAAATATTCATCCCAGTATCCCAAGATCGAGAAAGGATAAACTAAGGGAAAAGATCGAAGCAGAAAATACATTCCGCCATTGAATGTTACATCACGTACTATTGCTAGTAACACCGAAACGAAAAAAAAAAAAAACGGAAAGAAACACTGAGTCGTGAGGGTGACTCTCAACAGCAACAAGTAGTAGGGTAAGTAGAGTGGTCAACCGATTGGCACAAAGGCAAAACACAAGGGTGTGTCGTCGTTCTCGATGGTTCGAAAGTCGTTTGGCGCCCTAACGAGGCAAAGTTTATGCTACTCCGGTCACAACCGTTTTTTTTCCTCTTCCGTACTATGAATTCCTCTCTTCCAACGCTCGTCGATTGCGGGGGACCCTCCAGCTGAACGATCAGGTGATTTGTTGTGCGCCTCGGTTAGAAAAATGCGCCGATCGAAAGTATTCGAGGGATTGCCTTGTCCTTTCAACGCGCCGTGGGGCATGGTGCAGATTTAATAAAGCGGTGCAGTTTTACTTATTATCCGACAGTTGCGATACAGTATCTAACGGTCTTTTGTTTTGGTCTGATAAGATTTTGGGGAAAAATGTTTGATTGCTTCGATTGGTTGCACAACAGGACAATCTCCTGTGCTGCCCCGTGCTATGTCCTATGGTGGACAAAAAGGTTAAGGTAGCCGCATTCGATTGTCGGCGAAAAACTGTAGGTAGATAGTTGATATTGCTCTTGGGAGAGCAATCTTTACAAAACAAAAAAATGTATAATTTTTACATTCTTCTCTCCTTGCTTTTACCACTGTTGGGTTTTTTGTTCTTCATGTATTTCAAATACATTCCCTTTCCCAGATGATTGTTCGTTTGTTAGTTCCTTTTTCTTCTTTGGTTTTGTGCGATTCTTGAATTTGTGTACGCGTTGTGTAAATAGTTATCGTCACTTATACTGCCCCGTTGCTTTGCAGGCGGCGGTGGGGGAAAGCTTCGGCTTAGCTACTACCACCGCCCAGCTCTTCCTCGTACTGCTTTCTGAAGCAGTCACCGACAGGGAAGAAATCCCAGCAACGTTGCTGGTACATGTTCCACACGTACGTCTCTTGACCGGTGTACTCGGTGTCCGGTTTGTTGATTAAATGCATCAGGAAGAACATGTAGTTGGCCAGGTTGTGCTCCTGTGCCACGTGCGTATCGAACCCGTGCGGTACCTGCAAGGAAAGGGGAGAACAAATGATGGAAGCGTCGTAAATGCAAAAAAAAAAAAAAATGAAGCGATGCGCGAGTTTGCAACGGTAGGGCAGCCGGACGGGTGGACACTCACCTTATCGAAGTAGTCCTTGCCAATTCCACAGATGAAGCAGTTCGACTCCATGTCCTCTTTCACCGACTCCAGCTGATCACGAAGCTCACCGAACGCGTCAATGATCAAACCCTGGATGATGGCCAGCAGGATAACGATGACGAAGAAGAAGAACGTGATGTCGAACATAATGCGGTACACCTCGTACTCGTCGCCGTCGGGGTCGCCAATCTCGTCACCGATGCCACCGCCGGCTCGCACACCCTTGTACAGGTGGAACACGAAGCAGGTCGCCATGTCGTGGCACTTCCGGTCACCCTCCTCGCCGTCGTCGTCTTCCTGGATGTAGAACTTGCGGAAGAAGTTGAACGCGATAACCGTGTAGATGTACACGATGATCGTGAGGAGCATCACCGTCAGCACCAGCTGCTTGCCGTTGTGCGTGACAGACTGCAGGATCGTGCGCAGCGTCTTGAAGCCGACGGCCACGTCGAGCAGATGGGCGGCGAAGAAGAACTGGTTAAAGTTGCCCATCACCGAGAAGGTAAAGTACCAGAGCGAGTAGAGGAACGAGTTGTCCGTGATCGTCACGCCCGCCTTCCAGATCTGGTAGCGCCAGTCGATGTTCGCGATGAAGTGGAAGAAGCCGCCGCCATCATTTGCCTCCTGCGCCGTGAACGCCGTCTTCTCCATGCCGAGCAGGTTCGAGATCGAGTCGAAATCGTACGTCTCGCTGTACTTCTGGCGGACCTTCTTCTTCACGAACTTGTCCCAGTAGTTGACCGGGAACGTCTTTGCCGATATGACCAGCTTGTCCCAGTGCGACTTGATGTCGTCATCCTCCGGCTGCTCGGCGATGAACAGTCCGTCGAACTCCAGCCGGCGGGCAATTTCCTTTTCGCGCTTGAAGATGGCCAGTGGCACCTTCAGGTGGTAGTAGGCGATCAGCATGGCCAGCGACACCAAACTGTGCAGAAAGGCGGCCACCCGAAGCACGTGCTCCATGTAGAAGAAGTCCTCGTCCACGTGCACCTTCTCGAGCGGATCCTCTTCCTCGCCTTCCCCATCGCCGCTGCCTCCTTCGCCGCCGCCCGAGCCCGTTTCCAGAATGCCAAGGCCAGATCCCATGCCGGAGCCAAGTCCCATCAGTCCTTCGGCCGATCCCTCTGCATCCTCGTCGTCGCCTAGGGTCGTCACCTTGTAGAACAGCAGCATGAAGTTGATGCAGAACGCCAGCACCAGCGCGACGTACTTGAGATTGTAGAAGTTGCGGGCCAGGTAGCTGACGCACTTTTTCGTGTACTTGGAGAAGTCGATCTGGTGCACGGCGGCAGGTTCCTTCGTCTCGGTTGATGCCTTTTTAGACTCGGCCTCGATGCTCGCCAGCGTCGCCTCCTGTGCTTTCTGGGCTTCCGTGCGCTCCTGGGCCGCACGCTTGGCCGCCTCCCCGCCGAGCAGATCGACCAGCGTCATCTGTTCACCCGGAGCGACCCCTTCGCCTGTCAGCTCGTTGGCCCCATCCTCCGGGCTGCTCTCACCCGTCTCCTCGATGGACGACGAGGGGCTCAGGGCGGGCGATTCGTGCGGGGCCATACGGTACTGTCCGTTCTCCTCCTTGCTGATGTCCAACCCGAACGCCTGCACCGTACCCGGTGGCTCCTCTAGCGGCAGCGGTGGAAGCGCCCGCAGCGACGGTTCCGCCTCCGGGATGGGCTCCTCCTCCTCTTGGGCCGGGCCGCGCATCAGCGACATCAGGATGTTTACCAGGTACTTGATCACGACCGAAACGCCAAAGCCAGAGTAGTAGAACGCGTAGAAGATCATCTTGAAGAAGCCGACAATGATTTCGGGGAATGATTTCGTCTGCAGTACGGTAATCTGGTGCTTGATGTTGGACGGGCTGATCATGTACATCGAGTACGACAGACCATCCTTGATCGCCTGGATGGTGCGCTTGATCGGGTCTTGGGCGGCCCGCTCCTCCTCCTCCTCGCTGATGTACGTAAAGGCCTGGTCGCGGCGCACTGTCGCACCATCGTCATCGCTCGCCATCAGCCCGGACGCGTGCGTCATCTCGAAGATGGCGTCCTCGCAGAAGTTTACGAACGCCTCCAGCTTCTCCTTGTCGCCGCCCTCGGTGACGATCGAGTAGAAGAAGGCACGCTTCGACTCCTTGATCTGCGGCTTTTCCCACTGCTCGATGTTCGCCTCCTTGATCTCGAAGTAAACGCGCTCGATGCGTTTGGACGAGCCCATGATCTCGATGCGGCCGAGGAACGACTCGAAGTAGTTCAGCACGGAGCCGGCCGTCTCGAGGAATCGCGCCAGGCGCGGCTCGTTGGGCATGTGCTCGGACAGGTTGGTCAACAGCACGGCCAGGTTGAAACCGATCTCCTTGGCCGGCTCGTGGAACCGGTCGACGAACCCGATGTAGTCGATCTTGCCGTCGTGGTTCGTCTCGCAGCACGCCAGCAGGAATTCTATCTCCTCCGGCGTGTAGCTCTTCTGTTGTTCCATCTTCTCGCGGAAATCCTTCGGCATGATCCAGCCGTCGCCGTTTGCGTCAATCTCCATGAAGCTCGGCGTCGACGTTAGATCCTTCAGCTTCAGGAACATGTCGAAGTACTTCAGGATCAGCTCGACGTTCGAGGCCGACTCGACCAGCGTGTCCACCATCTGCTTACCGATGGTGCCGTTCACTACGTTGCCCTCAAGCATGGACAGCATCATGGTGATCATGTCCTTCTGCAGATTGAGCAGCTCCTTCAGCAGGTCCACCTGGCTCGAGTGCTTCGACAGCTTGTCCTGCATGTGCGAGAACAGGAACAGGAAGCCACCAACGGCGTCCCACAAACGCGAATGGGCAAGCGCCTGCTGATTCTGCGTACACGGACCCTGGATGACCTCAGTGAGCGTGTTGAACACCTGGCTGGCCACGCCGATCGCCTTGAAGAAGTTAGCCTTGCCGGCCGGATCGATCAGCTCCTTGCTGGAGTAGTGCCAGTAGAAGTCCATGATCGACTCTTGCAGTCGCAGCAGATAATCGACCGTGCAGATGACCACGTTCACGGTGGTCGTGTTGCCGGCTTGCGTGCGCAGATAGTTCTGCCAGTCCAGGTTGTGACCTTCGCAGGTCAGCTGAATGAACCGGAACAGTGCGCAGGTGAATTCGGCATCGTGCATGTTCTTCTCGCCGGCAGCACCATCCGAGCCGACGCCGAGACCCTCGGCCTTGGTGTTCCGCTCGAACGCGTCCAGATCGAGCACGCTGCACGAGTTCATGAGACCCGCAATCGAGGTGAAAAATCCGACGTCCTTCTTTTCCTTCAGATGGTTCAGCATGCCCATCTGGATGTCGATGTTACCGCCACGCAGCACGGCAATGCCCAGCTCCAGCGTACGCATCACCATCTCCGAGGGGAGACCCTTCGAGGCGGAAATGTGCAGCAGCACCATCTCCGCTACACCGCGGTTCGCCAAACGGGCTTGATGGAACAGCAGCTTTTGCTTCTCCATTTCTTGTTCCTACAATCGATGGAAGCATTCGCTGTCAGTATTAAGTACGCAAAGACGTTTCCAGGACATCTGATTGTTAGTTAGCACACATAACCTACCATTAGCTTTTGCATTGTCTTTGAATGCATGTTAGAGGTGAAGGCAGAGGGTTAGTGTAATCGGAGTAATACTTCTGGGAAACGCAGCATAGTTTGTTATTCGATAGTACTTACATGAATGCTAGCGCCTCCTTCGTCCTCTCCGGCTCCTTCCTCTTCGTCGCCGCCTTCTTCCTCCTCTTCGCCACATGATCTAGCGACAATGTTGGCGTAGGACATGTACAGCGGGTCTTCCTGCAGCGCACCGCTGCGTTCTGTCATCGCACCGCGGCAGAACGTCGTCACTAGTTGCGTCAGGGGATCCGGCTTGCCTTCTTCCTCCTCTTCGTCCTTCTTTTTCTTCTCGGCATCTTCAAATGTTTGCTGAATGAGGCAGAATGAAGTAATGTCAGTTGAAAGTTGCTTTCTTATTACACCCTTGCAACGCAATGGTGTTTTTTTTTCTTCATAATTACCGTTAGGTCCTCTATCATGACCTCCTGCCCGACATTCTCATCCTCTAGCCACAGTTCCGAGTAGCTTCGAGCGAAGATGTTGCAAGCACGGTGTCTGTGTAGAAGATGGTGGGAGGTTTTTGTTCGCAAAAAAAGGGGAGAAAATGGAGAGTGTATCAGTGTCAAATTCAACAGCAATTTTTTTCCCAACATGTTTGAGGAGCAACGAAACATAGAACAAACACCAGAGTAAATAAAAAAACTAAATCATAAGAAATAAATATGTGATAAAGAAATAAATGAGAAAAAGCTTCAATTAGAAAACATATCATTCAATCAAACCAACTTCCTAGCCAGCTACAAGCGACACCAATGAGGTTTAGTACTGTACTGTAACAGTATTGGTTGTATTTTGTTTGGTGCACCTTTGGTGACAACGAAGTTCTAGAAGAAAGAGCCGTGCAATTACAACACAGAAGTATAACAAAATGAAAGGAAAGTTTGAAAAGAGTGAAAAGGAAATAATAAGGATAGCAGAAGAATGAGAAAGAAGGAAAAAAAAACAAACAAAAACAGAGAGAAAAAGTTCACGCGTACAGAAAAAAAAGGTATAAAAAGGCACAGAACAAACAACAGCAACATTGGAAACAAGAGTAAAATACAGTAACATAAATAACAGCAACGGTAAAAGTAAGAAAAGAAGACTCAGTCACCTGCTCATTCTATACATTGGTTTTGCTCTTAGACATGCAACAGCCATTTTGCGTCGTGCTTGTGATAAAACGTGTGTCCAATTAAGACCTTTCGTTATAGGTCGGCATGCCTATATATAGGTTTAGTTAGTATGCGGTTAGTGATTATTCTCTTTATCATCTCTGTTGTTGTTTCTTTTTTTTCGGGTATTGGCTGGTTTTATTTGACTCAATGCTGTTCGAATATTAATATTCATACAGATTTGTGGTGAGAAAAGTGTGGCGGGTGGGCAGGATAACAGGGTGCGAAGATCATGTGAAATTCTATAGATAGTATACAATACTCAGAACAGTTGGTTATGGTTAGTGGTAGAGAAGTGATAGAATGAATTTCTGTTAGTCATACAAAATGTTTTAAAATGTGGAGATTTACGATTTTTCTTTAAATGAATCAATAATATTCTGTACGATTGTGTATTTGCTGGCATAATGTTTTGCCGTTATCTTGCATTTTTATGGCCAACATTTAATGCACGTTTTTACCGGAAACGGATTTGTTGATACATACTTTATTCTCATTATAAAATGATAGAATATATTTGCCAAATAATAATAGGAGAGTAAAATAACTATTCAAACATTCAACATCACGACGGAAACGTTCTTGAAAAAATGTATGTTCATCGTGAATCATGAAAAGAGTCAGTTTTGAAAATAGTTTATTGATTGAACACGCTTGAGTTGTGCCAAAATTAACATTTATCATTCAATATTGACATAAGAGTTATGAAATGCGAAAACACGCTTTAAAGTACGAAAGATCTCTTGACTACAGACTGAGCAGTATTTTAATCCACTTGACTCATCAATGGGTTCCACATTAAACGTTTTAAAATAGTTCTAACTGTAGTTCTGTAAAATAGTTCTAACTGTAGAATATTGTCGTGCAACAACATTGGTGTAACTAGCACCATTTATCCATAAAAGGTGGATTTGAGAACCGAATCATCAATGAAAGTAGTCACCATTTGAATAGCAACGTATGTTTGTTGAAAAAAAAAACCCCTTCGGGAGCAGAGAGCAAAAGAAAGGAAACACAAGTTGATTGGGGATAGAGTAGAAGAAAGAAAGGCATTGAGATCCGTAAGAAACGTTATTTGGCGGAATTCAGCGGACAGTTTTAGATCGGTAGCAGTTGAACCATTGAGTATTATGTTTCTGTGCGGAGTGATGGATCTCAAACGTGTGGAAAAATGGTGTGCCAATTTGTTTTAAATTGATTTTTGCTAATGGCGAAGGCAGAAGTTTTCACTATAATTTGCATGCTTGTCGATTTTTTTTTTTTTATAAGGAAGAAGGATTTTGGTACAGTCCTACTTTCGTAAGTGTTTGTTTCATAGTTTTGAATGGGGTTTTTGGCAGTTGTTAGTCGAATCCAAGGGTAGAGTCAATCTGCAGGGGTGTAGAGCTTTTTCTTATTTGCTTTAAATGGCCGATTGCATAATTTTTATGCGCAGGGTAAATCTGCACTGAGTTAGCTACTCAAAGTTTGGACAATTTTTTTGTTGATATTGTTGCTGTTGTTGTTGGTGCTTCTATTGATTTGCTTTTTGCTACGTTAGTTCGTTTGTCTCGAGGAAGAAGAGGAGCAATTCACAGAGAGAAGAAGACAGTCAACAGAGAGAAACAAAGAGAGAAACAAAACATAAACAGTCCAAACCGGCAAAACAATCCCGGCGTCGTTTGGGCAGTAACAAAAACGAACGAAAGAAAGAAAAATCAAACACTTGTAACAGAATAAAGAATAACAAGAAAGAATTATTTAAAAAAAATAGAGGAAGATGCACAACGCACAACAAAAATCAATCCAAAACGTAAGTGGACAAACGAAAACATGAGCAAAGAGAAAAAAATAAAGATAAAACGAACGGGAATGAAACAAAAGACACAAAACTCGAAGAACCAATAAGAACAGAAAATCGAAATAAATGGGAGAAACAACGAAACAACACATGTACAGATGGTAATGTAACAAAAAAATACATAAACCCCCCTTAGTAAAGTATAAAAATAAGAAAATAATAAAACCTTGGCAGTGAATGTAAGGAAACTTGTCTGAAACAGGCAATAACCGCTCGTTTTCTCTGTATCGAGACGCAACTTCTGTAAACATTTTTGCTTTGCTGTTGTGGATGGTCGATCTGGATCATAATAGCAGAATAACGAAATTTAAGTGAGATTGAGTGTCCAAGAATTTTAAAGTTCACAGATTTTTGTTTGTTGTTGAGAAAGAGAGACGTGTTTGGGTGAAAACATTCAAGGTCGGGTTGTGATATGACGGTGCACCGAATCGATGAAACAAGATGAGCGAAGTGCCGCCGGTTTGTTTGATTAGAAGAAGAGATCCGAAGGGTGTTACACACATACGGGAAGTTTTTCGATATCGTGTACCGGATTCGATGATGTTGATCGATGATCGGATGAAAAATTCAATGAACGGGAAAGGAGATAGTGTTTACGTTTATGTGTGAGTGTGCTTATGTGTGGGTGTATTTGTGGCTGTTGTGTTTTTTTGTTTTTGTGTAACCCGAACACTTACCATGTGCAGTCCATAAAGAACCTTCGCCATGGCGACGATGCGCTCGACAGTGTCTTCGATTTTGTTCTCGGGCTTCTTGTCGGACTTTTCGATTGTGTCCGGCACGATCTGCTCCTTCTTGCCCAGCTTCGAGTACAGGTAGTGCTGCCAGGACATTTCGTCGGCAGGGTCGAGCTTATCTGGCAGGGTCAGTTGCGTGCGAGCAAACTCAATCACCTCGTATTCCGGCATTTTCTAACGAAAGCAAAGATAGATAAGTAACCAAAGCGCTGCATTTGATGAACGGCACTACCTCGCTATTAAGTACCTTCAGATAACGATCCTTGCAGTGCTGCACCAGCTCCTGCTCCTTGCCGGCAAACAGATTCAGGCCAACCGGCAACAGACGCTTCAGGCAGGCAACCATCAAGCTGGACTGGATTTCCTTATCCTTGTCGCGCTTCTTGTCACGGCTGCGCTTCTTCTTCTTCACCTTTCCACCGGAAGCGGGCACGTCGCCGGAAATGGCGGCCGAGCGGCGGGTCGCGGTTGGCATGATCAGCGCCATGTTGTCGATCTCGTTGGCCGAGATGAAGTTCTGCTCTTCCTTTAGGAAGTACTGGCTCTTCGACCACACGTTGAAGATTTCCGCCACGTGGTTGTACAGCTCTTCCGCCTCCGAGACGTTGTCCTTGAGCCAGTGGTTGCGCTGCAGGTCGACGTACTTAATCAGCAGCGGGTAGAACGAGTAGATATCGCGGACCAGCAGTTGCCAGTCCTCCTGGATTTGTGCTTCAATTTGGGAGGTATCATCGGTGGAAGACTGGAGAAAAGGAAAGGGAAAAACAATGAGGGACACTGTTGTGCTGAGGACAACCCTAAGCCCGCTCAGCGGCGTACCTTGAGGAAACCACGCAAGCTTTCCTCCTTGTGGAACATGCTGTCGCAGCGTTTCTTGACCCGCTCGGCCAGCGGCAGGAAGACGTCTTTGAGCAGCTCCTCGGAGCTGTTGATGATGATCTGCTGCGTGTAGGTGGCAATGCGCGTCATCCATGGCGCGTTCTCGTTGGCGATGTTCTTGCGGATCATCTTGAGTACGTTCTTCAGCAGATGGTTCATGTGGTCGGCAGTGACCATCGTGACGTGATTACCCGTCTGCGGGCTCACGTTGTCCGGGCCCTGGTTCCACCAGAATGGCAGGTACGAGCACAGCAGCGGCAGTATGACGTCGATGATGTGCTGCGCCTCTTGGTACGTCTTCTCTGACTCGACGAACTGATCCACCTCGGACAGGATCGACTCCAGCGTGGGCATGCAGCTTTCCATCTTGGTCATGATGTCCTGTGCCTCCAGGGAGGTGTCGGCGATGCGGTTCAGCAGCGAGAACGGATTATGCTTGTTGGCGTGCGGCTCGAGGAACGCCACCGGGAAACAGGAGCTGAACGCACCGAGGCAGGACCCGAGGGCCGGCTTGTGGCGCTCCAGTTCCGTTTTCAAATATTTACGATCCCGGGTCAGGGACATGTCGGTGCCGAGCGTGTACAGGGCAGAGAGGATCTTGTAGGACGCAACCTGGATTTCATCCACTGGGAGCAAAAAAGAAAGCAAAGTTAAGAGGTGATCAATTTTTGAACGCAAAATCCTAAGAAATACTTACACAACAAATCACTTCCGTAATCGCACGCCGCCAGATGATCAAAGAGTGACGTCAACACGGGCAAAATCACCTGGTTGACGTAGGCTAGCGAAGTTGACGTTTTGAGATGTGTGCCTCGCAGCCTGTCGTACTTCCCGTCCGTCAGGTTCACGATCGTCTGGCCCAGATCGTCGGCTGTGTTGTTAAAGAACGTCAGCATCGATGTGCGGATGAACTCGGGACAGTTCTTTACTAGCGACTTGGCGTCAATGCTCTTCACCAGCACCTGCAGGCAGCGCACGGTGATGCGCACGTCTGCTCCGAACGCCGTCAGCCGGTGGCGGAGCAGGCTAGCCAGCTTGCAGAACAAACTGGCCACCATTTCCTTCTCCTTCAGCGAGGCGGCACCGACATTGTTGGTGGCGGTGGCGATGGCAATGAAGTAGTTGCGGTTCGACGAGAAGTACTTCTCCATCAGTGGTAGGACCACCTTCGAGAAGAACTTGATGTCACGCGAGCAGGTCTTGAAGGACGAACGTCGGCTGAACGTGGAGGATGGCTTCAGCAGTTTCATGTTGATCGTGGCACGATCGCTGTACGAGATCAACTTTTCCAACAGCGAGTAGGCGAAGCGAAGCTCGATGGCAGCCGTACTCATGCCAGGTTCCTCAGTTTGTCCTCGAGATGGTCTTCGAAAGAAAGTTCATTCCGGATCAGCCATGTGCTGGTCTCTATTAATATACGGTGTGAGCAATACTCACTTGTGCAGCTTGAGTCCCTGATACTGCAGGTACTTCAGGAACTCCTGCGAGCGCTCGCGATCCTTACGCTTCTCCTTGTCCGTTAGCAGATCGTACGGGACCAGCTGCGCGTGGATAGCACCACCGCACTGGTTCAATTCCTCGTTCTTCTTCTTGGCCCAGATGTCGTGCGAGTTCTCTGCCAATCTTTCGGCCATGTTCTGCATCTCTCTGCTCAGCGTCAAATTGGTCATGTCGACCGGATGCGGGTTGTAGTTGAACGGAGAACCCGTATCGCCCTGCAATTCCTGGACGTGTTTAAATCGATCCCGGACGAGAGCGACATCGGGAGAGGCCAACCAGCAAACGGGAAATGTGTGGAAAAGCAGGAACGAACGCACACACGGGAAGACGCATCACGAAAATAGGTGCATGGACAGGCGTAACCACCGAATGCGTTCGGTTTCGGGAAACGCGATACATTTCATCCAGCAGCGTTGGTGGGTTGATCGAACACACATACACACAAAAAGTGACGACCGTGGAGGTTGTTGGGATGGTTGTTGATTTTCGAGGATCATGGATGGAAAGCGCCATTGATTTTGAAGAAAAAAACATATTGAGGATGTATAGAACCATTAGACAAGGGTAATCGGGAAGGCATGATTATCCAAATAATAAAGCTTCTGAAATATAACGGTATAACCAAAAATATGACGATTTAAACAGTGGAGTTCAGCATTTTGTGAACTCTTTTTTTAAATAAGCAATAATGGTGTAGATACTTGCGTAGTAAAGCTCAAACGAACTCAGAGAATAAAAAAGCTGTGAAAATTACTTTGCCAAAAACTAACGACTCACAAGATTAGGCTTTGACTGGCGACGCATCGATCCACGGTTGGACAGTGGGACGTCGCCCTCCGAGTGTTCGATTCTCCAGTTCAGAGCGAGAAGCGCCTTCAAGCTTTCACGAACTGGCTCACGATAGCGCTCGCGTTCCTAGAACGGATAAACAATTGAAACGCTATATAAGATATCGGAGGATAAAAGGAAGTAGATTATCCTACTTTACAACCACTTCAGTGCGTCATGGTCGAGGTCCAGCTTTGGAGTCTGATGGACTACTTACGTTTTCACCTAGAGTGTTGTACGGTTTCAAGCGGGGATGAGTCTTGCTCGAATCGGACCATTGGTCACCGTAGGTCCATCCATTCTCCAGCTTGCGGCTTGCCCAGGCGTCATGGTAGTGCTCGCTGAACTTCTGCACGATCTGGTTGAGATCGTTGGTCAGCTGGACGGCGGTCGTGTCGATCGGCTGCGGGTTGTAGTGCGGCTGGTCGGGGCCACCGCCGGTCGGCTTTCCATACAAGTCATCGTCGGAGTTCTTCGACAAACTGTAGTCCGGTGGGAGGGCACATCCGATCGCAATCAGACACGGCAGCGCCTTGCCGAACAGCTCTGGATCGTAGTCCATGTTGCTGAGCGAGTCAAAGATGTTGGAGAACAGCAGCATCGTCAGGCGCTTTTCCTCGTCGGAGGATGCACCGAACTGGGAGGCCTGGCCGCCACCGGTGGTGCCGTAGTATTTGGCGCACCGCTCGTAGTGCAGCGTCAGTAGCCGCAGTGCAACGGTCGTGTACTCGGACAGCTTCGACACGTCGATGGTAAGCTTGCGTAGCAGCTTCAGCAGCATGGCCGGGTGCATGGCCGACGTCAGTGCAACCAGGAAGTCGGATACGGCTTCACGCTGGCCCTTGGTTAGCATGCGGTTCTTCGACATGCGGTAGACGGTGTGCAGCGTGGCATCGAGCAGGCTGGCGTAGTTTTCGGCCTCATTGTAGAACTTGCTGTGCTTGATCAGCAGCGGAAGGATGGAGTTGCCGATATAGCGGTTCATCGACAGTGCCATATCACTCTCGGATCCATCGCTGCGGTCGAGCATGGTGGCGGCGCGCAGATCCGGCAGGAAGGCATCCTCCAGCAGTCGGTAGAACAGCTCCTGCGTTTCGATGCCGTACACTCGCTCAAGGAACAGCACTATGCTCTGCTTGTGGCCAGGCACAAGCCCAGATGGCATATCGGACTTGGGCCTATCCTCACCAACCGCCGGGTTGGTGAGTGTGAACTTCAGGCTCAGCACACCCTGTAGGTCCTCCAGTGGCACTAGCGACCGCAAAATGGCGCGCGCTCGCAGTGACTCGTTCTTGCCCTGCTCGATGACGGCCGCATCCGGCGCACAGCGACCCAGCAGGTCCACCAACGTGCAGTAGAAGCACAAGATGGCCGCACCAGTGTCGATGTAGTCCTCGTCGTCATCTCCCTCCGGTAGTGGGTGGGAGAAGTTCAGCCCGACAATGGTACCCTCGGCCTCGTCCATCAACTTGCGCCGCTCGGAGATGCGCTCCGACATTTTGTTCGCGTCTATGATGGCTTTCAGCAAACCTTCGCCCTCGCCACGCAAGGCTGGACCGAGACATTCAGGCCGACGTATGAGCAGCCGAATGACCAGGTTGGCATTCTCCTCAACGCTCTCCCCGTTTACCCACACGCAGAAGCGCAGGAAGTCCAGGTAGCGCTCACCCTCGACCGGATCCCAGCCGAGATCGGGGTAGCCACGCTCGATCAGCTCCGAGTTGCTCTGCAGACCGCACCGCGACAAGTAGATGGCAATCTTCTCCAAGTAGTGCTCACGCAGGGCCAGCGCCAGCTCGGTGTTCTCCATCAAGCTGGAGTACGCCACGTCCAGCGGGGTCGAGCCTCGCAGACTCGGTCGCGAAAGCAGGATGTTGGAGTTCTCGAGCAGGAAATCGAAGTGGTCGAACATGGCCTTCTGGTTCTGGCGGCCCGTGCGGCAGAAGTAGCACAGGAACCGACAGCATGCGACAACCATCTGGTGGGACGTGTCTTTCTCCTTCGGTGCCGATTCCTCGCCTTCGGCCGTTTGCACCGGCGCATCGCTCTGTGCCTGCGCACGCCGTCCGAGCGTGTTCATCATGACCGCCATCACGTTCTCATGCACGCGAAGGATACGAATCAGATCCGGATGCTGGAAGAATGTGTGATTGTTGACCAGCTTCCAAAGCCGCTTGCGCATCAGCTCCTCCTCCTCCTGGCTCATCTGCACTGGCAGCAGGGCACGGATCTGGCTCAGTCCGACCCACATGTTCGCCACATCGCTCTTTGTTTTCGCGTTGATCACGTACGTCTTGTTCAGCGCCTTTATTAGCTCCCCGATCGTATCGTACTGGCGCACGAGCAGGCTGAACATCTCGCGGACCAGCTTCGGGTTCTCGATCTGTGCCTCCTCCGCCCAGGACACGATCTGCTTGATCAGCACCTTGCGGAACACTTCCTCCGGTGTCTTCTTTTCTTCCTCCACCGGCTCCTTAGGGTCCTCCTCCAGCTCTTTGACGGCATTGATGAAATTGTACAGCTTCTTGATCGCTCCCGGTCTGCCATCTTCGGCCTTGTCGGCCTCCGGTTCTTCCGGCTCTTGGAGGGCATTCAGTGACACCTTGCCCATCAACTTTTCGTGAAACTCGATCAATCGGTTGCGCAGATCCGGACCGCACGAAGCATTCTCCAGGTCCTCCTCCTCGAGGTTCTTGTAGCCCAAGATGGCGTTCATCTGTTCGCGGGGCGGGCATCGGAACTCGCGCGTTTTCTTCGCGGCCACAGCACTCGGCAAATCCGACTGCTTTATCTCGATGTATCTAGTGAACGGAAGAAACATTAAGGTAAACAGCAGTACGGTGAACACCTAGCGTTTGTGAAGTGTTGATTGACCTACCGGCGCAACTGATCCTGCTGCAAATCGCCAACGTAATTATGCGCGAACGAAATAATGCTCTCCACGCGATGGCGCAGCTGCACATCGTACAGATGGTGCAGCAGGTAGCACATCTGCAACTTCGCACCCTCGGCCATCTTCATGGTCAGCAAACCCTTGCGGTGTTCGTCCTTACCCTCTTTCTGAAATAATGGGTCCCACGTTTCCGGATCGATCATGATCAGCAGCTTCTCCACGTCCTCGTTTGTAATGACTCCCACCAGCAGCAAGCGATCGATCAGCTTGATCAGTGGCCTACAAGCAAATGGGAGGCGAGCTTCAGCGAAACCACGTCCACCTCGAACACCATGCACAAGCGGATACTTACAGAAACAGGTTCTCGTTCGATCCACCGATCGGATCGCGATTGTGTACCTGATTCATGAGCACGGCCTCCTGGAGCGCGCTCATCACGAATTCTCTCACCACCTCCAGTGGGAATCTTGGCGAATATAACGAGTCAATTGCCGGTATGGGTTCACTGGAAGAATCTGGTGCTACTATTGTCGGCATATTCGATTGTGAGGGTGTGGGTCTGGGGAAGGAAGAACAATGGCATGCAAATGTTGAGGAAAAGGCAAACGGAAAAGGTGGATGAATGGTACACTCCAACTCTAGTCGAGTAGAATGATGGATGATCGTGATTACACTACACAATCCAATAGTAAGGTACGGTAATAGCCGTCCACTTTATACTGAACATTTCACAAATTGTTATTTACAACTATTTCGTTCACATGATAGTTATTCGAGGTGTTCACGTTAACCCTTTAAACAACGAAAATTGTTCTACTTGATTGAACATTTACCAAGAAGTTACATTACTTTGGTTGACTTTTAACTTTAATGACACGAAATCAACTGCACATAAACAATCAAGGCTACTAATTTTCAAATATCCTTCCTGAACACCGTATCTTACTGTAAAAAGTCCAACGATATCTGATATCATTCTATCGACGACACGAAGTGTGTTAGAGGGGCTGTTAGATAAGTAGAAGTAGATGTGCAAGAAGTCCATGAATAGCGGTGCAGTAAGCGTGCCATCTATTCAGGGAATCCTTCGAAACGATGCAGAAAGCTCGTCGAGGGCTTTTTCTCTCTTTCGTGGGGTTTTAGTGATGGGTTATCGAAGAAGGTTAATACACGTCGTAACGTAGGGGTTAGAGCTACTTACGCAATCTCGGTCATGTTCATTTCCGGTCGCACGGAGAGCGTCTGCAGCGATCGCAGCGAGTGACACATCTCCGGGTCGTTGTACAGGTCGCGCAAGTCGGAACCGAGCGGAATAATGTACTCATTCTTGCAAACCTCCCTAAACAGCGCGGGGGAAAAAAGGCGAGTGGATGAGAGGATAGAGTTCGAGACGGCCATCAGTGTGTTCTTACATTGTCGTCGCGTGTGACTCGAGATGGAGGGAAATCAGCAGGTCGTAGAACCCAAGACGCAGTGGACCGCTCATGTACTCCGACTGGATGGCGTACAGGAGCTGCTTCTGGTCAACGTGCGAGCATAGGGCATGCGCGGCTCGGTAGTTGGACTGGTAGCAGAGGGCCGAGTAGAGCGTAAGCGTGTGCGCGTGGAACTGCAGCAGTCGATCGATCTCGATCAGCTCCAGGATATCGATGCAGCGATCCTCCTCCGGGATGTGCAGGGCCAGCATGGACACTGGGTCTTCGCACAGCATCGACCAGCCGCGTATGTCCGACAGCTTGAGGGCGTGCACCTGCAGCGCCGTGTTGGGCACGCGGGCCCACTGGTGCGGCTTCAGGCACTGTACCTTCAGCCTCGGCGGGAACTGCGGGTTGATGTGCTTGTCGCCGGTCGGCAGAACGGCCGCCGATAGGGGAAGGGTGGTCGGCGTGCGGCCGAGCTCGATCTGAAGGATTTCCTTGCTAGTCGCCTCGACGAAGATGGCAGGGAAGAGCTTGGTGTCCGGCTCCATGAGGAACACGTGCGACGTTTCCTTACCCTCACACGTGAACCGGATCGTGCCGGTGGCAGTGTCGACGAAGCAACCCACGAACATACCCTGCGAGGCTCCCTTACCTGACGAGTCCTGCGTGACCTCGTTGAACAGTTCGTCCGCACGTACCATGTAGCACGACTGACGGTTAACACTGGAAAGAAGCCGTGGTAATGGTATGTATGAGCGTAGGCAATAGCCCCAAACATGTCTCTCCTTACGCCTTCCAAGACTTACATCTCGATCGTTTTGCCCGTCTCGTCCTCCACGTAGATCGCCGCGTGACGCACCTTGTTCTGGCCGAACTCCTTGCTGTGGACGTGGTACTGCGTCGTCACCCAGCCGACGTACACGTGCGTCGGGTCCTGGCCGGGAAAGATGCGCACCCCGTAGAAGTACTCGTTAATCAGGCGCAGACAGTCGGCGTCGTATACTTCGTTGCCGAACGACTCCACCTGCGGACTGCCCATGCCCTTCCGCTCCGGCGTCATTGGCGGTTGCGGGCGTAGATCGCTGCTCGACAGGCGCATCGCCGGGCTGCGCTGGGTCGCCTTAAGGTTGCTCTTGCGTGGCTCCGGTTCCGGCGTGCGGCGATCCTTCAGCTTGTCCTTGCTCTGGTCGCGCTTCTTGCCGAACAGCCGGAACGGGCTGCGACCACGCTTCTTCCGATCGTCACCGGGGCCCTCGAGCTCGTTGTCGGAGTACGCGTTTAGCTCTCCGTCGCTCGTGGCCTCACCGTTAATCTCGATACCGGGCGGACTCAGCCCGCCGCGGGTCGCGTGGCGCGAGGGCCGTCGGGGCCCATTGCGCAGCATCTCGTCCCCTTCGGCTGCATCCTCCGAGTAGTTCCGGTGCAGTCCCTTGATGTCGTTCATGGTGAACCCGCTGCGCATGATGTGATCGAAGTGGGCCGGCGCTGCGTGGTCGACCTCCGTCATCAGACGGTGCTGGCGAATGCGAATCTCCTCCCAGCGGCGCATTTTTTCCGACTCACTGCCAAGAAGGTTGTATTGCTTTATCCCATAATTTTTATACAGGCTTTTAGATCTGTGGTGCACCTGAACACACACTCTTGGCAGACACACAAATCTTACCTGATGAAAGTGTTTGCGCACGTAACCGGAAGCGAAAGACGTAAGAACTCCCAGTTCGCCTTTTCCATCGTCTCGAACGTGTTGTGCGAAATCTTCATACAGGGTGGCGTGTCGGCACCACCGGGGATTCTCGTGACGTCGATCTTCCCGTCCGGAATCTCGTCCGTGTTCTCGAAGATTGGTTGATCTTTGGTGTACCAGTGGGTAACCGGTCGCTTCATGTTTCTAGGATAACGAAAGGAAGTAGCTACGGTCAGTAAACGCCTTCGAAGAACGATTGTGAAATGATAACTTTTAAAAGCTGGCCACTTACACACAGAACGGTTCGTATCCTTCTTGCAGACCGCAAGTGGTGAACCATTTCAGCGAGTCTACATCCTGCCCGTAAACGACGCGGGCTTTCTGGCCGATCTGTGATAAAATAAAATTTCACAACACATGAAAGAAACGCTAAAAAACGGATGACTTTTTTTCTCGAAATACTTACACCAATCGTGCATGCCGGAACAAATCCAACACCTTCCGGGGCGTTAACGTCGGCAAACGTAGTCTCACCACCGAGGGCATCCATCAGCAGCTCGCCGTTCAACGAGAAACCTAGTCATAGTACGGGGGGACAAGTGTCAATATTCGTGGATCATGCTCAATTAAAGCTTCGCCAAAGTTAGCGTTTTACGAGAGGTACATTCGGTAAGTGAAAAGGCTTACTTATTATACACAAGCGGAATTATTAAAGCATCATCTATCACTAGCATAGTTCTCTAGTAAGCGCAATTGTATATGTCAGCGGAGTCAAATGTTGCTTTTGCCAAAAAGAATATCCTGCTTTAGTGGTTATTTATAAAGATCATGCTAAGTGCAACATGCGCCGTCCTTAATGTACATGCCTACTGCTAGTTACTATTAAATACACTATTCGAAGTAGTATTTAGTAATGACACCTTCACTAGCTGTACATTTTTTAAATGTGTATGAGCCATTATTGACAGACAAGTGTTGCCTGATCGCGGGGATAAAGGGATAACCGTGTGGAATAAACGCAAACAAAGTAAATTTAGATGAATATAAAAAGGTCGAGGACTTTCGAAACAGTGTCTTAGAATGAATGTTGAGAGAGCTTTGCTTAAAAATCTAAAAATAGGTTAAGCACTTAACATGCAAACGTATTTAAATTGTGTTACTAATAATCTTGTTCCCATATGTGTGATTACTGTGAGAGGATTTAAGGACACTTTTTGACTTTGTTGTATATAAATGCTGTCAAAAATTTAACTGTTAAAGACAAAAATCGACAACGACAATTTCTGTTTGTTGTGTGGAAGTATCGTTGTTGTTTGTAATATTTAGGATGGTCAAATATTAAAGCCGTTCATGTTTACTAGCATTCGTCAGAAGGTATGATTGAATAATATCAACTTTGTACAAGTGTGAGGAAAACATCAGTGTTGTTTGATGCTGATTTTGGAGAAAACGAGCGACAAAAAAAAAGCATCTTATACATATCTCAGTAGAATTTTAAGCGGTTAATACGGTGAATTTATTTCGACCGTTTGCACAACAGGCGAAAACATATTCTGATTTGATGATGGGTAAATAAGTTGTTGGCAAAATAGAAGCTAGTTAGTTTTTCGTTCTAAAATTGATAATGGTCCTTACTGATCGTATGATCCACTAAGTCAAGAAATACACCGACGATATCGCCTGGTACCCACTGTTTGCCGAACGACTCCGTAGCACCGCCGGACACTTTCTCTTCCTGGTCGTTCGATTTGGATTTGTTATTGTTTTTGTTTTTTTTTATCAAAGGGAGAGGAGCAAATAGGTTTTCAATTTGGACGGGACGGTCGGTGGCGTCGATTTTTTGTTTTTGGGTTGTTGCCAATGCGTGAAAATGAAGGACGAATCGTTAGTTCAGAGGCAACGATCACGATACGGTAACGGAATCGATCCGTATGTTTGGCGACGCAGGGAGGCAGGTATTCGGGTAAAGATGATATAAACATGGTGAGTATTTAGTCAGTTTAACATAATATCAGATGAACGAAGGACGTGTGGAAAGTATGGTGAAAATAGGGGAAAAACAGTTGGAGAGTAGAATTGTGTGTCGGGAGGCGATGGAAAGAGAAAAATAGAGAAAGAGAGAGAAAGAGAGAGAGAGAGAGAGAGAGAGAGAGAGAGAGAGAAAGAGAAAAAAGTAAATCAGACAGGAAACGATTTGGTAACGGCCTAGAGAGATTTTTTTAACTTTTAGTAATAGTATTAGAGGACAGAGAATAGGGTGTTTTCTAAATCATCATCAGATTGGAAAATGTTTCCCGTCTTTTCTAAATACCCAGCTAATGCATCCATTGAAGCATGGACCATATAGCAATCCGACAAAGTACGTTGTTTCAGTTGGATGAGCGAATGCAAATACATGAGCATGTTTGAAGTGTGTGTGTCAAATATAAAGTGTAACAAACCGACACTTAACACATACGGTAGACAAAGTTAAGGGCTGAACGTTATGAGATGTATGGCAACGCGAACAACTCGAATCTCGAAGCTAGTGACAATCACAACCAGTCAGTCACTCTCCTGACGGAGGTCAGATTTAGAAGCAACAATTATTACGCAAGTATAACAAGTACAGGAAACGGATGAAAAAAAGTTTAAAAACAAGCGCTAAAACGCTATAGTGGGCCGCCCGTACGCATCACCCATTAGCTTACTTATGCTCTTCTCGTGGACGTTTATGAAGCAACCGATGGTGTCCCCGATCTTATAGCGTCGGCCAAAGTCTTCTAGCGTAAGGAGGTGGATCTTGCGTGCCTGCGCTTACAACCATGGTGCATCAGGGAACGGGGACCGTTGCACACGCGATGGAAGACGAAGTTGGCATGGGACAACACCGAATAGTGGGGTGTGCAGTTGCAAGGGGATGGGGAGGTTGGAAATAATTCAGATAAAGTCGGTAGAACAATAATTGTGGATGGTTTGGCAACTACTGCACTGCGTACAATTCAGCGTTCAGAGATACTTTTTTTCATCGAAACATCAACTAACGGGTGTGAGGGTGGAGTGTGTATGGATGCAGGCTGGATTTGGCGCTAGAGTAGGAGAGTTTTCAGTTTGGATTTTGAAGAGTCTTCTTTGAGCAACAAATGTTTACGCGACCGAAAGCGTGACCGAAAGAAGAGACTATCACGTTTGCCGAAAGAAGGTGAATCGTCCTTCTGTGCCTTGCCGAATCTACTTACATTGTATCCATCGAAAGCCCAAGTGGAGTCGTCGCTTCCCAGCATCGTGCCAGGGTTGCAGTCGGCTCGGGCCCAGCCAACCTGATGAGTGAGAGAAGAACGTTATTTCGTTTATACGGTAGGGTTTGAAGGTAAAACCATAAAGACTGGCGACATCCGCTGTTTCTTACCCGCATCGGACCGGCTGTCAGCACCTCAAACTCGAAGTACCACTTCCCGGACGTGACCGCGTACGTCCTTTCGACGCGGTACGTGCGGTAGGCGGCAAACTTCTGGCGTAGCGCTTCAGCTGCGAGGGCTTCGTTCGCCTCGCCGGTCGGTGGATCCAAGTTGTAGCCGTAGATGAGCAGCGTGCGCACCGTCTCGGAGGCCGTGTCGCGATTGGCCTTTTTAATCGCCTCGTCGACCTTCGAGTACGGGACTAGATGCGGACTACGCAGGTTCTCCGAGTCCTCGTTCAACCCGTACGTCCAGCCCTGCTGGATGCGCTCCTTCGCCCACAGGTTGTGCGTATTCTCGGCCAGCTGGTCGACCAATTCCTCCATCTTGGGCGTGAGCACGGCGGCACTGAGGTCCAGCGGGGCCGGCTTGTACCCGTTGCCCTGCATGTACGGGTCGTTCGGCAGGCGGATGGGACGGATGCGTGCCGGCGGTTTGTCTACCGAGATGTAGTAGCCGAGCGACAGGATTGTCTTGAGGGTCTGCACGGCCAACTGGCAATCGTAACGCTTCTCCGCGGACGGCAGCTTCTCGAACGACGTCAGGCACGGGTGGATGCGGTACACGTCGTCCCGCCGCTCACCCCAAGTCCAGCCAGCTTCAATCTTGTTCAACGCCCACATCTCGTGGATGTTCTCCGCCAGCTTGTCCCGGATGGTCTCGACTGACGAGGTCAGCGTGATGGTAGACGTATCGACTGGCTTCGGCACAAACGCGGTATCGTCTTCCACCATCCAGGGTCCAGCGAGGACGTTCTTGTTGAGATTGCCAAAGTAGAAGCACGGATCCAGACTGAGGTTCTGGGCCGGCATAAGGCACTGTACGAGCGGCGAGAAGCCCGGCGGTGGGCTAAACTTCAAACGGCCATTGTCGCCGCCGAACAGGAATCGACAGCTTAGCTTTGACGAGCAGCTCATCACGGGGAAGAACATACCGTCCAGGTTGAAGTCGGTAAAGCAGCCCTGCACCGGTTCGCCGTTGAACGTGAAGCGGATGATCGGGACGCTCAGATCCAGCGTACAGCCGATGACGTCACCCTTCTTGATGTACGGTTCCGAGACCTCGCGCGGCACCACACCGGTGCGCCGTCCGGCCGACCAGAAGTGTACACCGTCGAACCCATACGAGTAGAGATCGTCACCGACCCCGTTGCCACCCCACTTCTCGCCACCGCCGGGGTATGGCACATAACCGGCCGTGTTAGCCCAGCCGATGCGTAGATGGGGCATCATGTGCGTCATCTGCTCGATGTGATCCATTGTCACCTCGAAGTACCACTTCTGGTAGATGGCGGATCCCTCGACGCGACCGACGAAAATGTTCGGCCGAATGCTGGCCACATGATCGACGAGCCCGGTCTGCAGGAGCAGATTCTTGCCCGGTAGCAGGAAGTCACAGATGTTGTTCTGCGAAGAGCGTACCGCCACTCCGTTACCGACGCACAGCGAACAGAGGACGTCCAGGACCTTCGGGTCGCGACCGTGCTTCTCCAGCAGCGAGATGATGACCTTGATGTGCTCGTCGCGCATCATGTTCAGCGCCTCCGGGGAGTCGATGAGCACGCAGTGCAGCACATCCAGCATTCCGGAGCCCTCGCTCGATGCCTGCGACCCAAGCCGGGAGAATAGCCAGTTCAGGCGGTTCGAGTTGGCGAACTGGGCGCAGTTCGTGTGGTTACCCTTGATGATGGCAGCCAGCAGCTGGTAGAGGTAGCCTGAAATCATATCCCAGCTTTGGCCGCTCTCGTCGTTGGCCAGGAAGGACGCCAGGAAGCCCTGCGACGAGATGACGTTGATCTTGTCGATCGCCTCCAGGATCAGATTGAGTACGCCCTCCTCTTGGAACAGGTCCTGTCGGTTGCGCAGCGCGCGCAGCCGGTTCTGCTTCTCCTCGTGCTCCATGTCGTCCTCGGGCTGGGCGAAGTAGTTGATCAGATCTTCGAGGCACATCACCATCTCGCCGAGGTTGACCGTTTGCAGGAAAATCGAGTGACGACGGTTCTCCTGCAGCGTTTCAAGGCCACTGGAATAAGAAGCGTACTTAATGAGTTTGGTCAAAGTCACTCACAATCGTATACCTTCTAGCAAAGAGACATTAAGTTTTAAATGAATTGTTGTATGTTTTCATAATTCTATAGGCACAATGATGATGGCAACGGCAATGATGGCTTGAACTAATTTGACATTCACAAGACCACTGCCGTCTTTGTGTGACAGATGTGTAACTTGGGGACAATGAGCGTTGTAAAGTTCGACAAGAAGCGACCGGACTTTTTTTTTCTATGTATACACTGTCTCCTAAAATGCTAGGCTCACCTAGTTTTTTTCAGTCTGAAGCTTAGATAAAGCATTGAAACAATTGTTAACAGTTAAACATATATATTTTTGTATGAAGGTAATATATTAGTTTGCATATTATTTGTTATATATTCAGTTGTAATCAAATTGTTTGATTGGAACTTTTTGTTAACCAAAAAACCAAAGACAGTGGGGTCCCATAATGATAGCTTAACTTAAGTTTTGAAATAAAAGCCAGCAAAAACAGCAGCAATCGATGCGAACCCTGATGATAATAACAAACAGTACATCACATTTTTCATCTCAGCAGCAATTTCCAATCAAACGACATTGGGATGAGTTTTGATAGATGGACCTTTCTTCAAAAATGTTGGTTTACATTTGAGCACACATCGTTTGTAATGTGGTGGTAACATCCTATTTTCCAATTGGAAGCAGCTCTAACTATTTTCCGCTTAACATGGGCAGAAAACATGTATAAACATATTTACTAAATATTGAACGACCATGTTCCATTTAGCGCGAGATAAGTAAGGCTATCATTTTGGGACACACTGTAGCAGGTCCTTAGAAAGCTGGTTTCATTATTCACACGGTGCTTTCTTACCTGATAAACTTGGTGAACAGGCTGCTACACTTGCGGATGACGCGCGCCGTACGCGACTCCTCCTCCTGCGAGCGTGAGAAGTCCAGCCCGTCGTCCATCTTGCCC
Organism: Anopheles atroparvus; assembly: GCA_914969975.1. Taxonomy (NCBI): domain Eukaryota; kingdom Metazoa; phylum Arthropoda; class Insecta; order Diptera; family Culicidae; genus Anopheles; species Anopheles atroparvus. The sequence continues at coordinate 29,308,151 of CAJZCY010000004.1, read as the reverse complement.
TCCTCGTGCAGGATGGCCTGCTTCTCCTCGACCTTGCCGACACCCTTCTTCTTCGTCTCGTAGCTCTTGTAGCTGACCCACAGGCCCGACTCATAGTGCTGCATGATGACCGTCGAGTCGCCGTACTTGATGATCGGTGCACCGATGATCTCCAGGTCCTTGTCCTCCAGCACCACCTTCTGATCGTCCTTCTCGAGCCGCAGCACGAACGCGGTCTGCGAGGTCGTCGCCTGGTCGCGGGTCATCAGGATGAGCTCGTTGTTGTCATTCACGCCAAGGTACCGACCGGTGGTCAGATGGCGGATGCGCATCGGGTGCGACCAGTTGATGAACCCACCGGCCCACTTGGTACGGGCTAGCTCCAGACGCCACAGCGAGCGAGCCTGCGACATCACGGAGCCACCTTCGTACACAACAATACTGTGTGCAAAGCAGAAAAGAAGGAAGACTAAAGTTGGAGCAACGAGTCGCAGGGCGCACTACCGCAGATGGCCGTCACTTACTTCTGCCCCGCATCCACACTCCAGGTGCTAGGAATTGTCAAACACTCATCGCCACCGTGGAAGAACCGAAGCACATCGCCACCGAACACATAGCCGACGTACTTCATGCGGGAAATACCGGTACCGTACGGCTGCACACTCCAGTGCGTCACATGGAAGCTCGCGTTCACGATCGACAGATCGTTTTCTTTGGTCGTGTGCTGAGGAGGGCAGATAAAAATGTCAATCAATCGATCAAGCCCCCTCTATCTCGGCCCAATTTAAAAAAACCTCCCTTCACGACGCACACTTACCAGGTAACGCTCAGTAGCGACGGACACCAGAATCAGATCGTCACCGACGCGAACCTTCTCACCTTCCGAGCGCTGCTTACTGGCCGGATGGACCGTCCACCAGCAGGCCTCACCCTGGCTATGCTCCTGCAGACCGACATCGAACGACAGCTTATCATTGGAGGACGACGTCGACAGGCAAGCAAGGTACTGTGAGGATGAGTAGAGCAAATGATTAATATCCATTGGTAGCTGGTTGTTGCTTCAGTCGTCTAATTATACAAAGCAAAGCGAATTGCCAAATTTATTCCGATGCTCCTAGTAGCTCTTGGCAACCATTACAAACCACTTCCGCTAGCTTTGGCAAGGAACTATGTTTTTCATAATTTCCGTGTTGAAGCACGAGTCACTTAAGATTGCGCAACGAGCTATATCATAATTTGAATTTATGGTTTCTAATTCGGAAAGTTATTTGAGTTGTAACTTCGTGCGGTAAATAAAACAATGAAGTCAATGAAGCTGCGCTCAGAATTTTTGGACATCGAGATTGCTCGAAATGGCCAGTGGACGCTGATATCGCCAGATTATCTTTTATAAATCGCCAATGAAGAAATTTTTTGTTGGGATTCAATTATTGGAAATTGTTTCTTGTAGTTTGCAACTTTTTTTCTTATAGAATGGATTTGTTTTTTACTTGAATATCATGAATTGGCGTTTATCTAAGTCTAAGCAATTAAGCTACTTACCATGTCGCTATTGTTGTGACGCAACAGGATAGCATTACCATATAGCAGCGTTCGGTGGCCGGATCCGGTACCCTTTCCCTAGTGGTTGATTTGAATATCCAAGACCATTAGCAATCCGAGAGTAAAGAATACGAACAAGAAATTAACAGGTATTATTGAAGAGAAAACTTCGTGCAAACAGGTGTTTATGGGGTTCTGTTCGGGTAAGGCAGTCACAAGACAACAATCCTCGCTGCATTTTGTTGCTGGTTATAATTTTGATAGGAGAGTTTTGCTTAACCACTGTTGCATTCGCTTTCTTTTCGTTGTTGGTTAATATATGACCACTACAATCCATTCCTTAAGGCAAATCTACTAACTATGTAACAATGCGAGCAGTTTTATACATCAATATTCATTAAGAGGTCCAATTGTTGGGGCTTACACACAGTATGTGGACTATTTACATTGCTGTTTAATGGAAGTATGTCAATGCCACAATACACACATGCGCTGACAAGTCGGAGCCGAAAAACGGGATATGTTTTCCTTTTTTTTAGCAAAAGAAAGTAAAACGACATGCATCAAGGGAATACGAAATGAAACCCAGCCATATATGAGCCGCTGCGGAAAGCGAAAGTGTTCCCTCGTTATTTGTTTTCCTTTTTTTCCGTCAGACGGTAAAGTAAAGTGATTTATTTGCCTGTCCCTCTGCCTTCGGCTATTCCAGCCGGTTGCGTTGATGATTATTTATGTGTCTTCATGTATAGTCCTGTTTGCTGTTCGAGCGTTTTGCACAATAGCTAAGATTAAGATAAGACAAGAGAAAAAGGATTCCAAGCCACGCCATGAGGGCCATCGCATGCCGTAGTACGCTCGGGGAAACCAATTAGGATGCTGGTTTGTTCTTATTTAGCACCGCTTCGGGACAAATGAAGGGAGAAAAATATTAATTTATACCACGAACGTGGCATAATGACTAAAAGGAGACAATTTCACAGAGTAAGGCCAAACGCATGGAAAAAAATGCGCTAACTATGTACATTTTGCTTTGTTTCTCATACAGTGCAGCGATAAATATATATATCATTCAAAGCATTTAAAAAGTGCCATTCGTTTTCGTTCAAGGCGGGTAGGAAAAGATTTGAAATATGGAAATGTGTGTATTTTTAAGTGCGACGAATGACTTGATTAAAACTAAAGACAATAATGATGACGATGGAATTAAAGGGTGAATAATTTTGAAGCAATCGAAAACACAAAAACATGAACAATCCAATCATACAGTGATAAGTTAATTTTGAACGTTAATTTTGAAAAGAAAAGAAATACGGAAACTTTAAACAGCCAAATAGATGTAGCGAATAAGAGGTGTAAATGAAAGTGAATGTAAATAGACAGAAGAAAAGGAGTGCAAAGAAAAAAAAAAGAAAACAGAGAAGAGGGACAGATTGACAGAAACATAAAAGGAAAAGCAGACACGTTTTAAAGAAGGAGAGGAAAAGAAAGTGGTCAGATGGCCGGTGATGAATACCAACAGAAGGAAAATGTTTTTGGTCATGATGATGAACTGAAGCTCATCGGGCGTAGGAAGCCAGACAGACAGATAGACAGACAGAGAAAGAGTAGAACGAAACAGAAAGAAACACAGTAGCACATTAAAAGAATAAGAAAAAAAGGAAACACGACTGAATCGCTTTTCATTCGAGTACAAATTTCGAGGGACGCAGGATGAAATCGTCACTGCTTTAGTACGCGCTGCACTTACTACCGATTCGTTTCCCTGAAAGTAGATAAGGCCGGAAAAATTGGTGCTGCATGAGAACGAATGTTTGTTTTGGAATACAGGGAATTTGAAGGGTAGTTTGCCTCAGCTTCTTAAATCAACTCAAATGCCATTTATTGAACGCGGTAAGTGGAAAAGTATTCTTGGCCAAATAAAAAATTACCATCTCATCATAGTTTACTAATTACAGCCACCGGTGGTGATTCAACGTATTCAATAAAAAGCTCATCAATCAACCATCATCTGCCTCAGAGCAATCGCCATCCCTCCAGTTCCCACAATCATCAGCGACCACCGTGGACAGGAGGAATAAACATAAAACGAATGTTCCACCGGAAGGAAACGGCAATGAATGGCTCTCAGTGGGACGTGTGTCCATCAGCCCATCTTTCATCGTTTCAATATGTGGACTCCTGGTCCCTGGCGTCACGTGAGGAGTGATTGAAAGCTTTCAGTTTTCTCGATTTCAACCATCCCCTCCCTCAGCTTCGGTTGATCGCTTCGGTATGCAAATTGTGCATCTTTTACGACCACCTGGACGACGATAGAGTGTACAGCTTCTGTGTACGTTCGTGTCTGCCCTTCATAAATCTCTCCTTCTCACCCGTTGAACACTAGCTCATCGCGTTGGCGGCGGATCAATATCGAACTCGAGAGCGTGACTAAGTGGATGTTGAAAACTCCCGGTAAGTTGTACCGTTCCAGTTCGATCTTGTTTCACGGACGAGAAACGGCAAGGACTGCCGTCGCGAAGGTGGAGAAAAAAAGGAACAAAACACATTTACAGCAAAGAGCAAAAAGTTGAGGGAAAAAAACACAATCTTTCGTTACCCTGAAAGTCTCTTTAGGAACCGACGCTGCAGGATTTAAAAGATTAAAAAAAAAAACAGAAAAGTTAAACCAAAGGGAGAAAAAAAAAGCTAAGCGCCATTGTCGCCTGTATGTCCTCCTCAGGGATAACCTTTCGTGGGTCGCATGTGGTTGAAAAATGATGAATGTGAAAGGCAAAAATCGGTACAAAAAGCAAAAGTGCACTTCACGGACGAAACAATATGGGAAAGGGGAGAGTCAGAAGAGAAGCCTCATGAGTTCGCGTGCAGGTCAGCGATACGGCGCTAAGAATTGTGTCTATATATCCTCTAAAAGTTTGTCTCCTGAGATGATGGCATGTGACGTGTGGTTTGAAAGTTTTAGTGTTATTTATGTAAGTACGCATTCGAATCTTCCATCAGGAATCCGCTAGAAATAATGTTTTGCTCCCTGTCTCTCTTCCATCTCTCCATCACGTTTCCCGATCCGACCCGATGGACAGTTTGTGTGAACAGGTGCTGTGAATAATAATCATGTGTGAATTATGTAGCTGCCACGTAAAACTCACGAAGCAGACCGAGTTCAAAAGAGCGTTTGAGCCTCAAGAAAAAAAACAATACAGTGGGAAGGCCGTCGTATAATGTCGTGCACGGTGGCATTCGCAGCTCGATCCACCTGGTCCGACTTTCCGGTTTGGAGAGATGGTGGAAAAAGATGCCCCAACTAATCGATAATTTATGCTAAACTACACCACACCTCACTTCCGGCCCAATCCTAACGCAGGTGGATCGTACATGCTACTTTTACGAGGGCTCTTAACAAGTACATCCTACCAATCGGTGTATGTGTGTGTGTGTTTGTATGTTTGTGCATGTGTGTTTGTGTGCAATACTCTACTACTGGTGCTCGATGTGGAGAAATAAAACCAAAACTCATTTTGTGCTATAAACTTCAGGTGAAAAAAAAACAATACCAAAATGGGAGCAAGTAACTACTGCTGGGTACGGTATGGTGTGTGCGTGTGGGAGTGTGCGTTTCCGTTCGTGTCGGAGCTATACCGAGGGAGGCGGTATTCCCATTCACTCCTCCCGTACGCTCCGGACGTTCTTTCCGCGACATTGACGAGTTTTAATGTTGAAAGTTTTCCCTCCTCCCCCTTCGTAGCCTTCAGGCAGGGCGGCCCGGGACACGTTCGACGCTCCTAATTCTAATGCTACTTACGGTTTCCGAGCCGGCGGCCGTCACCAACTCCTGCAGCGCACGCACCGACAGGGCCTGCTCGATGACGAACACGCACTGCGATAGGTCCGGCGGGATGTTCTTGTCGGCGATGTTCTCCAGAAAGCAGTGCCGGTTGCCGAATCCTTCGGCTGCCAGACACACACGCTCGCCGGTCGCCGTGCAGGACAGGCAGACCATGTCTTCCTGTGGTATGGTGGATCGATCGCGCGAACAACCGACGAGATAGAGAGCGAGAAGAAATAAGAAATAGAATCGAAATTAGTGAACATTTCCTACTGAGCTTGAGAAGACGATGATGATGATGATCGTGTCTATTGATGGAACGAAATCTACTCAGGATGCGTGAAAGTGATTAGGAGCTCCTTGAATGGCCATCATTTGAGGCGTGGGTACCGCAGCAACCTTCGTAGGAAAATCAATAGAAAGCGATAGAATCTATCGAAGGCGATGAAGGCGCCATCGTTGCCTCACTTTAATGTCTTTAACCATCGAACTTAAGAGCACCGAAGAGATTTTTGTCAACAAGCGATTGAAATAAGAAGTGTTAGGAAAAAGTATCAAGAACATTGAAATTTTTCGAGTTGTACAAGTCCAATTTATCCGAGCGATTAGTGTGTTTTGTAAATTTACATTACTAAAGAGAGTGTTTTTTTTTCCATGTAAAATAATCCTGTTGTTTTCAGCTTTAACGTGCTTCAAAGAATATGCATTCCGAATCTCATTAGGTGAAACAGTGCAGTAATGTTTTAGAAATGATCTGTTTTGCTTTTGATGAGCTTACTCAGAAGCAAAATAATCATATCCAGGACGTTGAGTACACCGAGCTGGCATATATAAATGCAAAAAAAACATGAAAACATAAAAAGACTGATAATGAATTCTAACTTATTTATTATCTATACAGCTAATGATGATAATGGTAAAACATTTATCAAGGGTTTTATTATATCGTGTGTGTTCAAATAGTATTTTAACGTTGTTCAATAGCGGAGAACAAGAGTGGCGAACGAAAATTGCTCAGGAGTCGATTAATGAAGGCAAGAACGTTCAGCTATTAACATGAGTCACAAATGGTTTAGAATATACTTCATTTTTTTTATTTCCCTGATATTCAACTGAGGTGATATTTAAAACAACAAATTACAATTCGAGGGTGTTCAGCTAACCCAATAAAATATCTTCTTTTTTTTAATACACCAGACTTAAACAATCACATTCGAAAAGAAATAGAAACATGATTATCAATCGAGCCAACAAGCATGAAACATTACCAACATAAAATACGCTCTTTGGAGGATTTGGAGGTTTGGTCTTGAATGAAATTTTGTGCTATTTTAATTATTTTATTTTTCGAATAAATGTTTCGACCCTTAGCCAATTTTTGAAATCCTCATTACAGAATAATAATGTCAAAAGTATGACATCATGACTTCAATTAAAAATCAATTACAAATTACGCATACAGCAACAACTAAATTCGATTGATTCCATAAATCTTGGGTTCCATGACCACGTGAGTAACATAGCGGTAAACAGATCATAAACTTAAATATTAGATCAATTTCTGCCAAACACCGACGGTCAAACGTGGCGTTGCTAACACCCGTGGTTCGCGGTCGTGGTACACCTGGTAGAATGAGATCCTGAGACGCTAGCAACAGGCGAAGAAAAACAGCCGTTCCAGGTAAAAGCCAAGAAGACGATTGGTTTACGACCAGCATGAGCTCATGAATGCTTAATTGGAATGTTCCGGCCCAGGTTCACCTTACACCCGCGCGTTGTATTGTGAAGGCTGAGGTTTAATAAAAGTTTATAGCCTGACACGCTCCTCGGTGTACGAAGCGGAAGAAGGCTCATCCCTTTCCACGGAGGATACAATTTAAAGGTGGAACAAAATGGGTCGTTTAATTCAATAGGAAATTGTCTTTGCCGAAGGCTAATTGGTTTAGAACCCTCAAATGTATCCGGAAATGGCAGCCATTGTAGCTTTCGATATGGAGTTTAAAGCGTGATTAGGCGCTGGTAAGGGACCGGGGTGTTATTGCTGCAGCACTTACCGTCCGCAGGAATGAAACATCATCCTGCTCGGATCCTCCCTCTGCTTCTGCCATGTTGACGCTCTACTGGGGCTCTATTTTGGCAGATTGTCAGCTGTCCCGTTCGCCGAAGATGGGAGATCTTTGTCAACCGTTTCGCTGCTCGGTCGCTTCTCGGTTCAGCAGCGCCAGCAGCGATTCTCGACTTGCCGCACTTTTCTCTGGACGGCCAGAGCAAATGCGTTTGCCGTCCAACACTAAACACCAAACAAACTTTCTGCCAACCAACTGTCCTCGGTCGCTCGGACTTGCACAAAGTTTTCGCCCTTTTGCAGGCGGTTTTTTTTTAACGTTTTACTATTCGCTGAAACTTGTCCGCACTTTGCTTCACTTGTTTCTTCTGGCTAGCGCGCGCTCACCGACGGCCATACTCTTGCGTGCGTGGAAGCTTGCGTTTGGGAAGAGTGATGTACTTAAAAAAAAAAAACTTTCGCGTTGTTTGTGGTCAAGTTCGGGTTCGAATCGGGTCGGCCGTAGCAGCTTGCAGCACGTCGTGAACGCCGTCGTCGTATGATCCTGTAAGGGAGGAAAAGATTGTTCAGGGTTACGGTGTGAACCATAAGACATGACGTATTAGCGTCACTCTATTGAAAGAGGAATGGGAATGGTAGAAAGAGATCATAGTAGCTGTGTGTTTGTGCCAAACATTGATATCTGAAAATAAAAGGGAGAAAGAAGAGTAATATTAGAGGCTTGCAAAATCGTGGAAAAAAATGGTAGACGTTAAGTGTTTGTTTGTTCTGCCTCATTTTAAGAAAAATCTATAATTATACCTTCTCTATCTATTGTCACTAGGTTTCTGATACTGATCTGATTTAATTGGAAATCCTCATGGACACCGGGTTCCCTCTTGGCAATCACTCACTACTACCCTTTTTAAATATTACTTTTTTGTTTGAATAGATGACTCTGTATTTAAAATTCCTGCCTAACAAAGAGGCCAGAAACCGAAAACAGAGACAGGTAAACTCAAAGTCTACTTTGAAGATGGATTGTGCTTCCCGAAAGAGATTTTTGACGGTGTTTTGATCCTACTTTGATCGCGGTAGTGTGTATGTTTTTTTTTAAATTTTCAACACATTTTTACGCTGTGGCTCCTGTTTTACGCAAGCGCATGCGTGTGCGTTTTTTATGTTTATCATACACATATTTAGATAGGAACGGACGTGCGATGAAAAAACCACAAAAACGCAACCGCTCAGGAGATGAAAAATCAAAACTTATTTGATTTTGTATGCACACGTCTGCATTTTACATCGCATGAGCGATATTTTTATGTCAAGTGTATAAATTCAAAAATATACTAAAGCAAATAGGGATAAACATCAATTAAGTGCTAGCATAGTGTTGGAAAACTTTGACATATTTCCAAAGCAAACTTCAACTACCGCAGCCAATTAATGTGTTCCAAAAGTAATGCGTAGAAAGTTAGTAGAGACGGAATGCGAAAGGGAGAGCAATCCTTACGCGTGTGATACGCGGACCAGTCGCGATTAGAAACTGGTAAGGGACGATTGTTTCTATCCAGAATCACATAAGAATTTATTTATTCGTATTTTTGTCCCGAGCGGTTTCTAACACATAGTCTGAGTCGATTGAAGAGATTGGAGGGACAACGAAATGGACGAAGTGAAAGTAATACGGCCCGTTGAATTAGGCTGCGTCTCCAGTTTTACGCAGACGCATGCGTCTGTGTTTTTAAGAAAATGTCATCGTTGTGTGAAAACATCGTGCACGTTTTCTACACATGACAGCTCCTCTTCTAAATGCGTGTATAAAAACGTAAAAAATGCAGACGCATGCGTTTGCGTGAAACTGGAGACAGAGCCTCAAAAATGTTTTGACTTTTCATCGCCTGAGCGGTTGCGTATTTGTGCGTTTTACATCGACAGCTCCTATCTGAATGCGTGTAAAAAAAACCCATTAAAACGCATACGCATGCGTTTGCTTAAAACAGGAGCCACAGCCTTAGTAATGGGACGCTTGAAACCATTTAGAACGTTTTTAATTGATCATATTATTTGAAGTTATCATCAGTCTTCCGTACCGAATAATTTTAAATTCAGTAGCATTTAAGTTTTGTTTTTTTTTAAATATATTTTAACGATCATAAGTTGAAAAGCATTCTCGTTTGCTTTTGTTTCTCTCTACTAAATATAGAATTTAATGTCTGTTCCTTGTCTAGTCAGCCAGCGACACGGAACTTGCTGGGAATAATTTATTCTCGTTTTGGTTGCCATATTTCTATTCGCCACATTTTCCATCACGAGCTGCTAAGCAGAGCAACAGCTGTGGCTGTCAGCCGGTGCCACGAGTGAGGTCTGAGAGCCCGGCAATGAACAAAACGGCCTGCCTAATCTGTTCCGGTGTTTGGGCATTCCACCCGGGTCTCGCTGCCCATTGAACCGTGCAACAGTTTTCCGGTGGTCTGTTTCGACGGGCCTTTTCCAGCATTTCGGTATCATCCTTCTTTTTGGAGCCCTTCGTTTTCGCCGTTTGCTGCTTGTATTGAATCGGAGGCGGTAGCAGTAGGAAGCTATGCTCTCCGTCAAATGGAAGCGATAGTTGAGGTGCTGCTTTTCGGGCCATATGTGCCGACGGTGGGAGTCGTTTATTTCCTACAGATAGCACCGAAGAAAGCTTTCGCCCGTCTGGCTGCATAAAATTCCACCGGTTGCGTTTATGTGTGGCTTGGCGCTGAGACCGTAAAGCCAACCATAACCATCAATTTGGCCATTTCGGCAACGGAGGCGATGGGAGAACAGTTTCCTTGGCAGCAGTTTTCAAAAGATACGCTCCGTTGTGGGATGGTTTTGTTGTTTTTTGTTTGCGTATGGTTCTTTATTTTATCCTGCTGTGTTCGAATGACTTCCTTATTTGCATTTGTTTTTTGTATATTTTTCTGATTGCTGAGTTTTTTTTTAACTTTGTTTTGCAATAACATCCGCTATAGTCCATGAGAAACAATGAATAAACTGTTTCGATACGGCATTCATTATTAAACCTTTGAAAGGTAATTTGTGAACTTGTGAAAAATGCTGTATTAAAAATACGAGAGTAATTCTTCGATTGATTAACTTTGGCATAACATCCATAGATATCTAGAAGCGGTTTAAAAGCATTTGAAAATTAAAGTTCAAATCATTTGAACATCAAGTAACGATCCGTCCAATTGATAGTGCATAATTTGGAAAACACAACATCATTCTGTGGTTCACCGTAAAACTCCGCATTTTATTCTTACACGCCCATCGCAATGCGGTCAAGGTTACTAGCAGCGTTGTCGTTCGCTTCCTCGCGAAAACGCTATCAAGATTTTGAGTATCCGCCGTTTTTTTCCATTAGTGACGGTCTTTTCTTTTACATCGTGCATGCCAAGGGGTCGTAAGTATTACATTCTTCCTTTTTGAACCACGGTTTTCGTTTAGCATGACGGCACCCGCCAGGGAAAAACGAAAGGAAACAAATACAAAAGAGGAGGTCGCGCGACGCCTGAAGAGAAGCGTGTTTAATAATCAAACAACCTTGAAAATCTAATCATAACAATTCAATCCCAAGGGGAAAATTCCTTTATTTCTATTCACTGCAACATGGTTGCAATTTCCAATTTATCAAGTGCAGTTTTATTTGTCTGTTTGAGAAATCGACCAAACAGTTTCTTCCAATATTGTCCTAATTTGTCTGCCGAAATTACAATACATTTCCTTAATCATACGAAAAAATGCTTTCCAAAAGTTTGCAAACCGTTTACAGGGACATTTTATCGTAGCAGGTTGAACGAGGAACAGACACCGATTCAGTAGAAGATAAATGCTTTTGAATCGATTTTCCCCTCGGGTGCCGGTCAAAGAAGTTGTTCTAGGAAAATGTCGAGATAAAATGAAAGCAACCTCCTCGCTCCCGCTCTCTCTACCTAGCGTTATCTCTCCTCCATGACGACGGTTCGGGTGCGTTCTAATCCGATTATCCGGAAAATCGATGCTAGCGAGATGCGAAGAATATGAGCGACGTAGAAGCGACGGCATTTGGCTGTGAAATTGTTAGATTCGGCTTCGCTTTCAGAAAGTTCAGTGCATGCGAAAAAGAGCAAACGTTGTTTACAAAGGCATGTTTAAACAAGGACAACTCCGCTGTTTATTGTGCATCGGTTTGGCATCTAAATTGTCGACGAGGATTTGGCAAGTCCTTCCTCGGAACAAAGCTGTGCTGAACTTTTGCTTTTTTTTAAAGCTATTTTGTAGAATTCATTCCAAACCAACAAAAGCGAGCAGCTTTGTTGTGGTTATCATGAAAAGGTAAAACATCAAAAGCGTTTGTTGGTACCTTTAAGGATGATGATATTGTATTTGTGGTTAGCGTTATTTATTGCAGTGTAACATTATGAAGAGTAAGATCACCAAGTAATATGAGATCTTAACTTACTCAGCAGTTTTAAGTTTGAGGGTTGCGCAGTGAGGTACATTTAAATATTCTCCTTTCTTTAATTCAAAGTTTAACTTATGGTATTTTTATGACAAAATAAAAATATGTATTGCGAGGTTGAATGTGTTTACGCCCCACCTTTGCTACATAGTAATGGAAGATTCATTTTTCCAATCCTTCTGTGAAATATTCAGTTCTCACGCCTTAAGCATCTGATTCGCAAGACGCCTTTACCTAGGATAAAACGGGCGATGGCAAAAGGCAATGCGAATTAGGAAATTGTGAGGTATTCGCCTTTCGTCGTTTGCTGCCTAACCGATGATCCTTTCGAATGAAACGATAACGATCACGACGAGAAGCTTCGTTACCACCTTTCATCAGCGAGGCGAAATGTAGCAAGAGTCTCACCAAAATGGAAGCAATTAGTGAACCGTTCCATTTCCTTTCATTAGTTTGTGTTCCTTGGCAACAGGAAGCACGGTTTTGATTGCTCTTGAGTGCTTCCCGTCAAGGACTGGATCCCAACGGAAAGAGTGTACAGAAAATGAGACATCGGAATTGTTTTGATGAAGCAAACGTGTAAGAAAATACGAAAACGTGAAAATCATCAACGTTTGTATTGGTTTACGATTGAACAAAATTCAATGAATTGACCTTGAATCTTAAGCAATACTTAGCAAATGATATATGCTATGGCAGAGAAATGTTGTGTTTGAATGCCGCATTTACAGGAAGTCAGATTCAACGGATAAAGTCAGTTCCAATAGTTGCTGTTGAAATATTTCGTTGCGGTAATATGTCAACGGTCCGCACTGCCGGCATCACTGGCCGAGTGTCACTCGTGAGTGACCATAATAGGTTATAAAAGGACGCGACCGCGTCCAAAATGGCCTTTCCCCCGCCAGAAGTAAAGAAATAAAACACTAATTTTGTGATTCTCGGCAAGCCCGAGTATCGACGAAATTGATTTCTTTTTCGTACGTTACATTTGTAACAGTTGCAAATAAACTGATTACACCGTCGTTTAATTAAAAGCAACTCATTTGAATGTTGCCACCGAATTTAATTCATTTTCCTCCTCACCACCCACTCGGACTTTTGTTTAGAATAATTTGTTGAAATTGTTTCCATTATTCTGGGGTACGTCATAAATTTTCTCCCTGCTGCGCCAGCGTTGGCCAACCCAAGGGACCAAAGTAAAGGAAAACAATCACCGCATAAGTGTTGCTTGGTTCAATTAATTATTGTTCTCCAACACGGGACGTGCCTGGCATTCTTGCAAATGGAAATGGAAAATGAAAACCGTTGAAGCTAAAGGGGACAGCCAAAGAGAGATAGCTGGAGCGAGACAGAGGTTCAACCCGATCGCCCGGGTTGATCAACATAATGAACAGTGTGAAAATTCCACCATGGGCCCTTTCCGCTTCAAACACTGGCGCGCAGTATGTCTGGCATACAACCGTGCCGCGAGCTCTTTTTTGTGGTTGAGAATTAGTTTTGGATGTCGGGTAAGCTGCAAGGCGCACCGAAAACGCTTTGAAATGTACTTTCCCTAACAGTCCGTCGGTGAGCGGAATGTTTTAGCCGAGGGAGGGCCTGGTACTGGCTGATGAAAATGAAACACGAGCCAGAAACAGCAGCGCCGTTTCGGTCGTATCGCAACAGTCTATCTAAATTTTGCTCCTCCTCGAGGAAAGCAAAAACTTACTCGCTTTATTAACCGAAGTGGGATCTGTGATCAGCGGACCGAACAAATACTCTTGGAAGGCGAAACAAACCCAGTGGTGTTAGTTAGTGAGACTGTGTCTGGCAACGTTGGGAAAACCTTATTCGCTGCGAATCATAAACTGAATATGGCATTATGAAAAAGGGAAAATGTTTTATGTTGAAGAAATTAATAGAGTTACTTTTTTGTCATAATGCCGCTCCAGTTGAAAAGAATGAATTTTATAACTTGCCGGGATTATAGAAAATTATCATATACTTTAAAATTTTCCAACTCTTGGCTGAGTTGATTATTTAGAATCGCTTATAAAGATGGATATTTAACTTTGAAAGTGGCTAAGGATGCCGTGAAAAATTCTTTATTAAAAAGTGAAGGTTGGGAAAACAAATTGAAACTACAAGCATTCATCAATATCGAGAAAGACTAGCTCGATTACTTCATCGGACTAAAACACTCTCAAACGGCTACGCTACTCGTAGTGACAAGAATGTTCAATACAAGTATCAGGTCGATGTTGGTGCGTGCGTATTATGATCGTCGTTTGTGAAACTTCCCTTCGGGTTCATCCGTTGGAAGTGTCTCTAGTTCACCGTTAAAAATAGCTCAACATCCCGTGTCTGCCACCGGGAGCTTGGGTTGGCTGTATTGCGGCCAATAAGGGAGGGCCAATAATAAAAGTAAGCATGTTGCGACAATGAACCGATATTGCTGAGATCGCGGCAATGTCCTCGACGTTTGCGAATTATGGCTGTTGCACAATATAACGAAAACGGTGAAGCTCGTTCGTTGGATTTCACAACAATTTGTGTAATTCAAATTCACTAGCACCTGCAGTTTGTTGCCAAAAGGTGCGTTGAGTATGAATGAATAGGTCCTCCTTGAATGAGCCATCGAAATCCATCGTCCGTGGCAATGAGTCATTCATTAACAATTTTCGCCTACAGAAGGAAGATTGAATATACTGTTTACTTTCCTTTTTCGCAGCAAAGAGCAGCTTCACACAGTGATATGCTTTAATTTAATTAAAAGTTAATTAATTAAAATCAATTCATTGTGTAAAATTCAACTGTTGTTCGTAATAAAACATTTTAAAACCCTGGCAGAATGTATTAAGTCACAAATTTTATTTTTAACGAGCAAAAAAAACGGTCATGAAAAATATTTTTCCTGTACCATACTCGTCGTAGCTCGTGCACCCAATTCGATGTCAGTGAAAAATCTAGGGTTTCTTGACAAATTTGAATAGGTAGGGCTCGGCTTGGTATCTTCAACTCGACATACTTCCTCGAGCAGAATTCAAATCCTGCGGGAGTAATAAGAGCAGCATAAGCCCCAAGAAGAACTTCCTTCTGTGAATAACCCGTAAGACCGGTGGTGACATGTGAAATGATTTGGCGGTCGTAAATAAATCCTCCGCTAAGAATAGCACTCTCCGGTGGAAACCATACGCCGGGAAAGGATGTCGTTGACGATTATTGAAAAGTGTGTGAAAGAGGGCAGATGAAATCTGTTTTTATTTTTCGCACGCAAAAAAAAAGGAGCTTTTTATGAAAAATGATGTGATGTGATAACTGAATAAGATAAATCTTTGTACAAAGCTGTTGTTTGAAAAAGGATAAATTACACTCTGCATAGAAGATTTTGGTTTTTTAAATAGAATACGTTAGGTTTGGGCATCCTACCATGCCAAATTGATTAAATGGTACCAAGAATACAAAAAAAAAAAACATGTTCAATGCTTCCGCGCCCTCCGTAAAAAGAAGTTCAGTGTACAATTTACACTGATAAATTGTGCAAGTTTTAACTAAAATAAACACTTGCGAAATTTGGTGTTTAGCTTGCCTTCTGTAAACTCTTTTATACCATTTGATTTCAATATTCGTCTGAAAAATGAATTCTTAATGAACACGTGTGTTGGGTAAAATAATTAGCCACAATTTTCTGTTCACTAAAACTTAAAGTCCTATAAAAATCTCTACTTCTACAATGGACTATGATTTCACAAAAAGAGCGTCTAAATTATAGTTTGCTGTTGATATTTTACTTTATTTTTTAATTCAAAATTCATTGGATTTGGTTGTAGATTTTGAAATGATTTCAAGATCGATCACCTATACAGCCAATTCTTGATATTATTTGATTGTATCCAGTTTTTTTTTACGCTGAATTTACTCTGGTAGTAAGCATAACCATTTTGCTGCTTCAGGTACAGAATCCTTTATGTCCATGGTAAACATTAAAATCCATCAAATTTTCAACTTACCTTATCGTAACAAATTTACTGTATGATGTTTTGGCCGCCATTTTTTGGACCACAGCTAATAAATCGCTCGGCAGTCACAAACATACAGCTACTTTCTTTCATGCTCATCTCACAACAACACCGATTTTGAAACATCACCCAACGATTATTCTTTTCTTCATTTAATGCAATTTGACTCTGCTTCTATCGTTTAACTTTCTCTTTTTCTCCAAAAAAACTTTGATCTAGTGGTTCAACAAACACACACACACACACACTCTTGCACAGCCCTGCAATCTGGGTTTCAATAATCTGGGTTTCATTAGGTTTCATCTTTTATATGACGCGAGCACCAATGCCATTTGTTGTTTAAGAAGTTGCGAGGAGCAATCGAGTTTTCTTCGACCCCCATTGCCTTCCGTGTAGGTTCACTCTACCATAATGGATTTGCACTGTTCACAGTATGCAACACACGCACCTTTCTAATTGGAAAACAAACACCTGCACTCCTGCAAGCGCACGTGCTGAGTATTACGGCATCAAAATAGCATCCGGCATTGGGAGCCGGAAAACACACAAACACACATTAACGTGCGCGCGCGTGCATACGGGTGGCAGGGAAAATACAACGTGAGCGAGCGCTCTCATCCCATCCGGTTTTTTTTTTGGTCGTGCGAGAGCGGTACGATCTGCGCGCGCACATTCAACACATCGCTCTTCAGCAGAATCACCAGAGCATCCAAGTACACACTTTCCCGTCGGCTTCAATGCCAACTTTGACCCGGCTTGTGACTGGGCAACGCCGGGTTAGCCGAAGTCGGCCGTTTCGGATGGTTCTGGTTGCACTGTTGCTGTTGCTGTTGCTGTCGCTGTTGCTGTAGCTGCTGTAAGGTGACCGTACACTGTACGCCCTGCCAAACAGGGGATCGGGCGAGAAGCACGAACAAGAACAGAAGCAGAAAACCGCTCGACGATCGGCCGACCAGTCGCGCTGTCGGGTGGCTGAGGTATTTTAAAAATAAAACTTTTCACTAGCCACTTTTTCGTCGGTCACTTCTTCGCCGGGCAACATTACTTCACTTCGCACAGAAATTGGCTGTTGGAATTTTTTTTAATTTTCCCTGGGATAGAAAAGCAGGATCTATTCGCCTCGGGATTGGTTTAATTATATCCACCTCTCCGGTGGCTTAAGGATTTAATGCACGTTTGATGGATTTTTCAATGGCTAGTAGCTGGTGGAATGGAATCGGTTTGTCGGTTATCTAATGCGAGACACTGTTAATCCTTGAAGACTTGAAGAATTCACGGTGCTGCTCCGGTCTCGGCCACCATGGATGAGCTCACAAATCAACCTCAAATATGGCGCTAGATACGGCTCCTGGACACTGGAGCACCCCCTTCCCTCACGACACGAAGAAAACGCACAAAACCGTTACGAAAGCGGGCAAAAACCGTAATCCACGGATCGGTTTTCGCAGCAGTGATTTCCCCCTCCCCGGGGGTTAGGTACGACCTGTGCCACACATCAGCTCCCAAACCGACAATTTTTACACACGGTGCCTCGGCACACGGACACGGGCGGAGAGAAACTCGATGTTCACTCTTCCACGGCTCGACTACGAATGGGTGCGTTCGTTGGGGTCGATATTTTAAGATCGGCCGCGAACCAGGACGCACGGACCGGTCGACCCGTCCGACGGGCAGGGCGGACTACAAAAATATCACCCAGCAACGGCCCCCGGGGGATACGCGCTGCAATGATGTGTACTGTCTGTCTCTGTGTGTTTCTTCGGTGCGCTGAAATGGTCGCCTGTCTGATTTCAAGTCGCTGGCGAAACGAACTCTTTTTTTTTAGTACTTCTCACAACAACCTGGCCGGTTTTCGTTGTGCAAATTGGCTGCGATGAAAATGTGCCGTTGTCGTATCGAATTCTTCTCGATTCCTTTTGCCAGCATCCTTCAACAATGTATCTCATTTACGGTGCTTTAGCGAAGGGGAGAATTCCTTTGGTTATTTGTCACGGAACTTGTCACGGAACTCAACAAAGTGGTAATTTGTAAAATCTCTTGCATAGGTACATTTTTCGAACGTAAACGGAATAGCGTTAAACAAACAAAGGCTTCTTGTACTCTTTCATTAAGGGTCGTTCAAAAAGTTTCTCCATGCTTTTGATTTAAATAGCAAAGTCCAGTACATCAGTGCATCTGCGCTAAACACTTTCCGGAAGCAACATTTCTTCAACACATTATTTTGAGAAAAGCGATCTTTCCCCGTCACTTGAAAGCGCACCCCCGGCTTAGTTTTAATACGATGACAGTGGGAAGTGAATTTTCAACAATATTTTTGTGTGCTCCCACTCGCCTTTCTGCCGAATTTCCTGGGGGAGCAATCACATCCACCTTTCCGGCACCACCGACTTTGACTCAACAAGATTCGTGAGCTAATTTTATTTATGCGCACGGAAATATTCACGCACAAACACGCACACATAAGTCGCCAGGGGAACGCGCGAAATCCGCAGAACGCGAAGAGCGAAATGTAAAGAACGGTAATGGCCGTGCGAAAAGGATATTCTTCGACGTTTTTTTTTTCTTTCCAGGATATGCGCATACAACCGGGCACATGAGGTACACACTCTGGTCAGTAACAGGAAGCAACAGGAAGTGAATAATATTCAACGAATGTTATGCATAAATTGTAGACTTCATCAGACAAATCCGGTAGCAAATCCGCAATTTTTATCCGTTTCCAATTGTAGTAATACGTTAAAAAAAATTGCCAGCAAAATCAACATGCACGCACACAAACAAAGGTTGCACTTTTCTGATGAAATTGCACACAACGCTGCAACGCCGAAGGAGGAAGAGATTCAAGTTGGTTGAATAATTTATTGTCCGCGTTACGGTAGACCGAAGGGCAAGAAGGGCTATCATACCGTTCCACTGAACGCACAACAAACGCTCCCGCCTTGGCAGGGAGCAAACTTGGCAGAAAACCGGCACACCCTTCGTTCACGACGTTTCGACCTCGACTGAGGCAGCAACTTTCAATTCTCGTGAGATCCAAGCTTCGTGCGTGCAGATTGCGGCATCGGTGAGAGCAGGGTTGTGCTACACCCTGGGAAAGGTAACGGTTTTCATTTTGTTTTATAAAGAGTACAATTGTGTTAATTTATAACTTCCATTCAGCATGGAAGCAGTAACCAAAGACTTACTACAAAACTGCCATTTTGCGGGCTTCCATTTAACGTTTCATTTAAATAGTTGTTCAATTCTTTCTTGCCATGGTTGTCATGATTCATGGGAAAAGATTGGCATTGCTTTCACCACTACATTTCAAGCGTACCAGGGTTGTGTGGCGTGTCGGCATCCGAGGGTCGGCCTGTTCGGTAATGTTCGGGCTGCCTGGTCGCGTTTCGTTACTGCAGAGTTCGACCATAACAAATGCCTGTAGCACCCCAGCACCTGCTTGTATCGTGCCACGCTCCGAAACAGCTGGGTTGCGGTTAGGTTGACAGCATGCGCAACAGCTTCCGCTATTTGCTGTGTGCCGGAGAGCCGGCAGGCGAACTCACCAATACGTACGTCGAACACGCAAATGCCTTGCACCAGGCAGAGGTGGCTTTTGGTTTCTTCTTGAGTAGCTGTATTGATGGAAACGCACGACATACCCCCTTGTTCCTCCCAACCATGTTAGTTTTTAATACATGCCAGTCTGAAAAGTATGAAAAGATTGCGTTGGAGTAGCCACGTTTGCAATGGTGTTGGTTGCGCTTTAGATGCTTGTCTATGTGCGGAAGTAATGTTGGTTGGAAACGAAGTTTTCATTGGCATGGTTGTTGACAGAGGGTTGAACTAAACTTTCCTTGTACAGGCTATCGATCAGCTGTTTATTTAGAAGGTATGCTAATTTATTTTTAATACAAACGCGTGCGTTGCGCGATAACGACTTACGAATTGTGTGGATACGGTGTCGTTTGGTTTTGTAGTATGTCTGTAAACGCAAGTTGCACATATTTATGATTTAAAATTACAAATTTCACCTTTAATATTATTAAAATGAGTTTGAATTAAAAAAAAGCCGATGTTAACGTTAACGAATTAAAATGCACGAGGAACTAAAACAATGTAAAATACCGGGCGTCTCCATGTTAAACTGGGTTAGTTTTAAATAATTTCTAGGAACCCAAAATTTTACAACAAACGGTTTTTGGTGTGAATCTTATTTTATTTTCTGCCCTTTGGCCACATAAACTAAAGAGATAAATTTTTTTTATCATGAAGCACCAGGCGCCTCCATGGCAGAATGAGGTTGGTACAAGTAAAATGAGACGAGCGAACTGAAGGTGGATGTGTTGTGTTAGCCGTTAATTTTCAAATTGTTGAGTGTGTTAACCCTACTATAAAAAATCAAGTGTTGTATATGCTGATACGGTGTTTTTCAACGTAAGAAAACCCGCATATTGTTTGGGTCCGTTTACCTTAATTTGAGCTGAAATATAAATGATAACTTTGTCGCAGCAATTGCATGATCATTATAAGGTCATATTATGTTACGTTTTTTTCTAGATTATTTATACTTATTTTTAACTTGAATTGACCGTATAAAAAGTTAACAGTGTTACGAATGTGTCTACGCCCTCTGCAACCGTTGCTTATAATTTATGTTTTAGATTTATTGCTTTATTTCTTAAAAAGGTCTTTTCTGAGATCCAAAGTAAGTGACGAGCAGGTCATAGAAACTAATCTCGCAAAAAAAAAATAGCAAAAAATAGAAACTAATCTCGCTTTTAAGATAAAACATTTGAGCGTCTATTTATACTTACCTCCTCTATAATGGCTTTATGTGTCGACTAATTCACGATGGTAAACTAATTCACGATGGCGTTGATAGAACCAAAAAATGTCTGAGGTTCGTGTAATTCCTCTTCGGCCTGACTGTCGATGATGCGACATGGGCGGGGCAGCAATCGTAAACGTTATAAAGCAACTTTTTATCTTTAATTAAAATTCCATGCAAAAATCCTTTCATGGAGGAGGAGAGGTTCATGTGAAATGTTAGTCAGAAGCTCCCCGAAAACTTATGGTTACACTTCAAAATAACAGTTTTTCCAGATGATACAAACATATAAAACCTGGCCTGACCTGGCTGTCAGGCGAAGAAACGCCCAAGTACTCTTCACCGCAGGGTTACTACAAGGGTCAATTGACGCACCAAGACTTTTAGAGCAGCTGAACATTCTCATTCCTAGACACGTGTCCAGACATAGAGAATTCCTGGCAATTTCCAGAAGTAATACGCAATATGGACATCATGCCCCTTTAATAACCATGTCACGCCAGTTCAACAGGTTGTTCACACACTTTGACTTTAGCTTAACCAACTCTGCGTTTAGGGAGCGTTTGCGTTTTGCCCCTTGAATCGTTCTGTATCTGTGTTATTATTAAAAATCTGTTAAGTGCGCTATGTGATTGTTATGATTGTTTGTAAACCGCCTTGTTAAGCCATGTATGGCAGACTTGGATTAATAAAATAAACAAATAAACAAATAAACAAATATAAAAGTGAAGGCACCTGAAATCACAGTGCCACGAACTTTCTTGTATTCCTAATAGATGTTGGATTTATAGCATGTATGTATTATTCCTACTCAGATTTAATTCAAAGGAATCATTTAAGCGAAATATTTATATTGCATCTTAATTTACACAATAACCAACCTAACGATTCCTAGGAGCTGCTTGACTGTGTGTTTGGTCGAAAAGAAACAGCTCGTTTATCAGATAACGGGCGTGTTTGGGTACAGTTTACGAACGCACACTTCAACACTAGTAGCAACCAGTTGTTAAAATGGCTTTAAAAACAATGTAATTCTATCAATGTGGCGTTAATGTGGCTTGCCATGTCTTCGTGAAAAAGGAAACAAAATAACAAATGTATTGAACTTGAAGCAGCGTGCTTGCAAACAATTCAAATCCAACTGCCCTTCCAAACATCTCTGGTGGTTCTTGATTACAAGTTACATTTTGTTGAACACAAAACATTTTAAACATATTTTTCGGTATTTTAGTATATGTCATCGTCTCCCATATGGTCTAGTGGCTAGGATATCTGGCTTTCACCCAGAAGGCCCGGGTTCGATTCCCGGTATGGGAAAATCTCTATAGAGGTTTTTTTGGCCTTTTTGGATTATTTAAGCAAATGTTGGATAAATTTGTCAAAGTTTTGTTTAAATTGAATCAACATGTCGTAAGTTAAATAAAAGTTTAGGAAACCATAATTTTTTTTTCTGCTTTGGTAACATTGATTTAACATAGAATTTTTCTTCAACCGCTCGATGTTTCTTTCAATACATTGTAAAACTATATTTGTATAGTGTCGTTTATCTATCTACTGTTTTTATTTACACATACAGATACGGTAAAAGAAGTTTGCATGGTTTGTAATGTTATTTGCTTCGTTTGATTGATTTAAAATGCTAAGCTGATGAACAATCCATCAATAACACCTGCTGCACAAATACAATGGATGTGTGTTGCACTTATGAGATCATACGATAGAGGTATGAAAAATATGTTAGAACATCGGAAAAGCATGTTTTGCGCTCTGTATATAATACGTTTTAAAAAAGGGAATTGAAGTAAGGGTACAAAATCCTACACTTTCCGCAGAAAAATGTTCGGCCGAGGTTTGCGATTCAATTTGGCAGTGTGAAAGTTGACTGTTCGTATGATCAGCCATTAACTCTACCAGGACTGTTTAAACGAAATTAAGGATGCATAACTACGGTGGAAGGTATGTGGAAAGGAGCTAGCAGATGTCATTTCTATTAAATTCGATGAAATGTTCCAATATTTCAAAATTGGTTCCTCTTTGCCTGTTAACTTCTACGACCGCATTATAACTCTCTTTGGCCATCAGTTACTCGTTACTCTTAAAAAGATAGTTGTTTCATAAATGTACACTTCTTTTCGCAGGGCGTTGGGTAAGAATATCTTTTCTGACTGGAGCCATCTTGACGAATTTGAGGTATTGTTTAGATGGTTCCAACGCCTAGAGTGATAAAAATTATTGCAAGTTTTGGTAAAACTAAGTTACAAACATAATAGTTGCTTAATAAATTCGATTTCGAATTATTGTCTATTCGGCTACGCTTAACTGAGAACGTCTATAAACTATGTGCTTCTAAGTGTGTTGATAGCTGATATCAGACAGACAAACGACTTAATGCATCGTTTAAGAGCATCAGTTTCTTCAGCAATACGATGCATCGTTTAATTGACTATTTTGCTTTTTTGTTCATACAAAATATGCATCATTCTCTGGGATGCAAATAATCTTTCTTCGTTCCTGAATGAAAATACACCTACAAAAGAGTTAAGTACCCCGTCGATACCACTTCCGCTAGTATGCATTTAATTATATGTAAATTAAAATAATTATAGTTTGCATACTTTGTCAGTTTGGTCGTGCTTTAGTTGAGAAGAGTTGGTTTTCCGGAACATATTAAACACGTTTTTAAAACTTAGGTGTTCTCAATGATAATAGTTTGATATGTAAATTAAATCCTCCCATTATTCAATTCAACCAAACTTATTCAAAAAAAGCAATGTATAATGCTTCATTAAAATTAAAATAAATTTAATCAAGAAACAGTAAATAAAAAATCTTTACATTTTTAAGCTTTGTATCCTGTTTCTATTTTTCATCGTTAAGTATTTGAGTTGGGATTTTTTGTGTTTTTGTTTTAATTACTGTGTTTAAAAATGTCCCAAGCAATTCAGCATCGTAATTTATTCATACCCAATGTTATATTTAAACTAAAAAAAATTAGAAAAATTCAACAAACAGGCCGCTTTATGGTTGACAGATAAACAAAATTCATTGACGTAGCTTTAGTGACATTTCATTGGCATTTCGAAAACACAATATTGAATATTATGTTGTTTGTCCTCTGCGTGGCTTACGATTAAGTGAGCTTTACAAACAACTATCCTCGTCGAGGGTACACTACACAAGATGACCGTCGGCGTCGGTGTACCCGAGGGACACATTGTACGACGCCAGACTCGAGCTGCTCGGTGGTTCGTACGCTCCCAGCAGCAAACCGTTCCCCAAACTGGAGCCATTATTGACAGAGAAGCTCGAGGCGTTGTCGTGCGGCGCCGTGACTAGGAGCCCACTCGGTCCGCCGTGGTATTGATCAAGCTGCTGTTGTTGTTGTTGTTGTTGATAAACAAGTAAGGGACTCTGCCCGGGAAAGGCTACTTGCTGCTGGTGTTGAGGATGATGGTGCTGAGTTGGGAGAATGGCAAACGAGAGACTTGTGCCACTGGCGGAACTGTTGCTGCGCTTGGGATCCTTCAGAATTCCCTGGGGTTGTTTCGGCTTAGACTGGACGGCCTGCGAGATGCTGCCGCTCAGATTTCCGGACGGATTCGAAGACGCCAGGCTGCCAGCATCGTGTGGGAGCCCGTGCACGTGAGTCCTGTGCTGCGTGTGATGCGTTACGTCCGGCGGTGGAACCATCGTTCGTGCGACTCGGCGTAACGTTTCGGAGGCGGATTCCGCGTGCGGCAAGGACGGAATGATTGGCAGTGGTGGCGTTGCGAGCTCAACCCCAGGATAATCCTGAAAAGCATGGGAATGAAAGCGTGAGCGTCTTGCATGCATGCGTTTTCCCACGATTGGAGCTTTCGAATAGGGGGGAAAGCTCGCACGAGGGTAACGGCTTTCCACATGATAGCTTCGCTCACCATCGGGGGATAAGAAAGGTATCGCTCGCTGTTCATGTTGTAGTACGACCCGTCGAAGGGTGGCCCCGGGGACGGTGCCGTAACGTAGCTTGGTTTTCCGAGCAGTTGGTCGTCGCGGCTGCGCTGCTCGAATCCTTGCACCGCGGGGTTGTGTCTTGGGTGTGGCAGTGTTCGTGTATGAGCTAAACGAAACGATGTGAAAAGGTTTGGTGAAATGTTTCGACCTGGGTCATGAAATGTTTCCTACCAGTGATGGAGGAAATATATCAATTGATCAAAGATATTTGAGGTAGGCTCTACTTGAAACAGGATGGAATTAAAATAATACATTTTTCGTTTAAACTAACTCAATAATACATGAATTTACACACTTTACTATAGATAATGAAAGGGATTTAAAACTATTTTATCATTTTAGAATACAAAATCAAAAAGCAAAAGGAAATACTGTTGATTCTGAGTTCATAAGCGGATGTGTTACAAGACATGCATTTGTTTTACAACACAGTAGCACCAATCATTTCACATACCATGCCCGCCGTCAACATTGCTGATGTAGTGTGGCAGTGTTCCATCCTGCTGATATCTCGGTGGTGGCAGATCGCCTCCATCGACCAAATAAGTAGAGGCTGCCTTTTTGCGCGTCTCGTCCTGTGAGTTTGTTAAGGAGGAAGAATGTAAAAAGTGATGTTCGATGATCGATGTCGCTGCGAAAACGTACCATGAAATCCGGTTGGCTACCGTCGTTTGAATAGGCGTCACTCTTCTCCGAAACACTGGACAGCGTTTCACCGGTGACGGTATCGTTGTACGAGCTGGGTGCGTACATTTCAATCGTCGCCGCCTTGCTGCTGGGATTGGACGAATCTGTGACAAAGCCCGAAAGTGACGAACATTAATAACAAGCGATTGTGTGTCGGTCGGATCCGCAGGCTGGTTTCCGGTTAATTTCCCATTTACCGAATCACTGCTGCGGCCAGCGAGTGATTGGGTAACTACCCAGTTTGGACCGAATGCGTTTGGGGTGGCTAGGACATTAAGTGTCTTGGTTCATTCTCATCCGCCGAATCATAAATCAATCCAACCGATTCCCCATTCATCGATGCCATTTTATGGATTGTGGGGCAAATGTCTATGGCGTGCCGATCCATACTAAAAGATTGCAATGGTCGAACGGGGTGCAAAAACAAAACAAAAAAACGTCGCAGACACGTGATTATGTTGCATTCTTTGCGGCACCGCACAAATTAGCCTAGGTGGCCGGTGATTTGGGTATTGTTTTACGCTGATGACATCGGCGATGAGAAGCTATAATCATGATTGATGGTACTGCTGACACCTGCGGTCGCAAGGCATTGTTTCGGCATTTCCGGCCGAGACCGAAGGTATTCGGATTACACGCATTCCGCGGAGGGCTACGGCTGCTTCCCTGACTGCAGATGCCTGATCTGTGGTTTGATTGCTAGGATTAGCAAATAAGATAATCGGCATGTGATGAATTATTACACCGCAGCTTATTTATGTTTCGATCAGTTGGTTTTAAGAGCGATTTTTCAATGCGATTTGGTGTAAGGTGACAAAAATCTGTTATCAGTTTCTAGGGAGGATTGTGCATAGCTCGAATAAATAAATTCATAATGTCCGCTTAGTAATTATGATCATAAAATCCCTCCAATTTCATACATTAAATTATCTAAATCATATTCAAAAAAGTTAAATCCATTAAAAGAAGACAAACAGTCGATTTTCGCGTTACTTTAGGCTCATTTTAAGGGCTTTTCAAACCTACAGCTCTTCAGTTCTTTGAAAATAATCGATAAGCGAATCGAATAAAACAACGAATCGAACAAGAAGTGAACGAATTTTTCCGAAACAAATGCTTTTCTAAAAGATGATGATGCGAAGTAAAATCTGCCGCCGGTACCATTTTAAGCTGATGTTAGAAAACATTCGTTTGATGTATTGTCGAGCTGATTGGCAGTGAGTGAAGGTAAAAGGGGGGGAAAAAGAAGTTCGCCCGGTCCATTTACGTCGCGAGTTTCGCTGCACGGGAATAGAAAACACGAAGAGGAAAAAAGATGAGTAAGTTTACCTTTTGCCCGCTTTTTCATGATAAACCACGCCACCAGCCCGGCGTTCACGATCAGCAAACATAGGCCGGCGAGTGCGATGCAGAATATCACGAAACTGGGCAGTTCCGCCTTTTCGCTCAGCTCGGGCGGTACCGTCGCTTCCGATCCTGCGAGAGTTGGAATATGTTTTTCCATGTGCGTTTTTTTTGTTGGTTTTTTGCGCGCGTGAATTTTTCCACCCCCCGAAAGAACCAACGAAATGGTTTGGTGAGATTTTCGTTTTGGTTTTTTTTTGTTGGGTTTTTTTTAGTTCAACAAACGTTGCGATGCGTTTGGCATTCGGAAGAATATGGTGTTGAGTTTGCCGATGCGTAAATGTCCGGACGTCCGTGCGATGTCCACGCGTTCGAGTGGCGTTGCAGAAAGGACCGTGTGTTTTATCGTCGAGTCGGGAACGCCGCCGAGCAGAGTCAGCAAATGAAACGAAACAGAAATAAATGCAAACGGAAAGTAAAGTTAAACAAAGCTAAACGAATATTCAAACGAAAACCGGAGGAAAAAGTGAGTGGCGCTCGGGAGGCATGAGGTAACCAAGAGGATTTGTGTTTGTTACGACCGTCGGGCAAAGTTGGAATATTTCGTCAAAAGTTCAGTCACCAGCAGAAAGTAGCTGTCAACGCAAAACAGCGAACGAGCAAGACTTCACCGATAGTAAAATACACTAGTTGGACAAAATGAAAAGACGAATTAGCTAACAGATATTTCTAGGCTAGTTCTTTAGTTTATTCAGTTGACTGTCTTTTATTTTGCCTGTTTTTTTTTTTAATTTTGAACTTGCTTACACTTTTCACGCTTTTCTGGGAGATGGTAAGTTTGAATGTTGAATAGAAAGAAGGAACGCTCGTTGAAGTCCCAGTGAACTTTAGAAAATTAAGTAACAACAAGTTTGCTAAACATAAAATTCCCAGTGTCGAAACTCTTGAACTCACTCAAACAAACTGTTGACGTGAAAAGTGAAATGAATTAAGAAAAAAAGAAAGATAATTCAGTTGAGAAAATGATTTTCGTCCGTCTCCTTTACGTTTCCCTGACGCTTGAAGTTTCATCACAACAGGTTGTACTTGTGTCCAACTTGTGGAACCCCCGTCGGAAAGGATAAGCGAAAGCTGAACCCAAGAAAGCGAAGATATTAAAAAATAATTAACAACAAAGCCACCCAGGGCGATCCTGCCGCGAGTGGAGGGTGGAGGCTGGCGGGTGGCGCAGACGGGCGACGATTTTAACGACGATCCGATGGACGATGAACGGTCAACCAACAGGACTGCTTCCGCCCTTCACCGCAGGCAGGGGGAGAAGCCGATGGAACTTAACCAAGACACTCCTAGCGGACCTTCCTCGCCCGACCGCAACCGGGAAACGATGGGAAATTCCTGGGCCGACACAGGGAGAAGGTAGGAGGAACCAAAAGAAAGAAAAAGAACTTGTGTGTGTGCCCAAAGAAAACTCCCCTGAAGGGGAAGGAACACCGGAAACGAGCCGCAGGTCGGTGGGTAAGCACTAACCGTTACCATTACCACTACCACGGCGATGCTGCTTGTGGCCACCGCAAGCACGAAGCGGTCCGGCACGAGCCAGCCGAGGACTTCCGTCCGGGCTGCTGCCGCCGCTGCTGCCGATGCGCCAATGGAGACAGAACGCGAGCAGAAGGATGTTGAGCAGCACCAGGCAGATGCCGGCTGCGACGCCGATGCCGAGCAGCAGTAAACCGGAAGCGCCGATCGATGAGGAAGACGCCAGAAGGGAGGAGAACTCTAGCGGCGCCTTGCTGCCGCCCTGCACCGTCGATGCCGCCCCCGTCGACGCCGGATGTGCGGGAAGGTCTGCTCGAAGATATTTAAGGACACAATTTAGGCCATTCGGGTGTGCGAGCGTACGTGTGTTCAATGGAGAGAAAGCAAGCAACGAAGAAATAAAGCCAGAAAGGGGGTGAGGGGGCGAGGGAGGTGGGATGGAGGGTTTAGTAAAAGAGGCGGTGGAAATGAACAGGAAAGGTCCGCTTTATCGCCGGATAGTGAGTGAGTAAACCGTCATCCGCGCGGTAAACGGATTTGTATTGTTTCAAAAGGACGAACGAGGCCAGCGGGAAAGGAAAATAAGAAATCTTCACCCGTCCAACGTGATTTAAGCATTGGAAGGAGGGGTGGGGATAGGTGGAGCATTGGGAAGCTGAGACCTAGGATGGGATAGACTAGGATTAATTCCAGTTTTAATTAAAAACCGTTGTAATTTGTGTGAAAGCGCTAGCTTCGGAAAGTCGGACGAGTTCCTTTGCCTACTCGCTTCGTCCTAGATCTTTATGTGCAGCGGTGTGTGTGTATGTGTGTAGGAGTGTTGATATTCCATCGCTCAAAATTGGGCCTCGCCTGACGATGGTCAGCAAAATCGCACACCGCCCATTGCTGCCGGTTTTTGTTGAACCTTTTTGTGGAACTGAAACTGATTTCTCGTTAAATGGAGCCGGCTTTAATTTACCTCTGGTATTTGCGCGGGTCAGATCGGGCAGGTAGTTGCTCGCACCGAGCACGTTGGCGGCCATCACCGAGAACAGGTAGTGCGTGTTGCTGCGCAGCCCGGTCAGCGTGAGCTGGTGTGCGTTCGGCGGACTGTCCTCGTAGCGGTAGCGCTCGCTCGATGCCTCCCGGTACCGGACGCGGTAGTTCGCCCGGTGTCCACCGTCGAAGCCGGGCGTCCAGCCGAGGGTGACGCTGTCGTGCGTGACGTTCAGCACCGTCAGTGCGGTTGGCGGTTCCGGGGCGGACTTGACGTCCAGCCGACCGACGCCGCTGCCGATGCCGAGCTCGTTCTCCGCCCGGCACTCGTACTCGCCGTAGTCGGCCGTTCCGACGCGCTCGATCAGCAGGACGGACTCGTGCGTCAGTGCGTCGAGCTGGCGCTCGGTGACGTAGTACTTGGAGGTTTCGTTCGCGTGCAGCTCCTGGCCGGAGCGGATCCAGCGGAAGGTGGGTGTTGGAGCGGCCTGGGCGCGACACGGAAGTTGGGCTCGTTCGCCGGTTCCGGCAGCCGCGCGCAGCATCGCCGGGGATTTGTCGATCTCGGGTGCAACTGCAAGTGGGAGGGCGGATTGAGTAAGTTTGTTTGAAAATCCTAATGGATTCGGCTGCCAAAAATGTCAATTTATAAAAAAGAGGATGCTGGACTGCGTTCTTGTCAGATTTTCGTGTGCGATTTGCAGGTAAACATGTCAATAAACGGTATGTAATTTTTTAACTCCTTTGACATTTTCGGAGGCTATTCTCAACGGCTTAAAAGGAACATCTGTTTTGAAATGATCGGCGTTTCGTCTGTGCCGTGAAAAATGGATCAAAGAATTTACCTCTATTTTTTTTCCACGATAATATACTAACGTGCCGCGATGTATGGACCTGTTGGGACACATTTCATTTTTTGTAAGTTGGTCTAAGCTGTCGATTCCACAATTTTAACACAAACTATGCGTCGAAAAGTGTGTTATCCATTTTTTGTTTGTGAACCGTGTATTACAAAACCATTAAACCATGTTTCATGAATATGTTGTAACATTCATACTTCTACATGAAACCATGAGGGTATTGACGTGCTGAAACAAACTATGCCCATCACCTTGAATGGCAGCAAAATGTTTTCTGAACATGCTAATGCAACACGTTAGCATCGATTGACCCTATTCAAAGCCGCTTGAGGCATTTTTAAACATTTGTGTGTATTAATTGCAGACGATCAATGTTTTACAGCATGAACATGTAATGGGTATTTTTTCATACTATACTAAAACGCGTAGTACTTTTCCTACTACTTAAATCTCCAATGGCGCTAAACGTTTAACACGGTTTAAAGACACATTTACCTTTAGAGCAAGTTCTGTAACGAAAAAGTTCAGGCTAATTTTCCATTGACTTTCGCCCGTTCCATTCACCTATCAGTCCCGCGGAGCACAAGAAATGGAATGCGACGGCGAGCAGAAACGAACGGATCGATCGGAAGCTTTCCTGCAGATACCTACATTTGACAATCAACAGCACGTCGAGGCTGGCCGGACCCGCTACACGATTATCGGCGATGCACCGGAAATTTCCCACATCCTCCCGCCGGGCGTCCCGCAGCACCAGCTGGCTGGTACCGTTCGCGTAGGCCGTTGACGTTTTCGCCGCCAGATCGTAACCAGCGCGTTCCCAGTGCACGTGTTCCGGCGTTAATGGTTTTCCTGTGGAAAACGGGAAGAAACGGGGTGAATAAAAAGCATCTTAGACCTGCACACCATCGCGAAACGACACTGCTACGTAATATACCCCGACAGGTAGGACGGTCATAAAAAGGAACATCCACCCGCCAGGGCTTAAGTGTGTTTTCGTTGTTTGTTTTCAGGCTCGGGTGAACGCTATAGCGTGCTTTTTTGACGGCTTTTTTTTAAATGGTTATGGCTAACCAACCACAAGTGCACGTTGGGACCGCTGCCGCGGACATTTAAACCCGGCATGCCCCATATGACAGGGCGAATGTTTGCGTTTACCATTTGCGCTAGGAAATGTTTTGTTTGCCGGTTGGGAGTGTTTTCGACGGCCGTCGGTTTCTTTTTCTTTTTTTTTCGCCAACATACAGAGCACGAAGCTGGAATTTGAGTTATCCGTGTAGGCAATTCCCGATCTTGCATGCACATCTTTTGGGATTGGAGAGAACCAAAAAAAAAAAGCTATCGTTCTTCTGCAGCGACCAGAACATTACTACGCATTCCAGCTCTTCGGTGCACAGGTTGTAGTGAGGCTAGCAACGAACAACGGCCGTGGGAAGTGTTGTGAAGAAGTAAAAAGGTTTTTTTTTTGCACGTCGGTCCACTGTACGTTTGAGTTCCTGTAAAAACCTGTCGACCCGGACCTGGTTAGCCGCACTAGCATGTCATATCTTGCCGGGGCGCCATCGTATGGGTACCGAATGAAACGAAAATAGACGACGGTGCGAATGCAAATGGGTTCAGGGTACGACTGCGAGATGAGGATAACAAAAAAAAAACAAAAAACGAGAAAATGAAAGTGCACTTCGCCAAATCGCGCAGTCCGAGCCAAACGGAGCAGTGTTGCGAACGCCGTACGTCGCGACCAGAGTGGAAAGTCGAGTCTGCCTCTGACCTGATAGCTAATACACACACGCACCCAATCCGGACACAGGAAAACGGAAACAAACAAAAAAAATCTGCTGATTTCAGCGTTGCATGCCATTCTGCGGAATTGTGCTTCTCAATATGGCAGCCATATTGGTCCGGGAAATGGGTTCACCGTGCCCTGACTGGATTTCCCTACGAGCGTGCTCGTCCATCGGAAAAAAGGGTTCATCAACCTCACGGTAAGGTGCAGGATTTGTTGAGGGTAAAAATGGAAAACGGCTAGCAATCTCAAGCTGCACGAAATGAACCTTTCGTACGAGATGGTTGAACTCAAATGAAGCTGGATGTATGTCCATTAGATTGTGCATTTCGTGTGAAATGGGGCCCGATATGGATCAGACCAGGAACATGCGAGTAAAAAATTAAGCTATGACGAAAAATATTGCGAGATGAAAGGCCAAGAACTCATAGATTCATTTCTGCTTTGGTTTATTGTACTCAACATTGGCATGGTAGCACTAAACGAGCTTTCTTCATCACACAGTTTATTCAATTGTTTCTATTACCTGCCAGCCCTTGCAGTACTGCAAGAAGCAATGCAATTTGCTACGAATCAACTTCGATTATAGTCAGTCTGCACAACTCCATGGCAAAAAAGCACAACGGGGTGTTTCCATCCGATTGATCATAAGAGCAATCTGTGGGTGTATCGAGTAAGCAATCGAAAGCAATATATCCCATCATACTGTTACCACCCGATGTGGCAGTGCTAACGCGGCACCGCCGGCTCCAAAAGACGAACGGAAGCAAATCCGAAACCGAACGACTGGGAGCTCCCATATTTACTTACCGTCAACGGTGCAGTTTAGTACTGCATCCTCGCCGGGATTTACGATAACGTTCTCGGAGGCGGATTTTATCGTCGCAGCATCTGTGGATGGGAAGTAAAGATGAGGCATACAGTCCTAGATAAAGGAAGCGGAACCATGTAGTACAAATACTGAACAAAAACGCAAACTTTTGCACATTTTTGTTTCCAGAAGATTTAGGTGGGAGAATAAAGAGGTTTGAATGTGATCATAACAAGTAGCGCCTTTTTTAACAGTTGTCAGAATATAAGTTGAATCGTCTTTTACGTGATCGATAATATTGTCCATTGATACCTCTACACATGGTCTCTTTATTATAAAACATCAATCAAGTTGTTTTGTTTTCGAGTGTCCTAGTCGGTAGCTTTGAGAGGAGATGAAAATAAGTGATACCCTGTTTAGTCGAGAAACTCAAAATATATTTTAGTTCCAGATAAAAATCAGGTAAAAAAACCTTTGTTCCACAATTATTTTCAGCGATTGGTGTGCCATTGAACGGTCGTTCTACAAATCGTGTTAAAACTAATCAATCGTTCCCTAAACTACCATAAGCAGCGATCAGTACAATAAAAGTAGGTGGAAGATAAATTCTTTCCTTCGTTCGCTTTTGAAGGCGAGAGAGCGAATTTCTTGCTTCATTGCCAGAGGACAAACTTTTCCCCGAAACTTTTTAAAAGTGATCGCGTCGATGCTGCTCAGAACGCTTACGTTGTTGAAGCAGCACTGTATGTAGGTTTGGGCAAAGGGAAGTGATGCATGTGTCCGGGAAACGGTCTGGCTTCCCTTTGACTTCTTTTAGTTTAGTTCCCATCACTCGCTGCCATGTGGATAGTAGAGTGTAAGACGAAATTCTATCCTCGCCGAACAAATAGCACGCATGGGGCGCTGCAATGAGATTCGTTTGTTCATCCGTTTGTCTTCGGTTATTTAGGTATCACGCTCAAGGCCAAGGACGGGCAGAGGCTACGGAGTTGGAAACTAAACCACGACTCCCAACAGGAAGGATGTATTATGTTTCCCCGGCAACGAAAAAAAAAAACAAATAAAAACCCTCGTAATCAGCCAGAAGGTGCATCGTCTGATTACGTCGATCCGCCAGCGATTGAAAACTTTCCCGTGTGGTGCAATGTACGCAGCATTTTCCTTGTCTCCACTGTGCTCATGTCCCGGGAAAACTCTGCTCAAAAGTGTACAACAGTGAACTTAGTTCGTGTACAGCCAAAAGAATGAAGTCAGCCGGTCAAAAGTTTCGCGTAACACCCACCATGTGCGGACCATTTCCAAACCCGCGGCTAGAAGGTATCGAAAAGTTCCCCAGCCCCGGATGTTAAATAGAGAACTTCCGGATAATTGAAATACGTTTGAGTTCTGACTTTAAGATCATGCACACACACACAAACACATAGCCCATCCCAGGACTCCAATAAAATCTTATTTTATGGGAAGGTCGTGTGTGTCCCGATATGATAATGGGACGGGTCCGTGCGAGACAAATACACTCCGTTCGCTGGCTGGCTCCGATACTGCGGCAGGTGGATCTTGCCGGGTCGAAGTTCGTTTTGATGGACAACTTTTGACCTTTTAGGAAAGTCTCGACCGAGAAAGGAATGGCCGCTCTGGCAGTGAGCTGGAGGGAGGAAAGGAACAGAAGGCCAACTAAAAGCGAAGCACTAGACACAGCTTCCTCGCCATATTGCTTTCCGTACGGTCCTCCGGTACTGGCTTGCAGGCCGGATCGAGTGAGTGGAATTTCGGCGCGAATGAAGTCGCCAACGGGCGGCAGGGAGGGTTCGCATTACTTTCATTGTTTACGAGCCCGGGGAACCGGCGGAAGGCGGGAGGCGATCTGGAATTCCAATTCCGGGACGATTTCATCTCTTGCCATCTGCCCGGCAGTCCGCCACCGGGAGACGGGTTTTCGGTGAGCAAGTGAGTTGTGCTGGAAGGTGATATCGTTTTATTGTGGCTATGTGTGCACCGGAACAATGATGTCACACCGCCCGCCGGGTGGCAATTCGGGGTTTTTGGACTCCCGCTGGCTAAGTTATCCCAAGGCAGTGGCGACCGATTGCTACCCTTGTTCCGGAGCTACACTGGACCAGACCCGGTGCCGCACGAAGATACCGTCTCCATCTGCCGGCTACCGGGTGGTTTATTGGTTTCACCGTCCCAGGAATACCCTCGCTGTTGCGCCTCAAAGATTGGTGCGCTGCCAGCAAACGCCGCACACGCCATTTCTATTCTGGCGAGAAAAAGCGCGGCGAAGTGCGCCAAGAAAAGGGGGCAAAATCGTCATGTCGTGGACTGTGTACTACAGCGCCCCCAGGATGGTGCGACAAATTTGTGAGCTTTTGATGGCATCCATGGCAATGGGCGTTAGGAGATTGTTGCGGGTTCCTATGAATTTGTTCTTGAACCTTTGTTTACTGTTTCTTTCTTTGGACTCCACACGACTAACATGCGCTCGTTCCGACACGGCATCAGATGGTTGTAACGCGTAATGGCAAAATGGAAATGTTGATCTGGAATGGTGTCCGAAAAACAGTCTACAATATTTTGTTCAGCCACCCTTGATCGTTTGTAATTCGTGGAATTGTTATTGACGCTCTTTGACATCAACTTAGCATATAAACATCAATAAAAATCACCGATAATCCAAGTTACTCATTGATTGCAAGACATGATGTTTTATAACCTTGGGCCAATACCACATTAGAAAGTTGTGTTCTTCGATATTGACGAGTATATCGACTCTATTCAAATGCATCGTGCTGGTGATAATCGAATTATGGATATGAAATTCTGTTATCAAGTAATGCCACATTTCTATTATCATAACCAAAACGAAGGAACTAATTAATTTTCCGGTATTTTATTCAAAATAAACTTTCGTCAATTTTTAGTAAATAGTTTCTTGTAATTGTTATAAGAATTAGTATGAATGCTCATTTGGTCTATTGGTTTGTGGTCTTTTGACACCGGAAGAGAAGGGACTGGATTCAAATACAAAATTAAAATACATGAAATTATGTAGATTCCAAACATAGCTCGAAGGAATTGAAATACATGTTTCTTATCGATGTAAATGTCAAAATGTGTGTTGATGTATGACAAAACGCTAAAAAACAACAGTTCAAATTCTTTTTTTTTCTTATGCTTGGTGTAATAATAAAGAAAAACCAATTTTGTAAAGGCACCGACTGTATGAGTTGGGTGCGCCAGCCAAATTCCTTTAACAACTGGATCAGGGAGTTACATAAAATTTTTAAACTAACGTTTAATGAGGTGCCTGAATTCAGCAGACCTATTTTGGCATTTGAAGTAGTTGATTGCTGACTTTATGTTGTAGCTCCATCGAAGTTTTTTCTGGGTGAAGTACTGAATGATAAAGCAAATTAACAATGGCATGCGCTTATAAAAACTGCGTAGAAACACCGATTGTTGGAATACATAATAGAAGCTAAATAAAAAAGGACAAATTTAGTCGAGGTATCGATGTCAACGAGATAAAGGATACCGCGAATAAACCTTTTTGTGTGCGTGACAATTGGTCTGCTCCTCGGAAAATGGTTACTTCTGTGCGTTTCGAGCAACTACCTGTCCTGTTTTACGTACCTTCCGCTTGACGAAATCTTTCCACTTGACTTGTTCTCTCGTCCGTTTTTATATGCATCCTCTTGTTCCAATTGGGTATCCATCAGGCCTTTTCGTGTGTTTTTCTTCTCAATGCTTTCTCTGCGATACCACGAGGCAAAAAGGTAGAAGGCGTCTCGTGGCTAAGGAGGCGTTAACTTGACTAATTTGGACACATTTCAGGTTCGCACAATTGGGCCCGATAGGATTACGTTTCGGTCGAACCGCAGACAAGTGGTTCGATAAAAAGAAGGGATTCGCTCTTGTTAACGCCAACATGGTCGATAATGAAGATGATGATGGTGAAACACTATGATTGATAGGATCACAATGAATCAAATGAGTGATGCTCGGTCGGTTCGGAGTGCCGTGTCAAAATTAACCCCATCAAGCGCCGGTTGCAATCTGTAGGTGACCGCAAATTTGAGGCGTTCTTGACAAAGGACGCCTGATGCGCCACTTGAAAAGGCGTGGGAATGAGCTTTAGACGCCCGTGTCGTGCCAGTGTGTGTTGGATTTTATTCCTCGACCTTTTATTTACGTTTATTGGAGAAACGTGTGGAGGGCCCGCTGTTTGCCTCCGGTGACCATGGCGGCGGTTTGCAATAGGAACACTTTTAATCCATTATTTACGCACCATTTACGCCGATTCCGACGGGTCATTACCGTTAACATAAACGTCAAGTTGACAACAGTTGACAGCGTCCCCGACCGCTACCAATAATACGGTGGCACCACAAGATACGTCAAAGAGGAGAAATAGTTAGCCGTTGCTGGTCCCAGCGGTACGCAACCGAGGATTTCACCCGGGTGGAAAGGGTCCGACGCACTCGTTTGGACGCCATCAAAAGTGTCCATCTAGTGCCGGTTCTCGACATGTGCTACACTCGAACACCGCAGCGGGCTTTCAAATCAAATGGAAAAGGATAAATTTCCCCTTCCGCCATTCCGTTCCCTTGGCACCTACCCGATTAAACCACATGTTTGCTCACTCTTTTCCGCCGGCCACCCTAGGCGTAGGATTGCTGCCTGGGCGGATGGGGATGAACCGATGTCTTCATTCGCTATTCCAAAATCACTTCCGAAAGTATGGTGTACGGTTTCACACCGACACACTCTCCGGGACGTCCTGATGTGGAGAGCCACATGGGTTTAGGCTCTCCTAACCGCCGGAGCGCGTGTGGCGCAGGTCCTACATTGCGAGGCGCACACCGCGGCACCGATAGCAGCACCTTCCGGTGATTGATGACCGGATATAAAACACTAATTTTATCAAATAAATCACACATTATATCTTCCGAGCGTTCGCTGCTCGGATGCACGCGGGGCAGGCGAGCAGGGCACGCAACCAACCGAAAGTGGTGGCGTTGCCGATGTTACACGGTTCCGAAACTATGCTGGACGTCCAGGACAAAGGGGGGGGGGGGGGGTCTTGTCTTGCTGAAGCTCGCAGCAACACCAGCACCAGTAGCGGCTGGCGAGTATTCCCACGTTCATGCCGAGCTACTAGGGCCTAGCTTTCACCCTGCAAGAGCTGGACCAACTTCCATGGGCTCGCGGGCAGTCAAGGAGGAGAAACCGGGACCATCGGCACGCTACATTAGTTGCTGTGTGCACACACAACTACAACTATTTTTGGTCGCGTTGTTCGAGGAATAGTTGCGCCCGTACGGGTCGTTTAAGTGCCTTCGTTGGAGGCTGGTTGAAACGAACGGGGGCGAAGGGTGTACCGGCAGGATTCAAGCATCGCCGTTTGCGACAGAAGCAGCCCCGGAGTGGAAGCAAATAAAAAGCGTACACGCTCCGAATGAATACGTGTAGGCTAAATTTATGACTTATGCTAGCTGCCAAGTGCGTCACCAGCCTTGCTGCGGTGTTGTGCCACGTAGCGTTTGGGGAAGCTCGTTGAAAGTAAGCCATTTTTTTGCGCTCCACACTGCGACGAAGCGTCTCATGCGTGGCGATGAGAGTGTCTCGTGGTTGATTTTTTCCTTTGAAGATTTTTGTGTGTGCTTTGTGATGTATGATTTTCGTGCGATACTAGCAGATGAAAAGCGCTGGCTCGCTTATCAATTAGTGCAGTTTCGTTCAACGTACGTTGTACATTCTGAGCGCTCAATACTAAAAGAGGACGATATAAGCTTTCATTGGACACATTCATCATTGAACGCACGGGAGTATCTCAGAAATAGATAGTTACGGAAAGGAATTTCGATTTGGCGCAGCAACGATACGAACTTTATTCCTATGTGCGGGTTAAAAATGGCCAGGTTTAATGATTTTATTTTTCGATATGTCTTATGCGTGTATGCTTCTTAGTGCTTCTAATACCAACCAACAAGTTGGCATTATTGTGCTATTAAAAGAATGACGGACTTTTAGTTTTTTTTTTTTAATTTGCGGTTGGTTGCATTCATTTGCATTGATTGATTGATCTTCATGCCACTAAGATAATATTGGTTTGGCTATGGTGAATAATATGTTTCTTTGGCTGTTGGATTTGAGTGTGCATGGGTGTAATATGAAAGGGATGCCCTGAGGGGTAAATGTTTCTATGACCATGTTCATGCAATATAAACTTCTGAAGTTAAGCAACTTGGAGGAGTTTTTATTAATGTTGCTGTGCAAGGTTATGAATGAGAATGTTTAAAATTTGATTGGTAAAAATATTATCTTAAAATCAATGATTTTTTTTACTGTGTTTGTCAAATAATAAGCTAGAATCACATAAAAAAAACCCATTGTGAATTCACGTAGAAGGAGGTTTTCACCCATTGTGAATTCATCTTTGCAAAAAAATTACTTGAGGATGGAATTGCTTACTATATAGGTAGTTTGATCATTTCCGCATACATAACATGGGTTTGTTCCAATTACCAGTATATGTTTCTCCTGCTCGTTGAGCTATTTAAACCGTGATCATGATCTGAAAAACGGCAGTCTCAAAGGAGCTCGTTGCTTCCAACCGTACCGTACCTTCGTCGCTCGTGTACATACCGGCGGCCAAACGGTCGGTTGCAGCGCAATTTGGCTGATGGCCAACGAACGACGAAATCACCGCAGCGAAGCGTAACGCTGCAATTTCAAGCTCGCTCGGAGCAGCGAACCCAAGCGCCCCAACCATAAATAGTTTATCTATTGCGGTTACTTACACTTGACTTGCACGGTGATATTAATCATCGCTGACCCCTGAGAGTTGACGGCTTCGCACGTGTAGACGGCAGCATCGGAGCGCTTCAGCTTGGTAATGTTGAGGATTGGTCCCTCGGAGACGATTCTCGGTAC
This sequence comes from Anopheles atroparvus, assembly GCA_914969975.1. Classification (NCBI taxonomy): domain Eukaryota; kingdom Metazoa; phylum Arthropoda; class Insecta; order Diptera; family Culicidae; genus Anopheles; species Anopheles atroparvus. The sequence continues at coordinate 29,268,556 of CAJZCY010000004.1, read as the reverse complement.
GCCTGCGGTTGTTTGTGCACGGGAAAGGTGTTTCGTGGTAGGATTTTTACAAATGGATTTGGAGTTTCGGTTGTGGCCAGTGCGATCAGGGGCAAGAGGGCCACAATGCAGACGGAAACAGGACCGGGGGGAACATCCAGGGGTTTCCGAGGAACGAATTGGTTAAAAAAATGAAGAGAAAGAAAGAAGAACCACACAGATTTTGGATTATTCCAACTGATTATCTTAATGGACCCGGGGTCACGAGTGCCGTATCGGAATGTGGATTGTGCAGAGGTGAACTGTTGAGTGCGGAGTTACGAAGTTCCAGGAACCGCTGGGAAGATGGATGCCACTGTCGTTGGACACGGGCGGAAGTGGTTCAAACCTACCGGACTGGATTATCGGTTGTCCGTCCTTCGTCCAGGTGTAGGCAATGGAAGCCGGATTGCCGGTGGCGACCAGGGCAACAGTCAGAGGCTCACCCTCGACACCGGTGACGCTAGTTGCCGCAGGTGGAGTGAACTGTGGCTCATCTGCAAGTAAAAACCGTACGCGTTACCATCCTCTCGCTCTGCCGCAGGCTACTGGGAGTCTGCTGTGGTTATTGAATGTTCGGCAATTGAGTTTTCCAGTGCGAAACGAAGCCCCCAGGCTGGCGTTCGGTACGACCGGGTACACTCGGTTAGTTTTTCGACAGAAGGTTTTTCGATACCTACACAGGACTTGCAAATTGACAGCCACATTGATGCTTCGCTGTAATACCTCGTTCGTACTCTGGCAGATGTACGCGTGTCCGTCCATATCCTTCGTGACGTTCAGCTTCAGCTCCTGCGAGGACACCGTACCACCCCATAAGCCAGGTTTCGATGCATTGTTGGAACCTGCATCAACACGAATATGTAGAGCGGGTGAATAACAGAGGAAGAGAGAAAAAAGAGAAATATTTTTTAGAAAAGTAAGTGCATGGTAAGGCGGTTTGAAAACCCAGCCTTTTTTGGAAGCCCAGCAAGTAAACCCATATCCAGTCGTTTCTATTCGAGCTGTGATGTGATTTCACATGCATGTTGACAGAAAATGAGTTCCGTAAATTCTTGTCCAATTCCATTACCATCACCATTCCGACAGTGTGCTGTTGCACTGGGGAGAAAAAGTGTCGAAGAACATGGAATGGAGGGAGATTACACTCATACGCAGGTATCTGTTGCTTCGTTCTCTAGTGTTGCCGGGTTTGCACATTCCAGAAATGCAAATCTCACGCAAATACCGGATGGAAGTTCTGAGGATTTCATCACCACATCGCCGCTCGTTTCGATGTCCGGTATAAATTTCCATTCGGAAGGATCAGCTGTCGTTTATGGTATAATAGCAGGCCAGGTAAACTTAGTTTTACCCTAAAATGTATGTTGTTGAGAATATTTGTTTTTTTAAAGCAATTTTTATTTTGTTGCGTTATTTGTTCAGGACAAAAATATAATTCAAACAATTGCAAAACATAAATAAAAGAATTCAGTAAGTTTTCCAACAGAAAAAAAGCTTCTTGTGCAATTTCATCGATTCCACCCTTCATATTTCATCGATTCCTGCTTGCTGTATACACTTTTCCGTGCTTTCGTGTATACACCTTGACAGAGAATATGTCACTGTCATTGGATTACAGTAGTGGGCAGCGCTGCATACATATATTTAGTTTAATGGTAACGCAAAATTCTAAAATAATATGAACGATTGTTGTTTAGCGTAAAAACTACAGAAAGTTGTGAACTACCTTCGGTTTACGCAACATAAATAACGATATTGCGCATTTTCACGATGTGCTGTTTTTTTGTCAAGAGCTGTATAGAGCTTACATGCTTGTTTTGTTTGTGGTAGTAAAACTGAGTTTCAAATGTAAAATAAGGATGTTTTTATTCAAAAACAGCAATCAAACAAACCTTCAACAACATCTGCAGTGCTTAAACTTAATGTTTGGAAGGTTTCAGAACCAACGGTATTGGTCGAGTTTCTAGTGAACACAAAACTCCATACAAAATAAAAAGCTAAAATATGTAATAGATGATTGGAAGACTACTCCTAGGATACTGTACTTTCAAGGGATTTGGCCTATTTGAATGAATATTTTCTATATTGAAACGACTGGTAAAACCCCATTTATTCAACCCAGGAACGCGTTTTTTTTTTTGTTGTCCAAGGTACCAAAGGGTCTGAATGGAACTATCTTTTCTCTTCTTTGAACAGTAGAACTTGCTTGCCATGGGGTTTTCTAGTAGATACTTAGTACACACTCTTTAATCATCGTTTGAATTCACTCGTCGTGACAATGCGCATCCAATCAAGCACAGTGTTACTGAGGTGTATCATTGTTGTGCGACGATACCGCGATCGCAACGAACGTACACGCACATCATGGCGGGTTACGTTTATGCGCATAGCTGCGAAAAAAGGGATTCCACTTTTCACACGGTTTAGAGTACCTCGCCGCGGTCTGCCTGCTTACCTTCTAGGAGTGTGCCTTCGTGTCGCCAGGAGATTTTCGCCGGTGGATTACTGGAGCTGGAGTCGCATATCAATGTGGCCTCGATGCCGGGTCGCAGCTCACTCGGTTCGATTCGGATTTTGGCCGTCTCGGGGGCGACTGTATGAAGCGTGAGTAGAGCAAGAGGAAAGTAACAATAAGCCGGTAAAGAACTGCACAACAAAGCCCGCTGCCGTTGACACCCAGTTGTACTTACAGTGTACGGTCAAAACTTTCGTCTCGAGAAGCGGAATCTCGGTGGCCGAGTTGTGGGCCTCGCACCGGTAGCGGGCCTGGTTGTCGGTGACATTCGCCAGTATCGACAGTTCGGCAGAAACCGATTGGTTCGCCGTTTTGCTTACGGATTTGATCTGAAAGTAATGCGCACGGATCCCCGGAGAATGGCAATTCGTGCACGGGAGGAAAAAAAATGCGATAGAGAACGAGAATGTGTCATATTAGAGCGAGAAGAACCCTGCGAAGAAGAGTGCCGCCGGCGTTGGAGTTGGTGGTTCATAAAAATTCATGATTTTCACGAAGTGCGACTTTACATACACCTCCCACCGGGCTGATGGGAAAACATATAGAAAGGAATATCGATAAGGCTACAAGTAAAGAGCGAGCGCTAAGAATGTGGTATGTTTTTAGCGCACGGAAAACTGACACACGGCAAGTAACAGAGTTACGGGATAGATTGGTACGGTGGAAAGTTGCAAAATAAATAACCTTGGATGAGTAAAAAGTTCACCTTTCGAGATCGTGTAACGGCTCCAGTGAGCAATGAATTTTGAATTAGTTATGAACATATGAGATGATATTAATAAAGGTCGTGGCGATGGCACTGGTGAAAATGAACTTAGCCGGGTACCAGCTGGCAGAGGGCAAAGGGAATGACGAGAAAAATGTGTGAAGGCGAGCAGCAGCGAAATGGAATTGAGTAAGACGCGTGTTTTTTCTCATTCCCGAGAAACATCGAAAGAAAAAAAACAGCAACTGCGGGTTGTTGGTTACAAGATAGCGTGTAAGGTAAGCATATCAACACTAGCAGTTGACAAGCTTTCCAATGTGTCAGCTTTGTGACGGTGGGAAAATTGTATAGATGAAAAGATCGGGCGTACGAGCGTTGACGTTACGCGACACGAGAGTAAAGATCACTGATGTGATATCCTCTTTTCTTGCTATCAGCTATGCCAACATGTCTCGTAGATGGATTTTAGACATGCAAAATATAACTTACAACACCATTTCAATATGTTGCACTGCTAAGCATATACCATAAGAATGAAGGATAAGCTTCAAATCAATTTTCATGCTTTTATAACTGTAAAAAATAAATAAGATCTGATGAAGATATGATAAGATGACATGGTCTTGCATCATCAATCGGACGATTAATTTAACGATAATTTATTTTGTTGATGAAGTATTTTTCAATTGTGTTGCTGTGAATAAGGTTGTTAGCAGATTGCGCACACTAAATATCTAGTATAATGCAATAATAGCCTTCATTGCGTGGAACTGCAAATAACGGAAATCTTAACCTCTTTTTACAGAAAAGGGTTGTTTGTCCGAAGCGTCAAATCCGTCCAAATAGATAGAAGTAACGATGTGCTTAACCAGTTCATTGTTCATCCCATCCACGACGTATTCGTGAAGAAAAACCCGTAAAGGGCAAGAAGCGGCCCGCCATTCCCGGCTTCATTTTACGCCTGCTTATCCGCTATAAAAAGGGACACATTTTATGTTTATCACCACCTAGCCAAGCAGCAAGCTCAAGTGTCCGTGCCGCTAGTGGACGGCCGAACGGCTAACTTTGCAGTTGGCAAATTTAATACCATTCAATCACAGGCGCGCGTTTCACACACACGCGGGCATTAGGGAGGCTTTTTGGCTTTAAAAAAAATATTGAGAAGTGAGAAGAAAGATGAAAAAAGAAACAATGGCGAGCTTAAATGTAACCAGCGTGACGCGAACCCCCCGAGCCGCATCGGGAAGGCAGAGGACCTTGAAAGACCTTGGCGCAAAGTGAGGGGAGGGGTCTGGCAGCTGCAGCTCTTCGAGAGTGTATCGATTAGGGCGCTGCACGAGGGTGGATGGATGGTTTTGGGGTGGGAACACTGGGTACCATTACCGAAACCGAGGGACGACGCACGAAAAGGATATCAAATTTTCGCTTTATCAATCACGGACAGTCGGGTTGTTTCCATTCCCGATGGCGCCCTTCATATTGATCCCTGGGCTGAAAGCTGCCCGAAGCTTCTGCCTCTGGTGACTCGGTCCGTCGTCGTAAAGCCAGTGTGCCGAGAACGTTGGTGGGAAAAGGGGGGAGGGAGGTGGAGGGATCAATGGTGGGAGGAATATTCAAAGTCCCCACACTTCCAGCCTGTGATGGTTTTTCGGAAAAAGCTTTACGGAAAGTAAAACCGTGACGACGCTTGAGCAAGCATTAGATCCCAAAGGAGTACCGTGTGAAGGGGAAGGAAGATCGAGGCAAATCGAGCTGCGTGCGCGAAAGAGATCGACGGACGGAAAGACGGCAAGGAAAACAAAGTCGACAGCTTTTATGCGCCATACTCCCAGCGTGAGCGGGCCGACGTCGCCTCCGGGCTTGGGCATCTTGTTACGAGGCCTTTAAAACCATCAACACGCTCTCGTATATTGAAAGGCAATAATAACGAGATATTGTTTATTTTATTGTTATAAATATTTATGGATCAAATGATATAAATTAAAATTTAATGTTCTTTTGCCGTCCCCGTCCGCGTTTCCTTTGACTTCGCCCAGGGTGCCGCGTTCGCCTGGGAGGCCACCGATCATCTTTTCCCTTTTTTCTTCCTCCTCACAGTTCCAGGAAAAGGTTTTTGCTCGGAGGAGCCAAACGGCGAAGACAGTCCGGGGCAGCCAGGAGGCTTAGTCTTATCTTATTATCGACGGTTTTCATGACTTTTTTCGCTATGTGTGCACGGGTTTTCACCACCCCCACATTCTTTTCGGGGTCGCTTTGCTCGCGAAATTTGTGCGGTCGGTATTGTGCGCGAGTTGGCAGTCTTGGTACAAGTGCGGCAGTGCGCACGGCAAGGGATGGCACACCTCAATAAACCATTCATATCTTTTGTGCAGCTGTGTAGCACATACCGAGGGGCTTTGGTTTAATACCTTTTGCTCACATTTCCACCCTCCGAAGCAGTTGGATTTTTCTTGTGCTTGAGCTCTGCAAGTTCATCCAGTTTGTTGCTTCTAGTTGGATAAAACGTTCCCGAAGGTGAAAGGAACATACGGCATACGGCGGGTTGCAGGGAGTAAACAAAATGCGGAAGGGGAAATCCAATAAAATTTGTCCGTTCCGCTGGACATCGAGTGCGCGTGGTGTACGGCAAGTATTTTCCATCCATTTTAAAACGAAACGAAAGAAGAATGCCGCGGGAGTTTTTGACCAGGTCGATCGGAGCTTAAAAACGTCCGTACGTTCGTTTCGGTTTCGTTTGTGCTGGTTTCACTTTTTCCTGCGAACAGATCATTCCTGCGGTTTGGCTTTTCCGAGCTTCACCAAGCGCCGGACATCGGGACATTCTTCGCTTCGAGCAACCGGGCGGACCTCGACCGCATCCTTTTCTCGGCCCGTGCACCCGCAAACCTTCCTCTCACTCCGTTTCGCTAAGGCCACCATCGATCGGCTTCGGGGATTTGGTGGAGGAAGATTCGGAGGAATTCAATTAAAGCGTTTATTATCGGGGATATTATTCTTTCGAGTGTGACTTTGATTGTTGCCGGAACCGCACCGTCCTTCATCCTGATCCCGCGCCCCCTTTGGCCCGGGAGATTGTGTCGAAAATGATCAGCACCGTCTGGTCCGGGCGACGGAGTGTGCATAGTAGCAGATGACCGTAGCAGACGGTGCGAAGAATATATGTGCTCGTTCTTTTCTCGAATGTGTTTCATTTTTCCGGGTTGAGCAATCGTTTTCTTTTTTTTATGGATTGCTCATTGGTTTATTGCGATATATTTTAACATGTGTTTCTTGTTCGTGCGCACAGGAACAAAGAGCTTTTTGATTTTGTTAGCAGCAGTCGGAGGGGAAAACCTATGTTGCTAAAGGTCCATTATCTTGATCTTAAGTTGTATCTTCCTCACGTTTTATACTTCAATCAGAACGGTGAATATTCGAAAGATTTTTAGCTCCAGTTAATTATAAAATCGACACTCACCTTTTTATCATTTTTGTACCACGTCAGTGTAGCTAGAGGATTTCCACCGGAAGAAACACACATGAGCTTCTGTTTGGAGCCTGTCGGTATGATGGATCCTTCCGTGTATCCAGAGATGATTGGTGGACCGGGAGGAACTGTGAGAAAGATCGAAATAAAGTGTGTAGACAAGCAGGGATTTTTCTGCTGTTAACGTTATGTCACCTAGCAATTATTCTTTTGAACTAACGAGTTGTGGCAACATTGACACTCTTAATTGGCAGAGTAATATACTCCTCTTTTGTTACAGCTCAATCCCTAGGAATCAATGGTCTCAAAAATCTCATTAGGATTACGTAAGAATTTTCTTTCTCAGCACTTGGTTTGAATTCATCTCACCCTAGGGCGAATAAAGCAGTCAGTCATATTCTATATTAATATAATGATGAAAAGGACATGAAGAACGGCATTTTCTTCATTTGTTGCTGAAATTTGCACAGCGCAGAAGGAACTCTTTATGAGCTTAGGGTTGAATTAATTCGCAAACAGATGAAAGGAGCCGAGAGTTGAGGATTGAGAAAGAAAAAAAAATCCCCACTTCGTAACGAACAGTTGGTTCGCTCGCTGCTCTGCTCCCTGTGGATTAATTATTGGGCCGTTTCTTTTGCATGCGTACCGAACGGCGGTCGCTTTATTCGTTTGCTGGGTTTGATGGTGGTACGATTAAATGATAACTGAAATTTTAATCAGCTTATCCCTTTTTCTCCGAGGAAACCTCGCGCACTATCGCGTGCAAATAGCGGGATGCGCCCATTATGCTGACAGCGAGTGTCTGCGTCGGTATGCCTGCGCCGTTTAGTTCTCCGTCTTGAGCCAATCCCATTTTGCCGGTTTTGCGGATTTACGAAAATTGAAACCGAACTTTGGGCGCAACTATTTTAATTAAACGAACAAACCGAACTTCTCGGCAGTAAACTTTGGGAATTGAATTGCGTTTCGATGCCGGGAAACCGAACAGCCCACAGACGGTGACTCTTAGGCTGCATGAATAAAATGTGTGGATTCTAGCGGCAGGCAAACAAAACTGGAAGCTGTAAATGGGCTGATGTAGCATTCGCAGCTGGTGATTTGTTGTACAGGCCACCATGCGTCTCCATTCAGGGCTGGCTCGACCGGAGCAGAGTGCGTTTAGTTTAAGTTAGATTGGGATAGTTTTATTTTAATCGAGATGTATTTATTTCACCAAATGTAACGAAGGGCTTTTTCATTCACAACGCAGCACGTATTTGATTAGATTTTTGGCTCGGGATGTGAGAAACCGGGCGAATAAACAAAAGGATTGAAACCATTCTAAAACACTTCAGCATAAAAGATAAAATTGCAAAACTGAATGTTAATGTGGAATGTTGATCTCGGAAAGCTACGTGATTTAAAATGAGTTCGATTTCTAGAAAGCTTCCGGAAAAGTGAAAATCAGATGGATAGCGTTCCTCGGTTGGGTTACAGTATTCACCTAATCTCCTGTAAAACATAACGATGGATCTTAAAATCGGCCGAAACACTTGAAACCTCACCGTCGGGTGTACCAACGGCCTGATTTGATGGTAAATTAAATCATTTTACGCCTCTAGATACGTGTTTAATTTCTGGAAAAGCGGCCTCGGATATTTGAAGGATTTCGGTTTCAGACGTTTCCATTGTGCCCAAAATGCCCATGAAATGCGGGGCATGATTTTCTCGGACGCAGGGCTCGTGAAACGTTCGTTCAAGTGATGGCCATTAATTAGCACAAATATTTTGCAGATTATCGGACAGGAACGATAAGGACAGTGAAAGAAGGCCGGTTCAATTACGCTACCAGTGATAAGTACTATGAGTCCAGACCGGTCTTTTTAGCTGAGGCATTTTTTATGATGAGTCATTCAGCCTTGAGACTCTCTACCTCCGTCAAGCTTGGAGCTTGTTAAAGTTTTCAAGAATTTTCATTAGATCCAACTTTGACCACACCTAATGGTTTTATATAAGTTGATAAGTGCCTTATATACGTTTTCTATAAAAAAGGATATTAAAATGCGTATATCAGTGATGAGATTCAGGTCTTTTCTTTTACCAGTCGCAAAATAATTTCAATTATCAACCTTTCACCTTTTATAATTTATTAACAATCTCAAAAGCTTCATATTATTATTAGTTCTTCGTTCGAATCTTCTATTTTTAGAATATTCTTTAGATTTTTTTCTTGCAATCTAATAAAAATTGTGTCATAGAACAATGGACAACTGCAAATGAAGATTTATTGATGCGAAGGGTATAATACTATTTCTTGTATGTTGAGTAGCAGTATCGTACAATTTACAAATCTGATTATCATTACGAATTTCACAGTCTAGGCATAATAAACTGAATCGTTAACTTGATGTAAAAGTTAACTTCCTTGTATTTCCTTGGTCTGACGAATGAGATACTCGCTCTAATCACAGCAACGCGTGTGGAAGAATTTGGCAACTTTAATCATGCCATAAAATCAAAACTCAAGAAGGTTAGGCTTTTTTGAAAAGGATCCATTGTTCAGAAGATAAGATGTGAAAGGATTTCGTTTTGTCCTTCGTTTAGGTCCGAATGAAGTCCTTTTTGTTCTTTCTTGTTCGGGCAGGTGTTTTAATATCTACCGACCATAGATTGCAGGTTTTTCCATCACCCGTGTACTTTATAATCCCTATTTTTACCGCTTTGCTTTTGTTCTCAGGATTGACGAAGATGATTCTGCGGCTGGTTTCCAGAGAATTTTCAGTACGCAGTGAAAATGGATTTACATACTAATTAGAAGCACAGACAGAAAAAGAAAATTCTTGTTTTCCGGATTCCGGAGAAATCGGAAGAAAACTTTAAGCAGTACTGAATTTAGTTACTGATCCAGAAAAATGGAGGATGATGAAAATTAGGGACTATTTTTGGGAAAAGTGGGCATCCAATTATATTCGTTCGAGGAAAAACATCATCACATCTGAATCTTGTAAAGTCAGAGCTGCGATTTGTAAGGAAAGTAAATATTGTTTCTTGAAATTCTTACAAACGCCATGAATTGTTGATTCATGAGCGGCTTTAAACTAGTAAATAGATTATTAATTCATGCAGCTTATCATGAGTGAACTTTATCATGTTTTACTGATTAACGAATCTTTGATTCACTTCAAAAATACTTACGTAGCACGTTGACTGTATGCGTAGATTGCACGTTTTCGGGTAATTGCATGTTAACTCCATGACAGATAGCAACTAGGGATCTCTTATTCGACTCCACTGTAGCCGTTATGTTGGACGTGGTAACCCAGCCTCCTGTGAATCGATAAAATGAATAAAATAAATGATAAATGAAAAACAAAGGCCTAGGAAAAAATCATTTAATCAGCCAATGCGTCTTACCTTCCGGACTCGGAACAATCTTCGAGGTGGCATTGGACATTTGTTTGCCATTGATAACCCATTTGATGTCCGCTGCCGGATTTGATGCGGTGGTTTGACACTGTAACGATACCGAGTCTCCTATCCGTGCTTCCGATGGTCCCGAGACAATGACCTGCGTCGGCGCGACTGTGGGAAATATCGCACAACGGTTCAAAAAATCAATATCCCATTTGCGCGTAGCTATTCACGGCTAGATTACTTACACAACACGTTGAGGATGACTTCCGTTTTGAGTATTTTCGTCGCCATAATGTTGTTCGCTTCGCAGCGTAGCCTAGCTTTATTGTCGCTAGCTTCGGCCACGAACGCGTACACGTTCTCGGACAGGCGATCCGTTGTGCGGTAGGCCATTCGGGCCTGGTTTCCATTCTTGTACCAGATCAGCTGGGCCGGAGGGTTACCGCCTCTACTGCGGCACACCAGTTCTACGTGCTGCCCGCGACGAATTGCCTCACCCGGTATATACCCTTCGATGTACGGAGCGCCAGGGGGATCTTTTTGGGGAAAAATATGAGAGTATATTGAGATCATGAGTGTAAGCAAAACATCTCAGAACTATTCAAATATTTGCTTAAATTTGCTTGTAGAGTTTCGTTCAAAAATAAGCAAAGGTTTTTCACGCTAACGATGACTTTTTGGATTGAGCAAAAACCCTAGCTAATGAGTAAAAATATTTCAGCAATAAACATTGCTCTTTTTCAAGAAGCACACATACATTTAAGATTGCGAAATGTTTATTTTAGCTACACACGCCGGAATCAGTTCAAAAGAGACAAATTCAAAAGAATTGTTCATGCAACGGTCCTGGTGCATGTATGATATATTTTGTTTAAAAATGTACATATTGTTACGACTTTTAAATTCTGTATCTGCATATTTGAAGAAAAAATTTATTTAGTTTTTTTTTAATGTTCAATGCCCGATTCCGAAATTAAGTTTTGTTTTTGATAATAAAATAATGCCATTTTGCCTCACTTTGCTCACGGAAAGTGCCGATTTAAACAATAAAAGAAAAGAAAATGGCTTCGATGCTACGATTCAGTATCCTGCTTGAAATTTGTACCGAAACCACTCTTTTGCGAGGGAGAACCGATTTGTGAAGCTCATTATGGTGCTCCCCGGCCCCAAAAACCTCTGAACACCAAAAGTCACAAACAACATACAAACAGACAGACAGTCTTGGCAGACAGGAACTTTTTTTTAATAGTCAACTGTAGAGAATCTTGTAAAATTACAGAGCAATATACGAGAATTGCAAGAACTGATTGCACTGGTGTCTTTTTGAGCGAGAAAATATCAATTTAGTTCTAGTGTACCCCGTATCCGTCTTATTCTCACTAACAACCCCCTCCCCCCCCCCCCCCCCCTTACCCAACAAACAGCGGGGATCAAAGTTCCAGTTTTATATGTTTAAAATTTATCATAAAAGAAGATTGATCAATGCGTCGGCCGGGAATCGAACCCGGATCAACTGCTTGGAAGGCAACTATGCTGACCATTACACCACCGACGCACGCTGCGTAAATAACTAACAATTTTCTACTAGAAAAAATTCCGGTTTTGTTTTCGGTTTTGTTAATATAGCAATAGTTCCACATGCTTAGAAAGCGAAACAAATTAATTGTTCTATGTAAAATATGCACAGTATTAATTTTTGAAAATTCAGTTATGGATTGTTTGAGACTATGAATAATAAGAAAATGTAGCATAAATTATTGGCTTTATTTAAATTTAGGAATAGAATGCACCGGTAACCTATAGGATTGTAAATGCAAAATTTGTAGATCTATTGACCACCCGGTTAGGATTAGGATTACGTGCGCGCTCCCTTTTAAAGGGTTATCCCTCGTCTTTTCGTAGAGAGACACCTTCGGCCATTGCCGTTTTGGCCCTGATCGACGATCGATCGTTGCTCTTGTCGATCAGCTGATTCTTACTAACTCCTAGAAGGCAATAACACTAATAGGCTTTTGTTGGTGGCCATCACTGAAGTTCCTCTACCTCTCGTTCTCCTAAACCCGGTCAATTCCTTGACTTGGATCGTGGCTCGCAACAAGGAGTTTATGCTTCGTTTAGACGTCTATTTATTTTAATCAGATTTGCACAACACAAGATAGTGCTTCATTCAACACAAGATTCATGATATTAATCTGCTTTTTGTTATATTCGCAATTTTGGCAATACCCCTTTGTGCTTCTAATTGTTATCGAAAGCTAAAGAATAGTTGAAAATAAGAATTCATTCGTGTTTACTTCACCCGCTCACAGAAAAAGGTACCAGTCGCGAGGCAACCAGTTTTATTCTAACCATTAGCTGACTTAATGCTAGTAATGGAAGACAGTATAAGTAGATATCGAAGCAAATATGTTCTGACAGAGTTCAATGGTTGGAAAATTGAAAGTAAAGCCGCATTCGATAGGAGGCCGTTTACCATACTCCTACATGCCAGGTGTGGGGCAGATGAATGGAAATCAATAGACAGCTCGCGGGAGCGCAAAGAGAAAATGTATAAATTGATTCACCAGTGTATAGAAAGTGTGTACTCCAGATTATCAGATGTGTGGGCGTTGTATGAACAGAGGGCGGCGGGACCTTCTTATTTTATTCGTAATCTCGTTTCCTTGCGTGCCGCCATCGTCTTTAGGCGATTCTTTACCACGAACCGAACACTTCGCGCAACCGATACCCACCGACGCGGACGATGGTAAAATTAATTTCTTATCGCATTTTGTTTGACTTTCGCGAACGAAATTTACATGTTCACCGTACTTCGTCAGCGTTTTTTTTTTTCGTAGCGTGTGTGCGAGCGTGACTGTACGTCACGTGTGTGGGTGTGCGAACGCGCGTGTATGGCGTGTCCCCATCAATGAGGGAACGGAAAGGTTTATTGCTGGTCTCCACTGAAAACCGCGGCGGCACTGGATTCGGTTGGTGCGCTCGGGAAAGTTTTCTTCGCTGCGCATAAATAATGCCACAAATGCTAATTTTCTTAGATAATGTGCGCGATGTGGCAGCAGCCATTACGGAGGTGTACCGGGGCGGCGATAAGTAGATTGAATTTTAATGCCAACATTGTCGTCATTTTCCAAGCGCTGCGCTATCATTAATGTGCAGTTTTTCGCTCGAGCTTTCGGCTCGCGTGTGCTGTGGGCCACCGCAGTTTGAGATAAGATGAGGTGCGGCCTTCACCTTTGCACCAGCGCCAAGGCACGTAGTCGGGTCATGTTCATCGCTTTTGCTTTGGCATCGGGATGGACCAACTTCCCCACCCCGGGCTCCCGGGGTTGCTGGCAAGCGCGATAGATCTTGTGCTTTAGCAAAAATTTCTAAAATGTAGCATAAAACTGCTTTCTTGGCGTTTTGCGTGCACCACCTTACACGTTCAGCGTTTGCATGTGATGACAAATCGAAGCGGTTAGTGATTGGAATGCTGGCCCGGGGGCCCAACCGCACGAGCACTTGCAGCATAATCCGTTTAATGTGATGTCATTTCCTAGCTGCCAGTTGCAAGGCACTCTGTCGCGTGGTGCAGTTTCCCGAATGCTAATCCTTGGAGTGCATTTTGGAGGGCGTTTTTCGTGTGCATCCCGGGCTGCATGCATCGAGCGTTGCATGAAAATGTTCGCGGCTCCGTGTGCTGCCCGGTAATGGTGCCCTGCAAAGCGTCGAAGCCGACCGGATGCTTGGCTGACGCGGCTTATGGTGAGAGGTAGAATAAACAAGCATAAGTTGCCTCCCGTGGGAAGTTGAAGGCAGTTTAGGGGATGGAGTTTTGATGGATATTTTCATATTTTACGTGTAGGGCAAACTGTTAAAATATATGCGATGCGATAGGCATGGACAATCGGCTGAATCGTGAGACATTGTTTGTCATAGTTTAATTTCTCTTCTAAATTTACATCGTGCATCGATAGACATGAAAGACATGAATAAATCTCCGTCTTTAAATGGGAGGTGGAATGTTGTTGAATATTGTTGAAATTAATAATGTAACATTGATAACACCTGTAATTTGCTCTCCTTCAGGTAACAATGTTTCAAGATGTCAACAGATAGCCTTTTTCCATGTCCTTGTGTTGCCGAATGTTTTCTCTCTACTATCTACTTTTTATACGTTAAATTAAGTTGTGTGCGTGTGATCGTTTCAAGTAAGTCGCATTTGTTTGCTGCTTTAGTCGTATTCACAAAAATTAAAAATAAATCCAAACCCATACAGACAAATTCTTGAACCTAGGGAAAAAACTGATCCTAATTTCTGATGCTGTTTCAGCTTGGTCAGATGTTTGTTTTTTTTTTATTCAGTTTATGTTTATTTCATTTCCACCATCGTTTAAACTGCTCTCAACATAGCTCTTTTTGTGGGTACAGGTTTTTTCTTTTTGCTGCTCACAGAGTATACATTGCAATATGGTGGCGAATGAAACTGAAGCCCCCGGTAAAACATTGTTGTGGGTTTTTTGAAATGGTTTCTTTCGTCTGTCCATGCTTAACGCTGAGCAAGGACTCGTCCGTTTGTTCAAAATCGTTTTGCACCCTTAGTGTGCTGTTATTGCTTACTGTTGGCATTTTCTTGTCCGATACCAGACTTTGTCGGATGCAGCCCTTTTCATTGACACTCACTTGTGCCGCGTGACGCTACCCTACCATCTTCATTGCTACACGACGCCATAAGATGCCGAGTTTCCTTCTTTGCGCCATGCACTATTTACCTCTCCTGTTGTTTTGCAGCAGTAGGTTTTGACTCGGGTTGCTCGAAATGAAAAGTATTTTCCTGCTTTGTAATGGCAGCAAACGCGCTTTCTTCTCGACTTCAATTTTTCCGTTTCGTGCCCGCGTCCTCCCCCAGCAATCCCGAACTTTTCCCGCCCTTTCGGAGGGGGTAGTAGCTGACGACAGTGTTAACATTCTTCCAGCGCGCGCTGCCTTCGAAACGACGACCAGCACGCACTGCCCTCTGGTGGTGGAAAGTTTCACGGTTCGGTCGCTTCCGGGTTCTTGCTGTTGCTCTGGTTTCTCTACTTCCGGTGGCAGGGGGATGCTTATTGCTGAGGTCTGCAGTTTTAAAACCATGCCCACGCGCTCTGACTACGAAACAGCAAACCGTGCGCCGATTTCACCTCCTCCATCGACCTCGCGGGCTGGCCCCCGGGGCGGCCTCTATTGATTGAGAAATCATAGACTCGAGACCGCGCGAGTTTCAATTGGCCGCGGACGGGGCGGCGAAACCACTGGCAAGAAACCACCGGCGGTGAACCGAGCAAAGAACAAAAAATCCCTTCACTCGGCATGCTCTATTGGCTGCGAGGTACGTGACTAGGAGCTCATTCCCACGACGCCAATCAGGCACCATCCGCACCCTCCGGATGCTGGTACCTTGGTCGATGCGCGTATAAGTAGCCATTAGTACACTTCCAGCGAGGCGGAAAAAGGGTTTCCAAGAACGAGCTCGAGCGAACGCGAACGGCAATGGGCGAAAAGGACGTCCGTGGGTACTTACACAGCACTGACAGTTGAACGGTGGTCTGCATTGGACGGTCCTCCGGGATTGCCTGGTGTCGGGCTTGACACGTGTAATCGACGTAGTCATCGTCGGCGGTCGGCCGGAGTCGCAGCTTGGACGTTACTGTGTACCGATGGTCATCAGTTTCCGTGGCCTTTGTTTCGATGGTTTCTGCAGACGAAAAGTAAAGTGTTAAAATTCCTTCAGTAACGCCGATGATTTGCTTGGGTGGAACACCTTTCCACTCTCATTTGCACGCGCCAATTTTCGAATTGCCCCAACGCTACATGAAAAAATATTGAATTATGGCAAAATATGAATGCCCAACATTGACACATACTTAGCACATGCTTCGAGTATTTGATTCTTGAAATTGAGAAATTGAAAGAAGAGGTCTTTTCAGCAGAATGGGGCATATTAAAGGGCTTAGAAACGTGGAAGGGAAACTTATAGGACTTGCCAAATCAACAGGAACATGTTGGAGAATTCAAAATTCGTCAATTTATTAGTAAAGTTAATATTATTCCCTTAAAACTAGCAATTATTAGGCAAACAAATGGAACAGTTTTGCACCCCTCGTAAAATCTACGAAGCCCGGGGAATTTTTTTTCATTTTAAATTCATTGTAACGGAACGATCCTGGTGAACTAGGGAACGCACTCATAAGTTTATGAGTGCCCCGCCGAAATAGTATAAAGCAAGGTAGCACGAATAAAATCATCCTCTTTTTGCCTGTTGGCTGCATCAGAACAGACTTGCCCGACAGATACCAATACATGGCGATCCTGCCAGGAGATAAGAAGCAGTAGTTATTTATCGCCACCGCACGTGTCCGCATATTCGCATACCCATATCAATAGCTGCACGCGTTCACTTCTGCCCCCGCACGAAGGTGATAACGTTACGTTGGAGCAAGTGCAAGTGTGGAAGCAGCCGTAAAGCAACAGCAAGCAGCAGCGAAGCAGTGGAACAGGAGATCAGATTCAAGCAGCACAACTCATCGAAGCAGATGCAAGCAGTACGACTCACGGAAGCAGATGCAAGCAGTACAACTCTCGGGAGCAGATAAAAGCAATACAATTAACGAAGGCAAGTAACTAAAACAAAGCTTTACAAGATGTACACGCTTAAAAACCAATTCTACTAGTCTAAGTAAAAAAAAAAAAAAAAAAAAAACAAAAAAAAAAAATCCTAAAGTAAAAACTCATCAGAATTCAGAAATTCCCGAACTGACTGTGCGTTGCAGTGTGCGTATAAAGTAGTTATCTTGAAACAAAAGAACCATTCCATTAGAACAAAGAAAAAAAAAAAAAGAAAGAAAAAACCAAGAGTTGCAGAAAACGTCCTGAGTGTTAGTATTAAGAAGTGTAGTTTGTAAGTTTTTAGTCAAAATTTTTATTTTATTTTTTATTTCGTAAAAAGACGCTCTGAGTGTTACTATTAAGAAGTGTAGTATGTAAGAAAATTGTCAGGCTAGAAAAATACTAGGAACCCCGCTATGAACAGGAGCATTGAGATGTGTAGTACGTAAAACATTTAATAGCCGTAGCGTTCCCATACCGCAAAAGTGTGTAAGATAGTTGCCGCAAAAGTGTGTGTTTCACATTTACATCAGTTACATTTTATATTGAACACGTTTTATACCAGCATCAGATCCATTTTAAACACGTTTTAACTTTACACAAGTTACATTTTATTAAGAGGCTCACAAAATTCGCAACCCTCAAATCTGTTACCAGAAGTTTCAAATAACCAAGGTTCGGTCAGTTAGTTTTTAATTTTTTCTTCTCATAGTACCGTTATCAGTTTTTCTTCTTCCCCTTTTTGTTTCTACCAACTATACCTTTTGTCATTGTATGTTACAAGCAAAGCGTACACGCTCGTCGCGAGTAGCTAGCACGACATTAAAAACACGTGGTAGACCGAAACTGAAGCCAGAAAACAAAATGACGGAAGAAAACAAAATGGCCATAAAGTTGGATTTGGGTTTAGCACTCAAACTGGTTAAACCCTTTACGGGAGATTCCACAAATTTATCAAGCTACGTGGAAAGTGTCGAAATGTTGCGGGATTATTCAGATAAAGTAGATGAGGCACAAATTTTACGGTTAATGAGATTAACATTGACTGGTGCCGCACATGGTTCTATTGATGGTGCCACCTCTTTAGAAGGAGCATTCAAACAGCTAAGGTCGAGATTTGGTGTAAAAATTTCACCTAATGCCGTCGAAAACGAAATCAAGGCTACTAAGCAAGTGAGAGGGAAGTCGATCACGGATTTTTGGTCCGAAATTGAGGCACTTGCAACCAAGTTGGCAGCGGCTCATGTATCGATGGGAACTTTCCAAACCGAAGCAGCGGCAGCCAACGTAGTGCAACCAATAGCGGTACGAGCGTTCGTCAACGGGCTGTCCAATGCGACTACACGGTTTTTTCTGAAAGCTCGAAATCCCAAGTGCATGACATCGGCGATTTCTGACGCCCTTGAGTGCAATGACACGACACACGATTCAGAACAAGCAGAATCAGTGTCATTTATCAATTCATATTATACGCCAAGGCGGAATATGCAATACAGGCAACCTCAATACAACAGAGGGCAATATCACAGAAGCTACTACCGGGGATATCAACCGAATAGAGGTTTTTATCCACCAACCAGACGAGCACGAGGCGGTAATCATTTTCGAGGCCAGAATCAGTATCCTCGAAACAGAGGCAATAACGCAAATTTGGCGGTATTGTCGCAGGAACAAAACGATAAAGAAGCAAGTGAGACAGAGGGAAACGAAGACACCTCACCATTAACTGATCTTTTTCGTTAATTTTGATAATTACGGTACTATCAATGGCTCATTTATAATCTTTGAAAATCCAATCAACTTAGTTATTGACAGTGGAGCTTCGTGCTGTGTTTTGGATCAAACTTGTATTCCTAATAATGTTCCCATCAATAGATCAATTATATTAAATGTCCGAGGCATAAACGGAAAAACTCAAACCCTTGGGTACATAGACACAACAATAACCTACCAATCCAACACATTTCCAATAAGATTTCATATTTTATCAGGACTACCATCGCACATACCCGGACTGCTTGGAACCAACTTTTTGAAGAAGTTTTCAGCCATTCTCAATTTTGGAAATATGACATTTAGTTTTGCGAATATACATAATTTTGATAATACATTTAGCATTCCAGCCAGAACGGAAATTATAAGATTAGTTCAAACCCTAGAAACAAACACTTGTGTTGTTTGGAACGAAGAAATATCTCCTAATGTTTATATTTCAAATTGCCTTTCGCAACCATTTGAAGGAAAGATTGCTATTAAATTAATTAATATGAATGCTAAAGAAGTACAAATATCTAATATTAAACCCATTATCAAACCAGCATCAGATTATTCTATATTATCACTAACCACATCAAAACTCAATGTGGCTCATGCTGAGAAAACTATAAAAGAACTGAACCTTGAGCATCTGAATGAGACAGAAAAACAATTGATTCAAACCATTTGTGTTAAGTATAATGATATATTTTGTGTAGAGAATGATAGTCTAAGCACTACAAAGTTGTATCAAGCGTCACTTCAATTAAAAGATAATGTTGGACCTTCATATTCAAAACAGTATAGGTTACCTCATGCACAGAAGCAGGAAATTAATTCTCAAATTACGAAAATGCTTAAGGAAAACACAATTGAAGAAGCGAAATCCGCCTGGAACAGTCCCATCTTATTAGTTCCGAAGAAAACAGCTCATGATACTAAGAAATGGAGACTCGTCGTAGATTACCGAAAGGTAAATAATACACTTGAAGACGATAAATTTCCTTTACCCAATATCGAAGAAGTAATAGACTCTCTTAGCGGTGCAAATTTTTTTTCACACTTAGATTTATCCCAAGGCTATTATCAATGTGAATTACAAAACAAAGATAGACCTATTACCGCGTTCACAACACCGTTGGGTCAATTTCAAATGACGCGTCTTCCCATGGGCCTAAAGGTAAGCCCATCAATTTTCTCACGGCTCATGACAGTTGCTTTAGCAGGATTAACTCTTGAAAAATGTCTTGTCTATCTAGACGACATTATAGTATTCGGTAAATCTATGCAAGAGCATAATATGAATCTTATTTCAGTTTTTAATCGCTTAAGGAAAGTAAATTTAAAATTAAATCCCCAGAAATGTCATTTCCTTAAAAAAGAACTTGTTTATTTAGGACATCTCATTTCTGCTGAAGGGGTCAAACCAGATCCGCAAAAGGTTGAATGTATAAAAAGTTGGCCTATTCCCACATCCCCGGAAGAAGTGAAGCGATTTGTCGCTTTTGCCAACTATTATAGGAAACATATAAAAAATTTTGCAAGTATATGCCATCCGTTAAATGTGCTAACACGAAAAGATACCACATTTCAATGGGACAAGGAACATCAAGACGCATTTAATAACTTAAAAACTAAATTCATAAACCCCCCTGTTCTAGATTTTCCAGACTTTAGCGATAACAATTCTTTTGTTCTTCACACAGATGCCTCAGGGAAAGCCATTGGAGCCGTATTGAGTAACGCCAATGGAAAACCTGTTGCATATGCAAGCAGAGCATTAAACTCAGCCGAACTAAATTACGGCACAATAGAAAAGGAGCTACTGGCCATTGTTTGGGCTATAAAGCATTTCCGACCGTATTTGTACGGTAAACAGTTTGACATTTATACAGATCACAGGCCTTTGGTCTATCTGTTTTCAATGAATGACCCATCCAGCCGACTGACTAAATTCAGACTAGCTCTGGAAGAGTATTCATTCACAGTGCATTACGAGAAGGGCTGCGAAAATGGAGCAGCAGACGCATTATCACGGATACACATCTCTGACTTGAAGAAATTAAACCAGCAAGTTTTGGTAGTTACAAGATCCCAAACAGCAAGTAAAAGAAGTATGGATAGAGAGATTGTTGATGAAAAAATAGCAAAGGAGGAAAGAAGAAACAGTTGTGAAGCAATGGGACTTGATCAACCCAGAGTTTCAACTGTGTTTATAGAATTGAAAATATGCAACAGCATTCCAAACATTAAAATAGAAAAAGACACAATACAAATTCCAGAAGTCACTTGCTTGATTCACCTACGGGGAATCTTGACACAGATAAAGGAATATCTAAAAACAATAAAAGGGAAGGTATGCCTGGTTATGAAAAATGAAAATGCAAATGAAGGAAAATTTATGGAAAAGTTGAAAACATTAAAAATGAAAGGACTACCGAGAATAATCATCATCAACAAAGATATTAAAATCATAAAGGATCACGAAAAGAAAAAGAAACTTCTCATAATGAATGAACATCATATATTACCAACGGCAGGTCATGCAGGAGTTCACCGCACCTTGAACACCATAAGACAGAGGTATACTTGGAGAGGAATAGAAGCGGATGTGAGAAGAATGGTGGCAGGTTGTAAAGAATGTCAGATGAATAAGGCTAAACACGAACCAAGAATACCACTTAAACTTACAACAACGGCAAGCGAGCCTATGGAAAAAATTTATCTGGACTTAGTGGGGCCTTTGGTGAAGTCTGAAGGTTGCGAATATATATTGACCACACAATGTGACCTCACAAAATTTATAACAGCTACACCCATTCCAGACAAACGGGCTAGTACGGTAGCTAAAACATTTTTGGAAAGGGTAATCCTCAAATACGGAGTACCTCATGAAATTTGTACCGATAGAGGAACCGAGTTTATGTCTAACGTGTTTCAAAACCTATGTAACGCACTAAAAATTAAAAAACTAAATTCAACTGCCTATCACCATGAGACCATAGGTGCATTAGAAAACTCACACGCAATGTTGGGCAACTTTTTGCGAATATATTGCAATGGCGAGCCTTTAGTATGGAAAGACTGGATTATGTTTTACGAATTTGCATACAATAACACAGTGCATTCTTCAACTGGTTACACTCCGTTTTACTTATTGTATGGTAGACAGGCAAACCTACCGACAGAACTATTAGAAAAGAAAAAAAGAATAACATACGCTATAGATGATTACTCTGAACTCATAATGGCAAAACTCAATATAACACACAAAGAAGTCAGGGATAGGTTAATAAAAAGAAAAATGAATTCGAAACTAATATACGATAAAAAATGCAAACAAAAAATATTTAGAAAAGGTGACGACATCCTCATAAAAAACGAAACGGCCAGGAAACTCCAGCCTAAATATTTGGGGCCATTTGGTATCTTGGAGGACTGCGCCGAAAATGTAAAAATCAATGTAAACGGAAAAACAGATGTTATTCATAAGAATAGGATTAAGAAATTCACTACACTATAAACATAAGAATAGGATTAAGAAATTCACTACACTTTAACCATAAGAATAGGATTAAGAAATTCACTACATTGTAAAAAAAAAAAAAAAAAAAAAAAAAAAAAAAAAAAAAAAAAAAACAGGGCGTGTAACGGAACGATCCTGGTGAACTAGGGAACGCACTCATAAGTTTATGAGTGCCCCGCCGAAATAGTATAAAGCAAGGTAGCACGAATAAAATCATCCTCTTTTTGCCTGTTGGCTGCATCAGAACAGACTTGCCCGACAGATACCAATACATCATAACCAAATTTGTCACTTTCACTTCACTTTCTTCTTAAATTTTAAGCTGAATAATTTGCACCAGAGCTATAAAATGCAAAGATAACATGCATTGATAACATAAAATTGTACCCATTTTTAAACTGCATATGCCCAACAAATATCTTTGCAAAACAGCTATGTACAGAAAGTTTAAAAAAATGCAGGACAAATTGCATTACAAGCTTATGCTTCTAGGAAAACCTTACGAGAACCCGCAAAAGGCACATACAAATAACCGTTTAGCTGGCAAATAAAAACGTTGCATCTAAAAGGACGTAGGAGCAAAAAGCACATCCAAACTCTCCTGAACCTTAAACAATTGATTTTTAGAAGGTTGCCTTTTAAAACCAACTTTCAATTATGTTCCACGCGACGTTCCATCCTGATAGAGTCCGGATCAAAAGAGGCTGATTGTTTTGAAAAATTGAACGTGCTCCCAAACTCGCCCTCATGATGGGAACGTTCTGATGCTGCAAGTAGGATGGCAACGTCCCGTTGCAACGTTTGCTTCGAACGTTATTCCGGTCTTCCTTTTTTTTTTTTTTGGTTCTATGGCAGTGCTTTGCCTCCAGACGAGGGGTTTGAAAGTGAAACATTGTTGCAACGGCATTGGACAGGCCGCACCATGAGAGGCAGGCAGGCAGGCATCATCTTATTTGTTCAGTAATATCGTCATCATCGAGGACATTTAAACTCGCTTTGCTTGTTACTGTTATTGATTTTTATTGTCCGAACACCGGCAGCCATCGCACTGCTCTAGTCCGGGCTGCTCTTCGGAGCCGTTCTGCATCATGGCCTGGGAAAAGGATGTAGTTGCAGCTGTCTGTCTTGGTCATCCGGTTACTATCATCATTGTTTAACAAACGTTACCATCGACTGAGGAACTCTTGTTGGTTCGGGCTGTCGAGCGAGAGAAACGGGGCAAAACTGCAGGCAAGCAGAATCACTGATAAAAAGCTCATTTTCCTTATCCTAAATCTCGACGATGGCTGGTGATGCTGCGAAGGGACGCTTGGTTGGGGCGAAGGATGAGTATGCCTTTTGTTCTTCCATCACGCCGGCATCCCTGTAACGATGGGCTGCAGTGCACATATGGTATGGCAGCATCATCAAGTGCTCCTTCCTGCTGCAGATGGTGATAATTTTAAGTGCTGTTTATTTTAGACGAACTAGCCCTTAGGCAACAGTGGTAATGGCTGCTTGTACGAACAGCGTAATGTTACTTCAGCTTCTACCCTAGCCGTGGATACCGAACCGTCGAACTTAACTGCTCTGGAGCTACGCGCCGTAGCTGCACAGTGTTTGCGCAGGGATTGGCAAGAGCCCTTGCGTAAAACTGGATAATAGAACGATGATACATGTCGATCACGGTTTTGACTAGTATGTTTACCTTTACGCAGACAGCTGCACCAAGGTTTGCAATATATCAAAGATAATAGCGTAGCGCTATCACGAAGGGATTTGCACTGACCCCCGGATTTGTCTGCTGCATATTTCATCTAAGCTGAAGATAAAATGTACCTTACTAGAAGAAAATCTTCGATTTCTCTTAGCCAAAAGCTTCAGCTCCAAAGGAACACAGCAGTCAGTGGGCAACACTTATGGAGGAACAATTAAACGAAATGATGCGTTTCTTATGTTATTTTTATTTTTTGTTATTCTCTAAATTTGGAGTTGATAGTTTTTGGGCAATTCATAGTCAAGCGTTATAGGTTTGTGATCCCAAGACGTGTTTTTAAGCTAGGAGCAGACCATGGTCGAAACAAAAAACGGAAAGAGAATTCACTTCAAGTCTCAACTATGAAAACGAAACGTACTCAGATGAGCATGTCGTTGTAAATGCTTTTGCAATTAAAATCCTTTACCTAAGACATCATTGCGTCTATGGTCTTCCCGCCTAACCACTTCTGTGGCCGTGGGCTCTGCAGCGAATTGAATTGTTGAACAGGAAACACGTATACTTGGACGTGCGGGACGCAACACAATTTATCGACCAGTAGCGTCGTCCGGTTGCTGTGGTTTGTTCAATAGAAGTTTAATGAGACAGCGGTACACTTTTGATAAATCTTTTGCGGTATTCTCAAGTTTTCAAATTGGCCATAAAACCTCAAAAACTCTTTCATCGGGCCGGAAGGGTGGATAGGCCGATACCGGATGCCGTTTGATGGACGGAAGCTGGGCGGAGCGATATCGGGAGGCTTCACTGGACGTAGACGTGACTCGCATCGATGATCAGCTGAACCGGAATTGCCTTTCGATAGGCCGAGTACACCGCAAGAGCGAACCGTATTTAATTGTTCAGGAAGTGAATTCTTTTGCTCAAGATTATAAAGGGGAAGAGAAAAAGGTAAATTGGCACAACACCGGAAGTATCTACAGTCAAAGTATCCTTCGATACCGGCAACGTCGGTCGTTGCTTCTGGACAGGTTTGTTACAATACTAGGCCGAGTATGTTAAAAATTATATTCTGAACATTGGACCTTCTAGCATCCTGAGTTAAGTGCGACTCTTCGCATACTAATTGATTGACTAGCGATCGTATTTTTAATTCGCGAATGGAAAAAAGTGTCGAAACAAGAGTTTTGTTTCAATGGAATTTGTATAATCATTTTTCTAGAAGTTCAAACATTAAAGAAGAATTTCTGTGTAAAAAAAAACACATGTTTTTTGTTGCAGGCTATGGAACAATTCACTGTTGAATTTTAACAAAATTGTTTATAATAAAGTGCTAGTTGTTGTAGAAAGACACTTTCACTTTTGATTTTACCGAATCATGTCCTTCTCCTTGTCTCGAATATTTAACAAATGCAGTACGCTGCAAAGATCCGCATTCTTCCACGGTCTATCGTGTCCGTCTTTCAACGCCCAAGCAGAAAAGGCATTCCGTTTTTTGACTTTATGTATTCTGACGGCACTGCTATTAATTTGTGCGTCAATATCGACTGTCCATGCCGGCCAACAAGCACCGCCACTGCGCACATGTCACCGAAGACAATCGAGTGTCCGTAGTTGTGACACAGTCGCAACCACGAAGGCGGTCCTTTTTGAAAAAGGGCTTCTCGCAGACCTTTTTTCCGTTGCGAAGCCACCCAAACGCAGGGCTCTCGGCTCTGCGGCCAATGGAAGCAGTAGCATATTTATGACATAATTACAGTTCATTTTTATGCCCACCAGGGCGACCCTCCGGGTCGAGCGGGCAGCCTTTCGGACGAAAAGTCCGGTCCGCTGAAAGCTTCCAAGCTGGGGCCGGGTCGTGGACGGTACCAGAAAGTGGTCATCGGGGAGAAATTAATTGAGCCAGGGATTTTTCCACTTGAACGATTCGTTGCCCTGCTGCTGGAAGAAGAAGCAAAGCTGTGTGCCGGGCGAAGGTGGTGGGCAAACCTTTCGGATGTGATGAAACTTGTCATAATTTGTTCTCATTATTTCCGGGGTGGAACCGGCAATGCGGGTTCCGGGCTGCAACAGTCACGAAATTCCAAGAAGTCAACCGTTTTCGAAAGGGGCAACACTTTTCTGACGTACGCTTCTTGGGACATGGAAAAGGTTTAGCGATTAAAATGAGAAACAAAAAAAAAGATGATTTTTGTGCATTGTTTTGTTCCTTCTTTTCCTTCGCATTTAAATTTATGTTAAGGCAATTTAAGTGCAAGACGAAAAAAACTGTTGCCTAATGAGTTTCAGGACCACGATTACCTTTTTCCATCACCGTCAATATATTTTGGACCCATTTCAGTAGCCACTTGTTGTGGGTATCACACATTGGTCTTGTTTTGCAGGTGAAACTCATGATCCTTCACAAGTACGGTATGGACAATCAATCGAACTTGTACGATAAAAAGCCGGAAGCCATCGAACAGGGAAAGGTAATTAGACTCAACGTTGGCATATGATCTGGAGATGTGCAAACGCATACTCTAAAATTGATTTATTTCAATTCCATTCAGGGAATATTAAGTCAGGAGCATACGTATTACTGTTCCTCTTGGGAAATTGAGTAAATTAATTTGCCCTCCGTTTGAAATACGTTTTCGATTTTACGTCAGGTTTGGTGAAAAAGCCAGCCAAGAACAATGGTTGCGCCAGATCAAATGGAGTTGGGCACACTTGTTAAGTCCTGGCGCTACCTAGTACCGAGTTGTGTGTGTGCCGCCTAGTTGCACATAGATAACACATAGGCCTCAGGACAGATGGTCCTGTTACCATTACGGAAAAGGTGAGATGGGTGTAGAAGCATCCCTGATGGTGGGTTTTGTGGTTGTGTCACTGGGTGAGTAACTAATTTTGTCCAGCGCGAATGAGGTTGCCGTGTCATTTACTGGACCTCCGTACCGCCGAATATTATTAGTGGTTAGGTGCGTCTGGTGGAGAATGTTAACTAGACTGTCGCCGTCGGTGATTTACATACGATAAGGACATGAAAAGGAATTTCGCTTTACAACGATGAAACTAATGGAAGGTAATTGAGTTAGTGCATCGTTTAGCCACTGACTAGTATGGTTTAGCATAAACGACATTGCCCTCGATTGGTACATGGTCAACATATTCTTTTGTTTATTTTGAAGTTGAATTTTGAATGCGGAATGTTAAATGTTTGAGCCAGAGCAGCTGGATTTGATATTGCACACTTTTGAACATTCTGTTGCTGCTTTCATTTTCATGCGGTAGTGGCTACAGCACCAGGTTGGTGGCTTCAAACACTTGTCTGTTCAAAGAACCTTGGATAAACATATAAACGAGATCTCTTGGCATATGGAATGGGAATATATTCTCTTCCGAGTTCGGGGTAATGATTTAGCAGAATAAGCGAGTTCTGTTCATATTTTCTGTTCCATTATTACTTTATTTATTGGTAGATATAAACAAGTCAGTGCAATAAAAGGGTGTTAGACTGTTACACGTATGTATAAAGTATCTTTTTTTATGGAAGCCCAAACGTTTATAGCTAAAAACATTGAATTTAAAGCAAAAACCTGCACGAACTGAACCAATAGGTATGTCATCTGGAATAAGGAATTAGTTTCCGAGCGGAGTACAAGCAATTCCTTCTCAACATTAGTTTCCCAACCTTACGTGTGTCACGTGTCAGAACCGATTTGGTCCCCGTTGGAAAGCGGGGACCGAAAGCCAACTGGCACAATACGGTGAATGAGAACAAATAAAAGGAAGGAAAAATCTCGAGCTTACCTGATTTGTACTCCACATTCGCTCGGTACCAGACGATCTGAGCGGCAGGTTTAGCGTTGGGCACGAGGCAAGTCAGCGACAGGTCTTGGCCTTCCCGGACTTCGGCCTTTGCATGCTGGCTGTAGCCTTGGATTTTAATCGACGACGGTGGAGCTGCCGGCGGTGACGGTAGAACGCAGAACGGTGATCCCCCGGAAAAGAAAAGAATCGGACAGATGAATTAAAACGATGCCAAATTTTTCCCACCGTAACGAGTTCCCGCAGCGCGATGCTCCTTTCCGACTTCCTGCGCCTCGATTCCCATATTAGCTTCACCGATGCGCGAAAGTTTGTCGTCAACGAACTGCGAAACTGGGTGTGGAGCCCAGCCGTCCCGGTGCGGAACGTTTCGAACGTGATTGTGAGCTGGAAAAGTTTTTGTTCCGGTCGCGCTGCAGACGCTCTGCACCTGGGTGTGACTTGGGTGTCGTTCCGTGAGCAGCGGTGACCGGGGTTGAAATTCCCACCAGCCTTAACTTTCCCACAACTTGTAGTCCTGCAGTCGCAGAAAACGCAAGCGTACTTTAATTGAATGAAATATTGGCCTGCGTATTGTCGGGCCCGTCTAGCGAGCGGTAACACGGGAAAGAATGGGCTGCTATAAAAATCTAATTTTATAGTGATTTGTTTTACTGTGTTCTGGTGGCTGTTGCTTTAATATTTTATTTTTGCCCCTTGGGCGCTCGATTGTGATTCAGTTGCCCTTGCTGCCAGCCGGCAAGCGTTGTGCAGAGTGCCTTCGAGACACGGTGCTGGATTTTTAATTCCAAATTGCCTGCACCCTGGAAAAGGCTTACCGTGGGCAATTCTTGATCGCGGTGAAGATGGTGCACATCTCAGAAGCTGAACGCTCCGGTAGAAACAACACGTTCATTGGTAGTAAAAATTCATTAATTATAACTTTTTCAAATGGCTCCCATTTTAATGCAAGCTATGGGAACCAGCACCACGACGTCTAGCACAAGTGTGCGTGTAGCAGAGAACTGGAAAATTTGGCAAAAACTGAACGTTCTTACACTCCAAGCTAAGGAATATTCTAGGAAGAAAAAATTGAGTTATGATTTTTTTTTAAATTTTCCATGGCGATCCATGAATCGAGAATTTTTTCTTTAAGTTTAGTTTGATAGAAACTTGTAGGAATAAGATAAAAATAAATAAGAAAAGATAGGAAATCAGCAGCAAATTATTTTCTTGTCATTGATTGATCTTGTTATTAAATTTTATTAATTCCAGTTGGTCAAGTAATCTCAATTTTACCGACTTTAAAGCATGAGCAAATGTAGGTAAAAACTTTCGGCAATAGAATACAACGAATTATGTGAGGTGAATGCTCAGAAATGCATTTGTTACAAAGGGTGCATTCTGAATGTGCTTCTTTGATTCTCAACCTATGCGTTAAATGCTTCTAAACTGATTAGGATAAGGCTTTTCAAACGACCTACAATAAGCCTAAGACATGCCAAAAAATTTAAATATCGTTAAATCTTGGTGTCAGTCGGCACGTGAACACTTCTAAATGCATTTTTTTTCTGAAAGCTTAAAGTTGTTTTATGTTGACATTCCACAAACATGAATTTGATTTTCAATTGGTATGCTAGTTTTAATAAGAGGAAAATGGCAATTGAAAAGAAAATCATACAATCTGAGCTGATGCGGCTACACATAAGCCTAGAAATAAACCCGGGGGAGTTGTGAAAATGCAAAGTGTTGTGCCCGGTTGATAGGTTGCTGAATGCTTTCAAAAGGAAGCATCAGTCCGCTCGACTGGGAGCTACAAACCAGATCGGAAAACTTCAAACTGGGTAGCTAGTCAGAAGAAAATGAGGTCAACTATCGGACCGTGCATGTAAAACTACAGGAACTTTGCCTTTCAACGTGAATCAAAATACATTTGGCTCGTCATTTTATTAGCTCCAACCGTACCGGACTACTGTTGACGGGGAATGGTAAAGTCTCTTCGTCTTTAATTGATGTAAACTTTCTTTTTTTTTCTGAAGCTTTTGCTAAATGTAACTGGTCGGTTTCAATTTGAGGTATCTTTCGTTGAGCGAGCCGACCAGCACTCGGCGCTCGTCCCTCGGCCGTTCGGTGAAGGCTTTAATGCTCACCACTCGTGAACTTTTCAATCTATACCACCGAAATCACCATGCAACGGAGTGCCGGGAATCCTGCAGCAATCCGAAACCATCAGTGACAAGGACGAAATTGAAAAATTACCAGCTAGTTCGAGGACGCACGGGGGTAAAATTTTGCACCCTATTGAATTTCAATGAGCATGCGGCAGGCAAAACTTTCAACCATCAAACGCTCGGACTGCTTGCCATAGACGGAGCGCGGTGGATGCACCAGATCGGAAAATGGTTGCATTGGCGGAACTGCAGCTGGGTGGAGGGGAAGGAGTGGGGCTGGAGTGAAACCAAAAGAGCAAACGACGAAACTCGAAACGATAGATAGAGAGCGGCGGCCCAACGTGTGTTGTCTTTTCGGTGAGGAGTGAATCTGGGAAGCGATTGTACGACCCGCCAGGTACGGGTGGCACTTGCAGCCCAAGCGACCGAAGGTGTTGTTTCAGAGTGTTCGTTTTCTTGCGAATAATAGGATAAGGGATGCGGGGGATGTTTTTTTTTATTTTTTTTTATTTTTTGAATCCATCCACGTAGCGAAGAAACCAGCTACGTAGTAGAAGCATTATTCTCCGGCAGTTCAACAGTTCTGGAAGGATGTTCGGCCAACTCCACAGCCGGGTCGAAGTTTTCAGCCATTTTTGGGGTGGAAAAATGAAAGGGATAACAAAAGCGTATCGAAAAGGCTAGGGAATGGCGGAGGGATGCGGTGTCTTCTTATGCAAAGCGTTCAATGCTGATGGAATGATGCACTTTCTAACGACACCACTTTCCGCTTCCCAGCCGATTCCCGACGATTCCTTCTTTCTAGTCAGATTTTGAGGCAAAGGAACGGAGAAAACGGAAAATTGCAGACATACGTATACGGCCGCTTGGCACACCGCATTCCGGGGAAGGAAAGTTCGCTTCGAGTCACCGAAAGTCCGTGGCATAAGCTCTCGGAACTCGGGTGTTCGGTTTGGCAGGGTGGGGAAATCCTTCTCTCTTTGCTTTCTGTGTTTCCTTTTCCCCGAACCCTTTCTGCCTCGTGGGACTAGCGGGGTAATGCCTTATGCAATTGCTGTAAAAATACAACGGAATGGAGGCGAAGAATTGCCAGCAACCAGAGAACGGTGTACGTGGCGTGTTGATGGGAACCGAGGGGGGGAAAGTAAAAATATAAAACACACTCACCGCGGGATGTGCGCGGCAGGAACGTGGGTGGGTGGGTGTAAAATAAATCTCATATGGGTCCCTTTTCTGTGGTTCGGCTGGATGGAAGGTATTGGCTTGCAGAAGATTTGCCTTGCTGCCCATTCCGCCGGCGCTACAGATCCACCCCTCCGGCTCCCGAGATACCGGATGGATTCGTACTTGGTTAGAACATTTCTCCCAAACCCCGACCTCCGAAGCCAGATGTGAAATGTGCGCCGATATGTTGGACGCTTTCTCGAAGGCCCTTCCGCGGTGTGGCGGTTTTCCGTGCGGAGGTACCCAGTATTCGTACATCGTTGGAGCCCGTGGGAAAAAGAGATGTTTCCCGGGATGAAGCGGGGAGCGCTTGCGGGGTTTGCTTGCCGGAAAACGGATGTGCCGTGCCTCGTCGGCGCGCGGAGTAACTGTGTCGGGGAGTGAAGGCGTCGAGCGGGAGTGAACTTTTCTAAAGTCGTTTTCATGGATAAAATTTTTATGATGAATTCTCAGTACAGTCATCGAAAGCCCCGAATATGGGGGCAGCCAGCATAAAAAGGAGTAGAGAAAGTTTAGCTCGAACACGGGAAGGGAGGGGCGACGGCCACAGCCGTATGCCGTGTGCGAGAAAGGAGCGTTGGATCAGTGTGGATTAGATTGACTTTCTTTTTCACAGCAACGCACACATCTTCACACACAAATGCATACATACGCACACTCAAACTCTTTATTACTCGGCACCATGGCCTCCTTTCCTCGGGTGGAAGGAAGGGAGGGTGGCGTAAAGTTGAACGCTCGCGAAAAGGGTGGAACCGGATAAGCAGCACGTGGTGCCGAGCAACGTTCCATTAGATTGGCACCGCTGTCTGTAACGGATGATCGAGGAGAAAATTGGGGCGGGCAATCGCAGCTTATGCGAAAGGCGGCGTATTTTCGGAGCCGAGCTAAGGATATTCGTCGAGGCAGTAAAAGTTTGTTAATTTGAGTAAATATTAGCATTCGGTATGTTATACAATTTCAAAATAAATAAGCCATAAACATTTTGTGAGTTTGGGAGGTTTTATAGCATGATAGAGGAGTCTTTTTCTTAATTCCCAGCATATAGATACCGGCGATTGCTTGTGCATTATTTTGCTTATATCTTGACAAAGCTTCCATTGGTTTAAAGAAATTGATTTTATTGTACAAGTTTCTCGTTACGTAAAGGTTCAAGCTTTATGTACTTTTTTCAACATGTGCATGGTCTTGAACATCTTAGAAATGTCATTTTAAAAACATTGTCATTTTTTTTGTCTTCATCTTCACAACAGGTATTCTACTATTTTCCTTTAAAATCACAATTATACGCACAATATCCATCGCATACCATATTTTTTAGTTCCTACTTAACCAATAATAATAAAACCAACGATTAGTTCACACATTCAATGGCGTCCACAAGTCATGGAACAACAGAGGGGTACGAATAGTGATAGAATAAGGAGCATCTTCCTCAATGGCTTGGCGTAACAAAAAAAAGGTCCAATTTCTGGCAACCGTTTTACGAGCATCACAACAAAACAAAATCTCATATGTATGCAAATGGAGCTCAAGTTCGGAAGTGGTAAAATTGCGTTATCCCATCTCTGTCTCGTGGGTCAATTCTGGTTTGATTGGAACAACGTTCCGGTGTCTTCGCGTGGCGCAACGAGGAGGCCTTTTCTCCAAAACAAAAATCTTCAAATGAAGGGTTGCAACATTTGAAGTTGACAAAGGGACAGGCAACTCTAACCCGATTTTGTATGCAGTCGTCTCTATAATTATTAACAAATATTGTAGATAGGCATGACAATCAATACGTTACGTTGTTTTCAAGGGAAAAATAACATTCATGGAACTGCATGAAATAATAATCTATTTGAATTTATGTTTGAGATTACAACAGTAGTTTTAAAAAACTGCTTCATTCTATCAACTTTTATTTTTGGAAACAGATGTTGACTTATTTTGCCCTACAAGTGTCGCTTTTTTTTAAAAGTGCTGTAGTTGGGTTTAATGGGTTTTTTTTTTCTACTCTTCTGCAATACCCAAATGTATGGATAAATGCGATCGCATTCATCTTTTTAGTTGACCCTTTGGGACTTGCTTATACTCCAGACGGTGCAACTGATAGAAGACAACGGATCACTTCTGTTTTCGATGAAATGTCGTCCGTTGAACCATGCAGGAATAAAATACATCTAAATTGAAACCGAAACACTAGCGACTCTGCCACACAGGCAGACTTTTCAAGGAAACTTTTTAATAAGAACCCAATCGAGCGGACCCCGGGTACTGGGCATTTCCATATTTTCAATAAACTTTTGCGCCTGCCCATCGGTGCCATGTGTTCAAATGTGCCATCGAGCCTAACGAAAAAAAAACTGTAAAGAACGAAAAAAAAGGGAAACAGAGAAAAGTCATACACTTAAACTCTTGCAGTTACCCTAGGCCCAACCGATCCATTGGCCGGTTTCCCATGGGATAAAATAAAAAGCATCAACCCAACGGATTGGAACATTCGGGTCCAAAACGGCAAACCTGTCAGGAATGCAGAAGCGCGTGCCTCCGGATCTCAACTGCAGCTCAGGAGGCGGATGGCACTGCTGGGAAAGCCGTGCTTTGGGGAACATCGATCGACCTTTTTCGAGTTTTTTTTGTTTTCTTCTTAAACTTGTACAGCAGTTGCTGGCGCTTCTGTTCCCCTGTTTAATGATTTCATTTTCTGGCTCATCGCAACTAAACCGTCGCAAAACCGCACAACGTGGCAATTTTCAATGGTGAAAATGGTGTGGAACGGCAAACGAAGAAAGGGTACAAGGTGTACGAAGGGTAAGAAAAGGGAGTCTTGTCCGAAACGAGCAAAGGTAAGTCTATTAAATTCAATTACGTAATGATTTTACCCATTGCGCTCAATGGTTTATACGCTTGTCAAGCTCAGAACCGTCCAGTCCTGGTCACGTCCTAAAGGCGGATGCATTCCCGACGGGCGAACTGGCTTCGCCCAGGAGTTCTGCGGCAATGGAATAGCTTGCCGTCTAACTACCGGCCAGCACAGTCGCCCGACAGCGACAAGAATGCCGTGCCGTCGTCTTCCTTTCCCGGCATTTCTTCTGCGCTGTGCATTGTCGCAGCACGGCGGAGTACATTCGTAGCCGTTGTCGCTAACCATTGCCTTTCCATGATTCCGTTCGTTGATTTTCGTTTCTTTTGCCGAAAATGGGTTTGTTCGGTCTTGATTTCTTGCAAGAAATGGCCGTGGGAGCAGCAGGGCTGCATCCTTCCGGTAGGCTGGAATGGTAATTGCACCAGCGTGGAGGATGCACCGAAACATGATCAGCATCGTTGAATGCTGAATGCAACCCGCAACGCAATTGAATCACGTTGTGGCGAAGCATTAGCGATCGATCCTTGTTGGTGATTTTGTGCGAAGGTTTCCAAATGCTGTCAAATCAAGGGAGGAGACAGGAGGAAATCTGCAAAGAAACCACATCCATTTCTTACTGCCGGATGTAATTTAGTAGAGTGTGCTTATCAGAGCATCATTCGTTTTTCGGTTTCACTTGATTGAGGAAACATTACAGAATCGATTGTAGTAGAAATGGAATTTGTGTTGCACCAAAAACGTCGCCCCTTGAACAATTCTCAATAAAGTAACAAAAAGATAACAGAAAAATTGCTAGACAGAATAAATCCCATAAACGTTTTCCATATTTTTTTCCCGCGTTACTTGCTTGTTACCCATCTTCACATTTCACTTCTCCAAGACTCGGAGAAGACAGATCGACGAGACATATTCCAATTAATTCGGAAAATGGCAAATAAGTTGCTGAAGATTTTTGCGAAGTGTGCATGACAAAAAAGCTAAATGAAACAATAATTTTGGTCTACTGATCTTTTTAGTCTCTTTTATCTTTCTACAAAAGAAAGAATTTTGATGTTGCACTCAATTGCGAAAATTGTGCTATTAAAAAGGGTAACGCTCTCATAAGAAAACTGAGGATTACTATTCATCTCCCATTTGTGGTGTTCAGCAAGCTGGGACAACGTGAAGCACAAGTTAAAGGCTACATTTTCAATTTCCTTTTGATTTCTTACCAGGCAATCTGAGGGCACCGTTAGGTCAGTGTGGTTATTGTGAGATAACGTTTCAGGCACCACTCCAGCGCCAGTGGGACGTCTGCTACATCCCAACGCAGTGGACCTAGTGCCCGAAAGGATGACCAGTGCTAGGGCAGCAGCCAGGGCAAACAGAAAAACATGCCCAGGCTTATGGAAAGAAATCACTGCACTGCAGATGCAGCAAGTGCATATTGATGCAGCTAGCATGGGACTCCATAAAACATACTGAGGCTCTGCCAACCGATAGAACGACAGGCAGACCAGAAGACCGAAGGCACATCGCGATCAAGTGCAGCTGGATTTAAAATAAATGCACAGATGAAATTGTACCAAACATGGAGGCACCAACCGGAAATGCAGCATGGCAAGCAAACGAAGCCCTTTGGTTTTTTCCTGCCCTTTGGTTGGAATACCCTTTCGGAACGATGATAAATGTTATTGACCTTGGCTTGCGAGGCTTAAGAATGATTTGATTCTTTCAATTTGCCGGAGAATATGTTGTCTGAGCAAAATAATTGTTCTGCTTCAGGAATAAGCACGAAGCAAGATTTTACTTTCTTTGCGAGGATTTCAATGTATTTGAATTTGACTTTTAATGATGACAGATAATACCACGTTGGCTCTTTTTTATTAGACATGTGTAAAGTTAAAGTAACCCAACGTTTCTTCCTTGCATGATTGTTGTAATTAGTTTGTAAATAAATTAATAGATTCCATTTCAAGTATCGTGTTGTAAGTCAGTTAAAATTTGGTTGTTTTTGGAGGTTTCTTGTTAGCATCAATATTCCGATTTGGATTCAAGACCTGAGATTTACGTGATTTATAAACATAAAAAACAAGCTTAATCCATCGAATTGCACACGAGGCCTTCCATTCCATTTCCATTTCACGAAAACTTCCATTAAAACGTGCTAAAGCCCCGCTTGACCTTGATCGTATGCAACCTCTTATCAGCGCTTCAACACATGTCCGCAAGGCTTGAAGAAAGCGGGTAAAGTATCGCTTGATTCAGGAACCTGCAGAAGACCGTTGGTACAGCCGGACAAACCGGACAACTCAGGGAAATGTGGAGATTCCAGCACTCGAAAAGCCGACGCCAATCACCGGCCTTTGCATGGAATGAAAAATGTCCGTCCCGTTTGTTTTTGCATCTCGTCGGTGACAATAGCTTAACAAAGGTTGAATAACACATACCCAGCAGTGCTCCGTTGTTTGCTATGTTTGCTATATTGCCTGAACTTTCATCCTACCTCTGCAAGAACTCGGCAACAATGCACCCGTGTGCGTATGTGTGTGTGTTAGTGCACGTGTACCTAATGCAATATGAATGTGTTCGTAGCTTCTTGGCTTGGAATTGGAGTTTTTGGGGCGACAGGAGGTGCAATTTTCATCCACGAGAGTTGCCAACAAACGACAGCAAACGTACGAAGCCGGCTTACGGGTTGGCTTTACCGAGGGCTTACGGTTCGTCATGTGAAACCTCAACTCGTTCGTACGAGACAGTGTACGCTCAGCGCAACGAGATTTATTGTAGCATCCATCATTGATTGCGTTTGGTTTCGTTTGTCGCCCGGCACTGCGGCCTACAAATGCTCTCTGGTGACAACTGGATAAAAATGCTTTCCCTCTTCGTCCGAGCCCAACTGGCCCGGACATGGCAGAATGTGATCCATGGCGCTATTGTTGAAGAACGGTTTCTAGGTCAGCAAAAGATGGTCTTCGGTCTTGAAAAAGTATCTTTATCGAAAGAAGGCTTTTTTCGGCACAGAACTTCAAACGGACCATTTCCTTGCTCTTCGGGCGCTCAGTAGGTAGGAGCATCGTGAAGTTCAAGTGCAGTCCGGGTAATGCTGGATGATGAAAGTAGGAGAAAAATCTGAAGAGCCTTATGCAGCTTTTTGCACGAAATCGTCCATCTCAACAGATTTCTATTCACTCTACTGTCGTAGGTCAAGCGAATTGAATTCGGAGTAAATAGGCTGAAAAACGAAAGAAATAAACGTATTGGTATGTTTCATTTTCCCTTTTTCCCTGTATTATAACAGCGATTTATGCTGAATTGAAGGTGTATTCTCTTGCTCGAACTTGATACTCACGATATAAAAAAAACATCTGTTCATCGCAACACAGACTTGTCAAATCTGGTTTGCAAATGACAAAAAAAAAAACCTAAAGCCAGAGGAAATTTGGTTTAAAATGTCAAGTAGTTTCTCAAGCCAAAAAGTTTCGGGTAACAATCGATATTTCTCAACGTTAATCAGAATTATCACCAACACGCAGAAAAAATCGCTATATTTGTACCATTTTGTGCGGAATATCAGTTGATTAAACCTCCTAATACTATCGATAATGTATTTTATTCAATGCACGGCTATTCCAGCAGATGCACCCATTAATTGAACATTGTGTCCTCCTCAGGTTTATTGCGCTGGATTATTAAGGTACGACTGATACATGATTATGTTTTTAACTAGGTTAGAAACCATCCATGTTTATGTTGTCATAGGTCATTTTCTCTAACTTTTTGGCGAATATTCTTCTGTCCAATGTTTTTCTTGATAACGATTTTTATCTTGGTTTGATTTGATCTTGATTTAAAAATAATTAAAAACTTAATAAATGTAAGCCTGGTATCAATTAAAACTCTTTGCAATATCGATTTTCAATGGCGCAGCATCCCCAGGAACTCGAATATTATAATTGGATTGTGTGCTTCTAAAATAAAATATTTGCTAACATGAATAACAATTTTTAGTGCCAGCTATCAGCGCAAATTGAAGATGATTTACCCTTTCGTCCCAAACAATGTGTTAGTAGATGTTTGTTTTGCATCATCCGTTTCATTCTTCTCAGTGGAGGCGCCTAGTACTTGACGCTGCCCTGATGACATTTTCACTAGCTCGTACGCTCTAGAGCTACGCATCTGAACGACCGAAGTTACTCTGGTGTATGCGAGTAATGCACGACGCGATAAGCAGCGAAGCAATAAGGACTCACTCGATGTTTTGATATCGTGCACTCGAGCGAGGAATAAAACAATCGAATCTCACCCACGTGAATGCTGCCTGCCGGGAGCGTTTCTTTGTAGTACGCACTCGACAAGTCTGTGATGTTTGCGTTTGGTTTGTTAAAAAGAGTGTTTGACGTACGATTCCAAGCGACGCGCGGGGCAGGGGCATGTTGTTGGAAAGAAAAACTAATGGTCGTTTTTTTATTCTTCGCCCGTTCTGACAGCAACGAGGGACAAAATGATGAAGTGTTCTTTTTATTGCTTTCACAGAGACGAAAGGCCCATTTGGTTGCACACATCCACACATACACCAAGCTGAGGCATAAAACTCAGTCACGGCTGGAGCTAACTTGCTGAAATGCCTGAATGAATGCGAGCGCACGAATGAATGTTACAACCGAATCAAATCGTTTTCACTGAATTTTGTAACGGCAAAAAATAAGGCGAAAAGCAGATAAGCAGAAGAGAAGCTGTGATTTTTTTCTGTAGGTTTGGTGACGTTTAGGGATATCGCTCAAACCAATGCTCTTAGTGGGACGATACGGAGAAAAAGTTTGGTTGACACAATTGAAACTTTAACGAATGTTTTGCAGAGACACCGTCACGACATTAAGTGCGGGAAAACTTTTCAATGAAGCAACATTATGCGTTGAATGAGTGAAATATCGATAGCTTTATTCAGCGCCTAATGGAATATCAATGGTCTTGCTTTGAAAGTGGCAGAATATTATTCTGATGATATTTTTACCTTTTCACAGCAGGAGTGTGCGATTGCAGCCGTTTTTGATAATTTTTTTGAATAGGTACATTGTACAAATTTGTAACTTACTAATTGAACGCACTGGGCGTTTCATTGCTGATTTTGCAACTATATTCTTGTCTTCTTAAATGTATTTTTTTAATAAATGAGATAGTTGTTTTTTTTTAGAAAACAGTCCTCAGATAACGTCACGGTATTATATGGTTTATTTGTGTTTCAATAGTCTTATTAAATTGTTGGCTCACGCATGTCTTCAATTTCAAAAAAGTATAATTTTAACTACAATAAAAAAGATAATTTTAAATACAATCAACCCACCGATATTTCTGACTTTATGCTTTATCCAACAATTTGTTTATGACTTGAATGACGTCGGCAGCATTTCAATTTATTTTTGGACCACCCAAGTCGTCTCAAGCGAGCAATTCGAAGAGTCAACTCATGGTAAGGTTAATCATAATACGTTACATTTAGCTTCTTTACCCTCCTGTATGCGGCTGCTCCGTCACAACGGAGACGAGTTGTGCAAAGAGGTAGAAAAATGGCAACCACGAGGATCTCTTCAACGAATCTGTTGTCCTGACGACGATGACGCTGGTAGAATACGGTTGGTTGAGGCTTTGGAATCAATTGGATTTATGCTGAGCATTCACACACACGCACCCCCGATGTGTCCTTTATCAAGTCTTTGCTCATTACCCCTCACCTACCGGCACGACCTAACCCCGACCAAACCCCGACGGACTAATCGTATTCATGTCGCGTGTTGTGGGGATTCTATAGCATTTCTCTTTCACTATCTTTCGGAAGACATCGGCTACCGCCTTCCGTTACCCGTTTGACGATTGTTTGTTTTCAATTTTGGTAATTGCTGTCCCTTTCTCGATTCCTAAGGTCCGGTCACGCCTAAATCGGGCGCGATTGTGTATGTAGGGATGTGATCTGATTTCTAATCAACGGCTCTTACCCTCCATTCGACGATACAAATGTTAGTGCGTGTAGACCGGAAAACCGGCTCCAGTTCTGTCGGTGCGAAAGGGCGAGTGCATGAAAGAGAGCTTCCACGCTTTTTTCGCTGACACTTGAAGGGTGTTTACGGGTGACACAAGCTCGTCGATGACGAACGCTGTTGTAGCAAGAGTCAGTAGTTCCAACGGCCCAATCCCATCTCGAACCGGCTACTAATTTGAGGTGAATTTGTCTGCCTCCGGGTGGCACACAGCTGCATATCAAGCAAGATTGAACAACGTGAAACTGGTCATCCGCTGTGTCCCGCAATCGTGGCATCAGTCACCGCGGCATGAAGGAAAAGATTATTTCCATACCAACAATGTGTTGGTAATTACCAATACGACCCTAGGATGCACCGAATACGACGGAGTACAATGCACCTTTTCGTATTCGTTGCATCCGCGTGGCAAACCGACCGCGGTGGCGATAACAGGGACTCGCGATCGCGATGCGCTCCCGGTGGGTCACCGTTCATGTGCTGCTCCCTTGGGGCGACCATTTTAGCGAACGGCACATTGCAGCAACCCGAGTGCGGCAGCAATTAAATGGAATGCACATTTGGAGTGGTTGCAAGTGCATGCTGCTGCCCGCGGATATGAGAGCGTATTGGATTTAAATTTTGCCTCGGGCAGCCAGAAATGGCCAGCTCTGGAAGCCATCGATGGAGCTGCTGGAAAGGATTTGAATACGACTCGACGGGAAGGAACGTGAACGTTTCCCGGGAATGTCGACCGATTGGTTGACGGTGCAGGTCAAGTTGCAACGACCTGGTGCTGGATGGTGTCGCTGGTTTCCCAGAAACGAGTTTACGCTACGCTAGATAATTGTAATTTGTTCGCCCCCTGGAGAGGAATAGTTGCATATCAAGATTTTTCCAATTGTCGAGTGCGGACAGGTATTGCACAATGCCTAACGGTGGCTGAAGCGATCGATTAAAATATGCAACCGTCGAACGAGTCGTCTTCCAAACACTTCTATATCTGAAACTCTTAACAAAAAAGAAAAAAAAAACAAATATAGAAAGGTTTCGATAAATATGTCCAATGTTCCAAAAAATCTTGTCGTAAATGCCCGACAAGATTTTTTGGAACATTGACATTGATTGATTTTAACAAAGTCAATAGGGAGAGTGTTGCAAACGCAACTCCACTCGCGGCGCGAAACTTCTATCAACGTATCAGGTAAACTTCTATCAGGTCCCGAGAAAGTACTAGTGGCGCTCCACGCCAACACTAAATTCGATTTAGTTTCTATAAATTTTATTCACGGAACAGTCGGGTGCGTTTTAAAAATGGTTGTTTCGGCCGCTTACGAGTGGAAAAGGACGCTAACGGCTGCTCCTACCTCTATTAATAAGTGTTCGTTCCCGCGTCTTCTTAAACGGTGGCCGTTGAACAATGTCGACCGCAGCCATCGCGTTTAATTCTAAAATTCTGTTTCGCCGAGTTTGAGGTACATATATTTTTTTTCTGAAATACCTCGGGCAACCCGTATAAATTCGTATACCATAATTTCGTTAATAGAACTTGCTATTACATTTACTAGTGACAGCGTATTTGTTTGTTTACGTAGCGGCTGTTTCGTGTTTACATAGTATCGTGGCCCTATCTTTTTTATCGGTGAAAGCTTACAGTGAAA
This sequence comes from Anopheles atroparvus, assembly GCA_914969975.1. Taxonomy (NCBI): domain Eukaryota; kingdom Metazoa; phylum Arthropoda; class Insecta; order Diptera; family Culicidae; genus Anopheles; species Anopheles atroparvus. The sequence goes on along the minus strand of CAJZCY010000004.1, from coordinate 29,227,174 downwards.
CAATATCGCGAACGGAGGCCCGTTGTTCACAACAGAGAGACTTTCTTCGACGAAAAGAGCGAATAGTGTTCGCCGTGCAGAATGGAAAAAAAATACATTCGGAATCCCAACTCTGCCCACTGATGGATCACCGTAGCTCTTACGGAAGTAGCATCGTAGCTATTAATAATTGTTTTTGAGTTGAAATGGAACCCAGAGCCAAAACTGGAAAGAAAACCCGCTATACAACACTTTGCAAAACATTTCTCTTGCCCCTTGCCGCCTCAAAAACTACCGCCAGTTGTATGCATTTTTCATAACCAAGCTGTTCAATATATTTGGGGGTGAAAAATGAACTGCAGGAGTGGAATGTAAATCTATTTTGCATACCATCGTTCCCGGAAGGAAAACAAAAGTGAAGGGAACATATAAAGAATCACAAGCGGAAGGGGGGTGGTGGGAGAGGGGCTAGCAAAGGAAATGGTACTTCCCGGGTACACGATTTATGTATCGACTGCAATGCAGCGAAAACTATGCTGTGATAAATGGTGATTCGCTGCCGTTTGATTTGCGAGTTTATCAAAAAACGATAACGGATGGCAGCGTTCCGATACTCGAGGGTTTTTCCCGGTGTTCTGGCGGCAGTGTACGCAAATGCTGCCTCGAACATCATTTTTCTCCTCTTCTTTTCGTTCCTTACTTTGGCGCCCTGGGATGATCGAAAAAGGAAAAGCAGGCCAGGCCGCGAGTACACAGCGAGCAGAAAAATTGCCAATCTGGCAACCTGCAACAGGGGAAACTGGGTTGTCGACAGTCCAATCGAAGAAAATTTCTCCCATTCCCAACGACTAACGTTGCGAGGTTCAGCGGCTGAAAAGATTACGCTGTTTTCCTTCGCCAACCGCTGTGTTGTTCGAGCTGTGCGTACTGAAGTTTGTTTTGTTCTCCCTTCACAATTTTTCCAGCACGCCATCGATGATATCAGGCAGTGACGAGAAACAGACACCCGAGGCAACGAGAAGCAAACAGTTGGCACTCCGAGGGTGGAGGATCCGGAAGTCAGAAAAATTGTCATGTTTTTATCGCGCATTTTTCCACCGAAGAAGGAGAAGTGTTTTCCAACTTCCAATCCTTGTCTTTGGAGAGGAAGGGGATGGAATATTTTTATAAATAAAAAATGAACGTCTTCGTTACTGCTGCTCTTCAGTTGTTCTCCTCAAAAGGTTGAGGTTGCTTGTGTGTTGTTGGATTATTGTCAGCAGGCGGAATACAGACTCCACTACTCGAGCAACTTTCTTGCTTTGCCGTTGTATGTCTTTCTCTTCTGTTTTAAAACGAACACAACCAACACTCGCACTGCTGAAGGTTTATTTCGACCAGCGAAATATGTATTGTGTGTGATGGTAGGAAAATATTCTGGCGGAATAAATTGTGAATGACAGCAGAGGAAGCATATGGCGGAGATTTAAACACAACGTAGGGTTTTGCTTGTGATGTTCATGTCAGCGAAAATTGCTCATATTAACGTAAAGTTTTTTGTAAAGGCTAAAATTAGGGTGTTATGGTGCAGTTTGTGAAGAAAATATCCATTGCTCCGGGCGTCAAAAGTTAAAACAAATTGTAAGTAAATCTTTAACAGGAATAACACAAGGTGGAATTTTTCTTTTATTTTAAATTGGATTAACAACAATTATTATTTACATTTTCATCTCACAAAGCCTTGCAATTAACTATCAATTAAAGATTCATAAAGAAGTAATTCCAATCGATTTGGAGCTTCTAAATTTCTTACTTTGACTGCACTAACAAAACAACACAGCATCAATATTTTCCGATCCATACGAATCCTCGCCATTCCAAAACGATGCGACATAAAACCGGTCTTCCGATGCTTCGTGTTAGAATTTAAAAGTGACATAGATTGTGCACATAACGGTCAAAACAGCGTTGAAAATAGTACCCCCGTAATCTTCGGTTATGCTTCCACATCCTAAAGGAGGAAGCGTTTGTTCCGTGAAGAAAACCTTAAGAAGGAGATCGTATGCGCGATGGGTGGAGTGGGGTGGAAAGCCATGCAGCCCAAATGACTATAAGAAATCACATTTTATGCTAACGATGCAAATAATAACAATACAATCAGATATCACATGGTGCTTCCGTACTTCCGTGCTGGCACATTCGATGGCATCCTTCGGTGACGGCAAGGGGACACGCTTGATGCCTTTGAAACCACCACACTGGGGCGCTTGCCTGCAGTGCAAAAGCGGAACGACATGGAAAACGACAGATTTCGCCCGACACCATGTACGCTTTGTGCTGCGCCATTAAGTGCTTTTGGGAGCACATCCTCCGCTTGGGTGGCGTGGCAAAACGGACACCACATAAGGAAGCATCCTGCTTCATCGGTCGTTCGCTAGTTGTTCCTCTTTTATTGCTATCCGCCCGGCCCCGGAAAGCCATGCCGTGTGGTGCGATGCTCTTCACTGCCGTTAAACTATCCGAAGTCATCTTCCACTGCGAACAAGACACCTTGCAACCCACGCAAAGACCGTGTTGCGGCAGGGGTTCGCTTCTGGTTAAAACCGTCGCAAACTCCGAAGGGCTAGGTAGTTTAATATTGTGCGCATCACAGGAAGTTGACGAAGGTGACTCCGCTTCGACACTGGTGTTCATTGATTTTCCTTTAGCAATTTTTAGCAGTGGAAAACCAAATGTCACCACAAAGCGATAAGCTGCACTCTTCGCAAATGATCCGCTATCGGGGATTGATTTGTATTTGATTCGAAACAGAATAAAACAAAACAAAACTAGGATAGTAACTAAAATATTTTTAAGAGAGATGAATAACAATATACCATAGCAAAGTCGAATAAAAGCTTTGAAATAAATTCACAATGCATTCAGTGTTTCCATTTTTATTGAAGTGAAGCAATATATGCTATGAGAATTGTGGACTATTCGAAAATCAAAGGTACGGTATTCCATGCATTTTTTGCAACGGAAAAGTCACACCTATTAATGCTTAGCTTTCATCAAACCACTCCCATCATCATCACTTTGCGGCCTCCATAGCGCCGGTACAAAACCACAGCGCGCCTTTCGCGCGAAGGGCGTCTTAAGGTTATTTAATGAACGATAATTTATAGTCCGCAGCCAGGTTCCGAAGTGAGAAAAAGTGCTCTCCAGTGCCAAATAGCTTTTGCGCTGCTGAGAAGTTACACCGAATAAGCCCCTCGGGGGTTGTAAAACTGCGAAGCTCAACCTCGTGATCGGAGCGAAACGGTAAATCTGCGGAGCAAACACTCATGACAATGTTTTTTTGTCTTGTTGTTGTCGTCGTCGTCGTAGTCGAAACGGTAAATCTGCGGAGCAAACACTCATGACAATGTTTTTTTGTCTTGTTGTTGTCGTCGTCGTCGTAGTCTTTGTTTCTCCTCACTGCTTCACTTGTTTTCCACGAAATTGTGGTATGGATGTCACAAATTTGCTCTGCTTCGTGTAGCTCCTTCTCGATGGGTCCTTCTGCTGCCCGGGCGCGTTTAATGTGGCACACATTTTCGGTTGCCTTTGGTGTCGGTGATCTATTGCATCTAAGTTTTCCTGATAGCCAGCATTATCATGCCGTGTACGAAGGTGATGGGCAGCAATAGGGGGAGCCAAGGAAATGGTATACTTCTCCAGTGGGATGAGAATGGATGTGACTAATAGAGCGGACTGGAACAGGAAAGGTGAAATAGGTTGGTTTGTGTGCCCTGCTGACTTGGGACGCCTTCATGAATTGCTCGTTTCTGGTGAGCAGAGGAACAAAAAGGGTCACCGAAGTACGAAATGAAGTACGAAACAATAGGTTTTAAGGTAACTGTTAGTTATCGTCAGCCGGGCTAGGTGAATAGTATGTCCTGCTGGAGCAGTCAGATAAATTATTGGCAAGTGTTTGCCGAAGATATTTGGCAAATTTGTGTAAAGCTGCAAAGAAGATTATCTTAACTAAACTTCAACTGAACGTTCAACGAATTAATGAAATTGGTTATATGAAATACAAGTAAGGCTGCCTGTCCTGTACCTGCTGTCAACTAGCGTAGCCAACAAACATAATCTGGATGAAGGTGCGATGTAGAATAGGAGGGAGAGTAAGAGCGACAGATAATTAATCCAATTTGTTTTCACGTGAAATGTATCAGGGATGATTGTTGACCAATTGTGAGTGTAAATACATGCTGGACATTTTCTTCGCAGAAAGAAAATAATTCCACTCCTAGAGTTCACCCTTCGATTCCTCAAAGTTCTCATGAAGCGAAGTAATCGTCTTAGAAAAATTAAGCTGCTCTCGAAAGCAACAAACCATGTCGAGCGTAGGTATGTCCGGTCCGAACGGAAATTAGTCCTGAAATAGCAGTTGATGCATCCGGACCCGGGGCAGCATGGTTAAGAAACGGTCATATTTAATCAACTTTTATAGAAGCTGGACCGTATGATAAGATCGAGTCAAGAGCAGTTGATTGGCGGAACAATCTCTATCGTTCGAAACCTATCGTAGCCTCCGTTTTTCAGGGCACAAGAACAGAAAGGTAAAATCTTCTCTTAGCAAATTGAAAGGAAAAGAAAAACACAATAGAAGCGTAGAACAGCACCTCGTGAAATTTAATCACAGATGGGATACTCTAGATAGCAGTGCGTTCACTACAACGTTTTCCAACACCTTGCGCCACTGGCACGATGTTGAGGAATCAAATTTCAAATTATTTTCCCTCTTTCCATCTGCTGGCAGAAGCGAATCTAGACTAAGTCGTAGGCGAACGCACTATTGCTGGTGCAAAGCATCGTGATATGTTTCTTTTTATCATCCCATGCTTCGGTGCAGGTCAGTATCGAACGACGTCTTCGGATGCAGTTGAATGGGTGCGAGGCCGTCTGGAACGATAAAAGGATGAACGGTTTCGGTCTGTTTTATAGCGCCGCTAAGATGCTTAAGTAGCATCATACCTATTCCATCGGACCAAAATCAAAGCACCTGAACGGAAACGCTTTTACGAGCTGGCGGGATCGTTCGATTCAGTTCCTCATTTCATTGCCTATCGGAGGAAAGGGGAGCCGTGAATGCTCAGGGTAAACTATTTCTTGCTTAGCCCGGATGGAAATGGGACGGCCGCGGACGCTCAAGATAAGAAGGACTTGCCGGATTTGTTTGGCTTTTATTTGTCTCGTTATCGGAAGTTGATTGCTTCGGGTCAGTCGCGTTACGGCAAAGATTGGAGCACTGCAGTAAAGAAAGAAAAACAAGCCAAAGTCCTTTATCCCTTCAAAGTAGGGCACCATAAAAGAAACAGTATGAAACTGTTAACATAATCAATGCGTTTCAATCAAGTTTCGATTCCTTGAGCAAAATCGAAATATATTTCATTTGTTCCTTGATCTCCTTCACCATACTGAGTGGTAATGCAATTTAATAAAATAGTAGGTTTTGTAGGACATAATCAAGAATCTAGTAGCTGTTATGAAACTTTAAAATCTGAGGTGATAAAATCATGGAATTAAAGTGTTGACGCAGAACAGTTCCTGCGACATATTGAACGGGTCATATCTTTTCTTAATTTAAGTTTTACCGCGCTGTTTTATGCCGTATCAGTCCCTGCTGTGTGCCGATGAACTTCGTGTCATTAAACACATCATACTGACTTTAATAACATGGCGTTTCTCACATCGTACACGCCTAAAGCATTCGTCGCAGGCACGGTGTACGTTTGTCGTAGTCGCAAAGCCACTGTGTATTCGCCATAGTTTTGCCAGTTCCGCCGACTACGAATAGTTCATAGATTATCGATGAAATTTTGCGTCCTAGGCAGGCAACCTATTATGCCTACCCAAATGAGGGTTAAATGGAGCGGATAATCTATGCGGCACTTGGCCCTTTGGGCAACTTCTAAAAGTCGTCTGCCGTTGAATGCGCCTGTCGAAGAATTAGTCCGGCGGGGCATGTGAGGGCTAGGCGGTGGTTGTCTTTCGAAGTGCTGCCCTATTTGGTTGGTCAGCTTTTCTAAAAGCGGGTTTTCACTAGAGGCAGCAAAACGTGGGCTCAAAGATTTTCCCAAGAAATGCGCGAACGTGGGTGGACGCGGGCTGAACGAGCCTTTAGCATATTTTCAAGTTTTATGCTAAGCTTCAGTAGAAGAAATTCCACCATGAATATGTCTAGGAAAAACTGTTTCTGAGCGGTTCGCTCGCCAGCAAAGGGAAAACTTCTTGTTTAGAACCTGAAGTTACCGCTCTTTCCCCGAAAGCACTCCATGCGGGGGCTCAAACATGCACACTTATGAGCCTATAGCATCTATGCTACATCTGTTCGTTGGATGCAGGATGAGCTCATTCAGGCAAGCAACACACACATACGCTAAACGGAAGGAAACCCTCTACTACAGCAAAACACATGCGAACAAGAGGAGGAAAACAAATTCTACAGATAATGCTGCCAGCCGATGGAAGAAATGCTATAACATTAGCATACACTGGAACTTTTATGCTTCATTTCTAATCCTCGTGACATTTAAACTTTACGTTTATGCTGCATGGCCCATGCCCATTTTCGGAACATGTTCACGACGCGTTCGGTTCACCACGATTCCACTGTCGTATAAGCAACTTTCGGTCGCATGCAGAGTTTGGTAATTCTTTTTTTCTTGTGTGTCGGAACTGTGGAGCAGAGCGATATAGATGAAGGGTAACACCGAATTGGCTTTAAAACGCGATATTTAAATGAAAACTGAACGTTTTTATCAAAATTGCAAAAGGGCGTCAATTTTATTAAAGTGAGGAAAAATTAGATTTTATTTTTTTAAGGAAGATCGATTTTTAGATTTTCGACTAGTCCAGTAGCAAACTGATGCCTGTCTAGTTAGTTTAGAAGAATGTCTTGCTGGTTGATGCAGCTAGATTTATCAACATAAACTCACAGTGCAGAACTACACATTCGTAACATAGCAGCGAGGTACGATTTGGTTCCCAACCATGGCTTGATAGGCCATCCTTGGAACCTATTATGATTCTAGCATCCCGCTGGCGGTTGGGAAGGTTGTTACTGCTCCAGACGTTGCCTAGGACACCTACTCGAGCAAAAGGACTCCCAGACCTCTCGTAGATGTGCCTATCTTTTTTCTGGCCTAGACGGCCGCCAAAGCGGTGACTTCGTGGGCAGCAAGTAAAAGGCTAAAAACAAATATTTCTGGAACCAAATTTGAAGTTTTGAGACATGCTGCCGCTGCGTTGTTGTGAGTTGAATCGTCTTTTAGCGCCACGGGGAACGCTTGTTATGGTTGTGTTCCTTCTACCGTTTGCATTTTATCGTGCGACGCATACGGTGTTGATATTAGTTTGTAAGATTTACATTTCCCTTCAGCACACGTGGCCCTAGGTGAAAGTTCACGAAGGCGTTGGTTTTTTGTCCGAAAAAGATAGATCAAATCTATTCTCCCAAGAAAAGTGTGGCCAAAATATGGTCGTTTCGACATCAAAATGGTCTTCCACTTTTTGTGAAGCCAATATATACTTCAATGATGATCCAGGAAAAAAGAAGCCATGGGAGTTCAATTGAGCTCTTTTCAACTGGGTTTCACGAACAGTGTGGAAGGTTGAGGGTAAGACAATTTATACAAATAATTTCAAACAAAAAACCTGAATTTAAAGAAATTCAAACACAAAACTTTGAAAAAATGTGTGGTTGGCGCGTTTTGATCAACCTGAAAATTTCAGCCCAAATCGTAAAATATCTGTGAAATTTTTAAATAGAGTTCAAATTTCAGTGTTGTAGCATAAATAGAACTATGTCATGTAGAAAGTCCTTAAGATTAATGATGTTTTGCTAGAATTAACTATTACTTAATTGCATTTTCAATATGCCTGGAATTTCTCATAACCAATTTTCAATATACATCCGCCTACATATCGGGGTTTGCATTTTCTTGTCCATGGCACTTTCCCTCTATCTTTCTCTGTCTCGCCCTCTATGTTCTTTGCTCTCAAGCCTCTGCTACTTTTAAAGCAACGAGAATGATACACGTGCTTTACTTTCGTTTCCTGCGCACACAATTTTCTATAGAATAATGGTAAGATATGACCCAAAACAGGACCTCGCCGAAAATGCATATTTTTTTTTTTTTTCGTCCGTACGGCACTGGCATAAAACGTCTACATCATTCCGTTCATTTCAATTTGCAAACCATTTGTCTGTGTTTAGATCTTGTTTTTCTGGCAACGGGCTTTCCTTTTTTTACCAGTGGAGACATTCTTTTGCCCTCTATTTGCTTTGCCTTGGTTAGAAGAAATATTTCTTTTCACATTTCTTCTCTTCATTTCCGGCTCTTCTTTTTTCGTGTGGATGACATTTTGTATTTGAACCGTGTTGGTCCTGCAGACCAACACCAACACCAGAACAATGGCATTCTAGGCCAGTGTGGCCGTATAACTCCTTCGGTAACAATTCTTCCGCCTGAGTCTGGGAAAGGAAATGCTAAAAATTGAAAGAAACTAAACTAGCAGCCGAACGAGGGCCGGGCACCATTGAGGCTGTCCTTGGACGGCTTCCGGAATGTATTGCGTGAAAAATAAGCTTATCTTTTGCTCAGCAGATCCCCGGCAAGGAAACAATACACTTCCTTGAGACTCTCAAAAGGCGGCAAAAGAGGCGACAAAAAAGCTCTCCCGAACGGAACGGATTATGTGCAAAAATGGATAAATTTAGCAAAAACTATCAACCTGACAGCTTCAATTGCACAATTGGACCGGAACGTCCGCTGGATGCTGGCTGTGCGCAGACTTACCATAGACAACATACAAGAACGAAGTTTATAATGCAGTTCAGAACACATTTCGATTGTTGTTTGCATCTGAAATGAATGTGTCTGTGCCGGTGAACTATCGTAGTGTGGGTCACGGACGAGTTAAAACTGGTCGGCCAAACCTCTTTCAACCTGGCATTCACAGGGCTGTTCTTTATACTAAGTAGTGTTGCAGCGTTTAGGCGAAAACTGTCCCCAGAAAAGACAGTCAAGCATATCCAAAACTAAGCTGGAAGGATTTATTGGCCTTTACGAGTGGTTTTTGTTATGGGTTCCTGGAATATTCCTGTAATCGTGATGCAGGGAAAAGTAAACTTTTTCATATGAATATGCCTCAACAGGAAGAAGTGATGACTACGAATGGCAGAGATATTTTACAGTTGATGATGATCCTCGGCTGCATTAAATGCTCGGAAAAGAGTTCATCTGTGAACGATAAAGGACCATTTGCAGCGAGCTGAATAATTGTTAAACTTGGAATTTGGAATGAGGGAAAAGAAGTTGTTCCATTTACGATTCAAGGGATCCCTACTATTCGAGTTGAATATTACGATTTACTTGCCTTGAACGATACAATTGATTCGATACAATAAAAATAAAAGAAATTGATATTTGAATGTAGTTTTAAAAAAAATAATTCATAACAATTACTAATGACTATTTCCAAAATAATACCTGTTGGTTGTTCTGATAGATTTAAAGCGCATGCGAGATGCCATGGATCATTTTTCGATGAATGGAATAATGCTAATAGCGCCTCATAAAACTCGTCTGTAAGTATTCATAACTTGTAAATCACGTCCCGTCGATTTCGCTAGCCCCAGAGCGCAGTCTATCCTTGCTAAGTGAATCGCAATGCGACGCACATCAGACGAACAAGAATTGAGGTTGCTTGGCGGTGACGTCACGCTGACTAATGACCGTGCAATGGAGACGTTTCCGTCGTGAGGAATATTCTGCTAGGAATGGAGGATAGATGCAGTGTGGTGCTGAAGTTATGAGAGATATCCAACGTGTTCACCAACGTTTATGTGCAGGCAGTTGGGGTCTGGCAGACGGTTGCAGGGATGTGCGTTCGTCCGATGTCGGTTCGATTTATTAGTCTTTCAGCAAAGTCTCGTCGCATTCCGTTAGGATACGACTTCATCATTGGCATGCGGGCCCAGCCGAGCGCTGCGTCAATGATCAGCATCAACTTCCAGATTCCATTTCTTGGGAGCATGGGATGCCATTAAACCTAGGCATGCTTTGGCTATTTGTCAGAAATATGACGGAGAGACGACTGGCCGCATTATTGCACTGCAAAGATTGCGGTAAGTATTACTTCCAATCGTGCATCGGCATACGCGATGGTTGGAACTTGCTGTGTTGCCAGTGTTGAGCAAGAGACGAGCGAAGAATGGTGCATAGCTGCAGTTCTTGACCATTGCTCTGCAACTCATCTGATTGACTGACCCGAGACCTCGTCCAAACACTCGCCCTGCCGGTGCTGGTATATGCTGTCTGCGTAATGAAGATAAGCATTCTATCCATTCAGGCTGTATCTTAGTGGAAAACTTTGTACGTTTACCCACAGCATCGTGCGAAAATACGGAACGGCAACTAATTAGTGGTACTCGAAGCCAAATGCGGCCAATTTGACTGCACGTACCCATGGGCTTGTTTCTTCAATAACATTGGCAAAACCACCGAAATAAATGTCTACCGTTTTAAGTCACGGGACGGCTAACCAGGGTCAATTTATGGCCAATTATCTTTCAGCATATCAGAAAATCCATCGATCAGATTTACTCGTTTTCTTCTCATACATGAGTTTGTTTTCATACATGCACAAATTATATACATTTTCCAACCATACATCGTTTTTTAATGTTAATTATACTCAGCATTTTCTTAATAATCATGCGTTTGTCGGTTGTCCAAATTCTTATCCCAAGTTTCCCGAATTTCCTAATAACCCACAGGATAAAGCCAACTCTGCTGCCAGAGGTTAAATTACACATCCTGGAGGGGTTCGTTTTTATAGTACAGCTCTATCAGTTCAAACAATGTATGTTAAACATAAAATCAAGGTTGCAAAAACAAGTAACGGTTAAGATGATGTTCAACTCTATTTGTCAAAAACCATGTTCTTTGAAAATAGAGCGCTGCTTGTCATCCTTTTTTTTTTTATCTACCCTTTTTTTCAATAAATTCCAATACTGTAGGTTGATCTTACACAAGCTATTATGCTTCACTGGTTACACATAGAACAGAAACAATTTTTTTATTAGATCATCATTTACTTCTTTTTGGCGTAACGGTCCTTTGGTCAAGCCTACCCATTTCATTTAGCCCCCTCGACTATACTACACCCTACATAGTTAATTCTGAGTGAATTATCTTGTATTGTATTATAATAGAAATATATTTGTTTTAAACCAATTCAACATGCTTTGTTGTGATACTGTTGCTTCCCAGCACGAGATTGGGCGTTCAGTTTCACAGATGTCATCAAAGGGAAACTCTTTTGCATAGACTGTCTTCTATTCATCATTGGAAACGCACCTAGTAGGGGTTGTTTGCAAAATCAAGCGCTCCGGAATTACCTCGTTATTGTTTTCAGGTTGGAAAATCTCAACCCAACAGTTAGACGCAAGACAAAACCAGCTCAGGTTCGGGACGTTACTTCCTTTCTCGTCCTACCCATCCGGAAACAGTATGCTGTAGTTCCAAAGCTTTGAAACCGCTGACCGGTACGGTAGCAGTAAATTATCGAGTCTCGGACCCTTGGCGGCCCTTTCCGGCAGAATGTTCCTTTTGTTGTGGAGGAAGTCCGTGCCACAGTAGTCCACAGTTAAACAGGATAGTCACCTTGAAATGACCATTCTTAAGGCGAGAATCACTGGAAGCTCTGCGGGAGCTAGTGTGCCGTGCTGTGAACGGTGGAATGTGCATACGCTGCACATACGTTGTCTATACGTCTAGCGTTTTTGCCTTTCTGCACGAGTGTTGCGCTTTCCTCTACCGCGTCGAGTTGTTTCCTCAGCTCTACTCCGTTCGTTTGGTCGTGCAAACTCCTTGACCACATACAGCCACCGATTGTACGATGCCTGCAAAGGTTGCTGTAAGCACACAAATTTGCCAACCGAAAATACAACTCGGGCACTCGCAGGAGCCTACCCAGGCGCACTCCCGGGCAGTGATGTGGCCGTTCGGAGAAAATAATGTTTATTCGCGCAGCCTAGCAGGAGGGCGCACTCCCCAACACTCACTCACAGCGGTTTGGGCGAGCGTGCGTAGGCGCAGGACACACCCAGCCATGTGCAGCACACGAGAAGCGGATCCGTGCAGATGTGGGAATTCGGGACGGGCATTCCAGTGCTTAAAAACAATTGCCCTCCCAATAAAAAGCCTTGTTTTATTTTCCCGGTGGGAAAGCTTAGCTTTTCCGTGCACAAACAAGCAAACAAGCGCACATACTGCTCGATCGCGACACCACGGCTCATGCTCGCATTGAGCCACACGCTTTCCGCAAGCCTTCGCAGTCCGTTTACGCGTGTGTGGCGGGCACAGTTTATGTGTGTGTGGCGGTTCCTCCACAGGTCTATCTCCCAGAGTGGCTTTTCATTTGCTTAGGACTGCTTCCGTACAATTTTATGCTTTGTGTTATTCCGAGCTTCCGGCAACACCAGTCATTTTGCCAGATGTTGCTTCCGCTACTAAACGCAGCTTGCCTGCCAGGAAGGAAGGATTCGATGTGAGTTACGCCTAAAAGGTACCTCTAATTCAGTAGGCACAAAATTAAGGAGCGTTGTACGTTACCTTCGAGATGATCTTTTGACCGACTGTTTCAAAAGATGAACAGGCAAGATCTTAAGGCTTTTTAATCAATCATACTGCGGCTCGTGACAAGATTGTTAAAACTGTAAAGAATTACATAAACTATTTTGGTTGTTTGATTTGCCTTTCAATAGCAAACATATTTAGGATACAGGTATTATTTCGTGTCGTTCACAAACATTGTTATAACCCTGTTAGGAAATAACACAGTTCAGTAGCAATAATGTGACGCCAAATTATTATGTGATCGTGGTTAGGATATTAATTTGTTTCAATTTAAAGGAGAAATAGGATTAGAAAAGGTATAAATTTGGAAGTGCATATATTTCAAACAATTAAAAATAAATTATTCAAATTTGTCACCCTTGAACACAAACCAAGATAAGTTTGTACTTTTGAATATAAGATTACGAAAATTTGAAAAAACAAATTTAGGAGGGACGCTTCAAATCTTACACAACGTACAGAATTTTTCAAACTAAGGAACACGGTTACCATCGTTTTGATTATAAAATCCTTTAGGCTTAATTTTCGTATAAGCTCCCCTTTTGTCTGATACAGGTTTGATTAATGCAGGACCATTTACGCGGCTTCTGACAAATTTGCACCATCCGACTACCGAAATCAGATACCCTGCGAAGGATTGAACACAGCGCCCCACCAGCGCCACCGACGTCTGTTGCCCTGGGATCATTTTACGAGCCATTGTTTTCATTCCTTCGAGTTCGAGCCAGTGTTCGTTACAAGGTTTAATGGGGAATGGAGTGTTTATCGAGTCGAGTAACGAATGCGGAGCCGGCCATGGTTCGCAGCGGATTCCACTCGAACATGTCACATCCGGGCTGTCGCAAGCAACTGTGTGTTTCTGCGTGCAGTATCATAGGTGCGAGATGGTGGACGAAGAGTGAAACAAAAAAACGGGCGTCATGATTTATGGCGCTTTCGTGCAGTGTACGCACGAGGGCACCGGGCTTTTGAAAAACGGCTTCTTGGACATGAGCGTGAGCGTGTGTGTGTTGGAGATGGGCAGAAGTAAGGAAAACTCTGTGGCCATCCTCCACCCGGTGGTCGGCTTCAAGTAGCGCGTGTCGAATGGACGACAGTTCAAGATGGCGACAGCTAGAAGATTCCAAATTTCAAGGCACCCGAAGCGTCACGGTGATTAATGCTGAAACGGCTTTGTTTTCTTGGCGGGATACTAGGGCGGACCTAGAGCGGCCGTGTTGAGGCTGGCCACTTGGAGCTCTAACCTCTAGCAGCTCGATCTGGTTCCCAGGAGCAGGACTCTGGCACCATTTTCGGGATGCTTCCTTTGGGATCAACTACCTCACTGACCGAGCAGGAAAAAAAGCACGTACGGCAGGACATGGTATCACCGTACACTAACTCACGCTCATAACGGGTGCATGAAAGGTGGCAAATTACCACCCTCTACACGGAGCCGGCTCAGGTTAGGCGTTCGCGTACGCAGACCACCTAAGTGCCATCCACCTGAAGAACGAAAGGAAGAAGACACGCCACAGTGGAGGGCCATTGACAGCGTGTTGCCGGTGTCTCGCTTGGATACAGCTCTCATTAGCAGGCGGGCGTGGCAGTAATTGTGATTCGCAGACAAAGTCGCGTCGGGTGCAACATTGTACGCCTCAAACGAGACACAGATGAGAGAATGGTGAAGTGGTAGTTGACTGCTCGGCGGCGGATGTGTTTTGGAGTGCCGTGAAAAATTATCATCCTGACCCGACGGGGTGCTTACTTCTTTTATAACGTTGCAAAGGCACAAATGTTTTGTTTTTGGTTTTGTTTTTTTGTTTTTTTTGGTACGGTTTTCACCAACGCGTAGTCGTATTATTTTGTAATATAGTCTATTGTGTGCGACATTGAGCACAGCAAGAAAGTAGCTTTATAACGTAAAATGAACGCAAGCCAGAAGGTTTTTTCTTGGATTCGTGGGGTAGTGTTTCGAAAGATAGAATTTTGCATGCTATAGATACTCATATTTGCCGTTTCGAGTGATTGTTTCTGATCGTTTAAAGTTTCTAATTTCCTACGAGCTGGTGAAGTAAAACATCTGAAAGAGCAAAACCAAGGTGCGACTCAAAATCTGGTAAAGGTCATCTTGTCATCTCTTCGTTGAAAATTGACACATTGTGTTTAGAAGTGGGTGTAACGAATTCTTACGGAATTCTAACGGAACAATTCTTACGGAAACTTGTACACACTTGAAAATGAAATGAACAGATTTATGAAGAAAACGTTGACGGTTGTTGACGGTTTTAATTGAATAAATACAAGTTTGACGAGTAGTTTTCCGTACGTTCTTGTTGTTATAATTTTGGTAACGAACCTTACTCAACATACGTTTTACTTCTTCCTATTCTGGTTTCCTGGCCAATTGGTTGTTACTGGTTAAACTTTCCCATTTTTAGAGCAGAATTCGAATTTAGAGAATTTTTCCCCTTTAACAGCCTGAATTTGAACCCACGCCATCGAGGGTCACGTTCGAGCCGGAGTTCGCGAACCATGATGGTTTGTAAGTTTCTACTCATTCTTTTTTCCGTTTATATTATTAATTTTTATCAGAAAGAAAATAAGGTTGCATTCACAAAACTTCTTGTTTGTTTGTTTTCAAGTATCTTTCTGATTTGTTACTATTTCTTAATTCTTTTTTTTTCTTAGTTAAACTCCTGCATTGGTCCAGTTGTTACTTCATCCTGTTGACATAACAAATCATTTTAAAACAATGAGTAGCTTTAATTACTGCATCCATTGTTTTAAATTCGTTTGAGGGATGCTGGTAGCGTTTCAAAGTTTGTTTTCAAATCGGAACAAATGACGATCAATTTTCAATTCAATCAATCAATTTCAATCAACAATACTTATCAAAAATATAAGTAAAATAAAAATCTAAAAAACTAACAAAGTTAAGTTGAAAGTAAGTAGAATGAAAAAAACCAGTGGTGTAGCCTGCTAAAAAACAATTTTGTTCACATGTATTGATTTCCACCTTGTTTCAAGTATAACTGTTAACTTAACTACGATTTGAAGAGTCTTAAGCGATGAAAAGAAACTCGGGAAAAAAAAACCTTAACAAAGCTTTAATCCTACGTTTCTAAAAAAAGTTTCACCAGCCAAGCCTGTGCCAAGCGGTGATTTCTTTTTCATCGCAAAGAGAAACAAACACGCACCAGGCTTGTCACATAAAAGAACGGTGGCAACATCTCTATCAACATCTTTGTCCGTGCGGGTGCTGATTTGCAACAGCTCTTACCCACTCGTCCCACCGAAAGCCCTTCCAGCGCTAGTGTTTTGTTCAATCTTGTGGTCTTTGGTTGAAGTGTTTACAGTACGTCTCAAGAGGTGACGTGTTACCGTATCTCTTTGTTCTGGCTACTGAAATAGAGAGGAGGAGGGTAGCTGTCAACCGGTGCGTTGATGACACCCACATCATCAGCCGCTCATGTTGCCCTGCCCCACAATCGCACAACCTCCACCATGGTGACGGGTCTGGAGACGGTCGGTATCCTAAGAAGGCTGTAGTAATCTCAGCCACCGACATCCGGCCCGCCTCCACCTGCCACAACACCGCGTATCTGCGACGGCACTGAGTTTGATACACGCGTGCGCAAATTTCGTGGCCACTGTCTTGTACGGGCGAGGAGCTAATGTGAAAACTTTTACGAACTTTCATAAGATTGCTACCAACGCGAGCCGAGGAGGATGGGATATGGATAAAAAGAAGTAACCCACAAACGGGATGCGTTACGTTCCCGCGGGGGGCATGGGTAAACCAGTTTGTGTATGTATGTGTGTGTGTGTATAAATGAAGGAAATAATACACTCATTTCGTTCGTGCAAACAACCGTGTAAACACGGAGACAAAAGGACTCTCGGGTGTGTCTGAACCTCTAGCTATGTTCCGTTGCACCAGAAGCGAGAATAGTTGGAGGAGTTCTGAAAAGGATTCTATGCGACTGCAAGTACCAAACTGTACCCCGGGTGGTGGGGTGTGCCGTCGCAACCGGAATAAAAAAAAACCCGGAAGAGTCGCCAGGTTGAGGCGGTGTGTTGCGCGTAAAAACTAGTTACCCTTCTACAACTTCCCTTCCGTCGCTTCAACGGGCTGATGCAGCATCGCGTGCAGGAGGTTTTCGACACCGACTTCCGCCGCCGACTGAGTGCCTCTCGTTGTATTTTTCACTTCCATCGTCCAACGGGCCGCGTTTGAATGCGCAGCTTTTTCCATTTTCTGACTGCACGACTGTTGAAGGAGTGCTGAATGTTGAAGCGCAACGTAGAGCAAAAATAAAAAGCTGCTTCGTAGCTGTTAAGGACTTACTTTTTTTTTTTCGTTATCTGGTACTCTGAAGCCACACCACTCGCCACTTTTCCAACACACCTTACCCCTTTGCTTCAGACCACCTCCCCTCCTCCCCTCACACTTTTCAACCCAACCACACATCGTTATCCACCCGAGCGAGGCACAAAAAGGGGCTGGCAGTGGGGGAGATTTTTGTCGGAGTTTGATAATGAAACGAGACTCGCCTGGATGCTAGGCATCGCCAGGGAGCGTGTTGATACAAAAAAAAAAAAGTTTGACGTAAAATTTTTAATAAAAGTGCACAAACCCATCCCAAAAGGGAAAGGATAAG
This sequence comes from Anopheles atroparvus, assembly GCA_914969975.1. Lineage (NCBI taxonomy): Eukaryota > Metazoa > Arthropoda > Insecta > Diptera > Culicidae > Anopheles > Anopheles atroparvus. Next base: position 29,209,896 of record CAJZCY010000004.1, on the reverse strand, counting down.
AGTTAGACCCGGCTAGCGGCTCAGTGGGGGCTAGGAGACGGATTTTTGTTAGACGCCAACCGATGTTTTCCTGCTGTTTTTCTCACCTCTTCCAAGCCTCACCTTGTTTGCAGGCACTTGCATCCTGCCAGCAAGGTTTGAAAGCGGTTCTGCGATACCAGTTGGATCATTTGGGATGGGTAGTCGACTAGACCAGTCTTTTTTTTTTATTCTTCTTCTCTTTGCTTCTCACCAGGTTTTGTTTGTGCGAAGGCACACGCTTTGGCCCACCGATGAACTGCAGAAGTGCAGTAGCATCGGCGAAAAGGGTTGAATGAATTTTTGAAGAGCGTCGGCTCGCAAAAAAGGAACGTCGTCGGGCCGGCATTGCGAAGGACATACTCACTCACACACACCCACCCCATGATCGGACGGAGAGGGGAGGAGATGCTCGATATCGCCGCGAAACTGTCGGCGGCACAGTGAACCCGCGCCTCTGGACGATGAGTGGATGTGAAAAAAAAAGGAATTTCAAACGTAGAACAGAACGCGAAACGATGAACACGAGGATGACGCTTAATTACAATAATTGCACGTCTGGATCTTCCCGGGGCCCGGAGGAGAAGGCGGGAGGAGAACGAACGATCAGCGAGAGGGCGAGGCCTCCGCCACCCGGAGATTTCCATCCCAAATCTAAACCTGTTCGCTACGGGTTTTCCGCTCCCACTTCCCTGTACCTAACACCAGCACAAAGAGAGGGTGTACAGATGTCAAACGGAAAGCGAATTGAAAGGAACAAGGATCTACGCTTGAAGTTAGAGTTTCAAACTGTGCATCATTCATGGGATGCAGCCTGGCTGATAGTCGCCGAGTGCCTTGCGGTCGACTGCTGCCTGGCTGCCAGGTTTGGTGAAAGCGAAGGACATAAAGCTGTTGCGAGCGTGAAAGCGAGTACCGGGGCGAGCCGTTTCGGTGAAGTGCTCGGGTGCTTTTTTCTTCCCAACCCTCCGATGCACGAGGATGCGAACGTGGCGCAAAGAATGGAACTGCAGGATGATTTATGCTGCCATTCGTTAACGGGACAGGTTAAGAATTCCTCCCGCTGAATATGCAAAAGGTTATTGACATGCCCGCCCGGCTTTGAGGTAGATAGTTTGCTTGACTCGATCGGTAATGATAGGGTGATAGAAGCAACGTCTGTGGCTGTCGCATGCCGGAAAACAAAAGGTTGTGTGATGCACCGGTGAATGGTGCATTCAGAAAGGGCATGGTGTGAATTTCAGTATTTGTGATACAAAACATCATGCACTTGCAGTATGCAGATCAAAGCAAACGAGATTTTTGTTATCTATTGCTAAATATGTGTCGGGTTCTTTGCCGCAATTGAACTGCAATTGAAGTTTCACAAACATTATTTTCAACAGGGGTATGATTAAAAACAAAACATGTTTTGCAACTCAAATGTAACATTTTCGCGTTGAAAGGATAGCTTCGACTGCAATGGCAAACATATCAATGTCATGTTATTTGAATTTTAATCCAACATTTCTGTATGTTACGCTAAAAGTCGTAGCACAAGAGCTCCTGAACAAGGGATATTTAAACCGTTAGCCTACATTTTCCAACCCAATTGACTGCGAATCTATTCAGCCGTACGAGCCCTGGTAAAATGAAACTAATTTAACCAAAGTGTGTCACTGGAATAGTAACCAATTATTCTCAAATGTAATTGGACGTGGCGGTCCCATGTGTCGTTCAGGGTTTTCCATAAAAAAAATACAAAGCAACAAACGGCGGGTATCAGTTATACCAACGCAGCGAAGTAAAAGTTCTTCTTTTCCCGGGAAGTTCCTGAAAAGGTTTATCGTACTAATTTTTCCAACCGCTCTCGTCGCTCGCCTTCCCCCTGTTTCACTTGCTAATGAGCACCATCTGGCGTGCGCACGGAATGTAGTGGAGAAAATTATTTGGCGACACGCTATATGGCACCCAGGCTTTTCGAGACTGTACAGAAGGATTTTTGAGGTAAGTATCACAGAAAAAAAAAATTTCCCATGGAGAATATTGAAGAAAAAGGCAAACCCAACACTTGTATGTGAAGGCACGGGAAATGTTATGTGGAAAATTGGGCACGGTACCAGTGTGTTGGACAACATTTTCCAGCTGCTAACATGAACTGGTTTCAGGCACTTACCTATCACAGTTAGCTTCGCGGTGGCTCGGATCAGGATGTGGTGCATGTAGGGTCCCACTTGGCACTGGTACTCGGCGTCATCGTCGAGGGTGACGTTCACTATCCGCAGATTGTAGATACCCTGACTGCTGTCACCGAGGACGGAGTATCGCGGGTAGCCAGGGATGCTTTGCGTAAACCCTGTAGGGCGTCGAAGAAATAGCAGCCAAAACCAGTCGAATTTAGTGGAATGGGAAGTATGTTCTTGGGAATTAAGATTGTAAATGAAATAACTAGATTTTCTTCAAAGACACGTGGAATTCAAAAAATATAATGCTTTGTCTGCCAGCAAACATAGAAAAGCAATTTTATTTGCAATCAGTTGATGTGCAAGTACATCTTACTGGAAATCATAACTACAGCTAATTCCTTAGATTTATAAATTAAAAGTTTTCCCATGCAGCATGAGCATAAATTAAAAACAGGTTTCAAATCTTTTCGATTTTTTCATATCTTTCTTTCATTTTTCGAAAATCTTTTGATGTAGAAATTTAGCATTCCTTCTAACATTCCAAAATGGTAATACCCAGCGGTCTGCGTTCAACTCGGGGGCAACCACGGAGTGAGGCAACATTTGTTGTAACACACGCCACGCCCGGCAAGCCACTGGAAGGGAAATGGAAATTTTATGAAATTATTACTTACCCAACGCAAAACCATCCTTGGTCCACTGCACCGAGCCGGCTGCGTTGTGAATTTCGCATCGCAACAATGCGTCCGAGCCCTCCGGTACTACCAGATCCACCGGCTTGGTGCGGAATTTTTGCTGTTCCGCTCCGCATTGCAGAAACAAGGGAAGTGCTGCGAAAGAGAAGGGTCGGAGTGAGGGAAGAACAGAACGATAGTTACTATTAGTTGCAGTAGCCCTATGGTCAGAGCAAGCGAAGGTTGAGGACGCTTCAGATTCCCAGATGTGGTGTATGTGTGTGTGTGTACGTGTTTTGTGTAAAGTGCAAGATTGCGTCCGAGCGAGGAACAGCTAGTCGGTATACTGATCGGAGGTGACTGCCAGTGCCGAGACTGCTACATAATTAGAAGATTCTTTCGGGTCAAGAATTCTAGTGCACGGTCTAGTGAGCCCTCTTCCCGGGGCTCGGTCCGGGCTTGTGCGACGCTGTAATTGAATGAGTGCAATAGCATCGTTGCCCCAGCTCGGAACCATTTGATGTATCAGCTGCGAAGCGAACGGCAAGTTGTAATCGCTTTTGGTTGTAACGTTTCTAATGAAATAACAATTAGCTTACCCTACGCTCGCAACGAAAGAGGCAAAAGCTGGACAATATTAATAACATTTGCCAAAGTGCTGGTTTCTGTAGGAAGGTTCATAATTATGCTACATGGTAGGATGTGACTTATTTGTTCGATCACAGTTTTCAGTCTTCTCGTATTGTTAAGCAGATAAGTCTTAACTCAATTTTTCTAACATATTGTTTTTATAAACTAGTTAAAATAATCATTAAGAAACTGATCAATGAGTATTGGGAGCCTCATGTTGCGGGTGCAGGTAGCTGATTGCAATATTTTAATGTCAGAACTTTACGTCTTTTTGCACAATCTATGATTTGGTGGCAAGCAATATTCATTTCATTTTTGCACCGCTACACGACAACAAGATTGTTGCAAACTTTCATGAGATGCCGCTTTTTGACGGGACAACTTCGAATTACCACAGAGTGATAAGCATGAACACAATATAGATAGCTCTGTGCATTTTTACAACTACACCAAATCACAACTGAACAACTGAAATTGAGCGGAAAATGTCCGATACCGAACAACAACTTTGCAATCGGTCGAGAGAATGATAAGAATTGGCTTATTTGCACCCACGGGACGAACACGCGTCTTGTTCGTGTCGGATATTATTTCGAGAATTTTGTGCATTCCTAACTTTTCATTGCCACCAATTATAAAATACGCGTTATTAATGACGGAAAAAAAAGGCATTGTACAATATTACAAAAAGGTAAAATACCCTTGCATTAAGAAAATTAAAACTAATTCATTGAACATTGAAAATGGTTTAGGTAAAATCCTAATTTTTTAAAGTATGTGACATCGCATGCTTATATGTGTAGCTGGTGGTGGTTGTGAATGTATTCTTGAAGTCATGAACTCGTTGCAAAGTAACAAACGTGAACGACCAAAAAATCATTTTCAAAACACATGAAATCTCAATTCCTTAATCGCGTTAAAAGCATCATTCGTCGGATCTGTGTTGATCTTGATCTTCTTTCATTGAATCTTGTTTCCATCTACCTGCAATGAATAATTGCATAATTATTCCCTCGTCACAAATCACTTTGCAGTAAACTGGAATGACTTTAATTTTTTCTCTAGTAGCTTCGGAAAGGAGATAAAACATATCCAGAAGTAGACGCAAAAACAACGCTATGAACACACAGTGTATGCCGTTTTAAGCATCTCGCGAAATGAGCAGGATAATGCAAAAAAAAAAACCTGTGAAAGTAAAGGATGAACCTAGCATAATGTAAACTACGAAGCTGACACGTACAGTCGAGCAAAACTGTTTCAAAGTGCCACCGGCTCTGTGCCAGGCGCGAGCGGAGCGTGCACAGCCGGACCGGTAAAAGTTGAAATTGAATTCAAACTTTTCAGTTTGCGTCTCTCGTGCTCTGCGAGGGCATTTGCGCCTCCGGCGAAAGGGCAAGTAGGTAGTTTGTGGAGCGAATAGAAAAACCGAAAGGATCGGCCTGGCGAACCCGGCCAGGTGGAAAAATGACCGAACAAAAAGGAACAACATCCTCGCAGGTCTCACCAACAGACAACAAGCGGCATGATTGGTCAGAGCAGGTGCTGCTAATGGCCACTGTCCAGTTTTTTTGTGTAATTTTTTTTTTTTTTACTCAGCCTTAGTCAGGATGCCGGCTAGTCAACAATTAGTGGAATCCTCAGAGTCCCACTGGTCCTTGTGGGGGCTTCTCCGGGAGCATAAGAGGAAAATAAAATTGGCGTGCTAGGTGAAGGCAACATAAAATGAGGCTGGCTGTTTTCCGAACACCACCCAAACGGCCGGATGACGGGGTGCTGACGCAGGAGTAGTTAAAAACTGTCTAAGGAGTTTAATTGGATATGAAAGGAAAGTGGAAAATCCGAACAAACAACGATTGAACGAAAAACTCATGCAATACAGAAAATGCATAATGTATGAGTGAAGTTGTCTTTGTTTGCCTGTTTGTCAGGTGATCGAACCAATGAGAAAAGAAGGAAAGTAAATGAGATCCATCGAAACTAGCGCCAAGACGGGCTAGATTTAGCTCAATTGGAACCAAGCTTCTCTTCGTGTCAAGAAAAGTAAGTTCAATCTGGGGACGACCTTTAAATAGATATTTATGCATTCTGTTATAGATTGGTCCACACGATAAGAGATGGTGTTAAAGATAACCGTCGTCACCATGGTGCGACGTTCTTCTCGAGTGACTTGCTCCTCGTTCAAAGTGCTAGAATAGTGATCCGATAGACGAACAGCACTTTTCGACGGCGCATATCCAAACAATAGTTGCAGTGTTGTTGTTGGCTAGCTGTTTCCATTCGGCTGTTGCCCTTGCGCGCGGTGACTTGACTTCATTTGATCAAATCAGAACTGTTTGGCGACGAGTACAAACAAACCGATACTCATTGACCCCAAGTAAGGACCTAGAACAATGAACTGTATCAGAAGAATTTTGGCAAAGGAACTACAAAGCGTAAAACATTTTTTTTTCTCTATTTCAACATGCATCGGTTCGGCTAGTGCAGAATATTGAATATCGTTTAAATATTCCTTGAAAATCAAAACAATGTTTAGAAAAAGTGCTCTAAGGTTTGATGCATTTATATGGATGAAGTAAGCAGGAATGACACTGATTTTTTTCGCAGTTGGATCCAGAGAAAACATTAAAAGGAGAAGATTGAAAAGAACATTTTTCATTTCGTACCCAATCTGAAAATCGGTGTTACCTTTTTTTCTCAAGAGCTTAAACACAATCGATTCATTCCATGAAACTAGAAATTAGTTGTGAATAATATCTTCTGAAATTGAGTTTAAGAATGCAATAGAGATTCAAAACGATTTATTAAATTCAAAATATGTTTTGGCCAGTTTCTAACAAGATTAAATCTTTCTTTAATTCTTTGTTAATTAAATCTTAAACAATTTTTACAACAGTTATAAATGGTTTCATTAAAAAATATAATACCTTCAGGATTCTTCATTGCTTTACAATCCTAGCATCGACAAGCTGTAAACCTAACAAAGTTCCACACGAACGTAACACTATGATCATCACTTTGACTCGACTGTTGGCTCCATGAAAGTACTCATTTTATAAACATTTTAAGCATAATGTGCTTAAGAACGCATTGCACCGAGACAAAGCTTATTGTGTCCATTCCCTCGAAGCCCATTTGCATGCTTCCGGACAACGGCTCGACTCAGCTGGATAAACTCGAATAGAAGGATTTGGAAGCCAATGAGAGGTAAGTTCCCCCACGGCCGAGGAACAGTAGTCGCAACGTTCAGGCGGTGCACCCGTTGTATTTCGTTGTTCTTGCCATTGTTCGCCTAGAGGAAAAATCCGACCGCGCAATGTTGCTGATTCACTCACGTTTTAGATGGATTTTCTCGGTTTTTGCTTGGCTTCCATCCTTCGTCATCATCTCTGGCATGTGCTTACGAATGAAGCGAAGGACAGAGGGAGCGGTCTAATGATGCATAAAAACTGGGAGCTTAAGAAACTCCCGGACGTTTGACTCGCAACGATGGATAGCAGTAGACTGACTGGCGATATCAGTCTGACTGGTTCCAGTTAGTTGCAACCAGCACAGTAGCTATGTTATGCACCATCCGTCTTTATTTCCGGAACCGGACAGAAATGAAGGAAACGAACTTACTGTAAACGGCAGCAAAAAAATGGCAACGAACAAAATATTCCATTTTTTGTTACCGCTTGTAAGAAATCCTTCCACAATTGTATGTGGATGATATCTAAACTATTCTAACAGGCTTTGTTGCAAAGGATAATGAAACAACCACAATGGTATGTAATAGAGATTGACAATTTTCTGAGTAATCTGCATGAACTAAATGGGGTTCAGAAATCACCGCCTTTCAAGCAAATGTAACTTAAGTGATATTATTTATACCATGGAACTTTTAATAAAGGAGAAAAAGAACTTTGAAAAGCTTCAGATACTTACGAATTTTAAATTGGTTTTTGAGTTTATGAAAGTATTTCGAATTAAAGGCTTATTTTATCAATGTAGTGCTTGATGATAAGTGTTTAAATATTATTATCATCTGTTCAGATTGTACTTGTTTTGCTACACATTGGTAAAGCTAGAACAATAAACCTCGTATTGGTTGTGGCGACCGCATGCTACACCTTACACTTTTTTTAGAAAATCAGTTATTTTTTGCCATATGGTATTTTTCCAAACACGTGTCTACACCTACAGAACCTTACTCCAAACGCTTCATTATGTTTCTTTATGTTTTCCCGGCTGAATGTCGTCCCTAGAAACCGCCATTTTGTAAAGCATGTGTGCCGTTGTTTCTTGTGACAGCAAGTTCACGGGTTGGGTTTTTCTTCGAACGAGCTGAAATTTAATGACAACGAAGGATCTTGGGAGGAAAAATTATTGGCAACAAGAAGAAAAAAATCTGATTGTTCTAGAAGCGCAGCTGCTCTAGTCGACAAGCCTAGGAGACTTGATGGGAACCTTCGGGGCCTCTGTGAGTTTTTACGCCAAAATCGTAACACACGGCATTTGTGTCTCGAAATTCGCTGACAAGAGGAATTCGGGCTAGCTGAGGGCGAGTGTACGATAATTTATGCTTTTTAAGTGCCTGCAAATTTTATTCCTTAATAAAAGGGCACTGTAATGAAAAATGCTCCGTGAATCCCGGCTTCTTGTATGTATGTGTCATTCTTCATGGTTCTAAACGAAAAGACAATCAGCTGCCGCGTACGTCGTTTGGGATACCGAATTCGAGCTGATATGATAACGACCCCCAGGGAAGGGTTGAGTTCGGAGTTCACTCGAACACATTACCCACTTGAACTGCTTCTCATTCTTTAGAAGCGGTTCCTTTCCCCTTCCGAGGTAGCATTTCGCACAGCACTGGGTACGGGATGGAAAAATCGTTCCCCAAGAACATTTTCTCCTGTGCGGGCTGCTTGAATTATTGTTTTAATTACTAAGATTTAACATGCGATAAACATCGTTCTTAATTTTATGCCCTCTCGACTCTCCGCCGTTGTCGCAGCTTTTGCGTCCTCACACGAAGCCCCATTTCATTTGGATTTGTTTCTGCCCCTCGGATTTTACCCATCGCCCTTCTCGGTCATCGCCTCAACTTTTTTCATCCAAGCCTAGCCCTTCGATCGCATAGACAGTTTACGACAGTCGTTGGGAAAAAGACGGCCCACACCCTCCACCCCTTTGATTCTTTTCTTATCAAGTGACTGTGTCTTAATTCGTCTTAATTGCGGTGTCTTGTTTCATGACGCATTTTTGCCTCCTAATTGCACGGTTGATTGTTGGAGGCTAATACTTTTTTTTCTTTTCACGAACATCCATCAGCTCATCAAGTGTCGTTTTAGATTTTACAGTTCTTTTTTCTTCTTGCCTATAGAAATCACTTACCAGGTTAAGTAACGATAGTATATGTTTGAAGGCAAATGTTGTTTTTTTTTTTTAATACAAGTTTTTGACAAAATCCAAGGGATTGAAATTTTTCTTAGCTCAGGAATTTTTATGATTTTATGAACTGAACTCTATATATCTAAATGTTACTTATTTTGTTCACCACTGTGGCAGAATAAGTAACCATCCGCTGCTCTCGCATCCAACCGATTCGGCGGTAGCTGATAAAATAACCTTCTTTTCATTTTAATATTAATTTTTTTTTCACTAAATATCTTAATTTGTACACTTCGTCGTTCAGGTAATACTAACAAATCTTTTGTGAAGAACATTTAAGAAGATGGTATCAGTTGGTTTTCCAAACATATACAACAAGCATGCTTTGCTACCAGCTCAGAAGCTAACTTTGTTTTCAGGTTAGAATTAATCCTTTTTTTTAAGATTTAAATCATAAATCAAGCGTGAACTACTCCTATGGACGACCAACAATATGTACGCTAAGATATACATTCAATAAGCAATGAATACATTTAATAAGTAAATGAAATGATGTTTTCCTCGAAATTAGAAACGCTGCGGTGTTGAAGTCTCTTCATTCTCTCTGGGCTTGCAAGAAAATAGAAATCACAGGTAACAAAAAACGAAGACTACTTTGAATTGCGCAAAGCGCATTCAATCCACCGATCCACTGTTGGTAAACTGTCGCTCGTACTGCACGTCCGGTTGATCGATTTATAAAAGCTCATCTCATCGATGCGCCATCTACTGTGTGCCCAGATATGTCAAATTCTCGGAAAAAGAACAAATCCTGCCTACATTGCAGAATAGCTGAGGGAAAATCAGGACGCACGTCCTTCAAGCAAACGACAGGCTGTACAAACTTGTTTCCTGCGAATTGAAGCAACATTGTATCGTGTATGTTCCACTGGGTCTCGATTTTTCCGGGATGCAGTATTGTTTGTTCAAGGTTACACAGTGCGCAAAGTAAAACCGGAAAGGAAAAGCCCGATGGTGAATCAAATTGGCATTTATTTTCCCATATCCATGCCCTATACTGCTTTCTCTTTTGCTTTCTATCTTTTAGTTACGTTAGTTTTGAATAAAATGTTTATTAAATGAACTGACAACATAAATCGAGCCTATGTCTACAACTGGGGCCTATAATAGTTTAAATTCCGTTTATACTTTTATGATCGATGCATTGAAATAGCCTTTCCACAATCAAAAGGAAATCATGAAATAAATCTATTTTGCACGAAAGGAGCTGCAATAGAACAAATACTTCTCTTATTCTTTTCTTTTCTGGCTCGTTCACAGTTGAGCACGTCGTGCTGACATTACCTGATTACCAATCGTTTTCCTGGGCTTTCGGACCGTATTTGTCGCTCTCCATCCCCGGTGACATCCGATGTATCGCAGGTCCTACTTCACCTGGTCCATCCAACGGAGGAAAATGCTTGTTTGAAATGTCATGTATTTAACCAACACTAAGGGGACGAGTAATATGTCCCTTCTTTAAAAAAATATATAAACGTATATTCTTCCTTGTACCGACATGGCGCTGTCTCCGAATGGTGCTATCATTATCTTCCCCACCCGGATGGTTATGACAAAACTTTGCACCTTTAGAAAAGCTCTTCAGCTTTGAACTTTCGCTCACACAAACCATAATGCGCAATGTGCATCACATGCACGTGACAAACTTCGCCGCTTCGATGGTTGCTTGAAAATAAAGTTTTCACATGAGCTCATGATGGGTCTGCCTTCCCCTTTGCCGTTCGTCTGGGTCTTTGCAAAAGAAAATCAGGTACGTCAGCAAAGTATTTGCAACTTTCCTCACTCAGTTGTTTTTCCCCAGTAACGATTGTTTGCCAGTGCTAGTGGCTCGAAAACTGCCGGATGGTCTTGTCTGGGAGCGTCAGCCAACGCCATTTCATGATCGTGAAGTTTTTCACTTACCATTTACGACGAGGTTTATTTTGCCTTTCTCTTCATCGTCTTGTACTTATTTACCAAAGCCCTCACCCCCTTGCTCCCACTTCCCCTCGACAACCCCTCCCCCTCCCACCACTCTGCTAAGCATCATATGAGACTTCACATTATCAAGGACACCCCCCCCCCCCCCCCCCCCCCCTTCCCTATGCCACATGGCATTGGCTGATGTGTATGTTCGCTGACCGGGCGTTTCTTAGCCGGGCTAAAGTGAAATTGTGTGTAACTTGCTTATTTTATGGCATTTAGATTTGGCCGTTTCCACTTTTACCCGTGGATTTAACTGCTTCGGAGGATATTTTTGGCCTACGTGAAAGTTTCTTTTCTCCCTACGCGTATTTGCTGAGCGTATCCTGTAACGAGACCGTGGGTCTCCGAATGAACGAGATGAATCTTGCTGTAAGAGCCCGAGGGATTACACCCGGATGCGCTGTGACTGGAACGGTTATGACCGGGATGTCGTGTATTTTTATGTGGGCAGTATTTCGAGTAGGCCGAGTAATCGCTTTCGTTCGTTGGTGCAACGGTCGGTGGTGGTTTACTGGCGGGGAAAATTGGTCTATCCAAGTAGGTAGTAATTTTACTCAAACGTTCACCTTTTGGACGAAATTATCCGCATGCTAACAGGTTGTTGTGGGAGCGCATACGAGGCTAGTGATCTGCTCGAAACGAGCTCAGTTAAGCCGAAATTCAAATCAAAGTTCATGACTCCCCCAAGTCAATAGTGTGGCATTTATCGGAAAGTTGGAATGCTTATCCCGATGCTTGGTTGAAGTTTTCCTACAAACAGTACTTCCTACGTGGTCGACTTACTACTCATATCAATCCTGTTCCAGCGTGGCCACAATCCCTTTCCGACTCAACTCAACTACCAATTGAATGTGAAGCATGCGAAGTGGGCGGCTTACCTCCGAGAAACGATTGGTTTGAAGGACAGATGTCAGTAGTGGTACAGTGTTATAAACACCATTGGCGCTTGGGCGGCAATTCGTGTCCAAATGTTGTCGATTAATCAAATGAAAAGAATATCTTTGATTTATCACTTTGGTCCTTATAATTGTTTTTAAATGTCAAACACATAGTAATAGGCATAAATAGACACGTGCAGTTAAATCAATTCCTAGTTCAAGTCCTATAGAAAACATTTTTGTTTTGTTTAATCTAGAAGATCGAAAGCATATGTCCATTTTCGTATCAACCTTGGACACTCGTTATTTCTCAATAATCGACGCTGATGAGAACAAAAATAACATCAAAAAAGGGTTGGATGATCCTTTGTCGGATACTGTAAGCTTGATATCGAATCGCTGCCGGATGAACTAGATTCTCTGATTCGCGGAATCCTCGTGGAGGAATGGCGGGAGAGGTGGCATTGGAAATAACGCCAATATGAAATGAAATGAAATATGGTCGGCTTATTCTTACACCTCGCCATTCCTAACCTTACACATATGACCGAACTGGTGACATAAGAAAGTTCTGTGTGCACCCAAACTCCCCAAGACACAGGCAACCCTTTCAATCAATAAGGGTGCGATGTAGCGATTAATATTCAATTATTGTGTTGATCTTTCAGCTCTCAATAGTCTTCACTATTTGCGGTATTGGTGAATCGCTGAAAGGGCTCATCGATGCTTGTTTGACTAATTCGCCTCACTTGTGACCGTTGACCGACTCGCGGTTGCGGTTCGACGGGCAAAGGGCAATAGGTCGAAGGGTCGAAGGAATCGTAGAATGGAGGAAAAGAGCTGGGGATGAAGGTCGCCGTGGATCAAGTAAAATGAACGTGGAGCCGCTTAGAAAGCGGATTATGTGTGACCCAGAGACGCATGAAAGCCGGGACGGCCTTGAAGTTATATAAAAATAAGGATTTATCCAGCGTAAAATTTGTGCACATCTGACCGACCAAAAGAATCCGTATCGAGACTGCTTCGTTTAGTTGTAGCGATCTTGTGCTGAAAGATGGGCAGGCAGGTGTCAGAACAGGGTGAAACTGGGACCCGCATCTGTTTGGAAAAGCGACGAAGAGACCGCCATGATGAAGATATGAACTCCGCCCACTTCCGGTTTGGTCAGTGCGTAACGAACGAAAGCCGGTTCGATATCAATCAAATTGTCGTTTTGGCAGAGAATTTGAATATATTTGAATAATTCTCGATTAGGGAACCGATGGGTCCAATGCAAAGGGTCGAATCGAAAACCTAACAATACACATACACACACACATACACACACAGGCAGACCAAAACTCTAGCTTCACCGGGAACAGATTACCGGTCCCTTGTCAGGATTAGTGACAGTTTACTGGTGTTTACTTGGTTCTAACTTTATCTTCGCATGCTGGGGGCCCATCCCCCTTTCACATCCGATTCAAAGTTTCTCGGTCGGCAGGGGTGGCCTGGACTCGTAGGGATCGTTCCTTCCGCTTTTCTCTCTTTTTCTTTGTGTATTATTTCCCTCAGTGGGACCCGGTGAATTGACCATTTGGGGTTATCACTTGCCATGTGAACTCTCCGTAAAACCAATCTCGATTTCCATAGACCATGGCCGTGGGTTCCAGTGCGGCTCATCGATGCGTGTTGTGGGTTTGTCCCGAACGAGGAAATAATTATCTTCACCTACTGCCCATCCGCCGAGGACGTGGAGCTTCTGCAGCAAACGCCTTGCGTTATCAGATCCATCTTCAAGCGGGTCGGTGAAAAGTTCCTTTCGAATCTCTATCCGCTAGACTTGTCTCGGTGACGCATACAACACATGAGAACTTATGTGAACTTTTCTGACATAACAATTACTCAGCAATATCATCGTGGGAGGAGTGTGTGATACGCCGTAGCTACAGTCACTGTAACGGCCTTGAACAGCCGTTGGAGATGTTGGGGTGAAAAGAAGGATCCCACCCCGTCGCCATCGGCAACACAAACCGCTTTCCGTGCTGATAAACTCATTTTCACATCACTCCCCCATCCGATCGAAAACGCGTTCATTATTCAGCAGTCTCCACTGCCGTCATCGGCCCATCCAGAAATGGCGGAAAGTTTTCGAAGTTCAGGCAACTATATGGAACTTCCTCACGAGCGACATATTGAATAATGTCGGCGCTCGCTGGTTATGGTATTGAGCGCCAAACCGTCTGCCGGGCGCTTTGTTTACCGCATGGGAGTTGGGTGCAGTTTCCTTCTCCGATGTGTGCTCCCGTTTATATTCGCGGCTCGTGTCAAGGTTCTTAAAGGTGAAGCGCTTGATTTTGGCAATTTCGAGCTCCAGAGCGAATTTCTGCAAAGTGTGACATCTGGCCGGCATGATCTGAACTTAGCGAGTGATAAAAACTGCACTTCCGGTTTATTGTATCGCAAAACTTTGCTGTAGAATTATGGGATTGCGATAGTTTCATCGGGCGTCGAATGCGTTGTTCAGCTGATTCCAATTGCCATTTACCAAGGTTATATTTTTTATATGTTTGAGTTGGAGAATATTTCATGTAATGTACAAGAACTACTCCTAAGACAGATTGCTGATAAAATCTGGTTTAAACTATACAATAAATCCTTAGGATGGTGTGATTGTCTTTTAGACATCTCATCAAGTTTTTTAGCAACAAAAAATTGATAGAAGCAATTTAATTGAAGCACCTCATCCAACCATGAACTACAATTAGAACAAATTCTACTATTGACACTGTTATACCACTTGGTGCATGGCAAATTTTACAAAACTATATTCATGCAATAATCCGATTCAAAGTAAGTTTTCATAGTATTTTGAAAGGCATCAATGGTTGAACTTTAATTACGAAAAATTAATTTTCAAAACGTTTTTCGTCATCATCGTCCCTGCGCCAATAGAAGCTGGACGAATCCGATCAAACGCTGGACAAGATTACCCCTCAAGGATGTGGCGTATTGAACTGAGCTTCGGCGGAAACCGAGCATGAAACATTTTTTCCCCTTTCCGGAGCTTACCTACGGAAACGACCGACCGCGCACAGGGCACAATCGAAATCAGATTAAATTTCCACTCTACTAGAGCTTCTAGAGCTTTAAATCGGCTCCTGCAGACGTTAAGTTCCGGTCGGTCCCAGCCCACGACGGTCATTTTGGGAAGATACGGAGCGGTCGCTTGATTGAACGGAACGGAACGAAAATGGAATGGTAGAGGAATCAATCATTTTCCGGCTGCTTCGGGCGGCCCAAAGCTGGATGTGAGATTTTCAGGCGAAAAACTCTGCCGGCCACCGAAATCCTGGCAACTGCAATTCGTCTAAAGATGTGAAGCCAACCCGGAGTATGATCGATTTTTTAATCTGCCAAAGCGGAAGATTGCTTCCGCGTTGCAGACCGTGAGCCGACGAACCCTTGGAAGATTGCGAACCTCTGCTGCTGGGAATGATTGATTTTTAAATTATACCACGAACATAATTTTTTTTGTAGAAGAGTGCTGGTTCGGTTTTAGGAAACATTTTGATTTAAGGACATTAAACTAAAAAATTCAACATTTGCAAACTAAACTCTTAAATTTGAGGTAACTCATACTGATTGTTTAACTGTTACGTTTCACATACCCGTTAGCCATGACCATTTCCGTAGCCGTCATTTCCAATGTAGTTAATATATTTGTTCTAAAGCATTTAAACAATTTTAATCCACCGACAGTAAGAAAGTAAGTGCAAAAATTGAGCAAGTTTGTATATTTATGATTGTATTTTAAGCATTTCAAAACGAAGATGTACAAGTTTAATAAAAGCATTGGTCTTTGAAAGAATACCTTTTGCTTTTTAAGTCCTTTTGCAATTTTTTGCCTCTAGTTAATCGGGTTAAAAAGCTTCTTTTTAAGAATGCAATCAGTAACCGAGGATGCTTATTAGGAAACAGAATATAATGTTGAGGTCAGTACAACTTCGTGCTCATCTAAAAAAAAAAAATACTGGAGTCTTACATTTATTCTGTATCATTTGTCAATTCATTGTTAGTCAATTTGAGCGGGTTTCTTTTTAGTCTTGTGCAAACATCCGTGTTCTTCCTTTGTAGCTGCCCAATTGCAAATCGCTACATGACTGTTCACAAGAGATAGATGCAACCTCAGTCTTCGTGCGCAGCTAGATTAGATTCTTTTATATTCAGCATCCACGTCAACCCTTCAGGGTGCGATGGCATAGATTGGCAGGTCGGAAGTTTTCTAAACACCCTAGAACAAAACCGAACCAGGTCGACCAGAGCTCGCAGGCCTCATCATAGGTCATGCGTGTCGGCCAGAACGCACCACATTATATCAGTGTCCCCACATCCCCGGCGAACCAATCTGCGACTCGGTAAGTGCTGGCGGCATTCGCGATCCTGTCAGAATTACGCTCTTCATTAACGGTTTGCTCGTCCTGAAAGAAGAAGACCAGGGGCACACCACACTCGACATGTGTGCGTGACAATGGGTATGTTGCCTGGGACGTCGCTGGTGGCAAAACGGAAAACTCCATCCAACTTGATGGAGAAGCACACACGCCAGTCGTGAAGCTCGCATCCTACTCCCGGCTGTGAGAACTCGTACATACATTCGATCAATATTGACTGTCAATTTGGGGCGCTCACGAAAATCGAATCTTCTTCCATCGTAATGCCAATATTGGGCACTTTGGTGCCCGTTCTCACGCATCACCACTAACGTCAGTGAAACAAAGGGGAAAACGCTGAAAGCACGGCCATTTTCTGTGCTTTGTCTCTAAGAAAGCAAACACAGAAGGGCCTTTTCCGGGCCAGGTCTATAGAGTAGGGTATCTTGCGAGGCGTGCACTTCCAGTGATTTATGGCGTAGAATTGATTTTTTTCTATTTAAACAGGCTGCCAATTGGGTGGCGCTAGTGAGGTGGGTGGCAACGTGTGATTTTTGACGTTCACCGGTTGTGCGATGCCTGCTACGTGAAAGCTTAGAATCATCGTGTTGACTTTAAACGTACCGCGCAATCGGAAATAGGCAGTCATTTTGTCGAAGTGGCGTGCAATCAATTTGGACAACCATTATCGTTGCACATATCCGCATGGCTAAAGGACTTACCTTTTTTTAATGTCTGTCCTTAGGCGTTTTTTTTTTTTGTAAAGCCCTCAATTTTCGCCAAGCACAATAGAACAATGGCAAAAGTTATCAAATTGCTGCACGCACACAACTACCTCCAGCGCATGGTTAGTAAAAGCTGGTCGTAATTAACTTATGTAAACTCAATTGATGAACCGAAGCGGTTTTGTTTTTCCTGCCAGGGGTTTTCCCTGTCACCCTGTAGAACGAAAAGGCAGTGGGAACCTTTTAGGATAATTCGCCGTCAAGGGAAGTTTTGGACGTGCGCTTATCACTGCGTCGAAAAGCCCCGCTAATTGGGCATCCTGATTGATTGGTTGATTGATCGATTGATTGTTGCTCCGAGTTTGTTCCTTGCGAAATTACTGACGGCAGTTATTATCCCAGTTTAATAACATCGTAGAGTTGTCCTTAGTATGAGTACCAATTAAGATCTGCTTGTTTTACAGGTATTTTAAGGATGCTGTCCAACATCAGTTCTTTTCATTTCATAATAAGGAAACCATTACCATCCTTTGAGTCCACACAAAAAATTATTGATTTGATTTTCGACGTTTTGTTCAACTTTTGATAAAAAAAAATTTCTTTTGATTTTTTCCTACTTCTTTGAAATCCTGCTGTCAAATTCAACATTTCTCACTACCTCGATGTTTACTTCTCAAATTTCTATAATCCAAACCTCTTGCAAAGTTATCGTCTTTTGTATCCATTTTGTTCACCCTTTGCTCGGACAATGTTTGTTTCAGGTGCATTGATGAAAAATCGATGTTTGAACAAAATTTTCCCTTTTGCGTTTGAGGGTCGGTGTAAAAAGTCGTATAAATAATGTTAATTGTTATTGTTCACCCTTAATTTCTCTTTGGACAGCTGCCAAAAGGCGTTCCATGCATCGATGGTCCGGCGAAGGGTATAAATTGGGCTGTGAATGATTTCTTGCAGACAAGCGTCACTCAAATTCCCGTTGGGGAAAAGGACCGCGTTTCTGCCTTTTTGTTATCACCAGGTTTGCAGCCGCCGCTCGGCTTGGGTTCGGGAGGGAGCCGGGATCCCGAAAGGATTGCACTCGACTCCGAACAATCATAAAGAGTATCCTCGTTTACTATCCTCCTCGGCCTGGTGATTTGTCAGCACTTTTGTGAATCCCCACCAGTGGGATCAAACGCGCCACTAGCCGTTTTTGCCCCCGAGGGATCAACCCTCCGGGATGCGTAATATCCCTTCCAGTTTAATGACCAGCATTATTCCCCGGGGGGAATCTGGAGAGGTGTTCAGATTAATGATAATTATGAGTACTACACCTGACCTTTCAACAATTGCCTTTCTCATTACTAAAAGGGTTCATTAATAAATGTTTTATCTATCATGCAAAGATATAAGTGTGAGAGGTCGGAGAAGAAATGGAAGTGTGGTGAGTGTTAAAGTCAATGTCTGCGTTTCCGATGGTATTATTCCTTTCTTCCCAAATTTTAAGCTTCTTTAAACCAAGATTCACTTTCCACCGAAGGAATAAGAATATTCGCTTGCCGCTTGCCGCTGCAATGTTTAGTTTTCGTGTAAGCAACTGAACGAAGGTACTGTTACAATATTTTAATGTATTCTCATAATGCTAATCAGTTTTATCAGCATTTTTTGGGAATTAAATAACATGAACATGATCACAGATAATCTCCAAGGACTTGTCGACTCAGTACGGTTTTGATCGTTATTTATATCTCAAAGTTTTTCAATCAAATCGCACCAACTACCTGGGAGCGCTGTAGGGAGGAACATATTTCTCATCACTGTCAACTAAGAAAACAGCATGACAAAAGTGCGTGACCGAAAACGTGCGTGCAGAGTGCCACAGCCTAGAGCGTCTGACGAGTACCGCAGGCAGTTAGTTCGGCTGGAAAAATCAACAATATTATCATCGTCGATGTCAGCCGATGCGCCGTGAGCAGGGAAAGCGCTGGGAAAGTTTATCACCTTTGCACATCTCAGCTTCGTCGCTCAGCCTACTTGGCGTGGCGATGGCAAGATTGTGGCAAACAATTAATTTGTTGTCTACGGAATGTAGCCAAGTTTGTTTATCAAATAATGAAACCTTTCAACCACAAGCGGCCCACAAGATGACCGTCGGCTGCATGAGGTTTCTTTGCTATGGAAGCAACACTAGTGGTCGGTTTTATTATTATTATTTTTATTTTTTTAACAGTCCCACCCAAGTTGGCGCACGTTCTGTTGAAAGTTTGAAGGGCAAAGTTGGCGCAAGCTTCATCTTCTTTCTCAAGCAAGCTTCATCACTGTGTTATTTATTGACTTCGATTGTTCTGTTTCTGTTGTACAAATACTTGCCGCCACTGAACCCCGGAGCCATCTGAAAAGTCTGGCTAAGTTTGGTTTAATAACGTGGAGAAGAACTTTTTAAATAATCACATTCCGTTTAGAACTTACACAAAAACCAGTACTTCTATAAAATCGTCCTGCTAGCAAGAAACTATTGCATAATAAGATGTGCCGAAAGTCTTAGATCGTACGATATCTTGCGAAAACGTGCTGCATATATCAAATTGAATTTCAATGTCTTTTACATGCGAACATTATAATTCTTTGCAAAACTAAATTTCACGAGTCAATAACTTCATCTCATGAAAACCGTATGGGAAGGGTACATTTAGGAGGAAAACTGGTTTTCTTTATCAATAAAAAATGTTCTAAAGAAAAGAATCCACCTTAAAAAAATCAACAGCTTCTCAGAATGGTTGTACTTCGAGAAAGAAAATTTTTTACAAATGGCCGTTTTGTTCCGCACACAGACATGTTGTTTGGTAAAAACAGAAAGGTTAAAGTAGTTTGTAAGAATTGTTTGACATTGTGGGATCAATAAATTCGAAATGCCTGTTACAAGTTGTCATCATTTGATAAACTGATCCGAATCCGAATCCGAATATTCTCTGTTTCTTAACTGTCCAGACGGATCTTAAAAGTTGAATTCGTACAAAATTTTAGATAATACAGGGGGAAGATACTCTGGCCAACTCACGCCTGTCTTTCAATGTTCGCATGTTTCTTAGCATCATTCTTAGCACTCATTGAACTTCATTGTAGGGTCTGTGCAGAGTAGTAAGGACATATTTAAGCGGCTATTGAGCTGAATTTTGAATCAATATTATGTCGCCTTTTACTGTCTGTAAGATACGAAGAGCAATTAAACTGCTTTTGTTATCGACTGCCACGGACTGCAAAGAAGCGGTTTGTTTCATGTTTGCGTTAAATTACGCATGTTCAAAGGGGTTGTCCGAGGATCAATCCGTAGAGTAAAACTGTCAAAAATGGGGCTGCTATTCCAATTGATTGCTTTTCCCGTCTGCTGGAAAACGATGCACAAACGAGGTCATAAACAAACAAACCGACGCGATGCTACCACTCTGCCAAACAAACAAACTTCTTCGTAAACAAACAATTGCCGTGCAAAATCGATAGCAAGATCATGCGTGTTGAGTTACTGTGGTAAGACATGCTGGTACGACTGGTAGGTTTTGTGATGTATTGGTGCAAATCACCCCCAAATATTGAAAGAACAAAATGCACCAGCGTTCGGATGCTGCGAAACCCTAAACTCACATAAACACCCCCTTATGAAGAAAGTGCATTTTAAGAGGGCTGTGCGAGCTACAAATGGTGCCACGCAGCCCCCCCATCTAGACATCTTGAAGAGGAGGTTGTTTATAGAACGAGCAAAACACAAAACACCGGGACTTCTTCTGATCCCCACCGAACCGGTCGGGCTGAGACTGGACAGCGCGTGCCGTTGGGCAAACATTCTTGCCCTGTTCCAGAAGACGGCGACAAAGCAGCAGGGGTTGTTGCTCATAATTGACGTGTTTATAGACGTGTTGTGCTCCTTAAACCTTATGACACGTTGCAGTGGGTGATCAGCACAAACGCCGACGAGCCGTTTCTGATCGCATTCCTCGCATCCTCTCTTCTGACTGAAATTCCTTTCCACACGCAACGACGCAGTCGTTTGCAGTTTGTTGCAATGTGAAGAGACACTCGTCAATCAATCAATAAACAGCTTTAATGAGAGAATGGACGTCTTCATCCAGCTAAATAAAATCAAATATAAGAATGCTTTGGTTTGTTGAGGGAAACTTTAAAATATTTGCATGCATGACAGAAAAATGTATATACTGTATCGTTTAGGTTGCTGGATTGGATCTCCTCATTCGGAAAAGGATTTTCATCCAATGAGTTTAAATTCAGTCACACATGAATCAGAACCAACAGTAGAAATAATATTACTTTCATTCTCAGAATAATTGCTTGTTGCGGAAGCGCCTGGAACATTGTTAAGCACACCCAAGAGCCTAGAGCAAGAGGGGTGAAAATCACTTTGATTTACTGCGAAGCATTAGTGGGCCACGAGTAAAAGCGTTAGTGCCAATAGAATTTACAGCTGCCTCGGTTGTATCGAAAGGATCAAATTGCCACCGTTCGATTTACGGGCGATCTTGACGCCGGAGCTTTGCTTTTCATTTTTTTGTATGTGTTGGAAAACAGAGAACCCTAAATCCGTTCGTTTTGTTGCGGCCATAGGAAATGTGCTGGGAGTTCCGCGATGGAGAGCTGTGTTTACCGGCACGTAGCCGACGAACGCACACACCAGGTTGGAACGGTTGGACGAGGGAAGCCCCAATACCGTGATCTCACACGCTGATCTCCGGAGTTCGCCAACTTCACTTCCCGCTGTGGAACCGAAGGCACGTACGTTCCATTAGATTTCTGTTATCGGGCAGATCCGTGTCGCCGGCAGTGTGTATGTAAACGAGCATCCATTTTCCGGGATCAGCGAGTGGAAATCCATCGCATCAAGTCAACGGGGATGGAATCTAAATTTCCACCCATCGAGTTCGGCAGCCAAAATTTGGCGAGCTTTTGGGAAGGAGGTTGGAAGGTGGATGGAGGCAGCTAAATTATAGCTCATGATTTTCTATAGCGTCGCCTTAAGTGATTCACGACGTTGAAAATGTTGCGCCCGCACGCTTAGAGCTTGACTCGACGATGGAAAATCGGTGAGAGACCAAAAATCCATCTAGAACAGAAGAGCAAGTGTGCTTGAAATAGAAAAAAAAAATGGAAGTAAGCAAAGAAACTCCTTAAACAAACTCGCAAGTGTCAAAGCTGGCGGATGGAACTAATCGATGTGCTGCGGAGCGTTTTTTCTGCAATGCTTTCTGGACGAAAAATGTATGCTTTTTCCATTTTCCACCATGCGCATCTAGTGGGGAGGGAGTACGACATCACCTAATGTAAATGTCGCCGCATCGAGCCAAATTTACAAAAAGCAATGTCGTCTAATGTGCTGGAACTAATCGGTGCGACAGGAATCATGTGCCAGTGTTCGTATAATTCGCTACCGGTTTCCGAGCTCTCGCATCGACCAGTGGACACGTTGCCGCGATCCTAGCAGATATCGTACAACTATCTACGCCACATTTCACACATAACGCTATCAAACTTTGGAGAGGATTTGTATAAAAGCGCGTATACACATTGAAACATTCTGTGAAACATTCGGCTGAAACATAATTTTGACATCTAATTTGACACCTGGTTTATCAATTTTTCCCCTCATTTTTGTTTCAATGTGGAGAGCTGGAAAACAAAACCCAAAAACTATTTGGCCCAAAATATATAATTTTAGCCGAGTCAGTTGTGTTTCCGTTAAGAAAAAATTGTTTTAATTGCACTCATAATTATTGACATCGAAATCAAGTATAATTTCGTATGAAATAAACAAAAAAAATGTAAATGTTTCGAATTAAGATTTTGTTTTGTGGAAATTCGTTAAACATAATCCTGCTCCAAAACATGTCAAACCGGGCTCGAAACTGTTCTACTGTTATACTTTCCCCTCAAGTCGAATGTCAAAAAAACGTTTCAGCCGAATGTTTCACAGAATGTTTCAATGTGTATACGCGCTTTAACATATTTTCCGACGTTCTGTTTCCTTAATGCGAGCAGGATGGGTGTCGTGTGCACCTGTGCGTTTGAATATTTTTTCTAAAACAATTATTTTTTAGTTTTATTGTATGGATAACTTCATTTTTTCGTGCTTTCAATGCAAAGTGCTTTGCAAAAGGTGGAAAGCCAAATAGTAACCAAAACCAAAGATAGATACCAAAACTAGCCTGCATTGACCAAAACAAAATTTTGTTTTACTCATTTCAAGAACGTCAAATACTTTTTGATAGTTTCTAAAAGCGCGTATACACATTGAAACATTCTGTGAAACATTCGGCTGAAACATAATTTTGACATCTAATTTGACACCTGGTTTATCAATTTTTCCCCTCATTTTTGTTTCAATGTGGAGAGCTGGAAAACAAAACCCAAAAACTATTTGGCCCAAAATATATCATTTTAGCCGAATCAGTTGTGTTTCCGTTAAGAAAAAATTGTTTTAATTGCACTCATAATTATTGACATCGAAATCAAGTATAATTTCGTATGAAATAAACAAAAAAAATGAAAATGTTTCGAATTAAGATTTTGTTTTGTGGAAATTCGTTAAACATAATCCTGTTCCAAAACATGTCAAACCGGGCTCGAAACTGTTCTACTGTTATACTTTCCCCTGATGATGATGATAAGTCCCACCACTTACCCCTACACAGGTTTGAGAAGGACGAAGGTATCTTAAGATATTAAATGTATATCACCAAACGAGAGGGGGCGTTGGGGCATTACTCTCAAGAACGTTCGCATTAAACTCTGTTCCATTCGTACAACGGTCGCCATCAATTGCACAAAGAGGTACATCTTAGATTTCCCATCTAGCAAAAGGGGACCACTTTCCGGAGTAAGGTAGGTATTTTCGTACTGTTTCCGTTTACACCGCCAGTTATCAATGGATGATAATGTGGTGAAACTAGGCAGCACTACTTAAGGGACCTGATCCTGTTCCTTGCATACAACGGTCCCGAACAATCACCGTGGAAGGTGAATCGCCGAGCCCCCCAAGGTTAACGAGGCACCACTCTCCGGAGTGTAAAAGGGTATTTTTGCTCTGTTAGAAGTTCACACCCACAGTTACCATTGGTTGATAATGTGGTGCCACCATAAAGAACCAAAAGGGACCCAACTACTGCGAGTTGATACTACTAGTTCTTTTCGTACAGCCATGTCCACCAATTGTCCTCATTAACGCGCGCGTGTCTCAAAGCTATGTAGACTCTTTCATTTAATTAAGTTAAATTAAAAAATCCCTATTCATTTTTTTTCTTATCATCACCATAATCAAAGACCATGTTGACAAATACAATACTACGGGCTCAGTAACTACAACATTTACATAAGTACATTACAACATCCAAGTACAGCGTCAGACTACCCGCTTCACATATACGGCGCAAAGGCGTTTGAATTCCCTTAGATTTTGAGCTTGTTTAATCTCTCTCGGCATCCTGTTGTAACATTGTAAACCTTTGAAGAACAACGAATTTCGGGCGTTCCCGGACAGATAGCTGGGAAGTCTCGGCTCACCGGCATTACGAGTGTGATACCGGTGCACGTCAGACCCAACCACAATCCTACCCCCCAAATACGCTGGTACCAGGCCTTTTAGAATTTTATACATAAAAACTACAGTTTGGAACACTATCCGCTGCTTGACCGACATCCATTGTAAGACGTCGAGCATGACAGCCGACGGAGTATACCAGCCGCAACACAGAACCATTCGCATGACCCTGTTCTGCAACCTCTGCAGTCTTTGTAACTGTCCTTGATTGCCGAGAAATAAAATTGATGCACAAAAATCAAAGTGTGGTGATATTAAAGATTTGTACAGCTGAACTTTACCGAAAAAATTCAGATTGTTGCTCAATCTACTTATCACACCACACTTTTTTGCCACTTTTGAGGTGACATTGTCAATATGAGGCCCGAAATTTAACCTTTCGTCCAATATAACTCCCAGATATTTCATCTGGGAGACTCTATCGATTGGTTCCTGATTGATGACAATAGCTAGTTGGTCATTATTTTGTCTTGGGGACAATACCATGAATTTGGTCTTCTTGATGTTCAAGGCCAATTTTCTGTACTTTAACCAACCATCTAAGGCATCTAGATCGATATTCAAAAGTCCCTCGGTCTGTTTTATATCTTTCCGCGAGACAAACAAGACTGTATCATCCGCGAAAAGATTGATTTCACATGATTGTAAAACCTTTTTCATATCGTTTATATACATAATAAACAACACTGGACCAAGAACACTTCCTTGTGGAACCCCAAGGGTGTTTTCGATAGGGTTTGAACAATGGTTCATGAAAATCGTTCGTTGCGTTCTTCCACTAAGATAAGATGCGAACCATTCGAACTCAGTTCCTTGGATACCGAACCTTTTGATCGTTTCTAATAACAAAGGTCGCGATATCGTCTCAAACGCCCGTTTAAGATCCAAAAACACAGCAACAATTGGTTGTTTACGCTCCATTAACCCCTTCCACTTAGCTAATAAAAGGTTCAGCGCAGACTCACAAGAATGTCCTTCTCTATAGCCCGACTGTTCCTCTACCAGCAAGTTATACCTGTCAAGATACTGGACAAGTTGTTCTTTGACAACAAGTTCCAACACCTTTTCAAGTATATGAAGCATGTTAATCGGACGAAAATCCTCCGCATTGGTGGCCCCTGTCACTTTAGGAATTGGTACTACTAGAGACTCCTTCCATGAGTCAGGAAAGAAACCCCCCTCCAGTGATTGGTTAATCACCGAAAGAAAGACTCCCCCAACTACATGGAAGCAGTCCCGCAGCACCTGAGCATTCACTTTGCTGATTCCAGCCTTGTTTTCTAAGCTACAACAAATCGATTTGAGTTTATCAATCGAAATTGGTTCAAACCTGAACTTCTGACTTGGGTTACTACCTGATCTCAATGCCAAAGGTTCAGCCACAGAAGGAATGCTTTGGTGAATAGAGTTGACACTGTTGACAAAAAAAGTGTTGAATCTTTCAGCAATGGTGCTTTCCTCAAAAATGGCACATCCTTCAAATGTCACACTCAAGCCAGGTTTATCATCTGGTTTGAGCATAGACTTGAGGATTTTCCATAGTTCCCTGCTATTACCTTGATGGTCCCTGATCTGGCTACTGAAGAACTGTTGCCTTGTTTCTTTCAAACGCATGGTGTATTCATTCCTCAGAGCGGTGTATTCCCACCACTGTTGAGAAATGTTTGTTCTCAAGAACTTTTTGTAGGCAAGGTCCCTCCTTTTCTTAAGCCTTGCCAGATCTGAGTTGTACCACTTGTTCGAATTTCTACAGGTAATAGTTCGCTCCTCTGTAAAGCTTTTCATGGCGTTCTCCAGAGATTCCCACAATTTTTTAGCCGTTTCATTAAAGCCGGATATTGTCCCCTGCAAACCCTCTGTAACAGAATTACAAAGAGATGTTTTAGAGTATCCGGCCAAACAAAAAATACGTTTTTGGACAATTACGGATTGCTCATTATGAAGGCTCAACCCCAGAGTCTCATGATCACTTATCTTGAAAGCCGGCACCGTAGTAACGGACACTGATTCGAAACTGCAGTACACATGATCAATCAAGGTCCTACTCAACCTCGTGATGCGAGTCGGTTGGTTAACCAGTTGTTTCATGTTGACTGCTTCCATTGCTCTTTTTAAGGGAACCGACTTTTCAGTGTTCAACCAGTCGATATTAAAGTCACCTAACACAATACTACGTTTATTGAAATCGATGAATCTGTCCAGCCACCCCTCCAGAATACTCACGAACCCAGAGTCACTGGAACTAGGAGAATGATACACAACTCCATAGTTCGCCGCCATCACACCGCGAGCAACCGCAATACCCAAAAACCAGTTGCGTTCTTGCATCTCATTTAATAGAACTTTGAATACAACCGAGTCTCTGGCATATATTGCAACTCCCCCAGTGTGTCGCGAGTTAGACAAACAAGATTCGACACGGTATCCCGGTATGTGAAACTGATCAAAAGCCTCAACCTCCGTAATATGAGTTTCGGTAACCAGAACCAACAATGGCTTAACTTTTTCTATTGTCGTTCGCAACATTGCATAGTTGGCTGGCAGCCCAGCAATATTCATATACAATATTTCATACTGCCGAACATTATCCAAACCAATTTGCTATTGCGAAGACTTCTTTCTTTTGTCAAACTCTTGTTGGAAAATTGGACACGCATTGCTATATGTGGCGTGTTTTGTATCAAGATTACTGTTTTTTAAATTATTAGCCTGTTCGCAGTTGACACACTTAAAAACAACAGACTTACAAATTGCTGTCTTGTGTTTGTCTCCGCATTTCGAACAAGCCAACTCATTTTTACAGTCATTAGTTATGTGCCCAAATTGTCCACATTTAAAACATCGCAAAATCCTGACCACTGGGTGCATACGACACGAATCGAACCCAATCCTAACCATGTTCCGGCTTTCAAGACACCGAGCTGATTCCTCATCAATATCCATAATTGCATTAAACCTTTCGTATTTAAGCAACTTGTTCTCATATTTTTTTAAGACCTTGACATGAGACCACGGAATTCCCTCATTTTGAGTTTTGAGGTAGTCTACCAATTCCGTATCTGTGTAGTCTTCAGTCATACCCACTAATTTCATCCTTGCCAGAGGCAGTGAAATAGAGTATGCATTACCAAGTGCTGTACCTAATCTTTCTTTTACGGTGTTCAAGCTCTCGCCAAGAGGAACTTTCACCGAAATTTGGCCCTCACCACCGTTGCGGAAGTCCGAAAGCTGATGACGCCTAGGATCCACCTTAGTCCGTATGTCGGTCCTTGTCACAGCGCAAGATTGACTGGCTTTCGGAATGATTACCAGTCGCCTTTGCTGTTGGTCCGACTGACTACTAACGGGCGCTGGTGCTGGTAACACTTTTACAAAATTACCTGCGTCAAATTGTTTTACTATGGTCGAAACAGAGCTGTTACGACCATTTGTCAATTTTTCTTTGACCACTTTAGACCAAGTCGACGAATCACCGGTTTTTTTTGCCGTAGATTTTTCAAACGGAGAAGAGATTGAGACCGTAGTAGGAGCGGCCAATTTTGGTTGCACCACCACGCTCGGTTCGTCAACGGTTCTCTCCAGCAAATCTGGCTCATTGGGCCGACGCTTGTCAACACTACTACTACCGTGCGATGATGCGTGCAACCCGCTATCCTTTTCTTTTTTTAGATCCTCTCTCAAAGATTGCAAATCTTTTTCTAATCTCTTACTCATTTTTACTTCGAACGTTTTGAACATTTCGTTCAAACGATCCATGGTACAAATACCACCACCAGAGTTCTTGTCCGCATTCTTTCCCGGCGGTTCTTTTGTGATGCAAGCGTCACATCGAAAACATAAGTTTAGATTGTCTTTCAACAATTTAAACTCCGATTTTTTTAAGGAGGTACAGCGACGGTGAAAGACACCACCACACTCTCCTTTACAAACTACCGGGTCCTCATTTTCAACTACGGCCTTGGAACATTTCGCACAGTTTTGCTGCTCCATGACCGTATCAAAATTTCCGGGCCAAGCCTCACCAAGGGACGCCCGCGCACATACACATAAAACAGTCCGAACACCGTACTTACCTGTACATGTACGACAAACAGGTGACGCTATAGCGTGCCCGCCAAAACACGGCTTTACAAAAACCCGTTATCTGGCGCGCCCGTAAACATTCACACAAAAATAAACACTTGGACAGACACTTAATAACGTTAGACACAATTATCGATGATCTGTCCGGAGAATATCCTTTCATTTCATGCAATAATAACACAATTATCTGGAGCCCACACAAATCTCAACTGCACCTGTCAACACGACTCTGACAGAGGTCCCCTCAAGTCGAATGTCAAAAAAACGTTTCAGCTCGAATGTTTCACAGAATATTTCAATGTGTATACGCGCTTTAACACTATGTTGGTTCATATTCCAGGTGGAAAAGCTTTCTGTCTTAAAGCGCGTATACACATTGAAACATTCTGTGAAACATTCGGCTGAGATGTTTTTTTGACATTCGATTTGAGGGGAAAGTATAACAGTAGAACAGTTTCGTGTCCGGTTTGACATGTTTTGGAACAGGATTATGTTTAATGAATTTCCACAAAACAAAATCTTAATTCGAAACCTTTTCATTTTTTTTTTTGTTTATTTCATGCGAAATTAAACTTGATTTTGATGTCAGTAATTATGAGTGCAATTAAAACTATTTTTTCTTAAAGGAAACACAACTGATTCGGCTTAAATGATATATTTTGGGCCAAATAGTTTTTGGGTTTTGTTTTCCAGCTCTCCACATTGAAACAAAAATGAGGGGAAAAATTGATAAACCAGGCGTCAAATAAGTTGTCAAAATTATGTTTCAGCCGAATGTTCCACAGAATGTTTCAATGTGTATACGCGCTTTTAAATGAATGTCGACTGTTATACAAAACGACTCATTGCGTTGAAGGCTTGTTCAGTAAGTGGTCAAGTGGAACAAACGCCTCCTTCAACGCGGAGAAAGACATTCATTTGGCGAGATAAAACCGAATCTCTGGAAAAACAACTTAAGCTGGACGGATGTCACAAGCCAAAGAAATTGTGTCGCTTTTATGAGAAAATGACAAGTTGAGAATATTTTTCAGCAATTAAACTGCAAATTATAAGTCACAGATTAATAGGTGCTTTTAATTTAATAATTTTTTAAGTTAAACACTTAATTGGTGTCAAATTACCTTTAATTCGGCCTTTTTAAGTTTTTTGAAAATTTTCTTGTTGGAGATTTCCAAATCATGTGCTGGAAATGTAAGAAGCATTGATGTCCATGAATGTGTCTGAAAGTGCTCTGCCAAGCAATCAGAAATTTAAAAATTATTTTTAATACTCGAATTAATGCCCTGTACCCCAACTAGCTGGCAAATTAATCTCCATCAGCTGCAGAGCAGTGCCTCTTTTAATGAGGTCATATTTCTATCAACGTTTAATCCATCTTTCTCCAGATTATCTCACGAAAACTGTCACCAGTTGCGAGAGGAAGCAGCTATTACAGTAACGCCCAACGATGCCTGGCCGGCTAATTAGGACGGATTATTTTCGTTTCACTATTCACAGAACTTTTTCCCGACTTGTTAATGTACATTTGGACCGCACACATTGGCTGCTCTGTCAGCCGGGGTGGATTCAGCTGAAGAGTACTGTAAATCAGCTGTTTGGACGAGTTTTTTTCTTCTTTCCTAAGCACAAATTGCCGAACCATAAGGCCTAGCATTACGGTTCATGCGAGGGTGAAATTTTACTTAATTTATCTAATTTTCTCCAAAACGGGCTCCGTTGGTCGAAGCACAAAACTTTGGAGCATTCTGGCTGAACCTTCGAGCGGCCAGACCTGATGCTGAGGAATGAAGATTAATGCCGGTGTTGCGCACATCGAGGCACAAATTAGTGTTTCATCCATTTCTCCACGCAAACTGTCGAGCCGGAATAATGCCATTCGGGCGCTTTTGGAACGCTAATTTTTCCAACAACCGCGTCCAGACGATGACATTCGCAATGGAATGGATCCTCCCCGGATCCTCCGGTTTCGTTCGCAACGAGGATTTCGTTCCGATTTCGTTCATCCATTTCTTCCGAGAACCAAGCGTGTGCCGACGAGGCTGGGATCCACGGGAGGATGAAAAAATGCTAATCTATGAAAATGCTGGTGGTACTTATCAAAAAAGTTCCTTACTTGGTCTCGGCCCTGAGATGTTTTGCGTTTCGTCTGCGACACGACGCAAAGGTTGGACTCGGCGGCCAGGTTGCTGGAAGGCGCGACCGAACGCTCATCCCTTATCGCGAATCGCACCTTATCGCGTATCTCGCACGTTAAAGCTTGTCGGCCAGCTAGCCCGGCCATTAAGGGCCGGGGCGAATTTCGGGAGAGCGAAAAGTTCCGACACCAAAGACTGCAGTGTCTGGACTCGTGCAGGGCTCCCTAACGGCGGGAGATCATCGCCCCGAGCTTCCGCAACCGTTTGCGGCATTAGCTATTTGGAAGTTAATTAAAATTAATTCCCCGAATTGAAAATTCTGCTACCGGTGCGCGGACTGGTAATTGCTATGCAGTGGAAAATTTAGTCCCCCAAATGGATCCTCCTCTTCGAGCGGAGTTAAAACTCAATGACTGCGTGTGCCGAAAGAATACCTTTGAACTATCCTTACTTAATGGCATTCAGTAGGTCATATCTGCTGGTAGAGTTTGAAAAAAGCCAGCCAAGCACTCTGTTATAACTTTAATCTAACATTTCATATCAATGTCAATTCGTGTTCTCAGGTTATTTTTTTTTTTTTTGCACCGGCGTGAGCATCATCACTTTCTTTACCTCAGGCCGCTTCTTCACCTCGAGCCAAGCGCGATTGGAACGAATTTTCGTACCGCATTGTTTGAATGCTGTCAGAAGGAGTTTATATTCATGCCAAAAGGTTAGTTTATATTCATAAAACCGAGCATAATCGTACATGCTGGTGCAACTGTAGAAGCCCTGCGGAAATGGGGGAGCTCGAGTGTAAAACATGCTGTCGATGCATGCACTGTTGCATACCTTAAGGCGCGTCCGCACGAATGTGCTGCAAGGTAAAGGAAGGATGAGCCACGGCAGACAAAGAAGTGCCTTGCCCTAAAACGAGAAGACCCCCTTGAGTTAGGGGGAAAGGTGCAAGGAACAGGTTCACATTCACCATTCATACATACATGCAATTATAAAAATGACTGCAGGTTCGAGCGTTTCTTTTCTGCATACGAATTCGAATTACCGTATGCGGCCGCAGTCAGTCGTGTGGTTGCACTACACTGTCGGTTTTGCACTTGAGGTTTTTGTGTCTATGTGTGTGTGTGTGTGTGTGTCATCGATGTGTTTCTTGGCTTTCGTTCCATTTTTCATTCATGCTCCGTTTTCTTGCCATTAACCAGGCGCCCGCTGCATCTGTGCGTGTATCTTTATAGTTGGGGCTCTCGTATTGCAAAAGCTTCGTCATATTCTTTCGATGAGGCTTGCTGATCTCTACATGATATGTATCTGTTTTCCCTCCGTTGGTAAGCCAACCCGCTTGCGTTACCCCCTGCCGGTAGCAGCAGATCATTCTTCGGCAGGTCTAGGATTTCACCCTAGCACAGGAACGCGGCGACGGTGACGAGTTGTTTCTCTCTGGGGTGTTCGAACCGCTTGACTGGTCACGTCCACGGTCGGAGACGGCATGAAAGATGCTTGCTAGGTGGGGCGTTGCCTGCTGCAATTTTTAGTTATGCTTTTTAATACTATACTCCGTTTTTCTGCTCCCCTTCCTTCCAGTTGGAGTGCAAAAACACAGTAGCCGTGTTTCTTGGGTAACATAACGAGTCCGCTCGCCTCACACGGAGAAGAACTTGATCAATTGGGAAGCAAGCAGCAGCGTTGCGGACTCATCAGTCAAAGAACACAGCAAAAGGTTCGGTAGGGATTCGCTATGCCCTTCCCCATATGTTGTCAGACACATATTTGAGGTATTTTTTATTTATAGTTGTTTCACTTTTTTTGTAAATTCACCATCGCTGTTCAATCACGCCTTAAAGTAATGGTTTTTTCTTGCCTTCAAGAACCTTCAACAAGGAAAAATTGAAAGACAAAAAAAAAAACAGTCTAACCACCAACGACCGCGACCGCGAACCAACCGCGAAACTTGAACTCGTGGGAGTTCTGTTGTGAGATGATTCATTCACACACAATAGCCTGCGCTGACGTAAGCTTTCGTCTCGTTCTGGTTAGTTAAGGTTGTGTCACAATAATTTCCAGTTTTTACTACTTGTCTCCTATTTTCTTCTCTCTATTCTGTGCTGCTATCCTACCCCAGTTGGAATGGCTATGAGCTGTGCTGGAAAAGCTCCTACATTTCCCTTTCCCTATTGTTGTACCTTCCACGAAGCGGTTCTGAGCGCACATTACAACATAATCGGGTGGTTCGTGAATCTATGAATATTTGTATTTACCCATGTTCCAAACGCTACAAATGACCCCGAGGGGATGTGAATGGGATGAGCGGTGCAACGCAGAATATAATTCCGCGAGCAAGTATCATTGGGCCGGTAAGCTGTGCGATCGAACATGAAACGGCGTCGAGGGTTCATTGTTTTGTGTTTGCCTCCCTGTCGCTCCGGCACAGATTAGCCTTTTTTGGTTCTGAAGGGAGAGGGTCGTTTAGTGAACTTCGCAGAAAAAAATATTGGAGACGACACGGTACTAACTTTTTCCCCGTAGTACATGTTCTTACATTTCAAATGGTGTGTAGGAAAATGAAAATGTATCCAGCCACGGGTAGGATAATATGAATACATATTTATAAAAAGGCATTATAGACGACTCATCCTAGGTAGTTATTTTTCCGAACCATGAACTTTGCATGTTTTCTATTCTAAATATCAAACAGAAGAGATAGTTGAACAAAAAAAATTGTTTGAAAATATCAAGTCAATTCTGCTTATTGCCGAAGAAAAGATACATATTAAAAAGAAACCCGAAGGCGAATTATGAAATGTAACTAAAAACTAATTTTTTTATTTTAATAAAACTGTAAACTATACAATAATCAAATCATATTTTGTAAATCTTATCAAGAAGAATTTCTTTCAAGCTGCTCCTAAAAGCAATCGTAATAGCATCTTAAATGATTTTACAATGTGTATTCCAGCAACGTGTTCGCCTTTTGTACCTCTTTTATTAGCACCACTAAACATTCCCCCCAAATCAGGCGACATTGTTACGAGATATTTCACGTTTATCAATCAGTTCCCAATTAATAATAGCACGAGGCAGGCACCCTTGTGCCGTCGTTCGATGGCTAGTCTTTCCAAGAGGATCCCTGCATTTCTGCTACAACAATTCGCGTGCGAAAAATGCTCGGATGGACAATGATTTTCCGAGCTTTTCGACAGCTGCTTTGCCACCAATTCGTTCTCCGACGGCATCCCAGCAAAGTGCATCCTTTCACGACCACGCCAGTCGATAATATCATTCGATTTGACGTGAGCAGAATTGATGAATCCGTTTTTAATTCGAACCATTCTGCGAAGGACCAGCGAGACCACTGCTCCATGCTTCGGGTTCGGTGTTCTTTCCTTCGTCGCTGGCGACAGACTGCTGAGCTGCTAGAAAGAATGCTTGACTATGTGACTGTTGCTTCCATAACCATCGAAGGATACCAGATACCCGCGCCATTCTTCGTCCCCGGCGGACAACGAAAACAGGGGACGACTGTGTCGATCAGCTGCAAAACAATCGCACGACGCTTTTCAATTTTAAATCGCAATCTATCACTGCTATCAGTGCGGCTTAAGATCCCACCCGCGTCACCAGTGGTGGATATCTCGGTATCTTCTCGGAATTGATTTTCCTTCCCTAGCGCCCCGTCACTGTCGATCGCCTGTCGCCCAACGTCTGTCGCAGTCTGTCGGGACAATATCAACTGCCGAAAAAGGCGAAACTATGGTTGCGTTTTTCGATTGGAGTTTAATTGCTTTTCATGTCGGACGGGTGTTGTCGTGAATGGGTTTCCGGTGCGGTAGAACCTTTTTTTCCGGCAGTCCCACCGCCGCCTTCCTTACACGGGAAGAGAAAATAAAATCTAAAGCATCAGGCGAAAATGACAGAAACTGTGTGTATGGGTGTGCTGGGAGGACGAAGGATTTTGACGAGGGCCCAATGTTTCCCACTTCCGCCAGGATTGATTATTTCGCCGTCGACCAGCTCTCCACTCTGTGCCGTTTCGTTTCGATGCGCTCCATTGAATTGTGGTACAATTCTTTGTCGATTCTGTGATCTATCACTTTGCTTGTTTGAATTGTATTAGCTCTCGGGCACATCCGGTGGCAAGTGTGTTCCTCCACCGATTAACCCGACTTTTCCCGACCATTCCGTGACAATGATGGAGTGCTAATTGATGGATTGTAGCATCGCCATCTGTTTGATGTCGATCTTCAATCAGGAAAAAGAAAAATGTTTGCTGCTCAATAAAAGCCACCTCTTTGTAGAATTTTTAAAATACTTTGTCGATGTAAAAAACTAGAATTTTTAAATTTGATCCCCTTTGTTTGAACCGGAAGAGACACTTCATGGAATACGTAGCTCAACTTTACTGTGTCTGAATGAACGGCTTGCTTGCACATGAGCACGTGGAACTTTTACGCAAGTTTCTCGCAACGGTCCAACCAAGCATCAAAAGCAATTAGTTCCCAAAAACCCGGAACCGTTTTGCGAAATGTTCTCAAAAACCCGAAACGAACGCTATTATCTTAAAAGCTTCACAGTGACATGACTGAATGTGACGCTCACAGGGCTCGCTATTATCGATTTCAATTCATGCCAAAGCTTTGCAAAAAGAGAAACTAGAACGGACCTTGTTCGATTGGCAAAATTGGTAAATATGGCGAGGTGTTCTGTGCATACACGAAATTTTTCATTCAAATTGTTTTCATCCCACTACGGTTTCCCCGTTATGTCAATTTGCTTCTAGTAATAGTTATTTTCAAGTTGTTTAACCAAAACTCATTTTTAAATAGGGAAGCACTTGTGTTCTATGACAAACCTCTATTCAACACCACCATCTGCATGCAATACGAAAATACGCACCGACACACAGGACTGTCTAATTTTCCGATACCATTAACAACTCTTATTTCCAGCTGCTGCCACCGTTGGCGTGCAGTATGTTCACTAATGAAAATCGCAGCTCGTCCAAGCCCTGAGCTGGGCTTCACTGCTGCATGCGCATCGGCAACGCAAAGAAACTTATGCTACTACTGGTGCTTCCCGTGGCCAGCACGTGACTATACAGGCGAGATCATGTTTTCCTCCGTCACTGGACAAAAACGCGAATGGAACCGAACTTCGATTGCTCCAGGATGGAGTCCCAGTCACGTAGCTCTACCGTCTCTACCGAGGGAATCCGCTTCCGCTCGTTAATGACCGCATATCGCGCCTAGTGGTCACATGCGTATGGCCATTGGCCGGTTGGGTCCCGCTGCTGCACCATATGTATTTAATCCCTTTTGATTTTCATAAGCAACTGATCATAATTCATCTGACGCTGCCGTTGGGTGCAAATAAAGCATCTTGAGGCTGGCTCTACGGTTCGTAAAGCAAAGGGCAGTAGTAGAACGACAATAGAACTGCTGTTCAAGCAAAAGTTTTTGACAAACAAATGTTTGATTTTCGTTCAGAACGAAACAGAACTGGATTGTAGTCTTTTATTATGTTTTTATAATCCATACGTTTCGCTATCAAACCAAGAACATTGATTATCAATTTTGACCTTTAACATTTGTCTGCCCGGATAACAATCCTTCAAACTCATTGTTACAGATCTTCCCTATAGAGGGCGTCTGAACGTCAGATTGCGAGTGCCTTACAGATGAAAAGACATCGCGATGAGAGCGGCGACGAATTAGGAAGTAATAAAATGTCCAAAGGACGCGCCTTCGGCCTCTATTTTACCGCGTACCGATCGTCAATAAAGAAATTTTTTTTTGGTACATTCAAGTTACAAAATTTCCATCAAAAAAGCAACACCGTCTTTCGGTTTTTTAACCTCATAGTGCAAATAATCTAAATTTTAGTATTTTATTAAACCTATTGATAAGCGATTTTGCAATAAAATTAAATTACATTCACAAAACTGATCAGATAAATACTGATAACTGCACGAAGATGCACAACAACTGAAAGGTTTAAGCTTTTATTTCTGGAAAATACGATGGAATCAAACTATACAAGCAGCAGCATGAAAATGAAAATCAGTCTTCTTCGATATTGTCGAAACTAACATTGTCGTTTCCGTTTTGGAATGGCCTCGGGCGGTAACGTACTCAGAAGGTTCTGTTTCCTTGAAAACCCTTTGAATAAGGTGTCGGTGTAGATGGCTTTAAGGCCCTTTCGAAAGACACTGCTCGTTCGTAGCTCGTAGCCCATTTCATATCGAATCACGCTGGTTGACGTTTAATGTTGCCCTAACTATAAACATCATTTGCCTCCACATCTCGCTGGTCAACACTCGGAACACTCTTATTTCAATCCGAAGGCCATAAAGGAAGACCGGGAACGGTGGGAACTCACCCATTGTTCTTGCGCATGCTTACTTCCGGTTCTGCTGTGGATTAATTCGGAGTTAATGCGTACGATTTCAGTGCTCAACAACTTTACTGCCTACTCGGTCAACCGTAGCAGGTGGTAGAGAAGAAATACATTTAGGTACAGA
The DNA here is from genome assembly GCA_914969975.1 of Anopheles atroparvus. Lineage (NCBI taxonomy): Eukaryota > Metazoa > Arthropoda > Insecta > Diptera > Culicidae > Anopheles > Anopheles atroparvus. The sequence continues at coordinate 29,172,691 of CAJZCY010000004.1, read as the reverse complement.
AAATGCCATGATTCACCACAAGATGCCAGCTAGAAAAATATTCTGCGGAAACTCTTTCCAAAAATTTAGTAGGTCGAATTTGTTTTATGTTTTTCACGTATTGCAAAGAATTGACTGAATCTCTTGATATCTGCTTGTAAACACTGAATAAGCCCTCATCTCTTAAGTATTGTGCTCAAGGCAGCAGTCAACCTACTGTCGTGTTTGACCTGAGGACAGGAATAATTGTTGATCCAGCTGACCAGTTTGCAATTTTTCTTGGTTTTTGAAGCTGTACAGACCTTGGTCGGTGCTAAGCAATCACCCATCCACCGGGCTGCTGTTCCCTAAACGTGTGGCCCCAATTCACATTAAATGCCAAGGATCGAAAAAAAATTAAATCCGCAAACGAAGCAAAACTACAAGGACCACATATAAAAGCTGGATAAACGTTGACGTCCGGCTTCCAGTCACTATGCAGCGCAGCCGTCACTAACGAGTGACACACGCTTAGGTAGCGACTTTGGTCTGTTTGCCGGGGTAAATACCGGAGAATAAATAGATGAAAAGTTTCGGAAATGAGCTAATCCTTACCCGACATTGTTGCTCGTTTTGAGTGGACTCGAGCAGATACGGGTAGGTCGTCCCTGCCCGATTTTCGACGGCAACGCAAAGCGTGAGCGTTTTCGGTCGTTCTACCAGTACAAATTCCTAAAAGGACTTTCCACCGTTCGCTTCCGACCGCGCACCCAGAAGCGACGTGTTCCAGTTCGTTCTTTTTGTCGTCGGAATCGAACTGTGGACAGGTTGCGAAAGTCCGAGTGAACCAAAAGTCCCTCGTGGCTAGTCGGTGTAGCCAGCTGGCGAACTCCTATTGGAGCACCGTTGCTTCCGAGTGGCCGATCAAAAATGGATGAAAATATTCATTTTCCTAGCCTTAGCAGGAGGTTACGTGCTCGAAGGTGACGTTCGTCGCTGGACGAACGACTAAAGTGCTGCGATCTACAACGGTAGAACGAATTTCCAGTTTAGGTTTGTGGAAGCAAATGACTTGCTCATTAGGTGCGCTTTGCCGGAGGGTAAGCTCCCCTGGATTAAGCCGTTCGGAAAGTGGACAGTTGGTAGCATTGGATTCGTTCAAGGATAATTTCAAACCTTTTGGCTTCATTGGCGGACGTTGGAGCACTAAACGATCTTGAAATGTTTGCTCGTGTATCTGGCTGGATGTTTTCCCTTCTGCTTACTAATTTGCATGCTCTCTGCCAAAGGAAAGTAATCGAAACACGCATCTTGTGTGAGATTGGGCGTATCGTTTCTTTAACTATATGGGACTGCTTCTAAAACGCATCGTTTGAAGCATCATTTCAATCAATTTAGCCCTTGAGCAGCATTCGGTAAATTCCTGGAACGACTGCCTACAATTAGATCTTAAAATTATATACCCACAAGACTGTAACGATAACTGCATTGGGAAAAAATGTCTTATTAGTGTTTTACACAACTATTAGCAAACAAATTTACCCATTACATCCCAGCTGATGGTATTGCTAACAAAAATTGACTTTAGGTTTTCTGCAACCATACAACAACATTTTATTTTAGCCTAGGGTCATGAGAACAAGTCAAACGAAAATTTCCCATGTCAAGTAGTGGTGTTTCCATATTGAAACTATGTGGAATGCGTTGCTTAAAATATTCTGTCTCTCAGGAGTAACCAAGTGAGACACATTATGCTATCAGAAGGAAACAGCTCAAGTTGGCGTAGGCAAATATTCCCAACAGTTTCGATGGATAATGAGCTCCGGCTGTACTTCAGGGAGCTCGATAAACTTCCATCTTGCCTATTGCTAATAAGAGTCTTCACAAGCATCCGTTGTTCTCGAATTTAAATTGTCGGTCCAAAATTGGAGTCGCATTCGAGTGACAGTCAACATCCAGCTTGTAGTCACCAAACATGTTCAGTGAGAAATTTATTTCTCTTCTTTTCATTCACTCCAGAACCTAATCAGCTACATATATCCCACCGTTAAAGAAACACTACTTTAAAAAAACACTCAATCATAAGAAAAAAGTTACCCATCGTGTACGGACTTCCGTCGACCAGTCTCATCATCGAAAAATCTCACTGAAAACTACACAGGAACGGACCCAATGAAAAAAATATTCCCTCTCCATCCAACTCCCCCCGCCCCACCCTCCACTTTCTCCCCTCGACCACTTGAGACGGTGCGCTCACACCATTCGGTTCCAACATTCACGCCAGATGTAGTTCTTGTAGATGGGATACCCGACAGCCTGGTGGAGTGCGCGGCGCGAAATGCTGTAAAATATTCATGCTTTCTCACAATAATAATTGGTCACAGTTGAGGGCGTACGTGCGGCGACGGCGGAAGCATCAGAACGTCTCGCCTTCCTCACTGCGCTACACGATGTTCTTCTACCGCGGAGCGGCAGCGCCAAGCGTAACGCCTCTTTGCATAGTCGCCTTCGGTAGTTGCAGTTTGTGCGCCCTCGAGAGCATCACGAGCTGTTCGGTGTCTGCTTTAGCTCAAAACTGAAGTAGCTGCTGCCCGCAGGAAGCCTCGAGCAGCCTTCCGGGACGCAGCGCTGTTTGGCGTCCGTGTTTACACTCCCTGGCAACCTGTTCCACTTGGAGGGTTTCGCATTCGGGCAACTTCCCACCGGGCTTTGATTCTCGGCTGGCCCGGAAATCATCCCAAACACATCACCAGCCACGCTGAGTGACGAGGTTTCCGTGGTTTCCTGTTTCACTGTTTGCACGATCTTTCGGCGGGTCGCGTTCTGCCGCTCGGATTATCTTTTATTTCATGGATTAGATAAGTAAACGCATAGTGTTGCACTCGGTGGAACACTTGAACCTTTAGCAATGGTAGTTGAACTGAGCCCGACTCATTGTTTAATTGTGTTTCATTTCAATTATTCCGGTGATGCAGATGCAATTTAAAAGAAATGAATGCTCAACCAACATGGAACATGAAACATAAAAACAGCATGAGGATTTAACACCGAAAAAACTATGCTGCTCATCCCTACTTCAATTTGGTTAAATTTGGATTTCCAAGCTTTTTCTTTTCAAGAACTACTTTTTGCAAAACCATTTGGATGTTTAAATGTTGTTCATCATGTCTTTTCAACATAATCTCCTTCATTGAGAGTAAAATACATATTTCTGTAACATGGCAATGTGTCATGGGAGAAAAAACTTGATTTTACCAAGCAAAGCTGCTCGATAGTTCTGTAGGAAATTTGCTTGGTTTGAATGGGCTCTGCTCGTCTTTCTGTACATTTTTGAAACATTTTCTGTCTTCCTATCTGTGCTACACCACACGAGTTGGTGCATGCAAACACTCCAAGACACGACGACGCTCCGACGGACGGAATGGACCCGGCTTACCGTGGGGTCAAACTGAAAAATGACGTCCCAGTGGGACGTGGCGATGAGCAGCCGGAGCACACGGAGTACCGTGAAATGGTTCCCACGATTTTGTGATGAATAAATTTAAATAAAAATTGATATATTAAGACGAAAACTGGTGCAGTCGGTCGTCGTGAAGGAAAATTCTAACGCACCAAACGGCGAGCAAGCGGCCAAAGGGCCAGGGGTGACCGTTTTGTTTCGCTGGCACTTCTTCAGCGCCGACCGTCGGCCGAGGGACAAGCTCAGGAGGAATGGGGAGGCTTCAAGCAACTTTCAAATTATTTTGCATATCTTGAGCTTCTAGATTCAGCGTCTCGTTACAATGCCACGGCTTGATCAGGGATGCCGTCGCCGTGTGCAGCCAGACACTCTGGGGGTGAATCAAATTTGCTTGACGGTTATGAAGGTGTGCCTCCGAAGCGGCATGCTAATTAGTAAGGGGGCCCTTCGAGAAAAAGGTATCGCGTGGTAAAATCGCCGATTGGCATTTAAAATCAGGTGGGAAAAACGAAATGTTGAGTTATTTTTAAATCGTCGCTTTTGGACATTTGCTTTTGAAGAAGAATATTTGAAAGTTTTATGAATGGTTTGCACATTCATAGTTCAGTTTCGAAGACGCGAGAAGAGAAATAGGATTAAGTTTGCTTGTTTGTTTGTTTTTACCGAATCTTTGAAACCTTATATTAAACCGCCATGTGAGTAAAGTAAAATGAGTGAAACTCTCATGTATCGTGATATAAAATTTCTTTTGAAAGTTACTCATTTTAACAGATTTTTTTTAAATTATTATTCATGTTCACTATCAATTTCAATATTCAAAATGCAGCGTGTAAGCATCACTATGATTATCTTTTTTCGGTCAGGATCAGGATCGGTCAGGATACATGTTAAGACAATTTGAAACAAAACTTATATCTGTGAAAACAAGGAAACTTTCTAAATGTAAATCAATTTAAACATGGTTTCAAATTAAACGGAAGCAGTGAATGAATTAATCCGATACATTGTGGAGAGGATTAAATCCATTCTCTTGAATGGCAAACGAGAATTACATCCTTCGCCTTAACCCGATCAATAAGATGCATCCGACACAGCACTTCCTGCGTATTGAGTGTAGCAAACTGCTGCACTTCCGAATACTGCGGATACACTGACCATTTTGATCGGATCGCCGGTATCCAGCCGGGACCGGTACCGTCGGGCCGGTTTCACACTTGTACGGCGATAAATTAGTATTACATGCAGCCCCGGACAGCAGCTTGCATTTATCGAGCTCTCAAGTGGAGGTGAGAAAAAGTGGTACCCATTTGTCAGCAGCAAACGCAAACCCGATTCCATTCGGGTCCGCAACGTGAAGGGCAAGGTCCCAGCGACAGGAAGCAGTAACGATGTACGGGTACAAATATATTCATTGCTACAAATGGCGCAGCATGATTCGAACCGACAGCAATAAACTCCACAATATGAGGTAAATCCGAGAGGTGATCATTATAGCACGCTGGCAGCACGGGTCGGACCCGAGCGCGGTGGAAGCGTGGAAAATGGGTGCGGATGGCAACCGGAACACGGACTACTAGTGGCATCCGGTCTACGCGCGTTCCTGGAGTTGAATGGCAGAGACGATCTCCAATTTCATTCATCAGTAACTATACGCACTAATGGCTGCAAAAGGTGGCTGAATCTTTTAAGTGATCTGTGGAAACAGGAATGGAGCCGTCGTGCTTTCGTTCTCGACAAACCCGGTTGGGGCCAATTATGTTCTCGCCACCATACTTTGAATGAATTCTTGCAATAATGAGTTACAGTAAATAACACTATTTTTTAATGAAGCAAATGGATGCCAATTCTTCAAATTTTCATAATTTTTTGCTATGACCCGAGTTAAGAAAATAATTTTAAAGAAATGCTCAAAATAACCAACCCCATGATTCATTAAGCCCTTGAGTTCTAGAACTGAGGTACCATAAGTACGGCCACTGTGCTGCATACTAATCGAACGGAATTTCCCACGCTATGTCAAAAGTACAATGGGCACCTGGAGCTCCGATGGGTAGGAGGCGAAAAGAAGAACATCGCAAGGAAGATGGCACTAGGTGGGAGAAAATCCCACCCTCTCCCTTAAAACCCACACGGGATGCAGCGAACCGTGACGTCGGGCAACATTTGTGAAATTTCGACCTCGTCCAATGCCTTCACAAGAACTCGCTTACGGACTCCACTTTGGGCGTCTAAGGTTTTCATTCATTTGGCCTTCTTTTAACAGCAACTTCTGGCAGCTAGTGTCACTTGCGAGCATTTGAGGCCTCACGTCGTTCCAAAAGGGTGATGCCAAAGCCTCAAATACCACAACCACCAGGTTGGTTTAGGGAGTGTCAAACCCAGGGTAGCCACAACGCGCGTTTCAATCAAATCGAATCGCTAGGGCCCTCGTTGGGCATGAAGATGTTCGGCGAATATCCAGACAGTCTGCACGCGTAGTTCGTGGCGTAGAAGAACAAGCAAAGGCCCCTAGTCTGCCACCTACCGTAGCATTTGTTTGAGCGTACCGATTGTTCTAGTGCGCTCATTAAATCAAGTCCGATGATACTAAATCATAAATGGTTGTAATTTACCGGTGTTTATGGTCTCGAAGGCTAGTTATTAGGGGAAGTTGAAAAGGGTCGGCTTTTACGAGGTATTTATGAGTGTAAAACGCGTTAGGGGATAGGTTTTACGATTCCTGAACCAATGCGCAAAGGTTGCTGCGTTGGGAGAACTCCACGGAGCAGTGGAGATTTTGAAGGGCTGAAGGTGGATGGCGATCGCAGCCGAGCGTGAATAGTTCCGCTTCTGCTGCGGCAATACCTAGTGCTGTTTTGCACACGGACTGGGCTGAGATGCTGACATTTTTGTTTGTTTACGCAGCTAGAGCTTGGTTCTATAGTAAGATCTTCATTAAGATTTGTTAAGTTTTGATTCTGAACCGTAACGAAAAAATCACCTCCCATTCTTTTTATTTTACAGAGTGTTTACACTCTATTTGTCTGCTTGGTTATGTCGAAGTCAAACAATATCCTGAAGCTTTTTTCTGTATGGTCAAAAGTTATCACTATTATGTTTCAAATGAGCATCATTCAACTTTTCTCAAGTTCTTCTTGCAGGTTATTATGTCTTGACTATAACCTCATTCACCATAAACAAAAATTGAATTATTCACCTTCTATGCTGTGAAGCTACGTCCAGTTTAAAACTTTAATAACATGTGAGCTTCTGATGGATCAACTGAAGTGGAAACCGTTCCGATCGGTTTGATGACGTTCGATTTTGATTGATTGAATATTGGCCAGCAAATCTACGCGCCGGAATGCGGCTCGAGCCTGAAGGCAGCTAAATTACCTCCATTCCAACCAATCTGCGATCTATCAACAGACTGGCTCGAAAACCTGTTCCCGGTAGAAAGCTGAACGGATGAATCTCAGCTACCAGGTTCCACCGAAGACGGCCCGGCACTGATGCCTTCTGGCACTGGCGCTGTTCTGCTCCACTACCGTGTGCGTGAGCCTTTTGGTATAGCCTACCCGGAGGATAGTCAATGCTTTTTTCTTCTTTTAATAATCAATCAATGTAGAATTCGTCATCCTGCTATCCGCACGCTAAGAAAACGCTCCTGAAGATCGTCCAAACGCAGCGCTTGGTTCGCTTCCTCGAGAAAGCGAATCGCGATGTCATATTTTTTCCTTTCTTACTTTCGGCCGCCGGTCGCCTTTTCGAAGGTTTCATTCTACCGAGGCGTGTGCCTCCCAAAACGCACGGCACAATCTCGACCGACGCAGCGAGGAAGGAATGCCGCGATAGAACACAATTAGGTGACCACAGCTTGGTGCTTGTTTTTCCCTGGCGGCAGGCCGTTGCGAGAGTTGCGAGTGGCATAATTCGTTCGTTAGTGGGCAGCGTCGCGTGAGCCCCTGAATGAATCGAACGCGCGGACGAATGGAAGGGACGCCGGGGCGAAACGTCTTCTTTACCTTTTTTGCTGGCCACACCGCAGTGACGTGGGGCCCTGAGGTTTCGACTTGGAACACGGAACGAAATCTTCCCATGGACACTGGAGTCGTCGAACAAAACGGCGGCCGCGCTAATGGCATCGGAAAAGGAGCCAAGGCAATGCGAACGAGGGAAGAGTGAAAAGATAAGACGTATGCTCTCTACCTCAAGCGCTTCGGGTTCGGGTTGGTAAGAAGTAGAACCTTCCGCGCGGTGGGGTCTGGGTGCAACATAATAATTTAGTCTTCAAGAGGTTGGCCTTTTCCGCATCAGGTTGCTGGCGGATTCGCTCATTTCCCACCTTGCGGCTCAGGCTTTAGGTTCATCGTGCCACGAGGAACAAATACTCAGATGGATGTGGTCTTCGTGAAAGGGATCGAGTCGTATCCAACCCCAGTCCCCGGGAATGCCACTCCACCGCACTTTCCGCTGAAAACTCGTTGCAATGGCCGAGATTGCACTGCGCCGTGTATTCTGAAACTAGTTTGCCCGAGTGCGTCGCAAAGGGGGATGCTTTCGTGATTGTGTACTTCAAACCTGAGACCGAATTCGCATGCAGAGTTGTGCGGCTAATGACTACAATTACAACATGTTGCATTGCGGCGGATCTCCCCACCTTCGATTGGACATGTGCTGAAACAGGAAATACGACTAGATATGCGCCCCGACGTTCAGGAGAAGCTTGTAAACGTGTGGAAACGAGAAACTCACAGAAACAAGTTTCACCCCGAAATCAATTTTTCCTTCAATACTGAACGTGCTCAATGGTTGTCAGAATGGGAGTGTGTTAAACAGAAGCAAAGCATCTGATCAGAACGGAATAGAAAATTTCAGCTTTATTTTGCCAAAAATTAAATGGTAGAACATGAATTAATGCAAAAACCCAACTCAAAACTACAAATGGATAATTTTGTTTAAGCTATTTTTTAATATAACATAATAGTCGTACTAGCAAACGTGGGATTTATATGACATAACATTTTAAAACTTATGCTTTGTTAGAACTGTGGTAAAATGTTTCAATAAACTTTTTGTAAATTTGTTGTTTGTTGAAATTTTCATCGGAAACATTTCTTTTTCAAGTTATGGTTAAGACCATCTTTTCCCTAACATCTTGCGGCGACAATGACTCACAAAGAACTTTATCTATCATCCAAGGTAATTCTCCCTCGTTCCAACAAATGCGTTCCATACAAGGTGGGAATCACTTCTTCCTGCACTAACCGTAAGGACTTTTGTCTAGCAACTGTCGTTGTGTGGCTCGATTCCACTAATTTTGGTAATCCTCTTTGTTATATTTTAAATCCTCGTTTTTTCCCAAAATCATCTGGCACGGCGCTTTACGTTTGGCCGTACGTCGGGAAAGATAGAACAAGTAAGTGGCGGTCGAAACCGCGGCTTGGAAATACCATTAACCTGTTCCGAGCGCAATCTTATCTAAATGAGAATAGTTTTCGGACATCTTACACTTGGCGCTCGGTTGCGTCTCGGTGATGATTTCATTTCATTTCATCTTCATTTGCGGTAAACTTCGCGGAAGTCTTCATATCGCGGATCGAAAGCGTCTGAGAGTAACTTCGGTAGATTTTTGAAAGACCAGATGGAGATGCCCTGCATTTCAAAAAGAAAAACCGGCGACGGAAACTTATGCATTTTTTTTAAATGTGTCGAAATTCAATCTGTTCCTACTCTTTCTTTTTCCGAAGGTCGAAGATAGTTCATTTTAATGAAAGGGAGAATCAAAATGCGTGAACGAAAAAAAAAAAACGATAAATCAACTCAACCGCAACTTTCTCGAAGCGCAATCACAGCGTCAACAATTTGACCAAAACATGCGAGTACAAAAGGAGTGCGTATTCGGGTCAGTCGGAAAGAAGAAGCATTAATTAGCTTATGCCTCATTTCCTCGGCTCGACCGCGCGACATTCGCGGTTCGGCGGAAAACCCCAGCCCGTGGCTTGCGTCCATTCTTCGGCACGGGACCCCCCCTCCCCTCCCTCACTCCTCATTTCGGTTGCCCTTCGGCGTCGTGCTCGATTTGCGCTAATGGAATTATTGCAGCCTTTTTCAATTAGTCCCGTGCACACACATTCGATTGAGCCGCAATCGGCAGCCGAAGCCGCCGGGCCTTCGGGCAAGCGCGGACGGGGCCGGGCCGGGCGAAACATAGGACATGGGATCCCAATGAGTGCTACTTTTTGTCGTCTGTCAAACTGAAAGTGGTCATTAAGAGATGACCCGTTTTTTTCCCTCCCGCTTCTGCCCCGGTCGGGCCGGTATCTTCGGGCACGTTTCATTTCGGAAAGTCTGATGAACGAGATGAAAATTGGAAAAAGAGAGGAAAAAGATCCAAATGCGACCCAAAACTGAAAGGAATACTGATACAGGGTGAGTGTGGTGGTACGAAATTATTGAAAGGTAACACTGTTACCAAAACATAACAAGACATAAAATTCTAGCACTCTCTTTCAAATCCTTACTTAATGTTATTTAAGTCATGTATTCGAAAATAAAAAAAAACTCGTTCAAACAGAAAGAAACATCAATTGTTGTGTATGTCGTATACTGCAAAGAAGGCCATCGACCAAATTGGAAGAGCTCATTAATCTTCGTTCAGTATTTTTTTGTTTTTAATTTTAATCATACGCATCTACAAACACTTTTGCAAAACACGCAAATAATACACGCAGGACAGGAAGAGATAAGATCTCTCCTAAATTACGATTTTCTTCATAAAGAATGGACTACCCTGTACGAGAAGCTTGGCATACCAGCTGACAAAGCTTGCTAGCAACAACAACAAAACCCCAAAATATATCGGTCCATACGCACATCGTTCGCTGACCACCCCATGCCTTGTGCACTGTACAGAAATCAATTCAAGGCGGAAAACATGCCTCAAAGTCAACGTAGAATAGCACTGGCAGCACGAGCTGTGTCACTTAAGCCACCAGGCTAGCCCGGTCTAAATTTGAAACATTCGACGCTACTCGAGAATTGTGCGGCGAGAGGGAAACCATGTCGAGATGTCCATCGAACCGGGCCAGAACGTCGGCGCTTCGGTGGTTCGTCGTCCAAGAAGCTGGTCAGTTCGCCGGGTCAGGGTGTGGAAAATGGAAAGGGATAGGCTATAATGAAGCGTCTTAGAAGACGGTGGTGGTGGCGGTGGTGGTGATGGTAGTGGCACAAATTTGGTGGATTGTTTGCTATTGAAAGCGCTAATCAAACGATTGTAAATCTTGTTTCGCAATCGCCCGGCCGACGGCGGTCATTTTCTCGACGGGGCGAACCGACGAACGGACGAGTTAGGGCTACGTCGCCGCCGGGACCAACAGGTGGATGCATTGTTGGCAACACTTGGCAGCACTTTAGTCTTTGTTTACAGATTGTGAAGACGCGCTAAAAGCATGTTGAATAATGAGCATAAATGGCCGAGCCAGCACCCTGTCAATTGAAGTTAATGGAATTGTTCTAATTGAAATGAATTGATCGTGTGAAGTGATGGCGCTAATACGATGTGTGCAAGTCCGGCCTCGCCAAACATGCTGAAGCTACTAAAATTCCCATTGGTGGGTGTGTGGGACGCGACTCGCACACCTGATAAGATAAATAAGATAGTTTGACAGCGGTGTGCTTAAATTTCATCCGGACATTCGTGCCAGCTCTTCCACTTCATTATCATTCAAAATTTTCAGTATTTGGTCTCTTACTAAGAGCATATCTATCGAGCGATCCTTGTATGAAACGGCTCGTTCTCATGCTTGTGTTCGTGTCTCAGGTATATTAACTGCCGCAATCCCGTTTAGATTGGAGCGTGGTAATAAGTTATTTATGTTCCTAACTTGAACCGTTTTCAATATTTGAACCGAAGCACCCTCGGATGTGCGGCTCGCATAATATTATGCGTTGCCGATAAATACCCCCTTTCGCTCGAAAGGACCCAACGGTAAGGGTTGATGTTTGCCCGTGGTCCATTCTACCGTTGGAATGCGGCCGAGATTGAAGGGAATGAATAAATCTAATTAAAGGTTACACCGCTGTCAGGTTCAGCTTTCGGTTCGTCCGGTGGTTGGCTTGTTTGATGTGTGTGCGGACCATCAGCCGTAGAACGCTTGTTCAATTATACCGGCACAGGAGTTAAAAAAAACCCTTTGAAATTAGATCAAATCTTTGCTCGGCGTACACCATGAAATCATTTTGGGGCTCCGCAGCACGCAGGGCGATCTCAAAAGTCGAGAAACATTCCCGATGGCGCACGATTAAATGTAACGCTTCGCTTTGCACAGGGTGACACACCATTGGTTCCACATTTCAGTACCACTCGGAGACTGTGCGTCTACGTCGGGAGTTGGCTGTACGCGCGGCTATAAAGGCGCAGCAAAGCTTAGCTCGTACGAATAGTGCGTGGGTTGGTACGATTAGAAATGGGCGAAAACAATCGCGGCTTAAAACCCCATCAGCGGACGGTGAATGAAGGCTCGCGGTTGAGCGCGTGCCCCGCGTCTCCAGAGAAGGCCTCTTAACGTCAGTCACAAGCGTCTGAGCCGCGCTATGACCCCCTTCACCAGCTATGCAAAGCAATATAGACACGAGCTCGAACTCGAACCGGTTTTTTTTTTGTCTTCTCGGACGGACACCAGTCACTCTTGAAGAAATAAACAAACACAATCCAGAGCTTCGCGAAGGGGAATTGGGGGGCTTTTTTTTCATCATTTCAATGTTCTTCGCAGCCCCGCTCATGGTCGCAAACGATTTTGAATCAATACGATTGCCTGCACGACCAAATGAATGGTCACCGTTTCGATGTAGAATCGCGAGAGGTTGCGGCCATTCATAAGTTTCAGGTTTGCTAGTGTATTAATGTAGTTTTTTTCCACATCCTTTCACCTTTACCATTTCCCAACCTCCGCCGTGTCACCGAGTGACAGTGTTCCAGCTCAGGAGGCTCAGGGTTATTTTATCTTCTCCACCAAGGCACGTTGCTTCGCATGGGCCTGGGGAAGGCCTGGGGTGCTTTAGGTATCTTCGGTCTTTCGAGAATGAAGTTATAAATAGTGCCGCGCGATGGACAGCTCTGCCCAACTGAGAAACCGGAACGCGGGACGGCGATTTCGTCGCGAAGACGGAGACGCAATGTATAGTGAATGCTCTCCGAACGGTTCATTCATAACTTCGCCTTCGTAACTACTTCCTTAATTTTAATTCATTTATTCCACTGCAGAATGCAGCGGAGTGGGGTGGCAAGGGGTGTCGTTTATATTCGCACTTTTTTTTTGCGTTCTGCTTCATGAAGTCCTTTTTCTCATTTACTAGAGTGATAAGTTTTCGAAGTGCGAATAATCCCTCAATCATCTATTCGTTTGTCAGGTGGTTAAACTAAGCGCTTCCATTAAGAAATGAAGAGATTACAACTTGCAGCGAAATAATTATTAGAATTGGAATGAAATTTAGAAAATAAATGAAAATTGATTAGTATGTAACAAGTTTTAGCTCAAGATCTTTTAATATTTTCAAACCTCAATAATCTATGTAGACTTTAAAACGAACAGCCAAGTCTATATCATTGTTTGAACATATGTGGATATATAAGAAAATGCATAAAGGAATACAACTCTAAGGCACGTTGTTCACAAAATACTTGACAGATCTACAAAAACACTTCCAAAGTAAGTGCAGTGTAGACATATTTCCACATTCCGCCTTAAAGAGCAACGAGTGAAGAAATTCACTGATAGAGATCGGGTTACAGGCTGAAAAAAGTCTATGAACAGGAGTACTTGACGGGCTTGGACATCTTTTGTTTAAAACAATTGAAGAAAGGAACCGCACGAAATATTTGTATACCCTGCCATTTAATTTCCTTTTTGTTAAACGGGAAAATACAGTACCGAAACAGTTAAGGTTTCTAGACGTTTTGTAGAATTGCTAAAAAAAGAAAATGTATATGTAAAAAAAGAAAAATGTACACGAGCAGGTCATCAAAGTTCCTGTCGAACGCCATTCGAAGTCGGTACAAATAAGTGATCAACTTCGAACTCGGGGCAAAACGCTTTCAATTTTAACCCACGATCAACGGCGCTTCCCAACAATCATGCCACTTTCGCTGCTTCATGTTTTTGTTTCCTTTTAAACATGATGTTGTTTTTAAAAAGAACTCTTCCCATCACGGCTGTTTCGTACCAACTTCCCTGCACGTGTTGAAGCGAAGGAAAATGAAAATGTACATCTAAATAAGCTAAGCGACCGTATCTTGCCCCCACGGGACGAAACCCTAAGCTCGAAGATGCACTGCATTGGCCACGAGCATCATTCTTCGATTCGTTACGTGGTTCAGTAACTTTTGCGCTGAAGGTTGGAAGCGGGCAACAGGTAAGTAAATAAAAAAAAGTACCCTACGATAGCATCATAAATTGTGGGATTCGCTGCGGAAGTATGGGAGACAACAAGAGAGAGAGAAGAGAGAGCGAGAAGAGAGAGATAGAGAGAGACGCAGTAGAAAACGATTGAAAAATAAACTAGAATGTAACGTGGAGTAAGTTCTTAAAATGCTTGGAACAGTTTTACCGTAGTCGTTCAAGCTCTGGTCGTTGTATCCCCGTCGGAAGCGTCTCGGGAACAAAAATAGCACTATGTACTAAATGAGGAAAAACATACGACATTAAATAAAAGGTCTATAAATAACTAACGTGTTTTCGACCTGCCCGAAGCAATGGCTTTAACAATTTTTAATATATGAAAATTCGACACCTTTTTTACCCTCAGTTCGACACAATGCTTCCCACTGTTCGCAGCTTAGCAAACCAACGATCCGGATGAAAAACTATCTACGCTTAAAAGTATTAAGGTATTCGCTCCGGCGATTCATCACCCGACAGAAGTCGTTTGGGCGTTCGGAACTGGATTGGTTGAACCGATCAAGACAAGCTCACCATGTGTTGGTGGGGACGCTGCTCGCACACCAGCATAAGCGCCACGGGCTCCGAAGCAAAGTCGTCAAGCCACCTGTCGAATATCGCGTGCTCACGCCGTACGGTCGCGTAAGAAGCGCTAACGAAGAAAATTAAGACGACTGAAGAAGGTAACATCTTTGTCGATGCGCCCTCTCTCCCTTTCTTGCGACCGATCCATTAACGGTTCTAGTTTCCGTTAAAGCGAGGGGCTGAACAGCAATATGCGTCAGTCGAAAGGTGTCGTGGCGGTCGTGCAGGAAAGGACAAGTGCAGGACAAAGTACCTCAAGCCGGGATGCACCACTGGCTTACAGGGCCTAGATGAATGCGGGCATTTAGAATCGTGGCGGGAGGTCGGTGAGGAATTATTAGCCGGCTCATTACAAAAGTAAAGAAGGAAAGTCCCCTATTTGTATGCGAAGTAACTCAAGGATGACAGCTATTAGTGACAATTGTCCCGGATTAAATTGCCTGAATTTAACCATGGAAAATTTAATGTAAATTTTTCTTTGTAGTTTGCTACTTATTATGGGAATAGCGGTTCATATCGAACCGATAGTGTCTATTTTGTAAGTATTGTTGAGAGCGATAGGGTTGATGAAAAGAAGTAATTAATCCAAAAGTTTTGATGTCCATCTTCAACTCACCGTACATTAGGGTCAGTAAATTTAAAATTGAAAATTAACGAAATACACCTTTAAGTGAGATGTGCACAGCATGTCCGTAAACAAGCCCCCATAACGATGAAGGTAGTGCCCTTTGCAGCAATGAGTAGGACAACTAAAGTCAATGCAGTGTGCCTCGCGCTTAAAGTGGGTCGTGAGGTTAAAGAAGTTGCCTGAACTTTTGTTTAAAACTAATAGCCAAGAAATAAACCTATAAATATACATTATGTTATATTCATATTCGACAAAATATTTGTTTCATCAGACAGTTCAATATGATAAAGAACAAATAACGTTTTAATGGAGCAGTATACGCTAAGGGTTTTTCGATCACAAAAAGATTCCATCAAAAGATTATTGTATCATCTCTGTTGTGTGCGATCCACGTTCCGGCCAAGCGAAGGATTTGGCCCTCTTGGTTCGTGGAGCCGTCGCACAACGTGCTTTCCGCAAAGGTGGGTGTCTGCCCCGAAATTGCTCCTACCTCTTGTTCCTATTACCTTCCCGCTAGTTGCCCGTCGCTTTCGGGGGCCTATGCTGCAGAAGGGGGAACGCAACGATATTCGCTTTCGGATGGGGGGCAGATCAACCCTGCTGAGTAAATCCTGAAATCAAAGGGTTAGTGAACGACGCACTGTTCCTGCTGAGATTTAGAATGATACTGATTTATTCAAGTTACTTGAGCACCTTATATACTAGCTTAAACGCGGAAACTACGAATTACTGCTTACATTTCACCATGGACGTTTCTCGGGTTTACATACTTTCTACTCGAGAACGTTTCTTAAAACATAACCATTTCACCAACTTGCCGTTGGATCCGCTTACTTTCGCGCTGCAATGTTACGTAACCTTTCCGGAGCCAATGTTATCTTTTCGGAGTCACCGAAGCGCTAGGCCGTCCAATGTTATTAAAAACAAGCGTTTACGCTGGTCAAGCAACCATGCCCTCGGTTCTCGGCGCATCGCTGTGACATTGAGCGTTCTACGCTGAGTCAGGCTACTTTACCGTTGGTCCACCAGGTGACCTAGTTTCAGCCGAGCGTTGCTCACGCAACATTCTCCCCCTCGTAATCCAATCCCTGGTTTACGCATGTTCTCGGCCGAAACGGTGGCTTTATTTTCCTTCTTGGCGGAGCTGTTGGGGTAGGCTCCGGAATGCTAACTACGCTTAACTCAACTTCCTGATTTTCCGAGGCAACGCGACCTTTGATATTGTTTACGTGAACTAATGTAACGGCAACGACACCGATGATGATAATCAGGGTTGCTAGCGAGATGTACGTTAATTCGTTTCCTGTGAAGTGAATCTTTTCCAATCGTACTGCAAGTGTCGCTGGTTCCTCTGAGCTTAATTTTGAAAAGTAAAGTTTGGTGCGCGGTTCCGATGTTATTGCTGCCTTGACTTCTTGTTGGTCCGTGTGTAACGTGCAACCATAGTCCAAATTGATTAATCCCATCTTACTTTCAAGCCTGACTTCGTGCCCTTTACAAGTGAGGTTTATTCTCTCTAGATCATCAACATAGTACAGCACTGTATTGGACTCATGCATATGCACCAGCTGTGCGTAAGGTTTCTTTATTTTAGTCGTCGCACAATTTGTATGATACGCTGGATTAAAAAGCTTGCCCGAGGCACAGGTTACTTGGCTGTCTAACACCGGCTGAGAAGTTATGAAATGCGTGCTGTTTATCTTTTCCAGCTCCCGAGGGGTAAAATGCTGTTGTCTTTCGTTAGCAGCTATTATATCGCTCTCTAGCATGATGATTGTACCAGCCCTAATGTCAGGGACTGGATAGGCCCGAAACAATTCGTAAACCTCTACCTGGACCACGGCGCAGGTTATCGAGATAACCAGCCTGTTCGCCTCTTCCTGTACCCTTATGTCGGAATTTTGTTTGAATACAACGACATCCGAGGGTAGCCGGTTTCCCATCTCCGAGTAAATTTTACTGAGATCGGATTGTGTCACGGGCTCTATTCGCAGCATTCGATACTTGTTGGCAATACTCTCGACCACCTGGTGGGCTAAGAAAGCATGTTCCATCACACGGACCCTAGCAAGTGCACGTTTTACTTCACTATTCGCGCTATCGATCTCTAAATGTAATGCCGCCGTTCTATTTGAAAACTGTTTTGATAATTGCATGGTTTTCTCGCTTACTGTATTTAATGCTCCAAAGAGTTGCTTGTTCTTTACTTCTTCTATCGTCTGTATGCGATGCAACTCGTCTTCCACTTCGTTATTTCCTAGAAGCATTCCTTTAACAAGCCCTAAGAGACCACCACTTCGCTTCACTCGTCGTCCTCCGCGGGCTGTAAGCCATACTTCTCTTTCGGCGTCTCTGGTCTGCTCTTGAATCAGGGCTACCACGTTGGCTAAGGTAGAGTCGGTGGATTCTGGGTCCCTTACCTTGCTGTACAGAGTCTTAAATTCATGCCGTAGATGATGCATCCGCCCGATGTCCTCAATTGGATGGATGTTCGTCTCGAAGCGGGTCGTCAACGTTCCTTGCTGCACAAGACAACTTCCCAAATGGCTGAAGACTATCCCTCCATCGTCAACCGGCTGAACGTCACCTACGATCGGTGAGCACATGATGGACAGGACGGTGGTGGCCAAGAGCAGCTTATTCGCCCAAAGACATGGGGCGATGCGTCTCTTGCGTGGAGGCTGGCTGGCCTCGTTGTCCGCTACCGCTGCTGGTTCCTCCGTCCTTTTCTGCTTCGTGGGGACGCACCTCTTACTTTTGTGGTAAAGAAGGTGTTCCTTCGGTGCCACGTCCACAACCGCTACTTTCACAGCCGGACGCTTCAAAAGGCTATTTCCAACAAGGATTTCCACGGATCGCACCTGCTTATCTGTCGCCGTGTTTACCTTCACTACTCGTCCCTTTAACCATTTTCCTGGCGGCGCGTTGTCGTCCGTTAATACGACGATGTCGTCTTCCTTCAGCGGTTCCACTTTGTCAGTCCACTTGTTTCGTTTAATAAGAGTGGGAAGGTATTCTTTCTTCCACCTATCCCAGTAGATCTTCGCCGAATGTTGCACTATTTTCCACTGCTTCCTGTCGACAAGAGAAGTGACCTCAGTCACTGGAGGTATGCACTCGATGCCTCTACCAATCAGGAAATGATACGGTGTCAGCACTTCATCATCCTCGTTGCTAACCGGAATGTGAGTAAGCGGGCGCGAGTTCATCATTCCTTCAATTTGTACCAATGTTGATCGCAGGGTCTCCGGTGTAGGGTTACGATTGCTCCATTCTGCGAATAGGTGGCGAAGAGCTTTCTTCACCGATTGAATCAAACGCTCCCAGGATCCTCCGAAATGTGGGGCTGCTGGTGGATTAAAGGTCCACTTGATGTTGTACTGCAGGGCAGCTTCCTTTCCCATTCGATGATCGATGTCCAACACTAGTTGCTTGAGCTCCTTTTCTGCACCGACAAAGTTGGTACCGTTGTCACTATAGAGGTGTCCCACCTTCCCTCGACGATATTGGAAGTTCCTTAGACACACAAGGAAACTGTCGGTGTCTAATTTTTCAGCCAATTCCAGATAAACCGCCCGTGTAGACAAACAGGTGAAGATGACCCCCCATCTTTTCTCAGTAGATCGTTTTACGGCTACGTCGATCGGACCAAAGTAGTCCACCCCAGTGTGAAGGAAGGGTGGTTGATAAGGATGTGCTCGGAATTCGGGTAGTGGTGCCATAAGTGGCGCCTTCGGCGACGTGTGACGCAGTATACACTTCTGACAGCAATTCTTTACGTTGCGCAAGATAGCTCTTGCGTTTAAAATCCAATACTTTTGACGTAGTTCCGCGATCACTACGTTATCTGCCTGGTGCAGTTTGGCCTCGTGACAGTTACGCACGATTAACTTCACGATTCTTGGGTTTTGTGGAAGAATTATCGGCAAGCGTGCACCTTCTGGAACTGACGTAACATTTTCCAAGCGACTTCGAGACCTCATGATACCCATATCGTCAAGATACGGCATAAGCTTGTTGAGACGGCTTTTCCTTGATACCATGTTCCCTTTCGATAGCTCCGTCATCTCTTCGGGAAATCCTTCCCATTGCGCCTTACGGTACAGCGCGCGGGCGGCCATGTCAACGTCCTCGGGTGAAATGATTGGAGAGAACGTTTTTTTGTCTCGAACGAAATCCACGAATTTTTTCAAATAGGTCGTGTGTTTAAGCAGTCGTTGCCATGATGAATAGTTTTCCTCCGGAAAAATGGCCTTCGATTGCTGATGAAATGCAACCAGTCTCATCTCTTCTGTCGTAGCTGACATCACTTTGCTGACCGGCCACTCTGTCTCGTCATTGTTTAAGAATGCTGGCCCATCAAGCCACGGGCGTTCATCTCTCGCTGGCTTGGTGGCGAGATCGGCTGGGTTGTCGTTGGTTGGCACCCATCTCCACTGGCTGGCGCTTGATGTGTCTAATATCTCGCTAACTCTATGCGAAACGAACTGGTGATACTTCCTGTGACGACTATTTATCCACGCTAGGACGGTTTGAGAATCGCTCCAATAAGTCACCTTCGTTACGGGAACACGCATCTCCTTCTTCAATGCTTCGGTAAGACGCGCTCCCAGGACCGCTGCTTGTAACTCTAGTCGAGGGATGGAGAGCGCCTTTATGGGGGCAACACGCGCCTTTCCTGCCACAAGGCGTACTTTATACGATGAACCGCTGCTGGACCTCGCGTAGACGCATGCTGCAAAGGCGTTTTCTGATGCATCCACGAACGTGTGTAGTTCTAGCTGCCCATCTGAAGAGTCCAACATTTGACGAGGAATTTTGACTCGTCTTGTCTGGTCGACCATCTTCAGCCATTCGTCCCAAGCAGGCTCCAGATCCTCTGGGATGGGGACGTCCCAGTCATTGATTGTAGTGTGCACCGCCTGCATCAAGATCCTTCCGTGGATCGTGATGTAACTGATGAGTCCTAACGGGTCATACACACTCATAACGAAGCTGAGCACTTCACGTTTCGTTGGACGTTTGGATCGGTCAATTGATCCCAAGTTAACTTTAAAGGTGAATTCGTCCGTCGTAGTATTCCACTGCACTCCTAACACTTTCTCGTAGACTGCTTCTTTATCATTAAATTCCACTAAAGTGTTCTTTTTCTCCAGCCGATCGTCAGGAATCGTGTTCAAAAGCTCCCCCTTGTTTGACTTAAAGTTCCGAATGTGAAAACCACCGTTGCGATGAACGTCGATGACCTGTCGCACCGTATCAATAGCTTTTTCCATCGAGAAGAAGCTGTCGAGGTAGTCATCGACATAGTGTTGTCGAACGATCGGTTGAACGGCTAAAGGATGAGTTTCTCCATGATCGACGGCATTCCGATTTTTCACCAACTGCGCACACGATGGTGAACACGTAGCACCGAAAGTCATAACTTGCATTACGTAAGTGTCTGGTTCCCGCGATTCACAATTTCTCCACAATATGCGTTGCGCATCTTGATCTTCTTTACGTATCTTCACTTGATGGAACATTTCTTGGATGTCCCCTGACACACAAATGCTGCCCTCGCGAAAACGCACTAAAACACCGAACAGGGAGGCCATTTCGTCTGGTCCCGAAAGCAGCATCGAGTTGAGTGAAACGCCGTTTACCTTTGCAGCTGCGTCGAAAACTAAGCGGGGTTTGGGGACGGGCTTGTTTTTGTTGACCACTATGAAATGCGGAAGGTAAAAGGTTTTCTGCGATCGTTGTGCTGCTTCATGGGGCGTTAACTTCCGCAAGTACCCCTTTTCTTCGTACGCGCGAAAGGTTTGTTGTGCCCACATTTCGAGTTCTGCATTTTTCTTAAGTTGTTTTTCCAGGCTGACCAGCCTATTCATCGCATTGTGTTGGCTCATTGGAAACACGGGCTGTTGTTTCCATAATAGGCCTACTTCATAACGGCCATCAGTTTTCTTCAGTGTAGCATTAACGATTTCCTTTGCCTTTTCTTCGTCGGCTGACCTTAAAACCTTCGTGACCTTCACCCCGAAGTCCTCTGTAGAAAAGTACTGACGCATCATATCGTTCATTGCCGTTTCGTCGTGCATTATGATACGTTCTGTTTCGTTTGCCGGAAATTTGGATTCCACACCAAAAACCAACCATCCAAGTTTCGTCCGGATAGCCATGGGTTCGTAAATTTTGCCCATTTTTCTATCCAGCGGAATTATCAAGTGGCTATTGTTTAGCCCAATCAACAATGTAGGGCATCCGTTGATGAATGGTTTGACGTTCAAACCCTTCAGGTGTGAATAGGTTCGGGTGATTCTCGATGCATCTATGGTCTGTTGAGGGAGTTGAAGACCGTCGACAGTACGCACTCCACTCAGCGCGTACTCTGCTTCCTCAGTTGCACCCTTAATGACACATTGCACTCGTCGGCTGTTGTTATGATGGGCGGACACGTCATGTGTCCAAGTCATGGAGAGTGGATCTCTTTTTCCTTGTAGATTCAGTTTCTTTGCAGTTGATTCTTCCATCAGCGTAAGAGAGGAGCCCGGATCCAGAACAGCAAACGTATTAAAATGTTTGCTGCCATTTCGTAAGGTAACCGGCACGATTTGGAAATACACTTGGCGAGTGGCTTGCTGATGGTTAGCCACGAACGCTTCGTGGAGGAGAGGGTGGTGGCGTGACGTACATTGCGAGACGTCACATTTCTTCGAAGATTTACAGAATTTCATACGATGATCGGTGGATGCGAGACAGGACAAGCAAAGTCGTCCTTTTATTGCAATAGCATAACGCTCTTCTGGGGCTGCCTGCTTAAACTCGACGCACTGATGCAGCGGATGGCTGTCCCGGCACGCTTGGCATAGATGTTGCTGTGCTGGACCGCTGAGGGAGACCGTTCTCTGCTGCTGGATCTCATGGGACCAAGGCGCGCGCTGCTGTTGTTTGTTGGGTTTGGTCGTCGGGAGCTGAATCTTCGATGCCTCTTTTCTTTTACCCTCTGAGCTCTCACGCAAAACATTTCCAGCTCTTTTCCTATTCTTCTTCTGATTGTGCAAATTTACCGTGTTCCTGAATTTATCATTTTTCTTAGTCAGTTGCCGCAGATTATTTGCGGAAGGCAATATCCAGTTACTGAGATCCTCTAGGGTCGCAACCTTGTCATTTCCCTCTAAAATAGATTTGTATTGAAGCCAACCAATTTGCTTGTCTGTGGACAGTTTACCCACGAGGTCATCAATTAGACGATGATCACGTAGGTATTCAATTTTTCCCATGACCTTTAAATTTGTCACCAAATTCTCCAGAGCGTCAGAAAGCTCTGGAATTTTGAACTGATTATCTATCTTTATTTTTAGCACATCCCTAAGCATTTCTTGATACACTTGATCAGGGCGTCCGAATTGTTCCTCCAATCGAAGCATGATTGTCGGAATGTTTTCCGGTTCGAGGAAGAGAGATCATACAGACCTCTCGGCCTCTCCCTTCAAGAATCTTTGAAGACGGTTGAGATTCTCCAAATTGCTAAACTTAGCCTCCTTAGTAGTCTCATCAAAGGCTTTCTTGAATCTGGGCCACTCTTTTGGCTTGCCGTCGAAAAACGGCAGGTTCGTCAAGGTGGTACGTTTAAGTTGTAGATTTCCCTGTAAGGTTGTCTGTTGGAGCACTTTCACTAGCTCCAACATAGCTAGTCCTTGTTGACCAGCATCCGAAGTGGGTGGAAACTTGCCTCTATCACTCTTGCACTTAACGCAACTCCACTCCTCTGCGGGCAAAGGTAACCTTTTCAGGCCGACGCAAGTGAGATGGAACCAGCGATCACAATCATCGCAGGAAACCATGTCTTCTTCGTCGTCTTCCCTTTCGCAAAGTCTGCAATTCCCTTTTTCATTTTCCTTGAAGAGGGGAAATGAAACTCTCGCAAGTGCCTTCTTCTTCTTTACTATTACAGGCGCTTCCTTTTTGCTAGATCCGGCCACGCTTGGACCGGCCTTGGTCTTCGGATCCATTTTCGGCTCAATTGTTGATCTCTGATAACCGAAACGATCCTTCGCAAGACAGCTGAACTTCTTTATCGGGGGGAATGGTTTCTTACCACTTGTAAGACCTTCCCAAGGTGTAAAAACTCCCTACTCCTTTCAATTCTGCCAATTATCCCCCGTAGGTTCCCTGAACTATAATCAGCGGTACCTGCTCCAATGTGATCTTGAGCGCAAAGGAAACCTGTCGTGACGTAACTGCCAAGGCGTTAGGATACCACTGATACAAAAGTGGGCTCTCCTCTCCTGTCTTGGCGTTGTTAACTTCTATTGATGAAGTTAGTTCCTCTCTGGAGCCACCAATGTTGTGTGCGATCCACGTTCCGGCCAAGCGAAGGATTTGGCCCTCTTGGTTCGTGGAGCCGTCGCACAACGTGCTTTCCGCAAAGGTGGGTGTCTGCCCCGAAATTGCTCCTACCTCTTGTTCCTATTACCTTCCCGCTAGTTGCCCGTCGCTTTCGGGGGCCTATGCTGCAGAAGGGGGAACGCAACGATATTCGCTTTCGGATGGGGGGCAGATCAACCCTGCTGAGTAAATCCTGAAATCAAAGGGTTAGTGAACGACGCACTGTTCCTGCTGAGATTTAGAATGATACTGATTTATTCAAGTTACTTGAGCACCTTATATACTAGCTTAAACGCGGAAACTACGAATTACTGCTTACATTTCACCATGGACGTTTCTCGGGTTTACATACTTTCTACTCGAGAACGTTTCTTAAAACATAACCATTTCACCAACTTGCCGTTGGATCCGCTTACTTTCGCGCTGCAATGTTACGTAACCTTTCCGGAGCCAATGTTATCTTTTCGGAGTCACCGAAGCGCTAGGCCGTCCAATGTTATTAAAAACAAGCGTTTACGCTGGTCAAGCAACCATGCCCTCGGTTCTCGGCGCATCGCTGTGACATTGAGCGTTCTACGCTGAGTCAGGCTACTTTACCGTTGGTCCACCAGGTGACCTAGTTTCAGCCGAGCGTTGCTCACGCAACAATCTCCGTGAAAGAACTGGAATGAATTTATTCTGGTGGCTTTTTCACAGCAGCAAAACAAACTTTATGTTTTGCTGCCAAAGCAAAGAAAGTTAAATCGATTCGAATAAATCAATGAAATTTGTCAAGATACTTCTCTGCATGGCACAAGGGGACCGAAACCAACCGGTGCCCTGCAAACGTCGGGTCTTCGGACAACTTTTCTCTCCTTGCTGCCCCGCAGGGAATCAAAAAGGTCTCCCATGGCATGGCTTAGGTCGATTAAAGACGATTCTATTGATTGCAATACAACTTTCTTCCACCGGACCTCAATCGATACCATTCTTCAGCCGACGAGTGCGTCAAACAGGGCCACGGCCAGGATTGGACGCATTTCGATCGCAAAGTTCGTCCAACAATAGAAATGGCCCATGACACAGCCGGAAGTGGCAGGAGATTGCAAGAAAGCGGAAACGAGTCGAGGGATAGGGTATCCGTGTTAAGCTCATCCACAAACAGACGGAAGCTTGCCGAACTGACCGTGGCGAGCGTGACGTAGGACCTTTCCTGATCCGCTCCCAAACGGAGCCTCTTTAACTGATCCCTTGGGCCGAAAGAGAAAAGGGAAGGACGACTCGAACGATCTTATCCTTCCGCGCTATTATTTCATCTTTTTGGCAGGAAGGAAGGTTCGAACCCTCCCAAAGCAGGTCAAACCGAGGACAAGTCGCACCACGGCAGATCAAGCTCCAGAGGCTAATATCCTTAATCGTCGAAAATAAAACTGGGCCAAGCTCGCCTCGCTGGGAGAAGCAAAACCTGAGAAAAAAAGTAACTCCGGAAGCCAGTCCCACGCGAGCCAACCTCGAGATAAAAAGGCGAAGGGATAAACATCAACAAAGCTGCGAAACTTGTCTAATCATCTTCTAAGATTGAGATTTTAATCTTTCACTTTCATCCCGAGAAGCGCACAACGGAGACGACGAAGGCTCGGCACTGGCCGAGGCCGTTGCCGCAGATCAATCATCGGATGGATCCTATCTTTTCGCTGGCTTATTAGGTGGCTTTACTGTCTTCTTTGTATTCACTTTACCTTAAGTATAAGTCATTGTATGCCAAACGACGGCTTTCTGCCTTTTGGATGCGCTGAAATATTTAAAAGAAAACAACCAGAAGAATCTATTGATGTTTTCGTACTGTCATCTATATCACTGTAGGTTCACGTTTCATGACCGTGTGACTCCATCTATATTGCAACAACTTGTTTAATTACTAAAGTTTTTTTTCGATTTAAACAAACAATCTATGAAACATAACACAAAAAGTGAATTAGAAAACAATTAAATACAATTATTCAATGAAGATATTTCAACATGCAAGCGTTTTCCTTTTTCCTGTAGCTTCAGTGATCTCGCCTTCTTGGCATCCACCGCAAAAACCGCGGAAAACGATTATTAACAAAATTTGTTACGGTCCGAAACTGTGCACGGTCCAGCCAAGTATGCCAGAATCGTCCATATGTTTCCTCGTGGGCACGGAGTAGTCCAGTTTCTGAGCACCTTGACGCCACGGAACGAAATCAATCCCCCAATGGAAGAAGGCGGGAGGAAGCCGCGGTAAGGTTTTCACTTTTTATCAAAATGTTATTTTTCTCTTCGCGAGCATCCACCGAAACACCCTGGGAGGCCTTCGATTTGGGATGGCGTCGCACATGAAATATCTCAAACCGCATGGCTGCGCGTCGAATTCTCATCAAGTACCCTCGAATGGTATGGATTGGGTAAGGGATCGGGCGGCAGGTGGGCGTCGCACTCGATGTGGACCCGGGAACGTTTCCACATCAACAGTTCCAGCGCTGCCGTTGTGTTAAGTCATGCGCTAGATGAAGATGGTGGATGATGGGGTAATGAATCTAATTAATAATTTATTGTTCACTCTTCAACATCTAAATCTTGCGCAGGAGGAAGAGTTCTTTGGCGTGCTTTGTGGCAATCAAACTTGTAAGATGATGGAAATCGACGGAGCAGCCTTGATTCGCAATATAATCCCGGAACAATGGGCGTGAGGAGCATGGCGAAATCTTTGTTTGCATGCATATTTAAGGATAAACACAACTGCAGTGCAAAACATGAAGCATGCCTCAAGTGTGATAAAATATGTACTTAGGAAAACCGTAATTTTAAAAATTCGATTCATTTGATCAGTTGAATTTTGAATTTTCACTGAAAGTCGCTTTAAATCAAACAGCATTTTCGGTAAAACAACATAGCAGTTAAAACACTTCCATTACGCATCATGATAATAATATGGTGTCCAATTTAATATGCTCGTTTGCGATGTCTTTCATTTCATAATACAATAGGCAAAACTCAAAGAAAACTATAAACCTTCATCATCACATTTCCAGTGATGCGCTGACATGGAATGGTTTCTATTATAGCTTCATTGGGGTTTCGTCGAACGTCGAAAGAACAAAAATTGGTAAATCCTGTCGGCCGCACGAAGAACCTGGACGATAGAATCATTTAGATCTACGATTATCATATCTAGTACCAGCTTTTCTTTCTAATTTATGTTAAATACCTACCCTGTTGTTTCTCTCTGAATTTTGTAGCTTTATCAGGAAGATGACGACCAACTGCCACAACGACGGAGGAAACGTTGACGACTGGTGAGGACCGGCAAGCAATAGCGTCCAACAGGCACCGCCTCGTGTACGGAATCTATTAATGATTCATAAATACGACAACACGCGACACGCGGCCTTTGCGGGCCCTCATTCACGTAATCGCCCGACGATGGCCTAAAGCCACGCCATTTGTAGTCGGATTTTGGCCCCGGAGGTTCACCTGCCGTTAGGTCTGCACGCCACGGGTCTCCGCGCTAATAGTAGATAGATTTGGATCGAGAGACTACGACCCCCGGAGGCCCGGAGGTGTGGTTCATTAAACGGTTTGGCGTTGGGTTCGTTCGTTTCGTCTTCAGTTTTAAATAATTTACCCAGAGTCGCTTCCTTTCTCGGTGGACTTCGCCTGGGCGTACGATACTTCCGCCACCGAAGCGTTCCAAGTGTCGTTACCTCATCATTTGCCTCGCTCGCCGCTGCGACAAACAACAGCGACAACGATGCTGCTGCTGCTGATGATGATGATGATGGAGACGATTATTATTATTTCCCTAACTGCAGCGGCAACGGCAGCAAACCTCGCAGACGGTCGCAATTTATGCAGATGGACTACGCACCCGTATAGGGCCGTTTCATATTTTACCGCCCACACAGTCTCGGAGGACTCGGCGGACCCTATGGAGCTTGGCAATGGAGTGTAAAAACGGAGAAAAAAAACTGCTCCGGCTTCTGTTCCCCGGCAAAGATTGTCGAGCCGGCTGAGCCAACGATCGTAGATCCCTTCTCCTTGTCCAACTTCTCTGGAAGAGCTTCATGATCCAGAGGAACCGTGCGGACTTTATTGAAAGTGAATAAAATATTCGAATTAACGATCGAAACCATGCTGGAACGATTTTGTTTCAATATATTACTTGGTTCCTTGCCGTCCTCTCTACATGCAGCTCGCTCGATTTTGTGCTGGGTAAAATGTTCAACGGTACAACAAAGACTAGGCCCAAACGGAGAACTGCGCCCGAGGGCATGGAAGTTTTCAGCCGTGGTATGAGAAAGAAAAAAAAACACACACACACTAAATAAATCTCCAAAAACCGTCGCTGCCGGTGACTGGCCAGTTTCTACGAAACGTGGGTGAAAGAAGATGACGGATAGAACGAAAAAATATATTCACAAACATAAAAATACACAAAATCGCTTGTAATCGTCGCGTGGGTGATGTTAGTTTCTGCATTTTATTTCATGCTGAAAGGTGTCTGGATGGATCCTGATGGAGCTCATTTTAAGTTTTATTCGTGTTTTGTTTCCTGTGCTGCTTCATTATTCGTTCGATTTTCTGATAACCTGGCATGTATTGAAATAGGAAAACATTCATTTATCTTTTTTAAACATATCAAAGACATATTGCGTGGTGGACAACTTATTGAATAAGAGCACATATCATAAGCTGACGACAGATTTAAGTGCTGTCACGAACGACCAAACATTGTTTAGGACTTGACCGAACAATGGTTATTTTAAGAGTTTTGTTGCGCAATTCTTTACGTATTTCCTGAATGAAACATTAATGAGAGTTTAGTTGGAACATCTTCCATCCCTTCAACATGCTTTCAAACAGTTACTTTTAAACTTGGTTTGTTAGTCCTTCACATTTAGTTTTTGCTGCATTGCAGATTTTTCAGTAAAAAAATTATGTTGATGTAAGGGAAAAGAGACTTTG
The DNA here is from genome assembly GCA_914969975.1 of Anopheles atroparvus. Taxonomy (NCBI): domain Eukaryota; kingdom Metazoa; phylum Arthropoda; class Insecta; order Diptera; family Culicidae; genus Anopheles; species Anopheles atroparvus. Next base: position 29,144,304 of record CAJZCY010000004.1, on the reverse strand, counting down.
TCGAAACATTTACGACAGTTAAATTAATTTTGTTTTTAATTCACAATTGGTTTTCCGATGATTAATCCAGTAAAACAATTATGCGTTGCAGTAAGATACAAAACTATAGGTTTAAACATCATTTATTACCAGATCAACTGACCCCCACCACTGGAAACATATTGATTTGGCTTCTATTAGATTCGCCGCTTCTACCGATCTTTCCTCTTTGACTGCCAAACCGGTTGATTTATAGTTCTCTGGCTCGAAAATTAATCAGCAATTACTGCAGAACTTTTAGGCTATTCTCGTTTTCTCCCTTCGTCCCATTCAACACTGGTGGAAGTTAGAACCATGGCGCAAACGGTCCCACGTCTTGTGAAAACGCCACGATACATAGGAAATCTAGCGCTAGCATAAACACTGCGCGCTTACGGAACCGTTGTTTCATTCGGTCGTTCTCGCCTCATACGATTTGCTCAAAACAGCGCTCAACTGAAAGCGTGGCAGTACAGCGAGGTAATTAATAGACAAGATTAAGAAGAATTATGACTCTTTCTTGATATTTTCACTGACGGCCGTGGCAACGACTGGCGGCAGAAAACTTCTCTGATTCTATTCATCCCCGCTCGGTCGGTTGGTTCTAAGTGTTGGAGGCTTCTGGTCGCGCGTACGCTCACCCTTTCGCGTGCGGTTCATTTCGTTGCTTGCTGTTCTTATCGTTCGTTGGCGCATTTCAAGCGGGCTCCGAGCCTCCGGAAGCCAACAGCCACCTAAAATGGCGAGCGCAAACCGTGGCTCCTGCATCCGAATCGAGACGGTCTGCCATAAATCTGGCTCGCTGCGTTTGGCCGTCAGCGGCAGTCGTTAAAGTTAGTAAAACTCAATCGATTCCAGACAGTTCCAAAAATCACTTTTTACGACCACTGGGCTAACTTGCCGCGCCAGGATGCTCTTGAAACCGTTTGCAGGTGTGCTTTTCGTTGACCGACGCTTGGACGATCTGGCCCTCGAATAAGTCTGATTTATGGCAGTGCCAAAATCTCTTCTCGTGTCGTTGAGCTCAACAAAGCGTAGCGCAAAACGTTTAGTCGGTTTTATAGAACAAATCTTCAAGTTTAATTCATTCGTAGATGCAATCGCTGCGTGAATCTTTAGATCAGATAATTATCCTAGTTTATCCTGACCTACTGCACCAACACGAATTTTGCAATATTGGATAGACATACATTTCGTGCTTCATTTATTGTGTCAATTATTATCATCAATCATCATTTTCGATATTAAACAGATATAAATCAAGTGTCGTACGTCGTTCATATATTATGAATTCAATATTTATATGTAATGTCTGCTTAGGTAAGGAATAGTTCAACAATTCTGATTGTAGCTATTTAATTTGGTTGATTTTCTTTATTACAAATGATTTGCAGCTTAATGAAGCATGTTACAAAATCACACAGTGATTCATTACATCGTTCGGATTTCTCACATTATTGTATTATGGGACTTTTACGAAACGATGTTAAAAGGTCTCTGACACGTAAGCACACACCTGACTGTACAATATAGGAACACCAACGCACTGTCATGCTGTCACATTTGCTGAATGATGGCCCAAAACCAGCCAACGGGACAGAAATCATTTAATAGACAGCAGGCGTATGTTTTGGATGACCAAGACGCGAGCCAAACTGCAGAAAAAGTTCGCCAGAGAGATAGATAGAGAGAGAGACAAGCTTGATCCGGAGGCTTGTGTTTGCGTTGGTGGGTGCTTAATTTTATGGAGCTTCCAAATCCACCAAAGATGGCGGCTGGTGAGCGAATGGCCGCAGTGAACGGTCGAGGTTGCATATGTTTGATGCTCTTGGGGGTTTTCTCGTTTAGCTTCCTTCGCTTTTACTTGTCACCATTTCGGTTGATTCATATTTTTGGAGATGATGGGCCGTAAACGTTTGACTTGGGCATACGGTATTCGACGGACTTCGTTGCTGCTGTCGACGGTATTCGGATGGGCTGAGAAGCTTACTTCGACTTGGAATAGATTATGAGCGTGGATTACACACCCGATTAAAAGTACGACGCTGACAGAACCGTACTTTTTTAAGGATGATTTTCCAAATCACTAGAAACGTCTTTAAATGTTTCTGAAAAAAATATTACAAATCATTGCTCTCTAATAATTTTACCAACGCAGGTTAATTCCTATCAGCTGCTGCAACAGAAAAAAAACTTGAACTATTTGAATTTAAAAATCTACGATGGTTTGCTCAGCTTAATGCTCAAAAACTTTTCAGCAATCAACTGTTTGGCCAATCCTTGAAAATACATTCCAACAGTACACGTTAATAGAGACAGATACGACACAATTCAGCGCTTGCCTTCGGCGCAGTCAATCTTTGTCTTCAAAACATCGAGTACAGCTTCGAGATGTGGCAGATTAGCCACATGCTGAAAATGAGATTACTTTTGTTGAAGCTCAAGCTGTTGATCTTGCCTTTTTGTACCCATTTTGTCCTGTGACAGGGAAAAAGTTGGAACCGCTTCCTTGGCCTTGGCGTTGCTTACTGGATGCTTCATCTTTTCTCGTTCGCAACAGAAGTTTAAATTGCAAGAAAAATGCTCTTGAAGAAATCCTCAGTAAGTAAGAGCGAGTGTACTGTGATAGTCGCAATCGAGGAAAGAAAAACCAAGTCTTTCCCACCGTGCAACAGAAGCACAGTCGTTAGATCGTGCCAACACTTATTCGATCGTTCGGCACGGTACGATAGCTTGAGAAAACAGCGTCTGCTTTTGGCGAACAGCAAAACTTTCCTGTTGAACAAAGTTGTATAGTTTCATATAAAAATTTCATTAAACTTTTATCACACTTGCAGCATAGTTGGTGTTCCACTTTAATTTTTTCGTTTAACTTCATCAGCTTGTGGTGTACATCACGGTTTGTGCGTTGGATTTACCCATCCCAACAACTCGTAGCTTCGTTTACCAACAAACCCTGCTATCTTGTTGAACCATCGCTTGCCTGATCGCTATTTCTTTGATCTTTCTTTTTTCTTCATTTCTGAGGAATTTTTTTTTAAGTAACAGCAAACAATTTATCGAAAAGGTATGTTATTTTGTAACATGAACATTTTCTCAACCTTTTCCTGTCTACTAGTTTACTAGTTTTAACTATAAACGTAAATAAACTTGTTCTTAGATAAATTATAGTATATTAACAAACGCGTTTGAAATGAGAAAATTTAAATTAACGTTTCCCCGGTGTATCTATAATATCTGATAGGCATTTGCGGTTGTCCCCAAATATTCAGAGAAAAGTCCTTAGGATGGATTATAAGCATACTCATTTTCCTTAAACAAACCACCACGTACCATGCAGGACTTAGTCATTAAGTTTAATTTCGGTGAAATACTCTCTTCGACTACTACAGAAGACAATTTGTTTAAGAGTTATTTTGACATCTTTTCAAGGATGATATTATGCTGGATTTATTTATCTTATTTTGAGTTTCAGCTATTGCTCTTATATAATTTTCATTTATTTTTTATGATATAATTAATACACTATTTAGTACAAGAGAATAAAAAAATTGGCAGAACGTGTAAGCAAGCCAAGCTCTTCGAATACTTTCATCTTTCTAAAAGGCAATGTACTAAGATTCTTAAGTCTTTCAACGACAGCCATCGGAGACCGTAGAGAGTGAGCTTTTTGGCACTCCTTCACATATCGTACCAGTTTCACCCTCCTGTACGTAGGTGGTGCCGTCTGCGTATCGGTAATTCCATTTGATGGAAGCCCATTTATCTAAGCGCTACGTAAGAAACGGACCCTCCTTGGGCGAGTCGTTCATGCCGGACCGGACACACTCCATCGATTGAGCGGCGCTTCCTTTCGATGGCGAAGGCCAATACTACGGAGGCGTAATCTGACTTGATACCCAGCAAACAGTCTCTTCCCCAGTCGGCATCAGATTTGATGCAACGGTATGGCCGTGATTACTCAGTGTCGGGCCGGACCGTTCGTTCCCTGACCTAAGCCCGCAACGCTTGGGTGCCTTGCACTGCCGGCACGTGGGCCCTGACCATTACAACTTATTAGAACGAGTCTCGGGCACTCGTTGGCTCTTCAAAAGGGAAGTCCCTGGCTGTTAAGAGCTCCTGCGAGGAACTTCTCCTTCAACCGCGACTTCGAGGACGGCAAACGTTAACACCTTCCTATTGTGCACTGGTGCGCCCCTTTAGGAGCCGTTCGACTGAACGTCAGCGCAGGGATCCTTACAGAGGTCCAGTGCTACCCAAGACAAGCCCGGGACAACCCAGTACTTCTTGGTTCGCACAAAAACGCCGGTCGAAACGAAGGACCGGCAAACTCGAACGCTGGTGCCCCTAGACATCGCCACATCAAACAACCTTTCTGGAACGAGGGCAAGTTTCGTTAGCTGTTTACGATCTCGTAATCGTTATTCTGCCCACCGCTTCGCACGAATGACGCCATCGCCGGCTTCTCCGATTCGCTGGGTTGTATCTCGAACGCGCCATGGTTTGCCATTTCGGTTCGCACCAAGTCCTTCGGTCCGCGGGAGTGATTTACTTCGGCTGAAGAATTGCCCTGTCAATCAGGGGATCGGCAAGGGTGGCGTGTGCTGCGATACGATACGATACGATACTCATCAAACGTTTCGTTTCATTTTTATGATTTGTTGTTGTTTTGATCCGGTCGTTTCCTGCTTCCACCACCAGTATGCTTATGATATGATTTTTTCCTCTCTTTATTGTGAGGTCTACAACGCACGACCGATTCAGTAGCCACGTATCAGCCTTCCCGTTGACCTAGTCTCGGGCTCCTGGAGCAACTGGGTGGAGGAAGTTTGCGATCACGGTCATCGGAATGGAATGGTGGAGGCACCGTTGGACATGATTAAGTCGATTGGTGTTGGAGACTGAGTGTGCCGGCACATTACAAGTGACCATTCACTCATCGGCACGTGGTGGAAACGCAAGAGCTGGCCGCAGGGAATACGGCAAAACTTCGCTGCTCTCAAGGAGGTCAACAAACAGGGCCCAACCCACTGGTGTCCCTAACGTGTGGAACGGCCACTTTGTTAGCTAATCTAGCCAGGTCCGCACCCGCAAAAGCATCGCAGGCCAGCCGAAATCCCCAAACGTCCGGCCTCGCTAGAAAGCGCTGATGAGTAGAGCCCCGACGTGCGCACCGGAAAACATTACTCAAATCGGGGAGAGGAGTGTGGGCTTAAACCAATTCTGGCATAATTTATTCCCTCAGCTAGACAGCGTGGCCGCTGGATTCTAGCCTCCACTGCCGTTGTCAGCGCCGGAATGAAGTATGCTTGTTTTATTTTACTCTTTCGGTCGGTTTTGTGTTTTCTGGTGAAGCCCAAACCCACTGAACTGGGGCGCTTTTGGTGTGGCAGTTGTTTCTGCTACCCTGATGCTGGTTCCGTTTGATAGGGAACGGCTCAACCAGGAAGCAGGTATAAGTCACCTGCCGGTAGAGCCTCCCGGAAAATTCTTCCGCAGTACGAGAGCTCACGTGTGCCGCCTCGAATCAACCGGAGCCAGGCGGGATTTATATTTCAAAGGATCATTAATTAAACATATTCCTGGCCCGGTTTCGGTATTGTTTTATTTCGCGCGAAATAAATCAGGTAAACAACTGCGGGAATTTGCACCTTTGTACAGCCGGATTCCAATTGTTGCTGCCTGCTGGCATTCGGAATGCGGTGTGTTGTTGGTGATGCTATAATTTTTTATGATTTTCGTATCGCTGATGGAGAAACACCCTTGCCACTTTTCACTTTACTAATTCAGCGCAAGTTGTGTGTATCCGCTTGGATGGAGATTTTCACGTCGGCAGGTATGTTGGTATGATGAATTGCCTGGGAGGATTTACTGCGGGCAGGTTCGGTCAACAGATTAGAAGAACGCGATGATTTAAGGGATCAATCAGGCGGGTGCTTTGGGAGAACAATTGAATTAGAATTCTAGAATTTATTCAATTTATCAACTATTTCCATTCGGATAATGCTTTAAGAACAATACAATGATCGAAATGCCTATAAGCTCTCGCCAGTTTTTCGAAATCTATTGGTTGCAAGCTAAACATTTTGGTGATACGTTTTAACCAAAAAATTGATACCAGCTGCTTTTCGAAAAAGTTAGCGTTATTAGAAAAACCAAACATTTCATAAGGTAGTTCCTTAAAGTGCGGCATTATTTTATGTTTCGGCTGTTCCAACAAAGCATTAAGAGTTTATTCAGGAAATAATTGTTGCAATTGATCTTTTTTTCGTAAAAATATCACCTACGCCATGAGAATGTCGGGTTTAAATGTTCTGACCTTTGGTATCGTTCTAAAATCGTGACTTTAGAATGCGCTATAAAAAAAAACATTGCATTGCTACCTCCCTTTTCGTAAACTTCAATCTCGATTGTACGTACCAAAGCGTAAATTGAGATTCTTTATTTATTAAGTGTTCAGAGCCTCGCAAAACTTTGGCAGACATGGCAAAGTGTCAAAGGAAAATAAATTCACTAACCTATTTGTGGAGGATAAGAGTTTTTGCTTCTGCCATGCTGGATGATACGAGTTCTCGATTAAAAGAGGTTTGCTTCTATAGATTTTTCTTGCTTTACCAATACCATAACAAAACTACAAAAATGGGCGTTTCAGGAGTCCAGGAACGGTCGAGCTCGATTCATAATAGCATTAACATGGTGCGCTTATCGGAAATTCCTTCTAAAATAATTAGTTTTTCTTATAACTTTTACCCCACACCAGAATCTCTTGACTATAATGTGCAGCTTTAAAAAAAAAAAACTTTTGTCATCGACATTTCGAGCTTGCAAATAACAAATTATGAGATATTTCGAAAAATGGAGAAGCCTTAAAAGAATTTCGGTCACTGTATAATAAATACATAAATACGTCTCATGTAAGAAGTAGAAGCTTAAACATTGAGACACTTGCAAGTAGTTATTCAATAGTTGTTATAAACATAATGAGTAAAGGGCTCAGACAAATATAAAAGAGCCTAAAAGATGCTCGCAAGACAAATATAAAAGAGCCTAAAAGATGCTCGCAAAGTCACTCGCACTCTAAAACTGGCAAACGGAAAATGGCAGGAACCTACCTCTCAGATTAATATCAGCTGCACCGCGTAATCACTGCAGCACTCCATTGCGGTGGTTGCATCATACACTATAATTTTCGCAACAATACATTTTCCACGACAACCCTCTTCAGGCCCTGAAACGCGCGCAAACGGAAGCAGGCATTAGCGAACGGGTGCTCGTGTCCGCGATAAGCCGCTAAACAAGGATCAAAGCAACTCTCGACCGGAAGCGGTCGGTCAACCGCAAGGTACTCAATCGTTGGAAAGTTATGTTAACTCGCGCGCTACAACATATGTCCCGATGCTGTTCGACTAAATCGATAAGCTCTTTAACGTCGCCCCCGTTCGTCCCATTCAGCCGGGAAGCGATTACTCAAAACCAACCCGACATCTCTATTCGGTTGGGCGGGTGCATCGGAAACAGGCTCCAGCCATCCGCTCGGTTGTTTGCGAATGTAAGTACTTGTCGAAACATAAACCAACCACCGATAGTCCGTCCACTACTTGCGGAATATGGTGGCCCGCGTGACATGCCGTCTCGGGCGTCCCGCGTGACCTGTGAACATAAAACATCGTGACACCTCCGTCCCTCACGGTGTTCCTCGACGTTTGTACTCGAGCGATGCATTCCTGACCCCGACGCTGCAAAAACTCCGTAGGAACTGCTGTGCATTCGATCTCGTTCACTGCAGTCAGGCTTCTTTTCGGTAGAAATCAAACCACCAGCAATCAGGGGTTAAACTGCACGGCGAGATACTCGGGAAACCATTTTTTGTGCCTATTGATCCACCAATTGATAGGACAATAAAATGGCCAAGGAAAAAGGTGGGAGCGGTAGACGAATTTGTTAAAAAACAGACACCTTTGATTTGTGTTTGCTACCGAATTTAAATTGAACTAACTGCTCACGCGAAAGCTTACGGTGTGCGCTGAATCAACTGGCTTCACAATTTAGCTGCTCCAAACGAGAGCATAAAATAAAATGCCTATCGGAAAACTTCATCGAACAACATTCGGTGGCCTAGCGGCACTGTTTGCGTGAGAAATCCATTGCGTTCGGTTAGTAATGAACGTAATTTTATAACGGTCATAAATTCATTACCCGTTTGTTTTTTATTTACGGCGCATAAAACAAACAAACGAAACAATAAACATTTTCGAACTTTTGTTCTTCTAAAAGAAAAAATATGCATATAAAAATCAAGCTTTCGGGCGGACTCCTGGCAGCACTACCAGCATCGAAACAAAACAAAAAATGTCTTTAAATCAATCATGTTCGATACGTTTTCGCTTTTTTCTATGATTGCCCCAGGGTAGGGAAAAGATACAGTCCGTTGTTAGAGTTATGGCATTTTACTTTTGTTTTAGTTTCAACAACGAGACACAAACGAAAACGAATCCCACTACGAACTTGATTTTTCGTTTCATTTCGATGACGCACGTTTTCCTTGGCTAATTGAAAGCAGTTCACAAAGGCTGGGAGCACTGAATCAAAATTTAAATAAATAATTGGAATCTCAGTTAATTTGTAAACTATCACTGGATGGAAGAGCAAACAACAAATACAAAACCACCGTTTGAAACATTAAGTTTATAGCTGAAAACACAAATATTAAATTTCGGTAAGCAAAACTTATGCTATGCAGCTTGATTAATTTTTTGAAGCGATATTTAAACTCATTCTTGAAGGGTAAGTTTTCAAGCTCAATCTAAATTTTAAGGTTTCATGCCGATAGCATTTTCGTATTATTTTCCATTGCTGTTATTGATATTGTCCAAAATAATATTTGTCAAATTCACATTTTATTCATTGTACAGACATATTATCTTAGCACATATGACTTTAAGTTGTCGTAACATAGGTTTTTAAAATAGAAAGAGCTGAATTTCAAAACGTATGTAGATGAAAAGGAGAAAAGCTGTTTAAGAGGTCAAGAAGATTGGAAAAGAGAATATTTGAGAAGGCTATGAAACGTCAACAACGAAGGAAAACTTTACAGACCACATAGGAGAAGTCAATTACACTAGCGAGTTATAAATAAAAACTCTATGCATAGCGAGAATTAAGCAATCATGAAAATTGAATTGAATGCGCTTAATCATTGTTGTATGAAACGAACGTCCTTCCTCGTTATCGGCAAATCAACTTCGGCTAACCTCAGTGCCGGTGATGGTTCCATTAGATTAAGATTACTCCGCTGTACCGAATTCGATTCCGACTGCTGCGTGTCATTGACATTGACAGACCACATCTCCTGTGTCGCTAAAAGTTACACGCAAAGAAACGGCCATACGTCTGCCTCCCGCATCCCCCATCCACCTGTCCACCCGAGTGGGTGGACAGATTGTGCGCCCTGGAACGATAACGCTCATGTCATGTCTTCATCGACGTTGCTTCCTCTCGTGGAGCGCTCTAGCTACCCTGCCACACGCATCCTCCATATCCAAATCGACCGATCAGGACGAACCACTGCTGCCTGGTGCCGGGTTTCTGCGGAAGATAATGAAATTAGATGCGCTCGCAGGCCTCTCGTCTGCGTAAATTCGGCTTCGGCAAGCCTGACGCAGCCCAGGCGGCAGTGACGTCGAGTGGTATGGCCGAAAATTAGGTAATTAGTGGGACATCACCGTCGAGTAGAAAGTTGCTTTTGCGTTCCGAAAGTTGTTAACTAGTTTTTTGGCTCCTGTCCTGACCAAAATAGAAGCACCAGGCAAGCCTGCCGGTTTGTACTTCTTTTGGCAGCCAGCAGCAACGCGATTGTGGCGGTAATGTTCACGCCAATCGGCCTGTTCAGGAATGAGAAGGAACAAAAAGATGTATGCGGCAGGCTTTTCGTTGTGGCGGCCTTCCACTAGCCTCGTACGGGACGAGTGGGATGGATCCGCTTATGCAGCAGCCCTGAACTTAATCGAGCCGGCCCAGCCGAAAATGGAAACACTTGCGACTTGCGACACCCGGGACAGAGATCAGGGATTTCGTCAGCTCACCTCGCACATGCTTGGCCGTTTTATTAGCAAGCTGCTCAGCCGAATTTGGTGTTTCTTTTGGTTAATGCCTTGTGAGAATGTACGTGTTTTTCCACGGTTAAAGCGAATTGAACGCACCAGGCCTTTACACTCAGTATTAGTCGGTGTGGTGATTGAATGCCTTGAAAGTACTTTAAACCAACCAACACTTTAAACCAACCAACTTCAATACTTGAGACACGTGACAAAGAACACGAAAATGATCATAAACATCGTGTATTATGAGACGTCTTGAAAATCATTCAATTAGATTATTGAGCGTTGAATTTATTTTTTTAGTGTTGAATGAGTTGTGAACGTTTCAGTTGCATGGACACAGCGAACATTTTATGAAAGATTTGCATTATTATTCTTCACTTTCATTCTTGATTTAATAATATTCTCGACTTATTTTAAAACTTATACACTATGGTGACTACGATCCCTTTAACGTTGAATGTATAGACACAAGTGTCTGAAAGTTGCCAGTAGTGATGGAAGTTGTTTTCTCATAGCAGCAATCGGAACCGAATTCAACCAGGCGAAGGCAAGAAGAGCTCGAAAAGGGAACGCAATATAAAGTAACCTATTGGGAATTACTCAACTCGGGAACGAAAGGATTGTTTTTTATTTCTCTCACCATTCCAAAAGCTTCCACCATCCGTCGTGTAAGGAAATGAACCATGGTGACAGGGAGGGGACAAAAAATCCCAATTTAAAAATGTACCATCCTGCCATGTACCCAGCTGCAATAAAGATCGAAGCGAGCCGAAAGAGTAATGCTCCGGCAACAGGAAATGCGCCGTGGCACACATTTTTATTTCAATTTCATTTTTAACCTTCCCCCCATTGGGCTGACTGGCCGAGGAGCCCCGAATGCCCCAAAGAAATGGCCCAAAAGGCAATGAACCGCGAAATCCGTGTCGCACTGTCAATCAAGCAATGATGGTCCGACTGAAGAAAAGCATGATTATGGCACTTGCATCGACAGGTTGCTTCCACGTCGGTAGGAAACCCGTTTCGTCACGGGTCAGGATGGCCATACGTTTGACCGGTATGGGGTTTTGCCGTTGGCCATTGTCAATTTACCAAATTGGACCGGAATGATGGTGACGTTGGTGTATTTTTGCCAGAGCAGAAAAAAAACACTCTGGCCACATCCAAACGTAGAAAGAGAAAAAGACACCGGGGAACCCGTTACTTCAAGCCGCTCGACGGGTTCTACCAAAATTTGCCATTAAAAGTTAAAAGTTGATCAACATCAGCAAATCATACGATGGCCCAAAACTTTCGTACATATCCTCGCTCGATCACCGCTACCGACTGGTATGGGATGGAAGTGATGGCGTTGCATTGGAGAGATAAGCTCTAGCGCTGGCGTTCGTCTCAACGAAGCTAGAACAAACTAATTAGTCCCGGTAACGTTCGGACAGCTCGCATACCGATTAGCATTCCCCAACACGAGACGAGCTCTTCCTTCATTTTCTTTTCAGGTCAGGCAAGCGTTTAGCTAATGCTTCCACCATTAAGTGAGGTGGAAGTGTTCAATTTTCTGAAGAGTAAAAACAGTTTTTCCGTGCCACACCACGGAAATCGCCCGGTAGAGTCGGTTAAGACCCAATCCGAAAGTAAAATTGCAACCGAAGGACAAATCGGGAATTCCATCATTCATGAGGATTCCTGTCGCAAGCGATGAAAAAGTTTGACAACTACTTTGATATCGGTACTAAAGGAAAACGCCGTTTTTCTATTTAACGAGATGGATCTGTGGATGAAGTTCCGTCATGTCTTCTTAATGCTTCAGGCATTCCATCGAGAAGAGTCATTTCACAAAATCAACGTTTGTACACTCTGAAATGGTCATTAGTTTGTCTAGGTCAGGGAATTCGCCTGGTCCGTTTAGAAGCTAGTCTATCGTCATTGCCAGAGCCGTTGAAAACGACTACTCATGCTAATTCTATCCCGATTTGCTATTTCCATGGCGAACTTTTTTACCCGATTCTAGAATGCATGTTTGAAATGTAGGGGACCTAGGTCGATTGTATCGACCTGGAACTAATCGATAGTATCGTTCAATTATTTTTCCTTGGAGTTGAATCGGAAGTGGGTTCGCATAAGCTTTCATCGTTCAGGTTAATCCAAATGTAGCTCTTTGATGTTCTTCCTTCCAAAATCCTGGAAAAACGACTCGATATTCGAGGAAAGAACCAGTTTTCTGAGTTCGCTCAACGGAGGGAACAAGTATCAATTATGAACGTTGTCGTTTTTTCACATACGAAGAAATAAAAGAGTGGACCATTTCTAATAAAAATTAATTGCCAAAGCTAATTTTTTTTTATTTAAGAGCTTTCCCTCTGTATTTTACCAATACCAGCTGTTTTCACATAATAAAAATCACTTCCAACATTTGTGACCTAAGCAAAATCTGGATAATCGTGACAGGTATTTAGCCGGTTCATGGGGAAAGAATCTTACCTTTCTTTAACTTGAGACTGTTTTTAAAACTAATTTCGATGAAGATCAAGTCGATCCCAGGTGAAGAAATAAATGAAGGATTTGTGAAAACCGACGAACAAACCACAAACGTTAATCCGTTGACAAATGCGAAAGTGTAGCAGCTGATGGGAATATTAGTTTTGCTGCCCCTTTTTTTGATTACCAATTATGTGACAATTAATGCCGTACTGCCACCGACTGGGATTTCCACCGTCACCAATCATGGTGTTTCGTGTTGGTTGACATTGCGTGCTTTGCATGAAATTTGGTGATTCAGCTATAATTTCACGAGGCAAGCATCGTAGCAAGGAGAAGAAAGATTTACCAAGCTTTGCGATGCCTAGAAACGGTGAGAAGAAGAGACCGACACCCATTGCAACGGTGTCAGATAGATGGATGATAACCCATGTTTCATAATCCGGTCGAAGTTATCTTGCGATCTTAAAGTCTGCTGAAACGCGTGCGAAGTGTTCGAGAGAAATATGACCTTATTCTTCTCGCCAGCGCGTTCACGTTCACATTGTGGCGAGACTTTTATAGATTCACTTTTATAGATAGCTTGAAACAAATCTGTCGTTGCCTTTTTGACAAACTGATGCTTGATTGTTGTCAATGAAAACTACCTGAAAACATCGAGTGATTCATACCATCAACACATTTTGCAAGAAAAATGGTGTATTTGCATTACATATTGCAGGGGACATCATAACAAAAAGTTTTTTACTTAAGCTTAGGAATTTGGAAATAAAAATAACATTAACGGTCTTTGAAACGTTTCAAACTAACTTAGCATTAACTGCATTTTTCAATGTTGAATTAACGACGGTAGATATTGTCCAATTGATCCATTTTTATTTTCTAGCCTTGAAAAATGTAATCAGTTAAAAAATTTAAGTTGCATTTATTTGTCAATAAATCAAGAATACTTCTGAAAGACGAAGGAAAATATCATTGAAAAATTAAAAATATTGAATTAACGAAAGGGTGACTGACTCACCGCGGTTCGGTTCGAATCAAGTACCGAACTCCCCTGGTACGAAAGCCCTTGATGGGTAGGTTTTACCAAATAACAGTCGTTGCACCAAAAGGAATGAGAAAATAATATTTGATAACATCTAATATCAAATTTATGGTCACAAACGTTTTGATACAATTAATTACTACAAAGTTTTGTAAAACGTAGAACAAATGTTTACTTTTCTCAAGTATTTTCATTAAAAATTAATGTTTCAATTTATCAAAGTAAATTTTATGCATTTTGGTTAGAGATTTAAATCAGCTTATCGGTTTATAATTACTTACTTTCTTCGTCTATCGTGAAATTTAAATCCTTTAAAATCTCCAAAATTAATCTGAGCATCCTCAGTCAAAATTTACAAATTCATCCTCATTTGGATTACGAACAGCGTTCTAGTGAGTTTCTACCATGCTTGCTGGTCTTTTTCTCCGCAACGTTAGTTAAATTGGTAACACGAGTGGTTCGTGGTTCGAATGGCACAAGGTCGGTCTAGACGATGCAAAGCTCTCGTCTTGGAATGTGCACATTGTATGGGGTAAAAAAACCCGGGTTTCCCGGTTCCGGTCAGCCTAGGCAGTGTCTCGTGACAGTTTGCTCATCCCAGCTTAGGACACCTTGCTTGCATATTTAATTACTTTAAGGCGCTTACGTTTTTAGCTAAATTTAATCTTAGCCAATACGACAGGCACGTAACCGAGAATGCGGTAGACCAGGAAAGAAATTGTCCGTCCATTAAAAACCTACTTTTTATTCTAACAAAACGCACGATGTTTCTCTTTCTCCTTTCGTTGGAAGCATAAATAACGAAGTCTCGTGCGAAGTCTACAACGCAGTGTTGTCGGTAATCACCGATGATGGAGATGGTCTACTTTCATCTAAAAGCAACGTGCGCAGGTTCTGTGATTGTCGCGGCATCGAAAGTGGGGTAATCATGCATTGAACAACCGTTACTCAATTCGAAGTAACACGATTGTCCACGTGCGCTTTCAGCTTTCATGCTGCTTGGGTTCGGTTTTTATCACCAAGCCATTCCGCCACTGCGGACAATCCCGGCACGCCATCCGAGAGAAAAAAGTACAGAGTTTTTGTTCGATTCCTTGAGTCCATCATGTTTCACCGGTTTCTCTGTATCGCCTCGTCCACAGATTGCCGTTATCATTGGCGGGCGCCAGCGATGGCGGCTGGCGTCTTCGTTCGATAAAAGATGCAGCACGTTGCAAATCGTTGCAAATCGTCTTGGACCACGGATAGTCTCCTGCAAAGACGAGTTTAACGAGAATCGATGAACGGTCAAAGATTTAATTATACGGCTGGCATCAATACCCAGGAGAATGCAACTCAAGAATTGTGCCATCGCGACCGGAGCCAGATCAATTAAGAATGATCGGGCACACAATATTTACCCCGTCAGCCTTCGAGTAGCCACGTGGAACGGAAAACGTTATTCGAATCTGATGTGTTTCTGTTTATTACTATTAGGTTCGCCGCGAAATAGATTCTTAACTAAATGAAAATAATTTAACGTGTTAAGCCACATATATGTCTAATTTTATTATAATCATAATGGATCATTGACACTACTCTTTTTTTTGTGCACAATAAAGCAATACAAAAGCTTTTCAGCACATAGATTGCGTCCATCGTACGATTCGGGTCACTTTATGATAGTCTATAATTTATGCTGAGCTATATATAATTATAAAGTCTCCATCCTGCAAATCCCATAGCATTATATAAACTCATCGATACTAACACTATCAATTCCAAGTACATGTGCCCAGTAAGTTCCTACCGTAAAGTTCCGATGGATGTCAATTCATTATATATTTTCAAGGTGCCGTCGGGATTGGTCTCCTTCAAACTTTTAACTAAAACGTCGTGTACCTGGAAGGAAGAAGAAGAAAGTAAATATTTGAATTAATCATAGTTGTTTGCCTTACACCCTCAATGGAACTATAACGTGAGTCAAGACGCACCTTCACACAGATCACAGAGGACAGGTTGAATAGAGTGAGTTTTATGATCGTAGTCAAGATGGATACTTGTGTAAGCTTGCGTCGTGGTTTAAAGGTTGCATTGTATTACAATGTTGTTGTCATGCAAATTAATCCCTAGAGAAATAGATGCTAACTGATTCGCAGCTTAAAAAAGAGCCTGTATGTATTTTACACAAGCAAAATAAATCACTTTCTGTTGGCTATGACATTTTATACACTAGAGATTGAAGTGATTAGTGTAACGTCTTGTGTAGGTTAAATCTGTGGCCATAATTTCAATGTGTTCCTTCAACGATAAAAGCCACACATGCTGGCCATTCTGCGTTTAATTTGTTAAGCACCCTGCATCATCTTCACGACGCTCCGTTATTGCATAATAAAACGGGGGAACGGTACGACGAAATTGCTTTGTAGCCTTGGCTAGAAGTGACACCGTTGGCCTTCAATGAATCATGAAGATGGCTAACAACGTCGATAAGAAACATCCTTCGAAGGAAGATTCAGTAAGTACAAAAGTCATTAAGAACAATTGGTTTAACAAGCTGAATGTCGGGCCAAAAAAGAAACTATAGTATGATATTAAAATACATAAAAGTATCCATTTTCATAACATGTTACTTCAGTTGTACATGCACACTTTGGAATGGTTTACAGAATTTAAAAGCTATGAATAAAAGACGATAAACGTAGAAAAGTCATTGTCGTTGTGTTTCCCAGCTAAATTTAATAAAATTACGATGTCCTCCGAATTCCATTACAAAATGACCTTTCGACGGTCTGCTGAACCAAAAGCTTCTTTAAAAGTGATGCTCAGCCGCGCCCGAAATGCGAACTGTATGGCCCTTTATCGGTTTTATGGTTAAAGTTTTTTCCCTTAAACAATGAAAAACCAACGAACCACAATCCGCCAGAAACACGGTCTCGGTGGGAGGAATAGTTTCCAGCTTTCCCGATTCTCGGAAAACTCTACTCGCCAATCCCCGGTACTTTGATCCTCGGGCAATAATCTCCGAAATGGACGGGAAGGGTTTCCCTTTCAAAGTTTTCAATTTTTATCAACGGAGCGTGCCTTCTTAGCGCATTTGTTCACCGGTGGAAGTGTAGAGCACTTCTAATTTTTCCCATTTTCAGGAACGAACGGATGCCAAACGGGGTCCACCGTGGATTACTTGCGCTCCAAAAACCAACCGAAAAGCTGCCGACCGACCAACCCGGCCAGACCGGACGCCGCCTCCGGAAGTCTCGGCGACTCGACAAGTTAGTAAGCCAAATCTTACACTCCAAATCTCCGCACTCTCGCCGAGATTTACTTTGGAACATCTCACTTTCGGCACAGTTCATTAACCATGGCACACATCTGGAAAAGATTTGCGAACCTTTCGCGGAGTCACAGGACTGTGGGGGCATGGTGGGAGGAAATAAAATGAAGGAGGAATGGGAGGGGGAGTATTAGATGGCGGAAAACTTTTGAAGTGGTTATGCAAACTTTCCCGAGGCACCGCGATCAGCAGCCTCGCAGCAGAGCAGCTTAGCCGCAATGGAATGTTTTAAAGTACTTGGCACGGCTTTTTCAATAGGCCCGCCAGGGAAGGAACGTCCGTCACGGGGCACCGTTCGAACATCTCCCATCTTCGGCTGCTTTCTTCCTTTGCTGTTGCCTATTGTGTGCTTCTAAATTTTGGTACGGGCCAGATTCTGGCACCACTCACCGAATATCTCGTCCTCGAGCTGGTTCGCCCGTGCTTTGGGAAAGTTTTCGGCGGCACAGAATTGCCCAAAACCGGGATGAAAAGAAGTACCTTCTTGTCTCGGCGGCCGGCTTCTGGTGGCCTTTGGAGCGCAAAGAAGCCGTAATTAATCACCGAACAAACGAGCGTCGCTCGGAACTCTTGCCGCTTTTCAATGGAGCAGATGGCTTAAGCTGCGAGCAACGGCGATCCTGTTGTGTGCATCAGCTTTGCTGGGAAAGAGGAGGCACCGAGTTGTCGGCTGACGTAGCAGCACTAGACGCCTGACGGTGAAGTCAGGCTGGCTGGCGAACATTTGGCCAGATCTGGTCCTTGCTGGGCTGGGCGTCTTTAACGGATTGCCGGCTCTACGGAGCTACGGAGCGTGGTCGGCATCGGGGAGCATTAAAATTTCATAACTGCTCCCTCGAGTGGTGGCTTCAACCGGATTGTTTGCGCCCCGGACCATGCTGAAGCGTTCTGGCTTTCCCCCGAGTGGATTTCCATCCGGTCAATAGCTTCCCGTGCACACGTCCAACTTTTCCATTCGGCCAGACCGAAAAAGGAAACGTCGGAGCGTCCATTCTGCTGGCGTCCTCGGTACGAGGACCATGATAGAAAAGTTGTAAAATGTGGGCCACTGTGTGCTTCCTGGCTGGCCCCTGATAATGTGTGTTTTTCTCGCAATGTTCTTTTTTTCCCTGCGCCTTATTTTGCTTCTTCCCTCTCCTGGTCCTCCCCATTCCGGGGTTCTCTGTCACAATCGATCGCAAAATGGTATTCCCTCGTGGCACTGGCTGGTGAAAAGGCCTTATTGCGCAGAAGGAAATTGGTACACTCTCTTCCGTGATACTTCCCCACGGACGACCACCGAAAGGGAACTGTCCCACTTGACCATCCCCGTTTTTAAGCCCAAACAAACCCGTCGCAGCCGCAACCAATGGAGAACCGGTTTTTTTTTTTGTGTAAGCTTCCCAGCGTTTCCAACCCGTACAGCAGAACAGCCTCAAGGAGATGGGATTATCCATAACTTATAAGCCCTAAACAAACAGATCAAAATATGAAAGTGTCCAAATGATGATGCCCCACGTTTAGCCCGTCCGGCTGGCTGTTCCCTTCGGCCGGACAGGGCGAACCATTTTCGACGAACAATAACAAAAGCGCACGCCCCGGGATCTGCGTATCCCGGACGAGCGGATAGTGCACCGGGAGCCGAGGAAGGGATACAAAAATCCGAGAAGAATCTTCGATTCTCTCCCATGAATACTGATTAGAATAATACTGCACCAATAAATTTATTAATCCTTGTTTGCTATTCAAATAATGACTATCAGCATTGTCCTTTTTATTCCCCGCTCCAGAGTGGGATCAGAATTTTTCGTCGACCCAAGGCGAGACCGGAGAGTTCTGTTTTCCTTTTCCATCCATCGGTCCGGGTTGGATAAACTTAGCGACAAGGTGGCGAGCAGTCGCAGTGAAGATGCAAAGTGGAACATCTTTGCTGCAAAAATCACGTGCCGTACAATGTGCCTTCCATGCATCTGTGTTCCCCTCGCCTTCGTGTTGCGCCAATTCACCCTTCAGTTTATTTCCTCTGTATTTGGGTTTGGCTTGATACCCAAGCATATGGAAATTTCACATGCACATGGTTTTCCCGAGCCGCACATCGGGCAAATCCTTTTTGGTCCTAAGAAGATGATCCACTTGGAGCACTGGAGCTCGACCGTCTCTGATTGCAACGAGAAAAGGGGACCTCTCGCCCACAAAAGTGTAATGTCCTATTCGAAGATTGCGGGCAGAGCTTTACAGAGCTTTCTACTTAAGCAGTTATCATAATTAAAGGGGATTTTAGATAATGTCAATGCCACATTGTTTTTAAATTTGAGCTTTGAAACATTAGATTCAAATCAGATGAAACGATGCCTATAAGTAACGATTGTTTGGAGCGATCTTAATTGATCGTATAGATAAAGGTTTTTTTCAATTCAGATCTTTTCAACCATTTTAACCATAACCAGATTTAACAACGCAGTGTTTATCATCTATAACGGTACACACAAACACAATTCATGTATGTATCGGACCCCAACTTTGGTCCGCAAATCCCTGAATTGATTATTTTCCTTCGGCGCGTTCTCTCATCCTGCGCTGACAAAGCAGAAAAGGAAGCTAGCTACTCGTATCGTAACCCAATTTTCACTGCGACACCAACCGGACCGGCAAAGGGCAAGATGCACCCAACACTTTACTCGTTTGCTGTAAGATGCCAAGCAAATAAGATGCCGATGATGATGAAGAGTTATAAAATGCCGCATACTCAATGAATCAGGGGAGGGGGGGGGGGGGGGGGGGGGGTTGCATCGTTTTGCTGGAAGGAAATTGCCCCGACAAGAAGTTCACTATGGAGCAGGACCAAAACCAACCATGATCTAGGAGAAGAAGGACCTCAACCAAACTTAAGTGATTCTCCGTACACAGCACTGCAACGAGTGCAGTTTACTGAACATTACAGCACCATTTTTCTTTTCCTGTAACGAGAGTGTTGAAGATTTAGACCAATCTGTAAACTATGATACCTTTAAATGTCCTCATGCATTCCAATAACGTATGATAGCAATAACTGTGGAAAGATTACGTACATTAAATTGTCTATTTTGTCCGTTCTGTCCCTTTGCTCTGCAACAGATCGTACTAAATCAAATGTTATGGCCAGTAACATTTCTTGTTCATTACATTTATTATTCATTTAAAATTTAATTCTCCTTAGATAAGTGAGCAAACGTATTTGTGCCGTTTGCCTGAAAAGGCCCATAACGGACAAATTATTTCGTAGGGAAAACAAAATTGTTTCAAATGATCAAAGGGCTATCATTCAGTCGAAGTACTTTAGAGGGTACATGTGATAATTGCATCGAAAAAGGGCAATGAACGACGAGCGGGCAGTAAATCAATTAGTTAACGTTAAATTACAATTTGGAAGCATGATACCCTGTTACCATCAACGTACCACGATAGTGGATGTGGAAAACTGTAGCGGAGATACAGTGAATTGCCTTTTGGGATAAGATTAAAGTAATGCCACCAACGACGGGAGGCGATGATTATGATGGTGAGTTGAAATGACTCGAGGTGCGATAAAATGGCTACATTAAGCCCGAAATGTGCCTACCGCCACATAAGAACTCGAGGAGAAACAATAAAACAGCGGGGGAAGGTCCGCAGGGGAGGGCAAAAGATAGCGGAAGGAAGGACGGCATTCTGACGTTCCAGGGAAACGTGTTCCGTGCAACACTGAATTATCACCGATGATGTCCTGTTTCTTTGTCCGAACGTCGCCGGCGACGTCAGCGGCGATGACACGAGCTCCCACAAGACGCCTGCAATTAGCTGCAAGTGCGAAGCGCAACGCCTTCCGGGGGCGAAAAGGAAGTGACACGCGAGAAAATTTGAGATCTTCCACGGCGACTGGTCATCAATTTAAATTAGTGTCAATTAGCTGCGAGCGTGCCTCGCGCTGCTGCAAGCTGTTGCATGTCGACATACCAGGATGTGGAGGACGGCGAAGTGCCCGGGGAGGCCGTGTAAGGCGCTTGGCTGATGTAACGGCGCGAACGACCGTTTGCACACCATCTCGTTTGCAGAGGACAGCGAGCCTTCAAATCAAACACCGAAAGGCGAGTCAAACAAAAGTTGCATACAAACGCAGCGGGGCGATATTATCCGTGCGTGCATTGGGATGCATTTTGAAAGAACCGAGAGATGTACTGTTTTTGGGATGGTTATATGTTATAGGGGTTTTAAGTTCCCATTGCAGCCCAATAACTTCAAAGACATTGTGAGGGTATTGCTCGTTAATAATTGTGCTGCACTTCCAACTGAATTTATCAATAACCGTTAGACTCTCAGCGTGATTTACTTTGAAAAGCGCGAATGCACAACATCATGCCTTAGACCTCGACACAAAATATCGATTTATTAACATCGGAAGAACGGTACAATACAGTCTATTGGAAGAAAGAATTAATTACAGCAATGAAAACAAGTATTAACGCGTGCTTGATTTTAATGTGAGTACGGACAATATCAAATTGGGTTTAAGATATTTGCCGAAATCTTTAGACTTATTTATAAGTAGAGAAGTTGTAGAAATGCCTTTGAAAGATTTAAGCAATATTCTTCTAAACGCCGTGTCAGACTTTACAGGTAGACAAGGAAAACAACAATTATATTATTACTAAAGGCCCCATGACGTGGAGTATGATGGTTAAATCGTGCAATAAACTATTAGAATTCTCACTGTATTATTTTTTTTAATTGCAATCAATCAAATTTTTAACAATCTAATCATTGTTCAAAAAAAAAAAGTTTCAAATTTAAATTAGCGTAATGCTTCTTCTTTCTTCTGTGCATTTATTTTCACCCTTCAATTTGACTTTCCTTCTCCACCAATTATAGTTTTTAACAACTGCGCGCCTCATATGTGAATTTATAATAATTCTGTAGACAAGCAATTGTGGTAACCAAATTCGTTAGTGTATTTACGCGTCTTTACGCGTCGTCTATTTACGCGTCGTTGACTTTTTAGCATGACGCATATTTGCAGATCATGAGTTGAATTCGGTATCCTAATTGCGGAAGCAAATTAAACAATTCAAAAGAGGAGTAAGGCTAATAAATTGCCGATTGGATCTCTTTCGTTTTGGTTTGAGTTTATAAAGGCAATAAAAATAAAGTTGGATTAATAATTAATCCCGGACGGATGGGTTCCGTTTTGTCGTCCCTCATCGCAGAGGGCAAAATTAACTTGACACTTCTGTTTCAAGTGCTTTGTACCTCAACCGATTAGGGCTAGCGCAAAAAGCAGACGCGTTCCCGAATGACCTTGCCGGTTGAAGCGTTTATGTGTCTTGTAAGGATCTTTATCGTAGTCACTGCAGTCATTTTCGAAAGCAAACACTTAAACAACTCATTACTCGGTGCGAGGGAACGCTAATTGTAGCATGCTGTCGGGAGTGAAAACTTTCAACCGAACGAACTGGTCTGGCTGCCGAAAGATGTTTCGACGATGGATTGTGCCGATAAACGAGTGTCATCCGAGCGACAGCAGATAAGAAACGTGACATTTGACAGGCGCGATGAGAAGGGAAGATGAATCCCAAAAGTGGCGCACAAGAAACGGAGCGAGACAACCCACAATGAAAAAAAAGCATCCATTGTCTTTGAGGTTGCCATTTTACAGGGCGGTCGAAAAGGGGGCGGAAGAGATGGCCAGTGCCAGCTCAACTCGAAAGCGGTGCCCAATTAAACAAGATTATACTTAATTGGCTAAAATTGAATATTATTAGCAGTATCACCGCGATGATATCAACTTTGTGCATTCTGGCGTTGTTGAAGAGATTATGGAGTGCCCGTCCGTCCCAGCTTTGGCTGACTTTCGCGCGCTTGAGGTCGCAGTTTGACCGTGGAATTGCTGCGGTTCGTGACGAAGGGGGCCGGCAGCGAAGGGAGAAGTGCCGTTGAAGACGGTAGAGTCTGGCCACCAAAACCACCGCTGGGAAGCCAACCTTAGCCGATTAATTATAATGGCCAGTGCGAAAGATGAACCCAAACCCACGCCGAACGATCCTTGCAAAAGGATTAGGATTAAAGCGCCGCTCGGGTGTCGAAACAGTTCGGATGCGCCAGTCGAGCGCTGCGCTGTAGGCTACGGACTTGGAGTGCTAGCGCTGGCCAATCCTTGATGTGAGCCTGTTGGGTTCAAGTTGCAACCCGTCCGCAGTTCGACGCCGAACGCCGAACGGTTACAAATTATCGTCACTGACCTTTGACGTGGAAAGCCATTCGCAGGCACACAATCGCCCCATCCTGGAAGGACCTTGGAAGGACCTGCGGTTGAGCAACGTGTCTTCACAGATTAAATTATCCCATCGATATCGGTCCCGGTGGCAATCGATCTCGCTCCGGTCGCCCGGTTCCAGCCCGGGACGATCCCTGCACTTGCTGCACTTTGACATCCATTAAGCGTAATAAATCATTGCAGTGTACCACGGAAAAGCACCCCAGGAAAACGTTCATTGCGCCGTAAGGTTGTCCACCGTCCGTGGTTTTGTTCGGGCGGACACGATAATGGCGGCGGACAGTAGCAGCACTTTTTGTCTTGCTTTTGTCCAAGCGAGGGCGGAATACAGCTGTCAGTTGCAGTTTTCAGTTCATCACGTTCCGGAATGGCAGGGACCGCATGCCCTGTGTGCGATAGAGCAACCCTCTAGACTTGAAATAGTGGGGGGCATTTGCGGTCTTGGACGAATAATCTTCTGGAGTCCAAGAACATGAAACCTGCCAAGAGTGACTTATGTTAAAAGAGTCCTCGATACGTTTCCTTCAAATGAATCATTCCGTTTTCAAAACAAAAGTGAAAGCTCCCGCAACAGCTGTCCATGACACATGGGAGATAAAGAATACTGACTCGTTTCAAATAAGGTTATAAACGCATAAGAATGCATGAAAAAGCTTTTCCCGACTACCTTGAACGAATGAAAATTTTATCAACCCTACCTCCTTTCGAAGCATCTTCTCCTTCTTCTTCCTGGTGCAATGACCAATTTGGCCATGGCCACCCATTTAGGGCTTATGAGACTCCTTGAGGAGTCTCTTTAACGTGCGTGCACAGTGAATCCTTCGTACCAAGTGAACTCTGGATTCGAACCCATTCCACCGTGGGTCGTGTGTTGGAGCCGGCCTACGCGCTCGGCTTCCCTAGCCCCTCAAACACTTCGTTTTTTAAATCGAATTGATCAAAATAAGAGAATATACACATTCAATTGGAGCAATGTTTTATGTCTGAGCTTTCAAACGTTGGTGAACTTACATTTATTTCCAAAAATTATTGATAAAAATAAAATAATCAATTAAAATTATGTCCACTTCATGTCTTAAAAATAAAGAGACTGCAAAAGTGTTTTTTACTGATGAGAACATTGACACGTAGAGGTGAAGGTATGATCCTAATGAGGTTTCATTATCCGAACTAATGAAATTGCAATTTACTCACACATCCGGTTTAGTGTTTCGCGTCAAAATGTTACCGAGCCACCCAGTTCTGCTGGTGTAATTAATTGTTTCGCTGATAGTATAATATGTTTTAAATGAATGATTTACCCACTACCACTCGACATCCGTGAGGTGTGCGTTCACCATGCTTCAGCCCCTCCTTATTCCTTCCACCCTTTCATCAAGATCAGTTCCAACAATTGTCTCTTTCTACGCAAAGATTAACACTAAAGCGTACAGAGCGTGTGAGTGTGGTGAGAGTTTTGTGAGCGAGGTATGGTATGCGTTATGATGTGTCTTTTATGTGGTACCGTTGGCAGGGCTCGTTTAATTTAATTTAATTAATTACGCTGTTATTGCTCTCGTCATTTGTTTTATAAATTATTCACCGTTATTACACCATCTACATTGTCGCCGGTGAACTACGGTTTCGCGTAAAACTCGTCTACAACAACATTTTCGAAACGATTCACTCCATCGGGAACAATTGATTCAAGCAAACCCGGAGGCATGCTGTTTAAAGGATCGTTCCCGACTATGGTGAACCCTTCGTTGCAGGGATCCTTTATAAATAGCACATTTAGAAGAGTGTCATTAAAAGGACATTTAAATCGCAACGAAATCGGAACCCCTGGTGACGTATTTACTGCTGCAGCACTTCACTGCCCGGGAAAACTGATGGCGAGCGAAAATGTTTGCACTCATCATCGCCCAAATTGGCTCGATCGATTTAAAGTACCCATGCAAAGTACCACCCGGCATGAATCCGCCCTTGTCCCTTGGACCGTGCACGGGGACGCTCGGACGTGGAAAATCGCGCGGCGTTCGTGAGGCACTCCGCGTGGGATTACAACTCCTCCGTTCCTGCTCGAGTGCCGCCTGATGGAAAGCATAAATTGTCCCACCGCGCAGGGGGCACTATATTTTCATCCTTTTAAAAGCTCATCCTGTTCCGGCTACGTTGACAGCTGCAAGAGAGCGTGCGTGAGTGCGTGCGTGGTTCTGATGAAAATGGAAAAACTCAATCCGGGGTTTTCCGAAGCCACCCCGCAGAGAACGTCACACCAAAGGCCACCAGCCCGGGCAGAGCGTGGTCGTTAGCGCAAATAGCATTACGAACCAATGATTGCTTCATAATCCGATCAGCGCCAGGCGAAGCGAGAAGCATCCTGTACTTGAGATCACCGCCATCGGAAGCGGATGGTCAGTCTTGTGGAAAGTCCTAGCGAGCGAGCGCGTTCCCCAGATGCTGCGCAGGGGACGGAATTAAATAATTTTCAGTTTCTAGCATCAGGAACGCTCGGATGGTTTCTATTTATAGTAAACGATGCTTTACAGCGAGAGGAGAAAATCGCTAGGCTTTGGCTTCTGCCATCATTGTCACATGTCTAGGCAAAGCGAGTCCGAGCACCAAACATCAAAGGTCCTTTAATGAGCATCCAATCGGAAAGATGTTTGCAATTGAACGACGAACAAGAGGCAGGGACTTCGTTTGTAACGCCTGTACGGGGGAGTTATGTGAACAATAGATGTTTAACGTCACAGGTTGAATTTGAAATTGCACTTGTTACCAAAACAAAATGCATTGTGTATGCATTGACCTAGAACTGGAAAGCTTTACGTAATATGACATCAACTGTTGATAAGTTAAATTATGTATCATTCATTTTGATATAATAAACAAGTTCACAATAATGAAATGTCAAATTAGTTATGGCATGTGTTTGATTATACTTTAAGATTGTGTTGTTTATATTATAATAGATTTTTATTTAATATCATAACTTTGTTTATTTACTTGTAGCATTCATTCTTAATTATTTTACGGCCTGTATTTGAATTTAAGTTTGCTTAAAACATTACAAATTCTTCGCCATCGCCGCTGCTGCGAACATTCAAGAACTTGCTTCAAAAGCACCAATGAAGAGCGTTATTCCGCTTCCCGCAAAAATTCCTACCCCACAGCGAAACTCCTGCACGATTCCCAACAATAGCATTGCATTAGTTCGAGCGCAGCATTTGAAATATCATTGGGTAATTATGTTCACCGGAATTCGAGAACTGTTGGGCATTGTTTTCGTTTTCCATTTCCTGTTTCCCGTGTGCCGCACACTAGGGGGAACCTTAAATTATTGTGCGCAACCCTTTCGATTAGCAGAAATCGTCCGAACGGATAGCGTTCACCGGACGGGGACAAGTCCGAATAATGCCAAAAGAATGTGTGAGGCTTTTTTTCTTACAGTCTGCAGACTAAACACACTAGAATTGCCCGAGTTTTTCTCCACCACGACGGAATTAATGACGCTGGGCGTTCAAAAAGTATCAGGACCAGAGGGTTGGGGAGGATTTTCGTGCTCCAGTGCCTTCAAGATTCCAACCTCCCCGTCCAGCAAGGGTGACCGCTCGTTGATGCTTTAGCACTTCACGCGTCCACCCATTCTTTCGACGCCGTCAGCTCGACACCTTCTCGGCCAGAACGAAACCGGCGGAGATCTATCGTCGGTCTCTGCTCGGAACGATTACTCGCTAGAACGATAATGATCACCAACAAGTAGCTCACACTGGGCAGCCACCGCACGCGTCGTTGCACACTGTAACTGTCCGGTCAAATCATGGGACGCATGTGTGCTACTGTTTTTGCTTTGGTTCTCCGACATCTCTTCGTTTTTTTTCTGCTTTAAAAGCTGTCCCTCAAGACATTACTGTTTGTTTTCCTTCTCTGACAGCGGTCAAGAGCACACACGGTCAACTAACGTGACGACCACCCAGAACTGGAATTCAATCAACATTTTACGACAGCTAGTTTAAAACTCTTAGGTGAGGTTTGCTTTGCCTTCCTTCACTTCCGTTGGAGAATTAAACTGATAGAAACAGTATGTTGTGAACTCAAATCCAATGGGAAGACAATTAAATTAGGGTTAGGATTTTCCAACACATTTTTAGCCACAAGAAATGTTTTGAAGTAATTGTAACTTGTTCGTTAACTTGAATATTAAATTAATAAACTTTATCTAGAACTTAAAAAAAAAACTTTCTTTCTTTTGGCATCTAAAAAACATAGATGGAACTTGAACAACCCTTGCCTTCGCCCACGGCAGGCATAGCAAAAAGAGCGCTTAAGCTGTCAAAACACTGCATTAGAACAATAAATTTCTTCTGTCTTGTGCCACATTTTCGTCGATCTGGCGTCTTTAATCCAAAATAGGAGTGCATTCGTTTTCCACCAACGTTCTCGCTCCGCAGGAACTGCACTCTAATGAAGTCATTGTTAATTGTTATTCATCACCAGCCTCATCAGTGCCGTGGATTTTCCTCTGCCCACGATGCAGCCTAGGCCGTGCCGTTGCCACGGACAAAATAAGTGGAAGTAGTTTGATGCAGCAGCTGTTTGACCCGCAGTTCACAAACACACCGTCACCCGCATCAACGAAAGGCAATGAATTAAGTGAATAAAACATCCCTCCCCTTGCGGACGATGCACGCTAAGACGAACCGTGACAGACACAACGATCAATATTTAACGCATCCGATGGCAAAGTTCAGTGCGGGTGAGGCCGAGTTGTTTCTTTCAAACAAAAATGATACCATTTTCTATCTCGTCACCAGGACGATGCATTTAAATGGTCACAACCACATGGCACCGGAGAAATATTGTTAATCCAAGAAAATCAACTCAGAAGCGCGTTATCTAGAAAATCTTCAGGAAGGTGCTTTGGCGTTCAAAAACGATTGAGATCAACATAATCTAGGACCGTTTCATCCATCTTCTTATAGATGAAGTGAAATCCTAGTTCTCATTTAAATTTTATGTACAGAATTTATCTGTAGTTTTACGGTTTTTATCTGGAAAAAGTGAAACGAAAATAAAATATAAATGTAATCCTTGGTATCATCGAATCAATGTAAGTAAGTAGAAATTTAAAGTTAACAACGAGAGGGAGGAATATGGTTGTAACAAAGTTTAAATGGTTACAAATTATCTACAAACACATTTTAAAAAATTACTTGAAACCTTGAAGCAACTTTGCAATGTTTCTTAACTACATATTGTCGAAAAACAAATGTTTGAACAAGATTTGCAACGACAAATACCCCAACAAAGCTTCTAACTCCCATGACACTTGCAAGACCAATCGTATTATAAGGTGACCTTAAACAAACTGTTCAGCTTAGTCAAAAACTTTAATTGAAATACCTTTATTAGGACGTAGTTTCCAACATCGTGTTGTCTCTGAAGTACAGCACTTTCACTTTTCGTTTCACACCTGACGTTGACTGATTGCTTCGGACGCCAAGTGTTGGGAGAATTTCCCTTCCCAAGGGACAACGCGTGTCTCGTGGCACTGATCCAATCGTTTCCCTTCCTACTCACCATCGGTGCTTCAGCGAGGGGTTTTACAGGTAATGCGGTCTCAAACTCTCGGCCGGGTTGGCCCGTCGGGTGTAAGGGTTTTCCGGAGAAAAAGGTGTGAAAGCAATTTAACCAAATTGAAAAACGATATCATTGTTGCCGGTGTGCATATTCTTCGCTTTATTATCAATCAGGTGTGATACAGCCCGCTGTCATCAGAGGGTATACGTGTGAGAGAGAGCGTGTGTGTTAGTGCGCCTCGGGACATATGACCGGTGCCTACGCCGTCGTCGAAGGGTAGTCCTAAGGTGTCCTTTCCGTAGCATATTTTATGTGTTTCTTTCCTATCGCTTTCCGGGGCGCCGAAACCGTGGGGTTATGGAAATTTATTGATCACATCGACAAATATTAGCATTGGATGGAAATATTATTACCGATCTATCACTATGATGGATTCCCGGAGGAAATAATTTCGATTTTGATGAATTGGTTCAAAATTCCTTCCACACGAATGCAGCAGCAAACCAGCTCCTGAGAAGGGGATCCCACCGTCGGGTGGATTATAGAGATTTGGTCCGGAAGCGCAGTCCGACATGTCGGAACGTTCACACGCGTACGTGACTGATGAAGATGCAGACGGCTATAATAAGCAGCGATATCTGTTCGGTATGCATATGATTGGCGAGTCTATAATCGGATGGAGCATCCCGACAGGACATCAATCGATGATTTCTATCGGGTAATATCCTCTTGGTTGTGTTCAGTCTGAGTTTTTATTTCTTTTATTTATTTTTTAGTTTTTTTTTATTTTTTATTAGTATTTTTACTTTAAAAAAATCAGCGGCAAAACTATATTCTTAAACAGTTAACCAGAAAAGGATTACTACTGGATATGGCAAATATTTGTGAGGGTTAAATGTGTCAGGGGTGTGTGTATGTGTTTATACCCATCGTTGGCTTTGTCTGAACCCAACACTGGTGTACACGAAGGGCACAAAAATATGCAAATTGCTCAGCACGACTACCCTCTAGCTGAATATTTTATTCCCTCACGGCGAGATGTCACTGTCGACACCATGCCAAACTATTTAAACTATTTGCACAGGTAAATATTTTCTTCCCTCCCACACATGCATACTCAATAGCTATGCTCTGTAGGAATTTTGATGCAAACCATAAACGATGGTGTATAACTGATAATAAAGCAGGTACATCAAGCCGTGTTGTTGTTGCAAAACATAACCATTTAAGAATCATTTTCACGACTATTGCAAATCGAATGAGAGCACTTTTCATGTAAAATCGTAGAATGATCCCGTTGCTCTAAAATCCTACCATTTCCTCAGGATTTAATTTAATTATTTTTACTTTTCATAACTTTGCTAAGAAACTTTGTTCATACCAAAGAAAAACATGCCTTCATTCGAATTAGATTTTAAGTACCTTCCATTGCCTAAAAAAACAACTTCATAACACTTGTCTTAAACATTTCTGAGGCTGACAAGAACCGGACAAGAAGAAGTGTCAGTTGTTATATATTAGCAAACTTAATTAATAACAGTTCTATCTTGTTTTTATCTCACAGCATAACTCCTAATACTATAACAACTTAAAGCGATGAAAAACAAAAACTCTCCTAGTGCACCTCCGCTGTCAGCAACGCGCCTCGCAATTAGAGAACCCACAGAAACCACTGAAATACGAGCAGTGTAGGCGAGCTTCTCGTTGCGCTCCTTGTGCATGTGTGAATTTCTATGCCTTTTCTAACTATTCTCAGTAACAATTCGCCAAAAGAACATTGCATTCTCCACAGATCGCACTCTTGAAAAGCGGCATTCCCAGAGAGTGTTGCTTCCTGGACGCCTTTTTCATGGAAAACTATACACCATTTGTGGTTTTGCACCCGATTCCTTGCTTTGTGTTTGGTCTCGTTGTGTGTGTGTGTTTTTTTTTTCATTGTTCTTCTACTCTGTTATTGTTCGACTGGCTTCCCTCTTGTATACTGCATTATTTTATTTTATTTTTCTACCGCTTTTTCTCCATTGCAAAATTTAAAAGCTAGTGTTCGCCGAGGAGCCGCTACAGTTTCCGTGTTCCTTTCTCATTTTCCATGCATTTCACTCGATGCTGTGGTTCCCGCCATCCTTTCCCACTACTGATGGCGATCATATTCCGCGTCTTTTGACAGCCAGCCCGGCATGCTGGGAGTTGGTTTTTCCTTCCTGTTTTTTTTCTTTCTTTTTTCGTTGCTTTACCATCGTTTCCATCTTTCACCCGTAGTGGTCTGCTTGCTTTCGGCCCGATTCGCGCGCGTTCCCTGTCTTTACGATGTATGCATACATTGCCCGAACCGAAACAACACATGTGGTCACGTTATGGCGCGCCGGGCTATTGGTTGGAAAGAATGCCCCAGAAGAACGCTTGGTGGAAGCGTGGCCAGAGAATGAAGACGTCTGGAGCATAACACTTTCCGTTCGGCACTCGGAAGAAAACTAACGTTTCTACACATCGTGGCGTGCACCGCATCGTGAAATGTGGTTTCATCGGTAGCCTCAGTTTATGCGAACATGACTATTCCGGCTACCGACGCTGGATTGAAAGGATAGTTGGGACGGGAATTAGCTGGCCATGGAAAGAACTGTTCAATATGCTATATATAACGTCCGTTTAGGATCGCTTTTGTGTGCTTACGTTTTTTTAAACAAACCAAATAACACAAATGGTGAAACACATGGTGAAAACAGACACTAAAAGTATTCTGAAGCACAGTCTAAAGGTACTTTTGTAGCTATTTTGTTCCTTAAAACTGTCAATCTGTTCGACCATATTTGTCGTACAATAATGAACCCTGATCTGAGAGATTATGTTTCACTAAAGGAATCTAAAAGCATCAGCTTTCCTTTTTATTAAAAAAGTGCTCAAATTCATTTCTACCTCACAAAATCAAAATCGATCTCACTTGAATACGAGATCGATCCCACTCGCCCAGGACTTGCAAAAGTTCCTGCCAAATGGTTTGGTACTTTAATTTGCACTCACGCTCCCGGAGTGAATGCAATAATTTTCTATGCCTTACGCCATTGCCTCCAGCAAGGATATGGGATTGAAATTGGTCTCCATCTAGTCCACCGGCTCGACTGTTGAAAGGCACAAACGGGGAAACGAGTGAAAGCAATAAAGCAGCTACAAATTTGTCCTTCGAGACAGTTTGCCCACGCGAGTTTCTCCACTAGCGATGTGTGCAGGACGCCAGGAGGCCAGGCGGACGGCCTATGAAGTAATTTTCAGGCCAAGCGGTTTTCCAAGTAGAAACGATAATAATGCTCCCGGACCATCCCGGTAACACGTGCGCCAGTGAGGCGTAGAATTAAGAAAGATGATACATACCACAGCGGCAAGGGACAAGTAACAAAACGAAAAAAATACTCCTCGTAACAACCTCCCAGCATCAGGCGTATGGTGCGACAAAACGAAAAATAAAAATGAATATCACTTTCTTTTTTCTCTACCAGCCCACACTAGCGGCACTTCACGCGGGCAACACATGGACCGCGGCGTGGCTCGCTGTTGGGCTTGTAATTGAGATGCGCAATTGTGAGGTGCCGGCGGGATGGAGGCGATGCTCATGTTGGCGGACCCAAGGCTTGGCGCGATGGCGCATGTGAGAAGAAGCGTCGGTTTATTATTTTATTTTCGTACATAAAATGCCCCCAACTGGGCCCACATGCACATCGACCGTGGCTATTTTGTGTGTTTGTGTGTGTATTTCTCCCGAACTGAACTATTCTGCCGATGCTGCCGATGCGGTGGAGGTCTTTTGCATTTTAACCTGCCTCAAATGTGTCCATGTTGGGCTGGAGGTGCTATAACAGCTTGCCCGGAATGTCGCCCTGCCGCTTTTGGCGATTTTTTGTACACGATACACGAGCCGTTACTTAGAGTTTGGGAATAATGCTTGCCCAAGGGCTTAAATTTTTTTTTTTTCAAAATGTTAATCATTGCATAAACAGAAAAGCTGAAATTTTATTCGGAATATTAAAATAATAAAAAAAACTTCTATAGCATGAATTTATTCACTTGATGCAAAAAATTATTATTGCAAATCAAGTGCATATAACATGACCTTTACTGTGGTCAGTTTTCTCAACCTAACACTCCTCTGTTAATAATCGTTCGTTTATATAATATGGTGCAACACTATTCCTTCGTTGTCCGGCAGACGACCGAACACTTCGTTCATAATAAAAATGTCCCCCACACATGCAGCAGAGCTCAATTGCTCTCTAGGGAGCGTTTATTAACATCAAAACGCAGTGCCAGTGCAAAATAAAGTTTAAAAAAGGAAACATCCATGTTCCCGGCAAGCGGCAAACAGCCTCACTGCATTCAAACAAGCTAGAAGAAGGTTTTTTTTAACTTTCGATTCTCTCTCCTGCTTCGCTTTGCTCTTTTTTATCCTGTACTCTTTTTTTTTAATAAACAGTTGAGCGAACATGCTGCCGAGTTTTAATGTTTCAGCAACCGAAAACGCCAGCTGGTGGCCAGAATACGTTGAGGGCCGCTCTAAAATTAAACTACTTCTTAATATGAGTTTTGCCCGCCCCTTCGTCCCTAGCCAACAAACAGTTGCGTCTCGCCAGGGGCCTGTTGAGTGCATCTCGCCGGTACTGGGAAAGTCAATCGAGCCCACATTTGACAAGGATTCGGGTTCGAATGCAGCTCGGACCACCTTCTGCTCTCTCACTATTTTTTTTTCTCTTTTTGCCTCGCTCATGTTTGACGTTGCCTTCTTTTTTTTTTTTTTGTTCTCTAGCACAACCTTCGATCCGTACCGATGTTTGCACCGGTGACCATAGCGCACGCATTCGTTTGCACGCCGGTGCGGTTTGTTCTCAAAACTGTTGACAAATGTTAAATAAATAAAACTGACATAAGTCTAGTTCGGGCGTCTGGTGCATGTGCGCCACCGGCTGTGGTTGACATAAATTCACCGGGGCGTTTGCCGCGCGACCTCTCGCGGGTCCGGGGCAAATTTATGTTATTTATATGATGCAGCTTGTCCGCTCGGACATGGCCGGGTGCTTCGGGCCGCATGCCGCAGTTCATTGCGGGTACATCGCTTCGCACCAATAAGCGGCACCGACTTCATGTATCCTTTATTATGGCAAAATCTGCCGTCAATTCGAATCTATCATTGCACTTTACATTCTCCCATAGAACGGGGCATGTGGAGCGAATTGAGGATTACGGCTCTTACAAAAATATTATTAGTAGCATAGTATGATTTGGAAACGTCGATTTGAGAAATATGACTTCAATTTTGCAATTTGTAAGAGTATCAATTTTCTTTCAAAACTGATGCCACTTTCGTCATAAATCGCTTAGAAAGTTTTTTTTTTCAATCATATCATCATAACAAATTGTAAAGCAAAAAAGTATGTAATGTTTTCAATAAATCACAAGAAAACGTTATGACCGAAAAATAAAAATGTTCGACGATAGAAATGTCTCATCTGGAAATATTCTAGGCGATAACCTAATTTGCGAAAATACGGCGAATGCCGTCAAAATAAATTTAAATAAATAAAAAACCTAATTTGCGAATACGTGATTTGACGTTTGGTATATCAATTTTTCCGCTCCTTTTTGTAAATATGTGGAGAGCTCAGAAAACAAACACAAAAATTATTTTGCCCAAAAATGTGGTGTTTTGGTTACATTAGTTGTGTTGCCTTCAAGAAATAATTGTCTTAATAACTTACATAATTATTGAACTCAAAATCATGTATGGTTTTGCGTGAAATAAACAAAAACTTAAAATGTCTCGAATTAAAGTTTTGTGCTGTGCAAATTCATAAAATATAATCCTGTTCCGGCACATGTCAAACCGGGCCCTAAACTGTCAGAACAATTGTCAAAATTTTGCTACCGGCCAGTATGATTCTACCTTGAGAAACACCATTTGATATTTTTTCCGAAACAATTCCCCAAAATATTGATACAGAAGACGAAACCTTAATCATCGACTTTCCATTAATAGTTCTGCGTGAATGTAATTTTTCATTTGGCAAACATTGGCTTCTGATTTGGCGACATCGTTGATGATGACAGGTAATGGGTTTCGGAGCGGTATTACAGAAGCAGTCCCGCAGTCGTTCGTGCATAAATCTTCAAAACGTTGTCCTTCGCAGCGATGACACACGGTACACGGTATTCCCCTTCCGAGCCGAGTGCACTCTATAAATTGATCATCCTGACGCGGCATGAGTAATGCGAGCTAGCGGCAAAATTAATGGCCCCTACTGAGTGAGCCAAGTCAATAGTGCGAAATCTTAAAAATAAACGATATTCCTGGCAAAAATAAAACCGTGTGATGCGGAATAGCACTTGTTAGTGATGGGATGTGATGGGGTTCTTATTCACTTTTTTCTTCTTCATTTTGAAACATCGAGACCAGTTCCCGGAGTAGCTGACGAGTTAACCCAGAGTTCTGTTACACAACTGACAGCACAAATCGGACGGTTGAGAACCGCCCTTCGAATCCACCAGAAGGCAGAGGGTGCGATTGGTCGGGATACGAACTAAAAAAAAACAAAACCCTCGCTCAGGTGCATCCGAGCGCACATAAATCAGAGGTAAACAGACCAATTCTGACCGATTGATTTAACCGTGCAGTGCGCGAGAAAGCGGGCAAAGGTTATATCTATCTCCTCTTCCCTATATGGAGCGAAAACCCCTCACAATAAAAGAGAAGCTAAAACTGCAAACTGACACGGGCGGTAAAAAGACCGGTTTGGGAAAAATCGAAACCGAACCACCCAATGCGCCCCCACGCCGTCGAAGCTGGTGACAAATTTTAATTTTTCCAGAAGATTTATTTGCTCCATTTTATTTGCATTCTGCTTTCCCCTGCAGCCATGCTGCTGCCCGCACTGCACCTTACTACAATGGCTGTCGCGTTATTAAACACCGCTGCAGACAGAATGTTCCTGCGGAGGATCCAATTGCATAGTGACCTTGTTTCGGCCGGGAGCGCAACGGAATCGAAAAAGGGGTTGTGGGCTGTGGGTTGCGGGTGAAAGTTGGGCAGGAATTGTTGATGCCGTTTTTGTTGTTGTTGTTGCTTTGTTTCCGATCTTGTTTTTTAACCAGACCGTGTTTTCTGGAGTATTTTTCCACGTACGAATCCATTTTTTGCCCCTCTCATTTTCCGATGCAACCTGGAGCTCTGCAAATGCGACTCCCGATGAGACACGGGTCCGACGCGCGACCCGGTGGCCTGCTGCATGTTCCTGTCAGTGGCGGATGTTGCACAATTATTTGATACACTGATAGCAAGAATGAACAGGCCTTGGACTGGCCGGGGTCCGTGTGGAAACTCCAGTAGTTCCCGGGTCCGGGTGAAACTGGTCGTAAATCAGAACTTGTTATCAACCCACCGGTGCACACGCACACACCCAGCCACCCACACATACACACACATGTACACCATTACCAATTAACAGAAAGCAGAAAGCAGAAAGGAGGGAAGATGAGGGGGAAAACACATTGGTGCAAGTCAGTGAACAGCATACGCAATGGACGCACCATGCAAAGGAAATGCAGCCGTGACACTGCTGGATGGGAATGATATATTTAATTGGAATCTCTCTCGTGCGCGCCTGCTTCCTCTAGGCTTACGTGTTTGTGTGTGTGTGTGTAAGTGTGCGAAAGAGTTGAAGTATCGTCGGTGTGCGTGTTTGAAATATTGTGCGATTGTTTGCCCAGTGGAGCATGTTTTGTAGTTGGTTTTTTTTTTCACTTTCCTTTACACCGCGTTTATTTTTTCGTAAACAGTGGAATTATGTTTTTTTTTCCGCCACCCGCTGCTGGTGTATGCCAAGTGCAGCTGTACAAATGCAATTATCCTCTGCCGGTTATGGCCGACGTGGGTTCGTACTGCTGAGGTTGACAATGTATATTAGGCGTACGTCGATTGCAGCACTGCACGGGGCCTCATTTACTGTGTGATATAAGCCTTTTTTGTTGTTGTTGTTGTTGTGGTGCCAATTGTGGTGAGGCAGAGATGTGCGTTGCATTAAATGAATTTATGTTCCCACTTTTTATTTGCACTTGTCAATATTGAAAACTGTTTTTATGTCAAAAATTACCACACTATTTCCAACTTCAAACATGGCCTTGTCACGATTGCGATCTCTTGCTCAGCGGGTAAACAAAGAGCTAATTGAAAAAAAAAAACGATTGCAACCCCATGAACTGTTCCCTTTGAACTAGAAATCAATCGCGCGCCACGGACGTTTTTACGTACGATCGTTTATTGCATCCGAATTAGCACGCGAACAATGTTCATTTTCATTATAAATTGTCCCCAAATCAAATTAATTAAAACGCTTGTTTATCCGTGCGCGGTTGCGTTCGTCCAGGATTGGCTTGGAAGGGCGCGCGGACGACGTCAACAATCAGGACAAGGCGCCACGCGTGTTGCTACTTCCACAGGCCGGACTCGGCCGGACCCGGAAACTGCACCAAACTGCCGCACGGCTGGCATCCCAATTGCAAACACATTCGACTGATCAGCGACTTTTCAGCGCATTCCTAGTCACAGTTTCAGGCCGCGGGCGCTGGAGGCCACAATTTTCCCACCAAAGCCATAACAAGCACGCAGCCACGCAGCACGCCGGCAACGTGTGTTTGGTTCTACTAATTGCCCCACTTCTGGCGGGCGTCGTGTCACGCACGTGTACCGCTCGGTTTTCACACCTTTCAGTTTCGCGCGTCTTTTATCGGCTCGTTGGGTTGTTATCAGTTAGTTTTTCCAGTAATTGCTTTTGACGAAACCCAACTTTTTTTTTTTTTTATGCACGCCAACTATTTTGATGGGAATTGATTGCCCTGTGCTAAACGGAATGCTCTTACGTTTTTTTGGACAATTTGAAAATAATTTGCAATCCATTCAAAGTAGGACAGTTTAGAAACATACAAGAAAATGATGATGTGAGTTGATAACTGATTTCATCAATGTACCAATTTCATTAATTTAACAAAAGCTTTGCATTCCCAATTATAATCTAACTTGACTTGACGTTTAATGAGACTAGAAGACGACAATATTAAAACATTTAGGTACTTTTACACGAAGTCAAGAACAAATATTGTTGCATATTTTTCCATCCTTTTGCTACGTCTCTTTTTTTTTGCTTTTCAATCTAGAGCACATGTAATGGCAGTGGAAGTTGACAGTTGGGAAGAACTTTTCCAACAGCAGTGTCAAAAATTCTCGTCTTCGACTGTGAGAGGATCCGTAAAATATGTTTAACGAAATTTTCAACCAAATTTTCAACCAAATAAACTCCACCAAATAATTAAAAAACATGTATGCGCACAACTACCTACAACAAATAATTCAAAAGGTGCATTCGCACAACTGAAAATATTCCATTCGCTACAATTAAAAGCAGAATTGTACCTATGCAGAGAAAGGTATAATAAAGGTTCATTAAAATAAGTTGGATGAAAACCACAACGGGGTTATTGTTTAGTGTACTTTCTTTAGATAACAGACAGTTTAATTGTGAAAACCACATTGAAAGCATTAAGATTAAGCGACAATTACGCTGGCCTAATCATGTAGGATGGTCATGATGCAAACTGAAATTAAACTCTTCGATGAAGCTGACAGATAGCTTTGTTTTGGAAACAAAGAAATATATAACTTCAAAACTAAAATTGCATCAGTTCTGAGAACTGAGAATTATCTAGAACAGCCTCGTTTTACTGCATACTTTATGATTATAAACGTTTACGTATAAACCCAAGTAAGAATGCTTATTTAACTATGTCATTAATAACTCCACTCGTTAAAAATGCGGTACATAAAATTTCATTACTGTATTTTTTTTAATGTCGCTTGCATACGAATGGAGTGATATGCATTTTTTTAAACATGAACAGCTGTCCAATACAAGTTGTTGTGCGCAAAGCACTGCATTATATTATTGCTAGGGCCTCGTTAAATCCAATACTGTCTACGCTTAATGAAGATCGTTTTTCCAAACTGCGTTCCCCCGGCGCATCCCGGGTGTTTACCCAATTTTGGTTTTTTTTTCTTCGCATCCATCTGCAGTTTGATGTAATCCGGACCTGGATACCAATCGGTGAACTTCGGGTCGCCGGAAACTTCCCAACGTTTCCCGATCTTGCTCCGTAACCTGATGGCTGGGCGCCTCCACTAACACTATCGCTCTATCACTCCATTCGAACTGTAACCTCTCCTGTTTTTCTTTATCGCTCTTTGTATCTTTCTACGTTTGAAATCACAGCCATGAATACTTATGCACAGAAACACACGCATTCACACATGCGCTCACACAAACGTACGATACGCGCGGTGGAAAGTAAATATCCGCCACCGAAAGCATTAACGACTTTTTCGGTCTCTAATTTTACAGCCCGTTGAAAAGTGCCATGCGTTAAGATTCTTTTCCCTCCCCCCAAAAATCACCCAATCGGTGGGGGCGGGAGGGGGGAAGATCCCCTTCCGCGGTGAACGCGCTGGCGGCGACGATCGCATCAATATTTATTTTATGTAGCAGTTTTAGTGCGTTTTCCCTTCGCCTTTATGAATCTGCTTCATTCATCGCGTTGCATTTTTCCTCCGCAGGCGTTTGCTTTGCTCCGTTCGGTTTACCTTACATCTTCATCTTTCCATCGTTCCTGTTCGGGCAGAATGGATGGAAAGCATAAATATTTTAAGAGAAAATAAAATCGTATGGATGCGTGATTAGTCGTCCAATGGGCGTAAATGAAAATCCGTTCTACCGAACGCGAGTAGCCCTGCTTCTTCAGCACCGTGGTTAAGGGAAGGGGTAGCCAAATCTTTCTCATATCGTCATGGTTTGTTTTTCTTTCCGCGTCCCACGCGCAACGCTTCCTCAGTTCCCTGCCGAACGCAATCGAAAAGCTGTCCGGCAAAAAGATTTTCGTTATGAATGTTTGCGTTTTCTTCTCATTCTGCCGTTCTGAGTAGATTGAAAAAAAAACGAGTGCCTCCCCTGTTTATTGTTTGGTGATTGTTTTTGCTTTCTTCCCCCGCTCTTGGCTGGCCAACGGTCGAGTAGAGCGCTAGGCACGTGGCCATCGACATTCATTGCCTTATTCACCCAAGGGAAGCATTTGTTTTGAAGAAGAAGAAAAAAAACACTGATTTGAGGGACACTACGTTAAAAATAGGCGCGAACAATGTGGTCACGGCTGTGGGGAGTTTCATTCCATTGATTATGGCTTTCGTCTCATAGCATTAACTATCTACCAGCATCGCTGCTTAGCGATTAAATATCACCACATTTATGGTTACGTTAACATACGACGAACTTCTGGAGATAATAAAAAAAAGCTATTATTGCAAGTGATCATATTTCTCACTTTCTACTCCAAGAGAGACTCTAAGATTTTTCTTCCGCAGCACACGTCAATAGATTTGTGTGGCAAAATGCTTGTGTTTTGTATTCATGTTTCGTATGTTGAGGCTGTATATTTCGCTTCAAGAACAGAATTATCCGCTTCCCAATATGTAGGTCGATAAAAGTAAGCCCAAACATGCACTGGGTGATAATCGATTGTCTTCAAGATTAATGATGTTCCATCCGATCCGGACAAAGCCGGATCCCGACGAAACGCGTCGCACATCATGCGTCCAATGCATTTCGCCGGTGCGAGGGATGGCTGTGGAAAAACGGAAGGTAGTAAACTGCGGCAGTCGCCATTTTGGCGGCTCTCCGGCTCGCTTCCGGAAAGCGGAAGCCCAGCCTGAAGCCCGAGTAAGCCGCGAGGGATGCGATCGATATATTTGCATAAATGTTTAAATACCGCGCAATATTGTCAACGTGAAATGAGATTCCAAGAGCAATCCAATCGGCATACTAATGAGTGTGTAATTAATTTTTTACAGCTTTGTAACGTGGCAGTTAAGGGTGGTTCGTTTGTTGGGGATTATTTCCTTCTTGTTTTTCAATTTCATTTCTTTCACTACCCCCCCCCCCCCCTCCCAGCATCGCTCTCCCTCTCTTTCTTATGAGCTTCTTCGCTTGGGGACTCGAAAGGGGATTAAGCATTAATTCCCGAAAAGAACGCAAATAATGAAAACCAAAACAAACCGTTGAAAGTTTCGGATTTCCCTTCCAGTTCCATTCCAGGCGCCATTTCCGCTCGGCGCCAAAGCTCCGCAAGTTAAGGCGATCTTCCACCGTCATCCGGTTGGCATGTGCACCACGTGCTGCGCCAGCGCTTCGCGTTGCGTATTTGCACAGGCTTTTTTTTCATTTTATTTTCTGTCGGTCCCTCAGTACTGTTATGGTTCAATAGCGTACGCAGATTTTTTGGTTGGATTTCGTCAACGTTTCGGTCGACGCCATCGCGTTGATCGATTTAATACGAGTGATTAATTAAATTCGAGATAATGTATGCAAGCAGCCCCTCGATGCATGCAAAATTCGCGTCTGGTATACGTGGTGTTTTACGTTACTTTCATTACATTAACCTACAACAAGTTGCAAGTATGTTGCAAGATGGATGCGCCACACTGTTTTGCGTTCATCCATACCTTAAAACGGAAATGAGGCAAATTATTAAGCAAAATATAACAGCTTGTCACATATATTCTGCTTCTCGAATGTACCTTTTTCGAAAGTTTTTGTTGTTGTTGTTGTACTTAGTCGAGCAACACATCATCGCTAATAGTAATGTTTGCCATGTGTTTAAACATCATATGGAAGAACCCACAAGACTGTTCCTCGGTTTTGAAACATTTCAAAGACACCCTCCTTGACCAAGAGTCGTCTTTTCCGGATTGATTGGAGAAAAATTGATCTTTTCAATAATCACGACAGTTAATGCTCGAAGGTTAATGCTCGAAGGACTTGAAAACTAGGCAAGAGCACAGAATGTATTCTGTCGTAACCAAATTTTCGGTAAACCTCACTTCACAATCAATCCAGACCGGAGTGCTTCTCTTGAATCCTCATGAACCTTTCATTATGCTCGCCGTAAAGTGTTACTTTACAGCATTTGGTGGTGTACTGTGTACAAGGGTTTCCGGTGACCCGGAAGGGCATGCAGAAAAAAAAATTAACACGAATCCTGGCGAAAATTGCGAGACAAAAAAAACCATACTCGCTTCATGTCAAAAGCATAGGAATGTTCTTCACGTAAACTGTACGCAAAGAGGGAAGCAAGCAAAACCCAAACATTATTAAAAAAATCCGACAATTTGCCTTCGAGATGTTTTACTTTTTATTCGCACCGACTTAGCGGACTTCCGGTGCGTTCCGCCGGAACTGACGGTAGCAACTGCCAACACGGGTCACGTGGCCGATGCTCCCTTCCGGTGGCGGCGGGTCGGAGAACCGTAGGGATGAACGTGAACATCACAATAAAAGCGGCAAATTTATTCACTCATGGGACAGGTGATCGTCAGTACACACACACACACACACACACAACCAGGCACACATACCTTAGTGTGTTGTAGAAAAAAACGAA
Organism: Anopheles atroparvus; assembly: GCA_914969975.1. NCBI lineage: Eukaryota > Metazoa > Arthropoda > Insecta > Diptera > Culicidae > Anopheles > Anopheles atroparvus. The sequence goes on along the minus strand of CAJZCY010000004.1, from coordinate 29,102,011 downwards.
ACCCTAAATTCGGAATCACGAGAATAGCCGCTGGTTTTATCCTTTCTGAAGTGAACAGTGAAAGCAAAAAGAAATCGACAGCAAAAAGGGAAAATCGTACCCAAAAGGCGTGCCGAAGGAAAGTTCTCCTTTTTGAGTTCGTGCGAATGAAGTCTTTTCGAACATTATCTTCTTCGTACCGCAGGGAGTTGGCAAAATCGAGAAATGGCGTCATCCATCGATGCGAACGATGACGACTACCCGGATTTCAGCTTCTACTTCCTGTAATGTTTTGACCCTGAACGCAATGGCGGAAGTGCTCAAGCTTCTCGCCAGCACGTGGTTCACAAGCTTGATGCACTGTCTACGCAACCTGCGTTACAACCCACGCGCCAAAGAGCGCTTGCATGCATCGCACTTACACTAGTTTCTAAAAGCACACACACAAACATACACAAACACACGAACAAGTCGCAAAGAAATAAAATACGACTGAGAACAAACTAAAGAGGCAGTCCGAAGCACAACGGGGGCCGTTAGACAGCGGAAATAAAAACTAGACGGGAAAGACACAATCATCATAACAATAAAAGTTTATTAGCCTTAGAGCGGCGTACATAATCTCGCCTTCGCACTCGCGCCGCTGGACTTTTTTTTTTACAGGCCGACGCACTGACGCGTCTATTCCTGGTTCCGGGGGTGACCGTTTTATTCTCTGTCGTTTTCACCCTCGCCGAGACTACCCTCGAACCTCGGAACACCTGAAGTGCGTTCGAACGACTCACGACCCCTTCGAGCAGGGTGTTCTTCAGGGCTTCCAAGGAACCCTCTCTTCTTTAGGCACAAAAAATTCATGTTTAAGCTTTAGGTCCTTTTCAGCTAGCGAAGCACACAGAAGTTTTGGCTACACTGTCCAGGACATGAGGGCCTACGTCGTCAGATGAATAGGGCGGGTTGTTGTCGTTACGATATTTGATGTCCAAGCTGGGTCGGCCAGGACAGCAATAATAAAACCCTTATAAGTGCCCTTGAGCACCGGCGACGTGCTGAATTCGTTCATGGAGCCTCCTTCCCTTGATCGAAAGGTCAACATTGGGATGAGTAAGTGAAAGCGTGTGCCAGAAAGGCAATCGCAATTGTATGGTGGAGATTTGTGTCTCCCGATTAATTGCCGGTTACAACTTTGGCTTGTTCGAATTGCATTATAGGATTGTTCTCGTAATGAAATCATTTGAAGAACGCTCAGGGTGCTGTTTCAGTTGGTCGATCTTATGCAAATCAATTTGTAGATTCCTTGCTTCAAGCGTTTACTTTTACTTATGGATATGTTCGATCCTCGTTTAAGGATACTTGCGTACATTTTTATACTTTACTACGCCACACAAAAAAGACACTGATCAATGTGGACAGTCCCAATTGATAGTGTTGATAGTGAACGGTTTACTGCTACTGCTTTTTAGGGACGATGCATTCAAAAGAAATTTTTAATGTTATGGGTTTAACCAGTTTAGAGAAAAACAGCATCAAACCGGAATGATTAACTGAGAATAACGGCAAAACTAACTGAGGGGTTTTATGGTTCATGTCTTTTCTTCAAGGAGCTGATTGTCTCAGCGCGTTGGTCCATGTTGTAACAAACATTGAGCTTCTAATTTGTTTAACCTATTCCAAACGATAAACTATGTGAGTTAAAGGTGAGCCTCCGATTGGTTGTTGCCATGCCTTCCCCGAGGGCCAATGCCGTGACGAGAAGTGTGTTAATTAAATTACCCTGTTCAAGCCACTTCCGTTGACACCTTCTCGATGTACTTTCGAGTGTAAATCGTTGGAGCTGCCGGTGTCGAGCACGACCATGCTAAAACACATCACCAGGCCCCCTTCACTGTTAGAGAGGGAGTCGATCGAAACAAACTAATTAATAGTTGTGCTTGATCGCATGCCGCCAACCCCCCCTTCGCAGCGAGTTAATCAAATGCCACAAAACACGTGCCCCACGAACGAACAAATGAACGAACGAACGATTGTCGGGTATCCTGGCATGCCTGAGCGGCCCCGTCCTAGAATCTGGAGCAAACGGTAGGTCGCCCGGGAAGCTCAGGTTGAGATTTTCATTTTCATAACCCCAAACCCACGCTGCGGAAGTTCCCGTGCGGTTCAAAACCCCAAACTCCCACCCAAGTGTACGCAGGCGAAAAGGCTAACGAACACTCGACCTCCTGCAGAAGTACATCGGGTACGCAGTTTGCAGGACACTTTTGCTGACGTGACAAAGTGTCACAACGAACCGAGTTTGACTCGGCGTTAATAATGGGAGCAACCTTTCGCAGCCCTTGCCGACGTGGTTGCACCGGCAGAAAGGAAGTGCAGGACGCGAGGGGTGGACGGGTCGTTAGCGAACCACTCGACCGGAACCGGTAACCGGATCCAGCAAGCTGACATCCCAGCTTCCACCTGGCGAGCCGAGGCGATATTAATCAACCCGCGAACAAGTGGAAAATATGTTCTATCCATAACCCGACCCTCCCGGTCGCACCGAAGGCGCAGGCGGGAACGGTAGATTCGAGAAAACCCGGTGGCTAACCGTCGACAGGCTTCTCGCGGGAATAAATTAGTTTTCCTTTCCGTAGTCACGATTAACTTCCACCCGTTGCCAGGGGGCCCCGGGGGCGCATCTTGGGTCGGAAAGATCGATGACTTGCGTCTTCTTGAACCTGGTTCTACATGACCGTGGGCAGCTTGCGGGAGCATTATGGGACCCCGAAGGGTGGCTGTAATTGATTCGCAAGCATCGTTTTATTGATGGTGTGTGAAGATTTGCGAAAAGCTCTCCGGTTTCGTCGGCGGCGGTAACTCGATAGGGTGGTTCGACTGCGTGTGGCGTCGCTTTCTTTGTCCAACGGGAACATGGCCGGTCGGGGTGGCCGTGCTCGATCGAGCATTGATTCATGGGTGAGTTTATTATTTATGGCGTGATAATTATTATGCTTCCTAAAGGAGCTCGAACTACGTCCGCGCCGTTTTGGGAAATCAAAGGAAACTCAATTAATTTACGATAAAATAGACTATATATTGGCAAGAATAATGTCTACAGGACAAACTTGTAACACAAGCTGTACCAAATTTGAATTCATTTAGAAAAAAAGAATCTTGCAACGCATTTGTTTGGCTCAGCTTTAAGAATGGAAAAAATTTAGGACAAGTATAACCAAGTTGAAAACCACGCTGAATTTTGCAAGGTATGCTACTTTCATTGATCCTCCTTCGCTTAGAATGACTGTTTTAAAGTAATTGTAAGTTACAGATTTTGACTAATTCTATGCTTAAATTAATTTAAAAAAAAACAAATGAAACATTCTCTTTTTAAAGTCTTGTACTTTAAATGCGTTTGAAAAGAAACTGGCAAGAAGTGAATCGGATCATAGAAAATCCCACACACCTTCGGCAGGGTTTTCCTTTCAATGGAACACATTTTCATTTATCTGTGTTGCTTACTTCAATGAACTGAACGATTGAGCTGTAAGGACGTTGCTTCGGCAACCCAACTTATCGCAGACAGTCCGGGAAGAACACCCAACGAATCTTTCATTATCTCCCTCGCCGAACAATGCGACCCGATCGAGATGTGTATGCGTCATTGTGAGGGGAAAGTTGAGATGTTGCGTTGCCGTCCCAAGTGGTCCCCACTCCTTCACCGGTTATCGGCTACGGAACATCTTTCTTAAGCTGGCGACGTTGGCCGCAACGGAGCGAGCTTACGAATTCCGTTTCATATTTTCATTCAATAAATAACACATCCGAATGCCGAAGCACAACATCAAAGGCTTTCCGAAGGGCATCCTTGTGTGTTCAGCTGACGCCCAGGTTGACTCGCTGGGTGTTCGGTGATGGTGCGAGGTGTTGAGTATGTTTTCAGAGCGAGAAACAGAGAGAGAGAGAGAGAGAGAGAGAGAGAGAGAGAGGAGAGAGGTGGAGAAAGAGCGCGAAGGGAAGAAAATGATTGCAGCCAATACGTGATATCAGCAGTGCTACTCAATTTCCTTCCCCTAGATGAGCCCAACACATTCCTTCGCTCGAAATGGAACAAAGGAGTTTGAAAACGATGACACATCCCTGCGCAGAATGGTCCCGATGGCTTTGAAGTGATGGCTTTGAAGTGAGGAAACCGTCCGCCACGGTGGTCGGTCAGGCCCGTGGTAAGTAATTAAAGTGCGACAAAATTATTTGTAATCTGGCGCCCAGACCTGCGTCACAGAAGGGACCGAAATGGAAGCTTCCCGACTCGTTTGTCTGACCTAGGTTTGAGCGCCCTATGAAGGATATCTTCGGTGTCCTCAATCTTCGCGTCCCGACAACCTAAAGGTCCTCCTGAACCAGCGGGTGGCTTATGAAAAGGAGAAACCCTGGAGAACGGACTTGTCATTACATTACCGATACGCCGGTTCCAAAAAGTCATCCGCATGGCGCCGGAGAGAATGTGGCACGATAAGGGAGGACCTCCGGGGTAAACAAAACTCCCAGCGTGGTCCTGTCCACCCCGAGTGTCTCTCAGCTGTTTTTCTTCTTTATCCAGCCTTCTTTTTGAAACGGACCCGCTCCACCGTTATCATCCTTCGCTTCGGCTTCTTGACTTACCGCCAGCATTCCCCGGACACACCGGAGAACGTCGGAGGGGTTGAGTGCGATGGGTCGGGTGACCACTTACCTGTTAATATCGTTAAAACAGCTCGTGGCAGCTTCTGTTGAATCATGGTCGGTTGTTCCTGGAAAGAAAAGCGAACGAAATCGAATCAGAAAAACCAACCGGCAAGCATTGGGGAATGGGCAAGGCAAATAGAAAAACCGCCGCATACAAATCAGTTTGACGGTGTCCGAGTGTGTCCGTCCTGAAACCCTTTTGGTTTGGTGGTCGACAAAAAAAAAACAAAAGGTAGGAAAAAAGGAAAAAGATGCTCAAATAACCAGAGTCAAATGGAGGTGTTTTTTTATGGACTCCATCTCCGGGGGAAAAAATCCCTTCACGGAGAGGATGACCTCATTCTAACAATTCTGGTCATGTTGGAGCATGTGTATTGGGTTTCCATGTAAAATATTTACCTTGCCCTTTTTCGGACAGTCGTCGGTTGAGAAAAAAGAAAGGGCCAAAGGGTGTTCCTGGGCAAAGCGAAACGATACATTTCGGGGAAAACAAGGGCCGAATGCTTCTGATGGGTAGTCGCCGGGAAGCCTGCAGATAATAAAATCGAACCGACTTTCTCCATCCACCGGGGAAGCTTTACCTGCATGTTTCTTCCAGTCCCATTCCATTTTGGACCATAATTATGTTGCTCATCTCCATCACGTTTTATGAACTCCCGGCGCTTAGCCTTCGACCGGAAAGGGGAGAAGTGTGTCCGCTGTCGCGATTAGTTATTTTCCTTCGAGTTTTATTCCACTCTTAAAATGTAACACCAAATTTGAGATCATTAGCGCAAATGAGTCGCATACTAGATTGCCAAAACTGATCGATCACGTCGGGCAGTTCCTGTAGCCGATGGTCCGCGTCTCTTCTTCTTCCGCTCGTTTGCGGACCACTTCGAGTTGCATCGCGGGCGAGACACGAGCAAATGAGCTGTTTTATTGCAGTTCATGATCGATGGATCGTTTTAAAGTTTCCAAATTGTACGATACTATAATTTGCTGAACTCCTCGTTGCCCATCTCCTGGCTTTCTCCTTCTGCTTCTCCATTTCAACTTCCGGTTTTCGTTGCGGTGGTCGCGAACAAAGACAAACCAATCAATCTTGGACCACACTTCGGTCGGTTGTGCGGCTTATGATTCGATTCGCTCGAAAAGCACACGGTCGCGCTTTCCGTGGTTCGTGGTTTCCGTATCAGGCCACGGGTTTTCTAGTTTTGAGGTTAACACTGACTTAACCTTTACCGCAGTTTCGACGATTTGCGTACGATCGGCTCGGTGTTGCCGAACTTTTTTGCTTGCTACGTTTTATTTCTTTTTATTTGTATCTCAAAGCGGTTTTTGTAGTTATTTTTCAATCATGCCAGAATCTCGGCCAATCAGACCACATGTAAACAAATAGCTTGTTATACAACTTCCCCGGTTCCGCCAAGCGTTGAATCGTTTTTTTGTGTGTGTGTGTGCTCCCAGCACTCGAGTGATCTTTAATTTCTCTGGCGAGCGTTTATTTCTCGTGTCCGCCTTATTTGTTCCTCTTTTGTCCATCGTGGCACTCGACCTGTCAGTTCTTGGAACTGCGTAATGAAAATCCGATCTCCCGCCAACGCAGAAATACGAAACCGAAACCTATGCGCCAGGCACCGATTCAAATCTGAGGCAGCTCGGTGAAGGTGCCCTTTAAACTGAATGGGCCATTCTATTAGCAGGAGCGGCTCAAAAGTTGTGACACACATTCAGCGAATGGTGACGCCATGTTTTTCAGCGCAATGTACATAAAGGAAAGTTCTAAATCCTGATTACAATGTAAGCTTTGAACTTAAGAAATTTATAAAAGGAATGAGTTATTGTAAAATGAACGTAAATTGTATCACAATCCGTTTGATTCCAATTAGTCTTCCAAACATAATCTGAATGTATTTGTCGGCAATAACTTCGTTGTTATAATGATGACAAAAATGTACACAAATACCCACATTTTGTAGGGTTCCAATGATTGAACACACTGCTAAGGTTTTTTAAAATGCACAACTGTTGCATGTATCAAATTGTCGATTGAACATTTGATTGCTTAAAACTACCCTATTCTCATTCCTAAAAGAATGCCTTTTTATGACTATACCGATACAATGTTACTGTACTGGAAGTGAAAGTTTAAATTGAGAAAACCTAACAAACTGCAGTAAAGAAAAAGAAGCAAAAGAAGCGAATCAGTAATTTAGGAATTCTAATGGTTCGTTGAATGTTGTTCAATGGTTTTGGATAGGTGTGGCAAGCAAATTTCACTAAGGAAAGATCTCGTCACCTTGGTGCAATATGATTTATACTCATTTTTTGAGTTGATTCCTCCAATACAATAAATTAAGTAAAACAATAGCTTACAAATAAATCACAAAATTATAAACACTAGAAAGCAAAACACAATAATTTGCGCATTCAACAGGTAGCATTCATTGTATACCCAGGATGAAATTGGCTTCGGTTTATTTAAGGCTAACATTTGAAACCACCGGGAAAGTAACAATTCCAAAAGCGAACCATTCCATTGTAATGCATGTCTGGACAACTCCCGCTCGAAGTGCGAGAAGGAACTGAAAACTCGAAACCCAACACCGGACATTAGGACACCGTCGCCTTTGGCCAGGACTGTGAGCCAAGACGAAAGTCAGAAGAACCATCGCTGCAACGTATCGAATGGCATCGTCGGAGGTGAATGGGGCTGGATAAGATACCGTGTTGTGAAGCAGTGGCTGAAAGGGAGACAGGGAGAGATAGGGGAATCGTAAGCTTAAGCGAACGACGCAGAGTGCGTATCGCGAGTGACATTTCAACAACAGCGACTTGCGTCACCCTCGACTGCGTAAGGTTTGTTGATATCCGTTCCGTCTACACTGTCTCGCCCTTCCTGAAGAAACGCGCACAACAGGGAACTGGTTTTTGGTGTTGGTTTACATGGTTTTCGGTCGAATCTCGTCCAATTACGGCCAAAAAATCTGATTGATGGGATGTAATTTTTCAAATGGCCTGGGAAATGGGAACGATCAAGCTGGCTAAGCGTTAGATAGGTATTCAATAACGGGACACGGTGCATTGCTAAGGTACGAATATTATTAATCGACGATCCCCACAAAAGATCGCGTAGAAAGGCAAACAAAGAATAAGGACGTTTTTGTTTTATATATTTGGTCAATCTTGCTCATCTCATAAATTCTAACTGTGATTATTCATGAGAAATATGCGGCATTCTATCTTTGAGAAGAATAAGTTTAACTTTGCAAAAACTCTCTTTGCAAGGTCATCGAGGTTCATCAAAAATCAAAAGAGACTACAGCAGCTTAGGTATTCACCTCTCTTCTTACCAACATGTCAGTCAGTTAGGGTCATATTCTCGATCCATCAATTATATAAGCTGGTTATAAATTCTGGCAAGATACTATTCAAATAGTTTTGAAATGTTTTCTTCGTCGGTAGAGTTTTCGCTTGCAATCTGATTTAAAATTCCGTCATGTTAATAATGAAAAAAATAATAGTCGGAATCATTAGCACGTGAGCTCAAATATGCGCCTTATATCCAGTGCATCAAAGGGTTATCTCCTGCAGGTGCGACTGGGCCTTTTGCAAATTTGCAAAAAGTCCTTGCTTTTTCACGCAAAAATGTTGACCATACAGCTTTCTTCAGATTTAAACGCATTGATATACAAACAAACCGTCACTTACAAAGAACTTCTAAAAAGTGTTACTAAACAAACATACTGAGAACTTTTCATCGGAAAATATGATCTTTTCACGAAACACTCGTTTTACATGCCCTTGTATTGCCCAATTACTTCGCTAGCTGAAAAGGACTGAACGTGTTCCCGAAAATCCTGCCCCGGCTTGTAAAATTCTTTTCCAACGCCTGAAGTCGCTGCTTCCCTGCCGAGAAAAACAAACTAAAGCGCGAACGGAAAAGTTTGTCCAAGAAATGCCCCGGTGCGTGTTGTTTTCCGAGCAAGTTCAAAGTACCGCCCTTTTGCCCCGGACGCAAATACATCCGGTGTGGACTAAAAGCTTTTCCCCGGTATCGAGCAATTGCGCAGCACGATGTTCCCAGGTCCCAGGATTTCCTCTTGTTTTCCACTGCATGCATTGAACGAACAGGACGAGGTTCCGTAAGTCCCCCGGCTCGCAGGCCGAAGAAAGGAACAGAATTTGCGAAACAGGTTTCCCCCAACCTGTCCGCCGTATTCCGTTTCGCTTATAATTTTGGCCTTTTTCTGGTTCGCTTTCGGCACGATTTTCTACGATTGATTTCGCTCTGCCCGGGGAAGATAACATGTATTTTTAATTAAACCAATACCGAGCACGTCAAAGCGGCTGCCAAGTACTCGATCCGAAGCAACCCCCGGGGCGTTATTGCTCAGTGCTTAGTGTCTACGATTTCGTTGTTTTGCTAAAAAAATTCAAAAACTGGAAAAGCTCCCGAGGATAGGTGGGAAAAAGTGGAACCGCTTCGCCGGCTCCATCGATCCGACTGATGGCTTCAATAGATGGATTTAAAATGTGAAAATTTGAAATTGGGTGGAATGTGTTTCCATCTCCTTGGCACAACCCTTGCGCTGGTTGGGATGGTTTTTGCGGAAATTTCGACATTGGTGAACGAGCCCATCCTCCATTCAGAAGCTTCAAGTTCTTCGCCCATGCAAATCTCTGCCCGAGCTCGATTGCGTTGCGATCAAACATACAAATATCAGCTCCCTGACCAGCCAGGACCGATTGGGGATGGGTGCTGCAGAAGGTAACAAGCAGCGAAGAAGATCGAGCCAGCATCCTGGGGCCGGAAATGTTCATCACCAGGACGAACCCGGGAAAAAAACAGGCGAACATCGAACCGGGAACAGTTCGGTCGGTCACAGCTTGCGAGAAAGATTGATCGCTTTGTGTGACCAACGAGGAACTGATGACGGAGAAGGGGCCGAGCAGCGAGAGTCGGTGTCAGAAACTTCTGTGCAGCATCTCGCGGAGGAGGGCGGACACAAAAAAAGGGAGCGGAAATCACGGCGAAAAGGGAAGGGTTCCGATGAAAAACGGACGAAATCGAAAACGATTCACATCCGTACTTTGGCAGAATGTCAACACCAAAACGGTCGGTTGTCAACGACTGCGTTTCGGCTGTTCGTTTGCGTCCCTCCCTCGTGGTCGGCTGGACACGGTTCGATGGCGGTGGAGGAAATGTTCATTCCGGCGGACACGGAGCCCCTGCATATGGCGCACGGAGCAGGGCGTATGCTTTGCTTTGGTTTGCTTCCGTTATGCATATACTTTAAGATGCTTTAAACAAGTTGCGAATGTATCCAAAGTGTGTTTCGGCTTTAATGAAAAACGTTCCTTGTTTACTTGGAGAACATTATCAATATTTAAAATGTTCTTCCTGGTTGATGATTTTAATACAAATTTGAGCAACAAACAATTTAATTTCAATTTAAAAGAGATTTCTACTCTTCTTAGAATTGTGTTAGATTATAGTTCTACCAAATTGCTTTCTTTTTGTCCTTATATAAAGTACAAGTGTATCCCGTGGAACAATGCCTTTATATTTTAACTTCCCTGTTTTCTCCAGTTTTTCTTATTCAAACCGTTTTTTCTATGTAACACTCAAAATGTAACATCCATATGGACTTCTGAGTTCAAGCTAAAGTGAAAAAAGCAATTCAATTCTAACGCTCCAAAAGGGGGCGTTCTATCTACTGGGCAAAAGGAACCTTACAGATGGAAGCCAAATATTTAAAAAAAAAAGACGACAGTTGAGAAGAGAATGACATGAAAAGCAAAATGGAAAGAATTGGCATTCAGTAATCAATTCATTTAGGCGTAGGTTTTTTAAATTTAATAATTAAATTTCAAATTTGGAACAAAGACGCGATACTTACGCTATAAGATACACACGCTACGATGCATTGAATATTCCTTCGACCAACCAAATGACAAATGCCTTTAAGAAAACATTCAGCCCAACCACAACACAACCTCACAAAGCTGCCGTTTGGCTTTTCACTGCCACTATGGGAAGCACCTCACACAAAACATTGCACTCGCCGACGAACCACACGTGTAGATGTTTTACTGGCGGACGAATTTGCTCCTACGCTTTCCCGCTTGAACACTTGGAGCTGCAGAACAATTTCACCTCCTCCACAGGTACGGTACGATGCACTTTTAATCAATCTTTCTTCCTTCCAGTTTCAACTGCCGGTGTGTCAACGCCCGCTGTTTCACATTTTATATCACTGTTGATGCATACTTGCCGCTTGCGTTGGTGGCCATTTTCCAACCATTAACATGTACCGATGAAATCGCGGCGGAAATGAGTGTCTTTCTATTTTCTTCTTTCGTCCGAATCGAATCGGAATGGAGGAAACCCTGAATTCGCCTTCGTTTCACCAGCAGGCAGGGCTTCCCAGAAGCACTACGCTGCAAGCACTGCACAGCCAGAGTGTCTCAAGCTGTGGAGCAGTGAGAAACGCAATCCATAGAAAGAAAACGATCAGCGAAGGGAAAACTAGTGGGAAAACTAGCGTTCCAGTTCTCACACCACGTACCGGTCAGGTGTGGGGGTGGGAAGTAGGGACCGTTTCAAATCGGATGCCGGTTCGGTGTGGCACTGAGCAGCTCCCGTGGTTCGACCGAGACTGAACACTCTCCGGTGACTGGTACGGTAGGGCAGATCTGCGGTTGCACACTGTCAAAGTCAACCAGCCTATCTGACATCCAATCCACCTACTTTTAGCTGCCCCTTTATACGCCGTCCGGTAGCCGATTGCCCCGACCGTTTAGCCCCAAACTGGAAACAGATTAGTCTGTGCTGGTCAGCATCGCTGTTATGCTTCTGATAACATGCAGCTCAAAATTTTCTACCGAGAGTATTCGCTCGACAGATGGCGAGGGATGTGGCTTTCAAAGTTGTATTGATAAATTATCGATGCTTCGAAAGCAGTGCTAAGTACTTCCTGGGCACAAAATCCTCCATAGCTGTCAGAAAGGACTGTTTATTGACATTGCGGTTAACAAAATCGATCGGTTTTGTGTGAAACCGATGACAGTTGGTGTGAGGCGTTTGGTAAGCAGAGTGACGCACGCTTTTGCGTGTCGATTGATAGAAATTGCTTATCAAAATCACGGAGATGTATTTCAGAGATAGTAGCGTTTTTCTATCAAGTGAAGCCGATTTTATTTAAAACCTAATTCTGCTTTCTCCAATAAACCAGATTAAGGGGAAATTTAAAAAGAATTGTTGATTTCAGGAAAAAATTATCTCAGAACAGAAGAATCAAAATCCTTCCCAATCAGATGCGATTAAATTTGACGATTGAATTTAAAACGGTTTCATCCAGCCCCAAACGTGAACCTAAATATTGCATTTAAAATGCTCGGCAGCCCACGTGATCGACCGGAGCAACTTTAATGGGTACTTGCCGGCGTCATCGAGGAACGACGACGACGATATCGACGTTGACAACGGCAAACGGGCCCACGGAGACGACCACTACGACGACGTAAACACCGGCGTGGATGCGCGCGCGTACCGCGAGCGAGCGATCGGGAAAATAAAAACAAGTTCACACATATGCACACACCCCGGCACCGTGCGCTGGTTGTTCACTGTTTCGGGATCCAGCGATTACTGAGGAGCCCCGAGTGTAGCGGTAACGAAGGCCCGAACGCACACACCGCCCGGCCAGAGGAACCGTCGCCCCGGCAGCTCATCAACGCAGCAGCCTGGGCCGGGGGAGGAGGAAACCAATAGGAAAAAAATATAGCATGGCCACCAAAACAGTCTCCAACCAAACCAGTTCTCTCTTGCCCTGGACGAGTCGTGTGCCCAGGCGACTGGAGGCGCGCGTCACGGCGTTCGGGTTCTTCGGTTTCTCGCAGGCTCGCAAACTCGATGCGATGCTCGCGTTTCTTCCTTGCCTCTCTTCGAACGAACGATCAACTCGCAACTCTTTTGTGATGCAGCTACTGCTCTTCTCTGGAAAAGCGGAATCTCGCGGGAGCTAAACAAATCCACCCCGCGGTAAAGCGTGAAGCTGAGATGATGGAGCTCAGCAGCAACTGTTATACCGGGCGAAGCTGGTGCTGCCCTGCATAACCCATGCGCAACACCGGGGGAAAACATCACATGTTGCAAGGGCCCAGATGAACTGCGGTGAATGCTAACGTCATCGCAATCATCCGTTGTACGGGAAGCGAGCGCGAAGAAGACGAAATATTGCGTCAAAGAAAACAGGCGAAAGCAAAAGACAAAATGCTGCTCGCGTGAGCCTTTTATGCTTCGCAGCCTCAAATTGTATTTGCAGCCGAATCTTTGTAGGGGGGAAGTTTTTTTTATTCCGTTGCTGTTGTATTTTTGTTTTGCGCATGTTATATTTCGGCTTATTATCTTTGCCAGACAGCATAGCTAGAAAGGGAGCAGCATTAACATATGTTTCGCAAGGCGCGTCGCTTCCCAGAGCATTGAGGAGAATCCAACGTTTGGGCCAAAAGTGCTTGGTTCTGGCCTTTTCTGGATGTTGTCATCCTGCCGGGTACTTCTTTAGATGGTACCAATCCAATGTGAAATTCAGGAGAATCGGACCACATGGTGATTCGGCTGATCATATTTATTTAGGTAGTTTTTTCGCATGACATTCATAGCGAGATGAAAGTAATTACTTTCATGTGGTTTAGAACATTGTATTGTTCTCAACTTTTTTTTATCTCATCTTTGCCTCTCAGTTGCAATCCTCCAATCTTTCGTTTGTTCTTCAGGGTATTGAGTTAATGCACGTTAACTGTTTTTCAACTATGCCTCAAAGAGATGTTTCCTTGAAGTTATTTAAATCCTTGCATAAGAAGAAAATCTTAATTGTTTGTTAAAAAAAGCCAATTTCATTAAAAACGGTTTACGATTATCAGTTATATACCTAAAGATATCTAAAAAAAAGGATTAATCCTTATTAGAACCCAAAGCAAGTTACAGTATGTTAAAAGAAATATGTTCACAGCCAAACACATTCAGCAGAAGATAACGTTGACGATATCTTCGACAATTATTATTCTTTCTCAAACAATTCATCAGACATTGCTCTGAAACTATCTCCTCTATTAGATGTTCTAGTTCAATTTTTTTTCTTTTATCCTTCCTGCAGCATTTCAAATTTAAATCCAACAGTACAAGTTATGCTCTGCAACTTCGTGTTGAAGAAAGTCTACATAAACACTCAATATGTTTGAAAGTAAAGCGAATCTTTCCCTTCAAGCGCTAGGGAACAACAACATCTGGCAGTCCGTCATTGCTTGCGCTCGTTCCTTGAACGTCATTTATCCTGCTGTCACCAAACGGGACACATGTCCGGGGATCTTCACGGCGATACGAAGCAGATACGCTGGTTTCAGTTTGATTATTTACACTGCGGGCTGCCAGACTTTGCGAGCAAAACGTCGCCCCGCAAGTCACTCAAGTGCGAAACCAATTTCGGCATCCGCACCGACCGGGTTCGTTCTGGGAATGCTTGTGTTTCAGTCGCCATTGTATTTTGTTTTGTTTTTGTTTTTTGTTGCTTCCTCCCTCTGCATTTTGTCCCGCTAAGCAATGGCAAACATTTATAAATTAGTCAGCCAGACATAAACACCGCAACGGAGCGCATTATCGTTGCATCGCCAGCTTCAGGACACCACCGGGAGGCCCGAACCTCTTGGAACCCCTGCCGGGGCTAAGCTGGCCGCAAGGACACAGGCATCTCCCACACTCGCTGTCGTCGTCTGCCTCATCGGTAATCGCTGTCATCATCGTCGTCGTGGTGGTCGTCATCGTCGCCGCTGTCGTCGTGCATGTTGCCTCACTTTGTCAAGTGCCCGTGCTGCACCACGAGTGCACAGATGCACCGATCCTGTGCACGGGACGCGCATGTGAAAGTATCAGCATTCAAGTGCAAGTATCGTGTAAGGTCTCGGATACCTCCGGCTGGGACGTGGGACCGTATTTTTCGACAACTCCCGTTTCGCTCGCAGTGAGAATTTGTTTAGATTTCATTGCGCTTCACACATCACATGCTTCCATTCACAAACACACATGTGTGCCGTGGTGGAAAGTAATTTATCTCCAAGTCAACTTCCGACCAACGGTGCTCACAAACCAATCCCCTTTTCACCAGCGCACTGCATCATTATCAAGCCACAGGCACTCCATCGGCGACAAACGGTTGCATCATCACAGTACGAAAGAAGTTACTGCTGCTACCGTTGTCATCGCAATATCTTCGTTTATCGATGTCATTATCCTTGCACCTTCTTCAACACAGTACAAAACTCAGACGGGGACGTTTTACGACGCTTGACGATACGTGGTGTAGCTGCTCTTATCGCAGCTAGTGGAGAAAATTTCAATAGAAACAACTAAGTTTCCGCTTCCACGGCATCTGGTAGCAATCGCGGGACTCAAACAGCTTGGGCAACACAATAAGGATGTTTGAAAACACTTGCCAACTTTGCCAAACTTTGAAACATGGTGAATCTATTCCGCCAACCTGTTTTTTTTTTCTTTTTGATAATTTTATTGACTTCGTAGAGGTGAAATAACAAAGACCATAATTTTTCAGCACCGCTCGTCATCAAATTGAGTTAATTTTTTTTTTTAAAGAAGAGAGACCA
Source organism: Anopheles atroparvus (assembly GCA_914969975.1). NCBI lineage: Eukaryota > Metazoa > Arthropoda > Insecta > Diptera > Culicidae > Anopheles > Anopheles atroparvus. Next base: position 29,086,693 of record CAJZCY010000004.1, on the reverse strand, counting down.
ATACCACAGAATTTATGCTGCTTTATTTAAAACGTTGTTTTCGACGAATTTGGCTTATTATAATTATTCAATTTGATTTATTGGACTGGTTTCTCTTCCGAAAATTGATTGCACTGAGTAATAATTGAAACTTGAGTAGGCTTTTATGGCGATTGCAATTTTTCTGCAAACGGGGGGGTGAGCTTCTAGGCTCAAACCTTGGTGGCGTGAGTTCGAAAGCAGACTGGAACTGCCCCCAATATGAATGAATGCCTTTCCACGTACGTACAAGGCGAAAAGGTCTCGTTAGCCTTTTATGGGTAGTCATGGCAAAATTGAGCTTTACGCCATTACAAAGAGGAACAGATACGATTTTTGTTGAACGCAACTCCAAAGTCCAAATGTTTTTAGCGGTTTACGACATTCTACATCTCTGCATTTTGTAACTCGGATGAAATGCAACTATAAGAGTTCCATCTCGCTCAACTTATGGATTGGGAGAAAATTGAATTGAATGTATGGATGTTGTTGATTGCCTACTACTCTTCAAACTGTTATGAACCATGTCAAGGTGAATACGAAAATTACGTTCTTCTGAAGCTGCCGCCTGCAAGTTTGCAGCTTTCTAGCAACTCCCAGTCGTTGCAAGCTCTCGCCGCTTGCCAAATAAACCCTGGTCAACCGATACACGTGTTCGCCCGTTCCGGGTTGCAATAATAAACAACTTCACCTGGAAGCGACCAGGCAGTCCCCACGATGATGGCTGTTCCTCGTGTGAGATACGCGACAACTCTTCCTCGTAGCCAGAAGGAACCGGTAGCTGCAGATGTTCCCGGCTGTTGCTGATGCACCAACAGTGGCTGAACCGTTCCTCGAGTGTTGATAAATACAAATAGAAGATAAACAATGTCGGGAAATCGGAGAAGGACACTCCTCGGGAGGCTGCAGCCAAACGCAGCGGTACCGGAGCCAGCGTGCGCCGTAAGGATGATCCACGGCTCGTGTTGGGGCACTTGTGCCGAGCATGACTGTTGAGCGCACCCCCAGTGCAGGGCCGAACACGGTCGACGGAAGCGTTTTTACTAATAAAAAGGATGGAAACGAAGATTTGCGACCGGTCGTAACCTACGGTTACACTCACGGCAAGATGTTTTACCTCGATAACCAAGCCGCCCGGAAAGTGGTGTACTGGCAAAACAGGCGACTTAATGTTCCCTGACGCAGCATTAGCCTTCTGCCTGGCTGGGGCTTCGCGGAACTGCCCGTGAAGATGTTCTGCCGTGTGATGGTCCCGGTTTTTCTCCTACTGCCATCAGAAGCATGCCCACATGCACAGAGTGCCAAGGCTCGGGCGGAAAAACGGTTTCAACCGGGGGCGATGTATGCCGTTGAAAGGAAAACCAAACGACCGGTCCCGGTTTTGCACGCTAGGGAAAAGCTTCTTCGGCCCTTCCCTATTTGGCCCTATGGCATGTACCACACAAACCAACATCCGCCGGTGCACCGGTGCATCTGGTGAGTTGCATCTGGCTGTGTGTTCGTTCTCGATTGTAGGACCAGCAGTGCACCTTACCTCGGTCACCGGATAGCCACCGGAAGGGTTCCTTTGTGGTGGTGTTTACCTTTAGCTGGTATCTGCGGAGCACGATGTAATGCTTAAGAACTTCACATAAAATATTCATATTTAATTATTTCCTTCTGGCCCTAACGATGTGACGACAGTATCGAAGCGTTTATGCACGCCGTGTGTGCCTGTGTTTGTATATATGCTTGTGTGCTCAAGAGTATTCCGATGGGTGGGTGTGTCAGTTTGTCGCTTGGAAATGTTTATTTCTTTTGGCACTCGTTGAGCCTTTATCACACAACTCAGCTTATGTGCAACTAAATCCAACCGGACCGCATCATACATTTAAGTTAGTTGCAGTGGAAGCGGAGAAGAAAGGACATCGGTCTTGCGGGGTGTAGGGCCGGTGATGGATTGAAAGTATTTGGTGGGACAGAAAATGATGTTAAAGGGGTAAGAATTTGCAGCAGCCGGAAAACTTGGACGTACCAGTTGATATGCATGCACGTTTGGTTTACGCTAGTAAGATAAATTATGCATTCAATTTTAAATTATTGTTAACTCAAAATTGTTTACAAGAATTTAGGTAGATAATTCATAATTAATTTCATTTTTCTCTTGTTGAACGGAATCAGGCATGCTAAATTTAAAAGTAGTAAAAGTTATTTTGATTCATTCCCTGCCTTTTTTATTTTAAGCCTTTCCAAACCTTAACCTTATGTGTTGCACTTTTAGATTCCGTTCCAATGCAAGTAATTTTCGCTAATCTACGCAATCCATTTATAAAATATGAATCAATAAACCTAAAGGGCTTCTAGTTTGAAGACAAGACGGGTGGTAATTCCTTCCGACTTGAATTCTGATCAAAGCGACACACCTGTTCTGGTCGTGAGCTCGATAACAACTTTATTGGTGTAACCACGGCGTACTATATAGTGCCTAATTACTACCACCTGGATAGCAAGAATAGTCACAAAAATATTGCTGTCTCCCTCTTACATTTAACTCTACGGCCATCGCCGGCTTATATTTTACTTGGTCAGCATATTGCTGCCGTAGCTTAACCTAGTTCTTTCAATAAACTTAACCTAGTAAAATTATTTTCCAAACCTTGCGTCGTCTTCGGCGCTGCTCTAAACTTGAACAACCGGCTGACGCGCACTGTTTTTGACCTACCCTAAAATAATGTTTTGGTCTGATGATGCATCTGTTGACGACGATGAACAATTCTTTTGATGAAACAATAAATTGCAATTCCAATTGTTCGGAATAAAGAAAATTGCGTTCACTTAATGATATGAGCTTGACAAACAGATTTAAAATCAACTATTGCAGGTTGCCGGCGTCCCTGTATAAAAAAGAGAAAAAGCTCCCTTACTAAACTACTTAAACATCGCAAAGCATTTATCATCCTTCCTAATCCATCAACGGGGTGAACGCGGCACGTTCCGGAGTTAGATTACCGACTAAAACGCAGACATGAAACTCAATGAAGTGAAATCCGTCAGCAAACAAAAGAGCGCTTTTAGGAGTAGAACAATTACAGCATATTAAAATTAAACAACGGTACACCATTCGTCAATTGGGCAGGAACCAACTGCCACGCTGTCCTAGGAAATATTTCGTCCTGAAGCTGTGTGACAAGTCTCCCATACAAAGAACCGAGGCAAGTGGGGCGTGGAAAACAAAAGATCGCTCATTCGAGCCAAATCTTCCAGTAGCGTCACGCTGTGGCAGTCACACGACCAGAAGCAGCAGCAGTAGTGACCTATTTGAGCAGCACCGGAAATGAAGTTCATTTGCATTGAACCATGTTCCTCCCTTTCCCTTCTTTACCGTCTACTTCTCCTCTTTCTCTCTCTCTCTCCTTCCTCCTACTCGGTAAAGCTATGCCTGGCCGGAAAACGTTGAAAGCCACCAAAAAGTTCACGAAAGTGTACGTCCACGCACCATCGCCATCATTGCCGGCGTCCTCAAGGATTCTTGCTGTATCCTGCGTAATCATTTTGGGAGCCACACTGCGTACGTTCCGGCACACAATGAGGCAAAGAATGGAAAGCTCCGAGTAAAAAAAAAAAGATCCTGCTGGGGCAACACACAGAGAGAAAAACCCCTCGCAGACAAGTGAACAGGAAGGGCGCAACATGCCAAGCACCGAACCTTGCTTCCTCCCCCTGTTGGGTCGTCTTCAAGAAAAGCGGAAAACCGTTCATTTAGCCTTTAGCGGTGCAATGGCTTCCATTCAGCGGGAACGCAATTTATTTTATAGAAATTTTGGCTCCAATCCAGTGCAAATATCTACTCGCATACACAACTTTTGCTGCCACCGGCTCTCTGGTGCTCGAATTGGGCACCCAAACTTCACGCGAGTCCGTTTTGCTCTTCGCGAATTCAAGCACACACTCACACACACACACACAAATGCGCATGCATACACACATTCAAGCCTCGTCATACGTTTATCCGGTGGATCATTCCAATGCTTCATGGACGACCGGCTTCACTCCATTTCTCACCGTCCGTTTCTCTCTTCCCCAGCAGAAGAAGCAGCAAGGATGTAGATACTACTGCAGACACTGCAACACGCATGCTGGTGGGGGAGGCGAGGGCAGAGGTTGGCAAGGGCTTTGGGGATATTTATGACGTCCTCGAATGCAGCTGCTTCACCGGCACCTTCAAGAATTTATTCAAGCTGGTGTGAGTATGTGCATACTTGTCCAGACGCTTTGGAAGAGTTTTGTAAAGTCGGAGTAGCTTATACAACAGGGAAATTAGGCTTTAGTACGCACGAGAGTTTTGTCCCGCGAGCCAGCTTGTATGTACAACCGCTTTGAAAAGAAGATATAGTATTTTTCCTTAGAGAGATTGCTTTTTAAAGGGTGAGAGAGATTGCACTTTGCTTTAAAAATACGTAGGAATCACAAAGGATTTGACAAACAAACAATTTTTTGGTTGAAATATAAAACAGACACAGCCGAGCATCGCAAAATATTTCGATTTGTAACAATAATCTTAGTACTCCATCTTAACATTTGATAGGTTGTGGAAATCTTGGTTACTGTCTAAAAACAATCGGAATCCTTTTCTTTCAAGAACAATAATTGCTTAACAGCTGGAGCGTTGGTCAGAACAGAAGAACAGAAAATTTAAACCAACATTATAGAGGAGCTTGTGGCAAAACCTTCAATAGGTTATCCCGACTGAGCTTGTAAGATAGAAGAGCATATATAAATTGGCTCCACTTTTGGTGAGTTTCATCTAGCGAAAGCTGCCACGGCAGTTCGGTAGTCTAGAATACTTTATACTTCACGCCTCAAAGATCCTGCGAATCCCTACCAGTCTATCCCTGCCCGCATATCGAAGGTCTCCTGTTTCGAGACTTTTGGTTTGGCGCAACTATCATTATTATTATTACTTCTACCATTGCACGCTGTCATGCTTCTTCGCTGACTACGGTCGACATTCGCGAATGCACGAGCTGCCGTTATTATCATTGGCCCCGATAACTATTCTTCGGGGGTCGGTGGCAGACTGCATTCGTGCTCCCGCTTGCTGCATCCCCTCCGATGAGCCAATCGCGACGGCCGATAGAAGGTTGAGAACCTAGCGGAAAGTTCTACTGCTTCCAGGCCAAGCAAACTCCGAATTCGGTGCAGTAAAGTGTCGCAAGTCGGACCAAATCCTCTGCGAGCATTTCGTTCCCAGTCAGACCCTGGAAGTCTTCATCCCTCCGCTACTATATGTGCACCCGCAATGGGATAATGTGGCTCTAACGTCTTGAGTGTCAATATTGCAGGACCGTGCGGCAAAGCGTAGGGAAACGATGCATATTTGTGACTCGTTTGCGGTGAGCATGGCAGGTCGCTGCCGTTTAATGGATGGTTTGTCTAAGCAATGGAGATATTTACGGCTCCTCGTTAGCGGCTAGACGTGCCTCCGGTTGCAGAGAGAAAAGGCAACTGACGAACATAGCTATGGGTCTTTGCAGGGGGTTTCAACATTGCTTGTTCTACAGTGCTTATTAAAGAAAGCAGTTATACAAAAATCAATGCTCTACGCATGATTTTGAAAAAATTTAAATAGATAAATCAATTTAGCTTTCGATGTTAAAAAAAGTGGCACCGTTTCCATAGAAAGTTATCTTTGTGGTCATCGTTTACACGGCTATGCAAGTGTCAGTACACGAAGGGTGTTTCGTTGTTGCGTTTGACAGCAAAAGGAGCATTTCTTTTGAAAGCTAGTAAATATGTCACACGAAAAGTACGCTTTTAAACAATACTTTCTCTTCAGTGAGCTTTACTCGAAAAGCTTAACAAAACCAGAGTATGCCAGCCCAAATATATTTGTTTTTTGTTTGAAAAAGATACTAGTGTCAAATGCACGAACAGTTCAAAATAATCAATTGAAATGTATTTCTGGAGAATGCTTGAAATCGAAATGGCTACGATTCTTTCACAACGCACAATTCGTTTGATGTCTCGCGGCATGGCAATCTGCGGAATGCATTCGAATGCGATTCATTTCCAGTGAACAATATTTTCCTGCAGGAATTTTATCCAATGTGGCTCAATGATTCCTGTCGCTGGCGCGTTCGGATCGTATTGGCAATTTTGATTGACTTTTTCCAAACGACCTCCATGGTGTTTTGCATACGAATTCGATTGGGTTGCATGCTTGCGAGCACAGATTGCTAAAAATTTTAACAGCTACTACATAAAATGCCTGATAAGAGCAAAATCCACGTTTAAAAACATAACTTGCAACCATTCCTAGACGTTATCTCGAAATGTCAACATGCAGTGAACATCTTGTTGAGTAAATGAGCCTCACGTGTATCGGGCAAATCACAGTTACATTTATGATTACACTATCCCACGGCATTTGGCTTATGGATGTTATTATAGATAGGATGATTAACTGTTCATTCGGTGTGCACATTTCGTTATTAAACTAGCCAACAACGATGGCTGAAGGCTGATTCAAAACATTACGATAAGCGATGGATGCCTTTGTTCTGTTTGGAACATATTGATCAAATCGTCCAGTTTGCGTTACAAAAAAATGTTATTTTACCTCAAATGTGTTCACTGTCCCATTTACACAGCCTGTTTCATTCCATCATAAAGTCACAGCAGCTGTTCATCCACAAATCGGCTTAAAAATGTTTGGGAGCACATTTTATCTGTTTGACGTGCGCCAACTGGAGGTACAATAGAGTTTAACTGTTCCAATTCAAAGCATCATTGGTGCGTACGACACAAAAAGCGAATGAAACGTTTAACGTACCTGCTCAGCTATAAACATGTCTTCTTTTTTTAGTTTAACTCAATTTAAATCGCCATTTTTACAGTGGTCGAACCACTTTCCCGCCACCTTCACTCTATTGAAAACCGCAGTGATGAATAAAATGCTGATAGAAAATTTAAATTTATTCAACCGTTAACAGCTTTGCGGGCGATGAGCAGTAATTTATTGAGCCCATAATTTGATACAAAGGGATTTATTTTTCGTGTCCTGTCTTTCTTCAGCGCGGTCTCACAAGGTAAACATTTGTCACTTGATCACAGCGCGTTGCTTCGTAGTATATGTTTAAAACGGTCTTCCGCAAAGAACCACAGTTCTGACAAGTTTGCTTAAATGATTTGACTTTTTATTTGAAAGGTATCTCGCTTTATGATGGATGTTATAAAACTTTAGTAAAAAAGTGTATGTGTTTAGTATAAATTTTAAATTGTTCTTTATTTTCATACCTTTCAATGAAAACTTTAATTGATCATGATGTGAAATAGTTCATCATGGACATATTTATGCAATTATGAGACACAGGTTCTGAAGAACGCATTGCTAGCTGCCGACAAAGTCTCTTCCACAATTGATTTACAAAATCTGAACAAGAAACATATAAGAAATAACTGCTAAATGTGTTGCTAAAGATTCCTAGCTTTACTAACATACCACTCATAAGTTTATATTGCAAGTGAAGGAGGCACCTTGAATTTCTAATCACCTTTTCGGATATTGTGCAATCACTGGTACCATTTCCGAACTGGAAGATTCATTCAAATATAAAATATACACTTCCCTTTCGCTTCTACGAAACGCTGTAAATGTTTATTGCTAACAAGTATTTTCATCGAATATTTCATTTGGATGACTGCAAGTAACCCATGGACCCTGTGATGGAGAGGCATGATTACTTCATCACTCGATTTAGCTAGGAAGCAATTCAAACCATCATATCGTATGGTCAAATTAAACCGTGCACTTCGTGGGAAGTGTAAAATATGCTAATTTCGAACTTTATTTGGCCTACGTCCTCCATTTCACGTCCAAGCTGTGGGCCATGAAATCGGCCATTCGGCCAAACGAGCAGTCGCAATGATGACTTTACAACCGTGTCACACGCATATTGCTGCCATCATAGGCAACCCTGGGGTCATACCGTACCGATAACGATTTCGGTCATATAACCGGCGTCTAAAACGTTGGAAATATAATTAAAAGTATTCGGCCGGCCCCGATGGCTGGATTGATCCGATCGATGCTACTCGGTGCCGAATTGCAAAGAGCCTACGTACGTGTCACGCGGAGTCGGATATCCGGGAATCGTTGGGGCCCCCGGGATCGGAGCAGCCTGGGTAGTTTCGATGTTCAACTGACCGAAAAACACAATGCGTTTGAAATAAATTAAATCAATTTAGCATGTCCCGCATGTGTCCAGTTCATCCAGCACGACCGGAGGGTCCGTCCCTGGGCCGGGCTGGTGCTCTACGGTTTCACGTCGTTGTCATGTTGACATGTGTCCCGACGATGTTGTGAAATAAATTTGATTCCAACCCCAAACCCATGGACGCATTTCCAGCTCCACTCGCACGAGAGCCGGCCCAGTAGTCAGGTTTCGTTTCTTCTGCCATTTGTGACCATTTTGGGCAACCACCAGATAAGCACTGTGGTACAGATAAAGAACACTTTGAAAGATTCAGTTTTGCTAGCTAGAAGTTTACAATTTTAAAACCAAAACCAATGGAGGTAACATTGAATTGAGGAGTATTGCTTACTTACATACGCCAGAATGTGATGGAAGAAAAAGGCGAACCTTCCTTGCCAAACCATTGACATTGGGATAGTGTTGTAAATGTTTAACATATTTTGTAGGAGTGCTAAAATCGAAAAAAAAATCAATTAACAATAAAATATTCGAATAAAGTTTAGAAAAGTCTTGAAGAAAGAAAAAAACACTTGGAAGTTGTTGTCCTCGCGCTTGGTTTGACTCGACCCATCGTGCAATCAAGCCAACCTGCCAGAGGGGGAAAGGTTGCGCTGGCCCAGGAAGTCCGGCGAAAAGGCCGGGAACCCGAACGTTTCACTCACCTCAATGCTCCTCAAATCTGATGTCCCATTTTTCAGCCACCGGAAAATTAAGCCTCTGGCGTCCTGCTCTTCTTTCTCCCCGTACCCTTATCCCGATTCAGCTTCGCCGCAAATCAACCCTCACCGGTGGTTTTAGATTTCTTCCACCACTATTATGTGGTGTGTAAAAATGTTATCCAATTCTTCACTCTTTGCACAATCAACGGTATCGCATGGTTCGGGTCAGCTCGCATTCGCTCCGTCAGGGGTCTGAACTTTAGCGGCTGCGAAACCGTGCCAGACCATGCGTCTCCATTTGGGACTTCTTTTGGAGGGTGGGACACTATTCTCCAAGCACGGTGACAAATGTGTGTGCGGGTAAGATTTCGAACATTGGTTCATCTCTGAGAACATTCGTCAACCGACTGAAGGGAAAAGCGAAACATACAGCTCCAACCTATTTGCTTTCCAATTGGATCAATTCAACAACTAATGTATTGCTCCGTTTTAAAACATATGGCGCATCTGGCAAACATATTCTTGTTTTGCTTTGCTTTTGTCCGAAGGTTTAATAAAAAACAGTTTATGTTGCTATAACAATCTTCTCAAAAACTAAAATGAAGTAAAAAATGACCCCAGAAAAACACGTAGCACCATCGCTTGTAGTTTCAATATACTAGAGACTACCAAGTGTTTCTCCAACATTTTGTGACAACTGAACTAATCACTAAATTTCAAGGTATAATAAACATCCTATCGTCTTCTATCTGCAAATAAGTTATATTTAATACTATGATTCACATAATTGTCCCACATCCCATTCCAGACATTTAATCGATTAGTTTAGTCAAATCGATCCTAAAAATGCCACCGTGTACACTTCCGAAATTCGTCGACATGTCGCCCGTTTTCTTAATGGAACATCGGCAGATTCTTCTTCAGATCTTTAATTAATTGAATTCGATTCAATTAAATAAATTCATCATACCCATCACACCGGGTAACGATCCCGATGATGTACATCACCTTCACCAGTGCCTTTATCACCGCCATCATCGTCGTCATCGCACAGGCGGCCCCAGCACAGCTGAGAGCTTTTACTGACGGCCTCGGCCTGACGCATTGATAGCACTCCATAAAACCCTTTCGCCGATCTCTCAGCCGCCTGACCTCGCACGGTTTGCCAGCACAAAGCCAAGCGCTTTGTTTTAGGAATTCTTTCGAATTCGACAAAGAATGTACGAATTCGGAGCGCTCAAAACGATGAAATATTTCCATGAAAGTTGGCATTCCTAGGCGGGCCGCCGAGCTCTGCCTCGCACGGGCCCCTTCCCAAGGGCGAGTTTTTCGATCCATTCGTCATTCACGTGGCGGTGCAGCTCACAGGGTGAAGGTTTCGCTCGCAAATCCGTCCCGCTCCGTTCGGCTCGCTCCGATGCGCCGTTGGGAGGGAGGTTTCATAATTATGAGAAATTATCATAATTTTAACAGCTGCACAAAGCCTTTTGCAAAATCGCTGGCTGCCGGCCGCCGACAAAAGTTCAGGCTTTTCATAACCCCGAAAGCCAGGATGGGTGGGCAGGGAGGGGGGGTTAAGGGGCATGAAAGCTGGGAGAAAATTATTGGAAAGCAGGGGCAACGAACCAGGATCAAATTCATGGCTGGTTGGTTAAAACTTAAAACCCTGCCTAGCCCGGCTAGACGGTGGAGTACTAATGAAAAATGATACGCATTGTGCCTGTACCGGATTCTGCTCGGTTACATCGGACGCGGTAGTAATAGGCTAACCCTGTTCTTAATGTTTTGTGCGAGTCGTTGCATGATTTGGTGCCTTGTTCAATAATTGATGGCGCAGCAAATCAGACACGAACGACGAATCATCGGTTAATGTCGATTTTCCAATCGCTGCACGTTTCGCAATTGGTATGTTTACGAGGTACTGTGAAAAGCTTCCAACCAAATTGAAAATTAATATTGCAACTGTTTTAAAATTGAATGCAATAGCTATTCGCATTTCAATTGCATAAAAAAAAATCCGTGGGTACATTTAAGAAGGGCAGTGAATTTGGAAAGGAAGAGAAGAGATCAATTTAAACAGGGCCAAACTGCGATATCCAATTATTTTTATTATATATACTCGATAGATAATGTTAAAAATAACACTATTGAAATGCTGGCTTTTCATTGTCGTTTTGAAGAAAAGGAATCAGAGCTTTTTTTTACAATTCAATTTACAGGTTTTACGCTTTTAATTGCTTTAAATATTTGCTGTCATTCATTATGCAAGATAAAACATAGCATTAGAATACGAGTTCTATCATTTATACTTGAGTGTTCAATGACAGTATCAACTGATTATGTTTTGAAATATTCTATCTATCTACGTATAGAAACAGATAATAACGAAAGCAAAAACAGTAATCATATGTACCCAAGATATGTTCTTGTTGAGTGCAAACTTCCCGACTTTGCTTATGTTTCCAACTGCTGAAACACGATTGATATTTCCGCTGTTCAAAAAAATATAAAAGCATCGCGTGGAATGATACGGGTGATTTCCTTACGTCTGGCCTCGGATGTTCCGAAGCTAATTACTTTGCACTTCCCAGAACACGATTCCGAGCATCATTAAAAGGTGTAAAGCAGAGATAAAACAAAACTTCTCGATCTGATGATTAGCACTTTTCGCAAGAGTCGGTAAGAAAGCCATCAGTTGGTTTTGGCTTTGTTTTTTAACACTGCGCGGTTCGATTTTCCTCTCGCACTCACCCTTCTAATTGCAGCATGGGTAATATGTAATTCCCGCTGCTAAAAGTTCGAGCAGATGGAAGTGGAGCCACTTGTTTGTTTTGCCACAGCGTTGCTAACGATTATTTTAAACGTTTTCGTTTTGTAATTAAATAAATACTCCCAAGATGGCCAACTCTTGATGGGATGGTATGTTTGCTCTGGATCATTGAAAGTGTTCACGGTTGGCACGATCCTTAGAGGCAGAGACGAGCGATCCTGTGTACATCAACTAATGAAGGACGCAAATCACTCTCTCTCTCTCTCTCTCTCTCGCTTAACTTTGCCTTAGAGTATGCTCCATTCCATCGGATCGGATGCAGAAGGTCTCATAATCCTGCCATTCACGGCTAGGATGATCGCTTATGAAGCGCACTTTGTGGTTTGGCTAACAAAAAAAAAAAAAGACAATATCAAGAGCAAAAAATTGCACTCCATCAAAAGCAGACTCTGCAAGGGAAAAGCAATGGCGGTAAACTCAATTTGAGCGCTTCTTTGCTTTCTTAAGCCATCGTTAGGACTAACTGCGGAAATAATGGGCCATGCGACACTGTCCAATGATTTTACTCTAACAAGGTTATTATAGTTTGCGAGGGCTTTAAAGAGTGTAAGGGCAGTTGCGCTTAATCGGATTATCGAGTCATGTTGATGCTAACCATTGCCATGGTCATGTCATCGTGCACACAACTTATGGACCTAGAATATGTATTGGTATTCCGGGAACACAGCAACAACATCGTCATAATGAGAAAATAGTGTACCATATGCGATTGAGTGCTATGTAAAATGTCTTGCCTCTAAGGGTAGGTAAAGTTAACCTACTAAATATTTACCTTATGTATAAAAGTACAGAACTACTTCGTCAACGCAGTTCGTTAATCCATTTTAACATAATTAATTAAATTAATAAAATTTGCTATCTATTTTTTGTATCATGTTTTGTTTCGCACTGGATGAATGATGAGAATGAATTAAATAGCTATAAACACATCATAAATATGCTGACTTTAAAGAATAAAATACAAGTCAATTTTTACTACTCTCTGAAATTTTTAAAAAAGGTTTCAAAGTACTGATCCTACATATCTAAATCTTTGGGACGCTTCTTCTTTTATCGCTCCTTTTTTTTATTCCTGAATTCAAATGCTTTTAAACATAACCAACATAAACAAAGCCGAAAATAAAAAAAATAATCAGCCTGAAGGCACGATTAAAATAATCAATCTGTTTTAATTGTGTAAAACTTTCGAAAAAAAGGGTATAACTTATTTGAGTTACTTGACTTATCGAAGTCGCAACTCGCTCCAATTATTGCACAGTGACAAACTCAGGCGGAGCAGCGAATCCAGGAACTAACACATTTTCTGTCGATATAACAGTTGGCTTTATCCTATGTGTTAGTTGGTTAGTATGAAGTGAGGTTAATATTGAAATTTTATCATTTTATTTCCATTCTGCCCTAGCAGGAGTTGGTGCGAAAGAGAAAAATGCGCAAAAACTTTGCTCTCCCGTGCAATATTCCTCACCGTCTTCTGTCTCCCTGGCACTCGTTGCTTTTTTGTTTGTTTTGTCACCAACGATAATTCACTCGCCTAATCTTTCACACCCATCGTTGTTTTCTTTTTGGAACGCTGCGCTTCTGACACAATTTTTGTCATTCCATGCTCTACCGGAAGCGAGTGCTTTAATGCGCAGCCACGCCACCACGCTGAGGGAAATTGAAATACCTTCCCTATTTCATCGTGGCTGTGGTGCCTCACAATTTCGCGATATCCCCCATTCGCCCGTTGCCTCCGTTTCCCCCCATTCGGAGAGCTTTTCTGGCATCGCTTTTTAATACAACTTTGAGCTAAATGTATTCCATCCTTCTCACTCTATCTTTCATCTCCACTCTACCTTTCATCTCCACTCTCTCTCTCTCTCTCTCTCTCTCTCTCTCTCTCTCTCTCTCTCTGTTTCTCTGCTGTATCAGTCTCTTTTCTCCCTCTTTCACTCTATCTCGTTTTTGCTTTTTATCACTCTGCTTAGACACAAATAAGCCCTGGCTGCGCCGGCTTCCAACTCCAACCCGCAGCCTAGGACCATATCACGTTCGCCACCGCTGCGTTTGGCTAATGCTTCCGCAAAAACATCGTGTACCTGTCATATTGGGATAAGCCGAAGAATTAATGATAAATGATTGTTGGCAGGGACGACAGGCCGACGTGGCCAATGTTGTAGGTGCTTCAGCGAACCCACGTGCTATTTTTAACGTCACGTTGTGGCGGTGGGCTTAACTTTTTGGCCAGGCCTACAGCCTAAACAGCCGGTGGCAGTGGTTGAGTGTTGCGTTCGTTCGGGATCATTTCTTCCTCCTGCAGGGCTGGTGCAAAAGTGCTAAAATTTCTGTCCAACATTTTTTACAGGCGGAAAATGTTGGACTCCGCTAACCAAACCAAGTGTTGAGTAATTGCGAGAAGAATTCAATTGAGTCCGCGCCCTCTGCATGATTTTGTGATGGATTTTTGATCAATTGCTTCAATCTATATCTGTAGTTGTCTCTATAGATCCCTTACAAAAATTAGTCAAATAATAAAATTTTGTGTTTCATCATAGACTTGACATCAAATTCTTGAACGCGAATGACACTCTTGCCAGGGCATGGCGCTAAATACACTGCAGAAAGTCTTTATGCAGCATGCATTCCACAACATAAATTTTCATAATGAGAACGATCGGGAACGAAACGTGTTTCGCTCTCAGCAGCATACGTGATCTAATAAGAGGCCTGTGAACAAACGAGCGGGCAGAAAGCAAAAACGATTTCTTCCCTAGTTCCCGGAATTGTACCGACGGTGATCGAGTTTTCCGCACGAAATTAAATGGCTAACAAGCCCAATCTGGCAGCCCATCCGCTCCGTGCGGGCAGTGTGCCGTAAAATTTATATGAGGCTACGTTAACGTAATTTAACTTTTATCGGATGATTTCGAGAGGAATGGCCAATCGAGTACTGAGGTCAGGTACCGCACGTAAGGATTTTCTACCGATATATTTTCCTTCTTTTGTTTGGTTCGGTTTTGGGCTTTTTTTTTTCTTCTTTCTAGAAAGCCCAGCTCAAGAACAGAAGAGCGAACTTGTCTGACCAGCTCCAGCATTATTTGGAAATTGCCTCCATGAGGTACCATGCGCCTTCATCATTTATAAATGATCAAGATGAGGATGATGACGGTACGTGTTTGGATTGTCTAAGTTGAAATTTTCAAACAATAATTTTAAAATTTCTGTGTTTCTTTGCCCTCTTCCCAGTTGCCCTTCTCTGTTTTCCTTCTTTCCTTCCGGCAAGATCCAAGCTCCATAGCCCAGGATGCACCGGTGATGCTGTTCATGTTGTCTTTGCGCCATGCAGTTGAGCATGAGACTGTTTTCTTACAAGCGATCTGAAATCGATGCTGACGATAACGTCTTCCAATATCATAATAGGACGCAGACGATCTACCGGAGTTTTCTTGTAATCAGTGTTCCGGTGATAGTATTTTCTACTTTCTTTTGCAAACTTTCTTAAAGGGAATGGTAAAAAATGTGTAAATATAATTTTCATTTTATTAAATACTTAAAATATTCATGCTGATGAGTTTCACAATTTATGAGGCCGTATCGCTACATTATTTCTGAAATTATTTATTTTTTCATTCATTCTCATTCTTTGACGTTCCCATAAATCACAAGATTTATTGGGGAGCAAGATAATTTGAAATTACAGATACCATTTTTAATCTTCCCATTTTTCAAGTTGTGTAGGAAACCAATCGAACAAATAGCCGGAAGCGACTATCAAAGCTTTGTGTTTCCAGTGCATCAGGAGCGCTCTCGTTCGTGTGCAGGTTGCAAACTCCGTCTCAATAATACAACCCCAACAGAACCCGGTGCATCGAGGCGTGCAAAATATATGATATTAGACACATCCATGCTCACACCTACTAGGGGTCCACGGCTGCCATTAGTATCGCTGAGTGCTGCGGTGTGTAAGTGCAACGGGATCATCCAGGTCTCCGGGAAATAGGGCCGGAAACTAAGCTTGGTCTGCGCTCCTGCGCGGTAATGAGAAACCCGGGATCCGTGTCTGCAATGCCAAACATCAAATGATAGCACATTAAAATGCGTAACCACTCTACAGTGGGATGTGAAAATGGTGTATCCGTTCTGTTATGTGTTGTAGTCCTCGGGTTTTAGGAATGTGCAATTTGATTTTTTAACAAACGAAAATTGAAACAACTTCAACATTTGCCAACAAGTTTATAGCTTTTTCGGTTGTTTAACCTACCTTTTATTTCAGCATCATATCCAGCCGCAACCTGGTGAAGCTTTTCAGGATAGAATTATTACCTACCATCGATTTGATCATTCGAACGGGCCGCTTTGCCTTCCGCCGGGTGTCGAAGTTAAAATAAATGGCTAATTTCACCGCCAAATGATCGAACGACCCGGTGAAAAGTGCAATGCGCGAGATCTCCCTACACTGCTGCCCGGAGGACCGATGGCCATTACCGACCTGTCCGGGTTCGATCGGTAATGGCCACACACATACACACTCACACACACGCACACACTACTTTCCCGCGGGGACCGTATCATCGGCGAGAAAATAGATCAATCGAAGCACAGCTCCTGTATCCGGTGCTATCGGCGCAAATCGGTTTAGTGGAGTTTCCCCGGTGGAGTTTCCCAAATCGTTCCACGTGCATCCCGCTGTTGTTGCGTGCAGGTTCCACCAAACTCCACTGAGCATTTATGATTTGGTGCGCAATTTCACCAGATAACTTCCTTCCACTTCCTCGTTTGGGAGCCATGTCGAGTGAAGTGGATGAAATTTAATATCTTGTCAGTACGCAGACGGTAATTTCAGAAATTTAATTGCTCGCATCGAATTCCTGACCCAAACTGTCCCGAGTTAGTTCCGCTAATAAGTGCGCTCAAATGGTTAAAATTTGGGATATGTACCCTTATAGTACCTACAACGAAACCAGTTGTTAATAACAGAGCAAGTACGACTAAAGAAACATGTTTAAAATTGATACAGTCGTTGAAATGCAATTGCAAATTAGCAAAATTAGCAAATGCAAGTACTAAATTTCGGCAGGTAAGGAGACATCGACACTTCGGCTTATTCGTTTTGTTGAACTAAACCTTGCAATGCACCTGTTGAAAAAAGAAACTGTCTTAGAAGCTTGCATCCTTTTAATTTGATTGAATAAAGTTATTGTATTCAATGCAATATAAAGAAAACATCTCATGCATTTGGTTCGATGAAAGCTATCAATGAAGAATGGATTAATATTTTTCACACATAATCCGATCGTCGTTTTCATTCATGTTCAGCAAAACAACGGTATTTAATATGAGTAATTAACATATATAACATTTCATAACGAACTAACGTTAATTGAAACCTCACATTAACGAGAGCAAACGTAAAATCCCAAACGTACTAAACAAGGTTCAATTTCAATAGCCTCAATCCCGACCGAAGGGATTACAGTTTATCGTCAATCTCGGCAAACCTACACAAACATCAAATTCAATTCATTCGTCCCGTGAATTATTTGCTCATAAACCATGCTCGCTTTCGCTTCTCTTATTCCGGAAGAGACCCTTGTAAGACTTCCTGTCCGGTATACCGGAAACGGCACCAAGTGCCAGCCGATATCCTGCTGCGTGTGAACCCGACCGGCCTGCGTAGGTTTTTCTCCCTGCTGCTGACCGTATGAATATGTGTGCGTTTAGTTGTTGCGGTCTATAGATCAACTTCCTTCAATCTTGAGCCCTGTTTTTAGAGCCTCCGCCCCGAGTCATCCCCATCGCTTCCTGCACTCAACGGTGTACCGAAATTAACATTAATTTACAGCTTTCTGTTCCGGTCCTTGCTGAGGTGGTCGGGATCATCTTGCGCTTGCCACACGGTGGGCTGGTCCGGTGCCAGGATGTAAACCTTGTCGTCATCATCCTTCCGTTGACCACTGGGCTGGTTTTTGTGGTGATGGTCTGGCCCGGATGGAGGTGGCCCGTCGGTCAGTTGGTCACCACTAAATGAGGGAACGAAAGTGCGACCACTCCGGGCATGAATTTACTACGCCGGCCCAAAAACCGAAAGTCGGCCGAAGATAGAATCATATTAAAGTAATATATGGAAGCTTCGTCGGAGTCAGCACGACGTCCACGGGATACACCGAAGCGTGGCCCGCTTGTCCTTTCACACCGGGTCGCCGGAATGCGGTGGTTCACTTTAGGGAAAGGCGCTAACCACGTTAGGATGGACCATAAATCCAAATCACACTACCGAAACTGGGACTAATGAATGCTTCGGCGCTCCGGCTTTGATGGAAGCAACCGAAAAGGGAGCCGCATTTATGTCGCTTTTTTCCGATTTTTCTTTACTTCCACAGCGAGACGATAAAATGGCGACCGAGCAACACAACATCCTTTCTGAGCAACACACAAAGAGCCAGCCTCATTCTCATCCTCCGTCCACCGTTCAGGGGAGCAAAGAAAAATCTGCTTTCATCCGCACTATCGCGGAGTTAACGGTTGCTTGATAAATTCTTTCACTTTTCTCGCTATCGTCGTGAGGTTTTTTGGTCGTAAAGTGAAAATGAGTCTATTGCACTTAATCTGCGGCCGGTAAACTGCTGAGGATCATAAAGTGGAAATTAAACATGGAACCAGTGAGTGGAAACCTGCATAGTGCTTAATTAAAAAAGTATACACAAAAGATTTCATTGAAGCTGAAGAAAACGGGGAAGATTCCATTAAAATGATGTTTCTAACTTTCTAACAATGGCTATATTTTATAGATTATAGATCTCATTCTCATTCGACTTTCTTATTCTCTTTGTATTCTATTTGTATTGCAAAACAGTTGTTTTTTTTCCAAATAAACCAAAACTTATTGACCAAAGCTATGTCACTCAAAATGAAAACCTTCTCACTCAAAGTAAAACAAAAGTAATGCCTTGAAAAACTGGTTTATCTTTGTTCAAATAAAAACATGCAAATAAATCAATACGTTCAAATTGGTCAGCCTAATCCATCCGCAGAGTCGAAACCAGCCTTTGGTTCACCAAAAGTCATTGCAACGCCAATGAGCTACCGAACTGATTTATCATCCCTTGCATATTCCCCGGGCCACAAACTAAACACTCTTGGGCCCCTGGGTATGCTTTCGACGCTACGCCGACTGCATTTGTGCGACCGAAGCTACTCACCACTTCATAATGCACCATTACATTCCATTTGCATTCCGTGACGCTTTTTGGTGCATTATGCTGCCCCACAAAACCGACCCATGCGTGAGAATTATCAAACGATTTACTAGCACACTGACTGGTGCACCCGAAATACCAGAACCACCATTCCGACCGACCGACCGACCGAACGAAGCGAATCGGAACCTGTTCGCCGAAACCCCGGCGCTCGTAGTGGTCCAGACCCGGGTTATCCCCAGTTAATAATTGCCATCCATAAATCACACTATTTTGTTTCGTTTGTCAATATTAATGGACCACAAAACAATAAACCATGAATTAATCCGATGCCGATGCTCAACATAACGCCCATCCGCCTGATTAGGACGGGCGCGGAAGATGGAATACCAGCGTGGAGTGTTTGTGGAATTGGGGTCTGCCGGACGGCCGGAGGATTCAAGTGCAAAAGGATAACGATACCAACGAGGTCTATTCGCAAACGTATGCTTTGCGGTACCGGGGTGTATTTTGTGCTTTCTTTCCTGGTCACACACCAACAAACACGATCGAAATTATGTCGATCACCGGGGGAGCCTTATTAAAATACACGCTAGTGCGTGCATCGTGCAGCCTGTACCGGCTTAAAATAGCAGAATGCGACAGCCTGAAAATTGTTCCATTTATTGCATGTGAATTGAATATAGCTCACATTGGTATACTCAATCTAAATGAAGTCTAGGTGTTTTCCATATTATGTAAAGAGGATTCAAACTTTAGGAATCGGAAAGTAGAGTTCAGCGGATTAGTTTTCAAACATTTGATATCACTATTTATTAAGATTGACGATCAGTGATTAATCTTCTAGGTAAAGTGATGGCTCTGAGCATTCTCGAGAGGAATTTTCCTGTATTTTGTTGTTGGAAATAATATTGGTGGGTATATCAAACCTTCTAAAAATAGGAGATGATAAGAGGGTCGTCTTATTTTCTGCTTCTCTGGCCATAGTTGAGCTCTGGGTTCTCAGTTGAGCGCATCGTGCTGACATGCCCTGGTCACCAATCGATTTCCTTGGAGCCTGGACAACCAATGTTCCGCAGCTCCTGCTTCACCTGGTCCAGCTAACTGAATAATCATCATATACTTATATATTTTTTTATTTTTTTACATGTTGTGTAACATTGAACGGGCTACAGGGACTTATTGAGGATTTAACAACCAATTCACCAACTAACGCGAGTTGTCAGACAGTATGGAATAAGGGAATATAAGTCAAAAACACGCTGCCTAAATGTATCGGAGCTCACATTGAAGTCAATCATATGGTACACTGTAATGAACGCCTCATAGCGCTGATAGACGCATAATATCCGTAACATTTCATAACGTAACGTAACATAGATTATAAGACCACAAATGTAAAGCCCTTGAGGAGAACAGATTAATTTAATAAATGTAAATGTAAATGTAAATTTCCTACTTCTTCTAATCTTAAGGATTACATTTCTCACGGGATGAATTTCAGGATTTTACGGTTGTCTAAGATAAAAGATGATCAACCATTTCTCCATTAAACTATTTCACTACAAACATGGCTTCAAATCTTATGTCAAGTTGCCTTTCATTTACCGCTCTCCTTTATTCTTTCTCGGAACAGTTAATCAATATTTAAGTATATGTGAAGCAGGTAGTCTAACGCTGTGCTTGGATGCTGTAATGTATTTATGTAAATGTTGTAGGTTTCTTGCTCGTAGTATTGCATTTGTCAAAATGGTGATTATGGTAATGATAAGTAAGAAATGAATAGGGTTTTTTTAATTAAAAATAATTAAATGAAAGAGTGTACAAATATTTGAGACACGCGCGTGTAAATTTGGACAATTAGTGGACATGAAAAGAACTAGTGGTATCAGCTCTCAGTAGTTGGGTCCCTTTGAGTTCTTGATAGTAGCACCACATTATCATCCATTGATAACTGGAGGTGTGAACTACAAACAGAGCAAAAAATACCCTTCAACACTCCGGAGAGTGGTGCCTCGTTAACCTTAGGGAGTGCTCGGCGATTTACCTATCGAGTTGAGTTGAAAGGCGTACACCCCCATATCAAATTTGCCATTTTTACTCCAACATATCACATTTTCCATTTGTGGGAACCATGACTGTGTTAGGTTATTGTTGTTGGTCTGTTAAATTTGGCTAGTATAAATTTTTGGACGAAATTCAATGATGTACGAATAAAATACACGAGAAAATGGAAAAAGCATATGAAAGATGAGATGCGTTAATAAAACCAAAAAAATGCGTATGTTGATTTGGTATGTGTTAGGATGGACCCTTCTTCACATTTCCGATCGATAGTTAACGTCCGCAATTTACGAGGTTAAAAATCTATGCATTGCACAAAAAGAACATTCTGCTCCCGGCCATTCTACTCTGCACTGGCGCCTGCCGGTCGTAAATATCGCTTGCAAAGCTCTTAGTGGTCGTACAACTCTCATGCTTGAGAGGACGTGCGAAAAGTTTGCCAACATGAACTCACGGCTCTACTTTCTGCGGGTGCGGAATAAAGGAACACGCTGGTAAATTAATTGAACCCGTTCCAAGATTTAATTGAATTCACAAGCAAAATCATTCAAATTAATTTACCATGAAAAGAAATGCTTAAATAGATGCATGCACGGGCCGATTTGGTTCTTCCCTTTTTCTCGTCTTCTTCCTTGCCTGCAGCGTCGTAACAGGCTACGAGGTCCAACAGCACTGTTCCGCCGGAGCACAGTTAGTGCAGGTAGGACTAAGTGCCAAAAACGAGTGAAATAGGAAGCTTGACCAAGGATAAAAAAAAGCGAGCGAGAGGGAGAAAGGGCAACAAGAAAAGGAGGAAAAAGATGAGAGTAATCATTTCTGGTCGGTTTCTGCCGACTGGCGACGATGTTGCATCAGAGGCCATTTTGGCCCCTTCTTGTTCTTCACGCGAGAGCCGGGGCACGGCCAGGAAGCAAAAGTACACCACAATATTTTAAAGTACCGAATATAATTCTCCTGCCCCGTCATCCATGGCCTAAGCCGAAGGTTTTACTCTTTGCTTTATTTCTTCTGCTGACTGTACTTTCCTTTTTTTTTTCACGGGATTTTTTCGCCAACATTTTCCACTTTTCCCATGCGCTATTTGCTTTTCACTCGTTCTCACCAGCAGATTTATTGCTCCCTCTTCCGTACTTCTGGCGGGCATGTGCGCGTACATGTCGTTTCGTTTGCATTTTCCGTTCCGTTTGGGGTTTGGGCAGGGTTTTCATTTTTCACAAGCTTTTTTTCTGTTTTTGTTCCAGCCCTCTATGCGCTGTCGCGTACAAGTACAATGTGAAAACGCCGGAAAAGCGGAAGCTGCCCGGGCCGTGAAGTCGACCGGAGTGCGTTTGAAGGATGCTGGCACTGTAAACTGTAAAGTCTTGAAAATCACTTATTCACACAAACGCAGCCCCGTGCCGCGGTCCTGCAAGCAAAAACCTGCCACTTTCTCGTCGCCCGCTTCCAAACAATGGCACTGTGACGCAAACGCACAACCGCGTGCACGTCTTGTTGATGAGGGCCGAAGGAACCGTTGCGTCTTTCATCATAGAAAAAAGGCGAACCGGGGATCGGACATGCTTTTCGGGGGTTGAGAGCGCGCCGAAGTAAAAGCAGCAGCAGTGGTCAGGCAAAACGCCCGAGACTCGGTAGTGGAGTTTCGTGGAAACGCTTTGGGTAGACCAGCGGACGTCGGGAAATGCTACGCAAAGAGTTGCGGTGGAAGGAGGGAGAAATGTTTTGCAAATATTGCCACAATACACCAGGCGCCAGCATTATTCGAGATGAAAATTTATAGACGGTATGTGTGCTACATTCACATCCTCTGCGGGTACCGCTCGCCGTTCCGTTTCACTGCACAGTCTCGGAAAAGTCGATTTGGAGGCCGTGGCACGGTCGGGTGGCTTGATACGGCTCCGTAAAGAGCACGACGAGCACCGACACCACAGCTCACATCGAGGACGGAAACACATCCTTTGTAGTATGCGGATGCGTCTTCAAGATGCAAATGGGTCACCGAGTGCAAAGCCGGTTCGGTGCAGCAAGAGGTCCCATGCAACTCCCGGCGCAGCGTGAAGAACACAAGCCACCTGATGGATAGGTACTTCCCAGAAGCAGCACCTTCCGTAGAACCTGCCCAGCACCTAGACTGCACGCGCATCGTCTTTGATGCAAAACCCGCTATTGTTTCCACCGGAGCAGAAAAGCTGCGAAATGCGATTATAAACAGCATCGTCTTCGTCAGTTCAACCCCTCGTCCTGGTTAGAGTGTGCTAATGTAAGCTGTTAAAATACCAGCAACGGGAAGATTAGAGAGCACAGTGGTTCCTACCAGTTGCAATGTTATCTGCCGTGAAACACGAGAAACGAGAAACCCAACGCAGCCACTACAGAGGCAAAACATCATTAGGTGCACGCGGTGCATTGTTACAGCGAATGCATTTTCATCCTGTTAATTTTCCATGCGTCCATTTTGGTCATTACTCAAGACGGTTATATGAAACAAACCAATGATTTGGTGAATTTAATTGGCAAAATCGTATCGGAAACATAGTTAAAACCTGGCAAACACAAATCGACTCTACGTCACAACCCAATATAGGTTTAAAAAGTTCGATAATTCGTTTTAGGTTAGTATATTTATCTTATACAAAAAAAAAAAAACGATTCCGACCTAAAATTTAGCGATACACAAACAAATATGGTGAAAAATAAAATGTTATTTACTTGATTACGGCATGGTTTATTTTATGGTTTTATTTTCTTTGTTGTTGCTGTCTTCTTAGCGAAAAAAAAGAACAATCATAAATAATAAATATATGAGATAAATAAATTAATGCATAAACGGTCCAGGGAAATTTTGTAATCTTAGTAATAAAAAGTTATATCAAAAGTGAGTTAGATTTTAGACAATAAAACGTATTTAAATTCAAGGCTATGGTAAAACATTGGTTTAAAAAAATCACTTCGACTTTGTGTGTTTTGAGAGCGAATTAAAGCAGCACTATTGCGGCAGAAATAAAGAACAAATATGTTTGTGCAATTTTATTTTAGAAAGAGGCACCAGGCGTCTCCATTGAGCTGAATGATTCATGGCGTTTTGTATTTATTTTAGGTGCTTCTGATGCATGATGAGTTTTGTTATTTGCAGTTACTGTTTACGAAGCAAGACTAACACTTCAAACGCAAACGCCTATAACCATTCTGCTATCACCAAAACATCCCAAATAAATAAAGCTTTTCATTGATGTCGTAGTGATTGTAAGCCGACAGGTCCATAATTTTGAAAGCCACAATAACCATGAATTGCACTCCAAACTATTCTAATTCATGACGTTAAACAATTTGACGGTCAGCAATTCAATTATTCAACTTGATTATCCTGTGGTACTATCTTCATTCCTCCATCAACGTGGTGATGAATCCTTCGAAAGGTGTTTGCAAAACCTTTCCTGCAATTCTTCAGTAAGTATATATCAAACACCGGAAAAAGTATAAACAAGCCGTAAGCAATAAATTCGAAAGCAAAATGATAAATTGATTGCAAAGGTGTTTGCCGATTCTATTGTTATGTGGCTATAAATCATAAAACGAACCGTCATGACACCATTCATCCCAATCATTGGCAATGTGCGTCACGATGCTCCTGCGTGGCATTTGCCCATGATCACACACATACACTTGTAGACACTATCAGCTCTCTCTCTCACTCTCACTTTCTCTCTCTTTCATACTATTTCTCATACTTTTGTCTTTTTCGGACGTCCTCCATTCCTTTTCGTTCACGAGCAATAGCATTCTTTCCGCGAGCAGGCCTCATTGAACATGATTCAGTGATGTTTCGCGAAAACAGAGCCCTTTTCTTTTGTGGCGTTCGATTTGGGAAAACTCAGCCGCTTTTCATCATTTTATGGCAATCTATTTCTTCGCCGATCCAGGACAGCATTTGTCCCCGGTGGAAGGTGCAGAATAGCAAGGTAAGTGTCGGAAAAACAAACCAAACAAACGAAAGTGACGAGCATTCACCTTGTTTTATATATTGCACTGTATTCGTAGCTACACGGTAGATAGATCGGCCTGTAGGCAAGCATTTCCAGTTCAGGTGGCAGTGATGAATGTGTGTCGGTGGAATTTGCACCGCAACACGTAGCAATCATGCACATCATCATATTCGTAGCGTTCAATACTAAGACTCTTATTTTGCCGTTGAATAAAACCTAGTCCAACCTCTGGAAGTAAAATTTGGCTTCTGTTTGAAATCAAATCATATTGTTGTTCGGCGAGAAACCTGTTCTTTATTGTTTTATAACACTAACAATGTAATTAACCAACAGAACGGTGTATTTAAAAAAAAAAACGGTGCATTTAAAATTCAAACAATTTGTGAAAACCGCACAAATATGCTTGTACGCGTGGCACGTGTACTTGATAATGCGATTACTTAAAATTCTTAAGATTAATAATATGTTTGGTCTAACAATAACAATAACTCTCACAATTTTTGGTAAAATTGCTCGATTGTAGTTAAAATGTTTAAGCGTGGCATAAATAGTATTCTTCTACCATTCGTAGTCTTAACAAACGGTAAATTTCTATCCTACTTTTAAAAACGTACGCAAACGAACGGTTCACTCACGTTTTCATTTCCCTTATCCTGCTGCTGTCACCGGCGATGGCGTTGATACAAATCTCACTTTGACAAGGATTGATCTAATGAAATCTACGTGCCACAGGAGCAAACTCCAGACGACCGTGCACGAGGCGCGTAGTTCTACCACTCCGGGGAACAAGTGTTTTATTTTTGGAATGTGCATTTCTTTCGAAGCTCCTCAGTTGAACTATGAAGTAAATGCCCTGTAGAGAAAATACAGCTACTGACTTTGGCTTTATTTTTCACAATTCCTTTTGAAGAAGGAACAAAACACCAAAGCGAGGATTTAACAATCACTTCAGCGTCAGCAACATGAGATAAGCGTTGCTTTAAGATGCGGATTTATCCCCCGTCTCATAAGCAGAGGAAGTGATGTCTGATTTTATTTTTCTCTCCTTTGCAATTTTCATCACATGTTTTATAGTAGATTTCTACAACGGTGAGCATTTCCCTTATTTGTGCTGCCCGGGCTTGTTCGTATTTTCTTCAGTTGCCAATTATTTTCGAAAATATTTACCGTTTATCATGCTTCCATGTCGTTCTACTGGGGTCACGAAATATTAAAGTAGAATGAGTAGAAGCAACTGAACCCATATTTTTTATAAGTTTTTCTATATGATAATACATGCCACGATGGAGTGATGGTGAGTGCACAAAGCCTTATAGACAAGTTGATTTTATTAAGGAAGATTTTATCATCATGAATATCGGATTGTTTATTCCATGCCAGTAAGCATTGCAACCGACACATCGCAATGCAGTTCCTAATTATTTACAAAATAAAAGATCAGTAATCACACATAATGATATTGCTGAAATTCAATTTCCCATGGTCGTTTAACTTCCCCCTTCGCTTTACAGCAGCGCAAATATATTCACCTCAATTTTCCGCCCATTTCACGAAATCGTCAGATAACGCAAAAAATTGCCATGCGAAGAACAAAATCGTTCAGCTTCCAATTCCCACATTGGTTTTCGCACCATTGGTCCACCTATCCACACCTTCGAGCGGGCATTGTGTCCCACCGTTTCCCGGAGCCTTCGAATCTCCGTGGGCCTGATGGGCTGGAACGTGTCGAGTTGCAAACGCAGCTGAAACGATGCCTCAAACGTAACCACCGTAGCCTTTTGCCTCACTTATGGGCGAAAACGGACGATTCAGGTGTCATTATTTTACCATTTACCACTTCTCGCCGATCGGCCCTGCCCGACCCAGGTCGCCTTGAAACCATCTTCTCGTCCTGCGGTGGATCTATACATTTTTTTTTTCGCTTGTGCTTG
Organism: Anopheles atroparvus; assembly: GCA_914969975.1. Classification (NCBI taxonomy): domain Eukaryota; kingdom Metazoa; phylum Arthropoda; class Insecta; order Diptera; family Culicidae; genus Anopheles; species Anopheles atroparvus. The sequence goes on along the minus strand of CAJZCY010000004.1, from coordinate 29,059,802 downwards.
TGCGCGTTGCCTTCCCTAAAATATTTCACCCCATCGAGAGACGGCGATCGGGCCAAGTTGCCGGTCACCGTTGTCGACTGACATTCCGGCACCGGTAGTGCTTCGCATCGTTACTCGTACGGCGGCCGTGGGGCGACCTACACAGACCCAGACAGTCGGAGCGCACCAACGACGATGGACGGTGTTTCCTAACGATTTCATCTCGTTCGTCGGTTTATTTAGATGCACGTGAAAGGAATAAATGCGATTCAGCTTTTCGCCATCCTGCGAGCCCCGGGCGACTGCCCCGCCTGTCGCACGGAACGCCTTCGTAGCCCACGGTGCCCGGTGGATAAAGGCGAAGACATACTGCTTGTCTTCCACTCCACGAGGGCAGGACGATGATGAGCACTGTCTGGCAACGCAAATGTGCCTCGTATGTCGTGCTGTAGTCGATGCCGGTGCGGTCATTCCAATGGCCCTTCGATCCCCCGGCAAGCATCACGAGCTTCCGAGAGAATGTAAAACGTCGGTCTAGCAAATAGAATATCCGCAACTCACTTTTTCGATTGCATTCGATCCATGAGCCTGCGTGAGGACGATACCGCGCCATGCTGCAGGGAATGGAAGATGGAGAGGAAAAGGTGAAGGTGGAGCAAAAGATCACACAGTACTTAATGAATGTTGTCCGAAGCGATCGATTTGTTCTGTGTTCGTACGTACTGTTTGCTTTATGCATACATTTCGAGATTTCCAATTTTGGGAGGGAAATTTGCGAGTCGTTAAGCCATTTTGACCATGGTTGGTGTTTGATAACAGGCAAAAAATGCAACATTGCATCCAAGAGTTGGCTATGGCTGAGAAGGCAAAACAGATGCAATAAAGTAAGTAATCTTTATTGAAAAAAAAAAACGAACAACAGCATCAACATCAGTTCCGAATCGATACAAATGTTTGCTTTATTAACATTTTTCATGACAAAAAAAAAATGAAACATCTGTTACACAAGACACGGCACTTAATCACCTTGTCAAACGTTTCAGTCACGCATCATAGGACGGAAGCCAAGAAGGAAGCCTTATTCGTGAATAAAGGTGTAACCTGGCAAACCCCAACCATCCCGGCCAAATGTTCCCAGTCATGGTCAAACGAACGAAGTCTGTAATCTGTTGCGTTCACTCGTAACCGCCCCACGTAGCACACCTCTCGTCTGGGCAGGAAAGGAGGTAACGCAGCGATAGAGCAACAGCAAACGAGGAACTGTGCCGAACCGTGCGCATCCCGAGAGCGCACTTTTGCAAATCACTATCGCTACATTATTCAACCCTGCCGGCGTGAGCATGGTCGACCCTATCAACAGGAACGATGGAAAACGAATTGTACCATGACACAGGTGAAAATGGACCGATGGTTGCCCTCACCGAAACCGGGTGGAAAATGACTCGCCGCGCATTCGCTTTCACCACGCACAGCTTCCCCTCCGCTCGCATGGCATTTGAAACTGTCCCATAACTGCGCAGCGGTTTGAATTTGTAGAGTTTTTTTGTTTTCAATTTAATATTTTGTTACTGTTTGTGTCTGACTTTTTTTTTATTTCTTTTATCCTTGCATTCCGTTTGCATAACTCTGCATCATTTAGATAAAATTTTAATCTTTATGTTTTCAAAACCGATGAGGGAATTTGCATTTTTTTTTTTGTGAGAGTCTACATGGTTTGCAGCAACAACATACCGCAGAACAAATACTGCAACGTTAAAAAAAATTCACATTCAAACACCGGTGAATTTTTTTGTTCGGCTAAATTTGCTCTAGCTTTAAATCTATTGTTTTACATTCTGAAAATAGGAACTCGTTCATTGGGACATTGTTCTATCATTTTAAGGAAAAGATTCAAATTCGTCGATAATTTTGCAAGAAAAGGGTAGAGCATTGGAGAAGGTGGTCTTACGAGTACGTATTTAAAACAACCCAAAAGCTAATTGTCGTTGAAAACGATTAAAATAAAGTCTCTGGCAACATTTTTCCCTATTTTTACAGAAATAGAAATTTTAAATTTCTTATGCCACATGTTCACCCACTTTTAAAGCCAATTTCTCCCAAAAACTCAAATTGCAAAAGAAGCAGAGTTTAGATTGCTTCAGCACAAAGTCATGCAAGTTTTTCTTTCTCTTCAGCAAACGCTCACGCTGCTAGAAACTTAACTAGCAGCAGAATAAGTTTTCGTGAAACGGTGTTCCATTCCATTTCACGAGGGAGCTGAAACACTTCAAACACGGGATGCAAACAATAGCTCACGTTGAAGATATAATTCTCTTCTCCAGCAGTGCACCAGCGCCGCGACGCCACCGGAACGTGAGCCATGGCCAAACGACGGCAGGCACACCTCGACCCGCGCAGCATATGACTTCAAAAGGGCATCATCATCAGCATCATCGTTTCGGGAGGATGGGAGGAAAATGGATCCCGCCTCGTACTCGTTTATGATTAAGAAACCAATACGGAACGTTCCCGGCAAGTTAAACTGTTTTGCATTCCATTCGAAACTTCGAGCACCCCTCGGGGCGGATATTCCATGCTCCGATCTCTGTCAACCTCCATCCCCTGGTCTGTAGACGCCGGATGTTGTCAGTTCCTGCCCGGGGGTGTGTCTATTGACAGTGCCTGCGTCGCCCGGGAGGATTTGCTCCGTGCAAAGGTGTTTGTGAGGAGCAACCGTTCGTTGAGCCGTTTCCATGGTTCCCTCCCCGAGCGTACGCACGCCGGACAAAAACATACCGCAACGTGTCGACGGCAGTAGGCGCCGACTTATTTGGCGTAAAAAAAAACATTTGCAAATCCGCAGGAAGGAAATGCGGAAAACCAACAGACTATCAGCGGTCATAAATAATAAATTGAATTAGCATTATTAATGTGCAGCAGGTATTATCATTTTCCTATAGGAGCTGATTAATATTCATGTTATATAATTTTATGAATTTGTTGTTCCTGCCCGGTAGCTGTCAGCTGGCGGCGGATCGTGCTCGGCCGCACGCGACGTGCCCAGAGGTCCAGGGTTGGCTATTGGGGCCCGTTCGTCTGTTTGCGTCTGATTTTGGCCGCGTCCTCGGCTTCGTCCAAATTACGTACCAACGGCACGGAAACTCGACCACACGCTCCTTCTACGGTCGCTTTCCGCTTGCCCGGTTCAGGTCCGTGTCACCGTCAAAGGAGGGCTAGGAAACCGGGAGAGAAAATCGGGGAAAACCTCCCTTTGGCATCCGCGTACCCGCAAGGGAACCGCGAACCCTCGGCGTCGTTAGGGAGCGAACGGTGGGATTAATTGACTGGCGTTGGTACGCAGGTTGGACTGGAAAACACATCTGGAAAACGTACCGTTGCCGACGCTACTCAACCGGGGCTACTTTGCATTTGCACCCCGGGGTCCCCGGTTTTACCACCCAAAACCACCCTCCCCGCCGGCCAGCGGTCGTCGCGATTGGTTGACAAATGTGCCATCAACGTCGACGCGTAAGTCGATCGGTTCAAGGGTTACGATTTCGGTTAAATTATGCACAACCATGTTGATCCCGATCCTTCGGAACACGACGACCGGCATTATTCATTGCTTAAGTAACACACACACAGAGAAAAAAAAACGTCAGGAAAAACCCTCATTTCCCAATGAAAACACCTTGTGCAACGGTTCCATGTTGAACATGGCCACATCGGACCATCAACGTAGCGTGGACGACTCCTCCCGTCCGCAACCAACGGTTTTGCCACCGTCGGGAAAAGGTTCGGGCTCGAGAAAAGCTTACCACCGAAGACGGGACTGGTGGAAACTCCTGGTCACACTCTTCGAAATCTTGCTCCCATTCATTATGCAGTGTTTTTGCTGGGAAAAATTATTACAAACAACGGCGCAAGGGCCGTGATGGGCCATTAAACAAACCGTTCGTGAGCAGTTCATGTGAAAATAATTTATGCAAGGGAAGTTCGAACAGATTTCCTGACGGTATTAGCTAATAATTTGAAAATTAAGTCCATAAGACTGATGGGGCTACGACTGATGGAGCGAGTAGAAGATAACGATGATCACACCAAACCAGTTTAAACTAAAATTTATTGTTGTTTCCAACTTTCCCCCACACTTTGTTCAAAGTCACATTCTGATTTGAAGTACGAAAAAAAAATTTGTTGTACCTTTAATTTAACTTGAAGATTTATTTTTTCTCACAGAAATACGATTAAAGATACTTACCCAAAGGATACGGCCTATCTTTGTCTAAATTTCACCAGGATAAATAAGCAATAAAAACAACCAAGTTCTTTTTCATGATCATACTTGTTTAATTATAAAATCTCAAAGTTTATTAACTTATATTAAATGCTTAATCGTACTACCTGAAGTAGAAAATAAACTATTCCACTAAACCTTTTCGGACTCGTAACCGTGAACAGATATCCTAAACATGCCTTACTTAAAATGTGTGGTTCACTTGTGTTTCCACTCTTTTCCCCCCACACTTACGTGAGTTCGTACTGACGCGCGCGTACCGCAGCGGTTCGCGTTGAGTGTTCCTGGTTTTACCTTTGGTTATGAAGTATCAGATCAGATCAGCAAAGGGGGTAAGGATGTAGTGTAATGGTTTTCTTTTGGAAGGATTAAAATTATTCACTATCAACGAAAACGAAAACGGCCAAAGGGCATTGTAGCCGTATTACTAGTTATTGTACAACAACACACTTGAAAATAAATAAAAGAACCCCTTTTTTGGGACTCGAACGAAGTCACCTCCCGGGGAACACCGGGCGTGTTCACCGTGCCAGAGCTCCTAACGAGTGAGTATTTAATTCGGTAGCAGAGATTCCTTTCGGTTCGTTTAATAACTGCTTTTGCTTTACACTTGCAATTGTTCTAGCTCAGTAGTTTAAAAATTAGACTTAGTTTCATAAGTATTAATCAGTACTGGATGTTGTTTTTAGAGAGTTTGTTTGTTTTCCCTTACGCTCTATATCTTTATTATTATTTTTTAAACCCTTTTCTCCGTTCAACGATGCCATGCTCTTCCACCCACTTGCTTCTATTTATACACCCTTTTGTTATCCTGTTTAATTTGATTTATGTTTCTTTGTACAATGTTTTGTCACTTCGGCAGATAGCTCGTTGCATATTGTGGCTTGAACTGAATTGGCTACCTTTTAGATTCGTTCCTTCGATTGTTATGTTGCTGTTCACTTCTTTGTTTGTTTTTTTGTTTGTTTTTGTGTGTGTCTTCTTGTGTGTTTGCTCGTTGCTGTTCTGTTTTCATGTTATTTCTTGTAAATTTTCTTCATTTGTTTGTTTGTTGTTGTTAGCTGTAAAATAAAACTTTCAAACAAGCAGCATGCGAGCTCGTTTTTCGTTTTCTTTTATTTTACTTGATTGTTTGATTTGCTTGCTGCATTCTATTGAAAATGGCGTACTATTGACTTCGAGGTAAACCTCGCTGCCCTGTGCAACAAACAATAATTGCGGGGCGTTTTTAAGAGCGTGTTTTTCTTTTTGTTCCAGTGTTGTAGCCCTCTGCTTTCCTTTCGTTTATATACGTATATGAACAATTTTATTATATTGAATTGTGAATATGTATATTTATAATTATTTATAGGTGTATGTATGTATAGCGCAACAACCGACCGAGTGATTGTTGCATTGAGATTCTTGATTTGCCTGTCATCTTTCGCGTCCATTTGTTTTTCTGTTTATTTGTGTTTTTTTAAGAGTACTTACAGATTTTATTCCGCGTATTATTAGCAGCGCAGTTTCTCTGTCACAACCGAACAACGTAAATTTGATTTCTAGTAAACAAATGAAAGAAGAGTGCACAAAACAAAAAGGGTTAGCATTTATAGCTCTAAATTATGTACACGTATAAATCGTTACCGATAGGTATACTTACAGCTCTCTCCACTGGTAGAGATAAGTGCTGCCGTAGCTCATCAATCAGAAGCGGCGGAGAACTCGGTCCCAACGACGGCTTCCTCTGCCTCCTACCGCACTCGTCCAACCAACCAACTCTTCTTTCTAATTACACATTATGCTAGCAAAGTTTTATCACAGTCAACACAGCGCTCAAACACGCTGGAAGGAGAAAGCAACCGGGGAAAGCAATAAAAAAAAGAGAAATAAAATAATGGAGAAATTAGCTTCGAGCTGCTGAAGATTGGCAGAGCCGGTAGCTTACCTCTTTTTTATTCTTGAGAAGATTACATCTGTCCTACCGATGGCGGTCCGGTTTTGGCAAAGCGGAGTTGCAGGTTTGTAGCCGCTGAAGACGTTACGTTGGGCGGCCACCCGATCTACACCAGATGGCCGTCGGCGTCCGTGAAGCCGAAGGACGCATTGAAGGAGCTCAGGTTGGTGCTGGTCGGGTCGTACGTGCCGATTAGCAGACTGTTGCCCAGGCTGCTCGCTCCGGCCCCGTTCGACCCGCTGCCGTTGGCGGGCGTCCCGAGGAAGCTGCTGCCGACCAGTGGCAGGCCGGTCGGAACACCCGACAGCCCCAGTGGCACCGGCGAGGGTGCCTGAACCGCGATTAGCTGGGCGCCACCGTGCTGCAGCTGCTGGTGCTGGCTGCTGTTGCTGGCGCTGCTGTTGCGCTTCGGGTCCTTCAGGATGCCCTGGAGGGGCTTGGGGGCCGGCTGGGGCGGACCGGCGCTGCTGAGACTGCTGCTCATGTGCTGCGGAGAGGACGAACTTTCGTTGACGATCGACTGCGCGTGGTAGGTGACGTCCGGTGGCGGCACCATCGGGCGGGACGTCCTTGTCAGCGTCCCGGTGTTCTTGGGCAGGGCCGGTATCACCGGTGGCGGCGGGGTGGACATTTCCATGGCCGAGTAATCCTGCTGCTGTGACGGAACAAGAAGCGATCATAGCAAGGTTAGATCGAGTGCTGGACCCGAGCGTGCCCATTGCTACCTACCATTGGAGGATACGACAGGTAGCGGTCGCTGTTCATGTTATAGTAGGACCCGTCGAACGGAGGCCCTGGGGACGGAGCGGTGACGTAGCTGCTGCGCTCGATCATCTGATCGTCGTGGCTGCGCTGCTGATAGTTCACCGGATTGTGCCGCGGATGGGGCAAGGTACGTGCGTAAGCTAAGGGAGTTAATCCGAGAAATGGAAAAAAGAACCAAATCGATACCTGTTAACAACATATTTACTTCACATCTCCCCTCACAATTGTCAACAGGAGCTGTAAGAAAAACCTTTCACGGATATAACCGCGTTCATTGATTTGATGTACAAATCACACTAACATAAAAAATGATAGATTTGGTATCAATTTAAATTTCATTCCATTAGACTTCTATTTCAAGATATTGCAAGATCATAGAGTAAACAAAAAAAGGGTCCTAAAAAAGAGAGGTCTGTGCCCAAGGGCCCATACGACGGTTTAACGGAGGACAACATTGGGGTTTTTTTTTTTTTTTCCTTTACTCGATAGAGTGAGTGGAATCGCAGATTTATGCAGCGCAAAAGTATGCTAATGTAAAACTAGGAATAAAATTATTCCAACGAATATGTTCATATAACCATGTGAAAAATATGCATAAAAGTTTTTTAGGGAAATATTTGTTGTTGTTTCATTAGTCCATTCATCAAGTATTAGTAACTGTTTTGTTCGCATTATTCGAGTTCATCGTTTCATCCAAACATTTAATCCAAGCGTTTTCCATCTATTCGGTAGAAGCAACCAACTGAAAAATAAAAAAAGTCAACCCACCTCCATTGATATTGTTAGGGTACGGCGGAAGTGTTCCTTCCTTCTGGTAGCGTGGCGGCGGCATGTCCCCATTTTCCACCAGATATGTCGAAGCGGATTTGCTGGTTGTGTCGTCCTGTTAATCGTTCATTATCGTGATGATGAGCGTTATCGGGCAGGCGGTGTGGTGTGTTCGTCGATGAGATGAAACAGAGAAATCGAGACAGAGACAGAGAGAGACAGAGAGGAAAGAGAGCAGGAAGGAAACGATTATGCACTGTGGTTTCGAAGCGACCGAGGCCGTTGCGCGCACAGGGAACCGTCGAAGGTCCCGGGGGCTTTGATTGGGGTTAAGAGGCACCTACCGTGTAGTCGGGACGATTAGCGTCGGTCGAGTAAGCGTCACTCTTTTCCGAGACACTAGACAGCGTTTCGCCTGTAACGAATGCAACGACGTTTAGTATTACGTTTTGAAAGGATCGTGCTGGCGCAGGGAGAGGGCGCACACAGTTGTATAGCCACCGAGTCGTGACGACACGAGGCAGCGTTCTTTTCCATTCATTGATGATTTAAAATGTCACGATCACGGCATCAGGAAGAAACGCCACATTTTCCCTCATTCATCGCTTCAAAACGTTAGTGGATAGGTTCCGAATTTAGTTTTAGCGTGATTTAGAATTTAGCAGTGTGTTAAATGTCCCGGTATAGGTGCAGCCAAAATCAGCCCAATTGTGGTAATTTTTTTTCCAAATATTCAGAATATCATCCGCTGTCCTTTCCTTCCACCTTACCTTTAGCGCGCTTTCTTATAATGAACCAGGCAACCAGACCGGCGTTCACGGCTAACAAACATAATGCCGCCAGCGCGATACAGAATATGACGAAGCTTGGAATTTCTGCTTTCTGCACCATTTCTACTGCTTCCTGCTCGGAACCTGTCGTCGTGTCACAAAAATAAATTAAGAAATAGAAAAAAGGAAAATTAAACATAAGTTAAACATAAAAATTATAAATCAATAAAATAAAATAAAAATAAGGATATTGGAAAGATAATTTTAAAACATTCAGGCTTAAGAACCTTTGAAATTGTAAACCATGTTAAATTGGGATTGATCGATATTAAATAAAATTAAAAATATAATTTTAACAAACAAAACCCCTCAGTCGTCATGCAACTTTAGCATGGACTTCGTGCAGTACAATTCTAAGCTCAATCTGCAAGCAGCAATTCGAATCCTCACGACTACAACTTGTCAACTTGAATACTTATGAATGAATTCACCAGGCGGAATGATGCCATTGTCCCTCGACGAAAAACTCTAACCAAGTCGACGGATGTTCAAGTGCCATTTGCATCCACTATCAATGTAACGAGTGGCGCAAATGGTGCGCCATCCGGCACCGGAAGCGTAAGAGTGTGTATCGTAACGAACGTTGTGACGCTGGCGCTAGTAGAGCGTCCTCCCATCATTAGCTGCATCACCAGCATCATCGGCTTGCAAGCTACTTGAATGATGAAGATGATTGATGGATCGATCGAACCACTCAACCACCGGCTTTCCCCCGGCTCTGTTCCGTTCGCAATGGCGACAAATGGAAGAGGAGGTAAATGGTACTTAAAGCAAACGTCACGCAAGGATAACGATTTGACGAATTTATGCCCTCAACCGCCAGCAGTGGAACGCGGAACGTCGTTTTCGTCCGATGTCTTTGGAAAATCGTAACATCCGCGAGGGAAAATGCACCTGATTGGATGGAAAAGAACGCAGGCGTCTCGCTCGCACACAGTCACGGACACAGGTTTGGCGGTAAGCTTCGGGCACACGCAGCCTCGCGCGTTGGCATTTACCCCGCTTGATGCGTTTGTGGACGGTGCGCCGGTGAATGCAGCAGCCAATGAGGATGATGTTGAGCAGGACGAGACAGATGCCGGCAGCGACGCCGATTAGCAGCACGATACCGGATGCACCGATTGTGCCACCGGTCGACGGGGAGGTGGCCGTTTTGCTGCCCAACGACGAGGCTGGCTGAGACGGTGGCGCATCTGTGCGTGGCGGAAGGTATCGTTTCGAAGGCGTTTGGAGGAAAACATCGGTGGTTGTTGCCGATTGCAGACCGCATTACATTACGAGTGACATTAAGATTAGTGTTAGTTAAGAGCAGCTTCTGCCGTATCAACAGGAGAGGCAGAAGGGAAGAATGAACGGACTTACCTTTGGTGTGGGCACGCGTCACATCGGGAAGGTAGCGGCTGGAGCCGAGCCCGTTCGAGGCCATGATTGAGAAGACGTAGAGCGTGTTCATCCGCAGCCCACCGACCGTCAGCTTGTAGGAGTTTGGCTGACTGTCCTCGTACCAGTAGCGATCGCTGTTCACCTCCCGGTACCGGATGCGGTAGTTGGCCTTCATGCCGCCGTCGAAGCCGGGCGTCCAGGCCAGCGTCACCGAGTCGTGCGTCACGTTCAGCACATTCAAACTGACGGGCGGGTCTGGCGGCGAGGTCACGTCGAGTCGCACCTTCTCCTTCACGTTGCCCAGCTCGTTCCGCGCGATGCACTCGTACTGGCCGTAGTCGTTTGCGGCCACCCGCTCCACCACCAGCGTCGACTCGTACGTCAGCGCGTCGATCTGCTTGTACTCGACGTAAAACTTGGCCGACTGGTTCACGTTCAGCACCTGCCCGGACCGGGACCAGTAGAACTTGGGCCGGGGGGCGGCCTGAGCTCGGCACGGCAGGCGAGCCCTTTCCCCGAAGCCGGCCGCCGCACGCAGCATTACCGGTGATTTATCGATCTCCGGTGCAACTGTTTAGAGCGGAAGGAAGACGGAAAGGGTAAAAGATGGATGTAAATGAAACAGGAACGTGAACGATATGTTTGATGCACCGCCCGAAACAAAGCGTCTACGGGAGACTCTAGAGCCCCCTCGGGGGTTTGTGACAGAAAACGAATGATTTTTCCTTTGAAAGCAGCTCATAGTGCTGGGCACAGCATTTGCAGAAGCTTAACCATGTAACATGGAAGGGTTATTGGCTACAAAATGCCAATCAATGTTAATTCAAATACAAGTAATCCCTGGGTTTATGTCTCACATACTTTCCTTTCCTACAAATGATCATAAAAACATTTCGAAACAAACAATCGTTCTTTCTTTAGGAACTCTTCTCGATGCGTTTGCTTGATAAAAAGTATTTCGAAAAGTTTGCTATCAAATGCTTAAGAACCCTATAATAAAACAAAATTGCCTAAAACATTATCACAAATTCGTGAGTTGAGCAGAAAAGCCGAACCGAGATCGCATTTTGTTCCCTTGATAATTTTATGCAGCCAGCAAATTCCAAGCGATCAGAAGAATTGTTTGTTTTGTGTATTTAACAAGATATTCATTTGCTTAGCCCTTATGCACATTAATATTCAGACGCCGCATCAGGATAACCAAAAATGTCGATAAACAAAACAAGAATCCTTAAGCAATCAGTTTCACTCAGAAATGCTACGACCATCACTGTAAAGCACTCCACCGGCTTGCACACCCAAACCCCGCCAGCGGGGAACATTCGGGACGCTACTTACATTTCACAATTAATAAAACATCCCGGCTGGTCGGATTGGCGACGCGATTATCGGCGATGCAGCGGAAATTGCCGACATCCTCCCGGCGGGCGTTCTTGACGTGCAGGTAGCTCGTCCCGTTGACGAACGTGGTGGACGTTTTGATGGTCATATCGTATCCGATGCGCTCCCAGCGAATGTGCTCCTCCGTTAATGGTTTTCCTGTCGGGTACGTCGGAAAGGGGGAAAAAGGGAACGAATACAGTTGGCGTCGGATCCTCCCCGTTGAACCATTTTGTTCCCCTTTTGTCGCACGCAACCGCAAGTTGTTGCAGGCTTGTTAACAGCATGCAAAAACGGGCGGTTCCAGCATCCCATTAGCTGCGCTTCAGGCTGTAAAGGACACGCTTGGGCGGAAACATCCGTAACAGTGTTGGACTACATCCACTTACCTTCAACTGTGCACGACAGCATTGCTTCCTCTCCGGGGCTAACCGTTACGTTCTCTGATATGGACTGTATCGATGCACCATCTAGAAAGGAGAACAAACATGGCATCAAAAGTTTGTCGGTTTAAATGGATTATCGAGAAAAAAGCTTTGTAATTGTGTTTGGGTATTGTATGGAACCTTTTCGACTGGAATGATTACCGATAATTCAAAAAACAAATTGATAAAATTTAATGTCCTTTATCATCTTTTTCTTAGCGACAGTGAACTCCCTCCTCTAAATCCCCAAAGGACAGCAGCAAATCCAATTGCGTTTCCTTCCCATCTACCTTCCCGCATTGGCAGACAATTTCATCCAGATTAATGCCCTAGGAGCAAATGCATTAATCCATCGAATGTAATAAATTTTTATTTGCACCGTTGACATATAAATGTTTCGGAACATCGGGTCGCCCCGTTTGCCGAAAAATAAAGGCGAGAAGCCTCGACACGGCGATCAAGCGAGCCCGGCGAGCCCGTGTGGGTGACCATCGGTACGCTGGGAAAATCTCTTAATTCCTCCCGCCAGCGCCTGTGAAAACCATTTGTCTTTCACGCCCAGTACACACCACCGTCGTGACCGTCGCCATACGGGCCACCACCGGTAAACCACCGACGGACCCGAGGGAACGGTTTTCCGGAACGCACCCGGGCATTGATCCGTGTAACATGCACACATGGGCACCGGCTGGCTCGCCTGCAATTTTGCAAAAGAGGAGAGAGAGAGAGAGAGCCGGGGAAGGTTGTTCAATATTGGACCTCCAGACTCCCCATGCCGAGGGCTAAAGCCAGCACACAAAACGGATGACAAATGCGTACGTGTGTAACTACGACAGAAAGCCTCCGGGATGGGTGAGAGGCCGAGACGCTGGGTGTGCGAATGTGCCGGACAACCTGCAACCGTGCACCCGGGCCCGAAAACACCCAAACCACGGGGCACCGGAGGAAAAAAGTAAGGACAAAAAGTTTGATTCATGTACTTACACTCAACTACGACGGAAATATTAATCATCGCCGACCCTTGGGAGTTGACAGCCTCGCAAGTGTAGATGCCGGTATCGTTCCGGTTGAGCCGCGTGATGTTCAGGATCGGTCCCTCGGAGACGATTCGTTGCGCACCTAGGTGGTCAGTGCGCCGGTGCGGACATAGAGACAGGGGGATAAAAAAGGGTTTGGCCCGAGATTAATTTCGCTGATTAGTTGGACAGGGAGGGTGAAAGGGCTTGGACAGGGATTCTGCTGTCTTTTTGCAGAAACCGCGACTCGCCGCAGAGTTTGTTTTTTTTTTTTTGTTCTTTTAGGAGACTGTCGGGATCTGACGTACCTGACAACGAGAGGATCGGTAGGCCATCCTTGGTCCAGGTGTACGATATGGACATTGGGTTGCCGGTGGCCACCATGGCGACGGTCAGCGGTTCACCTTCCGCGCCGACGACGGTGGACGATGGAGGTGGCTTAAATTTTGGCGGATCTGCAAAGGACGGCACGAAGAAGAAAGAAGGCGAAAGAAAACGGTTAGGAAATTCGAACGGAATGTTGCAACGTCCACCCATAAGTGTCATCTTCTTGATTTTTTTTTTAAGCGTTGCGGCAACAACATTGACGTCGTCACGTTTGTGTGTGTGAGAGAGAGAAAGGGCATACGTACATAGCACCTGCAGCTTGATGGCTTCGTGCACATTGCGCTGGAGTTCCTCGTTGGCGCTCTGACACGTGTACACGTTGCCGTCCATGTCCTGGCTGATGTTCACCTTCAGCTCGAGTGACGAGACGTACCCTCCCCAAAGGCCCGGCTTCGACGAGTTGTTCATGCCTGCACGGAAAGGGCGAACCAGAGTAGCGTACCGAGAGCGGTTGTGTTAGAAAGTTTTTCGAAATTTCACCGTATTTTGCGATGAGCTGGCAGTATTCTGCGATCGTCCTCGTGCACCGCCGTGGACGTCATCTTGCCGATACTGGGTTCGCGTGTGGGACTGTGTGTGAGTACTTACCGTCGACCGCGATGCCGTCGCGCCACCACGAAATCGTTGCGGGCGGATTACTGGAGCTCGAGTCGCAGATCAGTGTCGCCTCGATGCCGGGCTTAAGCTCCGGTGGTATGATTTTGATTTTCACCGTTTCCGGCGGGACTGCAAACGAGAGCGGGAAGCCACAAAGTAATGGCAAGGGAAAAAGCAAAGCAGAGAGACAAAGAGCAAAAAGTTAAAACCCTTCACGGATGCCTGATACCGTTTGACCGGCGTTATGCATGGTGTCCCGGCTTTGCGCTACTTACAGTTGACGGCGAGGGTCCTGGCGGCCGACATCGGTATTTCGGTGGCCGAATTGTGCGCCTCGCAGCGATACTTGGCCTGATTATCCGTCGCATTGACCAGGATCGAGATCTCCGACGAAACCGACTTATCGGTTGTTTTTGTGGCCGAGTTGAGCTGTTTGGAAGTTGCGTAGAAACCGTCCCGAAGAAATCGGAGAAAAGGATTAGGTTTGTGTGTTGTGGATTATCAGATCAGTATTCCCTAACTTTTAGACATGTTACGGCCACCTCAAAATTCGAATGCTCGCAAGGATGATGATAACCATTTTTCAATCGAAAACCCATCGCCTTATTCCTTGCATTTTAGACATTTTTTGTTTTCAAATTCCCTGGTGATCCTTTCTTTTAGCAACTACAAAAATGTGCAATGTCTCATCGCTTGTGCTTGTTTAAAAACCATCCTAGGATAGTTTGCTCCTGCCAAAACAAATCACAATCTCGATTTATTAAGCCAAGGCGACTGGTGCGCGCTCCCGGCACCGACCAGTTGCTACCCCGGGTTCTACGGATCGCACGTAAACTCCCAAGTTCTGGCTGACTAACGGCGTGCAGGTGCCGAGGAGCAAATCGTCCGAGTCGGCGTTTGGCACAGCTATCCCGGGGCCACCGGCATTTTCCTCCGAGGTGCCGTTTCGGAATGACGGATGATAATCGAAACACGCCACGGCCAGCGGCAAGCATCTGGCAAACCGTTGCGCCATCGGGCAGGACTTCCGCGCACCGAGCGCCCGAGGGTTTCCCATCCAGAATTCTTCCGGAGCGGAAGCTCCGTAGGCTTGGCAAACAAAAACACACACACAACCGCCGAACGAAACCAGACTTGGCCGCCGAAACGGTTCAACAGAGCCACAGCCTTGGAGATGGTCGCCCGTACGCTCAAACGGAGCTGACCGGAGCTGGCCAGTGCTGACCGGTTGCGGACAAATATTTACCCAGGAAGGGGTGGAGAAGAATGACGACGAGCCGGGCCGCTCCGTCCACTGTGAGCGTGGCGTTTGGCAAAGTTTGCGGAAATTAATTAAATCTCCCACCGGGCAGCGAACAAACAGCCCCGGTTCTACCGGGAATGGACGTGCGATGAAATGGAAGTGGTCGGCTGCACGGCGTCCCTCTTTCTCTGTCCATCCTATCCCTCCAATTATTTCTCTATCTCTTTCTCTTTCTCTCTCTAGCCCGGATGCAGTATGACGTACGAGCAGAAAGATCAACACGTGGCGCTAGCTTGCGGTGGGAACGCTTGGGACGGCCACCTGACCGCTTTCGCTCGACGCTTACTAGGGGCAGTTGTTGCTGCGGTAGCTGTAAGTTACACAAACACACTCCCACTCGCACCCGGTTGCACAACCGGATGGCGTTCGGAAGGACCTTCGGATGAATGATGTTAACTATGTTGATCAAACAAAACAAGACCCAAAAAACACGCACCAAAATTTCTGTCAGCAGAATGGGTCCGCACGGCGGATGACTCGGCAGCAACGGCAAAAACATACGCCGTAAACTGTCCAAAAGTGGCAACATATTATCGGCCCCCGTTTCGCACATTTGAGTTTGGGGGTTGTTGTCGCCGTCGTCGTCGGAGGCGGCAACTCGTGGCAGGATAACAGATGTGTGCTCGTGTGCTGGCTGCCGGATTGAGCTTACCTTTTTATCGTTTTTGTACCAGGTTAGCGTGGCCAAGGGATTGCCTCCGGTCGAGGTGCACTGCAGGCGCTGCACTGATCCAGCCGGGATGATGGTTCCCTCCGTGTAGCCAGTTATTACGGGTTGATTAGGCGGCACTTTGGAAAGAAATTTGATAGAGCAAAGTGTTGCAGTCAATTAGTCTTGTGTGTTACTCATTCTCGGAAAATTGCTATTATGACATCTGTTTGTATAACAATTAATCTGTATTTGTGTATATAAAAATTAAACGAAAATTAACAGCGAATCAGAACATACAAAACATACTTCGGGAAACAGTTAATCTACATAACAGAAGAAGACACATTGAATAAACATCTATCATCTCTCAAACAACCATCGCCTCCAATTCGATCCAGAATTACATGTTAATGGTAGATATTAGTTGCAGCAACTCTTCTCATTTCTATTTGAGCATGAGGGCTCTCTCCTTTGCTACGCTCCTGCCAGATTATATGCTATTGTTTGCTTCAAACGAACGAAAGATGCATAATGACACCCCCGTATTGTCATCTCGATCGTTTTCCTTTGTCTTTGTCGTGGTCTTACCGCCACTAGCATGCAATCATCTTCATCATCCCCATTGGCCCTTTCACGCCCGTTTGTCATCTTTGCTCCACGGTGCGATACATCGCTATGAATAATTCAATTTGTTAAGCAAACCATAATCTCATGACCCACCCAGCCTGCACTTTGCACCGACGGAGGCAGACAGGCACCACATAGCAACATGGTAACATTATCCATTTGCTCGCTACTACACTGGCTCACTTGTCTTGCGACGCGAGTGAAGTGAGGATAAATAATTTGCTGGTGTGGTTTTTTCTTTTCTCTATTACTCCTCCGAAGCTCATTTGCTGCATTTATTGTACGCGGTAAGAGATGATGAATAAATACTCCATTATCACGTAGCTTGGGTGCGCACTTAGAAATAATAAGCTGGGTGTAATGCAGTCGCAATGTGTTAAGGGTGGCGAGGATCTTTTTTGTTCAAATAAAGCAACAGAAAAATGTTGGACTAGTG
The DNA here is from genome assembly GCA_914969975.1 of Anopheles atroparvus. NCBI lineage: Eukaryota > Metazoa > Arthropoda > Insecta > Diptera > Culicidae > Anopheles > Anopheles atroparvus. Next base: position 29,043,042 of record CAJZCY010000004.1, on the reverse strand, counting down.
AATAAAGACATTGCAGATGCAATGGTCGTCCGAAGTTACTTACGCAAAACGTTCACGGTGTGCGTTGAGACGACGTTCTCCGTCAGTTGCATGTTCAGCCCGTGGCAAATCACCACCAGCGAGCGTTTGTTGGCCTCCACCGGCACCGAAATGTTGGAAATTGTAACCCATCCTCCTATGTTAACATTGAGAAAGTGAAGCGGAACGGCGAGATTAGAGACTTGGATGTACGTCGTGTCGAAACAGTTTCATTGCTGCGGCAATCCTCTGCCGACCATCCTTACCATCGGGATTCTCGATCGTCCTGGACGTCGTATTCTTCACGTGATGTCCACCGACGCTCCACTTGATTTCGGCCGGAGGATTCGAGGGGGCCGTTTGGCACTGTAGCAACACCAGATCTCCGGTGCGCGCTTCGGAAGCTCCCGAAATGGTGACATGCGTCGGGGCGACTGTTGTTGGCAAACGATACAAGCAAATATTGGTTCGTAACCATCACCGGGACACTCTTGTGCAAACAAACGAATGACCCACACTTACATAGAACACTGAGGGTGATTTCAGTTTTAAGCGGCGCCGAAATCATGACGTTGTTGGCCTCGCAGCGCAACCGCGCCTTATTGTCTCCCTCCTCGGCGACGAACGAGTAGATGTTCTCCGACAGCCGATCCGTCGTCCGGTAGGCCATCCGCACCTGAACGTCATTTTTGTACCAAATTAGCTGGGCCGGCGGGTTGCCCCCTCGGCTGCGGCAGATAAGCTCCACGTTTTGGCCCCGTCGGAGCACTTCGCCGGCGGTGTAGCCCTCGATATGTGGCTCACCTGGTGGATCTGCGAGTTGCCAGAAAGTGAAAAAAGAAAATCTTATTGCAGGTTCTAACGACGGAGGGTTATTAGGATATCGCGTCGCGCGTCGCGAAGGATGTCTCCAGACGTTGAAGGTTTCTGCTCGCTTAAATGGGATACTTACACAACACCGACAGTTGCACCTTCGTCTGCATCGGACGGTCCGGCTGCAAGGCTTTGTGCTTCGCTTGGCAGGTGTACTCCATGTAGTCGTCCTCGGAGGACGGCTTGATCCGGAGCTGCGACGAAACCGTGTACCGTTTGCCCTCTGTCTCCGTCACCTTGTTCTCGATCGTATCTGGAAAGGGCGAAAAAAAATGAAAGTTGAATCCACGTGCACCAAACAACAGCATAAAATGGCTGTAACAAACAAAGAAAATAAACAAAACTTGAAGACAAACACCTCACCTCAACCATCGTACTCCTGTAGGATTACAAAAGTCTAACGCCCCAGACACGGTGAATAATAAAAGAAAACGTAGAACCAGGGGGCGCAAATTTCACGCCAAAGATTGACGCGCAACGGAAACAGGTAGTACCAGGAGGGTCTGCTTGATTCTTTCTCCATTCGCTGGTGGAGGTTCATTACGAGCAGATAATTTAATATCTCAAAGCGAAAGATACAACTTTTACTCAACCCAGGGTTCATCGTTCGACGGCTAGCCGTCTGCGTAGCGCTTTGGGAGCTTGGTAACTTCTGTATTCTCCGTCTGTCTGCGCGCTTCGTTTCCCTGACCGCAACTAAAATGTTCAACGAGATGAATGTTCGCGAAAATCGAGCTTTCTGTATCGAGCTGCAGAAAAATGCCAATCATTTGGTGCACTTCAGCCAAAAGAAGGAAAACTTATTTACAGTTCAACGAACGGACCTGGTGGGTGGGTAAATTGTTGCGAATGGATGGGGTAAGTGCGATGGTGGTGAGTTATTTGAAGCACTCCAACAACCCGATATTCTTCCAAAGGGCAAAGTAAAAGGATCATTGGAAATGATTTTCTGATGAAGTATCAGGTTCAGTATAGAGCTCAGGTGCGATTGAATTTTATCACCATTTTAAACGAAATTAAACACTACATTCTTGATTATAAGCAAACCCGTTTTCTGAACATTCACAAACAATTATTTCAAAGAAAGCCTAACAAAACCATGACAAAGGCTTGCAGTGTTTATAACACTTTTTTTTTATTATTTTCTAGGAAATTGTTAAACCATTTCGTTAATGAAACACGTTTCGTTAATGCAGTGTACAAAAAAACCAAGTACAATCTACCAAACCCATATGTAAAACGGCGCACATGATAATGCACTGGAAAAAATGTTTCCATAATGCATAGGAAAATGGATATGAGATGTTTTCGTTTCGATTGCATGGGCCGACTGACCGCTCGTCTAAGCGACCGTCCCGCCGGATGGATGCTGGACAATCCGTGACAAATTTGTTCGTAACAAAAAAAGGTTCCGTCAACATGCAAAGCACAAGAGCAGGCCAGCACAGGCGGTTGATGCTGAAGTTTGCATGGGCAAAACAGGAAAGCAATTTGTCATCACCATATATAACACAAAGTGGAACGCCACCACGCATCGGGGATCGGTTTCCCTTTTTTTCGATTAAGAATTTAGAAAAAAAGAAACACAAAGCTCCCTTTAACCCCCGAGAAAGATGACATTCTTGGAAGCAGATATGACAGAATTTGTCTCCTCTCCTCTCCACAACTTCTCCCAATCCACCACCGAGCGGCAAGGACGGAGGCGAGATTGAAAATGTGTGACCATTTTTGATCGTTTAGGCATGGGCATGCGTTTCCGCTCCACGAGCTCCCACACGCGCACGGCGAAGAAAATGTCCGTCGCGATTGTCAGCCTGCAAGAAAGAGACCAATTCTAGCCTGGGGACATGGGAAGACATTCGGCAAGGCGTTGGAAGAAATTGAAATCGTTTGAACCCTTTTAAGTGCGACCATCTATCAGCACCCGAGACCGGTGAAGATGGTTTTGCACCCGGCAAGATAGGAAGGACTGTCTTCGCTGCGGGCACTACAAATAGGGGACGAAAGTGTCAACCCATACATACACACACACATAAACCAAGCAAACTAATGTGGACCGAAAAAAAACTGTACAGTTTATGCTGGTTTGGGTTGAATTATTTTGTCTTTGTCCTCTCAACCGCACGTTTTACAACCCATTTGCCACTTTGATGCTGTTCATTTTTCGTTTTCTGTCACGGAAAACGAATTGACTTTCTTCAAACAACATCTTCACACGCCCGGAAAGCCGATCCTCGCGGAAGGCCTCTTCCTTTGGCAGCTTTACACTTGTTGCAAACCCATACTGATTGCATGGCTGATACTAGGAAAATTTTAATGTATTTTAAATTGAAATAAAATTATTTTATGGTCACAAATTTTTTTTTAACAATCTAAGAGAAAGCATTGATTGAAAACAAATTACATTATACAATTAATTACAAACAAGTTAAATTCACGTTTTGTGACTTATTCAGTAAACTTCATAATGTATCTCCACGATTGATTGTTTGTTGTAGCAAAATAAACAATGCTTGATATATCAAGGGGGGATTTTTTTTTTTCCTAAACTTTTCGGTACTTTTTTATGTGTCTGCTCTAATACAACCATAGACACAGCACTATCGCTTCGTAAAGGTGAAAATCGACTAGAAAAGCAAAAACACATAACTGCGAATGTCAGAAAGACTGATGAAAGTCCAGTCTTTCTTTCTACCGAAAGAGACTCCGATTTATTTTGTTTGTTCAGTTCCAACCGGTGCTAAGGCAAACGCACGACCACACAGTTCACATCGAAGCTCACCGTATCCTGCCGGCCAATGGACCGTGAAACCGACGCTCCAAAAAGGTACCGCAAGGTGTGAAAAACGGGGGAAAGGTACGAAATGAGACGCTTATGTCCATCCGGAAGCTGCTGAACGAAATCAGAGGATTTTGTAGATAAAACGAAAACAAAAAAAACACACACACACACAAGTTCCGATGGGGCCAAGACGAATGGTGGAAGTCCTTGAGAAATGTCGCTTTGAAAAGGACGGTACGCACTGCAGGTACAATCCGACGTTTGTCTGAAAGTCGTCGAGCGCTGCAAGAGACAGGCGAAGATAACTCTGGCTGGTTATTTCACTCCCCTCCCCCCCCCAGCTACCCCACCTCAAGGGTCATCTCACAGATTGTTCTGGTGTGTGAAGTCCCTCAGGTGCAAATGCGAAGGTGAAGAGCGACCTCTATATCGGATCACCTTCACGTTTGCCACCGGTCCAAATGCAAAGAAGAAAGCAAGCATTTCCACATTACTGATAGATTTTTCTTGCACCCGGCAAATAAACACCTATCACATTACACCCAAGACAACCAAATGTCACCTTCAGACGGTCAGTGTCAAGGTGTTCCGTTCGATTCGACCTCCGTGCTTCCAACACAAACAACGGTACGGTCTCTAGGACTTCTCTGCCAGCAGCACCGAAGCGCTGGGCGCGTTTCACAGGCAGAAGAAAACGCACGGTATAATTTATTTAGTGACATTTACCAACTTCATCGAACACCGCTGGAACCGGGTCTGGCGGCTCGGATGAACATCTTACTTGCCATGTGACCCCGCAGTATCCTCGCAATCGGTACCAAAACACAAACACAAACACATACGAGGGCACTGGGAAACGTGGAAGCGCAATCCGATGTGAACCGTTTCCTGGTGCCATTTCCTACGAATATATTACCGTTATTTATGGCGAAATGTTGACCGCATTTTCTCCCTGGTCCAGCAGGAGTCGGCGTGCAGGATGGTGCTCGAGATGGAAAGACGCAGAAGAAATTGGGCGCACGGTTCTAGCGTGTATGAAGTGTATGTGTGTGTACTGACCTCACAACTCACAACAGTTCATCCGTTAATACGATACTCTTTTCCGATAACGGACACCACAGGAATGTGTGACTTCCATCTTCTGTGAGCGGCCGGCAGAAGACCCGGTCGCCTTCCGTATCTTCGCCAGGCAGGTTCGCAAGGCTGAACAAATTTCCATAACACTGAGACCAACGACCATTTCCCATTCGCAAGTCGAACGACCGATTGACCCGGGGTGTAGTGTCTAGTGTCTGGTTCTAAGGACAGGAGCAGAAGTGCTCAATACCAGAAGCGTGTGCGTGTGTGGCAAGCGATGGACTTGGGTCTAGAATAGATAGCCAAGGAGTGAGAGGGACATGGCATAATCTAGGCGAGCCTAGAGTTGGTACCACACATTCAAACAAACACTATTGGTCCACAAAATAAAACTTTGGACCCGAATGCGGGCAGATGAAGCTCTCCCTCCTCCAAACGCCTGGACGGAGGAAGGATGTGTTGGTAGACCAAACAGGCATCTGTGCAATCGGACCGAAAAATAACGCTGATGTCCGCTATTCCGAAAGGCACCGGAACGGAATACCGCAGGAAGTGTTGAAATACTTTCAGTGCCGAATCTCTCGGACTGATCGGCTTTCGTGGAGTGGTGGTAGGCACTGGATGGGAGCTGCATAACAATTGAGGGCAGACTAGGGCGGCACACAAAGCCACCGAAGCATCGCAAACAATTTTACATTAACAGTAAATAACAACTTGAGCGACAGAGATAATATTTTTCGATAAACTCGACACCCGGAAGCCATTGCGGTACAGCGCACTATAGACAGCGACCGGAGAGTGTTTGGGCGCTCAAAAGAGGGACATTCCGTGATGCCAAAACGTGACCCGATGACCCACTTGCGGCGCTCCATTCAAGGAATATCCTTAACGAAAATACGCAAACAAATTGAATGCAAAGAAGAATCCTTGTGGCAGCTGTCGGTGTTTAAGGTACTCACCGGATTTGAACTCCGTTTTGCCCCGGTACCAGACTATCTGGGCGACCGGTTTCGCGTTCGATACCACGCACGTCAGCGTGAGGTCCTGGCCTTCCCGCACTTCGACCTTCGCGTTTCGGCTGTACCCTTGGATCTCAATTGATGAGGGAGGAGCTGGAATAAGGCAGAAGAAAAATAGAACAGGTTTTCATTAATGATCTTAACCCGCATAAACACAAGCGATTACGAATGCAAATATTTTAAATGTTGTTACTTAATCTAATCTACCCGTCGTAAACGAAACCTCACGAGACACACACACACCCAATTCAATCCGATATCTATCTTCTCAACAGTTCGAGTCAAACAAACCCATATTGCCAATCACGCACACGCCCCAGATAATCATTATGTAATTTGCTGGTGACATTAATTGGCAAACCTAACGTATCGCACGGAACTTTCCGCTCGTAACTCATTAGTAGGTCCACCGGTCTCGCACATGACGCTCCTACCTCGTCCTAACCCCCCGACGAGCGGAAACGGGCAGGAAACGCTTAATGTTTTTTTTCCTTCGTTTTCCGAGCAAGAAAGGATTTGAAAAACCCATCGTGACCCAATCCCTCGGGCGGCGAGCAACACCATATCGGCGAGGACACGTTGCCATCCCCGGAGCAGTACTTAAATAATCATTAGAAATCGATTGGAAAATCCTTTATGCTGCCGGCATGCTGATCCTCCCACAAATTTCCAACGTACAGCTTCGCGGCGTGTCGCTTTTGTCCACGGACCGATGGCGATTGGATTTTTCTTCCTCTCTTTAGTTTCCTTGTACAAAAAAGAAAACCGGGATCCGACCAAGCGCATAGTTTGTTAAAAGGGAAAGAATCGGAAAAAACCATTCGAGAACCTTGAGCCATGTCACCTACATCGCACAACCCCCTCCCCCCTCCCGGCGATCCCGCATCTTCACCTGCCTTATCTCTACGGACGATAAATGACGGTGTGTTACGATGGCACCCGGATCCTTCAAAAGGATGTAGATGTGGTAGCGAGAAAAAAAGGCTCAGAAAGAACTCGGTTGAAGAAAGGAAAATGCACGCAAGCACGAATGTGTGGGCCAGGATGAATTTAGAAGAACCGTTTTTTTTAACTCCCCCTCACTAAGAGCTTGTGAAATCTATTCCCGGTGCAAAACATTCCCATTCAGCAACAAGAAGGGGGATGGTGTTGAATGGATCGAGAAAACGGCAAATAGACCGAAAACCACACCAAGACAGCGGAAACAGTGAATGAACTAGAGGCGAGGGACTCCAACCCAAAAAAAAAAAAAGACGTCAAAGCGAATAACGATTTCACAATTATCTGAAAATTGCTTTCCATCCCTTTAAGAATTTTTCACCTCACAACAGGCGGGGTGGGTTTCGATTATTCCTTTTTGTGAGTGTAAGTAAGGGTGTGTGTGTGTGTGTGTGTGGCCTTTTCTCCAGTGATAAGCGAATGCAATGCTTTGAGAGGAACAAAAAAGTGGAATACAAAACGAGTTTCTGGGGAACATTTTTGGTAAAACCTTTTCCCCGTTCAACGGTTTTTTCTCCAAATCCATAATCTATCTTCTCCTTTCGCGCCCTCCAGAAAGGTGACACTCAGGTGATAGAAATTTAACAGCAGAATGAAGAACTAAGAAAAAAGTCTGTTTCTTTGGTCTGCAGACAGGGCACAGGGTAAGAAATTTGAATAAAAGAGACACTCGCACTCGCTGCAAATGAATATTAAACGAGAAATATTATGGAAATAGTCCATCGAAATAGATTGGAAACGCTGCAATCAGAGTGGAATGAAATCCTGCGCAAACCTAAGTAAACTGTTGTCGGAATCGTTGCATTTGCACCCGGGCTGGTGACGGGAAGGGAAAATCAGGAAACCCATTTCCTTTTTGCCTGAAGATTGGATTCGGTTTGTGCTTTCTCGCAGTTGCGGTGGCTCCGTTTTTCGAGGAGACGTGTTTTACTCTTTCTTTTTTCGCTTCTGCGGTCAGCCCAGGTCTTTCGCAGTCAAATGAAATAAAACTTAACAACATAAATCTTAACTTAAAACCTAAAAGGTGTATTTTCCTTGCATCTAAGCTGTTTTCAAAAATTGCTTCAAAGAGTGGAGAAAAAAAATTAAACACTACACATCATAGCCGACCTCATTTCCACCTAGCTCGGTACTGGGAGTATAAATATAAAACGACACCCTTAAAAGGAAAATCTCAAACATATTAAACACGGCAGAGAGAAATGAGCATGGTGTAAATTTACAGCAGCCAAAACGAGCTAGAAGAAGAAAGGACAAATCCTATAGAGAAAAAGAAAACTTTCACTAAGCTCTTCAAAAAGGTCATACACACCGGCATCGAACGAGATGCACGGTCGTAAAAAGCACACAATCTCTGGGCTATGGGCAAAGGATTCTCTGGGCGTGGGAAAGGCAAAAAATCAAATCGATGCAAAGTGCGAATGGCGGATTGCTGGAAGCGAACAAAAAAGGATACCGAATGTCAGCGGTAGCAGTCAGCTGCAGGACTCCATCGCCGAGCTACGACGAATGAATTTCCCACACTTTTCTGCCGTTTTTTTTTCAACCCGTCTCTGTATCTCCTTTTTTCCGTCTTCGCTCCCTTTCGCTTGGCTCGCACTGAAGCAAACGTTGAAAGTGTGGAAACTGAAGAGGGAAAACATTAACACGGAAAACTCGGCAAGATAAAAATGGCACCGAGAAGGGGAAACTGCAGCAAAAAGACTTCTCCATTTCTCGGAAGCTCATCCGCAACCAAAATAAAAAAAATAAAACCGTACCAGTCCAATATATGATAAATTGAAGCAGGAAAGTGATACAAAATGGATTTGGATTCATTTCTCGTTTCCGATCTCGTTGGCTTACGCTTTTTTTTCTTGGACATTTTTTTCCCTCTCATTTTGTCTTGCGTACTGTGGACTGCGGACGCTTATCAGCGAGGAACTGCTGGTTCCGGCGCACAACACTCGCACCGAGCGACTCGAGCGAACGAAGCCGGCTGCCAACTGATTGGAAAGTTTCGGCTAGTCCAAGAGAATTTTTGATCTCTTGGCTCGGGCCGGGCCGGGTTGGTTGGCATTTTATTGCGGATCCTTTTTTTGACATTTGCTTCTTTTCTTTCGGTCACTGCCATTCTAAACCTGACTCACGTCAGCATCAGGTTGAAGATATTGGGCGATCGTCCGCTGGCTGGTCCCAGGGTGGGAAAAATCGGAGCCACGACGTCAGAGAGTTTTGCATAAATGAAACAATGACGGCTAAACACGCTACGGTGCAGAAAACTGTCATCAATATTGTCGGATGATCCAATATTTATAGGTTTATCGCAATGAAAATTGATATGCTGTGAGATGTGAAATGACGGCCGGAGGCAAGCAAAGTGACAGGGATTCCGAAAGAAACGAGACGGCCCGGTTCCGATATTGGAAAGATCCATTTCACAAGCGCAGCGGAACACTGGGACCGTACCGGTGCCTCAATCCTTTTGCATATTTTAGAGTCTTCGTTTGCGCTTTCCTGGCCAGCATCGTTCAAGTAGGTTTCATGTAACCCATTTTTCATCGCCGTCCGACGATGGTTCAATGGCACCGATCAATTAGAGCTGTTCGGTGTCGTTGGCAGCCAATAGCAATTGGAAAACTTCATCCGAGCCGTCACTATTCGAGCCATATGGCTGTCGGGGCTCAACATAATGGATGACGGTTGTAATATTTTACCTCCCGCGAGTCACCCGGAGCGAGGGCATCGGAAACGATGACATTTTGGCTATTATTTGAACATCTCGAAACCGGTCTGCTCGATCGGTTACGAAATCCTGGCCATCCGAATTCACGGCGACACAAAATTACCCACTAGTTTGTCTAACAATCTTTTATTTTTCTAAAAACCTGGTGGGACTTATTATCGATGCTGTCAATTAATTTCATTCATCGTCGTGTCTCTCAGGGAGGATGGTTCCAAAAAACAAAACAAAAACCGGCACAAAGAAGAACGCAAGAGGACGAGCAAGTTGTAAAATCGCGCCCGAACAGAGATAGAGGATGGTTCATTAATATTTCCGATACGATCCAGCATCATTCACAGCACCATTCATGACGGTGAAGGCGAGTTGGCCTCCTTGACCGAAAACCGGTTTTTCATTCATGAAAAAACGATACGGGGAGCAGGGCGTTCTGTGCCGGACGGTTGCAGCATGTTCCCAGCGTACAAACTGTGAGAGTTGAGTTGTTGCAGCCAGTTCGCCCATCAGTTTCCGCGATCGAACGTAACGTTGGCAGTGCTCCCGTTCCCCAAAGCCCAAGGCCCCCGCTGGAACATGGAATATTGCAGCATTAACGCACGGTTACGCGCGCTCCACAGTGAGCATAATTAATTGTTAGGGCGAAGTCGAGCGATTCTCCCAATACCGAACAATGTGTCATGTAATTGCGACCGACTCGTGCCGTGGATCGGCTGTGGACTCGTTGTCATCCGCCACGCAAATAAACAAGCCCTGGCCGTGTTCCGGGGTGGCACACAATTGCGATCGAGTGTGAAAGTGCCACGTCAGCTCACCAGGTTATTTCCTTGGACTTTCTTGTCCGACGCTTCATTTGCTTATCTGCTCCCCCCTGGGTTACCTTATCCTGCGCTCGCACGGATTCAAGCGATCGAGCGTGGAGGACGTGCGACACGAGCACCGATGGCGCTGGCCGAAGTGTACTCAGGGAAATTCGATACTAATTCGATTCCATCCGGTAATGTCGGTAATCAAATTTACCCACTCGTGTGTTGCATCGGAACGTCCGCATTCTCTGCGCCGAGGGTGACGATCGGATTGAGCTAGAAAAGGAGCCACCGACCAGGGAATGGTGTCGGTGAACGGTGAATCAAACCCTGCACACCGGTGCACAAGAGGGATTAGGATGGAAATTGAGCAGCGCATCGTGTAACTGATCGATTTCAATTAGCATTTACTTCAGCTTAATGCGATTCCAGCACGTTGGATAGCGCAGAAGTACAGCAAGAGGTAGAGCGAGAGCAAACTTCAAGGATTTAAGTTAGGGCATCGAAATTACCTCTTGAATAAAATCGCTATAGATTAATTAAAGCTGGTTGAAATACTTTTTGAACATTTTGTGCCGTACAAAATGTCACACTATATTACGAATGTCAATTAACCCAAAAATAGAATACGGGACAAAATATGAGATAAACTTTACTTTAGATAAACCCAACTTTGTGTAAGATGCAAGACACTATAGCTTTTATTTAAATTTCGTTTGTGGCATCAGCTCCAAAGCTAAATTACCTGCTATTTTTTCTCTGCAACGGATCACCCTAGGAATAGGTTTTGAAAGCTTCAATTAATCAAGTGCAGCGTGGCTACAATGCTACCTTTTCAGGCAGTCTAAACCAAAGGATTCACTACAAAATAGTTCAACACAGCCTGCAGAACATACGAGCAGATGCAAAAAGTGTCGATGTCGTTTGTACCAGCATCCGCATGCGTTCTTGGATAGTTAGTTCGTTCATTGTAGCCTCGCCAGTTTGTTGGACCACCTTCTATTAAAATCAACGCACACACGCGTCGTGTTTCGTCACCGAACTGATGCTGAGTCGATGACCAGCAAAAACAAAAAAAGACAGCATACAGATGCGCTAATCACAAGCACGCCCTAGAACTTTCCAATGAGCTGCCGACCAGCTTGCGTATGCCTCAACTGGCCAGAAACTCTCCGGGATAGGTGGACTGGGTCGGATCCAAAGGACGACAGGGCCTCCCGGCGAACGTACGTACCCTGCACGAACTCGGACTGTGCAGACCGCCGGGGTTGGGTTTGACATGAAATATTCATGAATTAAAATTTTTCCAATTTCATTTGCCCGCGAAGGACGCATTCGGCCGAAGGTGCCGAAGGGTACCGAAGGTTGGGGCAGATTTGGGCGAACCTATTTGTCCGAGGGGGCTCAACATTTATCTCTCTGGTTTTTGGATGGAGCTCGCGTACGCCCGAGGATCGAGGACGGTGCCATGTGGGCACACGTGCGACCCATAGCGAGATCCGTATCGATAGCGACTCCGGCATCGTGCGAGCAACGTCACCGTTGGCAGCGGGATTTCGCCAATGGCTGCTGCCAACAGCTCCTCCTCGGCAGTACCTCCTCGGGAAGTTCCGTGCGAGCGATGATGCACATTTTTAATTTAGATTGTAATCAATACACACACCCCATCCACATACAAATGAGCCTTAAAAGGAACGCAATACAACTGTGCACATCCACGTGTCACACACATTTCTGCGGCCCGATGGGTCCTGTTTATGACGCGGTGGATGTGAAAGATGTGTGTGTGTGTGTGTTTTTTTTTTGCAGCTGATCATCGCATAGATAAAGCCGTAGCATTGGCAGTTGCGGAGTTGAGGAAGCAAACGGCTCTGCTTGCATACGAAATAGCGCACGCCACAGGGAAAATGGGCGAAATGGGGAGAAAATTAACGGGAAAATAGTTTTCCATAACTAACGGACGATGTGACGGGAATAGGAAATATGTATTATGCGGCCGCCGCCAGGCGAGCTGCACAGGACGGACGGGTGAGTTTTTAACGCAGCATATATACGCATGCCAGTACCGAGAACCAAGGAGGAATGCAAATGCTAGCGAAATTTTTGCAAGGCACGCCCTTGGATGCGCTGCGCGCAAAATCTATGCGTGACGGCAATCTGCTCGCATATGCAAAACACGTCCTACACTACACAGCATCACTCGACACATTTGGGAGTATGAGTTTGCACGGGTTGGGGCGCCGAGGATGCCAGTCCGCGGATGATCCGTTTCGGTGATGAGCACTCACTCACAGTATCGTCCTAGCCGATGCCTAGTGGAGCTCGCACTTTGTTCGATTCTGTTTTTATTATAGCTTTTCCATTTTTGTTTAGCTCCTCTTTATCGGTTAGTTTTTGTTTTCAAAAGGTGCTATCGAGGGAACAGGATTTCAGGAGTGAAATTCGATTGAATAAGGATGCATTTCTGGTTCACCATTTCCAGTCCTGCCCTCCACTTTCTCTGCCACACGCCCCCGTCTTGTTTCCTCACACTCTTTCCATTCCACTGTTGCTAATAGTTTTGTTTCCAATTATTTCCAGAGTCTGACGTGCTGAAGAGTGTGCACCACTCGACAATGCACTCGCTTTCAAATTGCAATTGCACCGAAATAGGATGTGGGTCGAGTAGGCAGGCTGCGGTTCCGCTGTGGGCTAGGATGTACGATGGAGGGGAGGGGGGGGGGCATGGCTTTTCCCGTTGCACGTCCATGGTCCAGCCCATGTTGCAGCTGACACTGAATCATTGGACCGTGGCAAATCCCATCGGACGAACGCAGCGAACCCGTTTTCGCTTGTTAGGCATAGTTTTAATTATTTAACTGTACTCGACGCGATGAACGGACCTGTTATTTAAACGCAAACGCGATACGAGCCAACTGATGTGGATAGACAATTGGAAGAAATGGTATGAAACAAAACACAAATGTGCTGCCGGCAAATTAGAGACATGTGTTACGGCACAAGAAGGGTTCAACCAATAAATCGATCCAGGAAGAGATTAGCTCAATGGTACGAAAAGGGCTGCCTAGCTTGATTTCATTGAATGCCAATTCCATTAAAAAAGATTTGGTTTCATAGTCCACTGCACGAATGTACAAATTGAAACCAATCGAAACCCAGTTTTAAATTTAATTAAAATAGAACTTGTTAATTTTGTTTTAAATAACCATTTCAACCAAATATTCTAAAACAAATCTAAAGCCTAAATCATAACGTAAAAGTCATATTATGCCGTTCACAGATGAAATCGATCGGCAAAAGCTTCCTGATTTCACCTGTTGCACTTGCTTTATGAACGGGTGGCGAAGCTTTTGAAACCAAATTGGCCCTGAAGTCTTATCAAAAATCCAAAACCGTTGATCTCGAACCCTATCAAGGTTGCGCACGTTATTCGCCATTTAAATCTTATTAAAATTTAAAGTGCCATCCAGACAGCCGGCAGCAGCGCCACGGTCGCTTCGGTTATTTTGGATGCCGAAACCCGCTGCTCGCTATAGGTTGTTTTCAATTTTTTCCTTCTTTTTTTTTTGGACCGTGCCCCATTTCCCCAAGCCCAAAACCGCAACGGATGGTGTCGCATATGTTTCCGAGGACTCGCTGATCGAATCACAATTTTGCCTAATTTCAATCTAGCCACCAGGTTTCCGCCCGCGTACGTTCCGTGCTTGCGGTGCGTGAACCTGTCATGCCACATACAAACAAACAAACAACAACCACCAGCTAGTGGAAAATCAAGCAGAAGTGGAAGAAAAAATGGCCAACAATGCGGCACGGTGCGTCCCGCATGCAGACAGAGGAAACGGATCCCAGAATAGGAGAGACTTGTTTGTGTCGAGAAGGTTTTTACCGATCCCGTTCCAGTGCGACACCGTGCGAGAAAAGGCTCGACAAAATCTGATGTTACTGAAAATTTCTTGCCGAGTCCAAAAAAAAAAAAACAAAAAAATACCCCGAGCAACACATCTCGCAGCACATCACCCGCACATGATCGTAGCGTGCGGAATGTGTCATCCCAAGGTCGTTCGGAGGGACTGAGTTTTCCTTTACATCCTGGTGTGCTATAAAAATCTTCCTTCTCAGCAGATGATGACAGGCAAGAATTTGTAATCTTTTCTCTTACACTGCTGTGTGCGATTTTTTTTCCACATTTTTTCTTGTTGTTCGATACGGACGCCCCGAGCTTGTAAAGTTTGCTAATGACGCTGACATTGATGCGAAGACGTTGATGCTGTCACCCGTTCGGGACATGGCCGAGCTGCGGGATTTCGGATGCCATTGTGCGTTTTTCTTTGTTTATATCGGGGCTAATGTTATTCTGATGAACATGTTGGAAAATGGCAGAGCCAGCTGTACGGCCAAGTATTTTTTACACGAGCTCCCGCCGACACAAACGATTCCAAATGTTTTTCTTCATTGTTCCCAACTGGGATTTTGCTGTTCTGTTGCGTACAACTTTAGCCCTGTGTATCCGAAACGTGTTAAGAAATTATTTTTGCTGGAAAATGGTAGAAGAAAGGCAGGATCGATTCTGCTTAAAAAGGATCGCAGAACACGCTGCGTGTTTGCATCAGAATAGAGAAATGTTAAAATATTAAATCATTTTCTTCCTAGAAACTGCGGCCTTCCCTTCAAAAACGACGAAATAAAAATGTAAGTGAAATTATTTGTGACTACATTTCTTTCCGATGCGAAAAGTGAGCATCACTTTCTTAACGTGATAAATCCAACTTCCCGAAGCGTGTACTTTAGAGAATTATGTTGAAATAAACTTTCCCCGAGATCCGTAAATTATTCACCCTCGTCAAATTATCGCCCACTTCGAAACCGTTCGTCGATGAGATATTGCGTCAAGTATCTGTTTTCTCGAGTAGGCTTCAAATTTCTTACCAGCTGGCTGCAAATATGGCCAGCATAGAGTCGCACGCACAAGAAACATCGAGGCAAAACAAACACAAAACTCTTGGCGTACGGAGGAATGAACTTCGGTGGAAAATTTATCAAAGTATCTTTGGCCGTGGTTGCGCGTTACTACCCTACTACCCCCAAGCACCCGGGGGGCCACAAAAACAGGGCGAAGTATCATTTGCGCTTGGATTGTATTTCAATTTGAGCTAACACCATACCGTGGCTGAACGACATGTAAAAAAAGGTGGTGTGGTGGACCAATCTGCAGACCGAGTGAATCCGAACCGAATACGACTACGAATAACGCCCATTTGTATGAAATACAACCAAAGTCGGTAGTCTGGAGGTACAGCATAGAACAAAAGGACCGCGAAGGAAAGACACGGCAGAGGACATCAACCGCACTGGAACTCTAAGCTCTAATCCTTAGCGAGTGTTGGCACAGATCCTCGCCAGCAAGGTGTAAAGAAGAAGGCGAACAAGAAAACCGAAAAAACAACCTACAGGCAAGTGTAAAGGCACGGTTAAAATCGTTTGAATATTTAAAAAGCATTACAACTTTTCCTCCCGCACGCTCACGCTTTCGCTGCTCGTTTGAAGTTTCGATTGCTGGTTCGAGAGCTAGGAAGGCCAGAGTGGGCTGAGGGTTGGTTTATTTGCCACATCGAATCTTCCCACCACACCTGCCACTGCGGCCGAAACAAACGAAGACATAAAAAGGCCTTTGCCAAACGTCGGCAAAACGGCTGAGGCATGCACACAGGAAAGCAAAAACGGTCTTGTTTTTCGCTCACTTTGCACCATTCACCTCCTCCTCGTCTCCAGGATCCCACCCACTTCCCCAACACCATCCAACTGCTTCGGCATGGTACAATCAACCTCTTGGCTAGAGACCCCACGAAACAGAATGCTGGAAGAATGTGCAGCAGCTATCAGCAGCTAAGAAATTGCTCTACACGTGATTACCATAATATTAGGATTTTTTTCTTTCTTTTTCCTTCATCGTCTCAGCGTGGCTTACAGTTCATCGAAATTGGCACCCACAAATCCACCAGAGGGGGGAAAAAAACAAGCAACGAAAGAAAGCTTCACTTTCGCTTACTTTCATCCACCGGAGTTGGCGGGACGGTCGTTCTGGACCAGTAAAAAATACACAGGCAAAAGAACACGCCTAGTCTGAAGTGTTATTAAAGTCGAATTAAAACATCTCACCTGTAGGAAACGACTCGCGGCAGATTTGATTTTCACTGAAGTTTTTTTTTTCTTCATCATTTTCTTCTCTTTTCCCACGCAAAACCTTTGCCGCTTTCGCGTCCTTAAACAGCGGAACCTCTTTTATGCTGCCGTGCAAATGAAGTGATGAGTGGAAATTGGGAAACGCTTGGGCAAAACTTTGTCAGGCCCAGTTGCGTGCCCTCACGTTATGGCTGTTTGATACCATTATTGGATAATGCATTCATAAACTGACCAGTTTTGTGTACAGATTTCGTGCAACCGCACCGGCAATCGTCGGTCGGGCACAGCTATGTTTGCTCCTCATTTGCCCGCAATTAATCAACTGCGAGGTGATGCTTGGGAAAAAAAGTTGCTAGCATTGATTTTCGTCCATTTTTTTTTCTTTTCATTGCCCCCTATATGTAATGAAACACTGCACGTTCGTGTGGCATGGAAAGGGAGGAATGTCATAGGGAAATTAAAATTACGAACGAAAGCTTCCTTTTATTTCCATATTTACCCATGTAATACCGGTCTGGCACACAGGTGGAAAACTACTGGACCTTTCTGCCATCCAGCGAAATATTGCCTACGAATGAAAGGCGCACGATAATAAAAACGAGGGTAGATTTTCCACCGATTGTAACGTCCAACCGGGCGACTAAAGGACCATCTAATTGGTTGCACGCACGGACACCCGAGCGAACTGACAAATTGAATAGCAACTACCAATAATTGCTGGTCAAATCTGAGTCCCCATCAATCCAGCAGCATGGAAAGGCAGAAAAAAAGAAAATGAACAAGACAGAAAAAAGGTAAAGCACCGTAATCCACTAGCCTGCTGTGAAAACGGGCCAGGTATAAGTTTTGTTTAAATAGAAATTTACATAAAATAATTGGTTATTGAAATTTATTTGCTACAACGACCCCAGGGGGATGTCAGAGTACGGGCAGTGTTTAAAAATGCAAAATAAAAACTAGGAAAAAGCATAAAAAACCTGTTCCAACATTGCCACGAGACACACAGAAACATGAAAAAAATCACTCAATAATCAACGAGTCTGATACTTCGGCTCAATTAGAATGGGAAAGTTGGTCGTTTAAAAATATAGTACAAAAAGGACAAACATAAATATTGCACCCCCTGTCACCGCTCCTCCTTTTCCGTATTTATCCGTATTTAGCTAGGCCGAAGCGCCATCCATGGTTGGGGGTTGCAGAATTGATGGAAAAGTAATTGAAAACCATTTCAAATGAAATTTAGCATGAAATTGATCTTACCGGATTGCATTTTAAAATTGTTTTAAGTATTTATTTTTTTCTGTACACACCGTGCCAACCACGACAAACCCGGGGATCCAATGCAAACAATCGTCTCATAATCGAGCACCTACGAGCTACTAAGTGTAAATCCGCAATTATTTTTAAGCACCCAAAATATGATATGCTGGTATCATATACTTTTTTTATTAAAAGAATAAGGGAAGTGATTTAACCTTTGAGAACAGATGCAAAATATACAACCGAAGAATGGGAAAACTCTTTCTTCCGAGAAACTTGAAACTTCGATCTTAGGGAAAAGTATGCGGGCAAAGTGGCATCCAAAGTTGAGTACGACGTCGTAAAACTATCTCTATGGTTTCCGACCAGCCATACGAAGCTTCATGACTGTTGTATGTTCTTCCATGTTGTACAAGCAGATTCCTTACGTAGAAAAATACAGATCATCCTTGGACAAAAGGCGAACAGCTTCGTGCAGCTACCTATGCACAACACGGTGCACTATTGGCGTCATACATAACTAAAAATCATGTATTTTTCATACCTCAAATAGATTCCCATCAGTGAGGACACACGAACCGAATCTAGCCTCCAGACTTTCTCATGCCGTTTTGGGAGCGAAAAATTCCAGGGTCACCATGACGCCACTAGAACGAAGTACATTCCGCGCTCATTTCTCTCCCACCGATTCTGACGTACTGTTACATCTTCCGTATTCACTTTACTACACCGGAGGACATGCAATGGTAGCCATTATGGTAAGTTTTGGATGGCCTGTCTGACATTCACCTTGCCTAATCATCCACTCCATACCACCCCGTACGTCGAGCGGCGGGATGAAAAATATGTTCTACAGCTCCTTCTGTCAGACGACGATACTTTTACTACACCTCTGAGCCGGAGCTCAAGGCAGTGTACAACCATAGCACCACCAGAGCTCAAACCCTTCAAGCTCGTGAGCCCAAGAACAAGCAAACACTTCCCAAAAAGCTTCAGGTGCTGCAGAGCGTCACGTACTTCACGTAAGATAAATTACGACGACCAGGAGAGTACGAGCGAATGGGCTAAAGTTTACTTGTTATTAAATAATTTCAAGGAATTTTCATTGAAAGCATGTATCCGCAGCGCCACAGCCGGTTGCCGGTCGGAGGTCGCGCTGAAGTCCTGGCAGCTACCTTCCCGCCGGGACGCTGCTAACATTCCCGGCACTCGGTAGCCTGCAGTGTGGCCCTGCACTGAGCGCCATTGTGCAAAAGGTATGGATCCACAGTGTCTCGAGGAAGACGTGGGATCTCTCTACGCCAACTCCCGGTTGAATAGTGGTTCAGCTTCTATAGTTCAAATGTACATATTGTTGCCACTGTGTACACCCAGCGTGAAACAATGGGAGAGTCCCTCGTCTGGGTAGTTGGCAGCAATACAGTGCGTGTTGATAGTATATATTTCCGCACTCTTCCGCAAACGCGATTCTACGTATTTTATAGGAATGCCGAAGCCTGCAAACTGTTTGTCGGATGTTCGAAAGTTGGTTGGAAACATTGTGCATAGTTGTTTCCAGCGTCCGAAATGTTTTACAATAACTATCTTACATTGCACCGTGCCTGTAGAGCAGATACATTCTGCACAGACCTGCGAACGCATGTCGGTGGATAGTTTGTCAAAAATACTACCTAAGGAACAACAATGATTCAATTCACTCTGATATTTCTGTGAATGCGTTTAGTTGCAGAATAGGGAAAAAAAATTGTTTCATAAATGAAAAGTTTTTTCGACTGAACAGCGTTTTCTACAGGAAGTCCTTATTCGGAATAAAATGTAATTCCATTGGACTTTTATACAACCTCAACCTATTTTTTTAAATATGAATCTTAAATTATCTAGATGTGATGATTGTAGTTTGAAAAGTAATTTGGATTCGACTGTAACTTAAGTAGCCACACGGTGATGTAAAATAAATTGTTTTATTAGCAAACTGTGTGGCAGAATGGAATCCCCTACAACTTATTCGATGAAATGGCGATCTAGTAAAAAAGTTCAAGCACAACTACTCACATATCACGGTGAGCCGGGCGTTGCCTCGGATGGCCGAGTTGAATTTGGCCGGACCAACTTGGCACTGGTACTCCGCATCGTCCTCTATCGACGCGTTTGATATTCGCAGATTGTAGATACCGAGGTTCCGATCGGCCAGCACTGAGTACCGGGGGTAGCCGGGAATGGTATGGGAAAATCCTGTGAAATAAGGACAAAAAGGCAACATTGAACCAGAACGAACCAGAGTAAGTAAATGGAATGGAACAGGGGAAACAAAACGGCAGCATCAGCAAGAAGAGACAGCAGCGCACACAGACAGCAGAGTCCTCCACTGCCGCTGCTGCTGCTGCTATTTTCCCGATGTGCTAGGTTAAATTTTCATCGAAACAAATAGAAAAGCGACCTCGCTCGGAAACACTAGATTATTGACGGGCATACACACACACACACAGCTACTTACCCAGTGCAAAGCCATCCTTTGTCCACTGCACAGCTCCGACGAGATTGTAGATTTCACATCGAAGCAGCGCCTCCGTGCCTTCCAGCACTTGCAGATCTCTCGGCATAATGCGGAACTTTTGCTGAGCGGCGCATAATAGCATCGGGATAACTGCGAAGAAAAAAAAACCAAAAAACGGTAACAATTACAAGAATTTTCCAGCATTCAGAAAGGTGTCATCGAGTACAAACAAAAGATGGGACACTGGAGAGGACATTCTGAGGCTTCTTCCCGACGAGCGAACTAATATTCACAAGAAGTTTTGAAGAGTAAAAAGGTTGAATAAAACACTTAAATTGTAACATTAGACTTCTCCTCCTCATGAGAAATATTTTAAAGTAACAACCAACTTTAGAGAAACTAATTTATATTTGGTAAATTAATATGCTCTCAAAAAATACTAGAGTACTAACGCACACTTCTATCGTGTAAACCAATTCGATCTAATTCTGGTGAAGTTGATTCTCATTCCTTACCAAACTCTCGACAGCTTATGGTATATTCTTTAGAGCAATTGCATTTGGTGTATATTATTGTATTGATTTTGCCAAAATAACACACATCCCGCCAACAGCCCGCTCGCCCGGGAACAAAAATAATCAATTTTCCACTGCGAACTAACGGATCGTTCGAACTCCAGTTGCAGGTTCTCCCAGGAGGTTAATAATGAAAGGGGCTGGTTAAACAAATCTGTGCAGTATTTGCCACCGCTTCATCGTTCGCATGCACCGAATGCACCCCAGCCTGTGACGTAAGCGTTGATTGCAATCTATTTACACAATGTTTGCGCATTCGTTATCCCTCCGCACCCGGGCGTTCGATGATTCACTCAAAAGTGGTCTGCACTTGTATCAACATTGATACAGTCTATTTGAGCCCGGGAAAAGCGGGTTTGGATGGATGAGAAGCTGGCGGTCTTAGGTACCGGAAGGCCCGCAGAGGTACCAGGCTGCAGAGGCCGGACGACCGGAAGCTCTTGTTGATGTAGCTACTGCCGCGGGGAAGGAAGGAGCTGAACGGTTGCTGTTTTTGCTGGCAGAACGGATCCGTGTTTAAAAATTCACTCCCCGCACAAGATAACGATGTGGAGCACTCGCTTGGCATAAAGCGTGGAGTTATCTGCAGGGCGAAAAAAAAAGTATCAACTTCACCGAAAAGCTCTGGAAAGTCGGCCGGTGTTGTAAATTATTTTGCCCACCGAACAGCAACAACATCCTATTTCTTCGGTTTCCCACCGCACCACGTGCACGTTTGTTCGCAAACGAATCTTGTTTTTCTTGTGTTTGTTGCTTATCCCGAGTTCTCCCAGCTTTGGAACGGTGGCTTGCTGCTCATTATCTTTTCAGTCACTTCGCTCCCAACCTGCACCGGAAGTTATAACTCAGCAGCATAACCGGTGCCACACACACATAAATACACACCAGGGCACACATTTACACACTCTGCCGAACCCGAAAAACTAGCAACCGCAACACACGCTTGGCCGTTTGCCAAAGTCACGGCGATCGTAAGATGAGATCTTTCAGAAAGGTGAAACATAAAGCGGTGAAAAAAAGTACACACGGGCCTCACAATTCGTAAGGCAAACAGCGCCGTCCTTTCCGCGGGCGCAGTTCATATCGCCGTCTCGAAAAGTCATCTCCACCCGGAGATCCGTCTCCGTTCGGTCGACCGGCGGGGTCCCGGTGATATCAATTAATGAATGACGACGGTTTCATCTTCGCATTATGTTGTGTCGTTCCCGTTTAACATCCGGTAGTTTTTTTTTTTTTTTTTTGCGACAGTGCACCGGAAACCGGTTTGAACCCACAGCTCACTAGAACGCGCCACGTTCCGTATCCGAACCCGTTCCAGCGCCAGTGCGTGACGTCGCTAATGGTATGTTTATTTGACCTGTACATCAATGTGCCGCGGCTTTTAGGGCGCCGTTTGAGCTAAAAATCGTTGTTGGTCCTAAATAATTTCAGGGTTGTCACATAAATTAAACCCTTGTTTGTTTAGGATGTATTTGGGAGATGCAAATGTTTAATTTTGTTGGTTAAAAGGTTTGAATAATGTATGTTGATGTACAATTTACATTCCAGGTATCACGATGCTAAATTTCAGATACAAACTACCAATAACACAACACTCTGATAGGCATTGTAGATTAAATAACTTCAAACGTACGGTAAAGATAAAAATTTACCAATAGGCACATTGCGCAGGTTGTAGTAAGTGAAATTTCAATGTAACAGGTAATGCCAATTTACAAATTGCATCCTATCTTCTTGTTCGTCTTCGTTGCGTAACAACTACCATTTGTACAATTTTAGGATTAACGACACTTTATTCCCTTTAACGTACGTGGTTATTAGGTCTTTCACACATGGCTGAGGTCCGGGCTGGATTCGAACCCACACCGCCAGGATTTGAGCCACAAAGCTATCCCAGATCCCCTAGCATCCTGTAATACTAGCATTATGTTTTGAAAATATATTATATATTTCCTTTTGTATAAATGTCACCCTTATTTTGTAATAACCGTCTACATTGTTTATAACAATTGTCTATATTTCACGAAAAATGATCAAGTACGAAACAGTTATGCATTCATCCTATTAAATCCCTATAAGCTAAGCCCTGTCTAAAGCAGACTGATCCTAACGGGCATCATCTCGATGCTTGTGGAATTAGCATAAGCTAGTTTTAAAGTTAATATAGTCATTTGCATCTTCCCATGTCCCCAACCTACCGGAGGGCTTTATTATGAACAATGTGCAAAACAGCTATGCACCATCATTCCATTGCGATAGCTACGAAATAAAAACCTTTTTACCTGAAGGCATCGGGCGAAGAATGTGAGGTGTAAATGTGTGCAAGGTGTGTTTGTGTGTGTGTGTGTGTGTGTATCTGTTGTTGCAGCAAATGCTCTGGTTTTTCTAATCCACAATGTCTCTTGCATACGCGCCCAGCAAATGAGGGTGGAGCGCCAGGAGCACCAGAAATGACGCAAGAACAATGTTATCAGTAATAGCTTTCCCATCTGCACGCTTCCTTCCTTCCCGAGATAAGACCCTCCTCCTCCTCCTCCTCCTCCAGAGAGCGGTGGAGTGCATAATGCGGAAGGTCATACCATTCCCAGCGTGCCGGTGCGCCGTGCAGTGGGAAAGTAATCGGAATAAAATATATAGGGACAGAACATTCTCCAGCCGGCGCCTGGGCCCGTGCGTTCCGTTCTCTCCGTGTTCCGCTAATGAAACCGTAATAATGAGTGGAAATGTGCAGAGACATTAGGCCCGAGGCTGTGGTCCAAACGACGTTCCCTTCCAGCACACAGTGCTTACACTTTTATCACTAAACCGCACTTCTGCAGCATTCCCCCAACTTCCACCAACATACGGTTGGTGGCAAGGGCAACCCGATGATGAGCTCAGTGAAAAGAAAGGCAAAACAAAGTCAGAACACCGTCCGATGCAGCAAAAAAAAAAATTAAAAACAGTTCCTGCCCATCCGTCGTCTGCCAGAGCTTCCGCTCGCAACGTGTGCGTGTGTTGCGCCACCAAATGTCAGCCACCCGATGGTCCGGTCGGCGGCGGGAGCATTAATTTTTATGGTCCGAAACCTCCATCCCCGTGCCTGCAGGATCCGGTTTTGATTCCCATGACCGATTCCGCAAGGGGACGGTAATTTAATCATGCAACTTTTCATATGCACAGCTACATGGAGTGTGGGTAACAACAGCAACAAAAAATTGGTTCCCTATATAAAAAAAACACATACAC
The DNA here is from genome assembly GCA_914969975.1 of Anopheles atroparvus. NCBI lineage: Eukaryota > Metazoa > Arthropoda > Insecta > Diptera > Culicidae > Anopheles > Anopheles atroparvus. The sequence goes on along the minus strand of CAJZCY010000004.1, from coordinate 29,019,012 downwards.
ACACACACACACAGCGAAAGAGATGTGCAAAATACCTACAGGGAAAAAATGGGATGAAAATGGGGTTTGACTGCGGTTTTGATTTTTTTTTTTTTTTTTCGGGAAGGGAATCGTCGCTTCCAATATCGAGAATCCTGTTTTGGTACCCCAGAGGAAAGTTGGGATGTTAATTATTAAAATGAAGAAAACAAAACACTGGGAACCCAAAACAAATATGGAAGAGTTGATTAGTAGTAGCGGTGGATACCAACGGACCAACTGATAAGGCAATGTGATTCATTGACCTGAAAAACAGCCATGCTTTCCATAACTATAAAAACAAGGAACGAGCGTTCGAAAGTAGCTCAAAAAAAAACTATTTAACCCAGTAGCAATGGATGGCTAGTGGCATAAATTAATGAAGCACTTTTCGCATGAATGAACGTAAAGCTTCGCTAGCCGCGTGTGAATGAAATGTTTCCTTTCGCGTTTCAACCGACTCGAACTTTACGCAAGCCGTCGATGTGAACCGGCAGGACAAGTGTTTCACGAGCACCAGCAGCAGCAGAATAAAAAGCAAAAAGGAGCAAAACGGCACTGAAAAGGAAAAGGAAAGGAAATTATAATTCACAGGAAGGAAAACATGCTCGACCGCAAATCGAACGAAGCCGCGAGATGGAAACGCGACCTGATACGTAATCAACGCATCGGGACGGCTCGGCTGAGGGTGAGGGATGCGGGATGACCGTGTCGATCGGTGGTTGGTTTTCGAGGAGATAACTATGTTTACCAAAGGACGTCGGTACGCTTGGGAGCGTGGAGAAAATGTTGCGGAAGCTGCGAGCTCCGGCGACAAAACCGGGCCTCTGGGGAGAGTGCATGAGAAGGACACGCGGGTGGAGGGAATCCTCACAAGCGTGTGTAATCAGCGCGAAGCGTTTCCCACGACGATAAACTTCAATGGCGGGAGGGGCTGACAAATGAAGAGGAACCAGTGCACTTGCAGCCGCGGCCACTTGACAGTTGGCAAATCGTTGACCGGAAGGCGAAGGAAAGGCAGGCTGGCTCGTCAATAACGTCGAAGGCATGAGAAAGTTTCCAATTTTTGCGCCGATCAAAGCGGGCCAACGGGCTACGCGTTGCATAAAATACAAGCGATAATGATAGGCCTTCATCAACCGGAGGTGGAACAAGTATAGGATGAACAGTTCCGAGGGCGTGAAGGAAAATCTTTCCCACCGCAAACAAGTTATGAGCAAAATTATGCTTCTGCTGTTTTGATTTGTTGTTGTTGTGCTGTTTTCGGCATAAGGCAACAAGTAATTTGAATGTGGTTCAATGGAAAAATAGCAAGTGCATGAGGCGATTTATGTTTTTGTTTTTTGCATCCAGTTCATTCGTTTGTGGAAAAAGTTATCAAAAAGATTTTAGCCGAGAACAAATCCCCCACATTAATTTTGTTTCGAAGTTTTCTTACTGCTGTCATTTGCTGAACTAAATCATTAAACACCCTTTTTTAAGTAATTTAATTTCTAATCAATAGAACAGCATGGCTCTGTGATACAGTTCGACGGATGGATAAAATCCCTGCTTTTCACTGCTATTGGAACAAAACCACGTGCGTTTTTCTTGGTCCCTTCATCTCCACCTCTAATGTGTGCCTTTGAAACTTCAAGAGGCAACAAGAGATAAATTTATGAGTTCAGTCATCTGTCCTCCCGTTAACGACCCAGCTCCCTTTAGGGAGAAGCTCAAGCGAATAAACTTAATATATTCCCGAACAAAAATTATCGTATAATTTCACACTTTTCGACCAATCATCATTAGAACCAATCCTAAGCCCTTTTCAAACAGCATCTAACATACACATGATTGCGAGGCATCCGTCCTATAGCTGTATCGAGTGTGCTGTATCGTTCTTCATTAGCGCGCCCTGTTGAGCCACACGCTGCGAATGGTGGCTTTTACACGGTGTCTCATTAGCACGGTGGAATCGGGAGAAACTTGTCTCCGGAATCGATCATTAACAGAAACACCCTGGACTAAAAAAAAAAAGAAACCGGATCACCAAACTCGACCATCGTCGTGTGCCGTGTGCAGGGAGGAAGGGCAAGGTACAACTATAAACCCGCAACCGAATCCCGAAGGCTTTCGGGTGTATTGTTGTGGATCATGATATTGTCTATTAATTTGCTGCACTTGTTCTCGGCCAAAAACGCCATCCCCTCCAACAGCTTCTCCGGACCGAACCCTGGACGTGCTAACAAATCTTTGGATGGCTGTAAAACTAATTTTTCTAGCTCCACTAGCACCCATTGCCAGGCAAACGGTTCGTTCGAACACGAACGCTGGTTCTTTCGCTTAATTGGAAGCTTCTAATTGATTTGGTTTTATTGGTTGTAAAAAACAAACCCCGCTCGATACCATCTCGAGCTAACGGACGTGGTTTAGGATCGGTAAATTACTAGTGCTGCTATCGACAGCAACAACAACAACAAAATACACATATCATGAGCAAAACCATTAGCCTTTAAAAACTTGTTCGATGATTGGACAAGCATAATGTAATTATAACTTTAAGTGAAATGCTAATGGCGTTTCTCATTAAAAAATAAAATTGTGTATTTCATCAGAACGCTGTTAAAATCATGTTCATTTAATACAACCATGCATTCAGACCAACACCTGATCTTTGCTTGGCAATTTGATTAATTTTAAAACAGTTACTAATTTGTATGTCACGAAAGACTTTTCATTGGGCAAATGCTACAATACTGAGACCATTAACATTATGAAATATGTTCATGTTTAATCTGAACCGCACTTAGTATTTACAATTAGAAACAAAGTTACTTAAGAAAGCCTGCCACCGGTCGTTTGAGAAGGCCCTGACATAAAATAGAAGATGTTATTTTGCTAACGGTGGACAAGCGATTGAGTAAGACGTCGTAAATAGTTTCTTGCATCTTAAATGTGTTAATCAGCCCTGCCTGATTTGCTGCGTGTGCCTACAATATGTCTAAATATTTTTATTTCATGCGCACCTACTCTCCAGTTAGTTGTACTCAACACCACGAACCACGATCCAAGTGTTGCTGTCGTTTGTGCCACTTACTAGTCAAAAACGTGTACGGGACAAAAGCTCCATCCACGTCCGCCCAAACGAGCCAACGAGCCGACCAGCCGACCGCTGCCCGTTGTCCGCACATCCCACTCAGTATTCATATGACGCCATTAAGCACACGCATAACGGACTTTGATTTATGCTGCGCCGGGGAACGCTAAGAGCTCGCGGTCTGTCGCGGTTCGAAGCGGATTTGCGTGGTCGTCATCGCCGTTTGTACCGTCTAAGGGAGGGATCGTCGATTGTCAATCGAATGGACGATCGTAAAGATTTTGCCATGCCGTGGTTTACGCTGTGGTTCCGGCAATATTTTTTGTCCATTCTTAAGCGACTAGACGAGGACAAGGTTTGACGATTTGCGTTGGTAGAAAGGCCCCATTCACGTGGAAGATGTGAAAAGGTGTACTATTGCTTAATTTGTAAAATTTCATTATCGCTGTGATCGATGGTGCCCGGATTGATGTTGATTGTTTTATTAATTGGATTGTCCTTTAGAAAGACGGGACGTTTTTATCGGGAGACAAGACAAAATCGGTGGTTGTTTTGCTTACACCTCGTTCTGATATCCAGAAGATCGTTTGCCTTAATGAAGACATGAATAAGGTGCGCTTCTCACTCATCTTCGATGGTTATACTCTACCGAAAGTCCAATCAAAGAAACTCCAAGGCAAGCAATTGATTGATGCAATACAAATATGCCAACCCCAAAATAAGAAGAAAAAAAAACGAGTTAAGTTGAGGCACCCAAGCTAAGCAAGATTGATGTTGCGTAAGAAGATGCTAGAAATCCAATAATTTCGAGCAGTGGAAATCAATCAAACCCGATATAGACGTCACACCGGGCACCAGAAGCAATGCTCATACGCTCTCGGTGGTTTTCCTTTATCGCACGGCAAGAAAAGAAAGTTCCTTTGAGTTGTGGCTGGAACAACTCAATAGATATGGGTGAGAATCGATGCGAGTAATCGAAACCGAAGGGAAGCACAAGGAGGATCGTGGAAAAGGCTGATCCAGAGAAGCAAAACAAAAAATGAAACACATCTCGAAACGAACGAACAAAAGGCAGCCCGAAGAAAAATGAGCTCAACGTCGGAAAGCCGAGTGAAGCGATTATTAATTTCCGGTTTGGTTTTCGAGATCCATCGATCGCTGCGACGGCTTCCAGTGTCCCGAATCGATGATCCTGGGTGTGTGTACTTCCTTCGCTTTTTCCACCCGGGATTTAAAACCCTTGCTTCGGGACACCGTACCGGCATGGGTAGGGTTTCCACGACCGTGTCCAAAAATATGTGTCCAGTTGAGTGGGTTTCAAATTTATATCGTTCGATGGGGCAGACAACCGGCTCCAGGAGACACCGTTTCCAGTTCAGTGGCACAATCCGTGCTGGTTTTCCCAGCGTGGGTCTATTACAGGCGTGCACTGACCAGGCAAGTGGAGTGTAGTTGGTCCTGGGAAAGGCACCCGCGGGAAATCCGAAGGACTGCAAATGACGGGAACGAGCGAGTCGGGCGTTCGAGAAGCCCAGTTTGTTCCCAGACTCACTTGGAGCATCACCGCTTTTTGTTTTTGTTGAACCTCCTTTGCATGGCATCGTCGCAACCACAATCACGAAACAAGCATCCGAGCGGGAGGAGCAACAACGCGATAGAGACAGCAGTCGGAAGCCGGGAAGTAAATATAAATCTTCATAAATTTGTCACGATGAGCACCCGGCAAGGTTCGCTTCCCGTGAGCCGAGGCAGCCGTAAATCAAACGAGCAATCAACTCATAAATTATTTCGCATCTGCCGAATAGAACAATAGAAACCCGCTTCTTACCGGTCGCCTTCGGCGTGGGAGTGGGTGTTTGCATCCACAAGAAGCTCCCCCTAGCGTGCGAGGTGAGAGCAACCAAATGCGTTCTAACTTTCCCGGTAGGCGCAGTTTTTGACACCGTGGCAGTGTCATCCGTTTGGACTATGATTGCATCCTGAGGCTGTGCACCGAAATGAGACTGAAGTTGCCCATTATCGAGCGCCTCCACTTGTCTTGCTCCACTTTCAACCCATCGGCTCGCTGCGGCACGAATGGTAAGCTGGAGTCAAGATTTTTACATTTTCAGCCTGTGCCGTGCCCGGTCGAAAACTGGCTTCATTTCCTTCGCACCATGTACGGAAACCCGTTTCGAGTGTGTCGTGGTGATTACTTTTTTCTTGTCGTTCCGAGACCGCGCGAAGCAACCGTTGCAGCCTGGTGTAGGGGTAGGTGCGTCCTCAAGAGTCCTCCAGCGAGCCTCACCTACGGTACGTGTGCCTCCTCAGGTTTCGTTCATCGATGTTGAAACCCACTCACCCAGCGTAGTGATTTTCATTCATAAGTCCATCGCTCGAACGGTTGTAGATCAATTGGGTAAGCAACCCGCTGGAGCTGCTGGATGGCAGGTAAAAAATGGCAACCAACATCCTCCACTTACGTGCACCTCTTCGCACGCCCACCCGCGCTTCTTGCGCACCACTTCGTACCGAACGCGAAAAGGTAAGAAAGCAGTGGCCGGCGCAGAGATGGAGCAACAACGACACACAGAAAAAGATCAGTGAACGAAAACAAGCCCCGCAGATGACAGTCACTGACGACTTGAGAGCTTGTCTCAGGGTTAAAATGACCGGCGAAACACACAAACCGGCCTGTGTGCCTGTGATTCCAGGTCCCAGGTTCCGGCGATCCGAAGAAGGAGCGTGGCTGTTTTGAATAAATACATCTACACACTTGATTCATGCTACTCCCTTCCCCCGACCCCCCGGCACCCAAGCCAGCCACGGAGCTGCCCCCAAAGAGCGCCATACATGTACGTACATATACAAGCGAGTCTCGTGGCAGGAAGAGGCAAACAGGCAGCCAGCCCGAAACCGACACGGAGAAAAAATCTGTTTCACTTCGGTCCAATTTTTTTTTTTCGTTCTTTCTTTTGCGTAATATAAAACGAGTTATCTTGTTCCCGCTGCTTGCCACGCCAACCCACCCCCAGCCCCTCGCTACATGCAGCCTCTCCGGGACCATGTGGACCGTGAGGGATGTGTAGCCTCGCCTGTCCTGATTCTGCCATATCTCTTGCGTGGTTTCGCGCTATCGCTCCTATGCTATCATTCCCATCGCCGGCAGGGTTTATTATTCATGTGAACAACGCCCCGGCGCTGGGCGGCGAGGAACGTGCAAAGGGGGTGCGACGAGAAGTATCTATACTTTCCCGGGCACACACAGGCCCGGGGCAGACCCACACAGGCGCGCAACCAGAAGGATGAGAACGGGGGAGTGATATAGAGGGAGATGATGAAGCCTTAAAAGCCTCCTCGAGGGGCTTTGTGGATGCGGTTTTTGGACGCAGAGGAAGGAGCGTGTTGCCGGGATGGTTCGGAGGAGACTTCCGTTCACCGTAGCGCTTCCATGGCCCACGGCTACACCCTGCACCACCCAACTCACCCTGGCACTCCGTGAACCGCGGGCTGTGCGCTCAGGTGTGTTATTACATTGTACACCCTTCGTTTTCTCGTCGATTCTCTTTTGCCCTTCGATTCTAACGTCATTAATCGGTTGATCTTGAACTCGACTCCTCGACCGACTCTGCCGGCGTCGGCCGGTCCAGATCATGTTGCTGTTGGCCCTGTTTCTGTCCGCATTCGGTTCGCCTTTAGGTTCGCCTGCCACCGCCGCGCAACGCTCTACTCCGAGAATCTCCGCGGACCTGTGCCGCGATGTGCGTTTGATTGGTTTACTTCATCTTTTTATTTCCCAGTTTTGTGTTCGTTTCACCTCTGCCCATTCTGGGGCCATCGCACCCTTTCTTCTATGCTATGTTTCCTTCACGTTCTCTCAATCTCTCCCTCGGAGCTGCTGGACACGCTTCTTCCCAAATACAGATCTCACTCGCTTGGACCCCCGGATGGACCAACATGGGACTGGGCGCACGACTTCATCAGCTTCCATTTGCCGACGGTCCACGCGAATCGACCGCTCGCACACACAAAGGCCCCAGCCATCGCTCGCCTGGTCGCATGGCGAGGCACACGCGCCCTGCCAGCGCGGGATACAGGTTTTCTCGACATCCACGCGAGACGCGAGAGATCTCTGCACCCGGCCGGGCCACACGACCACACGGGCGTGATCTCGTCGGGACGCCTTCGGGAGTGCTGTTACTTCCGTGGCATATCTCGAAAATTGGCGTGCGGAATTGAATTCATTGGACCTGCTCGCGGGACCGGGTCGCCACGCAAACGTTTCGCCAGACGTCTATCATGCTAACCGACTTTAAAGCTACACAATAGGCTAACGACGATTGTTTTAGATTGCTTGGACGGAACTGTTCAGGCTCAATTTTCTGTCGAAAACATTCTAATTATTTTCCACCGTGTCGCTTCATAATGGTTGTTCCATGATGGTTGCTCCCTGAGGAGATTTTTTATATTTGTGAGCCAAATCTTTTTTTATATAATATGCGCATTCGCCGTTTGATTTACAAGGTTCCAAAAATCGAAACAAACTCGTTGTCTGGCTTTGGACTACAGCCTTCATTAGTTCGATCATTTAAATCACTGTTCCATACAGAGCCGTTTGCTTTGCAGAACGACCAACTACAGACGAACGCAAAGTAATCGAGTTTGGAAAACAGTAAAACAGGTTTTGCCACTTTTCTCATGGTTGTTTTGATTTTACCTTACCAAGCCTTTAATAAAAAGCCTCTGCCTAAGAATGGCGTCTGCGAAGACGAGTACCAAGGCGAGTGCGAGGATAATAACGAACGGCCGTACTCTCGACGGGCTCGCAACGTAGTGGGGCGGAAAGTGGTTTGCGTCTTCCCTTCGGTAGCCGTAAATAATTAATCAAACCCTTGATTGCACATTCATGTACCGGCCCGCTCGAAACAGGTGCGGAGAGGGCGTGACGGGTGCCTAGAGGAGTGTTTCTATCGGGTGGAGAAGTAGCATGCACCTCGGTGATGCGCAGTGATGAAGAACGTTCTTCTTTCGAGCGAGCCATCTTCGCTCCAAACCCGACGTCGAACGTTGGATAAAGTGAGCGAAAAGTAGTTTCCAAGTCTTGCAAAACCCGACTCGGTGCTTGATTACACTTTACCGTCGTAAACAGGAATGAACCGAGTAGCTGAACATGGTGGTTCTTGATTAGAGGAGACCACGAAAGCTTAACAAACACCACGAAACATCCGCTTTTGCCGAAAAACGTCTCGTAAAAGCTTTATCATATTGATCTTTGTGTATTTTAATTAAGCTGAAGATCCAGCTCCATGCAATCATCTATTTTTCGAAGAGACAGTCACCACGAACTGGTTGTGCCATCACCCCGCTGGCAATCAAACTAACACGCTTTGATCTAAACGCACCATTCGATAGGTTCATCGGCCGTATTTAGCATAAGTATCGTCGATTCTCCCCAAAATCCGAACGTCCCATCTGCGATTGACGTTTCAATATCCTGACGTTCAGCCGGTGGATGGACCGAATAAAATCTTCCACATCCGGTCGTTGTGGGCGTACTAAACGAGGCCGTTGGCAGACCCTTGGCTGGCAGCACGAGTACGATCGAGCGGGGGCGCTGATGATATCTGACACGCGGGTGAAAACTGACCACCGTGCCGAGCGAAAGGGGAGAGGATGCTGATAGAACAGAGGGAAGCTTACGCATAATAAATTTCGTTAGAGTCGGTTCCGTCGGAAAAGGCACGCGTGATGCGTGTTCGAAGAGTCAGACCCTGGCTTTTTCTCGGTAAACCAGCGATTTTATTTGACCTACCAATGTGCTTAAGATAGTCTAGCAGGGCTTTGAGAACTCCATAGCAACGCAGTGACACAGCTTGGCATGCGAGACAAACATAGCAACGCAAGGCGAACCTTGCCAGTTCACCGACGACTTCCTGGAACCGGCGGACAATATTCATCTCCGTAAGCTCCAGTCCACTTATCGTAGGATTAACCGGATCAGGTGTAAGGAAATTGATTGAGGTGCTCCGAATGCTCGTACCTGGCACAAACGGCAACATCTTCACCGAGCCGGACCGGAGAACTGCCTCGCTGCAAACAACCAACCGTTCTAGCCCTGGTCCTATTGCCATCTTTTTATGCTGATCAAAGAAAGATGATATCGTGACCATTTCCGGAAGCGATTGGAGCACCTACCCTCCCGGACGCTGGACCATCGGAGAACGGTAAAACTCTCCGGCATATCCGTCTATTACTTTTAGATAGGAGGTGGATTATATCCAGTTTGCCATACGACGTGTAGTTCCGTAGTGCTGCCACCATGCATTATGTCTTAATAAGTAGCTGGCCCGGTTGTGTAACGAGGTAGCGTAGGAAGTCTTGTAGGTTACTTACAAATGGTTGGCGGGAAGCAGGGCGTCTTGTGCACCAACAGGATATCCTACGCACTGCTCTAGCGGTAATTACTAGGTTCAAAATCAGTGTAAGCGCCATTTAACGACTGTCACAAATCAGATTACAAGTAGGATTCGGTAGCCAACTACTCACTCACTCTCTCTCTCTCTCTATTGCTCTTTCTCTCCATGTCGATGTTGCTGTTCTGAGCACGCAATCGTACGGTGTGAGCTTACAAGTGTTTCAATTGTTGGTTAACATGCTTCTCGGGGGGAGGCCTCCCCGCCACCGTTCAGCCCGCGAGTAGCGCCTGGAAAGCACCTAAACACAAAGGGCAAAACGAACGGTGTCTCGCAGCAGCGTTAGGTTAGGTGATTTCGACTGAAAACATGCTTCAACGCGTACGCCCCATCCCTCCTGGTTCTACCCGTCCAACAATTCTCCGTGCACTGTACGCCGAAAAGCACAAGGTGCCTGTCGCTTAGGCACAGCGTGTATTTTCGCGTATCGTGATAGTTCAACATAAAACATTGTTCCGTTTGCGCGGGGCGCACAGAAGCCATCATGTGTTGATCCATCATCATGTAGGCCAGCGGTTCCCGGGCCACACCACGGTGGCCAGTTCGCAGCGGCTGGTGCGGCTCCAATGCTTCTTCCTTTTCGCTCACCGGGCGCTAAAAATTCAAATGCTGCACGGTTAGAGCGTTTTCGTGAAACGGGGTACCGAATTTACCACCCGAATTTACGTGTACACCAACGCCGACACGGGCTCTCCATTGGTGTTCCTGCTGGGTGTCGAACATTGGTCCACGGTGCGGTCTGGGCAAACATTGATGAGCGCAACATTTGCGCGGGCAGCAAATGTTGATGTTTCCCGTCCGGCGAGTAGGCCGCACTCGCGTCTCTTTGAATTATTTCACAGGCGTGGTGGAGTGATTTTTCAATCCCGAAAATTTCATTTCACCGAAACAGCACTGCTCGGCCGGACGATTAGTCTTTGCTCCATCTGCCCCCCCCCCCCCCTTTTTTGTCCAACATCCGGAAAAGCTGCAAACTCCTGCGAATTTTCAACCTGATGTCCACCGTGTGCGGCACGCCTTCTGACGGCACGTCGTTACTCACCTGGAACGACACAAAACAGGGGTGGAAAAAACAAACGATGAGAAAATGCGATACAACAATTTAATATCGGTACGCCCGCTCGCCACTTGCACGGTGAGATCACGCCGTGGAATGGGGCAGTTTGAGAAAATTTCCCCGAGGACACTGCCGACTGCCAGGCTGAACGATAAAATGTCCGAGGACTAAACTGAGCCAAGCAACGGTCGACCGGTACACCCGAACTTCCAGGCCAAAGCAAGGGAAGGTCAAACGGGACACGTGCACTGACCTGAACTTTGCAGTCCCCTCTAACAAGGCGGAAAAAGCACACAGCAATAAAATGTACTGATATGCTTCCGGAAAATTGATTTCAATTAGAGCCGGCGCTTTTCGTTCCTTCATAAACACGGCCATTGTTGATCGTTGTGCGTTGATCCCTTTTTGTTAATTCTTTTACAAAACAAATTTTTGATAAATTTCAGGCTCGCCCGTGTCAGCAGTGATCAATGTTTCCACACAAACTCGAACGTTCCGTTGGATCTTACAACGATGCTGTTTGAAGAATCGAATTAGTATGAACAAGCCGTCGGCATTTCGTGGTACAAAATTTGTTGAATATTGCATAAACAACGGACAGAAAATGAAAACCCAAGGGAGCAGGCTTTACGTTTTGCCAACATCAAACAGCTTTGTTTTGCCTGGAAGCAACGTGCTTGTACAAGCAATGAGCCAACGCTGGTGAAACATTATGCTAGAAGCATCACTCTCGCAAACGATGTTGTACGAACGATGTTCGATTGTAGCAAAAAAGTCTTGAAATTATCAATAACAGACAAGTCTCATCTGAAGATTGTAATGCTGTTCAAGTGGGCTTTCGTTGCAAATAGTCTCGTCGGTCTTCAAAATTCCATCCAACGGTCATTTTTAGACTAAATCATTTGTGCAAAAATCGTGCTCCCTTCCAAATACGAGCACTTTCACGTCATTAATTTCCTGAATCGCCCGTCAAAACTAACTGGTAAACTCTCTGGCCAGTTCGCGGTCGCAAATGCCTGCGAGTCGTCAAACTGCGCGGGAAGATTGCAGGAAATTGCTTCCACAGTGACGCAGCGTGGCAGTTGCGTCGGAAAATTGACAGGGCAAGCCGAAGGCTCAACCCGCCTTACCCTGCGTATACCTAAATGATCTCCCCTCCTCTCGCGAGCCCACCAGAGACCGGGAGGGGGCGGGGCGCTGTCCATAAAATAATTTCAACAAAATTAAACGACACCATAACCGCGGATATTCGGTGACGGCGATGAAAATTGGCCCCACCGCCGAGTGCGAGGCAGGCGAATTTTGCGGCGACGGACCACAGATTGGATGGGATTCCATCGTATTTGATAGACAAGCGTGAAACGTGGTCGCCGCGGATGGAACAGAAAGACATTCAGTTCAGGCGACGGTTGGTGGAGCAGACTGGCTGGGGTGAGGAAAGAAAATGACACCGTGGCACCCACCCACCATTAGAAACAGCCTCCGGTAGCGCTGTCGTTCCGTATTTCATTGCATCATTCACCGCCGGCACCAGGATACTTTTCATTTCGAATCTCGTCTTTCTTCTTTTTTCGCTCTTATGGTTTTGCTAAATTTGAATATATCCTTAGAGTATCTTTTTCTTTATGCCACTCCGTTTTTTTTTTTGTTTTCTATTGACACCGAAGGAGATGCGGAGCTGCTAGTACATGCTCACTGCTGCTGCGTATGCGCTGGTGGCTTTCCCTCCATAAGTTTTTCACAGTAGGCCTCCCGAATGGTTTTTCTTTTATGATTCTCATCAAATTAAACTGCTTTCCTCGAGCCGGGAGGGTGTCTCCGCAGAAACGGGGAAAACGATTGAAATGCTGGGAGGTGCGAGCAGCTCAACGAAAGTCAGCGAAAGCAAGTGGATGAGGGAAAAAGAGTGCGCGAAACGAGAAAACGATTTAAATTGGTGAACGAATTAACCTGCAGCATCGAAACCCGGCCCGTTGCGGAGTTTTTCGTCGTAGTGTAAGATTTTGCGTTGCTTCCCGGCCGGCGTGCAGCAGCACGCGGTACGCAGCATCAATCAAAGGAAAACCAATTCCCCGGAATTGGCCTGCTGAGGTCCATCGGCAGAATCGTGCTGCGATGTTTCCTGCTTCCTAATAAATGTGAAAAGTATGAAATGTTAATGAAAACGATCTGCAAGCCTAACGACCGACGCACTCTTCGGCTAAATGGTGAAATAATGAAGCGATCTCATTTCACAGTTATTTAATATTCCTCGATTAGAAACGGCAACCGTTACCGAACGTTGGCCGGCGGTTAATGTTTGTGCAGAAGGTAAACACATAAACGGACTAACCACCACTCAACACGAGGGAGCTTATAAATTCTCAAGTCTCTTCACGTCGCCTCAATTACAGCGTCGTGGTTTATTGGTACCGGGCATACACACCGAGCGCGACGATTCTGGCGAACCGGCATGTGTCCTTTTATGAAAAACCTTCCCATCGAGGGCATCCGCACTCTTTCTCATCGGAAACTTACCCCCTTCCATCCAAATCCATCCACGATAAGGGAGCAACAAAAGTATTTATTTTACTTTTAACCCCGGCCCTCAATAGTGAGTCTTTGGCAGTCGGATTTTGATTAATTGTAAGCTTTCGGTGGTTGCTGGTTTCCTCTTAGTCCCGGCGGTGACGCAAGGCACACAAAATGAAGGAAAACGACGAGGAGGTCGGTGCTTAGAAAACACAACTTTTTGTTTTGTGTTCGTTAATAAAAAAGTCCTCCTGTGTAACATGAAACCGAACGGACAAAAACTTTGGCTTCAGTTTTCATTCTCAAAAAGCTTTTATATTCCTCCATTTTTGTGCCACCATGGGAACTTTCTTTTATTCTCCTGCGCTCCCCCATGCGTTCGTTTCAGGGGGTTTCTGTCTTGTGTTCCCCCCCCCCCCCCCCCTAAAAGGCCCTCCATCTAATCATCTAACATTTTCGAAACAGCTCCTGTCCTCGTTGATGAACAATGGAGATGTCCTGGAGAGAGTGTATTTGTGTGTGTGTGTGTGTGTATGCTTATATCGGGTGTGTACGGAGGTTTTACCCAGTTTGAGAAGCCTCTTTTACTGGGCGAACCGCAAGTGCGCCAAGCAAATTTCGGGCCAGGCCAGAGCGAGTGAGTTTTCCCGCTGGAAACCTTTCGGCTGGAAGTTGAAGCAGCAGCTTTTAAAGTAAATTAAAGGGCAATCTGTGCACGCTGACCTCCGTTACCGGCAGACGAGAGCGCAAATCGGAACATGTTTCGTAATTAATGAACTTTTGCTTTCGCCTCACACGGGACGACGACGACAACGACGACAGAACATCGATGGCGCAAAGGGAACTTTCCGGAAGTAGCATATCGACCGTGCAGAGGTTGGGCGCAGGAGGCCCGCCGAAGCGATGGCATCGCACCGGTGTATCGACGTAAGTCCTTCCGAGGCAAGGTTCTGCTGAAGACAATGTGTGCCGGATATCTGCTACCTCGCAGGAGCAAGCAAAGGAGCCAGTGGAGGAACCGGTTTCCCAGCGATTGTTTCAAGCTGGAATGGAAAAGTTAGTCGCTCGTTGCCGGCAGGGTGGGTGAAAGCCAAGATTGGTCCGCTTTATCAACTCATTCCTAAAGAAGATCCCGTATTTGTGCAAGCCATCGAACCCCCGCATAGCTTTCGGGAACGAAGTTCAAACAAGTTTTAAAATGGAGGATCAAATTTGGAAACCATGTGAGTTTAAGAAGATTATCTGAACTTTAAGTTTTGCTTAATAGTTGCACGTAAGTTAAGTTACACAAGTTCTTACAAACAGCATGCTGGAACAAACTTTAAAATGATTCGCTTCTCGACCGATAGTGAATAATATGAATGTTTTGCTTCGTTATGGAAGTTGAAAAGCTCCCACAATTGTTATGACCAGTTCTGCTCAAACAAAACTGGTTCCTTCCGGGCCCTCTGAGAGCTGAATGTTCTGAGTTGTAGCATTTTCATAATTGTGTGATCCGTGTACATCTACAATTTTTGTAGCTAAGCTCCCTGCGCGCTTTTATTTTCCAGTGTGTTTTTCTCTCTTTTGTCGACATCCTTCTCCTTCCTGCTCGTCATGCACAGTTGCACAAGAGGGCAAAAAGTGCTTACCCGCCACCTGAGGCGGAGTAAAAATTTTGTTTTATTTAATTCATTTCCATCATTTGCACCCTGGTGGACATCAAATAGTCTTGGGGTCGTATATTTTCCATTTCTTCTTTTACGTTTCTGCTTCGCTCCTTGCGATTCGGTAGGAAAATCTTGAAAAGTTTCTCGAAGGGAGCGGCAGCAGGGTAAAAGTCACCCTGTCCCTGGAACTGCAACTGTAACAATTCACTTTGCCATCCGATTTCCCTGCCCCCGCTTATCCTACGTCGGAAATCTCTTCCTTGGGGCGATTCACTTCCACTTCGTTCCCCCGTGGAATGGTTGTGCTTCTGTAAATTTTTTAACTTTTCAACCGCTCCAAGAGAGTTAGGGGGCAGGAAAAAAAGCCACAGTCACATTCGCGCCGCACCGATCGGACAAAAAGTCACAGCAACAAACGGGGCGCGATGTTTTCCCACCCATTCTACTAACCATTGGGAAGGTATGGGGTGGGGGAGAGGGTGGTTCCAACCCAAAGCCACCGCGAGAGCCAAACGGTATTCTGTAGGCGCGAGGTTCGCGCAGCAATCCGTCGCGCTGCGATTCAGCACCATTGCGCCTGCTGCTCCGGAGTAAGGTGGTCAGCGGCTCGTTAACGACTTAATTTTTCTTCATTTAATTTATGGCTAATTGTTATACTTCTTCCCACCATTAATCCAAAATAAGCGAGCAGACAACGAACGCAAAAAAAAAGGAAGAAAGAATCGTTCCAAACCATCGAAACCACGGATGGGGGGACGAGACGTAGTCTAGGCCCCCGGGGAAAAACTTCCGATGGTTCCCAGCCGCTGCTTTGGCCGGATTGGGCTTTCCCATTGTATGATTGGTTTTCTTTTGAATGTTTGTAAGTGCGCGTGTGTGTGTGTGTACGAACGCGAGCGCGTGTCTATTTGGCAGCATTCAACATTTTCTGCCGTTCTGCCTACCTCGGCTTGTTTGGTTTTCTTCGCTGGTACAAAACTTTTCCACTCCATCCTGAGAAGCGAACTTCCCCCAAACGCGCCGATTGAAGCAGGCGGACTGTTTAAAGGCCAATTTCGGAGCCCTCCAAACACTGACTTTCAATGTCACCGTCGAGTGACATGACAGCCAGCCAACTAACCGGGAAGCCACCGCAGCCTCGCCCCGATTCGTGTGCTTCGATAGCCTTCCGGCCTTTCGATACTTCGTGATGTCTGTAGCCGGGTTTTTCACCCCGTTGGCAGAAAATTTTCCTCGAGATCGAAGCCAATGCGATAGCGTCCCACCGGCGGGGCGGTAGGCCACAATAGTCGTAATATTTGAGATAAACTTTGCCCCTGCCAGCCTCCTTCTTTCCCCCTTCTTTCCGTGCGGGCAATTTGGGAAAGGGCGGAAATTACGCCTTGCCCAAGGGGGCATATATTCCAAGCAAGGGGACAATATTTGAGGCCGAGGTTTTTTTTCGCTCAAACTTTGCCGCTGGCAGGAGCCGCCGAAGTGTTTTGCGTCAGATAAGACCGCTTTTGACAGGTTTGTGAGAACATTAGCACATGATTGTTGTATTTCTTTTTTTTTGTCGCTCCCCAGCAGCCAATCTCGCGAACTGTCAAGTGGTAAAAAGATGAAAATCATCCACTTGCGATCGCATCGAACAAAATTGGCGGGAAAAATATTACATGAAAAACAATTTCAAACACGTTTACAATTGGATAAAGCTGTACGTCCCTCAAGCGCAATAAGGTGCTGGCGCAACTTCTCAATCGAGGGGGAACCGTCTTAGTTGTGGCGGGGCAAATATAAAAGAAGATAAAAACAACCAAAATCCTTTCACAAGCCAGACGCAGCAGTAACTCGAAATTACAAACTCATTACACCAAGTGGCAAATTTCTGCCAACTAGCGGAAGTCGCCTCAACCGACCGGTCGGTTTCTCGTGCAATTTTCTTCCGGTTCTTTGGTCGAGTTGGTCGGCAACACACATACAAACACACACAAGGAATCGGCTGCTGCGCAGGTGGGGAGGGGTGCAGGGTTGTTACAACGATCGCCAGACCAGCACTTCTAATTGGATTTCCGCACCAAACGTTGGGCGGAAGGGAAACTAGTTGCCGAGAACGGAGGAAGCGGAGGGGCAGGCGGTCGGTCGTGTTTAAGCTTGCCGTTTGGAGAGCAGGTGGCAACATTTTGTTCCCGGTGTGCAACGGAGCCACGATTTAATCCCAAGATTAAGGCTCCGGGCTCGTTAAGCAATTCTATTTAAAAAACAAAACAATTACACCAGAGATTCCAGATTCCCCGCGAGGCCGAACGGAAGAAAACGAAACAATCAACCGGGTTTGTCGTTAAAGGCACAATAAAAGTAACGAATAATTTAAATAACCCAGCGTATTCGTTAGAAGTGTGCAAAGAATTGTATGTGTCAGGCCAGGAAAATAACGCAGACATTGAGCAATACACTTTTGAAATAAAATTGCAAGCACTGTAAAAAAAGGGCGGGAGACGTATTTTCTAATAAAAAATCCATGAAAACGGGCTACCAATAACTGCCAGCATAACGTGTGCCACGTTCAATAGAACATATAACATCATCATTCCCACCGTATCGAGCGTGTGTCATCAAGCAAATTGTTTCAATTCAATTTTCTCTTAAAGGAAGAGGAAAGGGTTCTTGCTGTATTTTCCGTTACCAAAATGATTGGTAGGCAAACTCCCGGAAAAGGGAGAAATATGGCTCGCCAGGGACTGATCAATATTTTTATTAGTTAGTTCAAACGTTCGTATTCCGAAAAATATCGGCATTTCAATACTCACCGGACAGAACATCTCCTTTTATGTTCATTTTCATTGACTCCTCACGGCACACGAAGCGCGGAGGACAATTTTTTGATTGATTGATTTGGGCTTTGGTGGGTTAGATTCCAGACTCTCCGTCTCGAACCGTTCCCGGCGTCGTCAGCAACTTTCTTCCTCTCTCGTCGTCTCGGGAGAAAACAGTCGATGAAATTCAATTTCCCTCCACGCTCTCCAGCAGCGCACCACCAACCTAACAGAAACGGCCCCTTCCGCTAGTATTTTCGGTCCAGCAAACAACTTTGAACTTGCTTCCGCTTGCCAAAACCCCGGTCGAACGTCGTAAGGGAATCGATTTCCTTTTCGAGTGACCGAGAAACGGTTGTGCCGAAGCGTCCCAAGGTCCATCGGTTCGGCGAGTTCGGCTGCTATCTCGATCGCCTGTCAGACTGTGGGAGGGTTTATCAACGAACGAAGCAAATCTAATTCATCCCCTGCATCTTGCTTCTAACCACATTTAGGCTTTCCTTTTCCAGCCTGTCCGATTTCCGCGGAAAAACACATCTCCAGCCACGCAACAGGAGCATTACCGAGCACCGTATGGTGCCATTTTCCCACTCGTCTGAGGACGTAGATTGCCCCACCTATCAGGAAAACTGGAAGCATTCTAGCCTCCTATCATAATTGGAACATTGTGCCTTTTTCGTCTGCTTTTTTCTCAACCAACTCAAAATAATTACCTTTTTTTTTGTTAGAAATGGAGCAACCTTTCGGTTGCATAACCTATTTTTATTCCCTTTTTGCCTGCTACAGCCATTTTTATCAGTTCATCGTGTCCACCAGTTGAGGAGCTTATCTTCATGCTCATTGCCCATTGGCAGGGGAACCATTCGTGCACCGAACGAAGGCACGATTCCTGCTGTAGACCTACGTCATAAGGTTCACGTTCACTGTGTCCCCCGGCAAACATTATCCTAATTAATTTATCTTAATCAAAGATTTGCTTCACTTTACTTGGTCGAAACGATGCGAGCGAAGCTAAAACTATAGTTTTGTTTCATTCTATTTTTATGGGTGTGTCCTTGAATACGGCTTCAACGAAAGACATCAAACACGAATGGATCAAAATCGGATACCGGAACGAAAGTTGCAAAACTGTCATAAAACCGGTAAGACTTTCGAGTGCCTCGGCCCTCGGCAGAAACAATTCAAACAAAGCCGATCAAACTTCATTCGGCGAGCTTTCGAAAAGTTGCTGCCAAACAAATGTTTTAATTGTTTATCACGCAAGAAAAGGAAAAACGTCCCGCAAGGAAAACTATGCTCGAAAAAATGTCCCAAAAAGCACCAAGCGAGGGCGGCAAGAGGCGTGCACGGGCGAACGTTAAACATCGACGAAACTTTCGCTTTTCGGTCGTTTGGGTGGAAACTCGGAAAGGCGATTCAGTTACGGCTTTATGGCGGCTTTGGCGCATCCGCGGCCTGGTTGCGACGGGCCGCTTCCTCTTCGCGTCGAGCTAACCCCATGGATCTTCACCGAAACTCGGGAAAGCTATTAAGATGCGCTTAATGCATTGGAAGGGATGTAAAATAAATAAACAACTTTTCGGCGCAGCGGGGCTTCCCGAGGTGTGGATGAAGGGGAGTATGAGGCCTGGCACAATCTAAAGAACTCGAAGCAATCACGTCATTCAAGGCGCGCACCAAGGCAGGGAACGGGGCAGAAAGGGCAGAAGGGCACTCTTTTGCAAATCGTTCGTCGTAAATTCTTCCGGTTTTCCAAATTCTTCCTTCGCACGTGCGAACGGTAAGCCGCGTGTTCGTATCTGACAGCACTCGTCAACCGAAAGGGCGATAAAACTTTGTCAATAGAATAAAAACAAAATACAAACCAGGAGCCCACGATTTCTCCCAGCGTTTCTTTACTTGGATTTTTCTACACAGGCGGAAAAACACCGTCAGCAAAGATGTGGAAATCAGTAACCAAACCTGTGACAACGGAAAACCTTGCTTTGACTTTTACGAGTTAATTGACCCTTGTTTGACAGCCTGCCATAGACTTCCAGGAATACCATGGAAACTATACTCAACATCTTAAAAAAGCGTAGAACGAAATAGATATGAAATCCAGCGAGGTTTGTTAGTCAAAATTGAAATATCGTTTCATGTAGAATTTCGTGATATGTAGACGAAAAACTAATGAAACTGTGACTCGATGAACATCTGGGAGTACACCAAGCAAAAATGAAGAAAAAAAAAATCGGCATAATATGAGCAGGTTGAATTCCTCCATTCTGATAGTTCTTTTACATTTTTTCCCCTACAAAAAAAGGGTCAACATAAATAGATTTTAATAAACTAAACTTTAACACAAAATACGATACATCCTTTGGATATCGTGCAACCAGTATAGTGACGTGATCAAAATACGTTGCCGAGCTAATCAGTGACTAAAAAGAGGCGCATATTTGTCCGAGCATTATAAATTACTAAGGCTGTGCAGTGTCTTCTCGTTAGGCTCGCTTACGGGCATCGTTAATCCGAAAAAGACTGACCAAACCGAACACTGACTCATTACCTGGGAAAGGACTTCCCACTTGGAAGAACCCGTCTTTCTAACAACTGACGAATGTCGGTTGTCTGCCCTTGGGGAAAGGACAAGTCCCGGAAAATCTCAACACTACCACGCCACCACGGGCTGTAGAGTTACCAGAATGTAACATATTTCTTGTAACTGTTCCTTCTTGAAAAACAAATTACATAAGGCTTATCGAATAAAAAAAAAACCCACTAATCTCAGAAAAAGGTTAACCTGGAGCTGTACAGGTTCTGCTTTTCTTGCAAACATATTCCCCGAAACAACTGTTACCTTTGGAGGCACAAAAAAGGTAGAAACAATGAGATAGAATGTGCTGGATCTATTACAAGTTTTTATGAAAATCGTAGTGGAGCAAATCGGCCTACAAGTTATCACAAAAAGGATTTATGTTTTGCAAGAATGCATAGTATTATCAAACAAATGCCACGAGAGTTAACGGTCACATCAAAGAGTAAATCATAGCTTCATCGCAGTCAGATACGTGAGCCGTTAAATATCGCGAGCTGTTTTTTACTGATCGGGCTCATTGCTACGTTAAATAAATGTGGCGCGTTAATAGCACACTTCACACTCATTAAACGGGGCCCCATACGACCCATGAACGATAGTGATCCCGTGAAAGGCAAAAAACAACTTATATGCCTGTAGGTGCTGGTTATGTGAAATAAATCTTAATAATTATAGATCGCAGTCGGATGAACCAAAACTCGCTCGGGAGCGTAATGTGTGATGGGGCCACACTTTATCCACACTCGAATCAACCACCATCCCTCAAGACCCACCCTCCGGCTCACACCCCCCTCCCTTTCCCTGGGGCTTACCCTAGCAATGGAAAGCAAAACCACATGGAACTGATAATATCGCCCATTTTCCCGCGTTTTGCTACGCGTTTGGCTGTGAAGCGTCGGCAGAAAATAAAGCAGAAAAAAAGCATCCATCGCTCGGTACCCGTTTCGATCAATTTACCATCTGCTCGCGTCACTGGGAAAGGGGTCCGTCTTTGAAGCGGTTGGCGAGAGCGTTTCGCCTCCTTTTCTGCCCTTTCAGTATAAATGTTGTCTTATTTGCCTGCCCTATCGCCACCTCGGAGCGCCATGTGAACCGCAACCTGCACAGTTGCGAGGGACCGGTGGAAAGCCAAACACCAACACGATACTCAAAACGACTCGACGCTCGGTTTTCGTTTCCCAGCATTCGGATGCTTCATTTGCAGTCATAAAGACGGTTTACCTCTGCATCGGCGGCAGCAGCAGCATCGTCATCATCATCATCCCGTTCGCAAACCTCTACGCTGAGAGAGCCCAAGAAAACAAAAAAACCCTGCGCCCATATGTTTGGAAATCTTTGCTCCACGTTCGTGCTCCTCCCCGTCGTGCCTAGTTGAGACTACCTGCAGAAATAAACAGAAACACTCTTCGGAAGAACATCAACGGTCGTCAGCAGACACCCTCCTTCGGCAAAGAGGGAGCATGCAAATAAAAGGCACATTTCCACAAAATTACCGTCGTGTGTGCCAGGTTATGTGTGTATTATTACCACGGGAAGTGGCTTCTGAGGCATGGGAAAAAAATGCAAGAGACCCAACATCCTTCTGCTCCTGAAGCAAAAACCGTGCAGGACGACGTTCTGGGTAACCGGTTTTATTTTAAAACAAAACAACACTAATAACGAAAGGAAAAAAAAAATGCTGCTACCCATCCCTGCACACAACTGCCAGGACTCCCGTGTTTCGAGCATCGTTGCGTTGACGCTCGGGCAAGGAAACGGCAAACCTTGCAGACTACGAACGGACGCAACCGCACCGAAAAGAAAGAAATATTTGGCAACCACTTGTTTTCCCGCACGGTCGGTGTTCTGCCACTCTGGGAAGAACCTAAAGTGCCACAAACTAGAGACGAATGCGAAGAGGAGTCATATATACAATTAGTACGAAGGGGAAAAAACAACAGTCCCCTACATACGCCGGCAAGCAGGTCCCCCAAAGAAACCCCCCGCAAGGAAGCGACCCAAAAAAAAGGGAAACATCAGGGAGCGATCGGGGTGACGAGGAGCGAAGGGCCTGGGACACCATAACCGCTACATGGTTCTCGTATGTTCACAACATATGGTACATTACGAGGCATTTCTTTTCCTTCATTCTTTTTCCCCATCCCATCCCCAAAAGATTGGCCCTAGGCGGGGCAGAAGTTAATTTTTAAATGATATGGAAATAATTTATGAGACATCATCTGCATCTTAATCCAACAGTCGGTTTCCAGCGGCTGCGTGAGATGCTTTGAAGCGACCGCATGGTATGTACGAAGATAGAACAATTGATCCGAGACGAATCGGGCCGTCCGTTGCTTCTGGAGCACCGGTTTTAAGACGTTTTACTGGAACACAATTTTATGTTAATTCCTCGTTAATGAATGCGCTAGATTTGCGCCACACTTAGAGTTAATGCTGTGCCAAAGTACGGCAGTGTTTGTTAAACAACCACCGTTAAATCGACAGTTCTTCGCAGGAGAGTTCTTAACAAATTCTCCATCATCTGCCAAAGCGTGCACCATCGGTGGGTAATTTATTCTACTGGAAAGGACGTGCGGAAAGCCGCAAATGTTTTCGCCTCTGAAATGCGTGGCGCGACAAACCGACTGCGATTAATCGCCGATCGATTTTTCCAGCCAGTTTCGAAGGTTCGATACTGTGCGACATCTGAATGCTGGGCTCCGCAGGCGTGCTCCGACGACCAGGGAGTCAGATCTGTCACTCGCACGTCACCGCATTGGCGTCCGCGTTTCTAATCACCACCGCTACTCTCTCGCAACAACTCCCGATCCAACCCACAAACGGGGCCGGGCAGAAGCCGAGAAGAAGCGCTCATCTTTCAACCGAAGACATCAGGCCGGGAGGCCCGCGCCAGGCGGAAGGTTGAACTGATGCTTCCAAAACATTATTGTAAAATTTTACCGCATTGCGGTTGTTGTGACGGTCGGATAGATTTTTTGCCATTCGGCCAGGGCGACGGGAGGTCGGAGTTTTCGAGGGATGTAGCGAGGAAAGTTGAGATGGATAAGCAAACGCCAGCCCAGCTTCACTATCTCCTTCTGAGGAAGGAAAGGCAACGCAGTTTTTCCTTTCGGTCGGAAGGTTTTCGGATTGGCCGTGCGGAAGCGTTTTCAAAGACGGTACGCCACGGAGGAATAGAGGAGGAGTGCGAAAAAAAAATCGTTCCATTTGTTCTCCCCTCCTTTCCTTGCCAGCCATCCAGTTTTCATTTTCCATCTCGCCATTCGCGATGTCATTTTAAGCCATCGAGCGCGCGCGATTCGGCATCCTCTTTTCTGTCACTCGGGCAGCTTTCCCTTGTGAATTCTCCAGAGTCACGTCCACATTTCCACCCTTCAAGTCCTCTCTCCAACGTGTTTTTCCGTTCCCTGCTAGCACGCTCACACTTTTGTCCACGGACGTCACACCGAGGGAGAGCTGGGAGTCCGTTTCCTTTATTCTCGCCACGTTTTCCGCAGCCGTGCGGTTCCGCGTTGCGGGCACGCTCCTCTACCCCGCTAGCTTGTCGCCCTTGTAAGCCGGAAGATCTGCTCCCAAAAACCTATTAATCTTCGCTCATTTGCTAGCTGTCAATCAATGCGGTTGATGATGACTCCACCGAGTTCCTCTCCCCTCCGGCGGCCGGAAATCCTGGGAACCTCTCGGGACGATGGGCACCAAGTGAAAATTGCACCCTGCTAATGCGGGAAAAAACGCAGGATCCGAACAAGTGGGCGAGCTCCCAGGAACGTTCGCTCGCAAAACACGCACCGCCAAAATAGCTGCAGGACACTCGATGGGCGATTTGATTTCAGCTAGAGCGGGCGGACGGACGCAGGAGAAGCAGGAATTTCCGTCCAGATACATGGGAGGAATGTTTTTGTCAGCTTGCCGGCCTCAACGAGCCTCCATCACGTGTCACGCGTCCGCCAATTAAGGATGGCGCTTCTGCGTACGGCCTCCAAAGCTGCCGAGAAATGGAAGCTTCTTTTTTTACCTTCCTTGCTGTCCGCGTTCTCTTCCCTAAATAAAGGTCAATCGAGGCGAACTGGTAACAAAGCAGCTAAGCGGCCAAATGAGCAGCATTTGCAAATGATGGGTCCGTTCATCGGCATCGTGTCCTCGTCGGCGTATTTCGTCAGGCCCTCATCAGACTATGGCGCGAACCGAAATTAGCCTCGGCAATCCGCCCCGACCAACCGAGATTCGCTCGCGAAAGGGATCGCTTCCTTTCGCAGAATGGCAAATTGAAATTATCATCAATATGCAAATATTCTCGAGGTGATCAGGCTAAATGGGGCCGGTGGGGAGGGGGGGGAGGGAATAGTAGTTTTCTTTACGTTCCCTGGTGCTTGATGCTCTCCACTATCCCTAACGCGTTCGGTTAGTGAGATCGTTCTCCAAAAACTCGTCCAACCGCACAAAGAGCTGCCAAACCGAAAAGCCGCAGCCTGCATCCATTTGAATTTCCACCAACCATTTCTGGAGTTTATCCCTCCTTTCAAGATTTCACCGTGGGCCCAAAATGCCGTCGATTGACACTAAATAAAAACGCACACCAGCCAACCGGTACACGGAGCCTCCAAATCGGAACGGCATGATTATGGAAATGAGATCGCAAACATGCTGCATGTGCCGTGATGGTTATTTGATGTGGCTGATTTTTTTCTCAATTTCTGCGTGGCCATTGCAGAACATCTTGAAATCCGTAGAATATTCCAGCTGGAACGCGGAACTTTAGTTGTTGGATTATGTATTAATTTAAGAAGAATGATAATCTGTGTCCAAGTTCCACTTGTAAAATGATGAATTAAGCTTTAGTGTTCTATTTAACTTCGAAAATGTTTCATTACTAAACCCAAGTCAAGAATTTCATGGAAATGAGCTTAATTTGTTCGGGAAATTGGAAAATAATTGAGTTGATACAACTGATAAACAAACAGATTCACGTTCCATTACCTTAATCCTAGAACGGGACGTTCTCTGAATAAATGTAATTCTTTCGAACTTGTTACCAACTCAATCCAATCACTTCACGTCCACTTCATCGACTTTAAACTTTCCGATGAACTTTACGTTTTGAGCAATGACGTCTACATTTCTCAAATTGTTCCTCAGGGTCCATTTCGTTTATCGAGAAAGAGTCCTTGTTATCTGCGTGTCACTTTATGAATAAACAAAACCAAACAAAAGTAAACTCTCAATATCTCAGTATATAAGTAAATCAGAGAAAATTATTTGCAATTCATACCAAACAAACAAAGAGCGCATCATATTGTCTCAATGAATTAGATTTGTTAACCTCTGCGCCAAATGCTCTGACGAATGCTGCACTAGGCATACATTTAGTTATACTTGACCCTCCTTGCCTTTTCATAAAGTCAAAACTTTTTTGTAAGCTTGATAAAAATCCTTGCTTTTTCCCATTATCTCTTCAAGCACATAAACGGTTCCAGCATCACAAATAGACCCATTGCGCACGTACTCCGAGAGATCGCGCATTTTATTTGCCCCTTGTGGCGCCCGGGAATCTTTTCATTTGTTATACTCTTCGATCACGTGCTGTCGATGGGTCGCACGTGAAGAAGCATATGTAGGACTCGTCCCTCTTACCTTTTTTGCTTCCCTCAGGTCCGATTTGAGAGTGATTTTTCCAACCTTCCCACCAATCTCCGATCGATTGTCGTTAGAAGAACGTATCGATCCAACATCCTTGCTTGCACAAACGAACGGCAGGCGCAAAGTTCCGGAAAGCTACCCAAACGGTCCCACGGCTGACTGCGTTGAACCATTTCTCTCTCTCTCCCTCTATCTCTTCGACAACCTTACGCGGTAAGGAAACGCAGGACGCGACGCCGAGATAGGCAGAAAGACAGATTTGGGGTCTTCCGTAGCCGGTTAGTATTGGGGAAAATAAATTTCAGATCATTATCACGGTCAGTGGAGGATAGCAACGCCTTACAACGGTGCGCAATATACAGATGCAGTGCAGAAAAAAGAACCTGAACTCCTTTTCCGTTCTCCATACATCAACGGAGAAAATGGCCGTGCAGAATCGGGAAAGATTCTGCCCTGCTAGCTGCTTTCCACTTTTCCGTCTCGCTGGGCGAGAAAATGAACGAAAATATTATTCTATCAGCTATCAGACTGCCGTTGCTACTGCTCTCGATTCCGTTAGGGGTTCCATCCGAGTAAAGTGTGCTGGACAGTGAACGACCGATTTAAACGGTGACACGATACGCTCACGAACAACGGCCCTGGATACACAACGACCAATTCTCTGACTAGTGGGATGAATTATTCATTCGATTTTTTTTTCAGATAAATCGGAAAACCTTCGATTCGAAAATCGATTATGATACATCTTTAACTGGAATCACCATAAAATAACAACAATCGATGGACTGTCGAATCGGAAAAAATAACAGAAAAACAACCAGAATCTTGAAAAGCTACTTCTGAGAATGTGGTTGTTTGAGTTATAGGTTAATTTAAAAAGACAGTGATTGACTTTCACCCGATATATTTGTTTTCTTTTCATCTCTGAGCTCAAACGAGGTTTGTCGCAATATCTCTTTCTTGGCGTAACCGTCAGTTCGTCATGCCATGCATGCCCATTCTGGGCTTACCAGATGTTTTCCTCTTTAACGTTCATGGAAAGTCAATACTTAGCCTTTCAACAAACGCTTCTGGGGTCGTGTTGGAACCGGCGTACGCGCTCGGCTATCGCTGGCCCCTCATACAGTCTCCCGGCATAATTGTACGGTTTCCTAAATTTTTAGTCATTAAAGGGTTTTAGAACTTAACATAAAAACACAGCTTTTAAAGACTTTTCTCAGCATGTTTATGAGTCTTCTTGAACAAGCTGTAGATATTTTTGAGCAAGCAGACACGACCGTCCTGCGACATTGGCGAAATTTAGCTTCAGAATGTTCAGTCTCGAAAAGAAAAAGGGATCGAGCGAATAACAGCCTTTTTATGACCACGTGCTTCCAATCACGGCTGCAGAGACCCAGCTGAAAGCAAGCTCATTATGCGTATGTGAAACGATCCATTCGCGCGCACAATGTCAAACAATTTGTTGCCAGTGGATGCATAAATTGGTTTCGCAAAAAGTCCCCATACCTGGCCGGGACCAGAATTCGGAGAAGGAAAGTATTGCTACACCATGCTCCAAGCCACGCGACGTAACCTCGGTTACTTTTAAAGTGTTTCGTGGCACAGGAAGGATTATAATGGAAATGGGAAGGAAAGGGAGGCGGAAGGAATGATCTAGGACGACCCTGTTTCCGGTCTCAGCGATCCCGACGGCATCGAGTCTTTCGGGAGTACCGCAGGGGCACTTTGAGGCGAACGGGCTTTAGCAGGAAACAACGCTAAGAAGATACAATGGCGAAATTGAATTCAAGAGCAAGATGAAAATTTATGTCACCGAGCACACTTACGAGGGAATTCTCCCTTTTGCCAACGGTAACACATGCGTTCATCGATACTTGCTCGCACTTCGGAGGAACGCGGAGGTTGCGAGTGGGTGAAGCTGTGAGGTTTGACTCGTTCGTAAGCAGCCTAGAGTGCGACATCCTTTCCTATATACTCAAGGAATTTTCACATGTCGCAGCTCAAACCCCCGTGCGATCCAAAGACCCATGCGGTGGAACACATGGCAACTCCTTTGATTCCATTGTGAAAACCGTTCAGTGTGAGCAGGCCTGAGTGAGGGGACGGGTATGTACAGCTTAAGAAAAGTCTTAGCATAAAAGATTTCTAGCTGAGATTCCACCCGATCGTTGCCCTAGTATCTTGTACATGCCATCCTCGATTTGACGACCTGCCATCCGACTTTTACGAAGACTAAGAAAGATGGGCCAACGCTTTTCTTCCCGCTTTTTCTCCTGGCCACTCTCTTCCTATCTGTTTCTCTCGATGTTCATTCATTTCTTCATTTTTTTTAGCAAGCAGACTGCCTTGTCAGCACTCTTACAGCGCCATGTTTTATGCATCGCTGAAGTAAGGCCGGAAGGAAGCGTTCCCTCCAAAACTATCCTTGGCCAACGTTTCGACTCCCGGTACACCAAAGGCACGATGCGTTCTCTGCCCGTCGTCCTCGGGATGCTCTGCGAACATTGTCCGTGGTTGCTCACAGAACAAAAAGGCTGTTAAACTGGTGCCATGGCGTCTGCCCTAGGGTGTCCAGAATCTCTCGGGTGCCTTGGTACCGTCGCTACCCGCGGATGAAGGGCGAAAGTCGTCCTGGAGCTTGGGAGAACGCAAAAAGCAAACTCGGCTTCAAACAAGGCCACCCAACCTTCGGCCACACCATTTCCGGCGCAAAAGGGAAGCGACAGGCAAAACTCAATTGCAGTATGCCCGGGTGCTTCATAGCACACGTACGCCCTTACGTCGTTCGTTCGTGCATGCTCTAGCTGTCCGTAATAGCTCTTACACACTGCCCGAGACGCTACCCGGCGCTCCACATGCGCTGGGAAAGTGCGGT
This sequence comes from Anopheles atroparvus, assembly GCA_914969975.1. Lineage (NCBI taxonomy): Eukaryota > Metazoa > Arthropoda > Insecta > Diptera > Culicidae > Anopheles > Anopheles atroparvus. The sequence goes on along the minus strand of CAJZCY010000004.1, from coordinate 28,990,361 downwards.
GGAACGGCGGAACAGCGGGAAAAATGCACAAAAGCTTTCCACGACATCAAAGGATTCGCCGCCGGGAGTCCCGCAAAGGAAAAAGGATATTTAATAAAATAGTTTTATTTGATTTTAATCAAGAATTATTGCCCCAGTTGAGTGCGTCGACGTCGTGTTCGTCGTTCCCGTTGTCTCTGTCGTCTCTAAAGGGCACCAGGGCAGTGCCGCAGTGAAATTGGCAGCAGCCAGCGTTGCAGCGTGAGACTGTGACATCTCCAGCCCGGATAAAATGGCTACTGCAATCGAATCTCCTGGAAGGGGCATATCTAAATTTTCAATTTATTTCCTTTCAACCACCGGTTTTTGCTCTCCAGACCCGAGAAGGAGTGTTGTCAGCTTAGAATGCGACAGTCCAAATGAAAATTCTTCAGCCCAACTACGGTAAACCAACGAACATTTCGATCAAACCTAGAAAGGAGGCGACGCTCCAGGCTGGAACAATTAATTACGGCTGCCTTTGGCGTGTCGACTTTTCGGAAAGGAAATTTCAAAGACAATCTCCGTTTCCCAGACCCGGAAGCGTTGTACTGGTGGCAAACTTATTTACTCAATCGGCAGTGAATGCGAACCCTGACGACACAGCTTAGAGAGAAAATCCACCCTCTGATTCGTCTTAACGTAGACTTGGCTTACCTGTTAGGATTGGAACTAGAAGCCTCAGCAGGATCATTTGAAGATTCATTTTGGTAATCCTGGAATTGAAGAAGGGAAGAAAATAGGGGCAAAATTAGTTGTTAAGTTTTCTGTTCGAGGCATTTAAATGAGTTATGCTGAAAAGGTCAAATGATTTGAATGATGTTCTTTATAAAGATCGCTCCGAAGGATAACATAAAACTTGCACAGTAAGGCATATTAAACATTCGTGTCAAATGAAACTTTTCGCTGAAAGTGGAATAGTTCTTGCATGAACAACTTCCATCCTCGAAGCAGTCGGTGCTTTTGTTGACGTGCTCGTAGGCTTCAGGTTCCTTTGTGTAAAACCCGTCCACCGACGAGGCACATCAAAGCCAACTTTCCATAAACAAATGAAACCAGAACCTCCGCTGCAATTCGGCATTCGGTTCCGTCCTGGTTCCACGTAACGTTCCAAGTATCCTTTTGATCCTGGTTCCGCGGTCTACGAGGTGGAACGATGTTTTATCCGGCGTGCAACTTGAAACTCGCGCGCAAACTAACCGTCGATTCAGCATCCTCGAATGGTTCCCTTCTTTGAAGGCCTTTTGAAATCGCATATACCTTGTGCAGTCAGCAGTTCCTATCGGGTTACGCGCGTTCGATAGTTCTCCAACTGACGGGATCGCTCGGTTTATCGCGGGATCAATGCAGTGGAAAGATGGTTATCGTTCGGTGCAATTGGAGTCCGGTATCAAATGCACACACCACATACAGTGCCTACCACAAATTGATTGGTACTCAAGAGTGCCCGGAAATGGCGCGGGAGGCGAAGCTGGCAAGACGCGTGCTACTGCATCGCGTTGATGGATGATGCTCAGAAATCCACCCACAAAGCACCGGAATTTCATGGCCGGTTGGAGGTCATTTATGCGGGCCCTAAACTCCGACCCCGGACGTGATAAACCGAGCCGGGACGCTTGGCACTGTCGGTAGAGTAGCCAAGCCTCGCAAATCTCCATCCCTTGTTCGACGGGAATGTGTCTTGGGTGGCCACTATAGGCACTGGTAATTGCGTGCACTAACCCACTCGAAGACCTAATCTCAATTCCACCCACCAACGACTGGGAAGGTCATGCCAATACAATTCTATCACACATCGGTACACGACGCCGGGTTCTCGGGCGGTCATTCGGGTGGCGAACGGGAAACAACAACCATCGGCTTAGGAGACATAATTAAAATTAATTCAGCAGCAACCCTTATCAGCATGATTTAACGGATTCAGGTCAGTATGGAGGGCGGGTAAGTTGCGTAGGAAAATTGTCGACAGATTGGAAGAAAAGAGAAAGATTTGAGAGAGAAGAATAGAGAAGGCCTATAAATTGGCAGGATCTCGGATGGGGCACTATTTCCATGCCTAATCCTGCAGAGCATTTGTGCGAGTCAGCTAGAGCCATAGACGAGTCAATTTCTCGACCTGAAAATAGATCCTTCCTAACGACATGCAGCCCAGGAACTTGCACACTTGACAACGTGTTTCTTACATTCACACAAACCCTCGCTCTGCATCTGGAAGACATTCGCGAGAGCATTCCCAGATCCATCTTGCTCTTAGAGTATCCCGCGTGTCAATGCACGAGGACGATCGAGAGAGAGAATGTCCGGCATTTCGAGAATGATTGTTAAAATAGTCACACTGTCCAATTAAGCCGTAGTCCGTTGACCGGTCACTCGGTCCGACGCTTCGTTTGCATTGGAATATCTCATCCCCCTTCGTGGAGCATAACCATGCATCGTGCGGATGCATAAGCACCGCAAGATAATGAGCACACCAGAACCGGGGCATACCGGCTTCTCCCTATATCATGGGTATCCTTCGTTCACAGACCCCGAATGAAGGCCCGAGTTTCACGATGCCGATGAATAATAGCAGGCAATCAAAACTATTTTTGTCCTTACCAATTGGCATCCTTAATGCCGACTGTACTGGATACGGCTCACGGGCCGCAATCACGACATTCAACCAGCACTTTCCACCCTCCCTTCCCACTGCTCGAGTCATTGAACCTGCACAGTGGGGGTAATTGAAGATTTCATTATACTTTCAACGGGTGTTCAAACATACATCGGGTTGTTTCGTTGGCTGGAGCACGCCACAATCATCAATCGATTCAATCACACGAACCTTTCCAGGGAAAACCTCACCTTCTCAACTCGTTCAGCCAAGCACAGGCGATGTCTTTCGTAGCTCTACCCAGCTCGTACATATAAAAGGATATGTGCTCATGAAGGGAATAATACCCTGAAACATTGTCAAATTTACTTAGCACACGCAACGCTCCTTTCTACCAAACGAGCATCCAAAACGAACCCACATCGGCTCCTGCTTTCATTTCCAATCGGGTCCGATAGGAACTTTTCCACCCCTGCAGGAAAGGTTCAGCTGTGCAAAGCCGACATCGACATCGCTTCGGAGAATTGGTTTGCATAATATTATCCCGAAAATAAAATAGTCGACCGGAAAATTAGCTAAGACTGCTGCTGCCCAACCTGATAAGGCATCTATCCCACGCAGAGGAATCGAGTGATCGACGAAAAATCTCGCGATGGAAACGAGCAAGCGAAGCAAACTAAGTTTTCCCTTGCGTACAAGAATAAGATGTATCTCAGTCATAATTCTCCATTTTCTTCCCACTGTGCGTGAGAGTTTTGTCTTTTTTTATTTTCTCGGGTTTCCACAGATCCTGTTTTTGTTTTCATCCTAGCTTCTGCTAGCGTTTCTAACAAGATACATTTGGGTATTTTGAGCCGAGCCCGCCGTTCTGAATATTCCTATGTCCCCCACCAACGCGAGCATTACTCATCTCAACGGCCCCCTCGACGTTCGAAACACGCAGCCCTCGGAGGAGGTTTGCGTCGAGGTGGCGGACAAAGTGCTTGTTGATTATGGCTCCATGCCCTGGTAGGTGGTAGGTGACGTTGTAGATTGTCAGAATTATATCTAATTTGTTAGGTTTTTTATAGACTACGTCAGTCGCACAGGCACCAGATTCGTTGGCTACGAAGGCTTCAAAAACCGCCTATGCCCCTTTTGAAAGTTGATTTCGAAACGACACGGGGAGTCGTGGAAAATTACCGAAATTATTTGTGATAAATTCATTCGTTTTATCTATTCAATTGCTCGTGCGTTTCCTCCTGCCGTAACGGGAAAGTCAGGATGTTTTCCCGTTACCACCCGTTACCAGGCACCTTTACAACAGGAAATAAATGACACGATTTCAAACGCCATTGGCGAGATGCTAACTTGGAAAAGGAGGATGGATTATTTTTTCCAAAAAGAAATATCCAAACTCCCAGCGAACCCACCGGAAGCAACGGGACAGCTCGAGGAAAACGTGAAGTAAACCGAACCAGACATCGCACTCTGAACATCCAGGACCAGGGCTCCAGATAGGACACGGCCACGGCGAGTAGATGTGTAAATTGTGAACATTTCTTATCATAAATCATTTCCGGGAAAGCACACGCCTCCCGGTTGCTAACGAGGAGTTAACGGTTAAAGCACGAAATCAGCTCGCATGGCCCGCAGCTGCTCCGACTGGCAGGATGTATCCTTTCCTATCCGTAACGCGATTGCGAGATGCGCCGGAAAAAGTTGCGTACGAAAATTGATGAACTCGTGATTGGCGGCAATTATGGAAGAAAGTTGCCTTTTTTGCTCTGCCAGGCGTCCAGACAGATGAAAACCCCCAACCCGACGATGGATGCTGGTAAGTAAAGCAGTGTTTCGTCTAGCTTCAATTCTGGTTCTTGCCTGGAACTCTCATCAACTACGGCAATTTTCTTGACAACGGACAGGAATCAGAAAAGGATTTATGACTTCGTCATTTATTTAATACTAGATACATTCATTTTGCAATAATTTCATTCAATCATTATAAATTTTAATTATTTTTAAGTGTTTAATTGTATTAAATGAATGTACCAGCTCAATTGGATTACAATATATCCCAATCCAGGGCTGAAGAAGGCTCAAATCCTTTAGCAATTCGAATTTATGAACGTTGCAAACTTACCTATCTAAAAATTCGTTGTTTACAACCGTAAGAAGCAATATTGACTATAATCCTGTAAATTACACCAACACTTAACCGCACACTGCCTTGTTTGGTGCTCTCGGGCTCGGGCTTCTACACGGCAAATTTTTCACACGCACACAAACCGGCAGGCCCTTCCAAGGATACGGTTCTTTCAGCACACTTTTGCGCGAATCTGCCAGCAATCAACATTAGCACACTTCGCGCCGCCTATCAGCATCCTTTGGCACCCATCACGTCCACGCTGCTGCATTCCATGGTGTGGAGTTCGGGATAAATTTCCCTCGGCAACCGTTTTCGAACCAGTAGGCCGTAACCCGCAGCAGACATTCGCAACGGCCAATTTCGGATCTTGCGAGGATGCGTTTGCTACCGTTGATGTCAGTTTCGTTGCGTGTTTTCTTTTCTCTCTGTTTTGTGTGCGGATCACAAACACATTGTTGCCTCCAACATTGGCCACGTTAGAACCGACGAGATTGGGACAGCTTCACGTCACACACACAGCACCTCACGCTAGGCACGCACTTGACACTCGCTTTCACTGACCGGAGCCAAACCGTTGCTCGTGGAAATAATGCTTCGTGCGCGTCATATCCGAGGGGGAGGAAGCTTTGCCTTTCCTGGAGAATTCTCATCCGCCTTTGTTACGCTCGGCTGAACAAATCCCTGGCAGGTGCCTCCAGGAGGAACTTGTCAACACCACGCAGAGACGGGAAAACAGAACGGCGGCTCGCGCGACGCCACCAAACGATCTGGACAGCTTTCCACCGGAATGGAGAAAGCGGAAAAATTCGTGATCCGAAACGCGAAAAGCGCACTGCGAAAACGAATGTCCGAACCGAGCAAGAACGAGAGTAGGATAAAAAAAACAAAACACGAAAAGCAACTAACACCGCACTCAAAACAACGCACCGAAAGCAAGGCGAAAAAAATCCGATTGGCAGCTGGTTTCCCTGCCAGCTGTCAAACGCAGCGGTTTACTATGATGCTGGAGTGGCATATATTAGCACAGGCAGACGGTGGCGACAGTGTGGCTGTGAGGGTACCGACGACCGATGGTTTTGCTCGCACTGTCTGCTGCTGCACGTCCCAGCATCCTTTTTTTTTCCTGGCAGTGGAAAGGAAAACTGCAACCCCTAGCCCAGTTGATCCTTGGCTCCGGAACGCTGTGGAAAGTCCCCAACCCGATGGTTGGGTTGATGGTTGAGCGCCGAGTCTGCCGAGTGGTCTGCAGGGAAGGTGGGGTATACTTTTCCACCGGACCTACGGTACACTATCTTTCCTTCGTTTCGATTGTTGTTTTTTTTTTCTTCTTCTAGCTTTTCGCTCCTTCGGCTGCTCACTCACAAATGTGCGATTTTCTCATCCCGCGCGAAAGGGGCTCACTCTCAACGAAAAGGACGAAGCCGCTCGTCGGAAAATGCACTTTTCTCTCCTTCTCTCACTCTCCGCGGTTCCGTCAGCTCAATTTTCCCTTCTGCCGGAAAATCCCGAACGAAGCACCCAAGCAAGCAGCAAGGGACGAAGTTGCCGTTTTCGTAAACACGACAGCACACCAGCACGAGAGGGAGGCTGGAACGTTTTCGGAAAGGGTGATGGCCGGTTTTCCTCTGCAAGGATTTTTCTCCCGAAAACCGACACACGCACACGCGGACACACGCGAAATTCTCCGTACGCACACAGTGCTACACGCACAATCCGTAGCGCGCTCCGCAGAGGAACGCGGGTTTTTTATTATTATTTTTTTTTTTTCAATTCCCGAGTTTTTCCCGACCAGCCTGCTGCCGTCACGAGGGATGCTGCGACGTGCACTGCCGTTCGGGGCTGGTACTTCCTTTTTGTACGGGTGATTACTGCCTTGGGATCGGGCCGTCTCGAACAATCACTGGTTCCACTTGAGTCACGAGCCACAGCGAATGAATGAGTATTAACCTACAAATGGCCTTTCGCTTTGCACTTGACCAGATATCCGCACGGAGATCGTAGAGGACACGACTACCACCACCACTACTTCTACTACCACTACTAACACCACTGCTGGCGCTGTACACGGTAGGCGTTAAAGTAGACGGAAGCCTGAAAAGGATACCCGAGAGAGATGATAGAAAATTTAGCACACACCGAGACACTCTTTCCCGAGTCCCGTGACCGCGTGGGGTATAAGCCTGTGCCTGATGGAAAAAGCCCCCCCGACAAGCGCACATCGAGACCGCAGTCCGTCTTCTTACGTCGGCATGTGGTTCGACCGCGGCACGGAACACACACACAGGGTTCGGAGATGAAACTCATCAGCCGCAATCGCATCGACACTGTTTCTTTCTTTGCGTAATGTCGTCTTTGCTGGCGTTGGAGGCTGCTGGCTGCAGGAGAGAAAGCCTACAAGGTGAGCCTCCAAGCCCCCTGCCAAGTGTCACTGTTCTTTCTTTTCTTTCCTTTTTCACAGATTTTCAACCGCATCCGCTCACGTTGGAAGATGTCTACATTTGAAACATCTTTCAACACACATCCGGCACGGTAAACCGAAATGAAATAATACAAGCCCTGGTGGGAACCCGGATGGCAAGGGCCAACCTGCACGTTTTCCGCTTCGCTGCACCACCGTTCGGAGTTCTGGTCCACGCGTACGATTAACATTTTCTGCACCTGCATTCGCTGGCGCATCCTGGGCCCCCCATCCGCTTCTCCTCCACGTTCGCGCACCTGAAAACCGAAACTCCGAACCGACCGGGAAATAAACGCTGACGCTGAGTAACGTTGGTATTCTATAATTCCTTTTCCCCCTTCCGAATTCGTTCGCACTTCTGCCCGCGGTCGCGGTCGCCTTCTGCCTTTTTGGACCCTTTTTCTCCGGACCTCGCCGTCTCTTTGCTTTCGTTTCGTAATTTTTTAGTTTTATTTTTTATGCCCGTTGCTTCTTTGTTCATTAAAACTCCACATTTGGAATAAGCTGCCTTTTGGTTGCTTCCCCGTCGGTGGACGTTGTTTTCGGATAGGGGAGAAGAACGGTTTCACTTTATTTTATCGCGTTCACCTTCTTACGCTGACCACCGGGTTCGACCGGTGGGCTCGAGGAAAGGAAAGGAAAGGAAGAAAGAAATATCCACCGTTTCGCTTTGTGCTGCTCGTTTGCGGAGGTTTCGACCGCGAGATCGCGAGAAGACGTCTCCGTCCGACGTATACGTGGGCAGATCCGAAAACCGTCGCTTGTCGCTGTCTGTCCCAAGCCACAATAATATCACAACCGCTGCAGCCGTCGTGAGTCACCAGCGGGTCGGACGGTGGGCAGAGCACAAACCGCTTGCTGGTAGACACTGCTCCGCTATCCTCAGGAAGAAGCTGTGGCAATCGATTCGCCGTGCTTATTTCTTCTTGCTAAGAGGCACTTTCCCGGACGCCCTAAACTGCCTACACCCAGCGTATCGAAAACATTAGCAAAAGCAACCCACAAAAAAACACACACACACCCTTATGAGCACACATACACGCACGCACGTCAACATACGCACAACGACACACGGTTCGCTCGCGGCGAAGGGATTCTCGGAACAGCGTTCTTCCAGGCGCTCCAGCGATTCCACGACGACCGTCACCGTTCGGAGATGAAGTTCTTACTGACGCACGATCACCGACCGAGCCCGACCGACACCGCCATCCTTCGAGCGACGGGGAATATGCGATGCCTGCTGCGGCTCGCACGCCACGGACGGATGTCTCAATCGTGGGAGAGACAAAAGAAAAACGCGGCCCAAGAAAGAGCACGACTGGGATGTTGTATGTAGGGGATCGATCTCGCGCGCTCTTGAAACTTGCGCGGTTGCGTGCGGGTGAGCACCTATCTGCTCTGAGCGGATCTCAGGCGGCTATGCTACGGCGTGCTATGCTGGCACCGCATAAGCATACATATGCGAAGAGGCGAGAAGCATTGCGTTGTATAACAGTTGCCGCGACCGATGCTGCCGTGCAGGCGACTGCCAGCGTGTTTTGGTGCTTACCATCATGCAACATCGCATCGAAGGCCCGTGAGTCGTCACATGAACCTCCCGAAGCACGCAATGAACAAACGCACGCCTGCATGCACCGTGCATGGATGAAGGAAGCCATGGTGCACATGCAATTATTATGAAATGCATCGTAAGCTGCATTCGTGTCAAACAGAAGAGTGCAAAGGAAGGGAGGGAGCCTGCACATGCCATGGTACACGAGAGCGATTCGGATGGCAATTAGAAAACCGGTCAACCGGGTGGATGAATACGGCACCAACACACCGGCGACGGCACGGAGAACGGATGGTCGTGTGTTAGCGGTATATTATTTTTTTCTACTCTTTTTCCCTCCCGGACAGCGGTGTCTTCGCAATCGACGCCCAAGGAAAGGCTAAGAAGACAAACCAAGGGGTTTTTTGGAACCCCTCAGGGCAGCAGGAGTGAGGCAATGCAACTGCTGCAAGCCAAACGCACTGACCGCAGGAAGGAACTGGCCACGACGACGTGTGAACGGGTGAAGCGAAACAATCGACCATCGGACAAAACGGAAGCAAGTCACGATGGACAACGACCCGACTATGCGATGTGTGTGTGTGTGGGTAAAATGGTTTGGGCGAAAAAAAAGAGCCCAAGAGGCATCATAATTAATGCAATATCTGGCTCGAAAACCTGTGCGAGGAGCCAGGCCAGAAAAAGACGAAGACGAACGTGCAACGGTGCATCCTTGGGACTCACGCACATGCTTATTTGAAATGTTCCATGCCGCGCAGGGCTTGGGTTTGTCGAGACACTTGCGAGTACTTCGTCCGGAAGAATGAGTACGGTGACATTGGAGGTCAAGTGTGTCGAAAAACGATTTCTTCTTCCTTCCTGTTCCAACGATGCCCCGGGAGAGGAGGAAAGTTGAGACTCGCTTCTAAGGTGTTTCAGGGTCGTTCACAGAGGTTGAACTTATCGTTTTCGTGCTTCGTACATTACATCACACTTTGCACACAAAAAACGCCTTTAAAAAGAAACCTCATTACTGAACTAAATTGTACAATCAAGCTCAAGCAAAAGTAACGAACATTTTATGATTTCAAATCGTTTATCTCAAGGTCAAAAAGCCTATATATTTACAGTGGTTTTAAAAATGTTCTGAAAATGTCCATTCTATAAAAAATTAATTAGATAGCGTCATGTTTACGTTAATTTTTGAAAGTGTGATATATTTAGCCGTATGGATGCATAGAGTGCTTAAACGTGTTGATAAAACGTTGATACGATTAAACAAGGTGAAGATCTTACAATGCGCACATCAAAAAGTTATGAAAACATCGGACGAAAATTTGTTGTAAATTGAAAGAATGGTAACTATATTAATCTAAAATAGTAAAAGTTTTACTGAATCTGAATTGAATTAAAGTTGACCAGTTATCGCTAACAAATTTAATGGAAAACTGAAAAAATATGCAAATTTGTTATCTGTTTCTTAAAGTCTTAATGAGGTCCGGGCTAGCCGAGCACTTGCACTGGCTCGAACATGACCCACGATGGCGTGGGTTCGAATCCAGACCGGCCATCCCTCGGCCAAAAGGATTGAATATCAACGTACATTGAAGGAGAAAAGGTCTGGTAAGACCTAAAAATGGGGAGGGCATTACTAAATTGGTCGTTACGCCATGAAAGAAGAAGAGCGAAAGTCTTAATCAAATCGCCAAACTTACCAAACATCTTTTGTCCTCTGAGATCAACCTTTGAATGTGGGTATTGTTTTGTAGATTAATTCATCAATTTTTATTTCTAAAGGCATCTCCGAATTCGTTAGAAGATATAAGATTGAACACCCGAAAACCCAACATTCTTGTAACTTTATCAACACGACTCCTGGAACTAACTGACATTTACATGAACAAATAAAAAAAATCAAAAAAAAACAAAATGTGAAGCACCGTTTCCTCTCAATAATTCACTGGTTAAAAACTAGACCATTTTAAGGTAGAAAAGATTCATGCAATTTATATCTTGCATGCTCTTTAAACTTTGACTATTTTAAATCATGTGTAAGAATTTAGTATTACTTTAGTTTTAAGAACTAAATAAGGTTTTTCCCATGCTTGTGAAACAGTAAAAGCAGAAACTAAAGCGGTTCAGTATCCAACACATTCAAAGGATTTGTTCGTGCTTTTAATGCAATAAACGAACACCGCTTCATATCTATTGAGTAAAATTAGTTGAAATTCTGAAAATGCATTCTCTTCACTTCACTCCATGCTATCACAAAGGTTATCGAAGAATGAAACGAGTCACTTCTGCCTCAACTTTTCATAACATAAAGTCGGAAGTGTTTCCAAATTAGATGTCGTCTCTCTACTGCAATAGGACGAAGAGTTCTTAAGTATGAGAAAAAAAAACTCTGCTGCTGCCGTTCGATACCATGGTCTACGTCAGTAATTAAGGCCGGCCGTTGCGGGTTCCTGTCGATGGTTGACTGCGCAAGTGAATTTGATGGATTGGCCAAAAAATTGCACCCATGCACGCGTATGCGTTCGAGGTGCACATTTGTTGCGTTTGCTTCCGAAAACCGACCAAACCCGGTGTTTATCACTCGCAAACCGTGGGAACCAGTCGCGCAGATGATACTTGCATCATGGCCAGCCGGATGCGCCTTCCGTACCGACCCCGGATGCCACCGGTTCGTCATCGATGTCGTCGGTTCACCTGTCAAAATTGACCGGCGAAAAGGCCATCCTTGTTCCCCAAAAACGACGAGCAATCTTTCTGCATGAGCAAAAACAAAAACAAAAACGAACAGCGTCAAGACGGCGTTCTTCCTTTAGCTCGTATTTAATTTTTACTTCGCTGCCGTTCCGAGGAACCGAGGACCCGAGCTTACTTCCTTCTTCCCAGGGTTCACCGTCGATCGCTCGCATCGAAGCAGGTGCAACACCGGAACGCGTGCCGCGTGCCATGGGCGAGTATAATCGCACCATTATTCGAAGCTGGCAGGCGAAGACGGTAAACAACAACATTTGCCTGTTTTTATTTTTTTTTATCATCAATGCTCGAGCACATTGCGAAAACGACAATCGTGCAGGTGAAACCAGCAGGCTCGACTGGCCAAGTGCGTTTCGTCGGTGCAGGTGAAGAAATCGTCGACACTGCCACCGAAAACCAAATGCTGACAGCGCCGGGGCCGGGTGACAGCGAACGATGGAACAAGTTTTACGATTCGCAATTAAAAAGAACTTTACCCATTTGCTCCTCCGCTGCTTCTCCGGCGCGGCAGTCAAACCTCTCGCGAGAAAGCACGAGCCTGTTTCGATCGCCCAATGTCAGCAGATGCCGGCTGGTGGCTTTCTTCGGCACGATCTGTGCGAAAAGTGCAGCTACAACTTTGGAGCGAAACGATGTCATAAAATTCGATCGCACACGAGTGGCACGAGCGGTGAAATCAATTCCTTCAAATGGCACGACGATTTTCAGGCAGTTCATCAGAATTTTACGATACGATTTTTATCCACTTTCCCCCACAGTTCTCATCTGGCAGCTTCCATGTTTAAAACGGCGAATCATTTGTACCGTAAAATAGCAGTGTAATTTGTTAACATCAAACGAAAGTTTGTTCCTGTTTTGCATTTTCCAGTGAAAGGATTAATTTCAAACGATCAAGTTTGGATGATGTTGATTTTTTTTCTTTAATTTCAATTCTTATTTTCATGGGCCTGAATTGTTTTATATTTCGGCACAAGCTTTCCATGTTGTAGCATCAATTGCAAACGACAGCTTTATTAAAATCGAGTAACCTTCATAAGTCAACATAATAAATAAACGATACAATTGCAATACTTGATAGCAGCAACCATTCTAAACTGGATTTATTAGGGGTCAGTATCACAAATACATTGAACTCTTGATATGTGTACCATGAACATGGAAAAATGGAACATGGAAACATAGAACATGGAAATATTGAACGTTGTGCACTTACAAAAATTAAATATTTTTGATACACTCACTCGCATTCCATTGAATGCGTCATGATGTGAATGTTACGTTTGATTGGATCCTTCATGTAACAGATGTAACAAAAAAGAGTAGACATAACTATCAAAAATAAATTCCAAACTAGTATTCGTTCAAATCGGTTTTTCAACGGGATTGCATAACCCATGGTTGCAAATACATTATATTATTTTAAAAGTTTTAACGATTCCTCCACAACGGTAAATGTTTAAGGCGAATTTAAGAAGTACACAATTGGCCGAATTTCTTAATGGTGGTAAAGTGTTCAAATGACTCAAACCTAAATGAACCACATGTACGAAATCTAGCTTGGAATTTATTTTTGATAATTATGTTTACTCTTGTGAAGAAAGAGAAAAAGTTTGCTCATACCATGTTTCTACAATCGGGATTGAGCAAGAAAATGAATGTCAATTGCAAATAAAATTTGTACGAAGGCTGTTTTGAGTGTATGCGTTTTTTTTATAATTTTACTAATATCAACAATGGGTCGGTTTATTGTATGTTTAAATATTTTACTGTTTAAAATGATGAATACTGGTAAAGGTAACAAAATGAGATCCTTATCCTGCCTAAAATTTCCAGCAAGAAAAAGATCAGGTAACTATCCACATAGTAAAATGCAACCTGTCTAAAACCAAAAAAGGGGTAATCAACATTTTGCAGAGGCACAATTATTGTCGTAAAGCAAGAGAAGCAAAACCGCAACAAATTTGCATGGCCGCCTCGCAGCGATCGACTGACCATGCAGCCGAGAAGCCGCCGCTGCTGCCATAGGACAGATGTTGTGGCGAAGCAGAGATGAAAGTTTCACCGCACCCTTAATGACTACGCACCGGCAACAGCTGAAATTGAGCTGAAACCCCTTTGAGAGGCAACGAGCGATGAATAGGATCTTTTCTTTTGCTCATTCGTGGCCAGAATGGCACCGGCGTGAATTTTCCAGGTGTTAACTTAAACACGGCACAAGAAAACCTCATTCTTGGCTCGCGAGGAGCGTGTCGGTGGCATAAAATCAAAGCAGTGCTTTTCAATCGCAGACGCGGCAAAACCCCTTGAAACATTATACCATCGTCGGGGCAGGAATTGTGTCAGGAAATAAAGGAAACACTCGTCATCGCCACCCGCAATCGGTATCAGAAATCAACGGCCGTCTGACGAACACAGATTCAATCGAAGCGCTATTTGTTCCTTGCGTCGGAGTGGTCCTTGAGCCAGGCGTTTTCTTTCCCCCTTCCAGTTTGCTGAGGGGGAATCCAGCCTCCCTAGATGCTCGATTTAATTCCATTTCTCCCCCCGGCCCTCAAAGGAATGCCGTTCCATGTAAATATTCCTTTCACTGAACTGTTCAATTGGCCACGGGTTGGCATTGTAATAACACTACTTGCCCGGCACATGGCTGAGGAAATATAATAAAGCCGAGCACAAAAAGAAACGGCGAACGTGATCCTTCCGACTCCGGCAGCCGAGAGCGTTGCAGCGGTTCTTCAAGGCAATAACTCTCGAGTGGATTGCCTGCCAGCCTGCCAAGTGGTTTCTTCCGGCAGCAGTCGATGCCGAAGTGCCCAATCCTCACCTCCAATCACTCTCCCTCCCAATCGCAAACGTAATCAATGGGCTACCGAATCGAACCGCAGCTCTTGGCTTCATATGTGAACTAAATATTATATCCAGTTAATCTAGATTTAAGCAATCGCAAACATAAATAAACCCATTACTTCATTATTTATCGAATAGCGGGAAGAGAACTAGCACGTACAAGCCCGACGTCCGTCGGGCCCAGCTGGTCGGCGATTCTGGGATGGATTTCGGAGCAAGAAACATCACCTTCCTACCTGGGGCCGGATAAAGGAAGGAAATCCCTGCCTCGCTAAGGACTAATGGCAGTCACGGGAAGCCTCATAGGGGAATAATAGCCCAGTGAAAGTGGAACAATCCGTTCTACACCACATGAGACCCCGGTGCCCGTTCAAAGCCTTTGAAGTTTGTAGCAGCTTAGAAAAAAAAAGGTTTGTACTGCCAGATTTTATGTCAGTTTTTTGTGTTGAATATTAAATAAAAAATGGTGTATGTGTTTATCAATAAATAATTTTAAAAATATCACAGCAACCGTAAAGTATTAGAATGTATGAAGCATCTCATGGAGTTTCCGAATATATTATATTGAGATTTTAAATTTTAATACAAAACAAGATAAAATGACTTTTTCTTTTTTTGTAAAGTTTACAGAAATTTCAACATGCCTTCATATTTTACTACAAAGCACAGCACCATGATGTTCTTTAATCCAAGCTAGGACGAAACGAATTCAAGAGCAGGCAATTCATCATGCGAAAGCATGCAACACCTCTTCACTACCATAGAAAAGCAGAAAACTCGTTCCCCCAACGTTATGTGAAAAGGAAACAAAATAAAATAAAATTAACGTCCTCAACCAACGCACCTCAAAGCGACTCTTGTTGAGCGAAAAAGTATAGTAGCAGTAAGGGAACTCCTTTACGAGGGAATGAGGGAGGGGAATGTAAACAATAAAAAAGCTCTCCGGTGTGAAGCTAAAATGCAGCCAAACGTAGAAATTTTTGCTGGTACGACTGACTCGTACAGTTCAGTTAGAATCTAGCTCACACCTTAAAGCCCCCGCAAAAAAAAGGGCCAAAGCGACACCGCCGGTTAGTGCCGGGCGTTATTCCGGGTGTTAACACCGACAAATTTGTTTGCTACCGAGCATAAAGCATAATAAAATGTGTATTTATTGCGGAATGATCGATCCTAATGGTCATCATGAGAACAATTTTCCACGCCATTTCGAACTGCCGCCATGGTGCTGGGACCGGTGCGCTTAACTCAACCGGACGGATTGGTCAACCGAGGGTCGTATTGTATGATCACGCACATACAAACACACACAGACACACGGAATGGTAGCATGAAGCAATAATGTTACAGGCAGCAGCATTTACACTCACGATTTAACCGATCCTGACGTCTTGCAGCGGACGAAGGCAAAAGATATAAAGTGCGAGGTTGAAAAAAGAAAGTAAAATCACCTCAGCGAGCCTGAGCCAGACCCGGCAACCGGACATGCCAAGATGGAAAGCTTTCGTACCGGGATTTGGCTCGGCGAAGCTCCACACAACCGTGACGAATGTGTCCTGTGTCTGTGCGCATTGGCTGGCCCGGTTCAAAGGACACCGAAAGTCTTCCGGAAACGATTACATGTGGAACACTTGTGTTACAACTGCCTCTTCACCCTTCGAATTCCTGCCGATGTGTGTCGGGTGCTTGCCCGTTTCTTTTATCTTCCTGATGGTAAATTGTTATAAGACGCTTGGAATCTCTTGGATTTTTGTCGTAATCATTTATAACACTTCACCTGGAAACAGTAGACTCAGAAAAATGTAATAATCAAGGCAAAACTCAATCTTCCCTTCATTGTATCTCCCGTTTCAAAGCTTCCAATGATCATGTTCATTCGGGGGAAAATGTTAAAAATCGAGAACTCTCAGTCCGCATCAGACGCAACATGATAATTTAGAAGCAACATTATTCACTTAAAATGACAATTAATCAAAACTGAGTACAAACGAAGATCATACATCAATCATGATTAGTTGAAAGGTGCCGGTTCGCATTATTGTTCAAAAACTACCAACAGCAATCATATCAACACTCATATTTATATAAATTCCAAATATTTCTACAAATTAGGTAGAGTAAAAACATCATTTACTATACCATTACATAAAGTAAAATCTATCACTGGTTAGCCTATAAAAATTTTTGTTAATTATGTTTTATTTTAATTTAAAAAAATGAGAAAAAAAACCATAACCGAGAGTAAAAAAGCCAGGCAGAGAAAAACAGATATGAAAATAGATAGGCAGCAGACAGCATTTTTGCTACAGATTTAGGTTGGGTTTTAAATTTCGTTTCGAAGTTGGGGAAAAATGATGATGAAATCCTCATTTACTAAGATTATATTTGTTTCCATACTGTTCAAACCTTCAACAGTTGAAGACAAATTTTTCCGCTCCCGTTTGTATGAAAAAGTAGTATTTAATACTTATAGCTTTATAAAAACGCACTTTCCTTAAACGCTTTCAATAGATTTTTAAAAGCATGTATCCATGTGCTCCATGTTTATTATTTATTATTATTTATTCATTTACAATCATCGAGCTTTTAAGCCTAAATGATCTTATAAGACTAAATATAACACCGTAATGTTGGCAGTTTTGTAGAGCTCAACTAAACTGTGATTTCAACTTGACAAACTCAGGTATTTTGTACGAAAATTTAAACGTAAGTCATAAACCGACTTTCACGTTGGTTTGGTAAAAAAAATTGAGGCATTTGAAAGGATATTGAATATCAATTCGATATTGCTCTTATGCACAATCGAATGAACTGCAAGGACGAATATTAACATTTGCTGTGTCCCGATTGGATGATGACTCCCATACGCCTCAAAGCAGCGCTATCAGAAGTGGGCGGCCTCTCTGGAAGTCTCAAACATGCTCCAAAACCAACGGCGAGAACATTAACCGCATGCACCGCACCCATCGGCCGCCCCTGGCCGGATCGGGAAGGGCGGGCAGAGTCACCCACCGAAAATGATTATGCTGTCTTGATCCCTTCAACCTCACTCGACTGTGCGACTGAGGCTGTGTTTAATCGAACGGCAAAATAGACGCATCATTATCAGCCATTAACTTTCCTTCGATCTCCGACCGTTCGCCCTTCGCACGAGCTTCCTGGACGGAGCCGGCGAGGGACGATCGGCTTTATCTTAAAGGTCACACACGGCCAGACACACGGCCATATTTGCTTCCCGATGCTCGAAATGTCTCATTCAGCCGCCCAGAAGGGGAAAATCAATGTGCAGGGATGTCTAAAGTCAACTACCCTCACCGGCATTGCTCACGGAGCGCGGGCGAACAGCGAGAAGCGGTCTGGTGGAAAATCAGTGACCCATCGGAATCAACCCCGAGCGAGGCGGGATTCTCGCTCGGTGCGAAGAAGAAATCAAAGTCATCGCCATTGCGGTGCCCTGCCAGAGGCAGACGTCGGCCATTCGACTGGAGCGAACACGGCGAACCTGGCGCACGTTACCCGGGTCATGCCGAGGATGGGCTCGGCGTACCGTGGGGTAGATTTTCCGGACTCATCCTGGGACCTGGGATCGAGGATGACACGAGCTGCCAGTTGCGCGTTTTCATGCGCACTACTCGATGCGATGCGATGTCAAGTGGAAAAGGCATCCGACGCCCTCTCATATTGCCCCGGAACAATACTCGGCCACACGCGCGAGCACTAGAATACAGGATGCCGACGAGTCCACTCACGAAGTGATAGCAAAACCCATTTCTTTCCTCCGCAGTCTGTTTTCATGTGCACAACGGATTCGTCGTGGAAAACCCCCATCGTCGACGTGCAGATATCGAGTCACCTTGCGGCGGTTACCGGTGGGGCTTCCGAGGACGAAGAACCTTTGTCGACTTCCGGCCGGCAGCAGCCGCCCCATCCCTGTCGTCCCTGCCCACTTTCTTAATGGAACGTTTAATATCAGCCAGCAGCCGTGCCTCGCCATCGATGGGATGTTTCATCATCATTGATGGCATCCTGGTCGCCCCTAAGTCCTGGCGTTTCATCGTGCGCAGTCCTGACTCACCGTCTCGTCTATGATTCCAGGCTCCATTCCTTGCTAGCTGTTGTTGGGTGATCATTAACACTTCGCATCACTTCTTTTATGTTTATTCTATTATGGTGCAGAGTAAAAGGTGACTCGGTTTATGTTGCCACCCCTTCGACGGCTGGCGTTCCTCGATTTTGCGCTCGTATTCGCTCAAAAGGAGTCCGAATAACGGACAAACCCACCCAAGAGAAGCCGCACGTCATTTCTATGATGTTGTTTTGATGATCAAAGGGAAACTGGTAGTCAGCTTGCGTATACAATGAAATTAATTCATCAATATGAAACAGGTCTATTTTCACTTAATACTGAGCGGAATAATGAACATTTTGTTTTCTTTATCATTGTCCTTAATTCTTCATTGTATAATATAACATCAGAAGTATGTTAATGTATAAAAACAAAATTTCTCCATTGGCTTATCTGTGGCACAAAATGTATAGACTCTTTTTTAATCGGAAGCAAACTTTTTACAAAAACGTCTGTCAGCTAAATATATGATGAACAAGCTTCTAATAAACATAAACTTTATAACAATCCCTCGAGCTGTTTTAAAATGACACAATTACCAGACAGCTAAACATGATAGAAAAGTTTGATATTTTCCTCGCTTTCCACAACTGCGTCACAAGGGCAGCAAAATGAAGCGTCCAAAGGCTTCGAAACCCACGCCCAAGCGACTTATCCTTTCGGCTATCGTCGTTTATCGTTCGTTAGGCAAAACATTAACAGAATAAACGTGGTTGCGAACTTGAACTGCCGCCTAGGAAAATGTTGTACGCGTGTACGAAGCGCCTCCAAGATTAAAGAATCTCCGCCGTCATGCAGCGCGATTGTGTCTTTCAGACATTCCAGTCTTCCTCCTTTCCCGCTCTTCGTACACTTTTTCTTATCACTTGGTCCGTACCACCATTTCCCGGCATGACGCTCGGTAATTCGTGTGCGTACAAATGATCTGTCAAATACAAACGCACAATTTAGGCTGGCACAAGAAAAGGACGCGGATCGCGAAAGGAATGACTGTGAGGAAGAAAAATCGATTGCCTGCCACCGCAAGTCCCGTGCGATAAGCGACGTGTGGTACGCGCCCAGAACGGGACCCTTGCTCATCTCATTGATTATTAATGACGAAAATGATGAATAAATATCACGTGAACGGCAGTTCAATGGCATATTATCGATGAGCATTAAATTTGAGAAATTTCATCGCTAATGGAGTGAGTCAGGATAATAAGACGTCTTCATATTGGAAATTCAAAATAAAGGGTATAATAGGAAAAACAAAATGCATGTAAGGGCATCATTTTTTCATATAAGATGCGCCAGCAAAAAATCATTCTTTGGCAAAACTAATAATAAACCTAAAAATCCATTACAATCGCTACAGCGATTTATGGATTTGAAAACCTACCGATAGGATATAGAGAAGAATATAGATCCTTAAAACATATCGTGTATTTTTATAAATGTAAAAAATTCAGTCAAGTCAAGCCGTGATTACCACCGTGATTCGTTAGAGCATTTATTTCAAATCATGTATCGAACGAACCAATTCCAACCGAGATTATTTTCTAAAAGTGTACATTATGCGCTAACATATGTGGAAAAGGTCACCGATGTACATGAGGCAGCAAACTCTAACCCCGCAACGGCTTCGCTTCCTTCGTTTGCTGAATGTTCCCTCTTTGTCCTTCCCAAAATCAATGCTGATAAATCCAATCAAACTTTAGTCGCGCACAAACTATCCTTGGCATGCAGAATTCCGGCCATGTGACCAACACATCACCACCAACCTTTGAGACAATCAGGACCAGTACCCAGGAGCGCCAGCATCGGTTCCGGCCACGATCAATTCGAGTACACAATCTCGGTGCAATGTTCGTGCCTTGCTTCACCATTGCCACCTTTGATTGCAATTGATCGAACGAACGACAAAAGAATCTTTGGCCGATTGGAAACATTTCTAATCCTGTAGTTAGGTTATAGGGGGGGGGGGGGGGGGGGGGGTGCTTCGGAAAGAGGGGCCAATAACTCAACCCGAACGAGTGTACGCAAATTTTTGCTCCCGTCGTCCAATCCGTTCCCCATAAGCTAACCAAACCGGAAGCTGTTGCAACCCTAAAACTTGCGAGATGAAAAAAAGTTTTATTTCGGAAACTATGAAAAAAAATACATTTCAAACCATCCTAGCCAACGGGGGCGTTGTAGTTCCAAAGCAAAACAAAAACTCAAAAAGCATTCCAAAGATCGGCTTGATTCCTTCCCCCTTATGCGATGAAACACATGCCACGTCTTTGGACGATAGTTTGCGACACTGTATGGGAGGAAAAAAGTGGCTGAAAGAAAAACCGGCGCAGATTCGAGAACAACTTCTCGTTTGGGTCATAAATCATTCCTACGTTATATAGCCTCCCTGGCATCCGACGACGGACATGGGCAAAATGGCGTTCCAGGAAAAGCATTTTCGGCTGTCCAAGTGGCTAGCAAACAATGATTCCTTGCTCGCATAGACGCAATAGACGAACATTTTTAACCCCTTTCACCAGAAAACTTTGATAGTCTTTTCTTAGCGGTTCGCAATCTTGGCCGCCGCAATCCTTTACTTACTTTAAGGGCACATTCTTTCTCGTTTTCTCCGGTAGCGGAGGGAAGAGGAGGGGGTGGGGAACGGGTGGTTATTGCAAATTTAAGCCACCAGTGCTGGTGCTCTGCAGTAATGAACTATATATCATTCCATTTTCATCGCTCATGCACATGAAGCGCTTCCCGAAACTCCAATTGTAAACTGGTCTAACGGCCAAAGCCGAACCTGCTCGGCAGGAACGGTTCCACAGAGTTCCGAGTGAGTGTTGTAGTGTGGAAAATGCGTTCCGTTGTTTTCCCGTGTTCCAGCGCGCCTGTTGTGTTCATAAATTATGGAAGCAGCGGCAAGCATGCAATGTACATTCGCACCGCGTTGACGGCGCAAACGAGGACTGACGCCAGCACACTGCGTTCACCCGACACGGTGTTATCAGAAACAAGAGCTTGCCACACATACACACACCTACCCTGCCGATGGGGCGCTTTCCTTCCGGTCTATTTGCGAAAGCACATGTTCGGTGGCAACATACCGATTGCGGCGTGATCGCTGACTCCTGCTCGACCTTTAACCACGGCAAGAAAGCAACCCTCGAGGCCTCCGAGCCGTCCGGATCAGCATCCGACCGGAGCTTGTCTGATCCGCACGGAACATTTACCTTATTTTTCTGTTGTGTTGCAGGCCTCATGCTCTCCTTTTGCATCCCATCGCGCTTGTTGTGATATCGTTTCGCCATGACTTCGCATTCAGACAACTTATCATACAGCGTTTAAATATTTAACTAAATCATGTTTACATTCACACACTCGATGCCCACATTTTCCTGCAGCGTTGTGTCGTGCCTTCAAACGTGAATTTTTTTGCTGTTGTGGAACGTTTGATCGACGTAAATCGGCGTGTTTTCGATGTAGCTACTCAAGGCGGTTGCGTAGACATTTCTAGTAATCTTGTTAGGAAGCTTTAATTATTCAGTTCTAAGCGGACCAAATTCTTACTGACTGTGATACTGCAAGAGTTGCTCCGATGATGCCGAGCATTGCTTTCAATCGCTAGAATGGTTTTGGTTTGCGCATAGATTTTTAAAATGACGACAGGAGACCTTCTCAAGGCAAACCACGATGCGCCAAGGCGAGTACATAGCATTAATAACACTCACAAATGGACCAGAAACACGTTATCCCTAGCCGGGAGATCTTTATATTGGAAATACTGAGCACCTGAAAGCTGCATGCACGTTTCCAAAAAGAATTTTCCTTCCTCGTTGTTCCAGGAATAGCTGCCGAAATTGGACATTGGCTGGCACGAGACAAACAAAAATGGCTTCCCGTACACAGCTACTACAGCGTTCCAGTCTCAGTTTCTTCTAACGAATCATTTCAACAAAAGAACATTCCCGTCCATTCGCCGGCAAAATGAACTCCGGGCAAGTCGTGCAAGTCAAGGTACACGGCCAGGGAAAAAAAGATGGACACGAAATTCGCAACCCCATGAAGAATTGAACATTTCCTTTTTTTCGGGACAGTACCAACGGAGGAAAACAGCTGCATGTTTCTCCGTGAGCTAGACGAAACAAAATTTACCACACAGCCAACTCACGACCGCGATCACCCAGGAGGACAGGAGCGCCGTCGATAGGAAGCCAACCGCGTTGTCTGAAATAGACGCACCCAAACTCGCGTCCAAATGCGGATCTCTTTACCATTCGCCTTCCGGGGCTGCCAACCGACAAAACGACAACGTCAGCAGAAGTATCTGTGGAAAAGTGGGGCTGTGCCTGCGCAAAAAACGTGGCATGTGGCAGCGTCCTTGCAAACAGCTGGCCAAAGGTTGTACGGGCCGGGAAAAACAATCTAACCACGCTGCTACAGCTTCTATTTCGTTCGGCTCCAGGTCGCTTTCTTATCCCGCGGTGTAACTTTATCATTAGACAGACCACGAGGAAAAAAAATGCACCGCAACAGAGAACACAAGAAACACAACAAACTTACTGGCACACAAAAACAAGAGAAAAAAAAGGCGGGAAAGATGAGAACTTCACCGCCAGCTCGATCAAGCGCGATAACAAAGTGAAAGCAATGATGCAGTGAATGGGAAAGAAAGCAAAGTTAATACAATAGGAATTGAAGAAAACTTGTGTTGAAAATGGTATCAATTGCAACAAAATAAATTACAGTTGCTGTAATTGTTTTGTGAAGGTCAGCTTTCAACTCCGTGCGATTAAAAATGAAACAAACTAATTCAACGCAAATAACATGCATCAACTAAATTGGGATTTATTTTCTTACATTTTATTTAAATTTTTGACATTATTAAGCTTTGATTATCATCATTCTGCCTTCAGCTCTCGCCCTGAACGGACGTTTATCGGTCAGAGCGCAACGTGGCTGCAAAGTGTAATTTCAGTTCCCGAACCTGCATACAGCCTCACAGTGGATCACACAAAGCCGCTATTGTAACCCAGCATCCCAAGTGTGAGTGTACCCCGAGTGTCTGGCATCTCGCCTTGATCGGACACCTATCGATCAGCGCGTAACAAGAGCAAAAGGAAAGACACGAGAGTTGTACCAGCCTTGTCCACCAGCCTACTGACGCATCGTTGAGCCCACGTGTGTGGAGGGGACGCATACCACGCGACTGTGATACACTGCAGTGTTTGTGATTCGGACCCATCAGGACTACAAACTACTAACACCACTGGTTCCTTTCTGTGGCGCCCTGACTCTACGTACGTTGAGCACCTGCTCATCGATCGTAGTAGTGCAGGGTGACCCTTGTCCTCTCCTCCTACCCTCCCTGCCCTACCGTTGCAATGGAGGTCGACGCCGGAGCCGAAAGTGGCCTGGCGGACGACTTCATTGAAGTAAAAAAAAAAAAAAGAACTTCAGTAGCCGGAGAATCTACCGCAGTCAAGAGACCCCCGCTGCCAGCCAGGCCCCGCGCATACCCGCAGGGATGGGAGGGACCGTTCTCGGTCTTTTTCATGCCCAGGGAAAAGCCGCTTGATCAAGTATCCATTAACCGCTCCCTAAGAGCAAAGTATAATAAAATCGACGACGTCCTACGTGTGCGACCGAATAAGCTTGTCGTAACCGTTGCAGATCGGGTCCAAGCGAACCAGATCGCCGCCGACCCATTGTTTACGGAGCACTATCGGGTATACATACCCGATAGCAGAGTGGAGGTATCCGGGGTCGTGGAGGATTGCGGAATCCCCTGCCACGAACTTCTGCAGTTCGCTGTGGGTGGATCTAGCAAGTCCTCGCCTGCGACGAGGGTACTAGAGGTGCGCCCGTTATACGCCGCATCAGTAACCGCAGAGGGGCAGAAGGTCTTCCACGAGACGTCCTCGCTTCGTGTTGTTTTCGAGGGAACCGAGCTCCCGAAGTTTATCGTCTACGAGGGGCTGCGGATCCCTATTCGCAGGCCGTATGTCCCTCGCACGTCAACGTGTGCGCGCTGCAATCAGATCGGGCACTCGGAGGGCTACTGCTCGAACAAGCAGGCTTGTGGCAAATGTCGGGGCTCTCACAGCACGGCGGAATGCCCGGCGACAGCCTCTAAATGTGGTCACTGCCGTCAACCGTGGCACGAAATTACCGAGTGCCCTGTATACCGCAAAATTCGAGCAGAAAACCGAAAGGCGGTCGTTGCACGTGCACGTGGGTCTTTTGCAGAGGTGCTGAGAGCACCGCAGACCAACCCGTTCGCCCCGTTGTGCTTCCCCGCTCTAGAAAACGAAACGGTTTACGAACCGATTGTTACCTCGCGAGGGAGAGGAAATGGTAACAATGGAAAGCCCGTAATAAAACACACAAATGAGAAACCTGCTCCTGATCGTGCTAGCGAACCGAAATCTGCGTCTCCCCCTAATGCCGCGCCTCAAGGCGACATGATTCTCCCGTCCCCTTCCTCTCCGTCTGTTAAACGTCAGAGAACCCAGTCTCCTCCGTCAGTTCCCCACCAACCCTCCCCTGGAAACCCAATTCTGTCGGATATGTTTGACGCGATCCTCCAATCCTTTGCACTTCCTGAAGGCCTTATAAGCCTGATCTCCCTGGCTAAGCCTTTGATTCTGTCATGGATCAAGAATCTTTTAGGAAAGTGGCCAGCCTTGGAATGCCTGATCCGTGACAACAACTAAAATTTTCTTTCGCGAACATCATTCAATGGAATTGCAGAAGCCTACTAGGCAAATTAAATCCCTTCAAGGTTTTAATTAGTGAGCACCATTGTGACGCGTTTGCCGTCTGTGAAACCTGGCTTTCCCCAGATATATCTCTTTCCCTTCATGGATATAACGTTATTCGTCAAGACAGAGCCAGCTTAGGTGGAGGAGTATTATTAGGCATAAAAAGAAACCACTCTTTCTACCGAGTTACTATCCCTCACCTAGACCTAGTGGAAGCAGTGGCAGCAAGGGCCAAACTAGGCTCACTTGACGTCACAATCGTTTCCATATACATACCGCCCAAACCGAAGACCCCAGAAATGGTCTCAATAGTTTCTCAGGACCTGAATATCCTCTCTACCGTCCTAACCTCTCCAGTCCTAATCTTGGGAGATTTCAACTCCCATGGTTATGAATGGGGTGGGCAGACGGAAGACGCTCTGGCCCCAGTGATAGTAAATTTTTGTACCAGCCATAGTATAGCAATATTGAATACAGGTGAAGCCACACGGGTTAGTCGCACAAGTACCAGCGTGCTTGATCTGTCCCTGTGCTCTAATTCTCTCGCCTCGGACATTCGATGGAAAGTGATCCAAGATCCCCTAGGCAGCGACCACCTTCCAATAAAAACCATGATCGCCACAGGACATCTCTTAGAGAGTAATACTCCCCTCAAAAGGGACATTACCAAGTATATCGACTGGGCAAAATATGGAGACGAAATATTGACATCCTTCTCCCGCCTCGCCACAAATATACACCCTATGGAGGAGTACACCTCACTGGTCTCTTGCATTCAAGACTCGGCCCAAATTGCCCAAACAACTTCGCCAGGCAGATCGCGTACACCCGGCAAGCCCCCCAATCCCTGGTGGGACAAAGACTGCCAAAACATGTTTCAGGCAAAGAAAAGAGCTTTTCGGGTCTTCCGAATTTACGGCTCCGACACTCTATATAACGAGTATAAAGTGCTGGAGAAGAAATGTAAAAACCTGTTGAAGGCAAAAAAGAAAGGCTTCTGGCGTAATTATGTTCAGAACCTGTCGCCGTCTACCTCGCTTGCTTCTCTTTGGAAAATGGCAAAAAAAATGCGAAATGGCAAAGAGACCAACGAGAGTGAATCTTACTCCGACGACTGGCTAGAGCAATTTGCACTGAAAGTATGTCCTCCCTTTGCGGCCACCAACAGCTTCACCCAAGAGACGCGGGAAGTAGAACCAATGGAACTCGACGCCCCCTATACTATGGTAGAGTTATCACTAGCCCTCCTCTCGGCTAATAACTCGTCACCCGGTAGAGACCAAGTTCGGTACAAACTGCTACAAAACTTGCCCGCGTTGGCAAAGAAACGTCTGCTCATACTCTTCAACAACTTGATACAGCAAAACATGGTCCCACCGGAGTGGAGAGAGGTCAATGTTATTGCCATCCAGAAGCCCGGCAAACCCCCCTCATCCCACGACTCCTACCGACCCATCTCAATGTTGTCATGTCTGAGAAAAATACTGGAAAGAATGATTCTTCTGCGCCTGGATAGATGGGTTGAATCGAAGGGGCTTCTATCTAGCACCCAGTATGGTTTCCGCAAGGGCAAGGGTACTAACGATTGTTTAGCCCTTCTTGTATCTGAGATCGAATTGGCTCACGCTCGTCGGGAAATGATGACCTCGGTCTTCTTAGATATAAGGGGTGCTTTCGATTCAGTACTCATTGACATTCTATGTCATAAGCTACAATCGGCGGGAATAAGCCCTAAAATGAATAACTTTCTTTTTAACCTCCTCTCAGAAAAAGTGATGTTTTTCACACATGGTACTCGTCATGAGGTGCGGACCAGTTTTAGCGGACTTCCACAAGGATCCTGCTTGAGTCCCCTCTTATATAATTTTTATGTCAGTGACATTGACGCCTGTCTGGCCCCTAAGTGCACACTAAGGCAATTGGCGGACGATGGGGTTGTATCGGTAGCCAGCAACAACATTCCGGACATGCAACGTCCATTACAAGTCACTCTGGATAACTTATCAGAATGGGCCCGAAAACTAGGGATCGAGTTTTCCCCGGTAAAAACAGAAATGGTCATCTTCTCTTTTTTCTCCAACACAACGTCAAATGTGTCGAAAGGATTATACGAGCCTAAATTCGATCTTATTCTGTATGGTTCGAAAATAAAAGTATCTAAAGAATTCAGGTATCTCGGCGTGTGGTTCGACAATAGGCTCAAATGGAATACCCATGTGAAGCATATTATTCAAAAATGCTCAAGACGTATAAACTTCCTCAGGACGATAACAGGATTCTGGTGGGGTGCACACCCATCAGATCTAATCAGATTATATAAAACAACAATCCGCTCCGTTCTAGAGTACGGGAGCTTCTGTTTCCACTGGGCAGCTAAGGCCCATTTAATAAAATTGGAGAGGATACAGTACGCCAGCCTAAGAATTGCGTTGGGCGCTATGAAATCCACACACACCATGTCTCTGGAGGTACTGACGGGGGTGATGCCCCTCAAACTACGCTACCAACAACTTGCCCTGCGCGTACTGATCCGATCCCTCGCAACCAATCCTACAATAATACTCAATTTCAAGGCACTAGCTGAGGCTGGGTCCAGATCAAAAATCATGAAAACTTTTCAGGACTTCGAAGGCCTTCAAGTCAACCCGAGTACACTGGTAGATCAAGTAATATCACTCCCAGACTCATTCAGCTCCCTTGCTAGCATTGACTCGTCTTTGCTCGAGGAAGTTAGGAATATCCCGGAAAATAATCGCCCGAGGGAAATTCCTAACATATTCAGAAATAAGTTTGGTCACATACAACCAATCAATGCCTTCTATACCGATGGATCCTTAGTAGAAGACCGGGCAGGGTTTGGAATCTATAACATCTCTTTTGAAGCCTGCTTTAAGCTAGAGCAGCCGTGTAATATATACACAGCTGAGCTAGCAGCAATCTATTACGCCCTGATGAATATTTGTGCAAGACCCCCCGGCCACTTTTACATCTTCACAGATAGTTATAGCGCGGTCGAAGCACTTAGCTCCGTTAGCTCACTAAAGAGCCAAGAATACTTTATGCGTAAAATAATTAGTACCCTAAGCTCGTTATTCGACCAAGCCTTCCGCATATCACTCGTATGGATTCCATCCCACTGTGGCATTTTAGGTAATGAGCGGGCTGACCATCTTGCCAAACAGGGTTTCGACTCAGGAGCACTCATCGATAGACCAATTCTATCTCACGAGTTCCTTCACATACCACAGCGACTCTGTCTCGAAAAATGGCAGAGGGACTGGGTTGCGGGTGAGCTTGGGAGATTCCATTTTTCCATTTCTCCCCGGGTATCTCTACGTCCCTGGTATAGCGGTCTAACAGTGGGTCGGGGCTTCATCCGTATGATGTCCAGACTCCGGTCAAATCACTTCGCGATGAACGCCCATCTGCAGCGGATAGGTCTGGCTGACTCAA
This sequence comes from Anopheles atroparvus, assembly GCA_914969975.1. Taxonomy (NCBI): domain Eukaryota; kingdom Metazoa; phylum Arthropoda; class Insecta; order Diptera; family Culicidae; genus Anopheles; species Anopheles atroparvus. The sequence goes on along the minus strand of CAJZCY010000004.1, from coordinate 28,961,704 downwards.
AACAGTGCACTTGCGGCATCGGTTACCACGACATCGATCATATTTTGTGGTCATGCTCGGAGTTTGATTCGGTTCGTCCCACCCTGACCAACGCAATCAGAGCCGTTGGTAAACAGAGTGAGGTCCCCATCCGGGACATCCTGGCTGGTCGCGACGTAGTCTACTTGAAGATCATCTACAGATTCGTTTGCGAGAACGACATCTCCATATAGCTACTAATTCCTTCCTCTCCTTTCCCTTACTTCCAATCCCCCTCCCAACCTCAGTGCAATGTTATGTTTGTCCCTCGGCAGAACACGAATTCACGCATAACACTAAAATCTGAAGGCAGAAGACCACCGCTTAGGAGTGCATTCGAGCGGTGGATGAAACGGTTCTTCTTTAAATTTCTTGACCATCCGACACTAGAACCCGCAAGAACCATACAAAAAATCACACAACTACACACAAACACACTCCATAAACCCATACAGCTCATCACATGAACAATATTCCAAGAAAAAAAAAACACCAACAACCCACACAAAACTGGAAATACCTACTGTAATAACCGAGCAAAACCCGGGATATGGTTTCTTATCGGGAGGAAATGCCCATCACTATGATTATTGTAAACCTAGAATAAGTCAATTAGTTTTAAGCAATACGGCACGGTCCGTTCTTCACGAAATATAAAAAAAAAAAAAAATAAGCTTTGATTATCTTACGAATCTTGCCTCTTTCTATTTCGTTTAATTCGTTTAACGTTCCATAGTTATAAAACTAGTTATCCTCATCGGTCTTACGATATCTTGTCGGTGCGCTTGTCTTGACGTAGATACCGTGCATGTGAAATGCTTCCACGTGTATGTGTGCCTATGCTCTGTGTTTAATACAACACCACAGGCACACCCGCGACTCGCGCACATGCAAAGAACAAAATGATCACAAAAACTTTCGCCCAGCAACAGAGAACGGGCTAAAATAAATATTTAATTTTCATTGCGCGAAAACTGATGCTGGGCTCCTGGGTGGCACTGACGGCAGCTTCTTCGTCGGCACGCAGGCATCCGCTTCCGAGCCGACTTCCACACACCGACTCACGTCGGAAGTGAGACGTCCTTACACGAGTTCGCCAACTGTAGTTCGCCCTCTAGAAGAAACGCGCGGTGAAAAACAGAACAGAAGCGCTGTCATGCCATGGCAGGTCATTTTATCCAGTATTTTGCCACGAGTCTCACTATGGTTCTTCCCCCGCCCACCCTCGTGCCTCGTTGGCAGTGGCTTTCAAGGAACCTGCCACAAATAACCTGCAGATCCGTCCCAGGCTTCCGGTTGCCAAGGGCCGCAGGCCGGGTTCGGGTCGGGCTGTATGTGCGGTATGCGAGAAGAAATTTTAGTTTTCCAGCAAATTAATGTGGCGCATTTCTTATCCATCCATCTTCTGTTTGGGTCACATTCCGCGAGATGAAAAACGAACCCACGGTGGCCGGGAAGGAAAATGCGGCTCCGAAATGGAAAGTGGACTAAACTTCTCAGCTGGCAGGCCCGCCAACCCAGCCCGATTCCTTGGAACACTGGCAGAAAGCACCGGCACACAATGGCAGCCACGGTCCAGAAAGGTTGACTTTATTATGAAAACGCGGCGAACTCACGCGATCGTGCGAGTTGCGGTTCCGGACGCGCGGAAGTCGAGTTTTCGCTGGCGTCGATAGCCGAGCCGAGCCGCCGCGTGTAAGGAGGGCAAATTGTAAAATTTAATTAGAACCGCACCGATCTCAACGTTCGCTGCACGCGGCTTTCAAATGTTTTGTTGTTTATTTGTTTCTCCTCCCCGCTTGTGCTCCTCATTCCGACACCGGCGAGCTCGTGCTTTATTTTTGTTTGCCAACTTGCCGCCTCGCCTCGCCAAAGTTTCGCCGTCGACTGATGTTTCGGATTTTGGACGATATAGCGACAGGACTTGCGAGCTTAAGCAGGAGTGCATTACTCAAACTGAATTATGGTGGCTTTCTCTCTAAATCCCCTTACCTCTGCTCTTTTGTTCCGCACGCATCCACCGGATGATTTGAGCAGGAACCGACCCGCTTAAAATGGAAGAATTTTCATTATTAACAAATAACAAATGCGGTTACTTAATAAATCATCTTATGGCCTCGCGGGATTTCGTGCAGCTTCCGGCCCCAGCCGTTGCAATCCCAAGTATGGCTTTCCCTGAGAACGAGAAAAATGCTTTTCATTTACAATCTGATGGGAATAAGATGGACGTATAGATCAACCCAAAACAAAGGCCATGAAGAAATGGAGGAATCCTATCAAAACTTCAAATATAAATGATAAACTGTGTGGGTTTTTACCATGAAGTACGCAATGTTACATTTTGTAAGGAATACTGGTTGATTATCTGAAACAATCTCTTCTGCGTAAAACATTTGCGGAGCAGTTGTGTTAATTTTCCTTTCCCGAATTACTAGCAAATTAACCTGTGTTTGCCCTGGAAAAGTGACTGAGTTGCCCGCCTCTTTCTCTGAAGGTCCATTGCAAAACTGATTACTTAGAATGGTTGTTAACTACTTCAGGAGCTTGAAGCATTTTCCCAGGAATATATTTCTCGTTTCCACGACTGTTCCACTTTTTTTTGTCCCTTAACAACTAGGGAGAGAATACCGAAATAGGAAACGAAAATTGAAAACAGTTTTTTATACCGTGTAAAACGCTTCTGATGATTCATCAAAAAATAAACTAAAACGCAAGCAACTTGTTTCTGTACGAGTTTCAGCAAAACTGTAATCAACTTGCGTATCACCACATAACTATGTGTGCCTCATTATTCCATTCCATAGAAATAAATGTCGTAATTATGTGCAGAAAGTTTGGGGCGTTTTACGACGAAGTCTACTTTCCTGTAGACTTTTCATTCCCGTAAGAATGCTCTGTCTATCACTTGATCTGCTTCAAAAAGTTCTGTTATAAGGCGGCCAAAACATGGAAATAAAGATGATTCAGAGAAGAATCGCACACTTTACCGATATGCAAACAAAGTCGAGACCCGCACCGGACGAAAAATGCATATGTGGAAACGCAAACGCACGGAACGCAAAGTAAAATCCCTCCGGACCTTCTGATTTAAGCCACCATTGCCTCTACTCCTACAGCTTTCCTCTTTACCTTTGTGGTCGGATATTGTGGTTCCTGCCCATCTGTGCGTCCTTGATAAGACACAATCAGCTCCTTCTGCGGAGCGAGAAAAACTTTCCCCACCGAGCCGTGCGTCCGTCACAAAGGAAAAGCTCGAGTGGGAAGACATGGGCACAGGGAAAGGCTGCACGGCAGGCTGTGCGAAAACGTGTAATCAACACTTTTCTGCCCGAAAGAATGTTGCAAGCTGGCTACATCAAAAGAAGAAGCTCCCCTGGGGAAATACAGGAAACCCGGCGTAAAAACAGAAAACCCCTAGCGTATCACGCATGCAAACGAGCGAAACCGATGCGGAAGAAAAAGGCGCCAACAGAATCCGAAAAACTTTGACACTGTCATTCAAGCATAACCTGAAGTGCTCGCAAACATTCCTGTGGGTTGCTGCTGGCCCACCCCAGCAACCACAAATCACCGCAAATCTTGGTCGTCAGTGGTCGGACACGGATAGGAAAGTTTTGCCCCGTTCTGTAATCAAAGGTTGTCTCAAAAATTTGAGCTCTGTGGAAATTTGCTTGACGACTTGGCACGATGTTTTGTTTTCTTCACTTACAGATGCAAATGAACACTTCTGTCATCGGAATGAGTTGGTCCAGGGAAGCAGTCGGTTTCATCTCGATGGTTGCCGTAACGTTAAGGAACCGCAGGCAACGGTGGTTCTCTGAACTAGCATAAACAATTAGTAAGTAATAAGTTTTTCCGAAAAGCATGAAAGTTTATCATATGCTTTTTTGATTTTTAGTTCCATCTGCCAGTACTATCCTTCCAAAAACATCATTTTTAATGTTGAGCTCAAATTTCTGTGTTGTAATTCCAAGATATATTTAAATAAATAGAAATAGATGTTTAAACACTCATAATCATAACAACATTAATATTAATTGTATTAAATTGTTTTATTAGTAATCCTTTGGAAAAAAGACGAATATACGCAATATAATTACATTTGATGGTCGTTTATCAGTTGATCAATAATATCCGGCCCATGCAGATGTTTCTTTTTTCATACCTTTCAAGCTTCTACCAGTGCGTTAGATACACAATCCTTGAAGAATTGTTTTTTTTTTACATTTTTCTACATCTACTATAGACAAGTCGGCAGAAGTTATCAGAAATTAGAAAGTGAATTTAACAACAAAAAATTGATTCGCGCTGATAGAGTACGTTTGCACTCGCCATAAAAATTGTGTATCAATTATTGCATACCTTTAGGCGAAATCAAAACCATTCATTTATACGAAAAGGCACCTGGGAGTAGTGCAAAATTGCCATAAAAGTTGCCAGAAATATTTTAAGACCATGTTGCTAGCGCAATTGACCTTAATAGTTCTCTTAATAATAAGTTCATAATTTTTGCTTACTTTAACATTGTACATTAAAATTGAATCTTTGGTCTACATAATCCGCCTGCTTCCGTGGGCCCAATAAGTTTCTTTTTTACGTTTGACCTTTTTTTTCGTGAACCCCAAAGTTCACCTATCTTCGATTGTTTCCCCCTTGGAAACAATAATCTCTCTCACTCTGCTCAGATGTTAATCGTTCATTCAAAACTTCAGCTTCATCCAGCGCAACCTCATTTCAACTCCGTTTTGATACGTGAAGCTCCGTCAAATACCAGAAAAAAAAACAGTTTTCCCATCGCCCTACAAACACGGTGTGCGTAAAACCTGAGCAGCTCATATCAACACCCCACTGACGGTAGTCAATCAATAGATATTGTTGCGTTCTATTGCAAAAAAAAACAAATCTCGCACACGTACAGGCACACAAAGCTAAATTAAGCAGCAACCGATACTAGCGTGAAATTGACCCGGTTTTCCTTTCGCCATTTTCGCCACCCACCGTCCGTTGATGATCGTGAAACAGTTCGCTTGGCAGAAATGACGTTGAAAACAAGGTGTGATGTGCGGCGAGATGCTGGAGAAAAATAGCATAATAGATTTTATTCATGCGCCTCAGCGACGCATAACATTGGCGCAACATGTAGCACAAGCCCGGGCTGCGTATATTCGTATAGAATCAAGTTTGCTGAAGGCATCTATGGAAGTGAAACGAAAAAGAAAGTTGCTACTTCACCAACAATGGAAGTCAAATGCAACAATTGATTCACAACCCTTTCTTCATCCGATACTTCCCTTTCAGCACAGATTTGCCCGCTGCACGCTAGGCTCTCCTCCCGTAAGGATGCGGTTTCGTAAATGGAAGCGACTTGGTAGGATTCAACCAGTCTATCCCGGCGATGGATGCCGGAGGAAAACCGACCGAAAAGTTAAATCGAGCAGGGTAAGCGTTCCCGGTGCGGTCGCCATTGCTATATAGCTTATATAGCTTGCAGGTGAGATGCCCCGACGCTACGTGCAGGAAAATCCATCTACCTGAAGCGGCAATCCAATGTCGTCGGAAGTGGAACACTCTCGCGGGAGACGCGCGCGACCGGGACGCAGTGGCTGGGTGCGGCTGCTTTTAAGGTGAAATTTCGTTTGCCAAGACATTTGAATAACAAAGAGAACCATCGGATTGTTTGCTGCTTGTGGAAAACGGGTCCCCTTGCTAGTCCGCCGCAGTTACGCCGAAGGAAAACCATCATCTCTTACCACCCGTTTTGGTCGGTCCTTACACGCCAAAGAAGAAGTCCCCCCTTTTCGGTCCATTACCCATTGTCCGGTATGTGCACGTGGAGGACCCAGACATCCCAGCATCCCAGTACGATCTACACATACACCATCGCTAGCTTGACACGCCCGTCCTTGGAACCCGTTCTTGGTACGCTTTCATCTTCATGCATCAACGCCACCAACGCCGAATGAAATGTCAAGATGCGTCGCGCCCTGCTGCCGGAGGCGACAAAGTTTTCTGGGAACTATTTTCTTGCACTGGCGAAAACCCGTAATGCCCCGCATTAAGAGTGAACCTGGAGAAGATAAACTATGCCACAGAGTATCAAGGAACGGAGGGGGCGTTCGAACGCATTCTTGGCTGTTTTACATAACCCAAGTGTTTTGTTCTTGCTTGCTGTGCCTTACAACTAAAACTTCGTAAAAATAGGCATGCGATGTGCTTTACTCAGGAGCAAGTCGCTGTTGTTAGTTTAAAGCACAACCATCTGGTTCGAAAAACATTATCTGATTTAACTTTGAAGTCAACATTTATCGATCAATCTACGTTTAGTATTGGCACGTACGATATAACAGGGACGGAAGGAGAATCCACCGATACGACACAAAACTTTTTAAGCTCCGTAAATATGTTTTCCCACATGTCAGTTTCTGCTACCGTTTCTGGTATTCCTCCTTGTCCTTTTCCTCTCACTCGCACTCCTGATCCTCCCGTGAATAAGATCAACCGACTGCCGAGGCGCTTCTCTCGATGAAAGTATTTCGGATTACAGCCGACAAAGTGAATTCTGCTTGCGTCCTGCTCCCAGACCGGGCCACTCCAACCGGTAGCTTACAAGCGTCGCCGTAAGCCGGTAATGGTTTCGTTCGTGCTTAGAAGTATGTTTCAGATTTATCGCCTCAGGTGACAACAGATTAGAGATAGTTACGTTACCGTGGCACCCACCACCGGATTTGGCACGTTCCTTCTCGTGCCGTGAACCTCGACCGGGTGGATCTTCGCCGTGTTTACGACGAACGGTTTGCTGCAAGGTTTATGCCTCGACGGTATGCGCCAACCATGTCTTATCGGATCCGAGCGTTTCTGTGTTTGTTTTTGTGGAAGAAAATTCATAATACGATGTTGATTAAAATCAAACAAACTTTCTACCAACCGGTTTCCACACAGAAGTCCAGACGCAGCCGTACGTCAGAGTCTGGCGTGAATGGCGTCCTTCCAGCGTCGTCGAATGTCAGCCATTCAGTGGCGCTCCCAGTGCGACTGCAATTGCAACTCTATCGCATTTTGCCTGCAATACCGTTTGACTGTCGTTGAATTCGGATGCAACCGTTCTGTTGCACCAATGTTAATTGGAAAATGATAGACGAACGTTCGGCATGCCTGCATAGCTGGCTAGCCAGAACGGAACGCAGGCGCACGGCCAAACCGGCAAGACTATTTATCCAAAGCCACCACAAACCCATCGAAGGCGGGCGTTTGCCCGAGGACGACTGTTTGCTCATCAAACACTGGCCAAAGTAATTAAATTTCAAATACAACATACACGCGACAGTAATTAGCGGGACTAATCTTTCGACACACGCATCGGAGGTGGCCTTACATGCTGGGTAAGTATTATGTTATCTCGATACCAGTAAGGAGCACCGGGGAAAACTTCATTATAATCAAGCGTGAGTAAATACGTCTCTGAAGATAGATCCGATCGTCAGCATCGCATCAATGATGTTTGTTGTGCTTTTATCTTGCTTGCATCATAACTTCAACATACGCTGTTACAGTTTAAATCTTCTAAACTTTAAACAATATAATGTAGTGCATTCGACGATTTTCACACAATTCAAGATACAGTTCCATAGTACACTAGTCATTCTGCTGTTTTTGTTTCATTAGAAAATACCACCTTGGATCAGTCTAAGTTCTTATTTTCTAATGCCCTCCTCAATCACGTTTTGGATGGTTCTTCGTTGCCCTTCTCAACATTTAAAAGCGCTGAGTGAGATGCAAAGCTTTTTAATTTTCACACCCAAACGTTTGCGGATCCAGAAAAAATAAAGCAATCCTAGCGTTCAATTTAAAAGAAATAACATTGTCACTCTAAATATTCTAGACATTCTGGTAGATAACACATCCTTAGCAAAAACATCAACAGTCCTTTGGGAACTAAACATACAAAACCCCAGTTCAACTAATTTAGAAAATACACTATTCATTTTAAATTATATTCTATCGATAGATATATAATAGATATAAAATAGATATAAAAAACATCGAAAACATTATATTTTTTAAACAGACTATGACTTATTCATTTTATCATTAGTTAAATTAATTAAAAAACGTTGAAATTCAAAATGAATTGAAATGAAACGTTACTTATGCATATGCAGATGCCGCACTCTCTTTATAATTATAGTCAAAGTTTTTGCTGGAGATATACTGTTTTACCACATTTAGATTTGTTTAGAAGAATCGTCTTGTTTGCACTACATCTTCAGGCAATTATTTGAAATATTCATAGCATTAGTGCACACGGTTGGAGCTCGCAAAAACGAACCACCCAAAGCCAACGGGCAGATGGAAGGGTGGGAATAAAAACGTCCCGATTTAACCCTGCAAATTGCACCACATTCGTAAGGGTTTGTTAACATTAACGCTAACGGGGCGGAATATTGCCAAAGCTACCCGTGGCCGACGAGTCGTGAGCAAAATAAAAAGTAAACTTACAAACAAGAAACGCAAACACCACCTCGCCAACAGCGGAAACCGCTACACCGATGCTGCGCCCGGAAGGGAGCCATCGCGAGGATCATCTTTAGCCCGGTTACCACCGCAGTCGGGATTTAGTGGCGTTGCTACGCACCGGAAAATGGGTTCCAATTATTTTTATCTTCGTCGCTCCTGTCCGCCGGCACCTTCTCCAGCGGCGGAGAAACCAGAAGGAGAAGATCAAAAAATAAACTGGAACAGGCGGAAAGGGACGGGGACGGTTAGAGAAATTACACTCGAAACAAACACACAACCGTTACCATTTATTCATATGTGCGTACATTTTGTGCCCCTTTCCCTTGGATTTCGGCTTCCCAGCTCACCGACTCTTCCCCGCATTGTTCCAGCACGCAAACCCAGCATATGCCAGTCAGCCAGGCAGTGCGGCCCCCCTTCAGAGCCAAAGACTTCACCCGATGGGCCGACCAGGCGTTTCCCATTGCCGCAGTGCCGTGCGGCATTGACGCAAAACCGAACCTCAAACTCATAATTCAAACAACTCATAATTCCATTATCCTAACGAAGCGTCGCAACCATTTATTACACGCACACTCAGTGAAGGGTCGTTAAATTTGAATATTTCATCGCAAATAACAACAATAAACAACCCTTTGCCAGTCAATTTTACATTTTTATTTGCCCGGCGCAAGACGGTCTGATTCCCACCTCACTGGACGCGTGCGGTTTGTGCTCTTAAGCGCACGTTGAACCTTAGCGTGTCGCAGGCTCCCTGCCTGGGGAAACCGGAAGTCAAACCGTGCCGACATTCGGGTGAGCGGGAAAGCAGATACATTCCACAAAGACCTTCGGTGTGGCATGTGGTTTAGCCGCTATTCGAGCCCAGATATGTGGGGACGATTGGTGCATTTCCCCGGCGGGAAGAGCGCGTACGCGTACTCCAAGAGCGATGCCATAAAACAAGTAGCTTTGAATGAATGACTTGTTCGGGGATGAAATGTTTGCCCTCGCCGTACGAATGATTCTTGCCACATAAACATGCCAAAATGGTTACAATTTTTCGGTTCGCTTCCACCGCTAGCGATGCGTTCTATTTTTAAAGGCAAAAACTTTATTTAATGTGCTTAATGTTACTTCATGCGCTTAGCCTATATCCATGAGTTAAGAAGCACCACAGTTTTGGCAAGAATTCAGGAAAACCATGATACCAGAAAGTACCTGTTTGTTGTACGCAGACGATTTATTAATTTTTTGCCCATCAAGACTGAGAAAGACTGTGATATTCTACAAAAAAATCTGTGATAGCTTCTGCGATTGGTGTGTTTCAAATGACCTCAGCTTATCTATTGACAAATGTTGTGTGTTAACCTTTCATATATTAGATATCCCAATAATGTTCAAATATAGTTTGTTGGGTGTAGATATAAAACGCGTAACTGAGGTCCGCGATCTAGGAGTTGTTATTGATAACAAACTGACGTTCAATGCACATTACAAACAACTAATTGACAAAACAACCAAACTGCTAGGATACATATGTAAGCAGTGCCTAGAATTCACTGACCCTTTGTGTGTTAAAGCTCTGTGTGTTAGCCTGGTCCGATCGATGTTGGAGTTTAATAGCGTGAAGGGCACCATCTTCAACAGATCGTTGGAAAAATAGAATGTGATTGCCTATCGTACACGTTGTCTTTTGCTAGGTTTATAATCTCTTGACTATAGACGTAGAGTTGCCTAGTGCGTGTTCGTGTGAAAGTTACTTGTTGGAGATATTGACGCCCCAGATCTGTTGGCTAGAGTAGATATTTATGCTCCAGAGGAATAGACAATTTTTAGCTCCTCAACTGCGAAGGCGATTATAAAGCCATAACCAGCCTCTGTTCTTGATGATGCGAACCTATAATAATGTCTACGAACACTTCGACTTCGGCTCATCAATGTCACACTTAAAAAAAAAATGCTGTTGCTTTACCCTACATTAAGACATTAGACTTTAGACCTAAGCACAGTGTTCAGGCCTTTATGTTCGGCCATACACTAATCACACATAAATAAAAAAATAAAGAAATAAAAAAAGATGATCAGCAAGACCGTAAATTCGATGAAGTTTGAGTGGTGTGAAAAATGAATGAAAAGATTAAATTAAACAACCAATCAATTGCTTTAAAAAAATGAATTAATATTCTGGGAATCTGTTTAAGGGTAAGGTATTTATACTCCATTCAAAAGGCCTCCAAATATTATATAAAAACTAGTGGTATAGGTTTTGGAACTGCGAAATTGGAAAATGTGGCGAATTGTAGATTGCCCGCACCATCAGATGGTATGGTTTCGAAGCATAATTATAATTTTATTTCAGTTTCAATTTCATTTCTACCACATGATGCGGTCCTGGCCAACTCACAAACACACAAAACACATGCCCAATTAAAACTCGACGCCATCGGTTAACAACTTGCGCGCTCACAGCAACTTTCCACTTTGCCACCAGAGTGGCCGAAAAAGTTAAATAAAACACTTTCCAACAGCGGGAGGGTATCCAGCCGTATCCTCCACCGAGATCCTCCACCGATTGGGAAATCGAAAACAGCCAGCGGGCTCACGGTAGCTTCAAGGCCCTTCGACAGGCCGATTCACCAGATGTTGAATTTAATTTCATTGTTAACCAAGCACACGACCGGGGGTGAAAAGTTTCGTGCCATTCTCTCCTGACTGGCAAATCGAGAGGAATGAGTTGTCTATTGTTTCTTGCGCTGGGACGCACAATACTCCCCCGTTCGGTTTGTCTGGCTTCACTTGAAAAAATTCTCGACTTCTGCAGTGCCTTGCAGCGTTGCCGATTTTTATTAGCAAATTTTCGGCAACAGTTTTTCAGCTGAAGGTTGCACTTTCCATTATTGAATGGTACATTTATTTGAAACGTTTTTGTTTTTCAACCCCTTTACAACGATAAAAAGGGGAGCATCCCGAAAAGCGGCCACCGAAATCAATAAAATTCTAAACTCCTGTCCCCTGGCCTAGACTGCGGCAATAAAATCTCAACCGCAGTCACATTCGCGCATATCTTCCCCGGTCAGCAAACGGTTGACACGAATCGACCCAAGATGACTCTCGCGCTACATTCATCGCTTTAACTACGACGGTGTACTTCATTTAACCTCCAAACCGCCAAATTATGAGGTGTATAAAAATCACACTTGCAATTCTAATTTATGTTGTACTTCCGAGGAATGTAAAGTTTATCATTACACGTATGCTCCGGGCGCATCGGTGACGTGGCGGTGGAGCGGTTCGGTTTTATGAGGCCAAAGTATCGTAAATGCGGCGAGCTGTATTTTTGCTGCGTACCGAACGTTTGCCCAACGTAGGAGACTCCATCGAACAGAGGGGCGCCTTTGGAAGGTGGCGACTTTTTTTAAGAAGACATTCGAAAAGAGTTCATTCCAGCTTGAAAAGTGGGTACTTAAAACATCTGGTTTTATTTCCACCAAACCAGTTGCCAAAATTGGCCAGAAAAACTGTTATTTTCCTTTATTATCGATCGGAATACATAGCAGTAGGAATCGGCAAGTTTTTCACTGTTTTCAGTGTTTAGAATTCGCCTTCCCTACAGCTTTTTTTTACCATCCAACATTCTGTCATGTAAATTATCCAATCGAATAAAAAAATGGTTCAATATGCTCATCCGTGTGTACTCATAAGTTAAAAGTACCAATTCTTGTATTCGGTTGATTATTTAACAATTGAGAAAAGTGAATGGATAGCAAGAAGAACAATAATCAAAACAAAATATTACAATTATTTGAAGCTAATCCATCCCAAACCGCATGGGCCAGCTAAAAGAATCCATTTGAAATGTTGTTTGCTTGGCAATTGTTGATAACCTTCCATCATCAACGAAAAATAATCAAAACGTCCCCTCGGTGTACCCACAATCCATTATCAAAATGGCCCTCGTTTGCGTTGACCGCTCGCCGGCAAGGAGCAACCGCCATAAGGAAGCTGCTGTCCGACGAGGCACGAAGCAATTCAACCTCGTTGCATTCGTTTTACATTTCATTTGCTAAAATAACGGGGCGGGATTTTCTCGATGAAGTATGCGTTGTTTATTATTATCAAAGCACAAACCCAACTAAGCCTCGACTCATCTGTTTCTGTCGTTCGCAATAGCCGGGCGCGTTTCTTGTACGAAAATGCTTGCCCCCTGCCCGAGTCATAATGGCCCCGGTGCCATTACTGACCAAAGACGTGTCCGCTCTGGGAGCATCCGCAGTTCACCGGCTGTGCCTGTCGCTCTTCCTTTCTCTCAAACTGTCTCACCCACTCGCTCTTTCGCCTCTTGCTCTCTAGATGGCTTGAACGGTTGATATAAAACGCAGAAGAGACTCTATTTGCAAGGATTATAATCATGAATATACAGCTTACTTATGGTACTTCGCTCGGCTGTCTCGAGTGCTTTTATTGCCATCCGAGATGGCAATGTGCGGAAGAAAGTCGGTCGCGGCGGTTATGTGAGGCCCAGAAAAGCTCTTGTTTCTGTTATTTTTCCTCCCGCCGCCTGCCGGAAGAATGACTTTCCGGCCGGTTTCGCGGAAAGGGCCCCGAGGAGACCGAAAGTAATTCCGGCCCGTCCCCTCACAAAACCAAATTGGTCCGGGCCTGGCCGAAAATGGAACTTAAATACAAATTAGACGAAACCCTGGGCCCCGGACCGAACTGGCAGCCATAAATTGTGCGGAAAAGTGGCGATGACAGCAGTGAAATTTTCACAACGCTCATTACGCTTCATTGCAGCAGCAGCAGCAGCAGTCGACCGGCGAATCCTTTTCTTCGCCCGAGCCGGTCGAAAGTCACCGTGTCTTACGAGGAACGCGACCAATCAAAACCGTACTCAGGAAAAACGGGGGCACAGGTACCGGCGGTTTGTTTCCTTCCGGTTGTTCTCACAAACAGACCACAGTGAAACTTGGCTTTAACTTGGACCAGATCGGTGAGCGCGGGGACGAGTGGGACGACAAGATAGACACGCCAGGCGCGCTACACCATCGGAACGGAAGCGTATACCTATCCCACCGAAAATTTTACCACTCACAATAATGGGAGCGAATTAAAATGGACCAAACCGACCGCCGGAGCCCATGAATGTCTCCGCGGCATGGCTTCGTGGCTAAGTTATTACAAATCCATTCGGTGCTGGCCACAACCAGCCACAACCACATCTGGACGCGTAATTTTTGGTCCCATGGTTGACAGAACTTTAATTGTTGGAGTCGAACAGAGTGATCATAAGTTTCACAAAATCGACCGCCTGGCAGACAGTAAGCTATGCTCGAAAGGCGATACCATGTTGCAAGCATTGGCGCGTGCAGGGAATTGGGATTATTAAAATTTTGTTAACTCGTTTGATCGATTGGCAAAAAAAATGCAATAAAGAGGCAGCCCTGTATAATTAATAAATAAATTACTCCCGTCGTATTGCACCAGTTTGTTTACAAATTTCATCGTTTGTGCAATAAAAAATAGGTTTGTTGTTTTTTTGCACCCTCACGCATGAATACGCATATGCTTTGAACAAGCAAATATTCGCCAATGATATGAAAACAAAAAAATAAACGCAAACAAAATACAATCTCTATGCAAAACAGCAGACAAACAAACGCACTTCAAACGAAACTGATAATTGCACAGTTTTGCGTTGATTTAATTATTTAGTGGTGTTGAAGCGTTTTTGCCGATTTTCATTGGTGTTTCGTTTAATCAAACTGAAATTAATTTCATTGCATGTCTACAACAGCTTTTCTGGATATAAACATTGTTTACCGGAATTCTGAAACATGTTTTTGTTATAAATAAATCTATTGATAATCCGCACTCGATTGGGTACACAACGATAGCATTGCGTTTAGTTTCTAATCCTTTACCCCCTTTTAAATTGTATTTTTCTTTGACAAAGTAACATTTAGAGACAAATCAAAGGTAAAACTGCTGGTCACCGGAGACAAAGCACCCAAAAACGTAGCAGTACATGAACGAGAACATGGTTGACATGCGGTAATTCATCAATATGCATCGCCGGAGGATGTGACTCGTGCATTTTATTATTTTCGCTACTCGAGATGGCGATCGTGATGAGACTGGGCTAATCGGTTCCATGGCGTTGGCTCTTGTACGCTCAAAGAATGTATAATTACCTCAATGTTCGCTTCAAGAAAGTACTCATGCAAATGAGTGTGCTTAATTTTGCATTATTAAGGTTGAGTTAATTATATAACAAATCTTGCAAAACCATGTTTAAAGTCAAACCAAAAAATCTAAATAAAATATTAGCTTCAAAACACATAATGATTCACTGATCATATCTCAGTTTCGATTATACTTCAAGTTAAAAAATTTCGGATCATTTGACATATATTTCTTATCAAAAACAGTACTTTTACCATTTAAAAATCATTTAAATAATGTTCATATAATTGTTTTTAAACAGTTCAATGTGAGAGCATTCAACCTTTTGAAGATTCTTGCATTATGTTTATTAATATCGTAAACAAGTTAATACTGTGTCTTGTAATTGAGCTTTTATATTTTGTTTCCTACCAAGACAGCTTAGTCAATAGAACACGTTTGTTGAAGGCCATCATTAAAATCCAATCAGACACCCATTTCACTTGCAACTCAAATCCACTGGGCGTCTCCATTACCAGCCCCAACATTCCCACCATTATTCGGCTTGAAGGTTGAACACTTGCAAACCCGCTTTTATTGCGTTTTATTGCGGTACCGCTGGCAATTGTAGCGTGTGGCAAAGTTTGATAATTTTCTGTGGGTCTAGGAATTCGTACAGAGAAGCGAAACTGGGCAGAGCGTATCCACGACCCGGCACCGCTAAATTTGTAAAACTTTTTGACAATAAAATAACGCACCGCACACGGCGAACCGGGAACGATTGCTTCTCGCTAAACATTCGATACAACGGCAGCCGGCGAACGGACTAACTTTTCCATTCCGCTTCCGAAAAGCGAACGCCAAGCCGGACGGGATGCAATGGTGCCAACTCGCCAGCGCGGTACTTTTTAATCAAGATCCTAGCGGTGAATAATGTTTATTCAAATGAATACCCCAAAAGCGAAGATAAAACAACTTATACAAGACACACTGGCCCCACGCCGCAAGGTCCCAGTTCCGGTTGGCGGTTCGGTTCCATTTTCTCGCTCACCACGCTATAGTGAGTGTGTGTGTGAGTGCGCGCCTTAAGGGGAGACCGAAGAAGGCGGGACACAAATCCATTTGTGGCATGATGACGATGGACGGACCCGTTGACACTCGCATAGCCGCTCACAAACAAAAAGAACCTACCCCGGGCCGAGCTTCATCAACATAATGCGCTATTATGTCGGGTTGGCCACCGCTGTGCTGCTCCTCGGACCGGTGCTCCGTGGAAAAACTTACCACCGACAAAGGTCGTCGGCCGGTCCGTGCGACGTGCCATATACTGTCCGCTGCCGGCGCGCCGTCCGATCGTCGTCGAGTTGGTCAAAGTTTTTCTATTGTCCCGGAAGCTGGATAAGCACAATTTGAACAACATGATTTTCGAGCCGTCCAGCCATTTGCCAAGCTTGTCCTGTATTTGTTTCGTTCCGTAGCGTTCCGTTGCTTCATTCTTCCATTCCCGGTCCATCCCCGGAAGCGTTTCCAAAAAGCAGGTCAAACGAAATAGTACCGTAGCGGCACGGCACAACTTTTCGGAGCTCTTCCTTCATTTCATCACCGTAATGGGCTCTATTTGATTGACTTTATGAAAATGTGAACAATAACCTACATATATCAACAGCAAACGCGCGACATCCGGACACCATTAAAGAGTCACCAACTACGACGGTTATCGACCTTATGGTGCAAGATTCAGGAGCACCAAGTAGAGATTTTATTTACTATTTTTGATTAACCAGCTAACCTTCATATGACGTGTGGGTTCTAACGAAATTTATGTATTCGTTTCTTATTTCGTGAAGATTAAAAAACAGTATAAATATTGATTGATGGTGATGATTTTAAGACGATTCAATTTTAATGTCCCATGCGGAAAACTGACATCTAGTCAGTTGCTAAGAGCAGATTTCAGGAATACAACATTTTGCAATTCAAAACAATGGACTTAAATGAGGACTTTCCTAAACCTACTCAGGAGCTCAAACCTTATATAAGGAACTATTATGTATCGAACATTTAATGTATTTACGTCACGTCATCGTCCAATAGTTTAAGTAGTCGTTATGTTGTTATTGTAACAACGGTTTGTAACGTTATGTACAAATTTAAAGACCTTTTTACGGCATCGCCAAAAAATATGTCTCTTTTCGCACTTTTTAGTTGCTCGAAAAGGCTCCGGAACGTTTTGCCCCCCTCTTTTATAGGTTCGGGGGTACCTGTCTTCCCCTCGGGCGTTGACATCTAGTGGTTGGCTGCTGGGCGTTAACACTGTTCCAACAGTTATATTTAGTTTAATAAGATCATTGAAGCTCATAAGCTCCATGGTAGAAACTTAAATAAATAAATAGATAGATAAATAAATAAATGAAAAGAAGGTTATTAATTCATAAATAATTTATTTCTTATTCATACATTATTGTACACACTAAGACGGTCAAACACAATTCCTAACTTAGGTTTTTAAACATAAAGTCTGAACAAATCGTCATGGTTCTGAAATTTAGAATTAATATGTAATGAACAAATGTTAGCTCAAATTGTTCCGTTGGTATTAAAAATTAATTGATTCTATACCATTGATCTACGATTTCATCATACGTGAGTAAACAAAACTGGGCTTTATTTCTTTTCATTAGATTGAATTAATACATTCGAATTGTTGCACGTGTGAGTTATTTGTTGGTTTTTTTCTTCACTGTCATACATAGACAATGTTTGCTTAACATTCACCGGGTCAACCTAAAATTACATAGCCGAGAGGATGCGAATGGACGCCGAAACGTGCAAAGTTTTGGAAAACATTTAATCAGCCCATTTCAGATGCATCGCTATCAAATTCGCGTGTGAAATCGAGCGTCCAACGAAGTATGGAATACATTTCACCATGATGAAAGCCCAGCGAATTAAAATCTGCTTACCAAATTAGTGAAATGCTGGCAATTACATATTCCGATCTGCTCACGCTTTCCAACTCAAATTAAATGCCGTATAGCAGTTTGCGATAGAAAGACTAAACCACAAAACTTCTCAGAAATTTCGCCACATCGAGTTGCTGAATCCGGGAAAAATCCACCCGTCCCGGTGTTGGCTAGGTCCTTCTTCCTAACCGCGACCATGACTGTAGCTTCTGACAGCTTTCAGGTCCGGCAGGATGCAGGATTTCATTTCGAATCCTGCCCGATTGCGGCTATCATAGTTGAAGGGGAAAAATGCTTCGTTAAAACTTCAGAGGGTCCTCCTCTAGTTGATTAAGCAACCAACTGCATTGGAGTGGCAGTGCCTTTCGCAGAGGCATTTATGTGTTTCATGTGTGGGCTCATAATAAATTAAATTGTTTCTTCACCATTTGCTCTGCAGCTCGTGGGGTCTCAAGCCAACCAAAGCTTCTCCTCAGCTGCAGAAAACTACGGATGAGCTTTTGCTAAATGCTTTTATATTGTGTGTTTGGCTACATTTTGCTTTTCTTCAGCGTATGATGCTTATTTCGTCGCTAACTTTTGAAAGCAACCCAACGCTACGTAAAATGAGAAATAAATCTAATTTTATTCCACATCCACGTCAAGCCGATAAAATTAATTAATTAAACATGCAGCCAAGATACATTTCATTTGGAAGCATGAGTGCAACCGCTCCGATCGTTTTGCAGTTGGCGAAAAGCTGCTAATCTACGTCCCACACTACTGTTTGCGGTCCGGGGCGATTACATTCAGCGCCAGTGGCCAACCGCAACCGAATGAATTGTTGGCGAAAAGCGTTCCTGTTCAAAGCGGCATTCTTACTGCACTCATAATTGAATAAGTTTCGGAATTTCATATCGAAAAGAATAAACATAAATTGCAAAACTTGCCAACGAGCAGCAGCATCGTCTGAAAGAAGCTGGAAACACACAATAGTAGTAACAAGTGCACCCGCGTGCGTTGCGTGAGCATAAAACGTGCACCGTTCCTATGGCGTTCCTTTTGCACCCATGCCGTTGAGCTTTTGGGGTTGGGGGTAGGGCAGCTCCGGTCTCAAAATTGTGCAAAATTATTAGTTTCATTAGCCGCAACACTTTGATGTAACTTTTCCAATAAATCCGCAAACACTAGAGCAAACGCTCCGACAGATTTTGAAAAGCAATTATTGCTTTGTCAGTCAACATGTGATATTGCGTATGAGATGTTTCCACACACTGCTATATGGAAATAGATTCTCCACCGGAAGCTGATCACAGATGAACAATTAGAGTTTTCTTTTATTGCACTTTATAGCTGGGCTACCATTTTTCATCAGTTTGCAAACTGATCGTAAGCTAAAGCAAACAAAATGTAATGTATGATTTAGAGCGTTTTGTGAAAGTGATTTTAAAATTTAAAAAATTAATTTAAAAACATTCCCAATAAAAAATCATAGTGGATTCATCATTCAAAATCTAAAAAACATGTTAACATCATGCGAAAGATATGATCGCATTAAATAGACAACAATCTAACTTGTATACAATGACGAATGTTTGTTCATTTGTATCTAACACTTTCAATTACTGATATTATACTCTGCTTACATGCAGATATTTATTTGTATTGGACCATGGTGAAAAAGGAGATCGGAGAGGTACAATCCAATTGCTCAAAGAAACCTTTAAATTCAAATATTAAGTTACAAACCCTCAACTAGAAAACGCCTGCGTTCCTATTGGAGCCGAAGTCTTTTACCCTGTCTAGTGAGAAGCTTATCTTAATTCCTTTATTCTGTTGTTGTTATGATTATGATAGAATAATACAATAAACTTCTATCTGTTGTATTTTATGGATTATGTTTCCTTACTTTTTTTAATTTTTAACGATTTACCATCCGTTGAATTGATATAGATAATTATATATATTGAACAAATGAACATCGTTATGTGACCCTAATTGGTTACTTCTTCATAGGGTGGGAAGCTTTAGATGCTCCTCTTCGTTTGCACAATCTTGTCATCTGCGTCATCTTTTATTAAGACTTGGTTCGCTGCCCCTGGCAGGTGATGACCTATCCGTTCTAATCAAACTAATAGATCGATTCCGGATGACAAATACATGCCAGTTCCGAGTCTTGATTGGCTCATTAATTGTCTGCAGCAACTGCATCCCGGCTGCCATTGCATCACTTAGCACGTGCAGCTATTGATTGCAGTCTGCGCTCGAGCAATCCGAGCATCTTTTGCTGCGCAAAGTCATCATAAAACCTCATCACCGACGTCGGAGGTCATCGTTCATTTGTTCGGGGCAACCCCCTTTTAATTGGCTGCCCGAAATGTGAATTAATTAACCCTTCGCCCGCCCAGTGCCGGACCCTGACTGCACGACAAACGTAATGATGCCACAGTTTGCAGCCTTCCTCACTGTCCTGTCGATCAAACGAGAACGTCCGATAACCTAATCAATCACCATTGGGGTCCTAGGAAGCCGACCAGGCTTATTGGGGTGGAAAAAAAAACCCTCGTAAATGGAGGCGCCTCTCTTTGATTCCATCGCAGAGCGCGCGGTAACGAACCGTATTTGAGTGCGTTCTAACTAAAATTAGAAATTATAGACAATACCTTCGACTTCCATGGGATGCATGCATTCGAAATGGACTTATTTCCGGCACAGCTGTGTCCGGATTTTAGAGCACCGTTTAAACGCAACACGAATCTCCTTTTCCCCCGGAGAGTTTTGAGGCTGCACAGGCTTTTCGCTTCAATTTTGATCCGCCTGTGGTTTCGACTGAAAATGTGCCAATCTTTATACTTTCGAGCCACAAACGTGTCCCTGTGAGAAATGATTTAATTTACATAATTACTGATTTAACCCGTTATCGATGCCATGCTGTTTGCGTTGTAATTAAGGTTATAAGTCAGCCCGGCGCACGAACGCGCGCACACACACACACACACACATGGCACCAACACGGAAACCGCCAGCCGACTGCCGTTATTGTGTCGCAGTGCGGAGGGGGGTAAAAACAAATACCGCTCGGGGCGCGGTGTTGTATGGTGTCAATTTAAATTTTGGGCTTTGATTAATTAGTGTTTCGTGCGATATTTCGCGAAAACGCGTCATTACGCCGCCTGGACCTGCATGACTTTTCGCCGTCGTCCCGTGTCTGTGTGTGCAATTTTCGGCAAAAGATAAATTGATTTTACTGATTGAACAATGGGTACAATTTCAATCCAACCCTGGCCGAATGCCGACAACACACTGAACATCGCTGCGGTAATGTTGTGATGGGGGGGGGGGGGGGGGAAAGGATAAGGAGGCTTTCCCACAACCGCCTTCCATTGACACGTGTTGGAAAAGCTTTGTGCGGGGGATAATTAAGCGAACTATGAATAACGGTGGTGCAGCATATTCACACCTACCAGCCATTCAGTACGGCAGAAGTGATGAAAGCAAACGAACACAACGTGCGAACTCGATATCCGTTTGGCTTGTACTTGCGTAATGAACGTATTAAACTCAAGGCTTATCAAGGCCTAAAAGCCAAAGATGAATTTCCAGTCATATTGAAATTAAAAAAGAAAAGCCTAAAGTTCAAAATTATGCATCAATTCGCGATGCCCAATGCAAAACCATGCTAGCGGGGCGATGGACCAAGCACAGAAACAGCTTCCAAAGTATGGCCACGACTTTCCTTCAACCTCCGGCCGCCGACGAAGAAAGCTTTCAGATCGAGACAGTGCGCATGCTCGGCGTGCGGCTCGCTCGAGCTGACGTTTGAATAAACACACGAGCAAAACAAACGAGCGTGAACGTCAGGCGACTTGGTCCAGCCAGCCAGCCAGCTTCCAGCAGCCAGCTTCCCTTCGGTGCTAGTGACCAAAAGTGAGGCTGTCAAACAGGTAAGTTGCGGTGGAAAACCGAACGTAAATAAATACCCATAACACTGCGGACGGATTGGAACCAAAATGAAAAGCTCAAAGTGTTTCGTGAGTGATTTCTCGGTGCACAACAAATTGATAGAAAAAAAGGAACAGTGTTACACGGTGATACAGAAGTTGCAAGTCTCGTTTTCTACAGTATATCTTGCCACAGGACAATCCAATGAAGTATAATGTTTTTGCTAAAGATTTTATTTGGAATTCCTTGACACTGAACCATCTCGGATCAATTCATTAATTCAACGCTTCCCAGTGCATCTATGAGTTATAAATAATCCTATGTTCAGAATGTCAATGGTGAAATGACAACAACGCGGATGTCAGCTGTTTTCTACCATCCAGGGAAAATCGATTACCGCTCGGGGTTGTAGGAGCATCTACGAATGTTTGCATCAACACGATTTGATTGTCTTCTTTTAGGCGTAAATTCCGTTGCTTATAAACGGTGAGTTTTATTGCTATCGGACTATCCTGCAACGAGAGAGAGTCAGTGAATAGTTTAGCATAAGTTCATTCCTGACTAAATAAAAGTTTTAACAATCTTAAAAAAACCTTGGATAATTAAAACGTAATAAAAATTAATGAATAATTATATCGTTTCTTTGAATCTCCTTTGAAATTCGATAAAAGCGATTTGTTCTGAACGATTTCAAAATTCAACAAAATCTTTGAAAAGGAAAATTCCGTCCCTTGTATTTTGCGCGTTGTCTTTGGTGATGATTTTCCGGATTTTGGTTTTTGTTCAAATTCTTTAAACTTTTTTTTCTACAAAATTCTATCTCCTGGTAAACGGATTTAATTTCCGGATTTATCGATAATGGAATCACAATCCACATGACCCGTCAGCCATACCCTTGATCTTCATTTTCATCCATTTCAAACTACACCCAATCGTGTTAGAGAATAAAAAACGTTGTACTACAACGATACTCGTGCATTTACATTGCAAAATATTTTCCCCCATTTATCGATGCTTGTTATGGGGCATCTATTCCTGATTAGGCGCCGCTGGAGGGAATAAAGATCGTGTCGAAATATTTATCGCACCCAGCATCCCTGCACATGCTCAGGGTGTGATGGGAGAGGGCTAGGGTTTTCCAGCTTTTCAAACCCTTTTCCAGGGTGGCGGCCCCGACCCGTGCGACGTTGGCTACCATCGTCCGCACTTCCGTTTACTGCTTCGGTTTCGTTTTAATTTTATGATTACCGCAGCGCAGTAAAACCTAAACTAGATATCGTCGAAATTGTCCACCCTGGGGCGCCCCAGGGTTGGCATATGGATTTCTCGCCCGAACAATCTCGCACACTACCGAAACAAACGGACCCGGTGGTCAATCATGCAAGCATTTTGAAAGCCACTACTATCCATTAGGGACAAACCGTTTGTGTGTGTGTGTGTGTGTGTGTGTGTGTGTCTGTGTGGTTATGCGCTATGAAATCGAATAACGATGGCCGATTTCGGGATGCATGTTTTGTCTCACATAAAAGCAGCTCAATTTATGCCCCCGATGATGACCGACGGTTTGTGAAACCGCATCGGGGTTCAGCGTGTGCATTTCCCCATTTTATACTTAATACCATCGCAATGAAGTGGATTGTAAAATTTGTCAACCCCTTTTCGGCAGCCGGTCGAATGCGGCATAATCCGATTACCCGAGCACGATAAACACCCAATCATCGTTCATGTGACTCGGAAACTCCGGCATGGGGCCAAGAAACGGGTCAAGCCCCGCCCGGTCTGGTGTCTTGGCTAACGGGCTTAAGCCGATCTGATACCATATCGGTCCGTTATCTTTTCCGAAACGGAAGCTGGTCGCTCCAATCAGCTGGAAAAATAAGCTGTCCTGTGTCTTTTCTACTCTCTTTTTGATTTGTTGTACCGGTCTGGTCCGTGCCGAAGTGGCCTTCCTTCCTGTTGCAGACCGGAACGAAGCAGACGGAAGGATGTTACTTGCAACGCAGTTGATCGTCTCTTCGTTCGTCTTTACCTCCGGTAAGTATGATAGAAGCAGTGTAACATTTTTCTAGCAACACATAGAAAACATGTAACAACAGTGTCAAAAAATACAACAAAACTTTATGACCAAATCTAGAAAACTATTATGAACGATGAAAGAGAAAAAGAGACTGATTTTCTTGAATGAAATTTAAAAAATTGGGCTATCTTTGGGAAGCAAATAGGCTAAAGAGCATCCTTAACTTATTTCAAACAATACTCAAATCTGGAAAACAAACATTCGTTCACTGCATAGCTACTCCAAATTTCCTCGGCCCAAATTAAATGCCATCCCATCCACTTGCCAATTTTTGACGTGAGTAAAAAAATGACCCTCCGGTTTTCAGTTTTTTTTTTCTTTTTTATTCACAAAATGGCGTTAATATAATTCGCAGGAAAGCAATTTTTTAATTCCTTCATTGCTACTCAAAATCATTTTGCACTTGACAGTTGCACTGTTCGGACTTTCATGTGTTGTTTCATATTAAATAAAAATGCTTTCAAAGAGCAAAAGTGCTTCACTTTTTTTTAAACATTAGTCTAATACTAATAAATAGAAGAGATTCGCAATGAAGGATGAAGGATTTTTTGCCGAATCGAACTCCAGCCCCTGGCAAATCATAAAAATAATACAAAATCCTTGAGAACATTAATTATTCATGTAACAAAAGCTCGGCGAACAAAATAGTAAGAAGCACATGATTGATAAACTTGACTGCTTTGAAATTACAAACGCCGCTTATTGGGATAAACTGCTCGTGATTCATAGCACAAATTCTTTGATGCGGTTTTTATTCTATTTCTTGGAGAAAGGTCCACTTTTAAAAAGTTTTAAACGTTGTGAAAACTTCAAAACAATAAGCTGGTTGCATCCTACTGATGACAGATTGCTGATAACTGAAATATAGTACCTGTTTTTGTGAATAGAATATCGCGACACATCTCACGACCCATTGATTGGCATTCCATCAGCGTTGCACATCCGGATTCGTTCACTTAACATACGAATTGGCAAAAACACCCTCAAACAGTTCATTGTGCTTGCACGGGAAGTAAGCTCTTATACCCCCCCTGGAGCATGTTGCATGTTGCGAGAAATGCTTTTTGGGGCTGTATTGAATTCGCAGTGATTCAATCACGACCTATTGTGAGTTATTGCTAACTGACAGAAACCAAAACGCCTGGAATCCCGGAAGGAACAAAATTTATTGCGTTTGATGACGTTCGACAATAATCCTCAGTGATTGCAAATGGCGACCCGGGGAACGTTTTCTCACGTTTTTTGCTAATTGAAACTGCGATTCATTGAACCAAAAAGGCATACGGTCGACGTCAGCGGAAAACCGAAGGTCAACAAGGACACGAATAGCAACAAACAAAAAAAAGAGCAGAATAGAAATGCAATAGACAAGCAATCTGCAACACCCAGCCATCCAAACGGAGCGTCTACACGGCGCAGGCAATGATTGTCGATGTCGTGACTTTTAATGGTGTTTTGTGAAAGTTCGTCCTGGTCCTGGCCATCAATCGCCTCGGTTAAAGGGAATCTGTGTGGTGCTGGTTTAATTACTGTCAAATAAAACAAACCGACCGGCCGCCCACCGTCCCGGTCGTAATGTGATTTTATATCCCCGTCAAGACTTCTGCTCAAACTCAATGTGGGGCGAACAATTTCTCACCAACGAGAGCACAACTACAATGTCAGTGTAAACGCACTGGTATGGGGCCCGCCTGCAAACGGTAGAGGATAGTAGAAAAATGGCAGAGCACACGAGCGCTCTGATTGAACCATAAATTACAATTTGTAGCATTAACTCTACGCCCGAGCCGCCCCTCACATGCCCCGCCTGGAAAGGGTCCTTTTCGTTTCTGTTTGAGTTTTTATTTCGTTTCTACATTTATCCCTAACCGACTGGGATGTGCGATCTCTTC
Source organism: Anopheles atroparvus (assembly GCA_914969975.1). Lineage (NCBI taxonomy): Eukaryota > Metazoa > Arthropoda > Insecta > Diptera > Culicidae > Anopheles > Anopheles atroparvus. Next base: position 28,936,175 of record CAJZCY010000004.1, on the reverse strand, counting down.
GACAGGAAAAATCCGTCTTTTGGAAAAAGGCCGGAAAAAGTAAAAAGCTCAAATTGAGGATCAATTAAGGATCAACACATTACTATGGAGCTGCCACATTCATCTATTTCATTTAATTTCCCATCGATTTTCAATTGTCTGTACAAGAAATTAAACATATCAGCAAATGCATTTTACACTGAGTCTTTAAAAGATCCTCACCGAGCATGTTGTTCACCTGACAGTCAGATGCAAAATTGGATAAATTGTCCGCAATTAAATGTGACTTGGAAAATCAAAACCCTTGTGGTGTCTCAAAATGGTCGGCTGACTTTCTAAATGATGTTCTCTGAAATGAAACCCACCTTTAAATAACGGACATCGAAGAAAATCGTGAATAATTATTTATCTTTTGCGCCTCCATAACAACAAATTTCTTGAAAAAGGCGTTTAGGTATGCTGTCAGAAACCTCTTCCAACGAGTCAACAGACAGAAACACGTTTGGAGAAAATTTAACCACTTTAGAGGGTTTTTTTATACCTTCTACTATTTGTCGCTTATCATATTAGGCAAGTTTGTGTGGATGACTTCCAAAGTCATCGTCTAAACGATTGTCACTTACAGGGGAAGCTATCATTTTGAAACCTCGTTTGTGTAGCTTTGTTGGTTGTCTGAAACAGCACGAACTTTTAGAAAATTACTTCAAACATATTGAATTACATTCAAAAAGATTTTGTGTTAAACAAAATTCAGAACGCACTGCACTAGCTGTAGGATTCAAATCAGCTATTTTATTTTTTAAAGTAATCTAAATTAAATTAAAAAACAATTAATTACCATTTACTAAAGGCATTAAGTACAATTACAAAATAATATAAACTAAAAGCTTTAGAGGCACATGCAGGAGTAATCGGGTTTTCCCATTAATATCCATCTAAAAAGACATTTTGTTGAATTTGTCCTTCCCCGCCCCTGGTCTGGGAAGATTTCCAAAACGCACACGCACATGCAAGTGCCGGAAACCGAACGATCACCGCAAAGCACGGTGTCAATAATTCCTTAAGACATTAATTTAAACGCCAGCGCTCCCAAGACGACCCCGTTTGCTATGGCCAAGATGCTGTAACCATTACAAGGAATCATTGCACTAAATTGATTTAAAATTAATTGAAGTAAAGATTTATTTCCTCCCCAACTGGCGGCATTCGGGAAGGACTATGGCGCACTCTTCGAGCTCGATGTCCGGTGCTTGTGGTTCAGCTTCTGAATGGCAGCAGAACTTTACCAACATCTCACGACTCCCTCTTACCCTTTACTCACTCTCTTTTCCCTATGTCTATGTTCCAATTTCTTCTCCCCTCGCCTCTTGGCGGTTGACGCTCCCGGGGTCGTATGTGTCCGCATGTGTCCATCACCGGGCGGATTATCTTGAAACCGCACTGCCCCAACTATCACCCACCCACCCCCGTAGTGGGCGGCGCGTGGGGTGCATCGGGTTCGCCCGCCACGGCCGAGGGCGTGCAGCAGGCGTTCCGCATCCAGCCGAACGACATCGAGGCGGCCCAGGGCGACGAGGTGGTGCTGCGCTGCGAGATCGAACACCTCGCCGGGCGCGTCCAGTGGACGAAGGACGGCTTTGCGCTCGGCTTCGGTAATGAAATCGTCGGATTTCCGAGGTTTTCCCTCAACCAGAACCACAGCGACGGTGTGTACAATCTGCGGATCACCAATGCGTCCTACGACGATGCGGCCCTCTACCAGTGTCAGGTCGGGCCGGCCAAACACAACCATCCAATTAGGGCGCAGGCCAAGCTGACCGTCGTCGGTGAGTATGGGTATATCGTGGGACGTTCGGGTGAGCGCACGAACGCAACGGGGTGAGCCGGTACGGTACCGGAATTAAAGTGACAGTTTGATGAGGAAGGAATAAATTCCTTCGCCAGCTCGGTATTGGTCCGAGCCTTGCACGGTCCAGCGATGGGGACCATGCAGATTAAACCCGAAACGGCCAGCGGCGACCTTTTCGCCAGCCGAGAAGCAATGCGGCCCTAGCCGCAAAGGTAGCATTAAAAGATAATTAGTGTTTTAGCAAGCCCCAACAGGGACGGGGGGGTGCGGTTTCATAAAAGCAATTATTGGCAAATAGTTTACGGCTGATTAATTTGATTCAATTATTCATGGTTTCCGAGTAAGGCAGGCTTTCATTTTTCATTTCGAATGTTCCAAATTACAATTATGCGAATTTCAATTTCGCAACCTTTTCCCAAGACGGAGAAACTACGTCTGTCTATTGAGGGTAAAACTGCGTAAAACAAAGCATTAACAGTTTGACCTAGATGGTTAATGACTAAGGCATATTTGGATTAATTTCATACCAATCGATTAAATCTTCTAGATCTAAAAAAAACCCCTTGTGGTATAGAGTTCAACGCAGTTTTGGTTCATCAATGCTATTCTAAATGCTGAATGAATTGAGTAGAGTACGTTAAAATTACAAACAGTAAACTGACTTAGTATAACAAGAGTTGAAAATAGAAACATTTCGAAACTACTATTAACAGCCCAACGTCCAAGTCCTACGGCAAGTCTGAGTTCGCTCTCCTTTGGCACAGCCCCTCGAACGAAGCGAAAGTCCGGAGTGGGAAATTGAAATTTTGTTAGCACAGCAACGCCATCTTGGCTCGCCTTCCCGTGCTTAATGTGCTTAATCAAACGTCTCGTTTTCATTACTCTCCTTCAGCCACAGCGAAAGATTTCCGAGGCAAGTTTCATCGCACGTAAGCAACACACGAATGGCAACGGCAACCGGAAGGACGAAATGGCGGGTTTGGAGCGCACATCCAATTAACGCTGAGTCTATTTGTGTTGCACATCCTCCTCAGCAAACACCATCACCAACTTCTTGGACGACCTGATCGATGGCCTGTTTGGTGCTGGTGTATTATTTTTCATCGGTTTATTCAGTGACAATTGATATCAATGTGCCGTGCAACAGATCACAACGAAAAAATGTGTTGTTTGTGTGTGTCAGTAATATTTTTTGCAATGGAAAGGCGCAACGGTAATAAGTGTTGTTCAAAATTGCCGATAAAAATGCACTTCAATCAATCATTTACAGTGATTTTTTTTTTCAATGTCCTTGTACCGGGGTAAGGCAATAACGCTCCATAGAAGCACATAATTATCCATCTTTTATGTTACTGCAGATTTAAACAAAATTAATCAAGAACAGCCCGGATAAACCAGAATTCATCCCACTGCATCGTGCAGGTGGTTCCATCATAACGAGCTCGATTAAAATGAAATACCAGGAAATCCCTTAGCACACGTAACATATCCATTACGCTCGGGTCAAAGTAGGTGCAATCGAAACACATATCACTATGTTTAATGTAGGATGTCCAAAAGACAAGTATAAAATAAGGCATTTCGCAATGACGCCATTCGATCACCAAAGATAGGGGCAATCTTTCCGCACCGGGCCATCGAATAAACTACCGAAGGCCTTCTCTGCCCCGAAGGCAGAGGCAACTGCAGAGCGGCCGCATCGCGGTATCGCCGGAGCACACTGATTAAATACCAATAAACTGTCTCCCCGCTAACGGAAGTCGGGACCCGAAAAGAAAAACTGCCCCGCGAGTGCGTCGGTGCGAACTGGGCCAAAGGTGAAAAGTGCCAATTAAACGAAGGGGAAAATAATTACCGGCATGCCAGTTATTTGAATTTCGAGCGTACGTTAATTTTCATTGCTTGCGTTTGCGTTGCAGCCCTTGCCACTGCAGAAGTTTGCGTCAGTTTTTGTACCACAACACCCAACCCCTCCCACCCCCCCCCCCCCCCCCCTTTCGACGTTTCCAGCGTCCTCGGGTCGCCCGATCGGGGTGTTACGTGTGTATTTGGCCATTCTTCTCGATGCTTTATTATCTGTCCAATTTGGTCGTATTTTATGCTACCGAGCAAAAGAAGCGTAAAACTGAAAAAAAATATACGACAAAATACATTGAATGACGAAGCGATCGGTTCGGGGAGCAAATTTGCGTTAAGCGTGCAGCTTTTTCACGGTTACCGAACTCATCCATTTATCGGACGTTGGTTTGCTTTTTTACGGTTTCTTTGCTCTCTTTATTCCCTTCGGTCCACTCATTTTGCTCTATTTGATGCACATTAAATAACAGCCGCCCTGCGGTGCGCGATTCCACCCACGCCCCGCGGCAACGCACGAAAAATCCCTCCCCGTTGGAGCTTTTCCATCTTCGAACGCGACGCAACCCCTCATTGCTACGCAACGCGACAGGCGGGAGGTTGTTGAGTTTAAGGACGATTTTTGGATGTTTGCGTACGTCCCGGCCGATGCCACCGCCTGTCACTGCAGCGATCGATCATGGGGTGAACATTTATTAATAAAGCTTTATATTCTCGTAGTAATTAAAATTCCGTTATTCTCGTTTTACCTCGTTCGCCGCAATTCTCATGCCCGGGTCAGATGTGCTGCGCAACAGGGGAACTTGAAAGAAGGCTGATGGACAAGCCCGTCCACGGAAAGGGAAATTAAAACACCGGAATATTTGCTTATTGCACTGTTCCCAAAGCTGACCAGCGACAATATTGTTTGCTGGTAAGTACATGTTCCGCCGTACGACAGCTCTCGTCAGAGGAACACGTTGAAAAAAATCGACAGAGTGAAAACGAACCTTGTGAACATGTACACTAAACCTATAACTTTCAACTTTAAAACGGCAAACATTATGCAACCCGACCTGTTACATTCCATAGAATAAACATTCAATATTTATTGAAAACATCAATCCATATTTTTCATTTTCCTATAACGTGTAAAAACGCTGTTATTTTGCTGCAGCTCGTTTGAAGTTTTTCTCTGTTAAATAAACAACAATAGCCTCACATTTTTAACAGTCAGTGCACCGTTGCGAACCATTTGGACTTTTAACTTTACGTGAGTGAAAAAAGTATGGGAAAACAAACTCTCGGATAATAAGTTTCAATTTTTATTTATTAAATGACATTAAACGGCCACGAAAGTCATCTTGAAAGGTCAGAATGAACCTCTATGGTTAATTAAAATCTATAGTCAACCCCCGTTAGTCCATAGTGAGAAATTTTGCATTTAACGATTTATACGGGAATTACATCACCTGGGAATTGATAGTACGAGCTATTGTAAATTGTGCAACATGAAAACCGCTACATAGAATAAACTAGCATTATTTCAAAGATTTCTTTATTGAACTGTAATTTTTCTGCAACGTGAGTTCGTTTGCTACCCTTTTTCAAAATAAAGTAAACATTAATAACACCGCATATAAAGCCATTTGGGTCATTTTGTCCTGGCGTCAATTTTTGCTTCGTGTTTGTTTCTCACGTTTGAAAAAAAATCTCAATTCCATTTTTCATACATACATTTTTTAAATCGAACGACCTTATTTGCAACTTAGCTCTTTCAAAAAGCATAGATTCTTCGAACAAATAATTATTTTTGGAAAACTCGAATTTAATAGTTCATCATGGACTGGATGCACCCGAATTAGTAAGCTATGAAAAATATACAAGTCGATTTGTTGAAATAATAAAAAAAAATCTGACTACACCAGCCTGCTACACGTGCTACGAATGACACATAACAAAAAAGTCCATAGGAAACCTTCAAGAGCGCAGGGAGAAAATAAATACTGCTAGCACCGTTTTGTATACGGATCGCTGTGCGATGAAACTCACCAGGCGACTCCATCGCTTCAGCTACACCTCTAGGACTGACGCAACAGAGAACCATCTCCCGCAAACGGTCATCAATGTTTAATTTTTCTCCGAGCGACAATTTGCTCCTCCGATTATCTCTGCATGACATTTAATTTCATCGGTATCCGTTGTATCTTCCAGCGTATCTTGGCGGTCATTTATTATCTAATTAAGAAATGAGTGGAAAACAAATGATACCGTGGCACTGAGAAAATGCGCAGGGACCAGTAGGTTTTTCTGGCTTCCCAGCATCACTTGTGCGGTCAGTGCGGGCGGACGGAATGGGCGCTCGCGTTGGAATGCCCACGAACGAACGCGTGAAAGCCAAAGAGGGCAAAAAGCGAAAAAGCACCAAAACGGACCCGATCGACCCGTGCCAAGGATGCAGTGCATTTTTCCCACCCGGAAGACACGCAGAAGGGCAGAAAAATGCTACGCGTAGTCATTAATAAATTTAATTCCTTGCCCAGCAAGGATCGTTCCTATTCGCCTGGCGTTCGGGAACCATTAATCATTGATGAGTTAGCATGACTCCAGTGACCGGCTGTCGCGTTGGGGAATCATCCCACCCTCCTCAGGCGTTGCTGAGTCGACGATAGACACTTTGTGCAGCCAGCCAATCGGTCGGCCAACTTGCCAGGGAATAAGAAAACTGCCAAACTCCTGCCTTGCCCAATCATTCCTCCGCCGCCAGCGACACCAAAAGAGCACGGACACAGAAGACGCCTCCCCGAAAAGCTTCACTAATTTGTTTGGACAACGCGTTTTGGGACTCATGAGCTTTGCTTATGTTGACAGGAATGTGTTTTTTTCGCCTCTTAGCGTCCTATATTTGTCACATTTTTCTTCGTACATTGTCAATTATCTTCCATTTTGCTTCGATAAGTCACGCCACAATATCCTGCATAATGAGAGCGATTTTGGAGGATCGTTGTTATTGGACCAATTTTTGGTTTTGAGCTATGTTCATACAACAATGTACTACAAGCGAAAATAAAATAAATTTCGGCAACATTTTAAAGGGATTGAAAAACTGTTCAAACAAGCAAACATGCCTAGATAAACGAAGGCAAAATGGTGATGATTTTTTTTTACAATATTCACAACTGGGTGGCTTGCAACCCACACGTTCAAGTAAATGATAAGATATGATACATCACAAAAACTTACTTCCCTAGTGATTGATTACACGTTGAAAGCTTCCTTTAATTGAGCGAACGAATGGCTTCAGATCATCTCTTTTTCGTGCGTGCTGAATAAGAAACCTTCATCGAATAAAAATTAAATTTATCATCTGCAATCTCGGGAAGCGAACGGCCATCGCTCAAACGCTATCGTTCACGCATCGGCCATCAGGAGACACGGTACGCATTTTTGACCACCATCGCTGGCTAATGATCGATTGAACGGTTCGGTTTATTTTCCTGGAAGGTCACCAGTATCTGCGTTCGTAGGTCACGCGCGTCTTTTCAGCCTGTCGACGAAAAATGACATCCATAATTCTCTGCCTTGACCGGTTCATTTCCATTTATCACGACGCCCTTTTGTCCTGCGACTGGTGTTTTTTTCTCTATTCTTTCCCCTATCGTTTTCTTTTCTCCTTTTGCGTGAGTTAGTTGATCATTTTCTCCGATGCCTAGCTCGGGTCACTGCTGGCCTGTGAAGAAGCGCTGAAATTGAGAGTATGTGCACCCGAAAACACTTTGAAAAATTGCGCATGATGATGACAAGGCAAATCACTCATTGCCAAATTGCCTTCGTTGCTCTTGGTCTAGCCTTGGTTGGGCTTTACTTTCCATCGGATGTCCTTCAAAAGCCTACTTACTTGACGGTCGAAGAAAATTTGTTTTATATTGATTTGATTTGATCTTCTTTTTTTCATTTATTGCTGCCCCAAGATGGCACTCTGTGTAACAAAACGCCAATTTCCGGCGAACTAAGTTTCATACCACATACACCATTTCCGAGGAAAGTATAAACGTATCAAGCGGTAAGCGGCAGCCCGCAGCAAATGTCCCCTAATCAATATTTATTACTTTTCGAACCGCGACGAATCACGATGTAGGTAGCCCAATGGTTTCGAAAAAACGGAATGGAAGCTTCCATGATTTTCTTTATTTCATAATTATTCATTTAAAAAATCAACACAAGTGTCTTTCAAAAAATGCATTACATTACGATTTTATTTATCGCGTCAAAGAGTATCGAAAACGTTAACAACCACAGGAATGATACGAAGGTAGAAGGTGTGTGTGTATAAATAAATAACAATCCTCCAACGAAACATTCGCTTTTCTGTTCAACGAGTCGTGAACGTTAGCTCAGTGCTTCTGGTGCCATTTGTATGAGCCGTAGTACTTGAAATTGTTATCGTCGCACTTGCGATCAGCCTCTTTGGGGCCGCGCGACCCATGGATGTACTTGATCGGCTCGGGCCGTTCCCGCTCGATGTAGTGCAGCAGTGGCGTGAAGATGCGCCACGCCTCACTCAGCTCGTCCGATCGCACGAAGTGCATCTGCGAGCCACAGAACACGTCCAGTATCAGCCGCTCGTAGGCGTCCGGCAGCGCCACGTCCTTGTACCGGTGGCCGTAAGTTAGATCCAGCTCCGTTTCCTCCATGTCGAACGTGATGCCGGGCGATTTGGTCATCATCTTCACGTACAGCGCTTCGCCGGGCTGCACCCGAATGACCAGCTCGTTGCGCTTCGGTTTCCCGTCGAAGATATCCCCCGGCACGCCGTGGTACTGGATGCGCACTTCCGCCTTGCGCTCGTTCAGCGCCTTACCGCAGCGCAGAATGAACGGCACACCGTCCCAGCGCTCGTTGTTGATCTTCAGCACGGCCAGGGCGTACGTCGGCGTCACCGAGTCCTTCGGCACGGTCGGATCCTCCAGGTAGCCCATGCGCGAGTCCTCGTCCTGACCCTGCGGGTTGCCCACGTACTGGCCCAGCACCACGTCTTCGATCGACAGCTGCTTGATGCTCTTCAACACCTTCACCTTTTCGTTGCGGATATCATCCGGGAGGCACGTTGCCGGCTTCTCCATTGCCACCAGCGACAGTATCTGCAGCAGGTGATTCTGCATCACGTCGCGGATAATGCCAAAGTCATCGAAATATCCACCGCGACCCTGCGTTCCGAACGGCTCCTTGAAGGTGATCAGCACCGATGCCACGTGCGCCCGGTTCCAGGTGGGGCTGAAGATCTGATTGCCGAAACGGATCGTCATCAGGTTCTGGACCATCTCCTTGCCCAGGTAGTGATCGATACGGTACAGCTGATCCTCGCTGAACAACTTGGCCAGATGAGCGCTAAGTGCGTTCGAGCTGCTGGCATCACGCCCGAACGGTTTCTCCACAATAATGCGATTCCATCCCCTGCAACAAACACAAATTAATGTTGGTAAAGGAATATCGGTCAATGATGTTTGCTCTGGGGTTACGTTTAAGGAAAAAATACTATAATTAAGTAGTAATTTTAACTTTTAACTCACTTCTCTCCCATGCATGTGTTGCGGATATGCACCGTGACGGACTCGAACACGGACGGCGGAAGCGCCAGGTAGAACAACCGATTCGCCGCCCGTCCCACCTCGAACTTCACGATCTCCTGGTTGAGCAGTTCAAAGTCACGCCGCGAATCGTAGCTGCCAGCGACGTAAAAGTTCAACGCCCAAAACTGGTCGAACTTTTCCAGCTCAGCGTCCTTCACCTAAAAACAAAGAAAGCACCTCCTTTTAAACACTGTTTCCGGCACAATTGTTCCTCTCCACAATAAAATACCTTCATGTACTGGTGACATTTTTCCTTCAACTCGGCCACGGACAACTTGCTGCGCGCGTAGCCGATGAATTTTGTGTCCGAAGGGAGAAGATTATCGCGGAACAACCACCAAAGGGTGGGGTAGATCTTTTTCTTCGCCAAATCTCCCTTAAAAGATAAAAAAAAAAAAACAAAGGTAAGAATAGTTAAGGGGGGCGAATAGTTGATTGATTAGGTGATAGATTTCATAGATAACTTATTAAATAAAAAAGCACATAGCTTTTTTTTATTTGTTGCTGTTGATTAGTCATTGCGATCGTTATTCAGAGATTGTTATTCAGAGTGAAATATAATACAGAGTAAAATTTATTACGCAAGACCGCAAAACAAGAGCTCTACGTGATGTCTTTTTTTCTTTTCGTGGAAAGCCAACCACAAAACTCGTTTCGAAGTTCTTTTTTTTACTTTAATAAAGTGGAATGATTGGAACAGAAGTGACGTTATTCTACTCTTTCATCGCCAATCATCATGACGAAAACCAGTTCGATCATTTATGAAAATTGAGATCTAAATTTAATTGATTTGAAATAAATTTACCTTATGACGAACACAAACATGATTAGCACATCATTAAAATCACTAAAATGCGATCTCATTGCAGCAAAGTTGTGACGCAAACTTCTACATGGTTAATGAACTCTCGACGAAAAGCCAAAATCTTTTTTGTGCGTTTCTTTAGCCACAGCTTTTTCGGACCTGCCAACCTTTTCTTCACCTGCACCTTCGTTCACAAAATCACGCTGCGTTTGGCGCACCGCATGTGTATGATGAATTTATTCTGGCGACCCCACGGAGTGAAAAAAATCGGACAAACTGTGTTATCATAAATTATCGCACGCTACCCGGGTCGTGGTATCGCGGGCCGGCCGCTCGCCACGGGTCGTTAGGCTCACGGTTCTAATGCCGTACAGGCGTCCTCCACCGATCGATCCGTCGTTCGCAATCATCCGATCGGAAGCGGTCGATTTCGCCGAAAGCAGCCGGGCACCTTGCTGCTCCAGCAGTTAGTTGCCTTGGAGCGCTCCAAGCGCCGTACTTACCGATGCACCAAACACGACGAACACGTGCGGATAGTTGCCGTCAAAGTGGGTGCCTTCCGAGTCCATGGCGCTCGACTTCAGGTTGCGTCGGATGATGGCCAAGGCTTGCTCGCCGTCCAACGATTCGCCGTCTCCGTCACGACTGTGCGTGTGCTGCTTGCTGGCACCGGAGGCAGCTGAAGTAGATGCGCGAAACAAACAAACAAAAAACAATAGTAGCGGAGAGTACTACCGAAATGCCCACGCGTTTGTCGCTAGAACGTTAATTTGGTTGATGATGAAAAGTAATTAGCAGGATTGCGCCGGTGAAGCCCGGCCATCTATCTACCTTCCGGGGTAAAGATTCGGGGCGAACCGGGCGGACCTCGAACTCTAAACGAACCGGCCGACTGTGCCTGACTCGATCCGCGCACTGGTACGACCGAACCGCGACTAAGGCGACGCGCGCTCGCGCACCACCGTCTTACCACCGGAGGGGAGGGGGGAGGAGGGCAGAGCGCAGATATTGACCGTGTAAGAGTATTTCACCACCACGCGGCTGATTGTACTAAAAACGGCGAGCGTCGTCTCTGACGTCGCTGTTCGCGAAACGAGCCGCGCACGCAAACACACATGGATATCCGTTGGCGAATCATCTCGACCGTGACGGAGGTCGGAAGAGGCCCGGATGGCTGACGGCAATAATGGCATGAGAGGGACCCCGCGCCACATGGAGGTGCACCACACGTGCGTCAAAGGATGTGGCATTCACGAAATGATTTGAAAGCGTAGCGCAGGAAAAAAAAACTGGGAGAACACATGAGCGCGACGAATGGAGGATTAAAGATACTCTGCTCCGTGGAGGTACGCTTTTCCCTCTCGGGATGGTTCTACGGTACGGTATAAATCACAAGCTGCGACAAACTCACACGATTGGGTGTGATCTTCCCTGTGCAAATCGGGCGGTGGGAACGGATGGCCACCGTTTGGTCCGTTGTCTGGCCGCGCGCAAAGAAGACCCTGTATCCAGGAGTTGAACCACCGCATCGTTTGGTGAGATTCGGGCCACGGAAGAAGAGAAAATCACCCGAGAGCCTGTGTCAAAGTGTACGCAAAGTGACGCAAGTGGAACTTTGGAAGCTATATAAAACTGAACCTCGTGTGTGGATCCTCGGGGTGCAATCGCTACACTAACAATCGGAACACAACGTAACCGATCGACTTGAACCGTGGTAAGCGTGGCTCTGGTATGTGGCGTAAGGTTACAAGCTTCCACCGGTGCTGCGATCCCTCCACAATCGCTCCAATGGATTTAAGGTTATTAAATTTATATATTTATTACAATTAAATCAACGCTAACCTCACGCAAGTTCGCTTGCGATGGAAAAAAAAGACAACAACAGCAGATATGAGTCAAGTACGCCCCATTCATGCCCCGTCTCCTTTGCGCTACAGCGTAAGCAGGCGAAGCTGCACGTCACGTGTACGACACGATTCTTAACGTTTGTGCCATCCATCGTAAATAGCGGTAGTTAGCCCCCTCTTGACCGCAGCGACATTCGTGGCGCACTCCGCTGATAAGGAAATGCCGATTCCGGGGTTTGATTTTCGCCCGACTTCGGTCAACAGACGCTTCTTCCCAGGATGAGATTGGAGCACTTGACTCAACGCGAAGCCGCACGCAGTGACGAAACAGACTTGACTTGAGGGCGACGAACAGCACGCGACGATTTGCAGTCCAATTTGTCGATCTTCTCCGCGGGGCTCGTATTCTCACGTGGGGCTAGAATTACATAGTAAATGAGCGATGAGCCAGAGTGATCAGAGTGAAGCAAATGGATTAAGGTGAGATGGAAAAAAAACCCACAAAAACGTCCATTCACATGTGATCAATTCGAACAGAAATTGCCCAGTCATTTCTCGATGGGCTTTTGCGAAGGTAAATATTGAAGGCAAATAATCCCTGACGACATGAGGCCGTGCCAAGGTAATGGTGACTTGCTCAAGAGATGTTTGAAGTGCAACAGCTAGGTTAAAAATCTTCAATTCTACTTGATTTTCTGGTAAATCGTAAAACTTATAAATATCATCATATGGACAAATATTAAAAAGGGGGAAAGTTGTACAAATATAGCTCATAATAAATCTCGTTGTTGATGCCAACATCACATATTTCGATCACATTCACAAAAGAAACGAATTGAGTAAGAAGATTTAGGGATTGGAATAATGTATCTATATTGGTAGTTTACAAACTGTTTTTTTTTTTTTTTTTAATAGCATTAAGTATCACAACACGTTTAAAAGTATGTTGATGATTGAATGCGTATAGCATGGCTTATCAGCTAAGCTCACAGATCGGCATGGATTAACGAGAAAAAAAAAATAATTTTATTTAAACTTCAACTCTAGACATGGTAAAAATGCTAATTGAATGTACAATTGTAAAAAAAAATAAACAACGTTGTTTGATGTTAATAGACTTTAATATAAAAAAGAATTGACCTTCTAGGCGGAACTCGCTTAATATATTACATCGATATATCGAACCGATATATCGGTTGTTGGCACAGCAAATTAAATGGGAACACAAATCTGGCGTAGGATTCACGATCGGAAAGTTAACCGAAACAACCTTCGATTACAGAAATAAGAGAAAATGTTGTTCAACGAACGGAACGAACGATCGAGACACTCCGTCTATCCCGGCACGATGTAACATGCCCATGCCCCTACCACGGCGCACATGTTGGTGTCATTCCATCTCGAATACCTGCGGGGTACGACAGCCGACAGCCGGACATAACGATCGTGCTTGTGATGTAATTGCCACCAAACACAACAACACGCTTGAGTCGGTTCGGCTTATGTTAGCTCATTGTAAGACGTAAGCGGCGCTTTACAAACTCGCAAAAACTCTTCGCCCGGTAACCTACATTGACCTCTAGCTCGTTTGTCTCAAAGTAATCATTCAGTAGTTTTAGTTTCAGTTGATTTCTTGCAAGCACAGAAGCTCCCAGGAATACCTCCATCCTAAGAACGATCCTAGAAAAGGTTTAACAAGATCCATTCACTTTTCCAATCCAAGCTTCGGATTAACTCGATCAGCGTCCCAATGCCAAGCGAATTGCATCGCCCGAAGCACGTGTCCTTCAACGGGCAAAACAAAAAACAACAACAAAAACATTAAACAACACGGTATGTCAGGAATCGTCCCGCAAATCCTGAAGTTGGTATAGCAGCGCACTATGGGACCGCTCCCAGACAAAAAAGGGATATTGATGAATATTTTTGTAGTCGTTCTCATTTATTTAAAAAAGCTTCTTCTTCTTATTTCTCCTGGCGTAACGACCAAGTTGTCTATGCCTTCCCATTTGCCTACCCAATTTAAAACATTTTGGCACCAAGCGATTAGAAAAAGATGTACAAATTGGAAGGTTAGTATTGGACACAACAATAATGTTACCAAGTCCTACGTCAAGCCTGTGTTCATGTCCACAGGGCTAGTCCACAGACCTATTTACATTTTTTTAAATTTCTCTTTGGTTAGTTTTTTTAGGCATTACAAAAGAATGGTTTATTCTTCTGAGTTGTTCAGGAAATTCTAACATCATCAAACGACATAGAATTACTAGAGAAGACTCAAAAAGTCCCAACATACATAAAATGTGGTTATAAATTGAGTCTCATTTCTAGAAAGTGCAACTTCACTTTCGAATGATGCTCAGTAGTGCGCACACGTGCGTTCGAATGACCTGTCAAACCATCGTTTGTGAATCGAAAAAGCGTTTATTGGTCGGGCTAGAGGATAACACGAAGCGAAAAGCTTTTTCGTGTGATTGATTACGGACGAGTGCAGATCTGTAGCGACAGAATTATGTTTTTCTAAATACATTTAAACTACGAGTAAATCGTAATTATTGAATTTTGATTAAAATGCTATTTTTTTCTTTTCTTCGACGCTACCCCTCTGCTGTTTGTATACTAATGTAATTTATGCCGGCCCTAGAATATGGAGTGTCTTGATGATGTCTGTCTTGTAAACAAACAAAAAACAGTTTCGCAGGTTTATTTTTCCAATTAATTCCTGCTTTTTTGACAGTTTGCTCTTCGTGTGGGCCATCCTTGTTGTTTGAATTATGTCAAATTTAAACACTAGATTTACCGAACCAGTCATTTTAATGAATTTTGAAACTACCGCAAAAAACGTATTCCAATTGTTTGCCTATAATTGTTGTCCCCATATTAAACCCATAGTGCTCCGTTGCCATGCAACGTCGTCTCACACATCGAATGACACACCATTGCACGCACACTGCTATTGCTCCAAGCAAACCAATTACGCAGATTGCTTGCCGGTAATCCGCCGTCTCTATAGTAGCGTCTCCTTTCTGTTCTTCTGAACGCGCTTTTCATCCCCTCCGGACCGCGGTTCCCCCCTATGACTAACGCGACCGCGGGCTTTATCGCGCAGTCATCGCACACGGCCGACTGCGGCTGGACACAGCGAGGGCCCAAGCAAGATCTACAGCCGCACCACCGCGCGAGTGTGCAAATTATGCCCTTGTCCCAAAGTCACATTCACCACAAATTCGAAACGATCTCACGGCACAATGGTCAAATGACCTGCGCTGCCATTGGGTACGACGCGTGCACGACTGTTCTCTGACCTTATCGCAGCGCAAACTGGAACGCCACGAACGCAGCGCGCACCTCGCCCAGTTTGACCGTCTTTCTGTGCGCGTTCTGGGATCACGTGATGTGCGCGAGGATTCGCGAATTATCCTGCAACGTGCGTGAGGCAACGCAAGCATACGTTCCCATCGCGATAGGTTTCCCCCTGGAAACGGACGCGCTGCCTATTTTCGACGAAGGAAATGTCAACGTTATATTCGCGTGTATCGTGGCTGCCATCGCGGAACACTTTGTTATCGTTTGCTCCGTCCGGTTCGCTGATGGGAAACGATGGGAAAAACACGGATGACGCGCCAGCGCATACCGCCAAAAGTAACACCCGTTCCGGAAAGGAAACGCAATCCGGTGCTGTTGTTTACCTGCCGCCTGCTGACCTCCTCGGTTGCCCCCATTGGAGAACGGTGATTTGCTGGGGTTCATGATGGCGACGGATGATAGCCCACTAGATGCCGAGGAAACGGAGCACTTGAATGGGACAGCACAGCGCGCAGAAGAAACAGGTTACTACGATCAGTTCACGAAAGACACACACGACCGAGCGGTACGTCAGTAGCCAGCGGACTGATCACTTCGTGGAACCGCGAAGCCGAACACGAGAGTGGAACCAACAACCCACCTCGCGCGTTCTCTACCACATGCAGCGGTTGCCGCTACACACAAAACACACAGCGCCTTCCGCTAATGTTTTTTGTTTAATGTTGGTGCGGCCACGGTACCGGGCACGAGCACTTGGCGGACCGGGCGATGGACAGTTTGCAGCGTTACCGGTACCACTACATGCATGTAGCACACTACTGCCGATCTACGCTAGACGGCATGTGAGCCATCGATTGGTGTGGGAGCGCTTTCAAGGTTGTTAAAAACGGCTGCCGGCTTGGAGGTAGAAGAGCGACCGCCTATTTGAATAATGTATCCCAGTTCTTACAACAGCAACACTGACGATGGATAGGCACAAAAGTTCGTTAGCGCCATCCAATCGTTTCACCCAGCTAGCCGAACTCTTATGGTGATAAAAATGTAAACTCCATCGAAAAACAATCCCCCCACCTTTACGGCAAATTCATCGTTCACTGTAATCCGGTGTAATACGTTTTACATCACATCGATACACCTTTCTGATATCGTTAAAACAAACAGAAATGACATGGTTTATCTACACACGGCAGATATCGATCATCAGAAGAGTCCAGGTTTACATTATTTTTACACTGCTATCGCCATATCAGATGGTATCGCTATTAATTGCCGGTGAAGGTCATAAAGCTGAAGATATGTGAACTATTTTTTAAACACCCTTATCAGAGCAAAGTAAACGATCAGCTTAAGCTTTATTTTTTATGTTTCATATTAATGTCCCGGTATCATCGCATATCCCTCTTGCAAAAATGCAGCACCACCTGGTAGGCAGAAAATGACACAATCATTTCCACACCATGCCAGACGCAAATTTTAAAATTAAAAAAAAATCCAATAAAAAATTATGTTAAAGTTGTTTAAAGAACATTTATAGGGGACAAGAGTATTTTTTTAATTTCACCGGATGTATATGTCCGTTTTGGGTATTTTTTAAAGGTAAACATTTGAACCACGCATTAAGTACGCGATATCCTTGTCTATAGCGAATTTTTTTTAAATTTTAAGTTTTTATGGATTATCTTTATTTCCATATTAGTGCTCCTTGTCAATTTCGAACAAATTCGCAACGTATCAGTTTATTAATTAGATTCAAAAAAATCTGTTTGGTGAAAGTAACAGCGAACAAAACTTGAAAATATTAGAATTTCAGACCTTCTAATTTATACATGGAAGAATAATGAATCTAATCGTTTACTTTTATAATCCTTTTTTGTTTTTTTATTATAATATCTACAGGCCGCATGGATGCTAAATAAAACCTCGTTAAATCAAATGTCTCTTACAGACATTATCCAATGCAGAAGATTGATTTGGATTTAAATTACTACAGAATGAATAAAACTTTCATGAATATAAAATAGCATGAAACTTTCTTTTCTGCGTTGATTGTGTTCGTTTAAATAAGAAATTGAATATTTTCGAAACATATCAATACTTGAAAGATATAGAATTTTAGAATTTCTAGTTTGCACATGGCATTTTTTTTTTTTTTTTGTCGTAGTGTATACTGGGTGTATGGATCTAAATAATACCTTGTTAAATCAAAAGCTTTCTTCAGGAAATATCCCATGGACCAGGCTTGATTTGGAATTGAAATTCTACAGGACTTTGAACTGTACCCAACTTTCTTTGCTGCATTGAATATGTTCGTTTAGCAACTACATTGAATATTTAAATCAATCACAATCATTCACTACAGTGTGAGTACTCCTACCAACAGAAGGATGGTTTTCTTTTGCAGATCATATTTGCATTATGCAAAATATAGTACACTCCGCCTTCACTCCAAGGCAATCGAGAAGCAGAGTAAGTCTGTTGAAATCTGACGAAATTGCGATGAATTATGCCGCGTCGTTTCTGTATCAAAACTTTGAAATTTGCCCTGATTGTGCCCGACCTACCCTGGGTCACAGGAAATCGCTCGCTCGTTTGCTCGGTGTCGATGCCTGGCCACGCACCGAGCAGTCGGGCCTGAACACTTCGCACCGTCTCAAAAAGTGCACCATAGAGAGATCGCTACGAACGCACGATTGCATACGTACGTAAAGTTCGGCGAGAAGAATTCCAATTTTCATATTTTTATTGGTATTAGCATAATTTCACATTTTCCCACATCCCACCCATATAGTTCGTTAGTGCCACGTACCGGGCGAACTGGTGCGAAAGGGATCCTTCCAGCGAGTGGTATCTGCGTCCTGGGGGGCATGTGGTGCCAACTTCAAGCACAAGGAAAGCACAATCTTTCACAGATGGCATGTATCTTGCAGTGCCACGCGGAAGGTGCCAACAGACCCTCCCGGACCTGCGACTTCCGGACACGGCCTGACTCCCTGCACCGTTCAGTCAGCACGGTGACTTTTGCCGACGGGATTATGTTTGCTTTCGCTCATAAGTTTTCCACTTGTGCCAGATACAGAATGTCTTGCATATCGTTCCCCCGAAGCACGTGAAACTGAAACGCCTTTTCTACCTCCCGTCAGCACGCGCGACGGACGAACAAACGGAATGATGAACGTGGCAACATGCGGAGCATTGGCGATGGGGCTCATGCCAGGTATTCCGACGGGCAAAGAGTGTTATTCTCCACCGAAGCGCATGCAATCCGTGAAAATGCGCTTGGTGGCTTCGTGTGTCTTGCACTGGTACACCTGAACTGAAGTCAAGAATTTAAGCAATTACGAGAAGCAATAGAAGCATCGTTGCGCATCGTGCACTAACATTTAGCTTCCGCGGGTCAATGCAATAATCTACGCAGGAGTAGTTTCGCGTCATTTTTCATTATTCTTTGGAGTTATTTTTTTGTGAAGAAAATAGCGCAGCCAAATTGAAAATTCTTTTCACATCACACCTTGTGCGTTTCCCACTGTGTTACAAATCATGTTAGACGAAACGACGCTACATACTTTATATTGTAATTGTTTATAAAATATATTGTTTGTAGTAGTAACTATATAATAACGTCCATTAGATTTCTTTCAATGTACCATTATTTCTTCATTCGTGAAGAAAAGAAAACTATGCAATAAAGTATCCAAGATGCAAGGAAATACAAGGCTTTTTTGTGCTGTGTACATTTAGTGTCTCTATTTTTTAAGTTAAATAATTGAGTTAATTTTCTTCAAAGGGTTTTAAACAATTTTAAATTTAGAAAACTACATTAAAATTATGTTGCTTTACAAAGAGGATTATTTGCTTTTTCTGGTAAGTGCAGTTTTCATTATGGAGTTCCACGAAACCCAACTTAACAGAATAAGGATGGACAATCAGTCATAGAGGAGAGGATGATCTGTACGAAACGGAATTCAAGAAAAAATTTAGATTCACGCAACATGATCTTATATATCTACGGCAAGATTAATGTTGAAAGATGATGATACCGCTCATCTATCCATATTAACGTGTATAGTGTCCCACAGCAAACATTAGCTCTCGAGCTTTCTGTTCTATATCGTTTAGCATTCGCGTTAGCTGCTGAATTGTCCATATATCTGATTTCAATGAAACAAGTTGAGGAAAAAATATATTTAATACTTGAGTCGACATGTTTTAGTGTAAGTGACAGTATCGACATACCACAATTTCCATTGGTCGAATCACCCATCGCACCCTGGATAAGATGGTGCTGATAGTTCTCACGTAATAGGCGAGTAAGTTCACAAATCTCTGCCTCCGCTGTATCGAGAGCCTTATAGAGCATCCTTATTACATGCTCATCGGTATTTAGTCCATCTGATTTCAACAAAAGGGGTTGAAAATATTTAGAGTACATTTTTTTATTTGTACAACGTTTTTTAAGCCATACCAGATCGTGCATTAGCTGTTGTATCCTCAAGTCTAGTGTAATCCCATGGTACTCGATTGCGGACCGTCGCTGAACGAAAGTTGTTTCGCACAGTGGAGAGGAACTGTGTGAACCTTTTTTTGGCATCCATTAGCTTTCGATTCATCTTCCTAGCACAATATCTCACTACCAATTGGGGAAAATTGTTATAGATTTTCAATCCAATCGGTTTCAAAGTCGTTGTCACTAAAATACCTGCGTTTTGGTTCCTTATTGCGGTGTTAGCAGCCGTCGCGTCTGGTTAGTATCAACTAAGAAACGATTATGATGTGAACTACGATGAGGATTGCCTTTATAGCTGCATATTTGTAAAAACTATGGCTCCTTGGATGAAAATAGCTTCTAAAGCGTCTAAGCGAAACTGCATAGTTTGCAATCATAGTAGTCATTGAGATAAAATTCCCACAATATTTGCACGTGTAATCACGCTCGATTGGTTTATTTTTTGGCATAGCTACAATTAAAGTATTCATCAATTGTATTTTAACTTTAAACGACGAATTGTTTTGATGGACAAAACATTTTTTTATCAAACAAAAATAGCTGCCGATTAATTTGATTTCAGTTTAATGACTTTAGGTTCAGTCTTGGGGAAAAGAAGCACCCACAGCAGAATCCAGGAGGGGACAAAAATAAGCGAAACCATATCGAACACCCAGTTTCCGTAAATCTGTTGATGGAAGAAAACAAAACAAGAAGAACATTGTTAATATGCTTTGCAGCGCGGGGCAAGCTTTTACAATATTGTTACCATCGAATCAACCACAGAAAACGTGAGCGCATCCATCGTGGCAGTGAGCGCTTTAGTGAGCAGCGGTTTAAAGTCCAGTTCGGGGAAAAGATGCCAAGTCAAGCCAAGCACCACGAAGTACAGCACGGCCATTGGATTTATCAGCATACAACAAAAACGTGCCAAACTGAAATTATGCCAGAAATATTATAACAACGACATTCACATGCAGACTTTGTGTTACACTTTTTACTTACAGCCTGGAACTACAGGACACCGTTGGTCGAATAAGAATGACGAAAGGAACGAGAAAAACGGAGAGGCTGAAACCTAGGGAAAAGTTTAGCATACCGACGGCCAGCAAAACTGTCCCGAGTTCCAGCAGTACTGCCACGTGCAGCGCTTCGCTGTTGATACCGCCTAGTGAGCAAAACGCCGGCAGGGTGAAGGCTACTGCCGAAACGGCCACGAAGAGACTGAACAGTCCGAACTGTGTCGAAAGATTAACGTCGTACAAATACTGGCTGACCAGTTTACTGTGCGGCAGAAACACGGCCAACGCCCCGACGGAGTGTGCCACGAGCAGAACGACGCCGACTGCAAAGTATCCCACGTCCGTGCAGTTCTTCTGTTTCGGTTCCGCTTCGTCCTCGTCGTCGGCGGAGTAGTATATCGAGAGGTAGTGTATGAAAGCCTTAATCAGCAGGGAGCCGGCCATCAGCGCGAGGCTGGGCATGTAGTCTCCGATCGAGACGAACCGGTCGTTCGATACGAGAAGATAAAAGAAAAAGCTCTGATGGAAGCGCTCCAGGAGATTGTTTAAGCTGCGACTGATTCCCTCGATGATGCGTAGCATCGAGCCGAGCTCTTGGAACTGTTGTGGCGCCTTCTCCCGCTTGACGGCTTCCAGCGTCAACGCTTCGATGCCATACTTATGAAACAGCCCATGGTTGCCCGTGGGAACGCCGCTGGCTTGCGAGAATACCATCGATAGTAGATTAAGCAACTTATCCTGATATCGGAAGGATCTTTTCGGGGTGGCAGAGGTTTGCTTGTACCCCGCAGTGATACCATTCTTGGAAGATAGCTTCTGCACAAGGTTGTGCAAATCCAAGTTCGGTAGTTGTCCATTTAGACCTTCTATTTTCAAATTGATATGACTGATGTCCAGGCTCTGCACTTCCAGATTGATTGCCGCCTGAATCGATCCTGCACGAGCCCTCAGCATGCCCGAATCCAGGATGCGACCCTCCTCGCCACCATGGTACGCCTCTAGCCAAGCTTGCACTCCCAGTTGTTCCTGTTCCGTGACGAGGAAAATTATGTCCTTTGCCCAGTACTTCTTTTTCCGCGCAAAATCTGCAAATGCCAGCATGAGAGGAACGCCAGCAGACACATCGGTGTGTACCGTTTCAGGCGGTCGGTAGGGGACGCTTATCACAATCGATTCCGTCGAGGCAATTCGTGGAGCACGCAGGATACCAAACACGTTTTCTCCCTTGAAGCGCTAGAAACAATTTTTTAAATAATGGGCTCAAGCTTGTTTGCATTTTAGAACGATTTTGCGAAGGCTTAAATATTTACCTTACCACCGCCAAATGGATAGTTTAGCGTAAAATTATGTGTATGCGTTTCCAGGCCAAACCTTCGCATTTTCGCCAGCAGCCACGGATAGGGTATTCCTTTCGGGTAATTCTCACGCTCCCGCTGCAACTCCACCGTTAGCGATTTCACCAGGCTCACCGTTTCCATTTCCAGCTCGGAGTTGACCAGCCCAGGCAACAGAGCATTTTCCGAGAAGTAGGTAGCGGAGTTGAAATTCGCATCGGGAAGCACACAGAAAAAGCCAACGCCCAGCAGATAGAGCGTTAAACAAATTGCCGTATTGTACCGCACTAATTTGCGACAGTACTTGGCCTTCTGCGAAATAGAAGGATTTGTTAGCAGACCCATCGCGTGAAAACTATCGAGCGAATCTATCGCCCCGTTGTGTCCGTCGTTTCGCAAAAAACTTTCGCAACAGGAGCAGTGCAGATGACGGGGAAATATTTACAAAACATGTAAATAGAACTACCGGCTGTCAGATAATATTCCCTTCGGAAACGTACGCATCAGTTCGTACGTCAAACGGCTGGCGACCGTTGACAGTTGGACTGTTTTGAAAAGAGTTGCGTTCATCGGAGAACGATTTCTTGGCTCGCCTGCTGCGTAAACAGTGAAACGGTTGCAAAATGTTCCCAGAGCTTCAGCAGTGCATTCAGAAAACACAGGATAATCTTTATCGTGGCTATATACCGACGGAGCAAAGCGGTCTTCGATGGCTTGATGTAAGGCAGATAATTTCCCAACTTGTGAAGCGTGTCTAAGTGCCGTGCCTTCTTTTCAGTCCGTTTGTGCCGACCTGCACCGTATGCTGCGTATTGTGCACAAATATCTCATCTTTGAGCAGCACGGCAACGTTGGTACCCTGGAAGCATGCTTCCTGTGCATCTCACAGATAGTGACCTGCATCAGGTGGTTGGAGAAAACCATCGCGATGGAGCTGAAGGCAGGAAAGGTTTGCCAAGGTTTGCCTCAGTCCCGGCAATGCTTTCTCGACAGAATCATCTGGTGTTTGGATCGTTTGAAAGCAGTACTGGAAACCGACGTGCCTTGTGAGACTATAACGGAATCCAACTTCGTCAGCTACCTCGACCTAGCGCTTAGCTTGATCAGCCCACTGACCGTTGCAAGCGATGAGGAATGCGCGGAAGACGAGTACGAGAAAAAGTACAACGCGGTTATAGTGGAGAGCGGCCGTATCCGTTCGATTATTGAGGCACTGATATCGCAAACGTTTGGGTTCTGCAACGTGCTCCCAGAAGAGGACCGGAAACGAATAACCGGCTTCTGCCAAAAATTGCTCAAAGAATGTCTTGCACTCGAGCGGGAAAGCAACGAACAGGATTCGAACAACAAAAAGCTTCGGGTTAGCATCCTGGAAAGTGCCATCTATCAGCTTGAGACGCACGTTAACGAATGCCTTCTCCGGCTGGTTTACGAAACGTTTGGCGATACCGATCGGCGGCTGCTTTCACAATTGCGGGAGAACATTACTTCCACCACGAGCGAGGACGAACTGGAGGGACTGACGCAGCCTTTCGACGCGTTTGTCGAACGGTTGATGCAGATAGGGCTGTTTGCTATATCATACGCGGATAATATGAAAGTATGCTCCGCCATACGCAGCTGTCTCGCTTCTATTGAGGCGCTCGATTCGTACCTCATCCCCTCGCTGTACATGGGCACGCACAACAACACTACTGTACTGGAGCAGCACTGGCTGGAGGAGTCGGAAAATTTATGCAAACACGTGCATAAAATCATCGACACCAATGCATTCGCTTTGGCACTGATTGACCAGCTGGACGGAAAATTGGACGAATTTCAAACCGTTTTCGAACACTCTGAAGGGCTGGCAATGGTACGAAAAGCGGAAATTTTCCTGCAGCATCTGGAAGTCAACGTGCACGAAATAAAACTACACGACGAACCGTTGAAGGTTTACTATGCCGATTACCGCACGATGACGTTGGAATGCCGCGCAATCATTAAGTGCGCCCAGCAGGGTGACCAAATCGAGCCTCATCGTGTGATTAAACGTTTTCGCGTGCTGCTTGGCAAACTTCGGAAAATTCAGCTGACCATAAGCAACAAGAAAACGGTCAAAGTATCTGTCGCGGAAGAAATTGCGTCTCGCGATCCTGGTGCACCACAAGCAGAACCTTCGCAGGAAGAGCGACGGGTGGAAGAGAGCGTACAGGAACTGTTTGTTGCTAGCCAGATGCGAATGTCCTCAACGAACATACTGTACCGCAGTCGTCGAGGAGCACCGGCGAGACAGCGACTGGAGGCTGCCTCATTGTTGGAAATCAATACATTCACCGATATCCTCGATCACCGAAGGAAACGAGCGGACACGTCTCCTGAGAAGGGTTCCGTTAGGAGGAAACCGATGAGAAGTAAGAATTGGATCGGCGATTAATCAGTTGAGCTATGTTAAAACGCTTTGAACATGTTTTTTTTCTGAACAGGAAACAGCCTTCGAGTGGCTATGTTTAAAAAAAAGGAACGTGTTGAAACAGCGGAATTGTACGATAGTATAAAAAGCGACATTGATTTACAGATTACAGGTTGGTGTTTTGAAATGATAAATTTGAAGAAAAATTATTCTAAAATTAATTTCTTATCATTACAGAAATACTCGATGAACTCACAGATCTTTCTAGCACATTCTCGACGCAGATTCCAGCAAATCTGAGCCCTATGGCAACAGATCCAGCCCGAACGACTGTTCGCAAATCTATCACCAACGAGGAGATAGCGGTCGTTGATGATAATAAAATAAGAATTAATATCTACACCGATATTTAGTGCAACCCATTTTGAATTGGAAATAAAATGCTCTTCTTGCAGCATCAGGAATTAATATCGGTTTTTTTTTTTTAATGATGCAGGCTGTTTAGTTTTAAACATGTTGCGACTGCTAAACTGTTTTTTTTTTATAAAACTTCGCTTTATTCACTTTTAAGATTTTCTCCGAATCGACTCTTACGTGTACAGGAATGTGGAAAAAATGTTCTCCTTTTCTACTAAAATCTACTAACGGAACCATGAGCAACCATGGCCAAAACGTGTTTCAAATAGGCAATCGGCAATACTGTCTAGAAGCACCGATGCGGACTTAGCACCTATTAATGCGGCTGCTTGAGCAAATATGATTACCTTGAAATCTGTACAATGAGACAAAATCTGTACAATATACTAGAGAAATGCATTAAGTAACGTTTCTACGCACGAATTCCTACACGTCTTCCCAACTCCTCAGTCAACCGTTATTTTCAGTTTAAAAAACATTATTGCAAAATGCCGACAAAAACTGCGGCAATCGTTCCGACCTTACCGCCTATGCTTAATACTAGGTAGTTTATTAAAAAATGGGATTGTAAAAACGCCACCGTCGCGCCTACCGAAAAAGTTTTAAAATTTCATGTTACCGAATGAAGTTTTTCGATTATCACACAGATTCGTGCACTTGTGCGTCGATTGTTATTCCCTTTTGCGTTTAACTAGCACCGGCCAATGGTTGTCTATTCGTTAAAATTTATATTAGCTATAAAAGATTGCGCGATTAACTCTTAACCTACTCTCACAAGAAACAGAAGCCAAATAATCTCGTTTTTTTGGCACAATCGCTGTGGGGACGGGAGGGGGACGCAACGACAGGATCTATCTAAGGGACGCACACACAAAAAGAGAGAGTTAAAAAAAGAAACACGCAAGACGAACACGCAAACGAACAAACCATTTAACGAGCATCGCTCTTCGCTTCCTTCCCATCGGCATTATCGCATTAGCGTACCAAGGCAGTGTAGAAGATGTACAATAGGATATAGCAGCAGCTGACTCGAAGGGTTCGTTCGCTTGCTAACAACCGTCATATGTAGGTGTACGAGCCGTTCGAGGCACCGTTTCCGTGGCCACTACCGTTCGCCACCCTCAGCCCGATCGTGGCCTGTGGCGGTGAAGGCAACATGAGCTGGTTCGGCGATGGCCGATACAGCCGCAGGTAGTGGATGTAGCCCTCGTTATCCATAGTTAAAAATTTACTGAATTCCCGGTTAATGATTAACCGGTTGGCGCGACCGCTCAGCTTGATGCACGAGAGCAGGTGTGGCTTCGCGGTGGAGCCCCGCTTTTCGTTCCAGTAAGTCGATTCCCCGAAACCGAAGGGTTCGCCCATAAAGCTCCGCTGCACCGGGCTTCCGACGATCGGCGTCGATAGGCCCGATTGATTGCCCCCGTTCGAACGCCGCCCTTCGCTCGGCGAGGCGCTGGCATCGGTTGCCGTTGCGAACTTGCGTGAGGTAAAGCGCCCCGACAGCCGAACGCTGGAGAAGCTCTTGCGCGGTTGATTGTTGTACAGATAGTCCACGCTCCAGAACACGATCTGCTCGCCGACGCTGACCAGGATGTGCGGCGCGCCCGGCTCGGACCAGTTGCTGAAGTACAGCTCCTCCACGGGGAACTGGTGCGACTCGAGGACGCTCAGCTGCCGGCTCAGATCCATCAGGTGCAGGATAATGCGTCCATCGTAGCAGCCCACCGCCAAAAACTCGCCATCGGCCGACAGGGCACAGCTGCAGATCACCTCGGTGGTTTTGCGGTTCTGCAAGGGTTTCACCGTCAACAGCAAATCGAACGGGGTCAGATTGAATGATTCGATCGTGGCCTGGTGTAAACCGAGATAGTAAACGATGCCGTCCGTCGTGCACAGGATCAACGCAGGTCTCGGAAGGTGATGATAAACGGATGCTCCATAGGAACGTTCCATAACGTTCTGCACCAGCTCCATGGATCTCATATCCATGTCGTATATCTGCAAGTGGAACAAAAATGCACCGTTTCAAGCACTGCTATTTTCCTTGCACAAGTAGATTCAACCTCCTTACCTGCACCGAACAACGAGCCCCGATCAACAGCAAAAAACGGTCGTACAGCAGATAGCACTTGCGTACGGTGCCAGCAAATTCGACTTCCACCTCCTGTTCGTTGACGTACAGCTTGCATTGGTCTGTGCCAGCAACCACCAGCACCTCGGACACTATATCGTCAACTTCCCGTCGGAAATACTCGAGGTAGTTAACTTCCGTCTGTAAATCGGCAAGCTCCTTCACCTCTGCTCCCTGACGCCACTCGGAAAGCCGGAGCAGCTTGCCATTTTCGAGCCCCAGATAGTACGCCGACGGTGTTTCAATCAAACAGCACACGGGGGCGTCAATTTTCTCGTGCTTGAACATGCGATCGTGCGACACGCCCCAGTCGTTGTCCACCAGCGGGGTCTGCTGCAGCGTGTAGCGCCGGTCGACGGTGTGCAGCACGACCGGCTCCTGGTCGAGACTGGCCAGAAACACGGTGGTACCTTCCAGCTGGTACTGGCTGCTCACCACCTGATTGCCCGACGTCACCGACAGATTGTAGAGGTTCATCGTGTTTTCGCCGTCCTTGGAGATGGACGCGAGCAGCATGTGCGGCATGTTTACCTCGATCGGCAGCACGTCCAGATCGACGATCGAGTGGCTCACGTTCATGCGCCGGATTTCGATGCCCTCCCAGATGCTGATGATCGAAATGCCCCGCTCGGTGCCGAGCACGATGTACAGCTTATCCTTGGTCAGCACGCTGCACGTGTTGTCGCAGTACTTGTTCTCGTACACGATGCTGGGTTCGTCCAGACCGGTCGCGGTTATTTTACGGTGCCGAACCTGTCGGTCGTTCACGAACACCAAACCTTCCGGCATTTGGTACACGTTGAGAGTGATCGGTTCTTCGAATTTGAACTGCACGCTGGTGGACATCATGTTGAAAATGATGCCCACCGGGACCTCATTCTCCTTGGCCATAAATAGGAACCACCGCACGGCACTTCCCACGCGCCCTTCTTGCTCCAGTGGCAGCAGATGGTACGCATTCTTGATGTTCGTCGGGAACATGTTGTCCATTTTATTGGCACGGAACACCGACGTGTACACCTTGTAGATGCACAGCACGCCCGCTTCGCTCATGGCGATCAGTTCCGTGTGGTTGCTCTGGTTCAGCACGCAGAAGCAACTGAACCCGCCCGTCGTCGGCGACAGCGTCCGTTCGGCTTCGCGCGAAATGATGCTCTGCATCCGGTAGT
The DNA here is from genome assembly GCA_914969975.1 of Anopheles atroparvus. Classification (NCBI taxonomy): domain Eukaryota; kingdom Metazoa; phylum Arthropoda; class Insecta; order Diptera; family Culicidae; genus Anopheles; species Anopheles atroparvus. The sequence goes on along the minus strand of CAJZCY010000004.1, from coordinate 28,907,975 downwards.
CCGCCCGATCGGGGAGGTTTTTCGTGGACCAAATCTTAATCGCCCCTCGCCTGCTGAGCGCCAGCACGAACTGGCTCGTCCGCTGCATGTCTACGACCTGATCGCCACCGCACCCCTTGAACGTCATCGGTGGCACGTCGTACTCCACCGAGAGATTCCACAGCTGTATGTCGTAGTTCGCCAGAAAAACAAACACGTGGTCCGAGTCGTGGAATCGCACCTTCACCGGACGGTGGCACAGTTTCACCACCGACGACTCCAAACAGTGAGCTCTGGTGGGGCGGAAAGCCAACGATTTGATTAGATGGGAGATAATAGGCATCAAAGAAGAGTTTTTTTTTGTCAGTTCAAAAAAATCATTACTCACACATCGCGGAGCCAAACACGGTTCTTGTACTTTTCCACCTGCAACTCGGCCATCCGGGCGATCTCGCCTGGGAAGTTCAACGCCAGCTGCAGCAGCCGCGCATCATCCGAGAGCAAACACTCGGCACCCATGAGGAAATCAATCATCGTATCAACGACCGAGTCCCGGTCCTCAAGCGCCGGGAAGATGTAGTCCTGGTACTTGCGCATATCGCCCACGGTGTTCGCCAGCCCGGCGAAGCGGAGCTTCTGGTCGAGGAACCCGAAATCCTGGTACAGCTCCTGGAAGAGGTCATGCTCACCGGCCGCGTCGATGTGGTAGCCGATGTATAAGTGGAAGTAGTCATCGTCTGGGTATTCCTCCTCCAGCTCCCGGCGGATGGCAATCTTTTCGCGAATACTATTTAATAGAACAAACAACATCATTGACATGGTTTGAAGGACGAAAAAAAAAAACAACAAAACACAGACAGCTTCACAAAACGCTTCAGACTGGTTATACATAATATTCTAAGGTCTGAGTGCGTTATTAAAATACATTGACAGTTTTGGTTAAGCTTAAAACATGACAGAATAATATTATTCTAAATCTTACCAAAATACTTATTCAGCATTTAAGGAACACTAAACATGAATGGTTTTTTGTTTTGTTTTAAAAGTTTAATAAGTGCCCTCGTGTTCGTATGCATATGAAGGCGTGTATGGAAGAGGTGTGTTTTTAGAACAAGCGTGCATACCTATAGTTTTTTAGTAGACGACGATGCAGGTTTACAATGTCCGCCCCCGACGGACGTTTTATCTCGTTATAACAGATGTATTGTAGCATGTAGTACAGTTTGTTTTTACGCAGTCGCTTCTCTAGCAAACCCCGTCGCTCCAGCTTCGACAGGAAACACTCGGTGGTTTCCTTGTTCTTCTCCCAATACATCTCCAGCACCTAGATAATGGTGTGCGAAACATTACGGAGGTTTTAAGAGTTAGAAAAGGTGCCATTGGTGCGTAAGGTTTTAGGTTGCGCCGAAGCCAAGAACGATGGGCTAGTAATAAGGCACATGATGGGATTTGTAAGGAAAAAAGAAAAAGAAATAAAACATTACACGCGGCGAAAGCGGAACATTGTCCCGGAAGATCACCAGATCCCGAAAGCACTGCTGCTCTTCCGCGGTGAACTGTCCCAGCGTCGACGCGATCTTCTCCGTTTTGCCGATGGAGAAGTTCTGCAGACTGTAGATGTGTTGCTGCCAGTCGATCGGCACTTCGTTCCGGCACTCCTCGCTCATCCGCACCGCCATCTGGTTGATCAGAAACGGGTTGCCCTGGCAGGCCCGGCACAGGTCCGCCGCCTCCTTGGGCAGCATGGAGTTTTTCTTCTTGAGGGCCCGCGCGAACAGCTCCAAGCTTTCCGCCTCGGTGAAACCCTCCGGCATGTCTACCTGGAAGCGCTCCCTCTCGTTGACCACGTTCGTCACGTCCTTGTCGCTCGTGATTACGACCGTTTTGCACTTGAAGTCGAAATCTCGGACGTTCTTCGCGTGGCGCACGTGCGCCAGCACCAGCAAGCTGTCGGGGTACAGCTTCTCGAACAGTTTCGTGAACGTGCGCTTCCAAGAGTCGATCATGTTCGAGGGGTAGCTGCAGTTCATGCCCCGGTCGTCCTGCCGGACGGAATCGCCCAGCTGCACCGAGAGCTTCTCCAGCAGCTCCAGGACGGCGTCGTCCGAGTTGCAGTCGGCGAGGTCCAGGTAGAAGATGTTGTAGCCCATTTGCCGCACGATCGTGAAGTCCTCGCAGGCCTGCGACACGATCGTCTGCTTGCCGGTGCCGATCTTGCCGTAGATAAACAGGTACCGGTGCTCCGAGGCACCATGCCGCAGCGACATCAGGTGTTTGTGGATCGCCCATCGTAGATCCTTCCGGTAGACGCTGACCGAATCGTGCGACGGTACGGACGTCTCGTTCCGGAAGGAATTGTAGCGCTTAGTTTCGTGGCTGTCTTTGACGCGGTTCTTCTCCCACATCTCCACGATCCAGTCGTAGTACCGACGCATCGCCTCCATGAAACGGGGCACTATCTGCGGGTCATGGTGTTGCTTGCACTCCAGCATGATGAACAGCAAGTCAATGCGAAACGACTCATTCTGCTCGCTCACGATCTCCACAAACTCCTCACTGCTGAACACGCGATGATCGATCAAGTCCTGCGCTACATCGTAGATGTCGAAATCTCTCAGCTCGAAGCGCAGCGTTTTCAAGCAATTGAGATCGTTCATTTTGCTTTATTGCTTTTTTGTTATTGCTGCCAGGTACCGTGCAAAGAAAAGAAAAATGAAAGACAAATAAATACCTTTTCACCAGCTAAACAAGATTCTTGGTCAATATCTCAAACATTTTTGCTAGAATATAAACATCTTTAAAAAAAAAGTGTCATCCAATAAGTCATTAGGAAGTAGTAAAATACCACATTTCATACTGAGTCAATTTCAGGATGAAAATCTGTATAATTATCACTCAAAGCGAAGCAAAATGTTAATTAACAAAAAAAGGGCTTTTCTCAGAATCCAAAACTACAAACTTTTCAAAGCGTTATAACTTCGTCGTTTCTAAACGTATTAACAACAAGTAAACGGTTTCTGGGATGTACATTTGTTAATCTTTTTTTATTTATTTACGAAGAACGGTCCGTGCCGTATTGCATTTGTTATTTTTAGTTTGATGTTTTTATATTACGTCTCCTCCTCACGTCTCTTCTCCTCAAGAAACCGTTTTTTTTTACTTGTGGACAAAAAATTTAGACCAGAAAATGAATGAGCGCTAGAAAGGCAATAAAAAAAACATATTTGTGCAGATTTTAGAAACTTTAGAGCGTAAATTGGATAGACTAGTGCGTAATAAATGGCTCATTTAAGCATTTTTTTAAATAGATTCAAAAATACCTTCATTTTTTACCTGAAACCATGATTTAAACCCACTTATTATCTCTTATTTTCTTCTAATTGCGAATTTAAACGCGCTGCTGCAATTGATTTTAGATTGAAAAAAAATTAAACATCAAATTTAAACATCAAAGAGAAAGGCGACAGAGAGGAACTCTAAAAACAATATTTGAAAATGGCAAAGTTGTTGCGCTTTGAAAAGTATGGGTAAAAATGGCCCGTTTGGTCGGAATAGGTATACTTCTAAACCCGCATGTTTGAGTGTTAATGTGGCATTGAAGTGTTTCATAGCGAGTTACGGGAAACCATCAATCGAACAGTTTTATTAAAGTCCAGTGACAGTGGCTAGTATGAATGAATAAAAAGGTCATTTGTACGCAGATTCTTTCCGATGTCCGAAGGTTGTTGGTCAGCTTTGTCAATTCCAATGTATTACTAAGAGTGAGGTTAAGAAAACACTTCCTAGCGCTGAGTAATTATAGCCATTGCGAGACAACTCAATCAGATTTATCAGTTTTGTCTAATAGAGTCTAATAATATAGAATGGACTTGGAAGGCAGATTGGTTTTGCTGCGCCAGTTGTGAAACAGTAGGCAAAAATCAGACCAACCAATTTGATATGCTTTAGTTTCATCCCATTTGAATCACCTATCGTCAGCAAGCTTAAAAATGCGTTCAAAGAATGGCAATTTTATTGTGATTCAAATTGTGTCATACCCTTTGGTTGTAAGAACCTACAGAAAGCAAATTCAACATTACTTTTACCTTAAAAAAATAAGTAAGTGATTCAAATCGTTTTATTTTGCCTTGACGAATACCACCATTCAATTAGTTATCACTTTATAATTAAAAACACCTGAAAGCAATTAATAGCAGCGATTAATGTTCCAAAACACGAATATAGGCGGAAAATATGTTTAAAAAAAACCTAAACATGGCATGAAATTGTATTGATAACGTTATACCTCTATCGAAGAAGTAACGTGTCAATTTATGAATCACCAATTTCCACAAACCACCAAGAAATCATCAATTTATGTTATCAGCCACGGTATGGGTAGATTAGAAAGTGGTAACGCCTGCGTATGAGCGCGGCGCATTTACAGCTCTTCTCGGCAACTATTTCCTTTTTCCCATTATTTCCAGTAATACCATTTGCTTTTATGGCTTCACAGTGAATAAAACATGTCTAACTATCATCTAAAATAAGAACCGAGCTTTTTCCAATATATTTCTACCGTAGCATATTTACTCAAGAAAACCATTTGTTTCTGGTTATAACATATTAGCGCGAGATGGAAAAAAACGGAACTAGCTATCATTTTGGGACACAGTGTATGACCCGGATGCCATGAAACGGTCTGCGAGGGACAGTATGATAACGGTGGCACCAAACGCCTCAATTACCTCCAATCGCACGTCCGACAATGTATCATCTTCATATGGGTTCTGGGCGCGTTTTAACGGCAGCTTGTACCGTGCAACGCAAAAGCGTTACTGCAGAGGACGACTCGAAACCGGTTCCGACTATCAAGGGTGCCTTAAGGTGGTTCAGACAATCGCAAATGGCCCTCAACGGCCAAGCAGCTAAGCGTCGCGAGGTCTAGAAGGCGCCTCACTTCTTATAAGAGACGTGCTGGGGCAGCGTGTCTAATGTGGGAAGCCCATATCGGTCCAATGGACGCTCGGCGGCTATCACGGCTTTATAAAAAAATGGAAAGTGATTACAAATGACGTAGCCGAGTCACATTTAATTGAGCCTTACTCGTCATCAGAGTCGCAATGTGGACGCGAACTCGGAAGCGGCATGTTTGGCTTCCAATCAAACAAGCCTATCCTTATCAGAATGCCATCTAACAACTGTATACACGCTCACATATATCGGATCGCTCTGGATCTGTATGCCTTTCCATAATGGTCGGTTGCATTTTGGCTAAAACTAACGACGACACACATTAGTTCAGGTAGCAACCTCACCCATAAACACAAAAAAACTATGCGTAGAAAAATGCTGACAAACCACTTAGTCTTATCATGCGGTTCATTGTAAAATGTTTTCTTGTTTGGTTCTCCTTTTTTTGCTGTTCATATTTTCCCTCGTTGCGATTTCCAGGTGGTAGCTTCTCTTCTTTCTTGGCGTAATGACCAATTTGGTCATGCCTACCCTTTTTTTAGGGACTACTTGCTATCCCGGATCACCCAGGCGGTAGATTATAAAATTTATTAAAACAAACAAACCAGCCCGAGCTGGGTGATTCATATTTCAAACGTTCCTACTTCCGACACCTATTTCTTTGTTCAGGAAAGGCGAGAAACTAGAATTATATTTTAATTCACTTTTAAATTGTCTGTAAATTGCCAATAGATTTACAGGGATGGTTAAAAACACTTTCTCAATCCATGTTGGTTTGTCTATCGGCAAAACCTTGCTTGCTTCCCCATGTTCAGCCTTTCCGAAAATAAGATTGACGCCATATGATGCGAGATTGCAGACATATTTATTTACTTATGAAAAATCTGGGCCAACAGTAAATCGCATCGTGCGCTGTGTAAACGTTGGCCATCAACTCACTCGTTATTGTTGGACGGTGAGGAAAAAAAAGAAAGAACCTTTTACGCCTTATCTATTTTAAGCCACCGAAGGATTGTGGTTGTGGTTATGCTACACTTGATCATTTATCCATCTTTCAAGAGCGATTTGTCGTAGCGGAAGCTGATATGCACGACTACATGGAAACAGTTGGAGTTCAGAAAAGCAAAGAACTCAATTCACGAAAGATAAGACGGAAGATATTGCATCATTATCGGTTCAGATTCAGTGCGATGCGACACACAAGGAGCTAACGGCCTTTTCTCTTCTCGCGTGATATCATAGAAACGGCATAAAACATGGCAAAACATCACCTCGCAGCTCGACGGTATCTGACAAGCTCGAAAAAAAAAAAACTTTATCGTGTACAAGCCTGATACGTTCCATATACGTTCGTAAACTAAAACTATCACCAATACGAAGGACGTGTCAATTATTAATATCCACCACCACGCAACTCCATCGTGCCACCATTTTGATCTTCGGTTTGCTGAAGAGATCACAGATTTACCATCCGCGAGCATTTTGCATACATTGCCAGCATATTAGCACCCCAGAGTCGATACGCTCGCATGTGATGTGTCCAAAAAAAGAAATGTACACACCCCACACTTAGAGGGAAGGTGGTTGACCCCAGGTCCCGATAGCCTTGAGGAATTCTTGTAGTTGTTTAACTTCTTCACGGCAGAACGACAGAACACGTTCGCTGGAACCACATAGAGAGGGCCCGGCAGTAGGTCACCACCGTACCTATATGGAAGTTATCAACAATTATCTCACATTTAATGAAATTCCTGTCAGGGCACCACTCCGCGCGTCCGTGGCTTCTGGTTCGTGCCGTTATTGCTGGGAAGGCTCGCGGCAGAACGCTGCCAACGTTCGCTGCTGTGGTCCGATCCGGCGCCGTCAGTCTGTCAGGCCAGTCAAGTCCGTCAGTCATGTGGAGGAAACAACACCTTCCTTAACGAGTCATCGGCGCCGTCACCGGAGGTTTGAAGGGATATGGGCACAGAAAGATGGAGTACCTGAACCACACACCAAACACACACCGCACCGAGGGAGATACGTGGATCCGCCAACTATAGAGCGTTAGACCATATACGGGCAAGTGGCACTGCGAAAAAATGCAGCGCCGTTTCGTTCGCGAAAAGCCACACTGGCTGCAGCTGGCAGCTGCAAGAGCCCCGTTTTGCTTAGCCCTCCACTGCACTCCACTGCACCACGAACTGCAACAACACACACGGCAATTGCACACCAAAGAAAACGGGAGGAAAAAAACGAACCTTCAAATGTGCGCACGCTGGACTCAACGAAAGAAGCACGATCTCAATCGCGATCGTGTCGTTTTTTTTATTTTATTTTAATTCACTTTTTTTGTTATCTGCACCACCACACGGACTTCCTCGTGAAATATTCCTCAACAAGATTGCACTGATTACAAACTGGCACTGCCCGGTCGGTTCACCGCGCCATCATCCGTTTCGAAAACTCAAACGCGAACGCGAATGTCTCCACACGCGATCCTCTCGGTGCCGGACGGTGAATTAATATTTATTGGTCAAGTGTATTACGGCGGGCGCACAACTCCACCGGACGAGCGGGGTGTCTTATCCGAGATGTTGGATAAGACCCTACTGGTGGGACTCCGGGCGGCTCACTTCTGCTCCATCCAAGGCACGACAGTTAACTGAAACCGTGAGCGCGGCCGCGGTTCGAGCGAACGGTCAGCGCTTTGTGCGCGAGAGCCTGGGCTGCTCTGGGCTCTTCGTCGTCGTCGTTGTCGTCGTCGTCGTCGACTTTCCTGAGGTCTTGTATTCTTGAGCGCGAATTACAGTACGCGGACCCGCGCACATACACCACCATAGCCACAGCGCGCGGCAACATCGCATCTTTCTCTGTTCGTGGGGGGAGGGAGGGGGGCACGGCACGGAGGCCAAGAACTGGTTTAAGTCGCGCGATATCCCCCTCGTCTCTCTTACTCTCTTGCTCCAACCTCCCTCCGTGGGTGAGTGAGGTGTGCCTTACCTCTTTCTCCCTCTCAACAGTACGCTACCGATACGGAAGGGACCATCATGAAACTTTATGCTCCCCTGAATTGCGGTTCGCAGCCGTGAGTAAGCGTAAGTCCACCGGGCAGGAAAACCGTTCTCGAGAAAGAGGTGGAGCATTCTACACAACTTCGGGATGTGCATTATCCAACGTCTTTGTTTGCATGCTGTCTGATGGCGATGGACACGTTTTGGGGTGCCCAACACCCGCCAGAAAACATTCGCCCCAGGAGGTTCAACAAACTGCAAACCTCGTCAATGTAGTCCTTTCCTTCCTCTTCTATCCACATCCACATTCCGCGGTCACCACCGAAAAGAAGAAAAAAAACCGCGATGGGTGCACGACAAACCGTACCAACCAACACTAGCAAAGCATCCGCCGACTGTTGCATTTCCTGACGGGTTTTTGCCCTCGTGCACTTCCCCAACACCCCCCCCCCCCCCCCCCCCCCCCCCGGCACGGCTTCACTTTGTTCCGGGCCGCATTATGCATGGCGCTTTTCCCGACACGCGCGCGGCTAACGAACTCCGGCGACACAGATATTTTCCACTGTCAAGGACAACCGACCTGCGCAAAGCGGATGAATCCCGGCAAGCTTTGCTTTCCTTTTGCACCGTACATTGGTTTTGTTTTGCCCCTTTTTCTCGGGAAACACACACACACACACACACACCGCCCCACCGATATCCGGTGACCGGCAGGACCTAGGGACCCGCCTGCCCGCCCCCTGAGAAACGTTACCGTCTGGTGCATTCATTGTTCCGTTCGGGGGAGAAAGGCTTATCGTAGACAGCTACACTCGTTCCCGCAAAGAGAGCACATAAAAAGTGAGATTTAGGAAATCCTTTTCAGGGACGACTGTTTTACAAACAAACAAAATAGAATGAATTATGTTATTTTACCTTATCAAAAAGTCACGAAGAGCACCGGCTTCTATGAACTGTTGAACCGGTCAAGGTTAGTTCCACAACTAATTGCAAAATGCCCCACGTTGGCGTTAACAATACGAGACAACGAATGTATGTTTTAATACTGTGAAGATTAGATTTGTAATAAATTGCTAAAAGAAGAGCAAAGAAATGAAAGGACAATCATGATAATGGCATAATCAATCTTTGTCTTTATTTTAAATCCATCTAACGAGAATAATGCGAAAACATACCAATGTGTCCGTTGGCGCATACTTCTCACATAAGTGTAGGATCAATCAACCGGTGGTACTTAACGGTACGACAGACGACTCTGAATCATGTGCTTTCAGAGGCAATGAATACACGCAAACAAATAACTCAGACACACATTCCAACACCTCAAGTCTGCAAGAGCCGGCAGCAGAGGCGGCAAACCGTTCCAACCAATAGGAAATAATTTATCTTATCACGAATTTATGGTATTTAGTTCATTTAGTTCTTCAAGAATATAAGCCCTTTAAAATCATTTACAGCATGGTTCAATCCCATGCGTTTTTTTTTTCTTCAGTAAAAAACATCCAACTATTTAAACTCATGTGAGCAACAAACAGAAACGAAGGTATGAAAACATGAGATAGTAAAACAAACAACATCATAACGATGACCTTATCTGTCCCTTTTAAAGGACTGTGTTGTGCACACGAAGATTAACCTCGGAGCACTCCTCGAGACAGGCGTATTGAACACCGACTTGAGGGCAATGTTGGAGAATTCCAAGAGTAGTCAACTATTTGGGTTTTCATCAACTACTGATTTATTGGTTCAATTTTCGATTCTTATATAGTAATTCTGATTGACAAATTTTCCTTAGTCGACATAATTGCTTACATGTATGTATCCGTGTTGGTCACCGCTGTCGGCGACTTTGCATCAGCATGTGCATATTTCCTACATTTGTATGCGCCGTTGTCGGCGTGCCAAGCATTGCTTGGTTTTGCTGCGTACATGCGTTTTGCTTACTAGCGTTTATTTTGGATAGATTTTATTGCGTATGTTTCCGTCAGCGACATCCCCGCCCCCGTAATTCCTCGCAGAGGGGTTACAATTCGTGTTCTTCAGTGGGCCTAAACGGTGGTGGGTCTAACGTATGGCTCGCTCTTTCTTTCATCCTGATTGCTACATATGCCGCTATAATTGCAACACAAATTGTGCCAATAATGCATGTTATAATTATCTTAAGCGTTACATTATCTCCTTTTTCCACTTCTTTTCTCTCTTCTTTTGCTTTGTCGGATAGATCTTCACGTGATGGTTTGAAATACGTTCTGAACGTTTCAAACTTTCCCTTGAATGTTGGGAGTATTTCAAGTGTTTTTGTTTGAATTTTGCAGTCCTGGGACAGATTTATGATTCCTGCTTTGTGAGTGGGGTTTGTTAAAGTTTTGTTACACTTTATAAGGATTTCACTTGGTAGCGATGTGTAGTACAGAATACTATTTGATTGTTTAAGCTTGAAGAATTCAGTGGTATTTCCTTTGAATTCCCATGTAGGACAAGACTGATTGTTCTGTGAGTGAAAAAATATAGATGCTACGCAATCTCGTTTTCTTAGTATTGTCGTTTCTGCTGAGATATAGTGCGTAGAGTTTACTTTCGCCATGTCCCTTGGGTACAAAAAGTTATCATCGTTGATGGCAATAGTTGTTTTATCTATGCCGATTATTGTGGATTCCTTAAAATTAGGTATTGGAAAAACATCGAAGATTTCGAACTTGATATTTGATACGATAGAATTTTCTACGTTAAGAACTAGCTCTCCATTGAGAATGGTTTTTCCTATAACTCTGGGTCGATCTTGAATAACGCTCCCTTCTATCAACTTCTTATTTATTTTCGCTGCGATTCTTGAATTTTCGTCGGTGTCGATCGGATCATATTTTATCGCCTTGTATTTACTGTTCATTTCCTGTACTAAGGCGTTTGCTAATATTATGGTTTCCTGCATGAACTTTGATAATGTGTTCCTTTTATTCTCACTAAATCGCTCTTGAAGTTGATTAACGCCGTCGTTGACTCTACTTATTTTAGCGGACAGTTCGTTTGTCAGCGTGTTATGTCTTATATTTACCTTTGCAAGGTTCTCAGCTACGTGTACAATTTTCTGATCCTCGTCTGCTCGGAGTAGTGCTAGTGATTCGTCAAATTCATTTCCACCAAAAAGAAAGTCCTTTAGAAATCCGAAGACTCCACCTGATCTCTTAACTCTCACGTGTTTCGTATCGCGTATCAATTGTAGGACATAGTCGCATTCTCTTTTTAAAGTTGTTCTTAATTGAAGTAGTCTCGCGTCGGTTTCGTTCATTAGACTAAATGCTGTATCCAAATTCTCTTCTATTTTCAGTATCGTCTGTGTGTCATTGTCTGGGAATGTGTTTGTATGTAGGGTTGTGTCCCATGTTCCTTTTTTAAGTAAAAGTGTTCCCAAATGATCGAAAAATAACCCTGGCTCTGCTATGGGTGAGATGGATAAACAGTAAATCCCATTTATCAAAGCAAGAACGAATACTACTTTCCAAGCTTCCATGTTACGGGTCGAATTGATATTTTTTGCCTTTTGTTTTTATTATTGGCTGTAAGATCAGCGGCCCTGCTTTGGATTGCCTTTATATCAAGGCTTCGCTTCTTCCCCCAGTGTGGGTTGTGAGGAATTTCGGTTTTCTTTTTCACTGCGCGATCGACAGTCTTGGTAAAGTTAGCTCCTTCAACGGTAATATGTTTTTCTACGGGTAGAGCGGTCTTATCGCCTCGAACCTCGAGTACCGCTAGCTTCACGGTGGGCTTGGTAATCTCACTCTTTCCTACTTTAATGCGTGCTGAACGCGTTTGTCCATCTTTTCCTGGGAATACCTCGCAAATTATGCCTTTGATCCACCTTCCCTTTCGTTGCTCGTCTGGGAAGGTAACAACGTCACCTATGGCCAATGGCTTGGCGGGGTCTCTCCACTTTTCCCGTTTGGAGAGTTTCGGAAGATACTCTGTTATCCACCGTTTCCAATATTCCTGCACAATTGCTTGCGCCTTTTTCCAGTCAGATCTGGTTGCTTCAGCTTTCGTGATGTCTGAAATGTTTGGTTCAGCTTCCCCGGAACAGCCTAGCAAGAAATGAGCAGGTGTTAAAGGCTCGTCATCTTCTCTATTCAATGGGATATGCGTTAGAGGCCTGTTATTAGTCAGAAATTCTATCTCTGTCAAGACGGCTCTAAGCACGTCCTCCCTGTAGCTGTCGGCGATCGGAAGAAGACTTTTTATTTCGGCTACCATTCTTTCCCACGAGCCACCAAAGTGGGGTGCGCCTGGAGGATTGAATATCCAATTGATGCTCTCGGAGGCGCATCTTCCTTGAAGTCGTCGAATTTCATTATCAGCACCTACGAAATTGGTGCCGTTATCGCTATATAGCGAGGACACTTTTCCTCTTCTATGCTGCATATTTTTAAGGCAGCGTATGAATGCGTCGGAACTAAGATCAGACGCAATTTCGATGTGGATGGCTCTGGTCGTAAGACACGTAAATACCACGCCCCACCTTTTCTCTGATCGTCTTCCAATTGTCACTAATAAAGGACCAAAGTAATCAACTCCTGTATGAGTGAATGGTTTCTGATACACAGCGGTTCTACACTCTGGCAAGTCTGCCATCATTGGTGGTGTCGGTTTAGCTCTTTTTATTTTACAAAACTGGCATTTCATAACGACATGTTTCAAAGCTGCTCGTATATCGATTATCCAGTATTTTTGACGTAGAGCTGCTAATACAGATTCTGTCTTTTGATGGATATATCTTTGATGGTATCTGGCCAAAATTAAGTTAGTTACGTGGTGCCCTTTAGGGAGGATGATGGGATTTTTTGTATCGTACCTCAAGAAGGCTACGTTTTCTAATCTACCCTTTGATCTCATTATTCCTTCGTCTCCCAGTATTGGGCAAAGACCGCGAATCGAGCTATTGTTGCTAATCGGGGTTTGTAATGAAAGCTGTGTCATTTCCGTGGTATAATGTTCCCACTGGGTTTTCTTCAGAAGAAGAACTTCTGCATTGTTTAGGTCATCGGTAGTGATCGTTGCACTAAAGTTCGATCCTGTTGCTTTCGCTCTTAGCCATTCAATGTATTTCATACCTATTGCTAATGCTCGTTTGAGCTTGTTCCAGTCGGAGCACCAGTCAACGTTAATGACGCTCCAGTCTTTTCTTTCTAGCGTCTTTACTGTGTGCACTGGTCTTATTTCCTCAAATTTTACTTCATTTTTTGCCATTCTTTGTGACGCTCTTTCGAGCTGTTTTGGCACTTTATTGGGAACAGGTTTAACCTCAAACTCCTCGGTCGAAAAGTAACCGCACATAACTTGCTTCATGGCTTTTTCTTCTTCTTCTTTTTTTTCCATGATTGTAAATAAGTTACAGTCATCCCTTTTTGCGTCACTTCCTCCAAATATTACCCACCCAAGTCGGGTTTCTTGAGCAATCGGCTCATATTCTTCACCCTCGCGGAAGTCAAATCCATGCGCAAGGTAAGAATGCGGCAATCCAAGTAAAACTGTGGGGATTGCATTTTTATATCCCGCAAAGTTCAGCCCGCGTAAGTGCTTGTACTTCTTTTTAAGTTCCTTACTCTCAACTGTTTGCCGCGGAAGATCAAGTTCCTTCACGCTTCGTAGGCCCTTTACATCGAAAACGCGTTTATTTGTGCCCTCGAGCTTCAGGTGAATCGTTTGGCTATTTGATTCTTCCTGAACGTTTCCGTTAGTCCACGACAAAGTTAGTGGTTTTTTTGGCCCGGTGATATTCAATTTTTCTCTTACGCTATCTAAAATCAGACTGGTAGAAGAACCGGGATCGATGAAAGCGTATGTGTGCTCTGTTTTACCGTTGCCTCGTAGGCTTACAGGGATAATTTGATAGAACAGCTGATGCCTGCCGTGGTGGTGATTCACTCTGCGCGGAGCCTCTCGCGCTTGCCACTCGGCGGTTTCATTCCTGTGCAGGGCGGTGTTATGTTTTTTCCCACACCCGTATACCCTGCATTGTGGGGGTAGCCGACAATTTTGTGCGTTGTGATTTTTAAGTGCACAGCAATTAATACAAATGTTGTTTTGTGACAGTGTGCGCAATTTCTCACCGACTGTCTTGCCATTTAAATATTTGCAATGCAGCGTGTCATGGGGAAGACCGCATAGCATGCATTTTTTTCCTCGTTGGTTGATTCTGCCCTGTGCGTGATGCGGATTCACGTGATGGGTACTACTTTTGAACCCTCCTTCGTTAGCTACCAATAGCGTTGCTAAATCTTCTGTTGGTTTTAACCACTCCGCAAATTTTATAAGTGTCTTTGGTTTTGCCTCTTCCAGAAGGGAATCGGATAACCATTTGTTCCTCAAATCGACCGGCAGCCTAGCAACAAGATCTTTCAAGAGTCTCTGATCGTTGAGATACTCTCCCTGATTGAGCATCGTCATGTTATCTATCAGATCGTGGAGGGCATTTGAAAATCTAATAAATGATGCCGGGTTTTCTAAGGACGGATTTTTCACGGCCAGTAGTTCGTTCAACAACGAAGTGTAAATGTTGTCCGTGTTTCCGTATAATCTTTCAAGACGTTCAATAATTTTCCCTACATTATCTGGGTTTAGCATCAGTCCGCTGACTGAGCGTAGCGCATCCCCCTTTAAGTATTTTTGGAGCCTGTTCAAGTTCTCCAAATCCGAAAAGTTACCTTCGCGTGTGGTTTTCTCGTAAATGCTTTTAAATCGAGGCCACATGTTGTAATTACCGTTAAACTCTGGAAGCTCGGAAAGGGTCGTTTTGTCGTTCTTTAGCGACCATGAATCTATCATTTGTTTAATACTCTCCGTTAAAAGCTTTACGTCCTCGGTTGCAGATGGCATTTGACAATATCTCTCCGATTCATTTAGAAGGCTCATATTGGCCTGTTCTTGTTGTCTCTTAATTTCGTCTTGGAGCTTCCCTAGCTCTTCTTCTATTTTAAGTTTCTGCTCCCTTTCTTTTTTCTCTTTTTCTGACCTATCTTGAAGCAACTTCTGCGTTTGCTGAAGCGCTTCCCTGCTTTCATTTTTCTCAGTTTCTATCAATTTACACTTAGGGCAAACATAGTTCTTAGGAATTACTCTCAAGTTTAGGCACGCTTGATGGAGAAATCTATCGCATTCTATGCAGTGAACCATTTTCCCTGTGCTATCAGCCTGCGTGCATATCTTACAATTCCCGTTGGGATTGTGCTTAAAAACGAACTCCATATTACTTACGATTCGTTACACTGCTAGAAATGGTGACCTTGCCTTGATGACGTCACTCGCTGCTCTTCGTTGACCACCGCCGGGAGCTGGCGTCTCGCGCCGGCCCTTGAGCTGATGAGTTTCGACCGTCCGTCGATTCCGATGCCGTCAGCTTGCGCGCTCTCTTCCTCGCTG
This sequence comes from Anopheles atroparvus, assembly GCA_914969975.1. Lineage (NCBI taxonomy): Eukaryota > Metazoa > Arthropoda > Insecta > Diptera > Culicidae > Anopheles > Anopheles atroparvus. Next base: position 28,892,640 of record CAJZCY010000004.1, on the reverse strand, counting down.
CTGACGCTGCTACCTGCTTCCTCACTCGCTGTCCTGGAGTTGCTGGGCACGCACCTCGTCGCACACACTGCTGGTAAACTTGCTGATCTGGCACTGATTTTCTGGCTACTCGTTGGCTTCACTGTTAATGTTTCGGCGGAATGTTTTTTACACGTTTTGCGTTATATCGCCGTGTATTTTTGTCAGACGCCGTTTCTGACCACTGTTTTTTACCGTTCGCGCTCACTTTGTCGCACTAAAATTCCGTCTCTTTTACGCACTTCTAACTGATGCACTTGTGGAGCGTTGCACTATATTTTGGCTGGTGCGCGGAGTTACCACCTACCACCTGCTTCGGCTGTCGCGATCGTCCGTCGATCCGAAATGTAAGTCAGGCTGGGGTGATCGTCCGCGGCTTCCAAACGTCCGTTCTGCTTGCCTTGCAGAGTTGATCAGGCCAAGCTTGCGCGCTCCGACCTTGCCTTCCTCGCCTTCCACTGCCGGGAGCTGGCGTCTTGCGCCGGCCCTTGAGCTGGTGTGCGTCTATCTCCAATATCACGCCGGGAGCTTGCGCGCTCCGGCTCTGCTTTCCTCGCTTCTCACCGCCGGGAGCTGACGTCTTGCGCCAACCCTTGAGCTGGTGTGCGTTGGGCGTTTCCGATATCGGCTGGGCAACCGTCCGTTACCTGCGACCGTCCGTCGCTCCTCAACCGTTGTTCGATGGAACGCTGGGCTGGTGGTGCACACGAGGGTTAACCTCGGAGCGGTTAGCCGTGTTGTGAACACACGAAGATTTACCTCGGAGTTCTTGCGTTCTTTCTCGATGCGGCTTGTGGTGCACACGAGGATTCACCTCGGAGCGGTACTTGCCGTGTTGCAAACACACGAGGATTCACCTCGGAGTTCTGGTGCGACGCACACGAAGATTAACCTCGGAGCGGGGCGCAATGTGTAGGAATTCTCCGTTGTGAGGGGTTAAGTCCTCTCTGGAGCCACCATTTGTTGTGCACACGAAGATTAACCTCGGAGCACTCCTCGAGACAGGCGTATTGAACACCGACTTGAGGGCAATGTTGGAGAATTCCAAGAGTAGTCAACTATTTGGGTTTTCATCAACTACTGATTTATTGGTTCAATTTTCGATTCTTATATAGTAATTCTGATTGACAAATTTTCCTTAGTCGACATAATTGCTTACATGTATGTATCCGTGTTGGTCACCGCTGTCGGCGACTTTGCATCAGCATGTGCATATTTCCTACATTTGTATGCGCCGTTGTCGGCGTGCCAAGCATTGCTTGGTTTTGCTGCGTACATGCGTTTTGCTTACTAGCGTTTATTTTGGATAGATTTTATTGCGTATGTTTCCGTCAGCGACAGACTGCGAAGAAAATGAACAAATGATAAGCAACGTGTTTATCTTATCAGAATAACAAAAACCTGTGTTTCTTCTCAACTTTTGTAAGACAAACATAGCAGCTTCAATTTGTAATACTAAGTTTATTGAAATCTTATGCATTTTATTCTCCTTATAGATTCCGCTTATGCTATTGCACCGCAACGATCGTCATTGCAATTGATATTTATATCAAGGGGATAATAGTTATTTATTTATTCGTCATCCTTCGACGATGAATTATCATAGCGCAAGCGGAAGTCATTGAATTTATATAGTTTCATCTGACCTCGAGTCTTCCTCCGAGACTAAAACCAGTAAAACGTTCATAACCCACTCGAGAAATTGTGCTTGCGTGATTCATATGTTCATTAAATTCAGCGACGATAGGTCTTGCTTCGACTCTTTGAGAAACATAATGTTCGCCATCGCTGGTCTCCGGCACGCTAAGCCAGACAAAGAAACAGCGAACGCAAAAACCCCCACCAAACCGCAGCCAGCCCATGCTCGAGGTGACGCACGCTCCCTATAGGTGACCTGCGGGAACTGCGGTCACCGTTGTGGGAAACTGTGGTGGAAAGTTTGTGAGCCAACCCCGAACAAAAAAAGGAAAATCCCGAACTTCCTGACCAGATGACGTTTTCTGTAGCAGGGTAGTAGTAAGCATTTTCCACGTTTTTCCACTGCGCAAGCCAGGAAGACAACAACGCGAACTGTGCCGGACGTTCACCTATTCCGTAACGCTTGTCACGGTTAGTATGGAGCATGGTTCCTTTCTTTGGCTGGTTGGTTTGGGGTTTTTTTTGTTTTGTTTCTTTTGCAATTCCAAGTTTGGCCATGAGTTTGAGTCTGTTGTGGCGGGTCAGTAACACGATTGATCATCCGGGTATTGTTCGGCTTCGGAGCTGAGCTAATGTTGCTCTTATATGGCTGACTGTGTCGTGATGCTTCTCCCAGTCCTGCCATGCCGGAAAGCATGCCGCGCTGGAGCATGGAGCTGGAGAGTTGACCAAATCTGGCTGTTCCGGTTATTTCGCGCCTTATGCATACGCGAACTCGCACACAAACACACACACACTTGCCACCTCCCTCACGGCGGACAATGGTTTATGGGTCGTGGCCGAAACGAGTTGCCTAATGCATTTCGTCTACCGTTCCAGACGGAAGGTCGTTGCCTTCACGGGTGGGTGAGCTTTTCCACCCAGCACGTCACACGCGGGTTGGTCGTCTCTAATGCGGGTGGTACATTTTTGCTTTCATTAAGATTAGCGTTCCAATCTCGAGGATGTGTCAAAAACCACAGAACCGAACCGTGTAAGTTGTTGGGATAGGTCGGAATTGTGCTGGATGTTTTTTGTTGTTGGACAACTCGCACATGACGAATGATCGATGTCAATGGCCCGTGGGGAGCCGACATCACCTGGCCTAGCTGGCTTGAGCGATAAATTAGGTACGTTGGGTGCCGCGCCGCATTTTGTTTATTCGCGAGAAAATTGCACCGTTCAAGAGGTGGTAAATATTTGAACAACGCGTTAGCGGTAGGAACTGGCGGATGCATTTGCGTAACGCATTCGACTGTCGATCAACCAAGTGATTGAGAGGAAGGAATTTATGTTTGCAGGCAAAGCGTGGCATATATTGGGAGTATTTATTTATTTATTTGTGTTCGGCGATAATTTTGTAATTCCTTTGGTTTTATAAGCCCAATTTGCTCGAATGATTTTTTTTGTAGGTAAACAAGCCAGTATCGTATGTGTTAAGTTTTTCTTTCATTTTATGTTTCATTGGTTTCCAGTTGCTAAGAAAGTATACCATGTGTTGGTACGTCTGGCGATGTTTTAATTAATTCGAAAATGAATAACAAAATTTTTTTTTAGTTTTCTGCAGGACCTTGCGGAAATGTTTCTTAAAATACATAATTAGAACTTATTAGTTCTTATGAGTCAATTCATTTAACGGAAATGAAAATGTCTGATATTAGTGCTTCCAAAATAGTCGTAGGCAATTTAAAGATGAACAACATGAAGAGCACATCGAAACCCAATGCAAGTTGAACGCAAACGTTCTTACAAAATAAAGTAATTATATGACCTAATTACTTTATCCTAATTAATCCTAATTCTATAAATGGAGTAAAAAACGATATAAACATTTTAAAACGATGAGTGGCCTAAGCAGCCAGAAGTATCATAAATGGTTTAAATTTTTAAATAAATTTACAGAGCACTTTAAAAAAATCCTTTGGACACTAAAATAATTCCTCAGCTAGCGCTATATGTTAAATAGAATTGGTCGGCAAATAGAGAAGCCTCGAAACATGCAGCACGTTTTTTTTTGCTTGTAATATGGGACTGTGGACAACATTTTCAACCCAAATACAGCATCTTCAACCTTCTAACTGATTGTCTGGGGTTTTTTTTCGAAATTAACGGCGTTTGAAACCTATGTACTTTCCAACATTAAACATTGAAACTTTTGTGTATTTTGTTCTGTAACTGTTCTGTATGTTCTGTATCAAGTTCTTGTTTTTAATATTCTGTTTCAAATTGCATAATGAAGAAATTAAACCATTTCATCCAACTGTTGCGCATGGATCCTCTTTTACAGTTTAAATACTTCCTCTGCTCTCTTCTTCGCTGAATTAAAAGGTTGCGAATCGAATGTTTTTAATTGCACCCAAAAATAAGGCGCATGCCGTTTTTTTTCATTTATAAACATTATAAATTTGTGAACAGAATGTATAAGCCGTCTTGACGTTTATGTTGGATGAAAAAGCAAAAAAATCAAATTGAAATTTGTTTTAAATTATATAACAGTTATGCCTCCACCATTATAAGGGCCAATTATCATAAATGTTTTGCAATACCAACGAGTAATAACAACCATATAATTTAGCCATTATGCGAGATCGATTCGAAAAAAATACATTTTTATGATCGCTGCAATCGAAAAGATGGATGGTTTAACTCGAGTGGATTTACAACTTAACCGACAGTTACTTATCGCACTCTCTGCGGATTTAACTGTATCTGATTATTCCAATAATGATTAACAGGAGATCGGTTTATATTTGAATATTGCAGTGAACTTGCGACGTAATGCCATAACAATCTCGATTGTTCCGTAGAGGATCAATAAATAAAGCAGTATTTAACATCTCTCCCTGTCCTGGCGTATCGACCAATTTTGATCATGCCTACTAACCCAGTTTTGGGGCGTACGAGACTTTTCCCCCTTCAATGGTACGTGAATTCGAACCCACGCCATCATGGGGTCATGTTTGAGTCGGCTATCCTGGACCATTATTAAACATCTATTTGATCCTAAATCGGTAGGACCGGTAGGGTCACAAAGATTTAACTGTCCCATCCAACAGTTCCCTTCTCTGCTCGGCTCGGGAAGATGATGCTGTTAATTTTATTGTCAACCATCAACACGATGCTCCGACAAATAAATCAAAAACACAAACCAATCAGCAGTGGTATGTTGCGCTCGTTAAATGTAAATGAGTGACATAAAACTCTGATAGAAGTGGGCTAATTGAAACTTCATGCCTAATTGCCCTGTAATAAATGGACGGCAAAGTGGCTCTCTTTCTACGCACGGGAAATCTTCGGTAAAAGAAAATAATGTGTTTAATTTCCCAGCATCCAATCCCCTAGCAACACTTTGTTTTATCCCCGTTGGCCTTGGATACGATGGCAAGGGTCGCTGTAGGTTGAAGGATATCCATATCGTCCACCTATCCGGAAAAAAGTGATTCCGCTGTGCGTGGGATGCAACAAAGGCCACATGCATCCTCGGCGGCCCTCGGCGACAACAAGGATATCGGGTTCAACGAATCCTAAACGGTTTCGTCCTGCCCGAGTTGCGAGCTTTCTTTGTGCGCCGATGGCCTTCCGGTTTGGAATCGAGAATGCGGCATGTAAATCGGGACGTCGACTGCAACAGCGCCGGAAAGGATCCTTCCGTCCACGCCGCATCGCTCTTTCATCGTCGTTCTTCGTTCGGGTTCGGTCACGATCCGTCCTATCCCGTTCATGGGCAATGGAACCATAATAAGTTCTACCGCGCTATGGCCACGGTGAGTCAAGGTTAGGAGGCAGCCGTTTAGAACTTGCCCATTAGGAAGCGATCCGCTCACGTGCACTAGCGTCGAACACAAACGCCGCACGCACACCGACGCGGACCAACACCGCGTTCCTCCCAGCGCAGGACCTGCAGGTCGAGCCGTTGCCGTGCGGTGCAGCTGTGTGCGTCGCGTCTCGTCCCCATCGCCATATCGTCGTCGTGTAATGTGCAGCGTCGTTGTCACGGGCAACGCCTCACTGCGCAGCTGTACAACGCGATTTCTTTCTTCGTGCTATCGCCGCGTTCGTATACTCGCCATGCTAAACAACCGACTTCGCAGCCGTTCGACGAGGGGCAGACGCGCGCGTCAAGAGTGGTGAAGTCCGTGCGGAAGGAGGGAGGAAATGAGGAGAGGTTCGGCGGAGACATATCACGGAGGGTAAATGAATAAAGTAAAACAACATCCATTTCGAGACAGCCTCACTGCTACCGCGGTCCTCGGGTCTGTGTGTGCTTCGAGTGTGTGCGGTATTTCTTGCATGCACCACAAGCAGCGTGATCGTGTTCGACTGTTGCATCTGCACCGCATCTTTCCTCAGCGCACACACAGATGTACACCGAGATCGGGTGAATCGCAGAACAGCCTAGGCTGCCGAAACTACGCCATCCAGTAGCCCTGAACACAAAAAAAAAGGATCGAAAAGGGGAAATAGGAAACCTACTTCTGCTTCTGCCTGTCAGTGGAAGGGAAGGCGGAAAAGGAAACGCGAAGAGCCGAAGGGGCTCCGTGTAGTACAAGAATGTTGCTTCTTTCTTTGTTTGCTGCACTTGCGTTCGCCAGCAGCAGTCGGTGTAGTGGTGGCGTGCATACATGGAGAACGATTTCCTTTCGTAAGCGATTTTACGAACCGTTGTTCGCGTTTTCTTATTTAATTTTTTTTTTTGTTCTTTGCTGTATGCTGGCAAAAAGAAGATGCACCACATCGAATGGTTTGCGGGCAGTACCTTGGGAACGGTGCAACGGCGGTAGCGCTAGTTCATGGGCGAATCGTGTGCAGATTGAATGCATTTGCAACACCCGGACAGGTTCAGGGCAACAACACACTTACCTTTCGTAGTTGAAGGGGATCTTTTTTTTTGTACCAGGAAGCACGTCGTAATGGGGAAAGATGCTTTTCCGGGCTGATTGTTGCGCTTCCTTGGTCGGCGTTGGTGTATCTTAGCAACGGTATTTCGGGACGATATTATATTAATTTAGCAACATCGATGGCTAAAACTATTTTTTATTATTCTAGACACTTTCGAACCGACGACGAAGCGGGACGTATTTTCGAGTACACAGAAACTAGACAAATTAGCTACACACACATAAGCTACGGAACGCGGGACACCAATTTTGCTATAAATTCACTAAAATAAGGTGCACCGTCCAGGGATCACATTTGTACCGAACTCCAGCTCCTACGCGGGCAACATTGAACATTGAACTGGCGGGTGGGTGAGGCAGGTAGAATATTACATATTATATTGCACCTTCGAGCTTGTCCGTCGCAGGGTTTTTCCGGACCGACCGAAACAGCGGGCTATGCACGCGCGGATCAGACACAGCACACGCCGTCACATCTTTCGTGCGGAGAGCATGTTCGATTCACTTCAACTTCACTGCACGATGTAAGCATAACACAAGCAACGACTCCGTCCACTTGAATCGCCCCGAGTAGTTTCGAGGGCAGAAGCAGAGGCACGCACATTAAAACAACTGCCGTTTGCCGTTCCGACCGCTACCGTACGCCACCATACATCGTTAACGGGCACCGTCGTCCGCGCAACGGCTGAAGGTGCTGCTCAGTTTCGAAGGACCTCCTACTACTGCTGCTGCTGCTTCGATGGCATGCATGCACGATCGTGTTGTTTTGAAAAAAAAGGGACGCGTGTGCGATTGTTTATAAGCATCGTTGTGTGTTTATACAGTTCCGACCATGGTGGTGTTGGTGGTGCGTGAAGGTTTTGGTCGCGACACCATGTATGTGCGGCTGTGTTAGTGACGTCGATGTCGTTCCAAGCCAACATTTCCCAAGCAGCCTTTTTCGCAGGTAGAAATAAATGAAGGGTTATCGCTAGTAAAACAAAATGTTAAACAACAAACCCAAACATGCGTAAATATATGAGAGCAAAATAAATCTTTTCACAATTTTGAAAAGCACAAATCAAAGTCCGCTTACAAAAAATGTATGGATTACCCGGGATTCCTGTTGTAGAGATACGGGGCGAACAAAATTGGAAACAACGCCAAAAGTAAGTATTGGATTTTTAAGATTCTAGATTCTCCTCAATATAAAAATAACAATTATTGCACAGCTTCATCGGAAATTTCAACCTATACAAAATTTACCTTACCATCCATGCAGTAGCACCTCACCATGCTTTTCTTCTTCATTCCGCATATGTGGTCGTACCAACAAACAAAATGCCTTTGAATTTTAAAAGCATTATGAGAATCAGAAAACGATCATAAGCCATGAAAGATAAATCAGCCAGGATTATTTTATTTCAAACGATTTGTGTTAAAGATTGCTTAAAACATACCAACAATCAACAAGTCTTTCATCAACGTGGCAAAAAAAAATGTGGAAATGGCTTCCTGTCGCGTTTTAATCGATAGCCACCGTACCAAAGAGAACCGATTCCGGTGTCAAACGATGTGTCTCTGATCAAAAATCAAAAACTGATTCGTAAACCGGGCAGACGAGTAATTTTTTGAGACCATTATGGGGGTTCACGTGTAAAACGGTTCAGGTGGGACCCCCCGGTTCAAATGTGGACATATCGTTTGAACGGGTTGTTTCTGTTGCATACTTTTGGGCGTGGCAGACATGTTCTTGGAAGACACGTTGAACGCAATATTGTGTACGAAAAAGGCAGAAAAACTGAACTTGTATGCAAACTTTACTGTCTCTTTGTTGCATAGCTTGAGACGTATCGGGATCGAAACGATCCGGAAATGAGTTGTGTGCAATTTAAATGGCCTCGAGTAGCTTGGTTTGCTGGATGTACATCCATCCATTGAAATTTTTGATAGGTATTTAATTTTGATGGTGTTTTGAGGCAGTGAATCCAAAAAGCAATCGTCTAGCTGTGCATTTCTTGGGAAAAGTCAAAATTAGATCTCGATAGACACTAGAAAAATAAACCAATTATCACATCACTGCCCCTTCGGCTTTTTCCAAGTATCGCTTGATTTGATATCATTTATTTAGAAAGTTACATAATGTGCAATCGGTGTAGTTCTACTACAAGGCGTTAGCCTTCGTCTACACAGCACGATTCGTTGAATATCAGCGCGAAATTTGGCTAATTGCCAATGCAACACAACAAACTCCTTATAAAAAAACGTGTTCTCTTGGCGCTGTGTGTTTTTGATACCACATTTGATGGCATAGACAGAAAGCATTATCGATTTGCTAACGAGGGTAAAAAAATAATCCTGCAATATAAAAAATTGTTAGGCCATCCATAAATACCAACGGCAACTGTTTGGTTAGCAGTTTGACCTTCATGTGGATTATTACCGCTATATTGTATCTAATGTTAAATAAAGAACAACAGAATTTTAGAATGCCCTAAGGGTAAAAAAAATTTACTTATCTAATGTACTTATCTTATCTTATCAGCAAAAAAAGAAAACTCGGAAGAAGTAAAATGGTTTAAATTAAAATCTATGTTAAGACAGTTCGATAACTTACACGGTTATCTGCAAGTCAAAATATATCCTTGCAAATCAAATAAAGTATACTGTTTGTACAGAGTAATGCTAACAGCTAATTTAACATTACGTTCGTTGGATGCATTTTGCAGGAGATTCAATATCCGATTACATGGGGTAAAGTTTTCGATTTCCTTGAATGGGACGTATTTAGGATATTTAGGTCTCACACGCATAAAACATTGTAGATTGCTTCAGCCCATGTTTCCATAACGCATTCTACCAGGAAAGAAACACAAAATACATTTCTTTTATGATGTTGTATATTTTGGACATCGCAAATCGGCAATAGCCTTTCGGCGATGCATGTTAACTACCGAAACAATTGTAACTGATCATAACAACAAATCAATAAATAAGATCAGGGGAGAGGATCATTGTATCATCGTCGCATCGAAACCGTCCTTTTACCAGGCATAATGGGCATGAGCGTCCTCGTAGGTGGTGTGCGCAACCTGGACGGCCGGCGAGTAGGTCAGCGTCTTGGTGGAGGTGTGGACAGCTGGGGCGGCATGAGCGTAGGTGGCAACGGCCGGGGCAGCATGGGCGTAGGTCGCGACAGCCGGGGCAGCATAGGTGGTGTGGACAGCCGGAGCAGCGTAGCTGGTGTGGACGGCCGGGGCAGCGTAGCTGGTGTGGACGGCCGGAGCAGCATAGGTGGCGTGGACAGCCGGGGCAGCATAGGCGACCTGCTTGGCCAGGATGGGCTGAGCGTAGGTCAGCTTGGGAAGCTCGTTGGTGATGCGGGTGTCCGACTTGCGGACGCTCGAGAACGCGGTGTCGACGGCCTTGGAGTAGTGCGACACGGTTCCGTCATGGGAACGGATCGTGCTCTCGTGCGTGGCACCGACGGCCGGGCTGGAGTAGACGGTCTTTTGGACCGGGGCGGCGTACACCTGCGGGGCGGCGTACGAGATGGTCTTGGCAACCGGGGCAGCGTAGGCCAGCTTGGCCGGGGCAGCCTGCGAGATGGTGCTGTAGCTCACCGACGAAGCCGGCGAGTAGTGAGCGACCGGGGCGGCGTACTGGACGGCATGGCCAGCCTCCAGATATCCAGCGCTAGCGACGGCCAACGAGGCCAGGAAGACGACGAACTGCAACGGAACAAAGAACGCGGTCAGTGGTCAGCCTACCTTGCGCCTATCCACATCTTACCTTGAATGCCATTATGCCGTGGTATCGGTTTCGGTTTTGGAGTGGATGATTGAAGAAGGTGTTACTGCTCAAGACGCTGGGTGATCAATGATACTGTTCCGTTCCGCAGCGCGAATATTTATACGACCGCGCACCGGGAAGCCGCGTGCAGTCGCGGGCTCGCCGAGGACGAATTCGCGAACGATAACACATGAGGGAACGTGAGAAACTAAAAAAACTAGCTCAATAATAAAACACAACGAAAACCGCCCAACGCAACTGCAACAAATCCCCCTTCGAAAAAACGCAACCAAGCAAAGTTCAACGCGGGAGATCGTTGCAAGGCGAATAAAAAATCGAATAAGGACAACTATATACCGGCAAGCGAGATCCATCGCGTCCATCGCCCAATTAAACGTCATGAAAGTAGCCACGGGGCGTGCGAGTGAACGACACTTTCGAACCAAATGAGAGAGATGGAGCGAGCTGGGGCGTGCTCGAATGTTCTTGGAGACAAGGCGGGCAGAAACCAGATGCACGACAAGGAAGTGCGGTGTAGTGCAGAGAGGGAGGGGGGGGGGGTGTGTGGAATAGTGCAGTTTCCAGGTGGTGCACTGTTTCCAGGCAAGGAAAGGTAAAAATGAGCCACATTAACCCAACCCGTTGCAAGGAAGGTTACTACATTCGCCATAATCCTTACGCCACCGTCCGTTGCGTGTGCTGGGAGGATATAAAGAAATTTGGCATTTCGCATGCTCTTTATCATTAATTTTTTTTTTCTTTTCCAAACCTCAACCTGCAATCCCTTGCAGCCTAAAAATTGAGTGATAATTGAGGTTATCAGTTTTTGCAAGCGGACAGAAACAATAGAGACACTTGAAGGGAAAGGTGGTATTGTAAGTGAATAAAAAAAGCAATCCGAAAGAGTACTCAATGTCCAATGAACGAAAAAACGAGATCAAGATAAATACTGTTTCGAATTTGGGTAATTAGTCATGTGTGTTTTTTGTGTTACTCCCATTCGAATAACATCGTTTGTTTCATGCGCACTGGAGAAAGGCAACGGGTCCCTTCGCCAAATGGTGTGTGTGTTCACCGAATAAACAAATGCTACGCCGTCCTCGAACAATGGCTGGCATACCTTGACATTTAACTTCGCGATCCTTGTTGTTTCCATATTCTGGATCGAATTGTTCCTACGTTCCCATTGCTACTCACAGCGTTGTTCTACAAGTTCTCGTTCTTTTCCATCGTCACCGGCACTTTACTTGGTACTTGGGAAAAATTTGGTTCCGTTTATTGGATCCATACCTAAATTAGAAATAGTATGCTTCTTTCTCGATTTAATTAATTTGAGTGCAACAATTATCCAATGTTTAATGTTTATGTCACATATGTTACATTTGAAAAAAAAAATGATAATTAGATTATCGTTCATTTAGATTCCGGAGACAAATTATAAATACTTTGGGAGTCTTGGATGATAACGAATAAAAAAAAAAGATTAAAAACTTTGGAGTTTTGGATAATAATTAACGTAGCCACGGTTCTTCTTCATCCTGGCGTAATGGAAAATTTGGTCATGTAAGAAGAGCAGCACTTAGGACTTACGACACGTTTCCCCCTTTAACGTATGTGGATAGACAATCTTTCGAACCGGCGGAGGTCTAGTCTGGATTCGTGTTCGAGCCGGCGTCTGGATCCTCTCCGAACATAACCATTGTAATTAACTCAAACCATTAAGATAGAATTCAAAATTGAATTGACATTAACTCGATCGGTTAAATCGATGAAAAAACAAATTAACAAATCTCTGATTAGAAAGCATAGTAATTACCTGAACCAATAACATGTACAAAATACCTTACAAGCACAACAGGGCAGATAAGCTATATGCACGTTCAATAAACAACCAACTGCAAGCATAACAGAGCAATCCCCGATTTCTTGGACGAAGTTAATTACCTGGCCTGTGAACAATGTAGGACAATACTAAGACATTCTTTCCTGACGAAATGAACAATTTGGTCATGCCTACCCATTTTTAGGGCATACGAAACTTATTCCCCTTTTCATGTACGTGGAAAGTCATACCTTTTGACCCCTTTTGTCAACTTGAGTTGATCCTTTTGAACCCATGCCATCGTGGGTCATGTTCCAGCCGGCGTACGAGCTCGACTATCCCGGACCTCTAAGACTAAGACATTAGCTTTACTAAATATTGTATGTCTCGTCTTTCTATAAATAAAAAAGTAAGGGATTTTTATCGTTAGGTGTATTCAGAACACAGACAAATTAAAAAAGCCATGTTATTTGAGTGAGTAAGAAAGTATTAGCTTTGATCGGTAGGCATGTTGCCAAACGTTTGCAAGCAATATTGGAAAACTCGTAAGAAGATACTGTGGTCGAGTCGTCATCAGCGTACTTCGTATCCTGTAAAATATTTATTATTTAGCCTGGAAAGTAGTGTAAACTTTTTCTAAAGAAGAAAAACTGCTCAATGTGCGTTCCTATTTGAAGTTTTTTCAGGTCAAATACATGGATGCTTCCCAAATTCTGGACCAATATAGGTTCTATGCGAAACCGACCAATGTTTCGAGGCCAAGTTCACTCAGAAGACGTTAGGAGCCGAGGAATGCTCTACGTCCAGGAAAACCAATTATATCCCGACATACTTTAACCAATTCATGGCTCCTACTTCAAGTCAAATCCAAAGAAAACGCTTTGCGGAATAATCGTTACGGAACACCAGTAATGAAAAAACTAAAACAATTTTTTGTTTGTTATGTATTATATTTTACACAATATCGGTCACATTCCGGATGATGGTAACGCATCCTCTGCCGACAGAGAACGCTGAATGTGCAGTGCATTGTTGCAAACAGAAACGTAACAATGCTGTGGTTCTATTGTGTGTGCAATAAATAGGTTCAGGAGTGAAGCTTTTTTTTCTCAGTTCAGGATGTTCGCTCGGGCAGAACCTTCTTACCAGGCATAATGGGCATGAGCGTCCTCGTAGGTGGTGTGCGCAACCTGGACGGCCGGCGAATAGGTCAGCGTCTTGGTGGAAGTGTGGACAGCTGGGGCGGCATGGGCGTAGGTGGCAACGGCCGGGGCAGCGTAGCTATGATGCACAGCCGGGGCAGCATAGGTGGTGTGGACAGCCGGAGCAGCATGAGCATAGGTGGCTACAGCCGGGGCAGCATAGCTATGGTGGACGGCCGGGGCAGCATAGGTGGTGTGGACAGCCGGAGCAGCGTAGCTGGTGTGGACGGCTGGGGCAGCGTAGCTGGTGTGGACGGCCGGGGCAGCATAGGTGGCGTGGACAGCTGGGGCAGCATAGGCGACCTGCTTGGCCAGGATGGGCTGGGCGTAGGTCAGCTTGGGCAGCTCGTTGGTGATGCGGGTGTCCGACTTGCGGACGCTCGAGAACGCGGTGTCGACGGCCTTGGAGTAGTGCGACACGGTTCCGTCATGGGAACGAACCGTGCTCTCGTGCGTAGCACCGACGGCCGGGCTGGAGTAGACGGTCTTTTGGACCGGGGCGGCGTAGTACTGCGGGGCGGAGTACACCTGCGGGGCGGAGTACACCTGCTGGGCGGAGTACACCTGCGGGGCGGCGTACGAGATGGTCTTGGCAACCGGGGCAGCGTAGGCCAGCTTGGCCGGGGCAGCCTGCGAGATGGTGCTGTAGCTCACCGACGAAGCCGGCGAGTAGTGAGCGACCGGGGCGGCGTACTGGACGGCATGGCCAGCCTCCAGATATCCAGCGCTAGCGACGGCCAACGAGGCCAGGAAGACGACGAACTGTAGCCACGGGAGGGTAGCAGAAAATAACAGAAAACATTACTGCACTATTTGTTGCACTGTTCACGGGCGAGTTTCTTCCCGTCACACCGTAGGGTCACAGCACTTTGATTGCATTGAAGACACTCCCAAGAGCCGACGACCCGACAACGAAACGATCCCTCTTCCTTGGAGCCCAGGACCTAAAGGCCCGCAGGACATCCCTAGCGAATCACGACACTTTACCTTGAATGCCATTATGCCCGAAGCGTGTGGTTCTGGTAAGATGTTGTTACTGCCGGTGAGCTTAGTACCTGAATGATACAGTTTCGTCCGTTCGCGGCCATATTTATATCAAAAAGGCAATCCTTGCCTCAAATGTCCACCGTAATGGTGGATGCCCACCGCCCCATCCCCCCCCCCCCCCCCCCCCCATACGAGAGAAGGTGATACGGGCCGTTTTCGAGGTCTGTTCAAATGCCGCGTCTGTGTGAAAGTGCGCAGAGTGGGGCGAGCCGCGTCCGTCGGTGCGTTTGCTTTTGTCCGCGTTGTCCTAGCAGCCGTAAATCGAGCGCAAGAAACGAGCCCCCTACTTTCGATTTGCCGCCTACCGTGGGGCTCAAATGATGACGATGATAATAATAGGAATACAACTACGAGACAAATCGTTCGATATTTAGCTCATGCGAGTGCGTTGTTGTGTGGACGAAAGGCAAGAAGTTGCCACGAGGAAGTCGTCACCGGGCGTACAGGTGAGATCGAGTCAACGGAAAGTTTAACCGTTTGCAATAAGTAATCGGCGATACGCCCCATACACCGGCCATTTCTCGTCATGCTTCACTCATCGTCGGTCACAGGCTGCCTCCGAAACTCTCTGATTGGACCATATGACGTCACCGTAGTCCCCGTTGGGTGCTTCGTGATAAGTTCTCAACTTATGTCACTCGTCTCAAATGGTTTTCATTTCGGATAAAACATAACAGGGCCATGAACTCTGCACATGTGACACGAAATAAAATCCTAACATCCTCCCTCCCCCACGCCGTGTTCGATAGTAGCATTCATTTTTGTTTCTTTTAATTTTCGGATCGATTTTACTCATGTTACCGTTTACTGCCGCCCGGGGTCAGCAGGTTTCACAGCCGAACACGTTTGCAAATTGGCCAATTTTTAATTTCTTCCATTTTGGTAGCTTTATCTCGCGCCCCCTTTGCGCCGGATCAATCGATCACCGTGCCTGCGGGGGTAGGCAGACTCCTTTCACTTACGATAATAATTGTTTATAAACGGGGAGTGTATAAAATTAAAGAACGAGTCTCTCCTGTAATCTCTGGATGGTAAACTTTAAAATCTTTATTTTTTTTTTGAATGTTATTTTGTTTTGTTGATGCAACGAAAAACTAATTTGTTAAAGTCTAAAGTCTCTTATTTCTATCTTCGATTGACATTACTGCATAAAAAATTGGTATGTTTGATTAGAAGACGGTGTGAACACATTTTTGAAAAGTTTACCAAAATTAAGCGAGGAAAATGTTTTGATTATCTCAGGAAACTATAATTGTAATCATAAACATATTCTGATTTTATTAGTTCTTTCTTTTAAATTAAAAAAAAAAATCAAATGACTGGGTTACTTACAGTTGGAAAACAAAGTTGTTTTATTGTGTACAACAGTGTTCAAATTTGAGATGTGCAGCAAAGCTCAAGAATGATAAATTAAGACACATAGTATTTGTATAATAATTGACGTACCTTTAATATTGAGCTCCTTGTAACGCTTATCTACAGATCTCTCGTAATAAACTTTAATCAGGGCAGTAGTTCAGTAACGCAAAACGATTAAAAGTTAAAGAATTATGACCTCATTCCACGAGTGTGTGTGCGTGTTGCATAAACCGAACTCTCATACACCCACCACTTCCAGAAACCCAAACCGGTCGATCCTCCCGTGCAATCGAGTATTTCTGGTTCGTCCTATGCGTCCTACCAAACCCGCAGCAGCAAGGGTTTTCATTTCGTTGAAACATTTTGCACCAGATCTGCCCCGATCGTTGTCGATCGGTTGCTTGTTTCGTTTTATTTTCATCTTACGTATTTTCTTCCCCGGCCCCTTTTCTGTAACAATTGTATCAACTACGCCAGAAAACCAGTTCCTCGTGGCCTTCATTTTGTTGTTGTCGTTTTCGTCGAGGCGAGTGGCGGGTCGCGGGCCGAAACGAAAAGTACCAAAACTTGATCTTGCGTACCCTTTGCAGCCACTCGCGTGTCGCTCCGATTGTCCCCACGATTGATCTCGGGGAAAGAAAGCAAAAGTTGAATCACTGCTGGCCAGAAAGGGCATGTGGGAAACAGAACAGCGGGCGGACATGAACGTACGCTTCGGTACGCACGCGGTCCACCAGCGGACTGGAATGATTGCCACCGGTTAGGCACGGAGGGAACCCCACATTCGAGACCGTTCGTCGCCGCCAGTCAAAAAGGCCACCCCGTGGTGAGTGCGTAGAATCGCGCGATTTAAACAATTTAAACGACTACCCGAGTGGCAGCAGAGACAGTTGCTTGTCAGTAGCGAATGATCACGCGAGTCTGGCAACGTTTCGCGGAACCCACAGTCTGTATCGTACTGCCGTGGCAGGCTAGGTGGATTTTTCTTTAATAAAGACATTTTAAAAACGCCTCTAAGTCTCGGTATTTCTTTGTCCAGAACGGAGATAAGACCGCACAGATGCCACATGGGCAGCGTGGGAAAGCTATGCGCGATGCAAGAGGGGTCAAGTGAGCGAAATGTCAGAATGATCCAACGGACGCAATCAACCCCGCGCGAAGTAAAGTCTGTTGGGCGAAGAATGTCAATGCTATCGAGGGCATAAAATAGCGCTCCGTGAAAGCCGACCGACACTGCCCGTTGACGAGTCGTACCTTTGGCAACGCCCTGAGAATGAAAACAACAGCAAAGCACGAAATGGGAAGTCTAGCGGTAGAGAACACCAAAAACGGTCCCCCCGAACTGGGCGAATCCTTTGTCACGGCGTAAAGGTCAGCTCCGCCCTCGCGCAATTAAACGTCAGCGGGTGATTCTGTGAGGACGAAGGTTAACTGTTTATTGAATTGAACGAATTTTATGTTGCTCACAACTCACAACACTAAGAGGGGCTTCAGTTAGCTTTTAATAGTCATCATCACACCCTAATGAAGTTGCTGCTGGTGCTGATGCTGGTGCTGGCTACAGTCGCCCCGAGGGATGGACACCAGAATGGGAGTTTTTTGAACGGTCACGTGCAGCGGGGAGACGATCGCTGCCGTACCGTGCGAGGTGTGTTGCGTCGCGTGGGCGCTCGTCTGGAGGAAGGACCCAGCCTGATGCTGGTTGGTGGAGGTCAGTTTTAATGGCACTTCGTACGATGTTGACCCAGTGCCGCTAGCGTGGCCAGTTGTCCCTTTGTTCTCCTGCGTTGGTGGCAGGTATTCACGTGCTGGAAGATACTCTCGAGGTGGTTCTTTCGACGCGCTGGAGGAAGATGCCTGAGACAATGAAGCGGTGCCGCTGAATGTTTCACCCGTTTCGGCAGCAGAACCGGTTGCCTTGGATGGCAGGTACTGTTGGGTCAGAACGACAGGAGCAGTGTGAGTGTGAGTGGTAGAGTAGCTGTGACCACTTTGCTTAGGAATCTCTTTCACAGGACCATGCTGGGCTAGGGCGACGGTAGACGTGGTACCGTATGCGGATCCTTTCCAAGCGGTATTTGCGGATGTGTACGCGGATCCACTGGACGAATGGAGGTTGGCCACCACTGGAGCGAGGTAGTAGTTGGAGCTCTTACTAGGAATGAAAGATGAACCGTATGAAGTTTCCTTCCACGCAGAACCTCCTGATGTCAACGATGAGCCACTGGATGTGTGCTGGCTGGCTACTACTGGAGCCACGTAGTACTGGGAGGTCTGAACGGGAATGGAAGATGCCCCGTATGAAGCTGTATTCCACGCAGAGCCTCCTGATGTCAACGATGAGCCACTGGATGTATGCTGGCTGGCTACTATTGGGGGCACGTAGTACTGGGAGGTCTGAATGGGAATGGAAGATGACCCGTATGAAGTTTCCTTCCACGCAGATCCTCCAGTTGTCAACGATGTGCCACTGGATGTGTGCTGACTGGCTGCTAATGGAGCCACGTAGTACTGGGAGGACTTAATGGGAATGGCAGTCGAGCCATATGTGGAACTTCCCGATGCCAATGATGATGCACTGGGCGAGTGAAGTCCTACCGCCGGAGCGACGTTGTACTGGGAGGTCTTAATAGGAATGGAAGCTGCATTATACTGATGAGACGTAGCATAACTACCGTGAACATCTTTCCAAGCACCAGCGCTTGAGGAGTGCGTCTGTGATAAGCTTTGCGTGGCTTTCAACGGGATGAAGCTGTGGTTGACGACAACAGGTGTTGTGTGGGACAAGTAGCTTCCATGGGAGGCCTGTTCCCCGTAGAAAACTGGCAGCTGTGCATTCACAAGTTTCGGTGGTGCCACATCAATCGAGGGTTGTTGGATAGGCGCAGGCTGCAGGTAGCCCTGATACGCTCCAAATGAGCCGGTGTTACCATATCCACTGTAAGAAGATTCCCTCTGTGCAGAGCCTGAACTTACAGTTCCGTACGAGCCGGTACTTTTGACTGGTGCCGTGTAGTGGTGAGAAATCGAATGACCGATAGCAGAACTTCCCGGATTAGCGGGAGCCACCTGGACACTGTACAGCGGTTTCGTGTATTGCGTCTGGATTGATGGGTAACTCTGCGACAAGGCAGCAGTTTGCTGTTGTCCTGTTGAAGACGCCAGCGAATACGCCGGGGTCAGGTAGCCGGAGGAAGAGGGACCGACTAGCGACACCGGCGTATGAGCTGGAACCACGAGCTTCTGTCCCTTCAGTGCGCACTCTGACCCATGGCCGACGTGTGCGACGTAATGATGATTGGATGCGTACTGAATTGGGGCACCGGTGTAGGTCACCTTCTGCGTGATCGGCGCCGTGTAGACGGTGCTAATTACCGGTTTGGTTTCGTAGGAGACCACTTTGGAATGGGTTGCGTGATCGGTCGATCCTTTGATTGCCCCTGCGCCGTAGGTGAGTGTGGGTTTGGAGACGTACAGGTTGCTTCCTTCCGCTCCGGCCGATTTCAGATCGAAGGAACTAAAGCTCGTGGCTCCCTGATAGTGTTCGATGTAACCCGCACTGGCCAAGGTCAGGCATGTCACGAAAAACGTTACCTGGGAAAAGGGAAAAGTAGCAAATTTCAATTTCACTGCGTTTTCGAAACTATCGATCGTGCTGCAATCGCTTTTACCGTCAACTTACAATGCTATTCATGGCGGGGATTCAGTGTCCTACGCACCGTGCCGATCGTGAATGCTAGGCTTCATGCTGGGTGTCCTGGGTTTTATACACCCTTGAAGGCAGCATCGTGTAAAAGGAATCAACAAAAAGGGACTCCCAACTGGTCGGCCTGGGGATGATGATTGGCCCCATTGTCGAGGGAGAAAAGTCCGAAAAAATCCCCCCAAGCCTGCTCCAAACCTACCCAACCAATTACACCGGCGAGAAGAAAACCGACAAAGAAAGTCTTACGAGCTGTATTGGGCGAAACACTCGACAGTAACATTACAGGGCCAACCGAGCTGGCCAAGGATTCGCACGATGAATGTGTGTACGAGACGTTCGAGACACACTGCCGGTCGGGTGACACGTTGCTGCTGGCAATAAGCTGCGATACACTTTATGCGAATGATTCGCTTGCATATTGGCTTCGTTTTCTCCGATTAATCACTGCGTTCAATGTCAAGCATCATCAGAACGAGTGGACTGTTGTGCTGTTGAGTGAAACCACTCGTCGATCGTGATGTCTCCTTGTCGCCTTGCATATTCAACCCTAGCGGACTTTAGCTGATACTGCAAAAATTTCATTCATCAATCCAATATGTGAACCCAAAACTAACGGCTCCAAAAATGGGATAATGAATAGCGAACGCTATAGCGAACGGCTTAGACTATCGACACCCGAATGACCTACACCCGATGCCACCGGCTACCGGTACGCAAACTGTTAGCTGAGTCGCACAAGAGGGGCCCAAGGTTAAGGTTTCACACCGTGGCCAACGATCCACGATCGGTGCTAACCGTTCTCCGACCTGGTGGAATTTCCAGCCTCCGACCGGCGCAAGGTTGTTATGTAACGTGGAAGCAGCAGAAAGCGAAAGCATGATATGATCGATTCGCAGGGAGAAATAAAACTCCGTAATTGAAGTAGCCGGGAATAGCTTGTTCAATCGCGGTTCTAGTAAGGATCAAAGTTTTCAGGATTGTGTTGCTGGAAAAGTAAAATACATTAAGGCAAGTTTTCATTTGCATGTAATGTAAATTATGTATTAAGAAAATATCGTGGGAATTATGCAGCTATGCAAAGTTTCATTTGTTTTGTGAACGAGGAAAACGCATACATGTTTGCCAATTTTGTCATAATTCATTTCTTTTTAATTCGACGCGGAATTTATGTGTATCTCAAAAATTAAATCAAAACAGTACAATAAAAATTACAGAATAATATATTTTAAAGAATTTAGAACAGTCCTTCTTATTGTGAATAATAATGTCATATAAAACAAGAACATATACAACATTTGCCACCGTTCACCGCCAAAAGACAATTTAAATAAGGGGCATTTTTCTCAGATTTTTCAGTATTTTTTTTTAAAGCAGCAGAAAGGGATGTACGTGACTAAATACGTGTAGGAACAAACCTGAAGACGCGTTAACATTCGTACAAATAAACCTGTTCAACTCAGGTTACACGAAAAATAGAATCGTTCCTATTCTCGTTGTTTCCTAACTAAGAGGCACGATCTCCGGTTAGGTGCCAGAATGTGAACGCCGCTTAAACAATTCCTGCAGCCTGCATCTCAATTTTGTCAGCAGGTGATTGTCTGTTGATGTAATCCGATGATAGACAGCCAGTTACAAAGGCAGAATTTGTAAAACGACTACTAAAACACTGTACCACAAAAAACATACCTATTTTTTTACTTGTTACTTATTAACGAAATTTACCAAAATTTCTTTTTTACAAATTGCAACAATCCAGAATTCTTCTGTTTCGTAAGAAAAAAAACCATGTCAACAAAACCACAGGCAAGATTTAAGAATTTCTAAAAAAAATTCTTTACGAACGAATTTTTTTTTTTAAATGTATCCCATGTCCTTCAATCGTATTTGAGACAAACCTTAAGAAATCAAGTATAATTGGATTCTGTCGTCGACCCGTTGCAGCAATAAAAAAATATATTTTTTTGGATTTCACAATAATTTATGTATTTTCAACGAACATTCAACATTTCAGTTTGTAGGATGTGTGTTTGAGGTCCTGAGGGGATGTGCTGGCTGAATGCGATCCTTCTCAGGGCCGCGCGGATCCTGAAGACCCGGTCTTACCAGGCGTAGTGGGCGCTGTTGTCGGCGTAGCTGACGTGCGACACGTGGCCGGCCGGCTCGTAGCTCAGCGTCTTGGCAGCGACGACGGGAGCGGAGTGCGCGTATACTGGGCTGCTGTGGTACAGGGGCTGGTGCTCGGCAACGAGAGTCTTGGTGTAGGTCGGCTGCTGGACGTACGCGGTCTTGGTGTAGGTCGGCTGCGAGACGTACGCCGTCTTGGTGTAGGTCGGCTGCGAGACGTATGCCGTCTTGGTGTAGGTCGGCTCGTGCACCAGAGTCTTGGTGTACTCGACGTTCTTCAGCAGCGGGGCCTGGTAGTGCACTTGCGGAGCCTGGTAGTGCACTTGCGGAGCCTGGTAGTGCACCTGCGGGGCGGCATAGGACACGGTCTTGGCGGCGACGACCGGGGTGGCATGGGCGTAGACATGGGCTGGCTCCTGGGCGTACACGGTCTTGGTGTAGGCAGGCTGGGCGACGACCGTCTTTAGAGCGGGCTCGTGGACGGCGTAGGCCTTGGCAAGCGGAGCCGCGTGGTGCACCGATGGCTCGGCGTACGAGAGCGTCTTGGCGACGGCCAGCTTTGGCGAGTCCTGACGGGTGAACGAGCTGTAGCTCACGGCCGGAGCGGACGAGTAGTGAGCCACCGGTGCGGCGGCGTAGGACAGATGCTGGTGTTCCGGTTCGACGTAGCCGGCGCTGGCGCAAGCCAGGGTGGCAAACAGAACAACAATCTGGAGGAAGGAAGATGGCAAAACACGGCACACGTTGGCACACATTAGATCACTATAACTCGCTAACCCACTGCACACTGATCACAAGTTCGTCCATCACCGGGCACACGGTCGTTCACTCGATGCTGGTTGCTTGCTGGACGGATCCTTACCTTAAAAGCCATCTTAGTGTTTTGTAGGTCTGCACTGAATCGAAGCTGACGATGCAGTGATACCTCTGCAAGCGTTTGGTCTAATATTTATATGAAAACACCACCGACGACTGACGGGGCGTGCTTAATCTGAGGACCTTCTCCTCTCTCGCTTACGATCTCTCAACTTGAACGCTTCGTCGGACACATCATCACATCGTATGGCTCCGAGCGCCCAGCGAAGAGGCTAATCGAAGACGCGAAGCCGGTGATGACCTTCTTCGACAAAAAGTAGTAAAGCAAAGGCAGACAGAACTATCACATTACGTTTTAAAACAAAACCGTTTTGTGATTGGATTCATTGCTTCAGCATTCAAAATATGTAGATATTGTTTCCTCCTTTGTAGAGGAAAATCGTTCTGTTTAACCACTTTGGTAAATAGAAATCCTCATTCATCACGACATACCAGACATTTTTCGAATTGGAAGCCATTGGCAAACAAAATAATTTAAAACATGCATGATGATTTGTAGCCACCCATAATAACTCTAACTCTATAAGACAACACCTTAAATTTCTTTGGGGATATCCGTGAACGAAAATAGAATTAAAATATATAAGACGTTATATTCTTTACCTTAATATTCAGTCACAATGTTCTTAGTCACAATATGAGGATACATAACATTAACTCGAAATTTAAGTGAAGCTTCGATCCACACATTCCATTATTTGCATCTCATTATCATTAATTCAACAGTTAATTGATGCCTTTACATTACATGAAACTCGTACGGTGTTCGCTATTGGTAATTGAGAATTGGTCTGCTCTAATGGTTTCATTTTCTAAAGCGTTTGATTAGGAAGGTTTAACAAATAGCAAAATCTTAGAACCAAGGTGTAACTTAGAAAAAATACATACAAAGAAAACGCGTAAACACTCAATTACTGTAAAGGATCTGTACTCCCATGTACAATAAAGCGTAAACTCGAAACAGCTATGTGCAATGAACATAGAAAGCCATTGCAAGCAAGAAAGCTTTTTTTTATTTAAATGATTTAAGCTAGTCTAACTCCAATTAAGCACTGTGTTTTATTTTTTCTTCATTTACAATGCAGTTTGCAACTATAATCTTAAAAAATAGCAACTTAAAAACTAAGCACTTAGTTACAGATACAGTCATATGAAACTTATAATCAGTGACTAGAAAACGATCCATTCGGTAGAGAAGCTCTTTTTAACGAGAAGCTAACGTTTGGTGATAGAATTCATAGGAATGTTCGCTTATTAATAGTGTGAGCTTTCATCCTTGGCAGAATGCTGAAAACGTTTCTAGCAAAATAAACTTCGTAATTAATTGAAAAATAAGTAGCATTGGGATAGTTAAGAAAAGGTCTGATCGATCGCGCTGTTATTGATACTGTTAGTGATAATGTTTTCGAGCATAGAGGAACAAACAAACGATAGATTTAGCGAGCATATAGATCCATTGCCTTTTTGTAGGGAAAATTAATGAGACCCCACAATAAAAATGAAATCAGGGGGCTTCTACCTGCGAAAACTTATGCTTCAGAATATTAAGTTTGCTACCAGCTCCTGAGTTGTGTAAAAGTGTGGTTCGCTTCATGTAAACAATCCTTTACCTTTTATGTTGCAAACTATCTTCTAATTCCTCCACATTATTTGCATTCTTAATTGTCATTGGTTTATTTGTTGGGTAAATCGGATGTTATTTTTAATTTGAACTACTCTAATTTAACATTCATAATAAATTTTATCCCCGGTCCAGTGTAAGCCGGCGCGCACACGACACTAGCGGCGTGGATTAGAATCCAGACTGGAAGTTTCCTGGTACGAAGGACTGACTATCCACGTATACCAAAGAGGAAAAGAGAGTCTCATAAGCCCTAAATTGGTACCAAACGACCAAATGACGGTCATTACGCCAAGAGGAAGAATGCATTTTAACATCACAATAACCCCAAGCATATTTCATGTACTTATAGAAATGGAAAACCGACCAGCGGGAACGGGAGAAGGGTATGACGGAACACTTACTGTGACAAAGGGTAAGAAAATTATAAGAGTATCACTCAACTAGCGCATTCTACAAGTTTTGGCGGAATGAGAAGACGCAAGGATTGGAAACAGGGAGGAAGATTTAAGGATAATCACGGTAGTGAAGGTGACAAGAAGCTGGAAGGATAGAGCTGATGTAATTACTAAACGAAACAAAGGTATGACTCTAGCCAGGTAATGACTTTAACGGAATAGCCAAGTCTAGATAATTTAGCCAGTAGGTAGAGTACCACACTCTTACCATTTTAATAACAGACAGTGACGAGGACACAAACTGCATGAGATCGAGGTCGAGGTAGGAACAAAGCCATGTTGTTGGGGACACATCCAGGAACGGATATTGAACCACATCGTAGCACGCACTACAGACTCAATAACTTTGGAGCAAACACACGAGATATCACCCCGCGGGAACAATACCAGACGATAAGGACAGCTCAAATAGGTGACATTATAACGGCGAGGTATCCCTCTGCACTAAACCAGGACTGAGACAGGAATGCCATCAGGCCCAGGGGAAAAAGACCCGTCAGGGCACGTTCATGCCCAAGACATTCGAAGGGGTATTGGAAAATCCATGTTCCAAAAGTACGGGATCAGAAATTCGCTCGGAGAACACCTCGGTCCAATTTCAATTACTCCTAAATAAATTTACTGTGTGACGACTATTCTTAAATCAAATGCAGTTATTTTTTCTTTTCCTATTTTACTTTTCTTTTCAAATCCCCAGATAAACCGTTGCAACAGTGAAAAAACCCTTTTTGTTGATTTCACAATAATTTATGTATTTTCAACGAACATTCAACATTTCAGTTTGTAGGATGTGTGTTTGAGGTCCTGAGGGGATGTGCTGGCTGGATGCGATCCTTCTCAGGGCCGCGAGGATCCTGAAGACCCGGTCTTACCAGGCGTAGTGGGCGCTGTTGTCGGCGTAGCTGACGTGCGACACGTGGCCGGCCGGCTCGTAGCTCAGCGTCTTGGCAGCGACGACGGGAGCGGAGTGCGCGTACACTGGGCTGCTGTGGTACAGGGGCTGGTGCTCGGCGACGAGGGTCTTGGTGTAGGTCGGCTGCTGGACGTACGCGGTCTTGGTGTAGGTCGGCTGCGAGACGTACGCGGTCTTGGTGTAGGTCGGCTGCGAGACGTACGCGGTCTTGGTGTAGGTCGGCTCGTGCACCAGAGTCTTGGTGTACTCGACGTTCTTCAGCAGCGGGGCCTGGTAGTGCACCTGCGGAGCCTGGTAGTGCACCTGCGGAGCCTGGTAGTGCACCTGCGGGGCAGCATAGGACACGGTCTTGGCGGCGACGACTGGGGCGGCATGGGCGTAGACATGGGCTGGCTCCTGGGCGTACACGGTCTTGGTGTAGGCAGGCTGGGCGACGACCGTCTTGGTGTAGGCCGGCTGGGCGACGACCGTCTTCAGAGCGGGCTCGTGGACGGCGTAGGCCTTGGCAAGCGGAGCCGCGTAGTGCACCGATGGCTCGGCGTACGAGAGCGTCTTGGCGACGGCCAGCTTCGGCGAGTCCTGACGGGTGAACGAGCTGTAGCTCACGGCCGGAGCGGACGAGTAGTGAGCCACCGGTGCGGCGGCGTAGGACAGATGCTGGTGTTCCGGTTCGACGTAGCCGGCGCTGGCGCAAGCCAGGGTGGCAAACAGAACAACAATCTGGAGGAAAGAAGATGGCAAAACACGGCACACGTTGGCACACATTAGATCACTATAACTCGCTAACCCACTGCACACTGATCACAAGTTCGTCCATCACCGGGCACACGATCGTTTACTCGATGCTGGTTGCTTGCTGGACGGATCCTTACCTTAAAAGCCATCTTAGTGTTTTGTAGGTCTGCACTGAATCGAAGCTGACGATGCAATGATACCTCTGCAAGCGTTTGGTCTAATATTTATATGAAAACACCACCGACGACTGACGGGGCGTGCTTAATCTGAGGACCTTCTCCTCTCTCGCTTACGATCTCTCAACTTGAACGCTTCGTCGGGCACATCAACTCTTCATACGGCTCCGGGTGCCTCGCGAAGAAGCTAAACGAAGACACGAAGCCGGCAACGACCTTCCTCGATGAATAGTAATAAAAACAAGGCAGACAGAACTATCACATCACACTTCCAAAGTGAATCAATGGTGGTGGGTTGTGTTTTTTTTTTTCTTGTGTCCTCCTATACTCCAAGGATCCCTTCCCCCGTCTACAATCAAGCTCACCGACGACATGAAGCGGGGGACAGATCTTGATGGCAATTTCTCACCTACAAACCAACGATCAGTTGTACCGTTTCGGAACCGCAGCTCGTTGAGGTCGTTCGTTAGTGAATTTGGTGATTTTGTCTGTCCCGCCGCTGCCGAACATAGCTATTTTCTCCCTCCCTCCCTGCCTCCTAGGCCTGGTATGGATTTTATTCATGGTTAATCTATTTTTTGCTGTGTTCTGTCGATTGTTTATGTTTGTCGCAAGCTTGTTAGTCGATTTTTATTGCTCAGGCAACGGAGACTCCGTATGCCACCGTTGAGGGCTACGCTCGGAGGAATGCTGCCACGCTCGGATGGGAAAAGGATTGATCCATTGCTATTGTGTGATCCATTTTTGGGCGAAAGAAGGTAGCACTCTACGGTTCCGTGACGTCATGCTACCAGATGGCAGATGAGATCGAAACCCCCAAGTCTCAAACAATCTGAGCTACAGGGCCAAAGGTTAATTACCCTCCTGGGGTGTGCGTGCGCATCTCGGACCTCGATCGTTGGAAGTTTGACGACACGAGGACGATTTTAATAATGTGACTCCACCATAAAGCCCTTCGTCGGCTTGCCGGGAGGGTTTTTCTCATCACATTCAATAATTACGGCTGGATCATCCTTCAGATATAGGATGAAATATATTTTTCTGCCGTAGGGAAAGATATTGAGGAAATTAGTTGACCTCCGGCTAGAAGATGATCGGTCGCGCATTGGAACTGATTGGATGCGATTGCGCATCTTCTCATCTGGCTGGATGATAAAATCTCCTAACACGCATCTGCCAACAGCTTGTGTGCTTTCCCATGCAGCCGTTTATTACTTCTCTTTTTTCCATCCCGCCTATACCTGCGCCACTCGCTGTGACGTAACGTTCCAGCGATGGTACATCAGAGACACAAATTGTTTCTTGTTTTCCTCCAAGGACACCGCACGAACGCACCTTTCGCAGTTGACATATTACCATGCAGTGCCAAAAAAGGCACACCGGAGTCGTCGCGGTAGGTGACTAAATAACGTGGGTCTGGCTGCAAACACTCAATGTACCGGGGTCCCGAAACCGAGGGATGCAGTAAATAGCGCGCGCACACACTGGATATAAATTACTCAAACCTTTTGTGGGTGCGATTTTCAATTTCAATTTCAACATGCTTTACTTCTTTTTATCGCCACGGTTAGAGTCCATGAAATAAAAATGTAAATTGGTGTCGCAATCTGATTCTGAAAGTCAAATTATGCAATTTTTTTTAAAATTTCTGACAGATTGTTTTATTTTTTATGTGTTGTTTATTGTTTGTTAACGTTTATTTCACATATCAGAAACACTAAATCATAAAATCTATCGTTTTTGTGAAAATGTAAAAACATTATCTTAAATTAAATTTCTCGTTAGTTCTTTGCCATGTTACTTTAAAATGACCTTATTTTGTATAAAACTTTGAATGAATCATTTAGTGCTCAAACTCTTCAAAATTAAATTTTTGCCTTTCCTTTCCCCTCGTAACATACCAATTTAGCATTATTTACATAAGTTTTTTTTTACTGTCACTTTCTTTTGTTTTCCCTCAATGCACGTCGCAAAACGGTAGTGATCTGCTAAGGAGCAAACTTTTTAAGGATTGGAATGCATGGTCACCATAATGAGCAATTTTATCGTCACATTTAATATTGATGTATGTGATTTTTTTCACGACCAGCGTTTTCCGATTTTTTCCCACTTAACTCCCACCCCGTCAAGACGTTGGAGGCTCCGCGTCCATTTACCAATCGGCGCTACATTGTTTTACCGCTAACGGTGAGCGTCGAAGGTGAAGCTTGTAAAGCTGAAAATAGCCAACCTGAACCGAACGAATAATCGGTTAGCGATGACCATTTTCATGCGACATTTATGCTCCGTGGCGCAGTGGAACCTTGAAAAGTTATAAGACTGTTCCATGGGGCCATTTTCAGAGGGTTATTCCGTTTTTTTTTTCTTTTCAATAATCGGTCGTCCGATTATTGATGGCATCGGTTTTGGGTCGGTCGGTAATGGCAGTCGGTCGGGCAAGGAATGATCGAAAAGCATCTCCTCATACGAGACGTCGCTCGAAAATGTGTCAGATTTTTTCCCCCCTGCATCAACCGAATCAATTGCGAATGGAACCGCGGTGGATTAACACGAATGGAACCGCTGGGAAACGGCACGCAGGTTTCGAGCGACAACGAAAAATAAAGATCGTTGTCACAACAAAGACTAAAATAACCTGCTCAAGCGAAAGGCCGGTAACGCGTTGATCCCATGACCTGCGGTTCACTGCTGGCATTCGCTTGCACCCGTTTGCAGTTCACGACCGGAAGTTTGAGCCACAAATTTGAGCGGTCGCAAAAGTGTGCCACTGTGCGGGGGACACTTTTAGAATCCGCGAAATCAACCGGACAGCTGCAACCTTGCAGCAGAAAGAGAATGTCTTTTGTAAACGAGCAAACGTTTTGTTTTTGGAAATGTGTAAAAATAACCTCAATCCCGTTTAATGAAACGCTACCGCTTTACTCTAAATAAAACCGACCAACGATAAAGATAAGAAAATATCCGAGCATAAAAAAAGAATAAACACAAGATAAAAATAGTGTATCGAATTGGTTAGGTAGGACCTATTGATCAAGCCTCCAAACTGTACCGGTATCTTACATAATTGACGGATCAAGCAGGGAACCCCCCAAGATGGCTCGATCAATGCCACCAGCGTACGTTCACCTGCGAGCGTAAGCTTCCTGCATCATCTTCATCTGCGACCGGTTGCGATCGCGCACCATCACCATAAACGCCAAGTCGACATTATGACTCAACGAAAGATGCGCCCGATGCCATACACGCATCTCCTTGTGATGTACCGCACACAGCATCAGCTGAGCTGCGAGCAACCGTTTAATTTGGAAACCGGCCGGCGTCAGGCCTCCTCTGCACGAGCACGCACATCGGCAACATCTTCATTTTCTGCAGACGAGCCGGCGACCGACGCGACCGGTTTTGTGGACGGGGTGAGAAAAACGCAGATGTTCCTACTTTCGAGTTCAATGTCATGAGCGAACATCTGTCCTCCACCCCCCACGTGAGGAGTGAGGTTGCATACACGAGATTACGTAAAGAAGACGATGAACTTGACGGTTCAACCGAAAGTGAACTTTCTGTACAATGTTAAGGACTTTTTGCTCTAAGCCGCAGACTTAATCGCTAAAAGATCACACCACGGAAATGTGTGTTTCGTGTAACAGGAAGTGTCCATGTTTGCTACTAGACGACGGTTTTACCACTATGCAGTCGGAAGAAGGGTACTGGATCACTTTACCGGGTGCAATAAAAAAATCTAACGAAAAGCTGTGGTTTTGTTCGTGGCCATTAACCTCTACTACGAACCGATCATGTAAGCCTCAAGGGTGTGCGATGGGATTATGATCACCGAAGGAGCTTTTAAGCTAAGTGAATATCACCGTTCACCGGCTAGCCTCTTAGAGCAGCCCTGAGAAGATCGAACTACTTAATGTCACTAGTGGTATATCATTCCATTTGTCAGCACCCGGCTCGGGCCCTTCGTGATTATCGGGGCAGTGACTAATAACTTAATCCACCTGTTCACCAGTTGAGACGTAATCGCACATTTGATCGGGGGGCTTTCTTCGGCCGCTCTTACCGACCTAGGAGGCCAGCCCTTGCCCACAAGCATTAATCACCAGCCATCCGGAGAGGGGAGGCCACCCAAACCGCAGGCCCTTTGGAACTCCTTTGGATTTGACATTTTGTCTGCCCGCCCTACATTGACCGATCGGTTCGCGTTTCGGAGGGCTTGGGAATTGCGCGGGTTTTCCATTCCGAGACATCACCCGAGCGAACGGTTGCGCAACCATTGGATCACACCGGCGGATCGCACACCGTGGCACACATTGGCACCAGAAACGGGCGCGTTCGGAGCCGGCTAACGAAATCCCTGGCATACATTATCGGTAATTATTATTCATACAAATTTAACACCTATTCATGGAGTAACGCCCGCCAGCCATTTGCCACCCTTTGGGAAGAACAAAAAAGGAAAAAAAGACATTCAAACAAAACACCAGCGACACTTTTTGCGACATCAATAAATGCCACATTGTCCTGTTTTCTTTCCCCGCTCCCAAAAGGGCTGTGAGGAGGCAGCTGAAGAAATGTTTCTGTCGCTCGATCGAAACCCACCCTAAAATCATCTGGCTGCATGTGGTGTAGCGTGAAGGTTCGATGATGGGAGAAGCTGAACTAAAACCACAACATCGGATAGACGCTTCGAGGCGAATTTCTTATTGGAGCACACATCTTAACTCAGCTCTAACCCAGGCTGTCGCCATTTTAGTTTCTTTTTCCTAACATTCCAACGATAGGTTTCTTTTCATCGACTCTCAGGCAACCCGTTTCTTGAAAAGCTTGATTAATGTTTAAGGTTGTAAGAAATTTGTCTAGGTCTTTATAGAGACATCGTGTAGAGTAGATGCTGATTTGTGTTGAACTTATCTTTCAATTATTTCTAATGGCCTAATGGGTAAAGATAAAAAAAAGCCTCATCGCTTATCCGAACGATCGTTGCACAAGCAACCAAACGATGAAATAAAATCCTTCGAGGAACGTTATAGCACCGGTCGCCTTTATTGATTTCCGGTACAGTTTTACAGCGTAGTGGGACGACTTTCAAGATCGCCAAGGCTTATTTTATAGGCTGTTTTCCAAATACGCGCTCTAACTAGCTACGATAGGCAATATTTTTGCCTATTTTATGTGTGTGTCCCCCTTCCGTCTAGAACCGGAACCTTTCACTGAGCCCGACGCACGCGAGCCAAGGATACCGTGCTGGAAGGCACGCAAATAAAACATCAAACTTCGTTGGTAAAATGGCGTGTTAGCCTGCGTCGCGATGATTTGCGCGTTTCCAGCAAGAAAACCACCAGCCATCGTTACGGCGATTAGTGTGCAGCTAATGGTGACCGCCCCGGGGGCCCCGGCGGGCCACCGACCTTCAGGACCAACACAACCCGTGAGGCTGTGGCTGCCAACTGCCTTCGGCTCGTGCTACAGCATGGCTCCCCGCAAGACCGTCCGGTGCGTTCGCTATTAATCATATAGAGAAAAAAAGTAATGCGAACTTATGCGCACCTTATGAAGGCGAGGACGCGAGCGCACTGTGCGCCAGGAGAGTCACTTTCCTGTCGAGATGAGTCACTTGAAGACCCTCGAACGGAAGGGCGGACCTCCGCAAGCATGGCCCGGTGCGGGACCTTGGCCGATGCGTCCCACAATTCACACCTCTTGACATTGAGACGAAGCAAGCGCGATCGGAAATCGAACCGGATGGCGATGGCGTTGATCTGCGGACCGGAATATGCGAAAGCGAAGATCAGAAGCGCGGTGCAAGAGAGAAGTGTGCAGGCAAGTTTGAAACATTGTACCTCACATATATTCACCTGGACCACATGTCCAAGCGGAGTACCTATGAAGTCATGCTTTTAATTGTGCACTCGTCCGTCCTGCAAAACATTCGCGTCCCGCGTGGCCATCAGTTGTAATTGGCGTAAGGAGTGAGTTGACGCTTGCTGGACAGATTTTATCGCACAAGAATTAATAAGTACTAAAAGTACAAACAAATTTACCTTTTAATGCAACGCCAAGGCTAACTATAGGGCTTTGTTTTGACCGGTTCCTACCGTTGTGCTTGGTACTATCGCTTAGTTGGCGTATTGACGTAAATTGACTACAACTTGCAGTTTAACAATAAAGCACGATAAGTGGTCATATTAAGTGAAAAAGCCAAGGGTCATGTGGGACAAGTCGAGATTGATAAATGATCTCTTTGTTGCTATCTACAAAAAGAGTTTGCCGGGATTGAAAAAAATATCATTTTCAGATTTTCAGAATCGACCAATGCTTTTCACTCTTCTTCTTCTTCTTTCCTGGCGTAACAACAAATGTTGTCATGCCTACCCATTTTTAGGGCTTACGAGGCTTTTTCCCCTTTAACGTACGTGAATAGTAAATCCTTAATACCGGGGGAGGTCCAGTCTGGATTGGGGTCGTAGATCATGTTCGAGTCAGCGTTAGGTTTTTTTTTTTAGTAAGCATTAAGACTAAAGTCAGATCTCGTATCTTATAGACTGTGTAATGTGAAACCAATTTCTTTTTGTACATAAAAGAAAAACATGAACATTTACAATAGTCTGATTAAAACAGAAAGAATGCGTTAAACAAGTCGCTATGATGCTGTTTGAAAATCTTTTAATCCCTTTTTCCTTCAGTTTTTTCTTCGATTCTCTTTTTTTAGGTTCATTGTCGAAACGAGTCTATTTTTGTATCCACTACCCGGAGATAAACCTGAAGTGTACTTCATTGTCGTTGCAGTAGGATCATGCACCTGCGACGCCACAGTTGTGCCATATGCCATAGGCCACTCTCCTTTCGCGGTGCTCCACTAAAACAGCAGCAGCAACAAAAAAACACAGCAGCCGAACGACGACCCCCGAGGACGCTATTTACTTCACCCTGCCTGCTTACGAGTGTGGGGTCGTTGCAGACTTCACCAAATAAATTTCACACCTGACCGGTGCTCAAAAATGCGTTTGTCGGACGAAACCAATTGTATAAACAGCCGTGAAGGAAAGCCCCGTGGTCACATTCGTTGGCGGCGAAGTGTTTTAGATGGCAGGCCAAAAAAAAAAAAACCCGTAAGAAAAAAAACGCCTGCAAAAAAGCGCTCCGCATGCGATGTGCGAAAAATTTAATAAAACATCAAATCAATTTCGTTTTCGTCCGCAACGCTTCTTAAAGAGCTCCTCAAGGCACGCGGAATTGGCGACTTGCATCATTACGTTGTTGGGAGTTCACGATCTGCTGTTGCAGTGTGCATCTATTGGGAAATGGTGAATTTTTAGCCACGATTGACAACACAACCAGAACCTCTGCATCGATATCAGCCGCATGGCAATCGCACGCGACGTATCGATCGCTTTTTTTATTGGAGGAAAAACATGGGCAACCAATTTTTCGTTTCACGCCGCACGTTAAACTGACTCTTGGGTCTTAGAGTTGTACCACATGGCTCAGTCCGTCATCACCGACGGCGGATGGAAAGAGAATCATGTTTCATCTATTGACAAACAACTAAAACCAGCAAACACCATCGGAGGAAATTTGAGACAAAACGGTCGCATTGCTTAAAGAAGTACAGCAGGGCGAGATAACGCCTTACCGCGCCCTTAAACCTGTGGCGCTGAGCGACGGGTGGCCCAAATTGATTGCCAGTAAAAGTGTGTTCCACTGGCCGAGTTCACAGCAGCCCGCGGGACCCTTTTGGTTTCCCTTCGATTATCAGGTTGAATCGGCCAGGCGAGGGCAACCCTTCAGCATTACGTCACATCGAATGCGGGCGAGAGACCACCGTCGCGTGACGTTTCGCCCATTTTTTTTTTATGTTGAGGTTTTTCGGGTGGACTTTCTCCGTCGCGCTGGGATCGCGAGTTAGCCGGCGGACATCAACCTTGAAAAACCACGGCACCGTTCCTGCTACTCGCGGCATTTTAATGGACAGTTGCATGATGACTAGCTGGTAGATTTGTGGGCAATTTCGGCTGGTTTAAAATTAAACTGCCATCGGGCTCTCGTTTCGATGAGCCTCCCCGGACTGGCACCGGCACCGGCGATAATTGTTGCCATGAGCTGCATGACATTAAACCCCATCGAGGGGTGAATTTGTGCACGAAAGTAAAAGTGCCCTCAGCGTCCGCTTTCCAACGCACCGTGTGGACGCGCGAAACTGGTTTTGGGAAACGAACGGAGAGACCGCTAGAATGGAACTGGATTACTGGACCGTACAGGGCATACGATGGGAAATCGACGCCACTGGACCGGCCGGCTTCTGTCGAGGTGCAAGAAACCGTGCCTTCCCGAGTTTTTCTCCGTGCGAACCACCGGTTCACCTTGGGCGTACGCTCCTGTTGCCGTTCTCCTGATCCGATGGCAAACAGGTCGCGTCCAAGTGATGGGGTCCTCCCCGGTGGATCGTAACTTGATGCGCGAAAGTGTCGCCCAAGCCCATCCTCGCGAGACCTGCCGAAGAGGGCTTCATCTGTGAAGAGCACGGGCACAAACCGGATTTAGCAAGCGGTTCGGTGTTTGTTTTTTTTTTCAATACTTTATTTTGTCCTTGAAGATCGGACGGCATCTGGCAGCTTCATGGTCACCGATGGGAGGCGAATAAATAAATCATGCACCCGTGTGGTTCGAACCCTCGGGGAAGAAAGAACAAAATAGGAAACGATCGACTTTGCTGACCGACATTTCGAGCCCCTGGAACCGATGGAGGATTTTACGGAACACGTTCGTTAATTTATTTACGCATCTTAAGCGGAGCGGTAAAGTTAATCGACTTATCAATGTCAAATGTCAAATAACAGCGTACGAGTTACATCGACCCTGGAATTAAGGTAGAGATTTCAAATGGCGTTTTATAAATTGTATGGTGCGGTTGGATGTCTCCAATGGAGAATACGTGCCCGTGTAATTTGATTTATTGCTTCCAACATGAATTTTTATTTATATAAAAAACAATAAAAAATCATTAGAAAACAGAATGAAATTTATTATCTAAATTATACAATTAAGAAGAAATTTCTAGCAATAAAATGTCACTTTTAACAAATTCATAGTTTCAGCTTTTTTTTCTTCATTGAAAATCTTAATTTGATATCAGTGATTCTTAACAAATTGTTAGTAAAATTCTTGGCAATTTTCGAATGAAATGAACATTTGTCGTTGGCGTTATTTAAAAGCTACCGATTATCAATGGCATTTAGAACCCTTCAGCTAAAAATATCGTTAAAATGTTATTTCCTGTGTCGTAAAAGATCCATGATGAATTGATTTTTCTAAAATTTACGACTCCTCCAATTACACAGACCAACGTTCCCAAGGAGCTTTTTGCGGCGGAGGAAACGTAATGATTAATGCAAATAAATCAGAAAGCGAAGAACTAGAACCAAGTCCAAAGGGGTCTGAACATCAAAAGCTTTGCCTTAAAAAATAATATTTAATTCGAATATCGCCACCAGTTTACTTTGATTATTATGTTTTGATATATGTTGACACATTTAACTACATAGATTCCTATAAAATCACTATTGAAATACAGAATAACAATAAACGACTGGTTACATGCCAATTTGAGCTCTATATTCGACGACGCCCCCCTTTGAATTGCATAACCTGACTGCATGCTGGATCGAAAAGTGACCTTCACTGCAACATCAAACCACTATATGGCGGGCGCTTGGCGTGTGGGTCACAGTAGGCTGACAACGAACACGTGACACTCAAATAACGGCTGTTCAACGGCTGTTGAGCTATCGCTCGATCGATCAGCAAAAGATCTCGCACCGTAGGGGCGTGAAATAAATTCGCAGCTTCTACCAACGTGGTCCGAGACATCCATGACAACCGCGACAACGAAGAGATCATGATGGATGGAAATGAAGTGTAAACAACCGTTTTCGTTCGGACTTTTCGATACGGCCAGTGATGTTGAGAGTGGCACGTTTTTGCATGTCAATTTCGCAACTTTATGTAGCCGCCGTGGAAGAATGTTGAAAGCGTTTAGTATAGATTGTGAGTAATTTCCCAAAATTGAGTTTGTAATTACATGCCGGTCGGGGTTTGTTACTTTTTTTCTGAAGTGATGGAGACTGTTACTTTACACATTCTGTTTGTTACTTTGACATTTGACTCGACTGTCAAATCGCTTGTGCCTTAATTTTTTTATATGTTTATTTCTACGTTTCATTTGTGAACTACAATTTTCGTTATTGAAGCTATCCATTCTGAAATTGTACTTTTACCACATCATCGGAACCTCTCGATTGATGTAAGTTAGTTTGGGCGTGTAGCTGAGAATCTTGCTGGATAGCTCTGGTCGCCATTTTCCGGCGGGTGCAAAATGTTTACCATAAGCTGGGCTCTTTACTCCCACTACCCGTTGGGCAGTTTTGCTACTTTGGATTGTGCTAATATACCCCGGAGCGAATGAGACCGTGCTTCGAACGTGAACTGGTTCGTCGTATGCCGTGTACAACATTAGCTGGTTCCTGTTGTGCTGCGGCCAAAGGACAGTGTTATATCGCAGGAACGGTTGCCCAGGTGCGGACACATGGGTATTTCCTGCGCTGGGCACTCGGTTTACAATGGGCACAAACTGATCTTCCGCGTTCAAGCGATGGGAATTTGAAGGAGCACGAAGGTTCTCAAATCTCTGACGGTAGGGTAAAACTTCCGGGTGATAGGGTGGTCGGATAGGATGACCTTTTGTGGTAGAGGTAGAAGTAGTAGCAGTCGAAGGGACTGGGGATGAAGTTGTTGCGGGACCAAACGTTAAGAAATTCTGTTGCCGGCGAGGAACGATGTGTTGGATAAAGCTGACATAGCTGACGGCCGTTTGCATCGGAATCTTCGGAGCCGTTTGGAATGTTTTCGGTTCTCCGGAACTAACAAGACGATTTGTATAGGCCTTTCTCTCATGGGCCTTCCCCAATGTCGTACAAATAATTAAAATAAAGAACTGTAGAGGATCAAACAATAAAAGAGTAATAATAATTAGACATTAATAGCAAATATTAACCCTTTTTTCTCCTCACCATGCAAAATAAGCTCCCTTTCGAAATCATCGTTGGAGCGGTAGTCGATTATCACTTGATCTGCAAACGCACACCTTTCACACTGATACGGTTGATGATACTTTCCTTCTTTTTATACCACCAATGCTACGGTATCATATAATAGAAAACTGATTATCCAACCCTTCACACCTTCTTGGTCACATTTATAATCGTTCGGCTTATGGAAGTAGAAAAATAATCACTTAAATTTACATAAGGGCTTAAACATGACTAAATACCTAATGAATAATATTAAATTCCATCATTTTATGTAAATGTTGGGGTTTCTATCATTATGTCTATGATTCTCAAGTGAAACAAATTGGTTTATATCGACGTATGAATGCTATGTGAAGAATGGTAACTAAAGAAGAGTTTTACTCGGAATATAGCTTGTCCGCTCAATGCACATAGCTGATCAAGAAAAGAAAGGTAGTTTTGTTTAATCCAAATTAAAAGTAAAAGTAAAAGTAAAAGTATATTCTTTTTATCGCATGACTTAACATATAATATATTCAAATGGGTTCTTCAAGTAGTTCTCAATGTTCTCCAACTGGAAGATATGATATTCATTTCTTTGACAAACAACTACAAAATACAATCCTTTTGGCAAATCGTTCACTAGAACTTTTTGATATTTTGTACGATTATTATACGATTATTTTCCCTAATAGAATATTTCACGGAAATTCAGAGACAATATTAGAAACGGTGTGCAAAATCAGACATGATACTACTACTAACTCCCTTGACGTAGTTTTTTTTCAACCAACGAAGGCGGATGAAAATAATAAGCGCAAAAACCACCCGTAGTGAATTGATGTGCTTTGCCCCTCTTCCATCTTCGTTTGACCAATTTTTTGCCAATTTTCGTCGCCTATAAAAACTGTAACAGCTGATCGCATTGACATCATTCCACAAGCAGTCTTCATCAAAACAACTCCTTTGGATCCTAATACCCATCAATAATGGCGTTCAAGGTAAGTTCAATCAGTTTATTCTGTACAAAAAATGTACACAGCTTATGAATCTAATCCTCTAAATCCCTCCTAGTTTGTCCTGCTCGTGGCGTCTCTGGCCTGTGCCAGCGCTGGGTACATCCAGACTGATAACTCCCACCTTTCGTACGCTCCGGCCCTGAGCTACACGAACGTTGCTCCAGTTCTGAGCAAGACGATTGTTCAGGAGCCCCAGCTTTACCACGGATATACTCCGGCCACCCCTTCGGTTGTGGTCAGCAAGCCTCTGGCGCTCTCGGAGACTCTTCCGGTGTCCTACAGTGCTCCCCATTCCCTGTACCAGGCTCCAGCTTTTGTGAAAAACCTCGAATACGCCCCGAAGCCCCTTTCGTATGCTCCGTACACCAAGACATTCTTCGGTGAGCCATCCTACGCCAAAACCATCATTGCTGAGCCGAGCTATGGCAAGACCATCATTGCTGAGCCGAGCTACGGCAAGACCATCATTGCTGAGCCGACCTTTGGCAAGACCTTCGTATCTGAGCCTATCTACACGAAGAACGCGTACGCTGAGCCAATCTATCCAGCAAAGACTCTGATCGCCGAACCGGTGTACGGTAAGAGCATCCTGGCCCAATCCACTCCGATCTACGGTGGAAAGGTCCTGTCCTACGCACCAAGCGCCGCCTATGGAGGAATCGCTTCCCATGGATGGTAAACGTTACAGAGAAACGAACCGACAAAGAACTGATGAATACTATGTGATGTTTGGAAGAATAAATGAAACTCCAAACTCGGATGTATGCTCTTGTTTATAAATAAACAATACCAATTGAAATGTGGAAATTTCACTTCCAGCTAAACGTCTGACCCCTTTTTTTTGTCGCAGCATCTGCTGAATCCCGGTCGAAATGTTCTACATTGGAGGTTGAGTTCGCTTTCAGTCCCAGTTCAACCGTCCGAGTTACATCTAAATTTTGCAGCCGCTTGACTGTTGACTTTAGCAACCTGCTTTCAATCTGAGCATTTTATAGGGGCAAACGGCGAAGCGGCTTCTTTTCACTTGCTAAGGTGCTGCATTTTGCAGTACTCCTTTCGCCGATGTTGATTGTGTCCTGTGTCCTGAAGAATTTGTTCATAGTATTTTTATACGGTGTCTCAAGAAAGACCAAGACGAAATCCTCACTTCACCGTTTGATTTGTACCAAAAAAGAAACATTGTAGACTCTTTGTTTCCCTTAATATTTCCTGCCTTAAGAGATGGAATTTTTGTATTGCGTGTGATTTACATTTTGTTCTGGAGGCAGCTAATATAAATAAGATAACACTGCAAACGTAAAATACATTTTACTAAATTATCGTCATATTTAAAATTGAAATAAAGCAACAAATATGTCTGCTAGTTTATCGTCGACATATCATCGAAGGGGTCGCCATCAAGTGTTGCAGTGAAAATGATAACGGATGGTAAGAACAATAAATTTAGGCAGTGAAGTTTTTTATAAGATCTTTACATAACTGTGAATGGTTCCAACGACAACAGCTTCTTATCTTCAAAATACAACAGGCCGACGGAAATAATTTGATAAAACTTCATATTTATTGTTGTTTGACGTAGGAACGAGTATTAAGCAGTCCGGAGTAGCCGGATCGGTCCGCATGCGCTGTGAGTGCAATTTTATGGCTCTAGTTGTTGGAGATCTATATAGTAGGCTGAATAAATCATTTATGGTCCAGCCTTCAGTTATTCATCGTTTCTTCATCGGGTTTCAGTCGACTTCAAGAGTTTATTTCTTGCAACACTTTCTGTCGAAATGTTGCCGATTTGTGTGATTTGTGATGGAATGCTAGGCGAGAAAGCCATTCTTACAGTATGTGGCAATTTATTTCACGAAGAATGTATCACTTTCTTCACGCACTGCAGCCTTCAATGCCCTGGTTGCTTTTACAAGAAGTGTTTCGAACGCTCACTCAGCTCGAATGACGAATGCTCGAAGGACGAATGCCTCGAGGTACAGTTGAATCGTTCCCGAACAGAAGAATTGCATGTTTCAGAATTATTGAAGGAAACATTGGAGCTGGAGCAGCAGTTGAGACATGAAATTGGACTACAAGAGATCGTCAGAATTTTCACGCAAAAGTACGCATCAACGGCTTCGGAATCTTTGGAAAAATCGCAGGACACCATGGATTGCTATGATATGTTTGCTGAATCTGATTAATTAGCAGCAGTTGAAAACATCTTGTAGTAGGTTAATTACAGGTGGACAAATAATTTTCCATTTGATTCATACTGAAACGATCAAAGCTTTTTTTTTATTTACTTCTTTCAAAATGTGTTCCCTGCATTCTACAAGTATCTCTTCGTGTCCGAATGAATTAAAATCTCGGTGAGAACTAGGAGGGTGGCGTTATCGTAGAAAATTGAATTGCGTTTGCTCAGGCACATCCTCTCCAGGACTGCAATTTGCGCACAGTAATTGGTTGTTAACTGCTGTACCGTTTCTTGCGTAAAACGCAAATCGTTGCTCGATCTCGTGCAGCTGCAGCTTAGCACTGTTGCATAGTTGAACGCGGTTTGAACGATCTGGATGTTTTTCCACGAACTTGTAAATAACTAATCTCAGTTAGAGAGAGAACATTCACGCCAATATTCACAATTTGATTACTAATTTCTTTCAGGATTTTGATATATGCTTAAGCAGAATTCAAATGTGTCAGCAAATCAAAATTCTGAATGAATTTATCTCTTATTTTCGGCAAGACAATCCAATACAAAAAATATGAAACATAAATTTCTATTTAAATACGTACTTTATTCTTCAAAATATCACAACGTTTTCAACAGATCATTTGGTTATCATTCATAAACATATGTTTACCATCCATGGGAAGCGATTCCTCCATAGGCGGCGCTTGGTGCGTAGGACAGGACCTTTCCACCGTAGATCGGAGTGGATTGGGCCAGGATGTTCTTACCGTACACCGGTTCGGCGATCAGAGTCTTTGCTGGATAGATTGGCTCAGCGTACGCGTTCTTCGTGTAGATAGGCTCAGATACGAAGGTCTTGCCATAGGTAGGCTCAGCAATGATTGTCTTGCCATAGCTCGGCTCAGCAATGATGGTCTTGCCATAGCTCGGCTCAGCAATGATTGTCTTGCCATAGCTCGGCTCAGCAATGATGGTTTTGGCGTAGGATGGCTCACCGAAGAATGTCTTGGTGTATGGAGCATACGAAAGGGGCTTCGGGGCGTATTCGAGGTTTTTCACAAAAGCTGGAGCCTGGTACAGGGAATGGGGAGCACTGTAGGACACCGGAAGAGTCTCCGTGAGCGCCAGAGGCTTGCTGACCACAACCGAAGGGGCGGCCAGAGTATATCCGTGGTAAAGCTGGGGCTCCTGAACAATCGTCTTGCTCAGAACTGGAGCAACGTTCTTGTAGCTCAGGGCCGGAGCGTACGAAAGGTGGGAGTTATCAGTCGGGATGTACCCAGCACTGGCGCAGGCCAGAGACGCCACGAGCAGGACAAACTAGGAGTGATTTAGAGGATTAGATTGATAAGCTGTGTACATTTTTTGTACAGAATAAACTGATTGAACTTACCTTGAACGCCATTATTGATGGGTATTAGGATTCGAAGGAGTTGTTTTGATGAAGACTGCTTGTGGAATGATGTCAATGCGATCAGCTGTTACAGTTTTTATAGGCGACGAAAATTGGCAAA
The DNA here is from genome assembly GCA_914969975.1 of Anopheles atroparvus. Classification (NCBI taxonomy): domain Eukaryota; kingdom Metazoa; phylum Arthropoda; class Insecta; order Diptera; family Culicidae; genus Anopheles; species Anopheles atroparvus. Next base: position 28,850,465 of record CAJZCY010000004.1, on the reverse strand, counting down.
AAATTCGCAGAAAGAGGATTTGAGAGGGGCATCAATCAATAGACACCGTGCTATTTTTTGCTCGACTGCTTCATGGGTTTCGCTAGTTTAATTCATCGCCGGAACATTATTGCCTCATTCTTCGTTTTGGAAAGAGTTTGTCATCGTTCGTGTTCAGTGTTTAAAATCACGCAGTGCTTCAAGCTCAGAGGAAAAATTAAATATTATTGAAAAATCCCATATAGATAAAATGAAAAAAAAAAAAGGAAAAAAATGCGAAACTTATGATACGATATTTATGCCACGACACAGTATAAAATATAAATGGAACTTTTGATAAATCCAGAATTTTGTAATTTTATTTTGATATCAAGAATCATTCTACGGAATAGCAACCACAACAAGCAACTGTACTACCACAAGGAAGTAAAACACATAATTCAAAATAGTTATAAAATAACACCAAACTGTGTTAGTAAAAACAACAAAATAGAGTAAAAACAATACAACGAAATAACATCAATTCATTTGATAGCCTCAGTTTCATACCCCTCCTTCATTCACGCTTGGCCAAATGTTTGCCAATTTTCGCCTCCTATAAAAACTGTAACAGCTGATCGCATTGACATCATTCCACAAGCAGTCTTCATCAAAACAACGCCTTTGGATCCTAATACCCATCAATAATGGCGTTCAAGGTAAGTTCAATCAGTTTATTCTGTACAAAAAATGTACACAGCTTATCAATCTAATCCTCAAAATCCCTCCTAGTTTGTCCTGCTCGTGGCGTCTCTGGCCTGTGCCAGTGCTGGGTACATCCCGACTGATAACTCCCACCTTTCGTACGCTCCGGCCCTGAGCTACAAGAACGTTGCTCCAGTTCTGAGCAAGACGATTGTTCAGGAGCCCCAGCTTTACCACGGATATACTCTGGCCGCCCCTTCGGTTGTGGTCAGCAAGCCTCTGGCGCTCACGGAGACTCTTCCGGTGTCCTACAGTGCTCCCCATTCCCTGTACCAGGCTCCAGCTTTTGTGAAAAACCTCGAATATGCCCCGAAGCCCCTTTCGTATGCTCCATACACCAAGACATTCTTCGGTGAGCCATCCTACGCCAAAACCATCATTGCTGAGCCGAGCTATGGCAAGACCATCATTGCAGAGCCGAGCTATGGCAAGACAATCATTGCTGAGCCTACCTATGGCAAGACCTTCGTATCTGAGCCTTTCTACACGAAGAACGTGTACGCTGAGCCAATCTATACAGCAAAGACTCTGATCGCCGAACCGGTGTACGGTAAGAACATCCTGGCCCAATCCACTCCGATCTACGGTGGAAAGGTCCTGTCCTACGCACCAAGCGCCGCCTATGGAGGAATCGCTTCCCATGGATGGTAAACATATGTTTATGAATGATAACCAAATGATCTGTTGAAAACGTTGTGATATTTTGAAGAATAAAGTACGTATTTAAATAGAAATTTATGTTTCATATTTTTTGTATTGGATTGTCTTGCCGAAAATAAGAGATAAATTCATTCAGAATTTTGATTTGCTGACACATTTGAATTCTGCTTAAGCATATATCAAAATCCTGTTAGAAATTAGTAATCAAATTGTGAAAATATTGGCGTGAATGTTCTCTCTCTAACTGAGATTAGTTATTTACAAGTTCGTGGAAAAACATCCAGATCGTTCAAACCGCGTTCAACTATGCAACAGTGCTAAGCTGCAGCTGCACGAGATCGAGCAACGATTTGCGTTTTACGCAAGAAACGGTACAGCAGTTAACAACCAATTACTGTGCGCAAATTGCAGTCCTGGAGAGGATGTGCCTGAGCAAACGCAATTCAATTTTCTACGATAACGCCACCCTCCTAGTTCTCACCGAGATTTTAATTCATTCGGACACGAAGAGATGCTTGTAGAATGCAGGGAACACATTTTGAAAGAAGTAAATAAAAAAAAAGCTTTGATCGTTTCAGTATGAATCAAATGGAAAATTATTTGTCCACCTGTAATTAACCTACTACAAGATGTTTTCAACTGCTGCTAATTAATCAGATTCAGCAAACATATCATAGCAATCCATGGTGTCCTGCGATTTTTCCAAAGATTCCGAAGCCGTTGATGCGTACTTTTGCGTGAAAATTCTGACGATCTCTTGTAGTCCAATTTCATGTCTCAACTGCTGCTCCAGCTCCAATGTTTCCTTCAATAATTCTGAAACATGCAATTCTTCTGTTCGGGAACGATTCAACTGTACCTCGAGGCATTCGTCCTTCGAGCATTCGTCATTCGAGCTGAGTGAGCGTTCGAAACACTTCTTGTAAAAGCAACCAGGGCATTGAAGGCTGCAGTGCGTGAAGAAAGTGATACATTCTTCGTGAAATAAATTGCCACATACTGTAAGAATGGCTTTCTCGCCTAGCATTCCATCACAAATCACACAAATCGGCAACATTTCGACAGAAAGTGTTGCAAGAAATAAACTCTTGAAGTCGACTGAAACCCGATGAAGAAACGATGAATAACTGAAGGCTGGACCGTAAATGATTTATTCAGCCTACTATATAGATCTCCAACAACTAGAGCCATAAAATTGCACTCACAGCGCATGCGGACCGATCCGGCTACTCCGGACTGCTTAATACTCGTTCCTACGTCAAACAACAATAAATATGAAGTTTTACCAAATTATTTCTGTCGGCCTGTTGTATTTTGAAGATTAGAAGCTGTTGTTGTTGGAACCATTCACAGTTATGTAAAGATCTTTAAAAAAACTTCACTGCTTAAATTTATTGTTCTTACCATCCGTTATCATTTTCACTGCAACACTTGATGGCGACCCGTTCGATAATATGTCGACGATAAACAAGCATACATATTTGTTGATATATTTCAATTTTAAATATGACGATAATTTAGTAAAATGTATGTTACGTTTGCAGTGTTATCTTATTTATAATAGCTGCCTCCAGAACAAAATGTAAATCACACGCAATACAAAAATTCCATCTCTTAAGGCAGGAAATATTAAGGGAAACAAAGAGTCTACAATGTTTCTTTTTTGGTACAAATCAAACGGTGAAGTGAGGATTTCGTCTTGGTCTTTCTTGAGACACCGTATAAAAATACTATGAACAAATTCTTCAGGACACAGGACACAATCAACATCGGCGAAAGGAGTACTGCAAAATGCAGCACCTTAGCAAGTGAAAAGAAGCCGCTTCGCCGTTTGCCCCTATAAAATGCTCAGATTGAAAGCAGGTTGCTAAAGTCAACAGTCAAGCGGCTGCAAAATTTAGATGTAACTCGGACGGTTGAACTGGGACTGAAAGCGAACTCAACCTCCAATGTAGAACATTTCGACCGGGATTCAGCAGATGCTGCGACTCCAGCCGTTCATCGAGCTAATGCGTAGACCGACAGGGAAAGGGTCAGACGTTTAGCTGGAAGTGAAATTACCACATTTCAATTGGTATTGTTTATTTATAAACAACAGCATACATCCGAGTTTGGAGTTTCATTTATTCTTCCAAATATCACATAGTATTCATCAGTTCTTTGTCGGTTCGTTTACCATCCATGGGAAGCGATTCCTCCATAGGTGGCGCTTGGTGCGTAGGACAGGACCTTTCCACCGTAGATCGGAGTGGATTGGGCCAGGATGTTCTTACCGTACACCGGTTCGGCGATCAGAGTCTTTGCTGGATAGATTGGCTCAGCGTACACGTTCTTCGTGTAGAAAGGCTCAGATACGAAGGTCTTACCATAGGTAGGCTCAGCAATGATGGTCTTGCCATAGCTCGGCTCAGCAACGATGGTCTTGCCATAGCTCGGCTCAGCAATGATGGTTTTGGCGTAGGATGGCTCACCGAAGAATGTCTTAGTGTATGGAGCATACGAAAGGGGCTTCGGGGCGTATTCGAGGTTTTTCACAAAAGCTGGAGCCTGGTACAGGGAATGGGGAGCACTGTAGGACACCGGAAGAGTCTCCGTGAGCGCCAGAGGCTTGCTGACCACAACCGAAGGGGCGGCCGGAGTATATCCGTGGTAAAGCTGGGGCTCCTGAACAATCGTCTTGCTCAGAACTGGAGCAACGTTCTTGTAGCTCAGGGCCGGAGCGTACGAAAGGTGGGAGTTATCAGTCGGGATGTAACCAGCGCTGGCGCAGGCCAGAGACGCCACGAGCAGGACAAACTAGGAGGGATTTTGAGGATTAGATTGATAAGCTGTGTACATTTTTTGTACAGAATAAACTGATTGAACTTACCTTGAACGCCATTATTGATGGGTATTAGGATCCAAAGGAGTTGTTTTGATGAAGACTGCTTGTGGAATGATGTCAATGCGATCAGCTGTTACAGTTTTTATAGGAGGCGAAAATTGGAAAAAATTCGCAGAAAGAGGATTTGAGAGGGGCATCAATCAATAGACACCGTGCTATTTTTTGCTCGACTGCTTCATGGGCTTCGCTGGTTTAATTCATCGCCGGAACATTGCCTCATTCTTCTTTTTGGAAAGAGTTTGTCATTGTTCGAGTTCAGTGTTTAAAATCACGCAGTGCTTCAAGCTCAAAGGACAAATTAAATATTATTGAAAAATCCCATATAGACAAAATTTTCGCTCGATATAATAAATTGTATTAATATGAGAAGCAATGAAAAAGTTTAAAGGAAAAAAATGCGAAACTTATGATACGATATTTATGCCACGACACAGTATAAAATATAAATGGAACTTTTGATAAATCAAGATTTTTGTAATTTTATTTTGATATCAAGAATAATCTACGGAATAACAACCACAACAAGCAACTGTACTTCCACAAGAAAACAAAACACATAATTCAAAATAGTTATAAAATAACACCAAACTGTGTTAGTAAAAACAATACAACGAAATCACATCAATTCATTTGATAGCCTCTGTTTCATACCCCTCCTTTATTCACGCTTGGCCAAATGTTTGCCAATTTTCGCCTCCTATAAAAACTGTAACAGCTGATCGCATTGACATCATTCCACAAGCAGTCTTCATCAAAACAACTCCTTCGAATCCTAATACCCATCAATAATGGCGTTCAAGGTAAGTTCAATCAGTTTATTCTGTACAAAAAATGTACACAGCTTATCAATCTAATCCTCTAAATCCCTCCTAGTTTGTCCTGCTCGTGGCGTCTCTGGCCTGCGCCAGCGCTGGTTACATCCCGACTGATAACTCCCACCTTTCGTACGCTCCGGCCCTGAGCTACAAGAACGTTGCTCCAGTTCTGAGCAAGACGATTGTTCAGGAGCCCCAGCTTTACCACGGATATACTCCGGCCGCCCCTTCGGTTGTGGTCAGCAAGCCTCTGGCGCTCACGGAGACTCTTCCGGTGTCCTACAGTGCTCCCCATTCCCTGTACCAGGCTCCAGCTTTTGTGAAAAACCTCGAATACGCCGCGAAGCCCCTTTCGTATGCTCCATACACCAAGACATTCTTCGGTGAGCCATCCTACGCCAAAACCATCATTGCTGAGCCGAGCTATGGCAAGACCATCGTTGCTGAGCCGAGCTATGGCAAGACCATCATTGCTGAGCCTACCTATGGTAAGACCTTCGTATCTGAGCCTTTCTACACGAAGAACGTGTACGCTGAGCCAATCTATCCAGCAAAGACTCTGATCGCCGAACCGGTGTACGGTAAGAACATCCTGGCCCAATCCACTCCGATCTACGGTGGAAAGGTCCTGTCCTACGCACCAAGCGCCGCCTATGGAGGAATCGCTTCCCATGGATGGTAAACGAACCGACAAAGAACTGATGAATACTATGTGATATTTGGAAGAATAAATGAAACTCCAAACTCGGATGTATGCTGTTGTTTATAAATAAACAATACCAATTGAAATGTGGTAATTTCACTTCCAGCTAAACGTCTGACCCTTTCCCTTTCGGTCTACGCATTAGCTCGATGAACGGCTGGAGTCGCAGCATCTGCTGAATCCCGGTCGAAATGTTCTACATTGGAGGTTGAGTTCGCTTTCAGTCCCAGTTCAACCGTCCGAGTTACATCTAAATTTTGCAGCCGCTTGACTGTTGACTTTAGCAACCTGCTTTCAATCTGAGCATTTTATAGGGGCAAACGGCGAAGCGGCTTCTTTTCACTTGCTAAGGTGCTGCATTTTGCAGTACTCCTTTCGCCGATGTTGATTGTGTCCTGTGTCCTGAAGAATTTGTTCATAGTATTTTTATACGGTGTCTCAAGAAAGACCAAGACGAAATCCTCACTTCACCGTTTGATTTGTACCAAAAAAGAAACATCGTAGACTCTTTGTTTCCCTTAATATTTCCTGCCTTAAGAGATGGAATTTTTGTATTGCGTGTGATTTACATTTTGTTCTGGAGGCAGCTAATATAAATAAGATAACACTGCAAACGTAAAATACATTTTACTAAATTATCGTCATATTTAAAATTGAAATAAAGCAACAAATATGTCTGCTAGTTTATCGTCGACATATCATCGAAGGGGTCGCCATCAAGTGTTGCAGTGAAAATGATAACGGATGGTAAGAACAATAAATTTAGGCAGTGAAGTTTTTTATAAGATCTTTACATAACTGTGAATGGTTCCAACGACAACAGCTTCTTATCTTCAAAATACAACAGGCCGACGGAAATAATTTGATAAAACTTCATATTTATTGTTGTTTGACGTAGGAACGAGTATTAAGCAGTCCGGAGTAGCCGGATCGGTCCGCATGCGCTGTGAGTGCAATTTTATGGCTCTAGTTGTTGGAGATCTATATAGTAGGCTGAATAAATCATTTATGGTCCAGCCTTCAGTTATTCATCGTTTCTTCATCGGGTTTCAGTCGACTTCAAGAGTTTATTTCTTGCAACACTTTCTGTCGAAATGTTGCCGATTTGTGTGATTTGTGATGGAATGCTAGGCGAGAAAGCCATTCTTACAGTATGTGGCAATTTATTTCACGAAGAATGTATCACTTTCTTCACGCACTGCAGCCTTCAATGCCCTGGTTGCTTTTACAAGAAGTGTTTCGAACGCTCACTCAGCTCGAATGACGAATGCTCGAAGGACGAATGCCTCGAGGTACAGTTGAATCGTTCCCGAACAGAAGAATTGCATGTTTCAGAATTATTGAAGGAAACATTGGAGCTGGAGCAGCAGTTGAGACATGAAATTGGACTACAAGAGATCGTCAGAATTTTCACGCAAAAGTACGCATCAACGGCTTCGGAATCTTTGGAAAAATCGCAGGACACCATGGATTGCTATGATATGTTTGCTGAATCTGATTAATTAGCAGCAGTTGAAAACATCTTGTAGTAGGTTAATTACAGGTGGACAAATAATTTTCCATTTGATTCATACTGAAACGATCAAAGCTTTTTTTTTATTTACTTCTTTCAAAATGTGTTCCCTGCATTCTACAAGTATCTCTTCGTGTCCGAATGAATTAAAATCTCGGTGAGAACTAGGAGGGTGGCGTTATCGTAGAAAATTGAATTGCGTTTGCTCAGGCACATCCTCTCCAGGACTGCAATTTGCGCACAGTAATTGGTTGTTAACTGCTGTACCGTTTCTTGCGTAAAACGCAAATCGTTGCTCGATCTCGTGCAGCTGCAGCTTAGCACTGTTGCATAGTTGAACGCGGTTTGAACGATCTGGATGTTTTTCCACGAACTTGTAAATAACTAATCTCAGTTAGAGAGAGAACATTCACGCCAATATTCACAATTTGATTACTAATTTCTTTCAGGATTTTGATATATGCTTAAGCAGAATTCAAATGTGTCAGCAAATCAAAATTCTGAATGAATTTATCTCTTATTTTCGGCAAGACAATCCAATACAAAAAATATGAAACATAAATTTCTATTTAAATACGTACTTTATTCTTCAAAATATCACAACGTTTTCAACAGATCATTTGGTTATCATTCATAAACATATGTTTACCATCCATGGGAAGCGATTCCTCCATAGGCGGCGCTTGGTGCGTAGGACAGGACCTTTCCACCGTAGATCGGAGTGGATTGGGCCAGGATGTTCTTACCGTACACCGGTTCGGCGATCAGAGTCTTTGCTGGATAGATTGGCTCAGCGTACGCGTTCTTCGTGTAGATAGGCTCAGATACGAAGGTCTTGCCATAGGTAGGCTCAGCAATGATTGTCTTGCCATAGCTCGGCTCAGCAATGATGGTCTTGCCATAGCTCGGCTCAGCAATGATTGTCTTGCCATAGCTCGGCTCAGCAATGATGGTTTTGGCGTAGGATGGCTCACCGAAGAATGTCTTGGTGTATGGAGCATACGAAAGGGGCTTCGGGGCGTATTCGAGGTTTTTCACAAAAGCTGGAGCCTGGTACAGGGAATGGGGAGCACTGTAGGACACCGGAAGAGTCTCCGTGAGCGCCAGAGGCTTGCTGACCACAACCGAAGGGGCGGCCAGAGTATATCCGTGGTAAAGCTGGGGCTCCTGAACAATCGTCTTGCTCAGAACTGGAGCAACGTTCTTGTAGCTCAGGGCCGGAGCGTACGAAAGGTGGGAGTTATCAGTCGGGATGTACCCAGCACTGGCGCAGGCCAGAGACGCCACGAGCAGGACAAACTAGGAGTGATTTAGAGGATTAGATTGATAAGCTGTGTACATTTTTTGTACAGAATAAACTGATTGAACTTACCTTGAACGCCATTATTGATGGGTATTAGGATTCGAAGGAGTTGTTTTGATGAAGACTGCTTGTGGAATGATGTCAATGCGATCAGCTGTTACAGTTTTTATAGGCGACGAAAATTGGCAAAAAATTCGCAGAAAGAGGATTTGAGAGGGGCATCAATCAATAGACACCGTGCTATTTTTTGCTCGACTGCTTCATGGGTTTCGCTAGTTTAATTCATCGCCGGAACATTATTGCCTCATTCTTCGTTTTGGAAAGAGTTTGTCATCGTTCGTGTTCAGTGTTTAAAATCACGCAGTGCTTCAAGCTCAGAGGAAAAATTAAATATTATTGAAAAATCCCATATAGATAAAATGAAAAAAAAAAAAGGAAAAAAATGCGAAACTTATGATACGATATTTATGCCACGACACAGTATAAAATATAAATGGAACTTTTGATAAATCCAGAATTTTGTAATTTTATTTTGATATCAAGAATCATTCTACGGAATAGCAACCACAACAAGCAACTGTACTACCACAAGGAAGTAAAACACATAATTCAAAATAGTTATAAAATAACACCAAACTGTGTTAGTAAAAACAACAAAATAGAGTAAAAACAATACAACGAAATAACATCAATTCATTTGATAGCCTCAGTTTCATACCCCTCCTTCATTCACGCTTGGCCAAATGTTTGCCAATTTTCGCCTCCTATAAAAACTGTAACAGCTGATCGCATTGACATCATTCCACAAGCAGTCTTCATCAAAACAACGCCTTTGGATCCTAATACCCATCAATAATGGCGTTCAAGGTAAGTTCAATAAGTTTATTCTGTACAAAAAATGTAAACAGCTTATGAATCTAATCCTCTAAATCCCTCCTAGTTTGTCCTGCTCGTGGCGTCTCTGGCCTGTGCCAGTGCTGGGTACATCCCGACTGATAACTCCCACCTTTCGTACGCTCCGGCCCTGAGCTACAAGAACGTTGCTCCAGTTCTGAGCAAGACGATTGTTCAGGAGCCCCAGCTTTACCACGGATATGCTCCGGCCGCCCCTTCGGTTGTGGTCAGCAAGCCTCTGGCGCTCACGGAGACTCTTCCGGTGTCCTACAGTGCTCCCCATTCCCTGTACCAGGCTCCAGCTTTTGTGAAAAACCTCGAATACGCCCCGAAGCCCCTTTCGTATGCTCCATACACCAAGACATTCTTCGGTGAGCCATCCTACGCCAAAACCATCATTGCTGAGCCGAGCTATGGCAAGACCATCATTGCTGAGCCGAGCTATGGCAAGACAATCATTGCTGAGCCTACCTATGGCAAGACCTTCGTATCTGAGCCTATCTACACGAAGAACGCGTACGCTGAGCCAATCTATCCAGCAAAGACTCTGATCGCCGAACCGGTGTACGGTAAGAGCATCCTGGCCCAATCCACTCCGCTCTACGGTGGAAAGGTCCTGTCCTACGCACCAAGCGCCGCCTATGGAGGATTCGCTTCCCATGGATGGTAGAAATTTGTTGTGATGGAAGAATTCCTCTCCATTTTGTTGAAAACGTTGTGATACTTTGAAAAATAAAGAACACATTTTCCTTCAAATGTACATGGATCGTTTTTTAACGGAAACCTTTTTGTGCTTCATGTATCAGCGAAGATTGAGAAGAGCTGTTGAAAAGCACTCCGAAAACCAATTTTCGTGTACATGTGAAGTTAAATTAACTAAAATATTGATTGTTATCCTTCTAGGAAAAGAAACTAGCTGTCTTATTTCAAACCTGTACATAATCTGTTGATTTAAATTTCCCTTCAATATTACGTTACATTAGAGGACTTCGATTAATAAAAATAACAATATGTATTGATTCACCTGAATGTACGAAAAATATACATATTGAATCTATCGACAATTCCCTAAAGTTGTGCAAAATTGCAAGAAGGATAAGTCTCTTTTTGAAAGTAGAACAATTAATCCTAACTAAAGCAAAATAAGTCACGGAACGAATATCAAAGTACGAAAGCAAATAAGTTACGGAACGTTGGTATAATGATAGCAGTAAGCAATTCATCCATTGGCTGCGAAGCCAATGCTTTATAAAGAAAGATAAAAAATCATTTTAAAACACAACACAATTAAAATAAGCTAGCGAGGAAACATCATCCGACAAATCCGCCCTTTTCGTGGCTGCCTCTGCAGAGGAATCGAGGTCAAGCACCAGCAATCAAATATAAGTTGTCATCCATTAAGTGGTGCAAACTATAGTGTTTACCGGTCGGAATGAAATCATTTTCTTTATTTTATTGCTCTTATTTGAGGCGAACCGCACTACCCTTAGGGTGCGCACTTTTACAGCCCTTTTCAGGCCGAGCAAAGTATCGATTAGTGGACCGTTAAGGAGATTTGGAATTGGAAAAAATATGTTCACCCAGCGCAGGTCAATATGTTTTCAATCAAAGCACCTGCAGCTGCTGACACGAGGCGCACACAAGCACACCAACCTGCAGTAGGTCAAAAAACATACTGACAAACTACCAAATGTCCCTTCCTCCCCCCAGATTGGTCCGATCGGAATCGCAACCGTTCCGAGTGCGAATGCGTACCAGTTTAATCTTAATTGAAGCGGAGATACTACTGCGTTAAGCTGCAGCTGATTTGACACTGAATAACATTTACAGGCAGTGTACAACGGTCCACCGAGCTCAGCCCGGGCGCGCGAACGAACGAATCGTGCGATCGAATGCCGTCCGCCGCAGTGTCGAGGAAAAAGCAAGGAAATGACTATATAATACCTGCGTCGAGCAAAGAAACCGCCAAAAGTTCAAGGTTTCCTCCTCGCGTGGTGCGTTCGGCGCGATGCAGCCTCGAACAGCCCTGCCATTGGGCCGGTGGTCCACCACCTTCGGTGGCCTTAGGGGATGGTGAAGCGAATCGCAAAGACAAGCGACGTTGTTGGGATCAAACATCGCACAGGACGTGGATTATTTTTCCCTTTTTCATCTGTCGTTGCGCTCCACATTTTTATTTCAATTACGTAACGTTTGAAATTGGATTGCAGAAATTAAATTTCCTGCAACTGGCAACTGCCGGGGCAAAGATTTTCCATTTTTATTGTCCGCCAACGTTGACCGGAGCGTTGTTAGCACATTGCTTTTCCTCGGCCGAAGGTTTCTCGTCTGCGGACGGAAATCGCCGGCGAAGTCTTTCGTACCACGCCTTCTCCGTCTGTCAATAGAAATGGCGCATTTTGGATTGGGTTATACGTGCGTCTTTTGGCATATCTTTCCGGGTTCCATTGAACAGTGGAACAGTAATTGAAGCGTGGCGGTAGCACTTTCAGTTTTTGGATCAATTTCCTCGAGTCGAATTCCTTTCATTGTTATATAAAAGGATGAGCCCGCCAGATTGAAAAGCATCAAACAGCAGCAAGATCCTCCGTCGGCCACATTAGACGTGCAAAAATCAGCGCCATGACTTTCCAAGTAAGTAACATCGCGTGTTTGGAGAATGATCCTACAATTTGGTACCAATCGCTTGCAATTGCTTTCACATCTTTCAGCTCATCGCAATCTTAGCTACCTTCGCTTGTGTCAGCGCCAGCTACGTTCCAGTAGGTCTAAATCTCCCCTACACGGGCTATGGTGGCTCACCGATCCACTCGTCGGTACTGTCGTATGGTACTCCGTATGCGGCATACAACCATGCACCTCAGCTCGCCCTACAAAACGGCCATCCGGCACTACTTCAGCAAGTGCAGTCTCCCCTCGTTGGAAACTACATCCATCCGCAGTTGGTTCCTGTGACCGATGTGGTTCCAGCGGGCAAAACTACACTTACGAAAACGTTCGTCTCGACTCCCACGTATGTCACGAGCCATGTGTCGGAGCGGCTGCATACGGATGAGCCCGTTCGCCCTATCTACAACAATTACGGTTTTGGCAAGAACGTTATCAACGCCGTCCCGTCCCTGCCTTACGCAGTCAACTACGCTGCCCCAGTTGCGCATGGTGTCAAGTATGGTTGGTAATGTAGAATAATCCCACAAAATATTGTACTATTCTAATCACCAGCAGCAGTCAACTGTAATTGGTTTTAAATTGCGATGTGCTACCCTCTAACAATAATCTTCATCGCAAATCCGATACAAACGTTGCAGCCTTTTCAGCAAACACTAAAAGAAAAATATTCTAAATGAATGATGTGCTTTACATGAAAACACCCATAGTATCGTCAAAACTTTGTAATTTTCCAGTTCAAATCGTCTGTTAATAAACATATTTAAACGTTGACATTTATTACTGTTGTGACAAAATTAATCTTCCTGATCTTTTTTGGAAGTATGCGCCCTACAAATAAAACGTTGAATTTTGTGTGTGCATAGAAGGATTCATTTTAACTCATCTCAAAATAAATATACATTCCCTATCATTTTAGAAGATTACATTCGCTTCATATTGTTTTCAATAATGCCATGTTCTATGAATATCTCTTTCACTGTATTATTATGCCACATTATACCACTCCTTGTGGATTTTCAAATCCAGCACGAACTACGAAACCACCAGTTCACATAATCTATTTTGGTGCAGGTTCTTTTGGAAAAGATCCGAGAGTCCCTTTGGGGTTTGGGTTTGCGGACCCACTGACATTGCTGGTCCAGCTCTCGTTTGTCCAACCATTTGATAACTTATCTAATCGCGTGGGAAAGTTTTATTGTTGTGTGGATACTTTTAGCATAGTTGCTTCATTCGCCCCCATGCTAGGTAAAAATTGATAGAAAATCAATTCAATCAATTTTTCAAAATTATACGTCCGAAGGGATTCCCGAAGGACATACAATTTGTCAAACGGACACAATTGTGCTAGGTCCGGAACGTCATTCACTTTTGATGAACTGCGAGAAGTTTTCGTTTACAGATGCGCTCATCACTAGAAATCACTACAGTGTCAGTGGCAAGTTGGCTGAAGGTGGTACACTAAGTTTGTGCTGTTAAAAAAGCTGCTTATTTCAGTACTTTTTGTTCCAAAAAATGTAGGACGAACGAAAGAAAGGTACGCATTAATCAATGCATTGAGTGAATCAAGCATTTTTCATGTATTTCAAGCAATTGCCCTTTGTTTTTTTTTGCGGTATTGAACCTTTGCACAAGGCGCGCGGTGCGTTGCCATACTGCCGTTAATTGTATTGTTTTGCTTGTACTTCGTGAATATGATTCAAATAGGAGTGTGGTGGACATCCCAATCAATTCCTCCAATTTGTAGTTACGATAGGGTGTGCTAGAGAAAAGTGTTATTAAGCATCTTTTGTGCAGGCAACACACCCGGTACTCCGTAGCGTCGCCATATTGTTTTCAATGTTTGAAGTTTTCAAATGGTGTCCAAGTGTGCGTGTAATCGCTTCGTATTCTCTTCGCACAAGGTAACCGGAGGGCTCAAGGTTGATATATGAAAAATACGAAAGGCTTGAAAAAATTCAAACTGTCCGTTCAGAGCATTAAGTTTCAATTTTTTGGAGGTATTCTTCTGCTGTGGAAATTTTCTATGCTTCAAAAACAAACATTTAAACGTTTAAGTGTGCTGTTTAATTAATTTACTATGATTGATTTCCATCGTTCAGAAGATAAGACGCTTCTAAAAAATTTTTAAACGTTATAAATTTACTACGCTAAAATGAAAGAAATGGCAGTTTCTAATCAGTCAACACACAGTTCGTGAAAAATTTGTTTGATAGCTAAGCAGGCTGTGCATTGAGTCCGCTCTTCTGCAAACACATTCACATTGAAATGGAAGATCATTTATTCGGAACTGAATTAAAAGTTTAAATTGGAGTAAATTATCATAGCAGCACACATAAAAAAAGAAAAGTTGTGTAGTTTCGCTTTCAAAGAACAACTGAATCGACATAACCGCCTATAAATGTCTGCGATGTCACCAAAATGGCTTAAACATTAGTTAGTCCAATGCATGATTCTGCAACAAAAAAAACAAAAAACAAAAACAAAAAAAACCTTGAAATCCTGCGATTGTAACTTAGCCCTAAGATCGCGTCGTATGAATCACAGACAGAAAGTATCGCATAGGTCGGATAGTTGAATTGTGAGAATTAATTCAACATGCGCACATTCGATGCCACTGCACTCTGGGAGCATGACTGCTTAAAGAGTGAGAGTGTCCCCACGCAAAGGAATCCCGTGATTCAGAGAAGATTCGCGCATCACAAATAATGTTGTTCCTTGTGTGAAAGCTAACGTTTCTTGCGATGTTACCTGCTGTTGTTCACATCCCAGCTTGTTGCCAATTATGTAGAACAGGAGAGCAACTGGTGGCAATTATTTCACACAAAAATTCATGCTTGTGCAGCCAGCACAAAGCATTTGGAAGCTTTTTTTTCGTGCCAAGATTTGCTTCTAAAAAATACTTTCCATTTAGCTAGAGAAAACATTCAATAATTCATGCAGAATTGTCAGAACGATTTTATTTTTCGACGGTCTGATATCAGCATATAACTTTCGATTATTTTTAATTGCTTACTTCACCTAGAGCAGCATTATAAAGCTTAAATCTACGGTGACGTGAATATAATTTAAATTTTAAACGTTTGGCAGTTGCATGTATTGTTGTTTTCAAATCGAGCTGAAAACCACCAAAAGTCGTTCTGGACACATGTAGTGGCTTCACTGTCCCTGAACCGCCAACCCAAGTACCCCACCGTTGCCACTGCCCTCCCTTCCCGGACATTTCCAGCGCCGAAGGTATCTTCAATATCCGTTGTTATTTTTCTTCTTCGTGGGCACCAAGGCACAAGATGTAATGAATGTCGATGGTGGGGCCACGATATCACATTCTTTCTTATGGCGAGGTTACGCGCGGGGTCCGATCTGTGCCGTCTTCTTGGGCGTCTTCGGCCACGCTTGTTCCCCGTATTATTTCATCCAGTCTCTTCCCTTCTTTCACTGGTTCTTTATTTTAAGAACGAACCGAGCTGGAAAGAGAATAAGAACAACGCTGGCATGGATAAAAGTGAAGCATGAAGACAAAAAAACACACACAGAAACTACAGTCGAATCACAAGTCCACCGGGGGCCTGCGATCCGTTGCCTCCACCGCCCTCCGTGCCCGTAAATTGCGTCCATCGATGGAACAGGTTTTCCGATCAACATTCACTCATCATCATCCAGCCAACCAGCCAGCCAGCCTGCCTGCTTCTCTCCTATCTCTCTCTCTCTCTCTCTCTGTTTCTCTTGATCGCGGCGACCATTCGCCGTGCACTCGTTCAAAAGCATAAGTTTAACGTTTGGGACTGCGGTAGTGCAGGACGTCGCGTCGCGCCTTGCCCTTAGCTCCTTCGCGTTGCCTGGTTACTGCTCTCGGAAAGCGCGGCTGCTGCTGCTGCTGCTACCAGATCCAAGTAAGCTCTGCTAATCTTCCCCGAGGCGATATTTGGTTTCAGGTGTGGCGATCAGTTTCCGAACTTCGAATTTGCGCGTCGTATCCGAAACGACGGAACGCGAATGGGAAGACGGCGTAAAAGGAAACGCGGTTGACATCGCGACGAGCCTGCCGCGCGCCATTCAAGCTACCAATTTCGGTATCGCAGCTGCTCTGGATGAACCAATGATCTTACCTGCATGTGAAATGGCCTTAAGAGTACAGGTCAAAAAAATTAAAAATGTTCAGTAGTTTTGATCACTTTAAGCATCAAATTGGCGCTTGGTTTGCTTGAAATTGATCTGATAGAAGGTTAGTAAAACTGTTATGAATGGACATACCTTTCAGTACAATAATGCTTGGCTTGTGAAATATGGTTCAAAGCCGAACTAAAAAAGTAATGTTCTTGTAAGCTTTTAATCTGTTGTCACAAAATGTTGGTCGATGGTATCCAATATGTTTTTTCATCATTGATGAGTCCCACCTCTTCTCTCTACATAGGTTCGTGAAGGACGGATTTATCTAATTATATTATTTTCAAACATTAATAAGATGTGGCATGGAGACAAAACTCTCCAAAATACTCATATCTAGCAACTGTCCTTGCTTATAACCGTTTCAACCGTCCTTGTAATTACCAAATCTACAGTTTTGAATGAAACCTCATTTAAAAAGATTAAGGAGGAATAGCCAATTTCAGGCTTAACCATTAAAATAAGTCATTATTAAATAACTTGTTTGTTTCTTATTTCACACCTTCCAAATCAATTTGAAAAGCCTACCTTTAGAAATATGGTGGTTTTTATGTTGTTCTTGTGTCAAAAAGTATCCTTACTAGAAATCTGACGCGGGAATGAGAGAAAAGAAAAGAGCGAAAACAAAAGCGGTGCTGTCACCGTCTAACGCCCGGGGTAGCATGGAAACGATAGACAGATAGCTTTTCTTTCTTCGTTCGCCTACTGCTTGCCTGCCTGAAACTTGCGGTGTTGCCATCTCTTTTGTCTACCATGGTGTTGGAGAGAAAGCGAAATAGCGCAATGTTGGCAAAACGATCGACGAGAGGAAAAGCGCTCGAACCGTTTGTTTTCCAATATGTGTACGCTTTTCATTCCTGGCTACTTTCCTCAACAACGAAGAGAAAGATAGGACGAACGTAAACCCAACTGCACGCACACCGCCTTCCGAGCGTGCGTGTGCATGCGTGTGGGTAGGTTCAGTTCGGTAGCGGTGTTGGGATTCTTTATATTTTCCGACCGATGCAACAAAAAAAAGACAGAACGACCGTGTGACTGTGTGTAGGTGAAGCGAGAGATGAAATGCGGCGTAAATATTGACCGTCCCTTCTCGCGGTCTCTTCGCAGGGCACATTTCCATACTTCGATGTGTGCTTGCTCTTGCCTGTGGTGTGCCGTATTTGATTGTGCGCTACAGTATGGCCGCATTCGGCCAGTCTGGTGGTGGTGGTGCTGTGATGCTGGTTGTTTGCGCGTTTTCGCTTCGCCGCTGATCGCTTGCCACGCGTGAACAGTCGCGCGGTTACACACGGTTCCACACCGCACACCGTTGCCCATCGCAGTGGCGCACTATGGGAAAGGAAAAAGTTTTTGGGGAAAAATGGAACCATAATTCAAAATTTTTCATACGCAATGCTGATTAGAATTAATTTGACCTTCAAACAATACCGAAAAATATGGAAAATTAGACCCCAATCGAAATTTAAAGCAACAAGTGGACTGATATTTAATTCAAAAAGCCGCTATCACACCAACATTTTTGGGCTGGCAGTTGAGAATTATGTTTATTCGGGGAAAAGAATGCATATAATTTAAAAAAAAAGTTTTGTATTTTTAACAGCTTCAGCCATGGTGCAGTCATTATTGATAAAAATGTTCAAACAACTACTCATGGAAAGCTAAAAAATTAAACAACGATCCTGGCTTTATAGATTTTGACACTTGTTTCGACATTTGACATTCGGTTTGACAGGACAGTGTAACAATTTCGTGCCCGGTTTGACATGTTTTGGAACAGGACTATGTTTCATGAATCCCCTCTAAACAAATCTTTAATTCGAAACATTTTCAAATGTTTTTTTTTATTTCATGCGAAATGATAAATGATTTCGATTTCAATAATTATATGATAAAATGATATATTTTGTGCAAAATATGTTTTGGGTTTTGTTTGCGGGCTCTCCACATTGAAACAAAAAGGCAGGGGAAAATTGATATACCAGACAAAATTATGTTTCAGTCGAATGTTTCAAAGTGGAGAGACAATTGAACAACAGAACATTATGTCGTTGGACCTGTCAAATCTGGATCGAAACTGTCCTGCTGTCCTGTCAAATCCTGTTGCCGAAGAGTTGTGTGCCCAAGTCGAGAAGCATGGATTTGAACCGGCTTTAAACTCTGATATTTTGTTGATGCAAGTAATTTTTCCGTTACAACGGCAAGTTAAGGATTTTTAATTTAAACTGCAGCTTTCCATTACACTTATCGGTTTCTTGCTAGTTCTGTGTATCCAAACGACTTCTATTTGTCTCCTCTTTTGGCTCCAACATGTATTTAAAACAAAATTGTGTAACAGTTTTTTGTTGTTGTATTTTACACTACCGCTTTATTGATTGTTATCAACAAATGTCCGACTTTCAGTGTATCGTCGGAAATCGGGAGTGATTTTACATTTTATCATTGGAGCTCAAATTATCAGATCTACTTCTGTTCTAAGCAATTTGTCAGTGCGTGAAGTTTAAAAAAGTGTCTTGACCATAACTATTATTCCCTAAAAAATTAAGAAAGGAAACAATCGTGCACCAAGACATTTCATTGTGTTAAAAATAACTGTCAAATCTTCCGTGGTTTCGACTTTTTATTGTATGTTAACTGTTGTTTCATTAAACGCTCCGCTTCAATGTGATATCTAATGTTGTTGCGAGGCAGCTCTTTTATTGCGAGCCTGCTCTTGCGCTTAATGGATTGGAAGACATTTTTCTTAACAAACATAACATAATTGTTAGCAACGAAATTAGAGCTTTTAATTCGCCTAGGTATTGCTTCCCGTAGGCATTTGATGCAGCGGGGTGGGAAATGGTGCTTCAAATGGATCAATGAGTGATCATCATTCATTAATTAATTGAAGTCCAGCAATCAGAGGATGAACGGACATCTCAAAGAAACATCCCATTTTCCCAATCTAAATGGTTTTAAAAGCTCGTACAAAATTAAAATTTTTACAGTGATCGATGTCCTACGAATTGATCAAAACCTGAAGTTATTGATAAATGTAAGTGATTGTAGGGAATCCCGTTCCTGGCCGCGCTTCAGTTAGAAATTCCTTATAGTGCAACATGATGATACGCCAATGTCGATATGAAATATTCGACATCACCACCACCAATTCGCCATCGAATGTACGAGGTTGGATCCATAGTAGGGGTACGTCCGTACGAAACGATATTGATAAATGAGGACATATAGATGTCGGAAAATAGGTGAGCGGAGGGCTTTATGTATCGAGCGCAAATCAACAAGAAAATTCACCGAGACCAGAACAGGACAGATGCACCACCCAGCTCATCGTAATTATTTCGATCGGTGCGTTTAGTAGGTTGAATTTTGAAACGATATGGAATGTAAGCCCGGGAAATTTGTTATTTTGTAGTTGATGGTTTTGCAAAATTTTAGCAACAAACTATACTCCATAGAAAATTTCAGTTTTTTGTGACTGCAAGCAATCATTTATCGTCAGAATTGATGATCTTTCTTGGGTAACTGAATGGCATCATATGGATGTTTTTGTAACGATATTTTCAATAACTGCATGCAGGCAATGTAATAATTTAAATTGTATTCATCGTACATTTTGAATTTGCCAAAGATTACAACAGATTACATGTGTAAAATTTATCAGATTATTACATTAGGATTATAATTGATTTTTTGTCATTCGACCTTATCTATGTAATGGCCACGTGGGCCAGGTGAGCATTGGAAGCAACCCTACGGATTGCTAGCACTTGAGATGAGATTTTTTTTGCATTCGTGGAGAGAATCTCGGTTCACCGATCGACATAACGTTTTGCGTAAAGGCAAGTTCTGTTTCCGTGCTTGTATTTAGTATTTGCACGTAACAACCGCGATCCACGATCAGTCCCATGGGTCTCATCAGACGGTATCCTCCCCTCCCTCCTGCTCTTCCACGTTCGGCTCCATCATCTTTCTATGTACTATGTATATTTTTATATTTTTTATATTTATTATTTCACATCCACCCTCTCATCCGGGCGGGTTAAGATTCTTCTGTTTGCTTCCGTTTTGTTTTCGACTTCACCACTCCACCGCCATTCACCGCTCCAAGCATTTCTGCAGCGCGCCGGAACACGTCAACGCCTAGGCGGACCTACCCCAGCGAGTGACCAAGGCCTTTCCTCGCGCAATCGTCTCCTTGTTTCCTTTCCGCGAGCATTCCCCTAAACACACATACGCGCCGCGCGGATAGGAAACGGACCAGACGCAAATCTCCATTGCGCCTTCGCCCCGTGGCGAAGCGGAACCAGCACCGCGACGAAGTTTGCAAAACAGAGCAAAAAGAATGACCCTCAAACGAAAAGAAACTTTTCCCCGTTTCCCACCCGTCTACCGCCGTGATCATTTCCTGGTCGTCTTGCGTGCAGAAGGTTACGGTTTTCTAGAGGAATTAGGGTAGCTGTAGCAACATAGTCTTGTTCTGCTTTACAGAACCGTCATATTTTTTATATGAACCATTTTTAGATTAATGAAAAATTAAACTCTTTTAAGTACATTATTTTTTCGAAAGATGTGATGGATGGAAAAATATTGTATTACGTTAAAAGTGAGGAGAAAAACGGCATTACATCAAAAACGTACATTGTGCATATTTTCAGAATTATGAATAAAAAATGGGCTTTAATAAATATTTCTAAGTAACATTTTTCACCAAACAAAAATTCGTTGTGTTTTGGACAAAATATAGTTGTTCGGTTGATAACGGATTCCACCTGTCAAATTTCTGTCAAAATCTTTTAAAAATGTCATTTAAAATTCACAATAATTGCATTGTCCCTATGAACAGCTAAGGACAAGCAACCGTCTCGTTGCTAGGGGTTTCTAGCTCGTTTTTATGCGCCAATCTCCATGATTTTTTTTAAAGGTTTGCTCATGGTAGTGTTGGTGTGTCGTGTGGTGGCGTTTGCGTGCGTCGGCTTAAACGCGCAGCGTACCTTTTGTTTGTGTAGTATTTCTCCTTTGGGTCTGTTCTTTTTTTTTTTTTTTTTATTCATTACGCTCTCGCCTTACCGTCAGCCGGGTATATCTCGTGGATCTGTCTTTTTTTCTTCCTTTGGTTTGTTCCTTATGTATAGCGTGTACTAAATCCACTTATTGTGCACATAAGAACGCGTTATGACGCATACTATTGAAGAAATATGAAAGTGTTTTTTTTTTTCTCTTGCACTCTACTCTCCTCTACGGTGGACTTTTTCTGTGCCTGAGCACTAAATTTTCTCTGCCAAGTCTGGCTGATAGTATGACGTATTTCCTCGCATTAGGGGCTCGATAGTTTTTTTTCATGCTAGAATTTGCTAGTTTCATCGAAACGGCTTTTTTTCATCAAACAGAAAAGATACACCAAACAATCGTTTACACAAGAAGGCTCAATAATAAAAGGAAATTGTTCTGCTTGCTAACAGAAGTGTGTACATCTCTTCAATCTATACGAAAAAATAAAATAAAATAAATAGGAAACCTTCTCACCTCTCGCGTATTTGGTTGGGGGTGGTTGGGATGCGATCGGTCCAACAAACAGTCCTGGTGTCAATGTGGTCGTGTACATCTCGCCGAAGAAGAAACCTACGGTAAAAAAACGCGGAAAAGGCCTTGCACGAGAGAAAAAGAAACGGAAGAAGATGACCCACCGCGCGCGGGGGCCTTATGTATATTTCCATTTTGTGCACAATGAAAATGCGTGCAATGCTGCTGCTGCTGCCCCGTGTGTGTAGACCTCTGTTTTATTTTTGCCTTAATTTTGACTCTTTTATTTTTTGCTTTGGCCTTTGTTGTTGGGGGGGGGGAGTTGAAAATGCTGAGAAAAAAACAAGAAATGTGCACACAAGTAAATATTATTATTATTGGGAATGCTAGCAATATTTGGCATTGCAGTCTTCAAACAAAGAAAATTACGATAAAGAATTGGGAAAACGCGATTACTTTCTACGGGTTAGGAAAGGATAGGATGGATTATGAAACGCAAAGCCTTTTTTTTTTAATGTACAAATGCAGTTTTCTTAGAAAGCAAAAATAAAATACTTTCATTTTCCCAACAAACATAATTCAATTATACCTAATCAACGTCTTGTCTCTTTCCTAATCCCCCGGTTCAACAAGTGCAAGATGCACAAAATAGATAATGCATTTGGTGTTTTTTTTCTTCTATAAATGAAATCTTGTTTTGTTTGTGTACAGTAGGGCAGTTTTTACAATTTTGTGTGTGTGTGTGTGTGTGTGTGTATGCGTGTTTTGCCCCTGTTTCCTTTTTTCAAATGTTTTTGTTTTTACTAGGGGCATTAAACCTAAATCTGCTCTACACTCAACAATTTCCAATGTTGGATCAGCTCATCGAACGCTGCTGCTGCTGCTTGCTCATACATAGTTGGCTACTCTGAGCAGCAGGCCATGCTAAAACATGCACAATTGCTGTTGGATCCCACAGTACAGTGTCGTAGCTCGCTTTTCATCTTTTCTGGTTTTTTTTTTTTGTTGCTCCCGAATCTTGTCTCTTTCGATCCTGCCTACTGGGATGCTTTTTGGTACGCGACGTCTTGCTTCGTTGCACCCGCCGCGCCGTACTCTGGCGTTTGCCGGCTGCACCAGCGCGCGCGCGCTCGTGTGTGTGTGTGTGTGTATGACAATCAGGTACACGCTTGTGGGGATGTGGGCTTATATATTCATGTTGTCCCTTCACCTCACACCCATATCATCTGCTTGCTGCCAGGGGCACCGCCATCATCATCTGCACCTTTTCCCATCATCAGCGCGTAGTATATTATGCTGTGTTGCACCGGGATTTTTCTCGCTCTTTCCTGCGCGTGTTGTTGGGCGAAGCACACAAAAAAAACCTGGGGCAATCATGCAACTACCCCTGGCTATCATGCAGTGGTGTGAGGTACGACCATTTGTATGTGTGTGTGCACTCGCGTTTTAAAGGGGTGGAGTGGAGGAAAAAAGAGGGCATTTTTCTACACTGCCTTCTCGTTCCTTCTCCAGTACATGCCTGCCCTCATTCGCCACAGATACACTTACACAGTATTTTTTTTCTTCCAATTCGTTCTCGACGTACAGATAAGCATCACACCGTTCCCTGCCGCTACCGCGGGAACCTCACCATCCGCGTGTTCTTCGGGGGTACGATAATTTTTTCTCCTTTTTCTCTTGCATGCTGCGCTGTGGTGTGGTTTTCCTCCGCACGGAAGATTTTCAATAGAGGCGAGATCTGGGATTTTGGGTCTGCGAGCTGCGCGGTTTGGTTGATTCTCTGCCGTTTTACATACATATACCCCTAGTCCCTATTTATATAGCCGCGAGCAGCTTTATGTACCAACGCCCGGTGTGCGAATGCAAACGGCAATGCGATTCGCACTTTGCGATAGCCGAGATTCTATCGTTCTCTCTCGTCGATGTCCCTCTTTTCCAATGGCTCCACACTTTGCCAGCTTGCCTGCACGCGTCGCACATTTAGCAGTCGAGGGAATGAAGAGAGCTTATGCGGGAGAGGCGGTGAATCGCGAAGAAGGAAAATGCGATCGGCATGAAGATGGTCAGGAAAAGAAAAAAAAAACTCGCTTCGATAGCTTTGAAGTGTTTCGGGAGGGTTTTTTTTGTTGCGTTTGTGTGTGTGTGTGTGTGCGAGTATGAGAATAAGTTGAATCTATCGACAGACACAAACATACACACAAACAAGTACAGGTGGTACGAAACTCGTTGAATGATTTTTTTTCTGAGGGCATTTGTGTGTGTGTGTGTTTAATCAAGTGTGGGTGGACCGTATACTCTCCCTGGCGCAGCTGTCATTACAGGTTGGTAACAATAGGAAAAATTGTCGCTAGTAAACTTGCACTGCCGGATGCGGTATGATTCAATGACGAAAAAGAACGTTTCACGTCGTAAGGGATTTTTTCAAAACGCTAACGAAAAAATGTTACGTGCCCTTCGATGGAACAGGGCATCTACAATTGTACTCCGGAAGGAAGGGGGAAGGAAAAACGTCAGAAATAGTTCGGCAAAAAAATCATTGCGTACCGCTTTGTGACAGCAGCACTAGCAGCAGCAGCAGCATCACGCACACTCCGATTGGCTTTAATGACATTACGGAAAAATGAAATAGCAAGCGCGGGGAAAACATATTTCACGCACACTTCGCTTCGCGTTACTGCTCTCTTTCGAAATATAACCTTCAGAGGTAATTTCGGGCGAGCGAGAGAACGAGATGGCAGGCGTGAAATGGGAGAAAGCAAGCGAGAGAGCGGTCCGTCAAGTGTGGTTAATTCTGTTTCCTTCCAACTCTTGAAACGTACGACACTTACTTGTTCGCAGTATTCTACCAAAAGAACTGCAGCATAAAATCCTGCGAAGCGCGACTGTGTTTTGATCGCCGGTCTTTTGCAGCATTTTCCGTTGTGTGGGTGCGCAAAGTGGCGGTTTCGTACGCGCAAGTCGTCACGTACACTCCCGCGCACCCGCAGGCTGGCAGGCAGGCAGACGGACAGACAGACAGACAGTGTGCGTAGTGGTGTCGTCGACGCGAGCGGTGAAGCGATATTGTGTGCGGTGGTGTTGGTGCGCGGAATAGGCAGCTTCTATCGAACGCGTTCGAACGATGGCGATCAGAAGTATTTGAACGTCCAGCGAGTAGCGTGGGGCGAGAGAGCGTCAGTCAGTGAGCGAGTGTGACAATTGCCGTGTGTGAACGCGGCGCATCGTACGTCAATCGACGGGTTTTTGTCGGCGGGATTGAGCTGTGGAAGAGAAGAGAATTTCATCGTACCTGCAACGAATAATCATCGCAAAGGGTAAACTTGCCAGGATATTCCATGAGCATTGCATTTCGCGTTCCTTGCGAAAAATAGATGAAACGTGGTGGAAGAATGGATGCCGGCTTTTTTGAGTGTGAAGTTTTCAAGTGCGCTACTGATTGATTATCCAGTCTACTGTGTTATCCTGTGCTGGGAAAGTGTATTCTTGATTCGCCGCCTGAGTAGCGTGATATTTATAATATTGAAGGTGTCATGTTCGTAACTATCTGTCTGTACAATTTAATAGCTACTTTCCGCTTCGAAATTCTTAACATAACGTGATATTGATAAAATCGTGGGTGGCATGTTCGGTGCTATTAGGTCTATAAATTGTTTAACTACTTTTGGTCATCTACATTATCAACGAAATGTTGACATTCAAGCCTAGTTGTCTGAAATGCGGTACACAAATGAAGCTGAAGTTGATTGGCTTACTCGTTGTTATTATTCCGAGCCGATTACATCGCGCAGTAATGAGTCAAAACATTCGTAGGTTTCAAATGTCGCTTTAATTGGTGATGATTAGCTTTTCGATGTACAACACATCAATTACAGCTCATTAGATTGTTCCGCCGCGGAAAACTGATTGGCAAACATTTCTTAAGAAGACCAGATGGATTGGTTGAGTACGTTCGCTGGAAGTCTGGTAATGGTGCAATATTGCCGAACGGATGTATCCATTTTTCGAAAACACAATCGACCGCGAACCAGCAGCTCCTAGTGCTAGCTAAAAATCATTTTCCGACTCCTGCTGTTGCCTGTCGCGGTTGTTACCTACTTCATCTTCTTCTTTGGAGTGTTTTACCCACAGCGCAGAGTTGTGTCTACTCATTCGCTCACGCTGCTCGTCGCGGACTATCGTGTGAAATGCATGCACACACCACCTCGACGTGAGGGGACGTTCGATTTTGATATCTGCTGGTGGTGTGTGTGTGTGTGTTCGCTCATCGTACGCCGCGCGATTCATCTTTTCCCTTAACCCGCGCGGTCCATGCTGTGCTGTGTTGTGTATACACTGTCAGCGGTAATTATTATCAACAATTAGGTTGGATCGCACCAATATCAACGCGCATCGTGGTAACAACAAAACACACCGTGCCCGCAGCGGCCGCCCTATTTGTATATAAATCGCGTGGCTGTGGTGTGCTACGCGCTCGGTTTGTGTAGTAGTAGTGAGATCGTCTAGCGATTCAAGCGATTATCGCGGCCTCCTTATGTAGAATAGGTCGTTCGTTTGGGTTGCTTTTTTCTGCTTCACATTTTGACGTTTGTATGATCATTACGCGCGGAGAAAAGGTATTGCACACATTTATTGTCAAGATTTTTGGAAGACTCAATCATTCGATGGGGGCCGCTTTGAAAACATACGATGGTTTTATATACCAACATTATTTAAATATAAATTATAAATTAAAATTGCCATCTGAGCATCTAAAATCGTTCAACTTGAACTTAATTATGTAGCTTTTATTGTGAAGCTCGTAATTGTTATTTAACAAAAACAAGTCTTTCATTTAAATCAATTATTATTTCTTCCTCCTGTTTTAGTGTCACATCAGTATTTTTTTGTTGCGTTGCATTAAAATGTCATTCTAATAATATATTCCTGCTTTTTCTACCTTTTTCAGATTTTCAACAGCTGGCAATCGATTGTTGCTGTACCTTTTAACGTGTGTTTGGACGTGTGTAACATAGGCAGTAGTGTGTGTTACTTAGATCCGCCGATGCACAAGTGCATATGAACGCCACAGTCGGCAGAAACTTAGAGACGAACGGCACAAATAAAAACAAAAAAAACTAACGGTGTGGAATCGCGGTACTGTCGTCGCGTACTTGGCATGTTGGCAGTTGAAATCGTTTCGCAGAGAGCAGCCGCGGATGAGATTTTACTAGTTTAGGGCGGCCCCCGTTGCGAGTGTTTCTTTTCCAGCTAACGCACTGTGAGATTTCGTGTACAACGTGTGCAACGCCGTGCAGGTTCCGGGAAAGATAGCGAGCAAAAAAGTAGTGCATGTGAAAGCGCGGCTCCTCCGTGGTACCCGGGAAAGGAAAGCCGAACAAATCCACCAGGAAGAGAGGGGGAGAAAGGGGCGAGAGCGGTGCGCGAAGTAGTCCAATAGAAAAGCCCCAGCTGATCGTCAGAGTGGTGTGTGGTGATCTCGATCTTCTGCATGTGCATGTATGTGGAGGAGAGTGCATCGGAGAGTGAGCTTGTGGTGTGACGTGTGAATCCACGCCTTGCCGCAATCAGGGGGCGTTGGGTGCGGGAGTGAAACGCGGGGGTTCACATTTCGAAAAGTTTCAAAATCATTTTCGGCGCTACGGATACCATACAGACGAGCGCCGCGTGAGTGATTGGCCGAAAAATGTACGCGAAAGGCAAAGGGACAGCGGTGCCGTCCGATGCACAAGCTAGGGAAAAGTAAGTATTGCTCTTTTTTTTCTTAAATTGAAAATTTCATATTTTTCTTTGCTTTTCTGGCCATATTTTCATGGCTTGAAACGAAACCTGGTTTATGTGTCCAAAATTTTCCAAACGTCACGACTCTGTGAAAGCTTAATTTGACTCGTTTTGATGAATGTAC
Organism: Anopheles atroparvus; assembly: GCA_914969975.1. Taxonomy (NCBI): domain Eukaryota; kingdom Metazoa; phylum Arthropoda; class Insecta; order Diptera; family Culicidae; genus Anopheles; species Anopheles atroparvus. Next base: position 28,822,717 of record CAJZCY010000004.1, on the reverse strand, counting down.
GAGTTGAATTGGCTGATTTTGTGACACAAGATTTGGTCTGGCATGATTTTGTTCAAAAGAAGTAACAGAACAGAAGGCATAACTTCTACATTACGCTCCTTAAAAAAAAAAATGATTACAAGTTTACAAAATTATCAAGAAAAAGTTATAATTGGTTTAAGATAATTTTTTTATATTGATTATTCATTATAAATTATTTGTTAGGAATTTTGCGTTGAATGATAACATTCGTTCAATTAGTCGCCTTTAAACTCAAACATCCGGGTTTAGGAGTATACCTTTTTTGACCAAACGGGTCATTTTGACCCAAGCGTTTTGAAGTGTAATAACTTTGCTTTAAAAAAAAAAAGTTCGATCTGTAAACGATATTTGAAAGGCACATTTGTTGTCTTTGATTTCGTGATTTTAGATTTCCTCTTTTTCTCCCTCCTCCTCTGCTATCGCGGTAGAAATGATGGTATGTCCAGTGCTTGCGCATGTGTTACGAAGAAAAAGTATAATTTTTTTGCAATTGAATATCATTTGCAGCAACAACATTTGAATTCTTAAAAAGGAAAAATGAAAGTATGTTTAAATCTATGGTAAAGAAGGGCTAAAATGAGTCCCTAGACATACGCCAGTGAAAACAATTTAAGAGCATTTTGATCTATTGTTTTTTTTTTTTTTTGAATGCATAAATATGTATGTTTATATTACCTTTCTAGCGCACATACTTTTTGCGGTCTAATTTGTGTTCTTCAAAAGTTAAAATCTTTTTCTTCATAAAAAAATGCGCCAAAACCCCACATACTATCATTTCTGCCGAGACAGTGAGCGAGGCATGAGGAGGAGAGAAAATAAAAAAAAAAAAAACATCAAAAGCAAGAGAACAAATGTACCTTCCAAACACCATTTAAAGATTGTAAATATGTTAAAAAACGATGAAGTAATAACGCTTTGAAAAGTTTGTATGGATGATTCTCGGAATTGGTTATTCTGAAAAATTCCGAAAAATATTTAAAACGTGTTGTTTTGGATTCTAAGAAAAGCCCATTATCCAATATCTGAGCCTAATATACACAGACGAATCTTTAGTTTTATGCTTAAAACCTTGTGTGCGATTACGATGTCGGGATCATTTGTTTTATTTCTATTTGAAGAACGATTTGAGAGATTTGAAGAGGATTTTTTCTTTTTCCGTGTTTCGAAAGTCATATGCAATTTAATACCATTATGTTTGATTTCAACATAATCATTCGGCTCGTCAGTGTGAGGCCACATATTGCATTTTTCAATTCAGATCAGATGCGCCCTTGCGGACCAAGAAGTTCTTAAAACACATCTTACCTCGTGGGCACGATTAGTGAAAGGATGGAAAATTGCACCTTCGCTTTTTTGAACGGACTAACGATAGCATGTCGTTAAGCAAAAAAGTACTTTAAAAAGACCTTAACGACAGACTGAGCGCGCGATTGTAAAGTTGTGTGCAGCAGCGGCGTAAGGCCGAGATAGATTTCTGCCAACCTTGAACGTCTGATCGATTCTCCTCCTTTTCTTTGTTCCTCCAACGGTTCATTACCATTTTTCCAGGGCGAATCGAGCTGTGCTATTTTTTTTTTTGCACGCGCACGCTCGATCGACGTCTCAAACCTTCGGCACTGTGTGGCTTTTCGTTGATCACCACCATCGTTTCTTTATTTATGTTTGGTCGTAAAAAAGGCAGGCAAAACACACGCACGCAACGCCACCATCGTCCGAGGCATGCAGCGCTTTTGCAGACGCTGCTTTATCACCGTCTTCGACAGTATCCGCCTCTGTAACTTATTCTTCCTCTTCTCGACCATGGACCCAAAGGTGGTGATACGAGTACGAGTGTCGTCAGGAAAGGAAGCCGAACGACGATTCGAAACCCTCCTGTGTCTTGGCATGACAATTAGCCAGAGAAGCATCGCGAGGCGATGGGTACATCTGCGTTGAGCTAGACAATTATGGAAAAGACATCTATTCCAGTGATGCTTGGTTTAAATTTGTTAAATATTGAATTCTAGCTTCAATCGGGCTAATGTTGTCGCGAGACGCAGAATAATATTAATGCATATTTTGTTCACATTCATCATGATATTTTCAATTTTCTTTGGCTATGAATTTACCAATCTTGATGCGAAAATATGGAGATTAAAATTTTACTCGGTATTAGTCAAAAATGCAATTTAAAGCCGATTTTAATAAGCAATACTAGTTTTTCGCTATCATTTTCATAGAACTGAAATGTGAGCATCAATGTTATAATTATTTTTCGAACCTTGACAGAAAAATAAATCCTCATTTTCATCCTCTGCAGTTTGTCTGTGTTGACTTCCTGTATGGTGTCGAATCCCCAGAAATACACAAATTCGAATAAAACCCGACCAATCATTTGAAATATTTTATTCCCGATCTTTTTTTATGCACATATCATCGTCATTCAATTCCGTTTGACTGCTGATGTTGAAGCCCAATGCTGAAGATCTGCGGGTAGTCCTTTTTTTTGTGTATTGTTTTGTGTGTTTTGCCAATGTTTGCGGTAAATGTTGATCCGTCTATACATTTTTCAAACCAGTAAAGTTTTACTTACTGTTATTACAGAACTATGATTCCATATTTGTTTCAACAACTTTGTAGTTATATTCAATTATGTTTGACGTTGTATCCATCTCTTTTGTTAGAAATCTATTATTTTGGAATAGCTTTTCAAGAAAAGTTTTTTTTTAAATTTATTTTTTCAAAGCCAAAATTTATTTCTAGGAAAAACTTTTTTCTACGACGATACTTCAAAAGGCATATAATGTTTATTTTTTGCTATTTGGTTGTGCTTCGTCACAATATTGCTGGTTTTCAATAAAAACAAAAAGGAGAAGCAGGAATAAATTTCATAAAGATACTACGATCATATCGATATCGATCCTGGAGTAAAAAGAAGTGGAAAAGTTATTCGGAAGCTACCAATACGATTGTTCGCCACTAGAATGTAACTAACGGATTCAGTACAAGACAGAGTACAACTTATGCTCATGTGGCGGTTAACAACACCACACCACACCATACGATCGCTCTGCTGCGTTGTTATCCCGGTGGATGTCCTAAAAATATCTTCCATTTTTGTATGTCCTCCTCTGCCTCAAACCCCCCCCCCCCCCCATACTTCCAAGCACGTGTCAAGCTCTGTGCTGCGTCTCTTCGCATGGCAAAGCAAAAAAAAAAAAACAAAAAAAAAACCATGACGCAGCTCTGTGCCTGCCATCACACACCGGGCTTGCTGTGCTGGCCTGGCATACGTGTGCGACAACTAGTTCAGCAAGGAGCGTGTGTGCGATCGACGTTTGCTTGCTGGCCAAGGAATTTCCCTCCCGACCAAACGAGGGTGGTGGTGTTGCCAGCGGCTAGCTTATAGCTCTCTCTGCTGTGGTACGTGTGTACCGCCACACCAAACCGCACCGGCGTTGTGTTGTGTAACGTTATGAGGCGCATTTGGAACGCTTCGATACGTTTTTGCGAACCCCGCCGCGAAAAGCCCCTCGTGCGCCCGCGTGTCGTGCGTGTGGCGTAACCTCCTCCTCAGCCTTGGCAGGGGAAAAGCGACGATGGCGGCGCAGGAAGCGCAAGATCCTTCTTCACGACGGACGCGAACTTCGAAAGACGTTTGTTTACATCGCGTTCACTTGACGATGCAATAGGCGGTGTTCAGGCTAGGCGCGCCTGCCATCGCAGTCATAGTTCAGCCCCGACTCGTCTTGCGGTCGCTGGCAGCCAATGGGGGGAAAGTTGTGTTGCACCAACACCAACGACTATAGGCAAACACGATCTCTTTTCCATCTATCTTACAAAAGGTGCCCGATTTTTTCGTATCCTGAGGTGTCTCCTCCGATCGATAAACAAACTCTTCTTGCGTTCGTTGCTCGTTGAGCAATGGTTTCGGTTTTGGTGCACGTCACGGTCGCCCTGTGACGGTTTGGATTCGCTTTTCCAGTCAATTTTAACTTCGGACCAAGTGCTTGTGAAGTTTGGGACAGAAATAGAACACAATAAAAGTGAGGCAGCTGCAAAAGAAGAGTTTAGCCACTAGATGTAAATCGCAACTACTGCAGCAACACTTGTTGAATGTATCAACATTTGTGCAGCGTTTTAAGAAAAAAAAATTATCATTTGTACATAAAGTACATGAGAGAATGCAATAGATGTTGGTTCAAGTAGTTTGAAAAAATTCAACTACAAAAATTTGATTCATGTCACAAATAATTCACGGTTGCTACAAACTAATGTTTTGCGCAATTAGTTTAGAAGGACAATTTTATCTTACGATTGCTTTTTATTTAATCAAGTATATGTCTAACATTATTCTGGTTGCATAGTTTAACCTCATGTTGTGTGATATTTTGCCAGGATATTATCAAATGTGAACAAAAATGAGCTCATTCTTTCTCCACCAACAATAAGCGGAACACATTTAAAAATAATCACCAATATTTTAAAAGGCTTTATACTGCATTTATAATTTTAAGCTGTTCCCTTTGCGATGGGGATTTTGGATCTCCCGTTGAACTTGAGTTCAACCATCGTTGGGATCGTTATGTGTTTTTTGTGTTCGTTGTGTAAGATTTCCTCCAATTGTTGTTACTCTTTGGCTCCGCATAAAATTTAAGAAAAAACTTTATTTCAATTTTTTTTTCGATAATTATTTCGATTTTCCGATCTATTTCAATACTACATTCTACATGCGGTCATTAACTGATACGGCAGAGTGAACCGGACGGTTGTGTCTTGTGGCAAAAGAGAAAGAGAGAGAGATAGAAAAAAAGAGGAAAAACTATTACAGAAAAATAAGGAAAGCAAAGTGTTACGACACGTATGTTTCACCTTTTACGTCAATCGAGGGACGATCAAATGCTGCTCTCGTTGCGGTCGTTGGTTACGTTTTGCCACCAAGAAACGCCGCGAAAGACACCACACACCAACCGACCCTGGCTGGCATGCTGGGATTTGCTCCTCGGCTCGGCTGCTTTGGAGTGTTGTCTTCATCGCGTGGCGAGAGAGCAGTTTTGCCCGGCGAGTTGTGTTCGTTCGATCGATTGACTAAATATTTTCGTAGAGTTTTCGCCGCTGGTAACGAAGAGTATCGGGGGCCGCGCACCGCCTGTCTCCAGTTTACAATGTAACGCCGAGCGCACACTAAGTCCGAAGGCGAACGAAGAATATATGACCCAAGACCGCCCGGACTTTTGGTGACCATATTCCGGTCATAGTATATTCCGGAGCTAGTTAGACGGTTCGAAAAAACTTTCCCTTTTTTTTTGTTGAACAGTAGAACAAACGAGGGGAAAAAAGAGGCCACTTTCCTGAGGCGAGGGAAACTCAGTGAAATGTGAACGATTCCGAAGGACCTAGAACAACTGTTCCGGAGCACCTGACGCCGCTCGGAAGCGCCCGTGTGGTGTGCTGCCGTCGTCCTCCACCAGCTTTTGCTATAGGTGTGCGAAGCGCCGATGAGTGACAAGAAGATACATAAATTATGTTGTAACTATCTCTCCGCGCGCTTATGTAGCTCGGAACGCATATCCCGACAGCAGCAGCAGCAGCAGTAGCAGCGAGTGGTGAAGTCACAGGGAGCTAGGGGGGGAGAGGGGATCGTTGCCAAAAGGACGTGGAGCCGAGCGAGAGAGAGAGAGAAATGTGACACATACTAATCGGATTCTTCTACATAAGAGTACGGCAGGGCTGCCCTCTTTGCCCTAACCAGGTCCTTAATCGAGCTTCCACGGACTGTACGTTGGAACATGCGAACCAAGAGAAAGGGAGGAGGGGGTGGGCGAGGAGATTGTATGTATGTTTATGCTGTACATAGCGCTCGTTTGCTACCCGCATAGCACCATTCCCTCGCGCCCGGTCTGCCAAAGCTTTCGGGATATCCTTTCGGTGGAAACAGACAGAGACCGAGAGATCGGGGGACGACTCCACAGCGTCGTAGTCTGGTAAATCCTCCAAAGGATATGAACCTGATGACGGTTGGAAAAATCCTCCTGGCTGGCTGAATGGTGGCTGTGTGTGTAGCGCCTGAAGGAGGAGGAGGAGGAGGCAGGATGGCATTTATTTGCTACTATCTCTTTGCCGTTCCATGCGAGGTACTTGGAACACCGAAAGGAGGGAGTGGTGGCTGGTGTGACGGCAGAGAGTATGCTCCTGGATACATACACACTTTTTTTGTGTGTGCTCTCTCCACTAAAGTTCTCTACCACCCATGCTGTGTTGCGTCGAATGGAACGTTCCTCTTTAATACCAATTGCCATCGTACTAACTTTTTTTTTGGCTCTTTGTTTTAAAGCTCTCCTGGATGTGGTGCTGTGCCATGTGCGGCGGTACTGCCATTGGAAACGACAGAGTATTGCTTCTGCTCCTGGTTGTGTGGTCGTCCTGGCAAAGGAGAGAGAGAGAGAGAAAGAGAGGATAGCATTGTGTTGGTTGTTTCAAATAATGCCATCTCGTTGCATTGCTCGTTCGCAAAACGGCCTGGTTTGCTCTGGCAGGATACTTTTCGAGGAAAATATTTCGGATTTAAATTTAAAGGGCTGCTGTTGTTGTGCAAACTTTCTCACAATCCGGACAAAATTAAAACCGAGGTATACCCGCCTTTTTTTTAACCAGAGAGCAAATGCACTTCTTTCGTGAGTTTTAAACTCTTAAGGCGTACCTTTTGTTGCCTGCCTTCGACTGTCTGCTTGTTAGTGGAGTTTATGTTGCTTTGATTCGTGTCCAGAAGCAAAAAAACTAACAAAACCAAAAACGGTCAAGACGCAACAGAAGGGAAGTCTTTAGGAATAGAAACATCAAAACAATTGATAACGTTCCCAACAGCTGCCTCAGCTCTCTCCACCACGGAGGAGAATGGAATGTTATAAGGGATGGCCTTTTTCAGAAGGCAGCCGTTATTTGCTTTGAAACGATTTCTTCTTCTGCGTCGTCCTGCCAGGGTGATGCCCAGGGTGGTGGTGGTGCATCGTCAACAGAACGGACGTATCCTTTCGTTCGAGATGCGATTATCCCCCTTCCTACCGTTCTCTTGGTGATTAGCATGGGATTAAGAAGACCACCGAGCGGATGATGAGCGGATTGTGTGTTGAGTGTGTGTGTGTGTGCTCGCATTATGACTACAAATGGTTTTCGTCTACCAACTCGGCTGGTGTGCGATCAAGTGCGAAGTTCCTTTCTTCCGGTGGAGTCGCCTGGCCTTTGATGTGTGTTCTTCAGGGAGGCAAGGTTGCACCTGGGTGTTGCAACGTTTGAGTTGTACACTCTGAAGCGTCCTGCGAGTGATGCATGGAAAACTTTCGCATTGTTCGAGCGAAAAGCACCCAGGAGGGTTTCTTGGGATTACGACTTGTTTCTCTCGGATGCTGGGAAATTCATTAGAGAATTAGTTTCCAGAAGTCCATAAACCGAAGAAGGAACTTTTCACTCATAGATAGATTGTAAAATCTTCCTTCTGAAAGTGGTGAAGCTCAAAAGTGCTAGGTTTGTTTCCGTTTGTAAAACATCCACTAGAGAGATTTCCGGAAAGGCAAGATGCCACCTTTATATGCATCTTCCCAAAGTCCGTCACCATGCAATGTTTGTCTTTAGAGGAATTTCTGAACTGATATTCAAAAATGGTACGCATCGTATGAACGTACTTGCCGCTTGTCTATCGTGATACCGGATTGATTTCCACAGATTTTTGTTTTTTGTTAATTAGTACTTCCCGGACCTTTCATTGCGATACCACCGCTGCGTCTACCGGGTGCGCAACAAGTCGTCCTCCTCCCTTATCTCCGCATGGACGGAGCAAAACACAACCTTCATTGACGTTAGCGTCGGCAAGGGAAGAGCGCGTGATCGAGGTTTTTTTACGCGCCGTCGCAGAGGTTGGTTTGGTTCGTCGGAAAGCAGCGGCGTCAGCAGCGCTACTTAATATCTAGATGCTTCCTTTGGGGTTTTGTGGTGTGGTCTTATCAGAAAGGAGCGCGACCGGCGTTTGATAAGCAATAGCGCCGTCGATACACTTCTCCCTCCAGGCTGCCGGTGACGAGTGCGGCTTGTTTAGGCATAAACAACGTCAACGTAAACGCGTAAATATTGACGAAATGATTGTTTCTGCGGAATTGCAACAGCGTTGCGGCGTATTTTATTTGATGGTAACAACTGGTGGTTGGCCTGTGGTTTTGTTGTAAGAAGTTTTGTTGAATTTAAATCTGAATAAGTCAATTCAGCAAGGGGGGAAATGGTATCAGGCCTCTGAATATTGAAGGTGGGACATTTTTTATGTTGAATATTCCAGAGTTGAAGAAGAATATTGTATTTCCATTTTAGCAAAACATAGTTAAAAAAATGTATAAGGATAATTTTAAACTACAACAATATGAATTGATTATTTTGCTATGAGTACATTTTACTAAGAATAGAATATACATTGTCTTCAAACCAATTTTTTTTATCTGATCATGTTTTTGAAATTCCTTTGAAGACTTTTAGATATGATGCTCTCAACTGATAATGTGATAGAATGTGTTTCTCATAAACAAGTTTCTAATGTCTCTTTTAAAAAAAAAATAGATTGTTCTTGGTACAATTCTTGACGGTCTTGCGTTTAGAATCTTTGCCTAAAATTCGTCCGTATATTATGCGAACGATCTTTTGTGACTAGAGTTTTTTCACAGACCAAGTTTTCAGAATTCGTTCAGAATTTCGCCTTAGTGTTGTTGCTATTTGTGTTCAACCTGTTCCACGAATCCTGCAAAGATAACGATTTTGCTAGGCAAGGGAATTTTGGCACCCTATTTGGTCCCCCGTGCGACAAACCGCGATCGTACTTTAGCTTGTATTTTGTTTTATTACTCCCGCATTCTCTTACGGGAATGCTACGTGGTCTTCGTTTCCCGGTCGTATAGGAACATATGTACGTAGAAACAGTTGTGTATGCACAGGTGAACCCCTCTGAGCCCTCAAGAGCAGTGGCGCGAAAAAAAAAAATACCGAAAGTCTGGTGTGCAAAAATAAACCACAACATGTAATGACGGCGGACGGTGGAGGAGGAAGGGTCTCTCCACACGCGAAGGAAGTGACGAACGCGGCCGCCATCGTTAAGAAAAAAAATCGCGCAGAAACAGAATAAACCGAGAGTGCTGCTGCTGCTGTGCCAAAAACCTGTTTTTCTGTGTTCCTCCGGCGGTGGTTGGATTTGCCGTGTTTTCTTCCTACCTTGAAGGTTTCTTTTGATGTCCGATCGTCATTTTCATTGCGATCCAACACCACCACCAGTACCCAGTATCGTAACCATCATCATCATCGTTCCTTTTTACCTTTTTTCCACTTTCGACACGATTGGCGGGAAGACCATCACCTCCGGAGGACTTCGCGGAGTTCTGTGGCAAATAACGTACCTCGCGTTTGTTGGTTTTAGTTTGTGGTATTCCTTTTCGGTGGCAGACTACAATAAAACAAAAAAAAAATAAAAAAAAACACGACTGTTCAAAAAATGAAACGCGCCCAAAGTGATGTTGCCGTTTTTTGTGTTCTTGCAACGTAGCCATCGTTGAGCTAGTTTGCATAGGGGTTAGGCTTAGTAAAACTTTTAGAAAAATCCATCCGAGATTTAAGGCACATACTGCAAATTAATGAGTTCTGTGGATTAGGCATATGGAACTAACTTCTCAATTGAACAATTGATTAACTTAATAATTGTAAAGCAAGGTAATGATCGGACAACCATAGTCTGATGATCTTGGCTCCCGAAGCAGTGCTCTTTGAAAACTGAATAAAAAAATAAAATTGTCAGCGTCTTGCGTGCGCCATTTGATCAACTTTATTTAGTCCTTTCCACTCAATCTTGTACAACAATCATTCCCAAGCTCTTAGCCACTTTTTGACATTTAACTGTCACTTTAGATCCACACGGAAATCGCGTCCCATCGGTCCGCCGGCGGTTGTCGTATGCTCTCCTGGTGGTGGGACTCCCCTTTATGCCAGCCTTGTCCAGTTTACGATCGCAAGTCGGGCATAATCTTCCGTCCGTCCGTCCGTCCGTCGCGAGACGAAACAAGAAGTTTGCGGGTCACGGGCAATGGAAAGGCAAAGGTGACGGTGACGGTGAAGGTGACGGTGACGGCAGTGTGCCTCGCGATTCGCTATCACCACCAGCCTGTGGCATCCGGGTTCTGCTGGCTTGGGTGTAT